>OZ018321.1:23849363-25180091 GCA_963969495.1 Ceratothoa steindachneri | reverse complement strand
ACGCGGCATATTGTTTCCTTACTTTACACAAATTGCCATTTTATGATTTGATAGATCCACCGAGCGTCTATTTGTGGAGTTCCTCACTTAACCTATTAATTCCTGCAATTTTGGTGCCCTTGGATTACGTATTTTAAACATTAGCACAAGAGAGACTCCCCTACCACTTATGGAGTAATTGAGAAAGAAAGCATTATAAATACATAAATAGATAGATATTAGGTTCGTAGTTCAGGCAGACCTAATGTCTAACAGCATTTTAAATACTCATACAGGGTATCGGTATTCGTTAGCACATACATCTGTACTACACAAATTGACCTAATCACTATCCCAGGTTTGCCATATAATACACAATAAATATATATATATATATATATATATATATATATATATATATATATATATATATATATATATATAATATCTTACAATTTAGTCGTATCATCTCTTCTACTACTATACAAATCTATACTTATGACACAGCACATATATTCATAGCTTAGACCCTCAAGAAAGATATAGACTAATGAGGCGTGTTTATATTTAGGGTTCCTCATCCTTCATTATAATAAGCCCCTATAATGAATACATTTTTTTTTTAGGAGCCTATCTGGTGACTGCCTACTTTGGCATAAGTCGCCGGAATCAAGACTGTCTAGCACTAGGCTATTTTAAAATGAGAATATGAAAACGATAAAAAAGGAAGATCACAACAATCCGGAAGAAATCTCCAGGGGCGGGGGGAGGTAGCCCTCCCCTGGCGAGGAAGCGTGAGACCTACAATGAAAACAAACAACAATAACAAAGAACTATTTAAATACAAGGGAAGAGGCCGCCCCTCCCCCTAAAAAAACTCCACCAGTCAATGTGCACGCACTCGTCCCGAGTAAAAAGGACAAGCGGTAGCGATCCCGCCCATCCCGGTACCGGGACAGGTAACGCGCGCGAAAATCACCCAGAGTGGGACATTCGACAGGAATGTGCCGAACAGTCTGGGAAACGACGCAGTCGTCGCCATTGGGCGCAAGCGAGCACTTCATCAAATAGCGATGAGGCACATGAGTGTGTCCGAATCGGAAACGACAGAAAATGGCCTTAAGCTTTTGCAGTATTGTGGGATAGGTCCATGGGAACAGTCGCGGCGCAATGGCACGCAACTTTAAGTTCCCTTCGACCGTCTCCCATCTTGTTTCCAAGCAGTCCGAAGAACTGCCCGTATTCCTGCCATGTAGTCGGTGTGAGGAAGAGAGAAACGCTGATCCGGTCGCAAAGTGCTTGCGGACTCTTTGGCACCCTCATCGGCGCGCTCATTCCCTGTAATTCCTACATGTCCAGGAACCCAGCAGAAGATAATCTCGACATCTGCCCGGCTTGCCAAAACCGTGCCGTCACGGATATCGCCAACCAGGGAAGGCAGAGATTCCAATGCCCCGAAAACACTCAGGGCGCTTTGTTAGCCGCTATAGATCACAATCTGGTCTCCGAACCGGGCACGTCGCGTAATCTCCCGTAACGAGTAGTGTATTCCTCCAGTTCAGCCGTGAGAAAGACGGTGCGCCTGGCAGAGCCCCACTGACTTCAAACAGAAGGGATACGGCGTGGAAGCGGACTCTCTCTCCGGACATGGATCTATACGTGACACGAGGTGCGCTATATTAGGTCGAACGCAGTACTCCCGGCGCTGTACAAGCTTTGGGAGCAGAGGCGTGTTGACAAATAGCGAAATGTGGTACCCTCCAGGGTAGCGTACTGGGAAGAACTAGGGGTGCCACCAGCCCGAGAGCTATACCTAGATCTCGAAGGAGTTTCCTAGCCCTAAACCCAAAGGACTTAGGCAATGACTGGGCGCTCGGCGGCATAGGCATCGTCGAAAGCAGCTCCGGATGCGCTGAGAGCTGTTGGCGACTGAGAAAGCCGCTTGGCTCGCGCGTACAGGCGAGTAATGCACTGCACGCGCCGTAAAGCGAGCGGTATCTCCACAGCATCGACCAACAGGCTCTCAATGGGGGAAGTCGGGATGGCACCGGTCGCAAGGTGAAGGCCGGTATTGTGGATCGATTGCACTTTCCGCAAAAAACGCTCGGCTTTGGATGTATAAAACTCGCATTCGTAGTCGAGCTTCGAACGAACAAAAGATCGATAAAAAAGTAAGGCCGTAGCCCTATCAGCACCCCAAGTGCTGGACGTCACGGAATGGAGAATATCCATTGCACGGGTACAAGAGACCCTATGGCTGCGAATATGAGCCTCCCAGTTGAGGCGTCGGTCAAATACAAGACCAAGGAAACGGTGCGATTCAACCACTTTCAGGCGTATCCCATTAAGAAACAAGTCTGGGTCGGGGTGGAGTGGTGGATGGCGGAAGAAGTGCACCACCTTAGTCTTGGCAAAGGAAAACCGAGAGACGCGGTTCAATGCCTGTTGAAGTCGACGCTCCTGATTTGTCATCTGGGCCGCGCCAAAAGAGATCGAAAGGTCATCTACGTAGAGCGTAGCGAGAGCATCTTCCAGCAGCACCGAGGTGATGCGGTCTATGCTCAGGACAAAGAGTGTCACACTGAGGACACATCCCTGTGGCACACCCTCTTTCTGCTCCTTTGGACATGAGAGAGCTCGCCCCACCCGTACGCGGAATCGAAAATCTCGCAAAAATTCACATATAAACATTGGGAGGCGTCCCCTCACCCCCATTGTCCGTAGAGTCTCCATGATACTGTATCGCCATGCGGTATAATAGGCCTTCTTCAGATCGAAAAACATGGTGGCGAAGTGCTGTCTACGAAGGAAGGCCTCGCAGACGGCATTTTCCAGTCGGAGGAGAGCATGCGACAGGGAGTGGACTTGCGTAAGCCGCACTGTTTAGAAGACAAATGGCCTCCACTTTCGAGGAAAAAGGCTAATCTAACATTTAGCAATTTCTCCATCAAATTGCTCACGCAAGAGGTTAGAGAGATTGGGGGGAGACTGGCCGGAGTTTCGTGATCTCTTCCTGGTTTGCGAAAGGCGAGCACCCTAGCGATTCGCCAGGAATCTGGGAGAAGACCCTCCACTCAGATCCTGTCGAACAAATCTAAGAGAAAGGCCATGCCTCGCTCACCCAGGTATCGAAGCATGGCGTACGGGACATCGTCCAGAACATGGGCGGTGTCCGCGCACAAAGCAAGAGCGGAAGGCAACTCACTCACAGTAAACCTGTCGTTGAAGGGTTCTCCGGCTCTGGAGGTAAAGTCCTGCCGGCGGCCTTCCGCGACATCACGACGTTCACTGAATGCTGGCGGAGCAGCATCCCGGCAGGAGAATGTTAAGAAAGCGGTCGCGAAGGATCCCGCCACGGACGCAAGCCCAAGCTTGCACTCCCAGTCTCCTGGAGAACGGGAGGGGGGTTCTGCGAGAACTTGCTCCGAATCATTTTGACTCGCTTCCACACCTCTGCTAAATGTGTCTTCTCGTTAAATGAAGACACGTATGCCCTCCGAGAATAGCGGCGTCCGTGCTTCGAAATATATCGGAACCCAGCCCTAGCCCGACGAAATTCACTGACAGTGAAATCGTTCTGGTGTCGCTTATAGCGCATGTAGGCATAACGCTTCTGTTTGCGGGCCTCTCACACTCGGTCGACCATCATGGGAGTTGTCGGCGTGTAAAATGGCCAGACGTTCTAGCAATAGTAGTCACCCCGCGGTGATAAGGTTGCCAGAGAAGAACTCAACAGCCTCATCTACCGAACTAAACTCCTCGATTGAGATAGAGAATTCCTTCATTTCCTTAAATGCAGGCCACCTTGCTCGCGCCCAGCACCACCAAGTTTGGCTCTCAGGGAGCAGTTGCCCTGAAAATGATATTTGAATGGGAAAGTGATCACTACCATGGTCATCGACCACCTCCCAATCAAAATCAGGCTGTGCACCGATGACACAAAAATAGATCGAGGCAAGAAAATGAAGCGGTTCTCTGGCACTGATGCGTAAACTCATCCACATTTATGACACTTATCACAAGCTCTTCGATCAGATCTGCAAAGACTTGTCCACTGAAATTTAATAAGGAAAAACCCCAGAAAGGATGCCTGCCATTCAGATCTCCAAGAAAGAGAAAGGGGCTCAGCAACCGTCCCACGACGCGGCGGAAGGCCCCCGCGTCGAAGTCAGCTGACGGTGGAATGTACGCAGCAATGATAGTATACCTCTTATACAGGTGAAGCTGCATAACCACTGCCTGAAAGGAGGTATCTAAAGTGAAAGGAAGAATGGAGACATCAGGCCTGATGTAAAGCGAGCAATCCCCAGCCCGGCCATCTCGCGGTTGTGGGGTCGCAAGACCCTTATACCCCGGGAGGGCTGGCAGGAGGCACGCGCCTAGCATGGTCGCCTACAAAAAAATAGCTAACAGGGAACGGGACGAGACGAGCCTCTGCAGCTCCTCCCAGTAGGCAAGGAGTCCACGGCAATTCCAGTTAAGGAATATGCCCTCCACGTCGAGCTCAGAGGAGACGCAGGGGCCCTTTTTGAACAGAAGACCCTCTTGGAAATGGCCGTACGCTTCCCGGAGGCAAACCCCGGGTGCTGTTGGCTGAACAACGCACTAAAGCCGCTGTCGCCTTCGAAGACTTATTAGGGTAGGTTGGGCTCGCCAGGCGAGTGTTTTCCTACCTCCGCCTCGGAAGCTTATGCGGGTGTTGCGGCATCGGAGCCGGAGGACACTCTTTTCGAGGAAACACCGTCTCCGAGTAACTCAGCCCGCCACTAGGCGTGGGCGAAGGAGCTGAACTCCTTTGTTGCCGTCCTCCGTTCTTGGGACAGCTTTAGGAACCACGCAAGATGGCTTGGCAACAAACTTCAGGAGTGTTGCCTCCTGTGAGTCTAACGACTCGGTGGAGGCGCGAGGCCGTTGCGCCTTACGGGAAACTGTCACGCAGAGGGAAGAGTGGGGAGCCCTGGTTTTAGCCGGGGCTGGGTATGAACCCTTTTTGCTAACAGATTTACCAGGTGAGCGCCCTGGTTGAGTAGAAGCCGCAGAAGTGTTCCGAATGGGCGCGGAAACAACCGTGCTCGTTGGCCTGGATGGGCCAGGAACAGAGGGTGCATTTCTAACTATTGAGGCATAAGACGAACCAATCAGAGCCGGGCCCGCCAGGAACAAGTTCTTAACCTCGCGGAATAAAAGTCGATCCTGGGCCTGAGCAGCCAGGATTTCTTTCTCAAGGAGATATGCCCCACATTGCTTCAAAGAAGCGGGGTGTGGCTCTCCACAATTGACACACTTGGCCACACACGATTTAGACTTATCGTGTGCGGCCTTGGAGCAATTTACACAGACTTCGGGTGACCCTGCCTTTTCACGTCTACAAGAACGATTTGTATGGCCGAAGCGATGACAGTAATAGCACCGCCGCGGCAGTGGCAAAAATGCTTTCATGCTCTAAGGTGATGTCCTATATGGAGTATTCAACGAGTTTCCTCGCATAAACTACTCCTTTCATAAAGTTCATGGTAGAGTTTGGCGTCACACTGTTCTGGGTGCCATGAAGTGTCTGAAGAGAATTTATCTTGCCCGCTGCGGCGGTATTCACCGCATTCGCCATAAGGCTCTTGTACGAGAAACGGGTCACCTTCGGCTCTCTACCAATTGGACTAGCCAATGCTCTCATCTGATGGATCATGTTGCCCTTGGCCGAAATTCAGCCATCAGGTGAGCGAATAACGAGGAAGCATTTGAAGCCAGAGGGCTCGAAAGTGCCAGGTAACCTCTGAATGAGAGGCCCCGATGTTATCGAGGCTCCGCCCTGTGCACTTTGGTCGTAGTCATAGTCAGGGGCTCAACACACGGGGGGGTAGAGGGGCATGTTGTGCGGATCTTGGCTTGGTTGCTTGCCAAAGTGGCAGCAGACCCATCCGTCCTCTCAGCCCCTGAAGATGGAGAGAAGCCCCGAGTCTTCTTAGTCTGTTTTTTGTTCTTTTTCTGTTTTTGAAGAGGATGGCTGGGAATGAACCCTCTTCTCACCTCCACCGGTAGGAGCGCCCTGGCCAGATGGACCTGCCTCAACTAGGTCCTGCTCTGAAATGGAGAAAGTCCTGGCAGTCGTACGGGCACCGATCGGAGGAAATTCCGCCCCTTCTTTTACTGCCTCGGAAACCCTGTTCATCTGAGGAGGACCTTGCATAGGGGCGGATTCGGGTTCTGTGCTTGGCGCCGAGTCAGGATTCCCCCCATGTCAGGCCCTACTGTCTGAGGCTGGGTTGCCTCAAGGACCATGTCTATCACAGGAGGGGCCTCCAGTTGGCCATTTCATCCCAGGACATCGCAGGTCCTGTTGGCAGCGTTACCAGTCATGTGTGGGGAAGAACGGGCCTTCACCCCGGCAAGGTTCAATATTCTTGCCAGCTGGTCATTAGAGGGAAGCGACCGAAGGGGCATCTCTTCCCTCTCCCCCCTAAGAGGGTTTGCCCTACCGAGCCACTTGATTGGGGAGTGGTCGGCAATGGGCTGCCTGCTGGCTTTCTTGGCACTCCCCTTAGGAAGAAAAGAGGGGACTGCTGGTGGAAAAAAGGATGTGCGCGAAAACACCTTCAGAGAAGGGGGTGAGGGGGAGTCCCCTACACCCGAAGGCGAAGGAGAGGAGTAAGCCTTCTCTCCAATTAGAGAAATATGGAGGGTCCCTTGCGCTAGCACAGTGGGGGGACATGCATTCTTTCTGTAGAGCTGCCCGAGGGCGGCTCCGTCGATGACACAGGGAGAATTAAGGTGAGATTTGGAATTTTATCATCTTTGGGCATGGTGACCCTGTATTTCCTACGGGAAGCAATAGCTTATGAACCCTTGCAGTAGCCCGCACTGCAAGAGGTGCGTACAGGCTTGACAGAGCCAGGTTCCGCCATTCAGGACCACCCCTCCCGCCTGGTGGCCTGGCAGTCCATCGGCATTGCGGCTCCACCTTCGACACGGCGTAAAAATATAGATTGTGAAGAGAAAAGGAAAAGGGATGTGAGGAAGGTATGGGTTGGGATAAAGCAGGTTGTTAAAAACCACCCATACCAGACTGAAACTCAAGGGGTTAGGGAACATTGTCCTCTCCCCCCTAAGCCCCGATACGGGACGGTTAGCTGAGAAGAAGGTCAGTATCTACCCTGTGAAATTAGAGGTTGACCTGAAAAAGTTGAGGGAGAGGTTGTATGAAAAGCGACGAAGTATGGGAGAAATGCAGGCTATCTGAAAGAAGAAAGAGAGACTAAGCTGGAGCCCGACGGAGCGCTGGATCCCGTCAGCACGGTGGCCAGGATGGCAATGCCGCAGCCCTTACGGGATATAATGAATACAACAGTATTTAATAATATAGTAAAGAAGGGTTTCTGGTAAACTTGACTCGGAGCGCGTGAAAACATCTGAGTTGTCGTTGTTTTCTTTGGTGTCGCTACAAAGCTCTATAGAGTTTCCATGAGACTCATATGTGAGGGTTCAGCACGGAGCCTAATCGGCCTTGCAACGCACTTTCCTTATTACAAATATGGACGAAAACTATACATTGCTATTTTTACAAAGATATCATATATAACATTATTATTTTACATAATTATTTTTCAATTATTTTTTTGGATATTTTATTCACCGGGACTTATTCTTATGTAAGAACACAGCTATCTTTTTACTAGATTATTTGCATTCGCGTAGCACTTGCAAGCCTTTATAGAATTCACAGGACACTCATTAGTGAATCTACTCTGCCTTGTAATGTACTTTTGTCTCATTATTAAAATGGTGAAAGCTATACGTTATTATTTTTTTACAAACATATTATTTACACAATTTGCATAATTATTCGCCTAACTCTCACAAGCTAAATAGGGTTCATATGATACTCATATGTGTGGTTTATTACTGAACCTAATGTGCCCTGCAATGGGCGCTTACAAAACTTGCGTGTGTGTAACACACTATATCGCTTTCAAGTAATCCTAAGCATATTGAGCAGACGCCCTTTTCTTTTCCAATTAATATATATATATATATATATATATATATATATATATATATATAACATTGATGCGCACTTAACTTTCCATAATTACTTTACTGGCATTATACATTTTACTTTGGTCTAGCAAAATCGATGTTCTTTCCACATTACCGGACATTTGCAGTTCGACTCTTTAAAAAACTTTATTTAGGCAGTTAAATTGATTATCACTGAGGTACTTTCTGCTCTTGTTATTAATAAATTATAAAAAAACTGAACCCGAACGTATGGCGTGAGTGTGTGCCTTCATCTTTCTACAGTGTTGCCTGCAGAGTTCCGGTGCGTACAAATGCGTTCTTCTACAACTACTACCTCGAAAAGGTATGCCAACGATGAAAGAATTCGTCAGGTTGTTTTCTTATTACGCTGAAAGTAGGCTCGATCGTGTTTCTGTAAACGATTTCAGTATCACCTAGTCCTGCTTAGTGTGGTTCCGATGTGCCCATATTCTTTACCTTGTCACCTTCAGTGTCTGGCCGAAAAGAGGGTCACCAATTTTGTTGGGTAAAGGGTCTATATTTGTTCGAGTTACGTTAACCAATTTAAGGGTGCGTAGGCGGTGCTTATAAGAGGGTGTAATAAAGAATCCTCGTTGCTGTTGCAATGCTCAAAATCGCCCGTCTAAAGCAGTGTGCAGGAGAATATTGCGGTAGAGTTAGCTCGACAGGTAACAAGGATTTTAAGTAGTGGGCCTACTTTATTTCCCTGTCGAATTGGTTTATACTTCTTCTGCTCTTAACTTTCTCACGAGGGATTATGAGTTAGGCTGGGCAACCGGAGGTATCTTAGTGATCACGGTTAGAAAAGGAATTTGAAAAGAAGAGGCAAAAGAAAATAACTCTTTTCATAAATTTGCCTAGTAAAAGGGGAGAGCGAAAAGTCTCGATTTTTTTGGCGGTCAACGAGTAGGCTTCTATTTTACGCCAAGTATTGAGTCTATAGGCAACAAAATTTAGGCAAGTCAACGCGGTTTCGTAACGCTAGTAAAAGATTGATTGTTTCACTCATTGGCTAATCTTGACCACTAAATTTGACTTAATGATCGAATAAATAAACTGCTAAATTAAATGGTTGTCTCTCAATCTCTCTCTATATATTGTGTGCCGTTTTAAAGTGGCGTGACCTTGACTTGTCCGTGGAGAGGACTCAGTGATCTAATTTGTTCGTTACTTCCAACCCCTTAGGCGGAGTTGCGACAGCTATTTGTACCTGTTTTACCTACATTTTTCCCAGCACGCGTATGTTTGTGTGTGCGCGACCTTTGATGGCTTTTTTCAGTGTGCGTATGTTCATGTGTTTTCGCATGATCGGACCTAACGCTTCCTTTATATTCACTTGATATATGTACAATTTGATATGGTATAGATTCGTTTCTTTTTATAATTCTCTTTGTTTTTTTTTATTTATTATACGTAGCATATCATTTCCTTAATTAACATCAATAATCATTTTTAGGATTTGATAGATCCTTCTAGCATACATTTGTGCAGTTCTTCACCTGATCTATTACATTTGCACTTTGGGTCCCACAGGCCTACCTATTTTGCAACATGAGAGCAACACAGCAACCTTTCATCGTGAGTTCTGAGTTGCTATCTTTTAACAAAACTAGCATTTTATAAAATTTGAAAGCCAGGAGCTGAATTTAGTAATTATCTTACGTATGGCTACACATCGATGTAACTATAATTAATATTTAGACCTTGTTGCTAATAGATGATGAATTATTTATGAAACAAAGTCAATTCTAAAATATGAATATAAAATTCCGAGGGCAAATATATTAAGGTAAGAAACACGCTTTGGAAAACGATCATATTTAGTCTTTTTCAACGAGTTTCGAGGTATTAGAAATAATTTTCATAGGTAATCATCTATGTCCCCGCAGAGATGATTACCTATAATGCTAAGATTAGCAGCGTTTATATACTTTTGCCTTCGAAAACTTTTCTCCATATTACAATATGAAAAACAAAAAAAATCGATTTTCCCTTAGGAATAGTCATTTATTTCCGTCTTATTAATTTATTATCTTTTTATTTTAAATTATATATATATATTGGAAGTTGTAAAGCTAAAAGATTCATTTTATTTGTTAATTTTCTTTACATTTTGACCGCGACTATAAAAAGAGGCACTATTAGCAAACGGCGACACCTTGTAGCCTGTCTATTCAGTTACATAGGAAATATTGTGGAGGGAGGTTGTTTGACTAACTTTTAATAGGTTGTAAATATAGTTTTGGTACAACTTTTATGGAAAATAATTTACATCGAAAAAGTGCAGCAAAAGAAACATATCAATGAACAATTTAATCTCCGTTATGTTCGAGCACCTGCTTCGAACGGTGCTCAAAGAAGTCTCCAACTGTAGTCTTAATTTGTTCATCATTTGAAAACGTTTTTCCATTCAAAAAGTTCTGCAGTGTTCGGAATATATAGTAGTATAGGTTGCGAAGGTTGGGGAAACCGCTTTGAAAGTAATGTGAATACTAAGGGTGATTTGTCCCTGAGTTTTGGTATCACTTTTTTTGCAGGCAAATGGTTTTCTGGATTCGGCTTGGAGGCTGCCTGTGTGCTTCTAAGCTGCATGCCAGGTATTCGCAAGGCACTGACGCTAAAAGAGTAGAAAGCTCGTTTCTTTTTTTATTCTAGGCTTGATAAAGTGGTCAGAGATCATTTACTTAAAGGTAAAAGTAATCTAGGAGTTGCATACAATATTATTTATTCGACAGCAACTTGGGTCTTCAGGTGACTTTTCTTGATAATAGAAGTCATCCTAAAGCACCTTCAAACCCCCGATTAACTTACATGGAACACATAAATGCGGAATGTTTAACATAAACAAATAAATTATTTTTTATACGTTTGATTAATTCTCATAATATTTTATTTATTTTATCTTATTACATATATTGACATTATGTTATAGTAAACTTGTTTTAGAGAAGCCAAAAAATCCATTACATTAATTGTTTTCTTGCATGGTTGACAAATTTATCCATCTCTCTTACTTCAGCGACAGAAAACAAATATCTTTTTTTTCGTCATTAAATGAGATTTATATTAAATTATATATGCCAGAAATAAGATTGTAATTGTTATGTATAGAATTTTATACTAATTTTATGTCTATTAACACAAAATTGCTATATTCTAGTCTTTTTTTCTTTTATAAGTTCATCTGAATTTTCTTCAAATATGGGCAATAAAAAAATATTTAGTAACTCGTACAACTAAGGCAATGATTGAGAGAATGACAATAATTTGTAAAAATATGACTAAGCACTGCAATCTAGAGTTAAAAGTCTAAAAAGAAGTATTTACGATTTTGGAACAGTGCTCTTTCTAGAGCACTTATAATTCTGAGTCCCCTTCCCGAATGTTATTCAATCATGCAATTTAAGCACTGCACTAGTCTGTTGGCGCCAGTTATGGCGATTACTTTAAGTAGGGGAGAACTTACCACCCGAGCTCCAAGATTTTTCACGGGTATGAGTTGCAACGTGTGGTTTAGCGTTATTATGATGAAACATGATATTCAATTCTGGTCATTTCTGGGCAATTGCATCTGACACTTGTTACAGTTGTTGACACTACAATTGAGCGTCGCTAAACTGATTGTGTTACAACATTTCCCAGTAAATTACTCCCTTCACATCCTAGTAGACACAAACCATAAACTTGTTTTGATGTTGGTCAACCTTTGACTGAATTTAGGGAGGGGCGCCTTTGTCTGTCCAGCTTCTTATGCATTTCCTTTTCGAATGCAGACGTCATTTATTATCGGTAGTAACTACTTTTATCACACTATGAAAACGAATTCTCTTGGATAGTAGTTTTATGATGGCATCTAACAGCGGAAGTCAGGCAATTTACGGGAAATCCATACCTCAAGTTTCCTTGCTTTGCTTTTTCCTCTAAATAATATAAAATGGCTATATGGCTGACGCTAAACTTTTCAAACAGTTCGCGTTATATCAGAAGTAGATCAACTTTTACAAAAGCGCACAAACGGTCATTGTCAATAAGACAGGGTCGACTACGTCTTGGCTGCTCTTGGAAATCGAATTGCCACACTGAAACTTCTTAATGCAATCTTAGGCGGTGCGACAACTTATTGCGTTTTCTTCAAATAGTTGGTTGATACTACGTTACAATTGCGGAGCGTTTAAGCCGTAATTAGAATCATACAGTTAACACCTAAGTTGATATTTGCGAGGAAGATTTATTTGAGAGTTTACGGATGTGGACCAAGAGAACACGTGATAAATTACATTTGCTTTACCTATGAGTTGGAGAGAGCCAAAATATCATTTCACAGAATGTTACTTTTGATTAGAGAATCCTCCAAACGTAGAAAGTGGGGTTGCGAAACCGCAATTTTGTTTAATTTACCGCTTTTGTATTCTCCTCAGTAGTTTCAGGAATCTATCGGTTAAGCGCGATCAGAAATTCGCACAGTCTTGCAGCAACTCTTGTAAGAGGTTCGAAATGAGTAAATATCCAGTGATAATGTTTTACGTGATGGTAGGGGAATCGCGATTGTCGATTAATAAGGAGTTTAAGACAACACTACGGGACAGTGTGCTATCTTATTCCACTGTCAGAGGTTGGGCTCCTCTCTTAAAGCAGGGCCGAGATTCGTTTGAGGATCACCCTTGAAGCGTTGGTTCATGAACTGCATTCAACAAGAAATCTCTGGCCATGGTGGAGACAGCGTTCATGGATAATCGCCGAATCTCAGTGCGATATATTGCTACTAAACTGGGTATAAGTAATTGATCCATTGTTACAATCTTGCATGATCACCTCAACCTTTCACAGTTGTCTGCCCGAGTGGTTTCAAGAATTATAAAGCCTGAGCAGAAGAACAACCTTAAAATAACTTCAACAGAGATGTTGAAGTCATCTGGATGTATTTATGGCCCAAATAATAACCAAAGAGGAAAAATGGGTTTCTCTCTTCAATCTGTAAACCAAAGTTGAATATAAGCCATGAAAGTATCCCTCCTCTCCAACGCCACGAAAATTCAGGGTCATGAAGTCATACCCGAAGGTCATGGTGACAGTGTTCTGAAACCCTAAAGGAATCCTGCACGTGGACATCTTGGATCATGGCCGCACCATTAACAGACCATAATATCTAGATCTATTGGGAAAGATTCATGAGGCTCTCCTTCAGAAACGCTGAGAGAAAATTACGTGAGGTGTTCTTCTGTTGCAAGACAGTGCACCTGCGCACAAGAGCCTGGTGGCAATGAAAACAATGTTGTCCTGCGGTTTTGAATTGTTTCCCCTTTTCCTTATTTCCCCGATCTTGCACCCTGAAACATTCAACTTTTGCCACACATAAAGAAGCAGCTTCAGGGGATTTCTTTCGCTGATGACGAGGAGACCAAGAAGAAGGTCATGATTGTTTGGGGGGGATTCAACCCTTTTTTCTTTATGGACAGATTTTTGTATTTAAAGAAGAGATGACAGAAGCGCATAAATTTCAAAGGTGATTACGTTGAAAAATAAATAAAAGAGGTTGACTGAACCTTTGCTCTATTTGTGCTCCTTCTGGGTTAGGACGAAGACTTATTGAACACCCCTCTTATATTAATATTAAAAAGAGCAGTTTTGTCTATCGAAATGTGATATGAGGTGACTTTAAGAAATAGAAATATGTACAATTTTGTAACAATTGGCTTTTTAATTTCCGTTAACCGAAAAAAGAAATATGACCTAAAAAAGAGCTGGTATTTAAATTATATTTTCAACTCTCCATTTAAAACTTTTATAATGTGATGATACTACATTCTCTCACGTACTGACACATTTTCTAATGCGTCGAATCTGAATGTAAACAGATGAAAACATATATTTTCCTTAGTAATTTAATGGCTTTCTTCTAAAGTTCTTCATTACTTAGAAACCTGGAGAAAATTTCTTTCCAGATGACTTATCAGCTGAAATTTGGTAAAATAAAGGGAATCTTTCTTTCCATTCTGCTCGATATCTTTCTTTTCGTATCATCTGGAGGCAAATGTGAAAGAGATGGTTAGTTTCAAAAGAAGGTGGTTGAATTTTATTTAAAATTACTGGTGCATAAAAAATAAAAGAACAGAATTTTTATAACAATTCTGCGTTTAGTCAAAAACCAGCTTGTTTCATAGTAAGAGCTTTGTCAGTTAGGTCGTAGTGTCGCAATCAATTGCAAGGTACATTTCAGGTTTTGTAGAGAAGAGAGCTTAAATGTAGAAATGAAGACGAAAAAATATGCAAGAATAGTAACATCCCCTTTTAAAAAAGGGTAAGGCTGGTTGTATTCAGTTATTTTAGTTCTCGTCTCTGAAGCTAGAAATGGGCAATTTTCAGACAGGAAGAAAATGTGCACTTTAAATTCTTATGTATCTAAGGTTTAGGCAATTTTAGGTTAAGAAATTCTTTGTTCGTAAATTACTGTACTCAGAGGCCACTATTAATAAATCGATGTATGAGGAATTTACGAGATATTTACAAACTATTTCCTATGTTGGAATATGACTATACCTTTTTGAATGTATGTTATAGATTCACTCATCACGTGTAATATTTCTGTTTGAGACTAAAGGGTTCTCCTATTATTCATTTTCAGGTCTAAGATGAGTAAAAAAACTAGAAAGTCGACAAGTCAAAGTGTCTTTAGCTCCCACTCACAGAACTTTCTCATAATGAGCTGCCAACAAAACAAAAGGTTTGAAGATATATTCAGTATGTAAAACACAATAAATACAATAGGAACAAGGATATTATTTCTGAAGTATCGGAGGCCCTCACTGAGATTTTGAAAAAGTCATATTCCAGTTTAATCGATAAAGAAGGTTAAAACTAATTTGCTCCAATTAGTGAAAGATGTGTCTGTGGTATCAAAACAAGGAATTAATGCCACTAAGAGTAAGAGGTTTATCTCAACATTGGGTCAACCTTTTGATATAGCAAGCTACTAGTGTGCTGATCTCTTAGATATTAAGTGTGAAAAGAACATGAAAGTACTATGTCAGGCATATGAATTTCTTATTGACTAAAAATTGGGCGTTACATGTAAATTGTAGTGGTGGATATAAAAGCAAGTCAAATGATTAAAAGAATGAAAATCAAAGAAGATTGAATTCTGGTATGAGGAGAAAAAGATGAGTTACAAAGAGAGAAGAGGGGAGAGTAAACTTCAATTTCAGACGAAGCCCTGGATGAATGGAAGAATGTCTTTGCGAGAACAGAAAAGAAAATTATACCAATATCAACAATTGCCATGGAAGGTGATCGGTATTTGTGCCAAATAGGGCTGCTGCTGCTGCTCGTAGTAGTGGAGCCAAACTAGTCTATATTATTATAAATTCAGAAGACCGGTTCCTTGTAATTGACCATGACAAAGTATTGAGGGCACGACAGAAGTTAAGCAAATATTTAGCGAATCTGAATGTTTAATAGGAGGAGAGACACAACAATAACTAAAAAGAAGAAAAGGAAAAAATGATATCGAGCAAAAGAAATTCAAAATCACTATATGATTGTAGGAGAGCCTGGTACTTTCAGTTTAGATTACTTGAATATTAAACGAGGAACAGGTTCATGTATTGCAATCGGACTGATAAAATTGTTTGTTGAAAATGATATTGAAGATTAAAGAAAGGAAGTGGGTACTGACAGCACAGCAACTATATTGGCTGAAAAGCTAAATCCATAAAGGGCTCGAATGTCAATTACAACATCATTTACAGTGGATTATCTGTAGTTTGCATCTAAATGAGCTTCCTTTGATGCACTTTTGTAGAAAATATATTGGTCCAACATAAAGTTAAACTCAATGGAAAGGAACACTTGGTAAGGACTTAAACACCTGTGAGCCTCTACAAGTATCTCAAATGGCTTTCAATATATTGCTAAAAGAGCTCCTATTGGAGATGTAGAGGTGAATGAGCTGAGTCGTGACCAAGATCACCGGTACAGAATTATTAGTGTTATTAGAAGTAATGTAATTGACGATGATGTCTTACATATGAAACCAGGGCCAATATCTCATTCAAGATGACTCAAATGTATCAGAAGAATATGTTGACTTTATGCGGCAACAAAAAAACTATTACTAACTTGTATGTCCTCACAGAGTTTGTCCTGTGTCATTATCAGCCCATCTCATTTCACGTCAAATTCTTTTTCAAAATGCAGGCAAGAATCTAAACATCTCATAGAATAGATCAAACTTCTGCAAATACTCAAACCTGCCAGTGAAGCCATAGCATGGCAAACAATCTAAAGAAATTCCTACTGGCCTCATCCTCAGAACGTCCTTTTGGTAATGCTGGCAGACGTTAATCAGAAGACAGGAAATTAGTTATTAACTTAATCAAGAAAATCCGAGAAGTTACCATGTATGAGGAAGATATACGTGATTTCAGGCCACCAAAATTAGATAAAACTGCTAAGAACCTAACGTATCTACTTCTCCATAAAGAGGAGTGCAGGTTTGAGCCATGACTTATAAAGCATATTTGTAATTCGGCCCTGCAAATTGGTGTCGACGATCCACACTCTATTGACATTTCATGCCATTCTTAATTCGTATAGTGCGAATGTTTACGGAAGCTTCTGGCGAAGTTTATGACTCCATTGGGGTGGTACTAATATCTCGCGAATTCATGCCATCGTTTGAGGAAAGCATGATTTTAATGTATCAGTTTTTTAATAAAAGTGAATTTCTCACTTGTTTATAATTATCCCTATCATTATCCCTAAATTTAAACTCAACTCTAGTATATTTAGAAGCACTAATAACAACAAACCAACAACTCTGATGATGTATATCTTTCTGGCTCGAAAATATAAAAAGATCAAAGTTTGAGTTAAAAAAAGTGGGGGGTCCAAATGTTTCTCTAGAAAATTCCACCTTATGTGACTCAAGTGTACAAAACCTAAATGAAAAATATTATTCTATTATTTTGAAAGAGTAAGTGACGCGTGCAAAAGAGAAAACATCTCTAAATTTCATAAAATCTGCTCTCAATTATTCAGGTGAGTCTGTCTTAAAGTAATCTCCTTGAAACAAGGAAGCTTCTTATATCAGCTGTCAATTGGCCAAAGTCTTGAGCTATGTGATAAAGTATTTTGTAATTTATGATACATTAAGCAGACTTTTGACATTAATATACATAGGTAATGGAATCTAAAATATATTTTCACAATAAACAAGACGAAATATCTCTCCTGGATAATATAAACCATTATAAAGGATACAGCAACCTAAATTTTTATATTCCTGTCTAGCCTTTTATTTTTTATTATTCTCCTTTGAAGAGAAGTTTCAATGAAAAAATAGCTCTTTTGAGAGCAACCCATCCCTTTTCTCAGGAATATTAAACAAGTTGTTGAAATAAAATAAGTTTTATATCCATTGTGGCCTGCTAAATTTGACTCAGATTTATGATGATAAAGTTCGCGGGGGCGGGCTCCCTGCAGGTATATTTACAAAATATTACGGGACAACAACCATTTGACGCTACACCTTTCTTATCATAAAATTAGTACTTGCTAAGTTTATCATACACTTAAGAATCAGAAAAAGATGGTCGAATTTTTACATGCCTCAATGAGAGGCTGTCAATAAGTTTTGCAAATCGGTAGGGCAAAACAGAGGAAGGGGGATGGCTGTTTGGGGGGTGTTAGGACAAGTTATGAAAAGTCAGTACCTGTGGCCGCACGCTTCTGCCTCGTCTATTTAGGAAGCAGTAGCTTATCGCAGATCGTCAGTCACAAATTTTTCAACAATGGAGAAGGTTAAGCACCGCGCTGTGATCAAACTTTTTACCATGGAAGGCAAGAATGCAAAAGAGATCCATGAACGCATGGTTGCAGTGTACACCGAAACTGCCCCTTCCTATGCAACCATTTCTCGCTGGAATAGGCAGTTCCGCCATGGTCGTGAGTGCCTTGAAGATGACCCCCGTCCAGGACGCCCGTCAGACGTGACCAACGAGAACAATATGGCCCGTGTGGAGAGGATGATCCTCGAAAATCGACGGGTGAAGGTCGAAGAAATCGAGCGAAAACTTGAAATATCACATGGAAGTGTTATCATATCATCCACGACAATATGGCTATGACAAAAATCCCTGCCTATTGGGTCCCTAGAAACCTCACGCCCCATGATCGACTTCAACGTCATCAAAGTCCACAAGGCCAGAGTTGCACAAGCTGCCCTGCACGAGTGCGGATTCGAGAAGCTCAACCATCCCCCCTACAGTCCAGATCTGGCCCCTAGCGACTACGTTTTATTCCGGCCGTCAAGGGCGGTTTGAGGCCGATGAAGATGTCCAGCTCGCCGTCCAGGAGTGGATTGAACAGCAGTCGGGAGATTTCTGGTTGTTAGGGATTCGAAGCTTCCGGGACAAGTGGCACAAGTGCATTGAAGTTGAGGGTAGTTATATTAAAAAATAATAAAACACTTTTCCTCATATCTGGTTTCCTTATATCCGAATTGCAAAACTTATTGTCCAGCCCTCGTATATAAAAGTATAAAATTTGATTTCTCACCTCAAAACATTCTTGACCAATGGAAGTTTTAAGACGACTAAAATTTAACGTTTAAAATAGGCGTAAACTAGCGTAAAACAACCTCATTATCATTATGGTGTTCAAAGTGGGCGAAATTGTGTTTTTTCTCGTCTGAGGAGTTTGTAATTTATTCTAAGGAAAAATAATGCCTTTGTACTATAATACATTCGATCTTACACCGATAAATATTTATTTGTAGGAATATATTCCTCTATTCTTACCAATCTCTTCCGTTATTTTATTGAATGACTAATTTTTTTCTGATTAAAATCTGACACTGATAACATTTGAGAGATTTCTGGCACTTAAAATATCACTTTACATTCTTAACTAAAATCTTTAACGAGAACACCTTCAACACAAGAAATATCGTATGAATAAAAAATTGAAGCATGAAGTCTCCTAATGGTAACCACTTTAGTCAGTGTATGAGTATATGTAGGTGAGGAGATAGAGAAAGGGTGTGTGGATAGACAGTGGAAAGTAGACCAGTGGTAAAAAGAGAAAGAAGTGTGGTAGGAAGCAAAGTGATGCTAGAGCCTGGTGATCATGCCTATTTCTTTAAAGTTTTATGTTTTGTATTTCCATTGTTGTTTATCATTTTGTTTATATATATATATATATATATATATATATATATATATATATATATATATATATAATATGGCGTTTAAGCCATTTGTCTTCAATTTTTTAATGTATTTTGTCATGCTAGGCGCATTTTTTGTTGTGTTGGTAATTTCGTTAATTATTACTTTCTATGTTTGTTTAGTGTATTTGTTTTTTGTATATTTTGTAATGTGTGTAGTTTGTGTATTTTGTTTTTTCCGGATGTCTTGTTCGGTGAGTTTCAGTCTTCATCGGTAGATTTTTTCTTCTTCGGTGAGTTTTGTCGATATCAGGGAGTTTTATCTCTCTTTTCTGAAGGATGAAACTGGGTTCACCGTAAAACTTCCAGGCTACGCGTTCATCTATGTAGGCAGTGCTCAAAAATCAGTCACTAAACAAGTGAAAAAGCTGTATCCATAGGTTCTTAGCAGAGCGCATTAGTCGGATAATTGGCCGTCACTTTAGTCAGTACATAAGTATCGCGATAGGGAATAATGTGTTTTTTATAAAGATAACGGATCAATTGTCTTTGCGTACAGTTAATGAGGTTGCTGGACGCTGGCATCTAAAATACCGTTTGATTATATATAAAATACGGATTAAGAAGCAGATATGCACAAATTATGACAGCCCTGAAATATATTATGCCAGGAATGGAGAGCAATGTCTCAGCAATTAATCTTGTTGTTAATATTTAGCCAAGAAGAGTTGAAAGACTCTTCCAAATTCATTTTGAGCGCAACTAATATTATCCTTTTTGCTGTCCGGTAAGATGAACCAAGAGTATATAAAAACCTTAGAGTTCACAAAGTGCGCATACACTAAAAACATTTGCCATTGACGGTATATAAGATAGATTTTAACCATACGTAAATATTTTGATACGTTAAGACAGATACTCACTCAAAAACTGGAATTTCGGCTATCAACCTTTTCCATGCTATCTCATATTCTTCATTTCTAATTTTTTGTAATTATCATTTATTATGTGACATTTTGTAATTTTCTGAAATATATGAATTGAGTTTTGGCAGGATGTATTTTAAGCGAATGATTTGGAATCAATAATTAGTAACATGTAGTGAAATAAAAAAATAGGTACAAATAATTTGAACAAGTAATTTTCATGCTATTTGTGAATGCGTATTAGTATAGTAGCGACATTATTATCGGTACGATTAATATATATATAATCAATTTTCTAAATTATTAAGATATTTGGAACCTCGATAAATCAAAATAAAAATTGCCATGAATTTTATATAGTTTTTAATAATTTGCTTGCTGAAAATAGATATAAGTATTTTGGCTAAAATTTTTAAATAATATTTATACATATTCAACCTTTAACATATAACTAAAACATTAAAGAATAATTAGTATGTGATTTAAATTACATTTTTCTTTCTAATATACAGAATTATTCTATTGAATTATATTACTGATATATGAGTATCAAAGGATAAATAGTTACGAGTTATTTTTTCGCAGAAAGAAGTAAGCTTTCCAGCTATAGATTATACGAAAGCCAACACTTAAATTCACTTTCCAGTATAGCGACCATATTCAATTCATTTAGATGGAGATGCACTTGTTCCTTTTGGCTTATTAAAAGATTGATTCATCTGTATGTTTTAACCAAGCTTCCCTATTCTCATATCTCCTAGGGGATAAGAGTGTATCATCAGAAGGGTATATCATCTCGTGGGGAAGGCTCCTTTCGGCGAGCCAACTATTGCGTTCAGAAACCAGACCATTTCTTCGTTCTTATAAAGAAATATACGTTGTGGAGACCAGCAATTCTAGCTCCATCGAAAAAGGCAGGTGGACAGAAATGTACACTAGGGCATAGTGTCGCAACCAACTTTAAGGCACATTTCAAGTTTGTAGAGCAGACCATCTAAATTTGGAAATGAAGACGAAAATAATTTGAAAAAATCGTAACACTCCCATTTTTGGAGTCAAATTTTGCTTAAAAATCATATTTTACGTAGGGCGAGGCTGGTTCTATTCAGTTATTATTGATTCTCGTCTCTAATGGTAGAAATTGGTAATTTTACCTCAGGAAGAAAATTTGCACTTTAACACCCTATAAAGGGTCTATCAATAAGGTCGCTCGATTATTAAATGTAAATAAAACAAGTTGTGCGTGATATATGCACTCAATTTATTTTAAATTTCAAATTTTAAATTAATAAATTCCTTGTTTGTAAACTATCCGGAGGGCACTATAAATTAATCGATGTACGAGTATGCAACTTTACGAGATATTTACAGAATATTTCCTATGGAGGGATATGGCTTCACCTTATTAAATGCATGTTATAAATTCAGTCATCACATGTATTATTTTGTTTTATACTAGGGGGTATTTCTATTATTTATTTCCATGGCTAAGATGAGTTAAATAACGAGAAAAAACAAGTCATAGTCTCTTTGGCTCCCCACATACAGAACTTTCTGATTATGAGCTGCCCAAAACAACAGGTTGAAAGATATATTCAGTATGTAAAGGACAATAAATACAAGAGGATGATATTTCTGAGGTATCCGAGTCCATTACTGAGCTTTCCAAAAAGCCAGTATTCCAGTATATCCAATAAAAAGGTTAAAGAAAAATTGCTCCGATTGGTGGAAGAAGCTTTCGTGGTATGAAAATAAGGAATGAAGCCACTAAGAGTAAGAAGTTTATCTCATCATCGGGTCAACTCTTTGATTTAGCAGGCTGCCAGTGTGCTGATCTCTTGGATAGCAAGTATAAAAAGAACATGTAAGTACCATATCAGGCATATTAATTACTTATTGAGCCAGGAATTGGGCGTCACATGAAAATTGGAGTAGGGGATGTAAAAGGAAGTCAAAAAGAAAAATCAGAGAAGGTCAAATTCAGGAAAGAAGAGAAAAAGAAGAGTCACAAAAAGAGAAGAAGGAAGAGAAAATTACAATTTTAGACGTAGCCATGGATGAAGAGGCCTTATCTTCTCACATTTCTGATGATAAATGGAAGAAATTCTTTGCAAAACCAGAAAACAACATCATCTTAAAGCCAACAAATGCCATAGAAGAAGATCAGTATTCTATATCAAATAGAACTGATGCCGATATTAGTAATGCAGCTTTATTCGACTATGTTATTAGAAATTCAGAAGATCGCTCACATATAACTGAAAATCACAACGTCTAGAGGGCACGACAGAAGTTAAGGAAATATCTTATCAAATCTGAATGTTTGGGAGATAAGCAAATTACTTCCTTGTTTTTGGATGGGAGGAGAGACACAGTACTAACTGAAAAAAGAAAGGGAACAAATGGTATGGAACAAAAGTAATTCAAAATCACTTTCTGTTTGTTGGAGAACTTTGTGCTGCCGATTCAAATTATTCAAATCATTAAACTACTGAACGAGGAAAAGGTGCATGTAGTACAAACTGACTGATGAAATTGCTTGTTGAAAATGATATTAAAGATGAAATAGAGGCAGTGAGAGCCTATATCACGGCAACTAATGCTGGCTACACGAATGAAGCCATAAAAAGGCTAAAATGTTAAA
Organism: Ceratothoa steindachneri; assembly: GCA_963969495.1. NCBI lineage: Eukaryota > Metazoa > Arthropoda > Malacostraca > Isopoda > Cymothoidae > Ceratothoa > Ceratothoa steindachneri. The sequence goes on along the minus strand of OZ018321.1, from coordinate 25,157,344 downwards.
TACATTGTCCTTTAAAATGGATCATCTGCAGCTTGTTTCTAAATGAGCTTTATTTGACGCACATGTGCACGAAATATATTGGTCAAACAGAAAGAGGAACTCAATGGAAAGAATCACTGTGTAAAGAATTAATAACCTGGGAAACTCTACTAGTATCACCAATTGAATTTAAATGTTTTGGTATAAGAGCTCCTCCCTCTTTCATATGTAGATGTGAATGAGCTTAGTCGTGACCAAGCTTGCATGTACAGAATTATCAGTACTATTAGAAGTGTTGTAATTAACGATGATTTCCTACATATAAAACCAAGGTTAATATCTCATGCAAGATGGTTCACCACTTCGAGCAGAATATGTAGTTTGTATGTGGCAACAGAAAAACTTAATAATGACCTGTATGTGCTCACAGAGTTTGACGTGTGTCATTATGGGTGCATCTGGTTTCAGATCAAATTTTCTCGTAAATGCATGGAGAGATCTAAACATCTCCTGGAAAAGATCGATGATCTGCAAATACTCCAACCTACCAGTGAAGTCATATCACGGCAAACAATCCAAGGAATTCCTATTGGGCCCATCCTGAGAACGTCCTTTTGGCAATGCTGGCAGACGTTGATCAGAAGAACAAAAAAATAGTTAATGACAGAATCAAAAAGATCCGAGAAGTTTGTGTGTATGAGGAAGAGATATGTAATTTCAGGCCACCAAAAATAGATAAGACTGCTAAGAACCTGTACATCTAATTCCACATAAAGAGGAGTGCAGGTTTGGAGCACCACTTACATTGCATCTCTCTAATACGGACCTGCAAAATATTGTCAACTAGCCACACTCTATTGACATTTCACCCCATTGGCATGGTGTATAGTAGTGTGTGCGAATGTTGACCCAAGCTGATGGCAAAATTATTGCAAAGAAGCAAGAGATGCCTACATTAAGGCGCTGCTAGAATCTCGTAACTTCAACCCTTCTCAACCCTGACCTAGAATATTTTGTAACATTCGGTTACAAAATATTCTTTGCAAGTCGTCTAAGTTTTTTCAACTGATTGAGGACAATTTTGCACCACTGAATCCGAAAATAACATCCGTTTTTGTGCTAAGTCGAGGTGTTTTAAAATCCGATCTTATGAATATATCGATCCATTTTGTTACATTTTCGGTTAATTTTTTTAATATTTCTCATCCAAATTACGTTAAAAAAACATTGTTTTATAACACAATGCATTAATTAAATGTTTAAAATTTTGATTAGTGTACATTGAATAGTAAACAATGGTATGAATAATCACATATAAATTGGAAATTATCGCATCATTGTTTAGAATTCAGGGCATGAACTTCCGTTTCTTCGAACTATTACAATTAGCTTTAGGGATTTCTTTCTTCAGAGTCAAACAGTAATCTATCATCATGAGTAGATTTCAGGGTCTCTCTTACCTGATCTCAATCTCTTTCATGCCCTCATGGAATCTCTCTAGCTTCTTTCTCGTCGCTCATTGATCCCAGATTCTCATGAAACTGATCCATATGTGAGAGTAGGTAATGCATTTTGATGTTCCTTTTGTATGCAAGGTTTCTAAGCTCTGTGTAGTTCCTTATTGTTGTCAAGGAAGTGCTTCACAAACAAATGAAAAGGCTTCCACGTCTGCAGTTCCACTTCGTTCATTGAGTTGTCGACCTAATGATCTTTGATGAGTTGACAGATTTGAAAATCGTCAAAGATTCCAACTTTTCAAGCTCAAGACTGAAAAAGCGTGTAAAAATAAGTGGAGGAGCCACCATGCTTGGTGAATGGTTTAATCAAACTGAGTTTGATGTGCACCGGTGGCACTAATTTCTTGTCTCTATCCACCAGAGAGTTATTTATGTAGTTCCTTGCTCTACAAAGCATCAGTTGCTCCCAAACAGGCCAATCCTTCTTTGTATACTGCTGAGTTCTATCCCTACTAACCCACATGTATATAATTCATGAGTATTTGGTGAAACAGAATCAATTACCAATACTCATCATTTTAGTTGAGAAACCGAGGGGGATAAAGGACCACTGGTTGCCGTTATGCAGCAGAACCCATTTTAGCGATCCCCAATCTGAATTCAGTGAACAGTCGTAAATCTACGTGTTAGGAAATTTGCACTCCAAGCTTGGACAGAAACTGCAAGATATATGTCCAATACAAGAAGTCCTTCTTTTTGGAGGCAAAAACGTACGTAGTATTGATGTTAATTGCGGTACAAGGTGATGAGGCAGTGCGAGGGATGACGGGTTTTTCTTCAGTGTCGATACCAACTGTTTGGCAGAGATCATTGACAAGTTTAGATTGCGACCAAGATCATTTAGCTCCCCTAGGGAAAAAGGATATGGAGCCTCATCGTCAAAAAAATACTTATTCTTCATTTCTTCAACACTAAATGAATCTTTTTCACTCATATCAGGAAGTTCTCTAAAGCCAGGTACTGGAATTTCATCACATTCAGTTACAGAACGACGTGCTGAGTGTAGATCAGGATTCTTTAGGCTGGTCCTATTATTTCTTTTTATTCCACTTAATTTAATAGCTCAGAATAAGCAAAATAATAGTTTCTCATAAATAGGAAATACCCGTAGATGTAAAAGAACATCTCAGGTAGCGATAAAAATACAAGTTAACCTGATTGAGCAATCAAATGTCATTTTTGGATTCAGTTCATCAAAAGTGCCCTAAATTATTTAAAATCTTAAAAAAGAAAGTTGGTGTTGGCCGTGTAATCAATGGGTATACAGTAATCCCTCTCTATCCATTCTACGTAGACACAATACATACTTCAATGTGAAATGCTAGAAAGTTTTCACGAAGGACCTCTGCAAATCTTTTTCAGCATCATTGAATGCATGATAATTATCTGTCAGCTCAAATGTTTAGGTGATATTATAAAAATGATAGAAACCCACTACCTCACCAAATCCTGTATGGTAAGGTTAGCGTTGGCACAGAAAAGTTAAGGGAATAGAAAAGATGTTAAAATATCCTCTGAAGAGCAACCCCAATTAATTTACCTGCCAAAGTTGAGTTGGTGTACTGGGAAATTGAGGAAACGCAGATTCCGTGAATCTAGCTCTTCTACATCTAAGGGAATTATAAGAACTACCAGATCCATCTGTTCATTAGGAGGAAGAGGAGGTGCGCCTAAAATTTGATAAGTGATTTCCGACACAATAGATCAGGTAATTTACCATACAGCAAGGTCACCCTGTTTTCTTCCTTCAATTTTTGTGTAGGATTCTTAAAATAGATTTGAGTTTACTGAATTATGTAAATGTTGTCTCATACTCTCCAAATAACTCCGAAAAGGGTATTTCATATTCCTCCGTTCTTGCTTTTATATGCCAAACAGCTGCCACTGAGCCTAACTAATCTAGTTATGTCGGAAGCAGTGATAGTCTATTGGTTGGCTTTTTAAATTAATTTAAGGGCAATAAAAAAATAAAGGCACCAAAATTGAAATTGAAATACTTGTAGATACCTTGGTAACATATACTGTTACAAACTTGCAAAAGATATTAATGCTAAAATTGAGTTTGAAAAAATAAACTAACAAAATATATGTTTTGTACTAATTTTAAAATATTCTAATCATACCTTCCAAGAATTTAGAAGATGATTTTGATAGAAAGCGATAATTACAATAACCATCTTCATGAGAAGTGAAGCAAATGTATTGGCACAAATTCTCAAAGGTTATCTTGCTAAAAAATGGAGAAAAATACCATGGCTACATTACTTTAGAAGTAAGCAAAACTGGCATTATTTAATGTTGTTCCTATGTGTTAGGCCTATGTCAACCAGAACTGCGAAAAACATTGAGGCGATCAATGAACTTGTTAGAAGTCACGAAGATAAACCAGAAACACGTAAACGGAGAGTGAAATTGAAAAGATGATTGGCAATTCATGGTTTTCAGTCAAAATATTAATCAAAAAAGATCTGAATTAGGAAAGTTACTAGAGAATTACAGTTAGTACCTTTCCCGCGTTCAACACTTTTTTTAATGTCCTTTCTGGTAAGGACGTTAAAATAAGGGAATTTTGTTCTTATAGCTAAGTTATTGTTAACAAATGATGTTCCGTAGGAGGAGGTTGTAGGAATATATTTTGCAGCGTTTTAGGGACCAATTTTATTATTTTCTAACAAGCAACAACTAAAGACTGAAGAATTTGTCAGGAATGTTTTATGATCAGCCAATAAATTTAGCCAAGAAATTAAAAATGATGCTACAGTAAATTCCAGCTCCATGGTTTTGCAAACTAGGAAGCAAAAACCAACAAGTGCATGAGTTTTAAGGAAGACTAGAGGGGTGTGCCAAGAGGTAAAGTTAGGCAAAGGAAAATTTGTGTAAGATACTTATGGAGCAGCTGATTTGAGTCCCTCGGCACCAGGTGGCAGACAACACTCTCAATTATGCTAAACTTTTGGAATAGAGGCTAACATCATAAAGATTGTCCTCACCACAAATATGATGGAAAATATCACCAACATTATAGACTTCGCCCTAGATCGCTCATAAAGTAATCCATACACAAGAAAAAAAAAACAAATCTTAAAATCTAATTTTATTCCTAAGAAATATCCTCGAGTGGTAGAATTAGGAACCGATCTACGAGTGCTATTTATCCTCGTGCTATCAAGGTTTTCTCCCAATTCTTTTGACGTATACGTGAGTTAGAAATTAGACCTTAATCTTATCTTAACTGGATTGTCTTACCTTACCCACAAGCTTTTTAGCAAATTCAGACTTGCCAATTGCCTTTTTTTTTTGTAAGTGTGTTCATTAATGGCTATATATAAACAAATATTCGACATTTTCTATACTTTGTGTCTAAGGATGATAAAGGTGTATCAAAACGCATCAGTTAAATAAACTATTTTGCTAAAGGGTTCTTCTGCTATTTCCTTTTAAGGTTAAAAACTAAGTATGTAAAGGCAAAAATACGACAAGGTAACAGCCAAAACGGCCAAACCCAAAAACGCTACAGGAGCCAGCAAGTGGTGCAAAATCGCTAAAACTAGAAAATATAAAAATCACTCGCCTTATAAATACATCAAAATTATCCGAATTAACGACATCATAAGGCAGAGTGTTCCACATACCGACGGCTGTAGGAAAGAAAGATCGAGTGAACTGCCTCTTATTTACTCGAGTGACCAAAAAGCACGGTCATGCTGGTTTGACAAGTAGCGCCTATGACAAACCTGATGTGTATAAGCTGGTATCAGAGAGTGAAGTAGGTGATCAGAAACAATTTTAAAAAAATGAGTCAAGGTTCCAACAAGTCGACTATGCCCAAAGTTAAACTGTACAACGGGTATCAGAAAACTAATCTGGATAAAAGCTCTGAATATTCGCTTAAAATTGCTCTCCGATGTAGAAAGGAAGACAAAATGACAATATTTAAAATGAGGCAGAAAAAAGAAATAAAAACAATTCCTAACCACTTTGTCTGTAGAGTAGAACTGGCGGCACTTACGCAAGAAACCAACTCTTTGAGGAATTAAGGATGCAACAGTGCGCAAGTGGCCCTTAAAAGTCAGTTTGGGATCAAAAGTAACACCAAGCAATTTTAGTAAAGAATAATTAGGGAAGAACAATTAAGTTTCATAACCCAAACACCACACCAGGATAAAATTCACTTGATTTCCAGAGTAAGCAATTTAGCAAACTCTATCATCAGCATAAGCAACCATATTCGACTAAATGCCTGAAAACATTTTTAAGGTATAAATAATAAAGAGAAGCGGGCCCAGGACACAACCCTGGGAAACACCAGATTTAACAAATCTATAGGAGCTAAAACTACTATCAATAGAGAGACGCTGCATCGAGTTAGTCAAAAACTCGACCAGTATGCCGAAGAAATGACTACAATACCAAGGATTCTAATTTTAAATAATAAAGCCTTATCTCGAACACGATCAAAGGCTGAGCTAAGATCAAAAGATATATACAAGACGAGATTCCTGACTAGTCTCAAGAGAAATTTGAAGGTCATTGGTGATAAAAAGAAGAGGATCAGAAGTACAAAGACCCTTCCGAAAACTAACTTGTTTTATCGGCAGCATTTTATTATTATTCGGACAATAAATCATGCGTTTGGCAAGCAAATGCTCAAATATTTTAAACAGAACCGGTGGAATGGAAATGGGTCAATATTGCTCCGGACGAATCGATGGTGAATAGCCTTTGGTGATCGGAGTGATATTTGCAGAACGCCAGCATTTAGGAAAAGAACTCCGAAGAATAAGTAACTTAAAAAATAACGGCTACTTTTGGGCCAATGATGAGGCAATTCTTCTATAAAAAATTGGCAAAAAGCCAAGGGATCACGTCAGCCAAATGCATCAAGTTCAATCAAATAGAAAAGAAGTTCTGATGCCTTAAAAGCTAAGGAGTACACTTTAGTAGGAGAGAGTAAGATGATGGATTGTTTAAAATCAGACAACCAATAGTGTGGCTGAGAGATACCAGTTAAAATATCTATGAGGTGATCATTATAAGGTTTTTGAGCATCACTATAACTACGATGTGCTGCACGTAGTAGTTCCAAGATTCTTGGGAGCGCAAACGAGACCAATGGATAAATACAGCTTGCTTATTCGGGTGGGCTAACCGGCTATCGTGATTAAACCAGGCATTGTTGTTATGACGATCCGAATAGTTTTATGTGGAATCCTTTTCTCCCTTATGGAAAGAAGAATTTCATTACGGGCAGTTACGGGATACTCGGATCTATACACTTCTCCTCATTTGATATTGGTAAAATCAATATCAATGCTAGGCAAGTTAGCACGGGATTTCAAAGAGACCACTCGAGTAATGGAGTCATCCGATGGTATAAATTTGGTTTGAATGTCAAAATTGAGTTCAGATATTTGTTACCATGGGCGAAAAAATCCGTAGATCAAGAAAGGCGGGGACATCTGTGAAAAGGAGATCAAGGCAATTTCCAGAAATGTGGGTTGGTTCACGAACCAGCTACTTCAATCCAACAGGATTACAGAAGTCTAGGGCACCCTGACCATACTAGTTCGTCGCAGAAATGAAATTCCGCTATTGCTGGTGATAAGCATTAAAATCACCAAAAAGACCAAAGATGCCTGAGAGTAAGAGTCATGGATTCCAGTTATAGCAGTTTAAAAGCAATTATAAATACTATCATACAGGTCATGGTTCCTAAATAAAACAAATAGATAATAATTCTTAAAATCCGGCTATCCATGAAGCATTAAATGAGGAGGGTATATAGATACACATCTCCGAAGCCATTGGAATAGACTTGCATGGCAAAATAATTGGCTTGTTCAAATTTAGAATGAGACGCCCAGACGGATTCCTTAAATCAGACACTAAGGTATTAAAGCGAAAAACTATATCGTACATGGTGGAAACCACCTATAGCTCACTTCACTTCTCTTTCAATCTCCCATTCTCTCTCCTACCATCTCATCTTGTCTCAATCTCGATCCCTCTCACTATCTCTTACCTACTCTCCATCTCAATAACTATCTCGCTCTTTCTCCCTTTTAATTTCTACATATCTCTCTAGTTCCTCCTTTCTCTTCATAACTCTCTATTCATTTCTGTATCTTTCAATATCTCACACTTTCTCTCTTTCTCTTTCCATCATTTCCTATCTTCCCATCTTTCCATCTCATATTCTTTCATATAGGCTATCACGCTTATCTCTCTCTTCCATACTTTTACTCTCAATTTATATCACTTCCCTTGTCTTACCTTTAGTATTCCTCTCACTCTCACTTTATCTATCTACTCCTCTTTCAATCTTTCCCTACTCCAAATTTCTCATACTTTCCCTTTCTCTGCCTAAATTTCTTTCTCCCTCTTCTCTTATCTCCTTGTCAAACTCTTAGTATCCCCCTATCTAACTATAAATCTCCCTCTCTCTTTCCTTCTCTCTTACAATCTCTTCCGTCAGGAAAATGCGCATTACTTCAAATATTCTTTCTAACTCTCACTGCAACTATATTTCCTTATTTTTTATCCATATATCTCCCTCTGTATCTTTATCAATACCTTTTTCTTCATACCTCTTTCTTCATATCTTCTATATATCTCTCTCAATCCAATTCTCTTTTTTCTCTTTTAGTTCATCACTCTCTCTTTCTCCATCTCCTTTTCTTTTCCTTAAACTCTAACTCTCCTTCTGACCCTCCCTCTTCCCCTAACTTTATCTCAACTAAAGCTATAGTCTGTATGCTCCCCAATGCTATTAACTGTTCACCCATACAGCAACATGTTCCTGATAAAAGGACACATTCAATATCCTAATATGTTTGCCGAGCACCCGATAAAGCATTAGCATCAGAATATAAAATTGAAAGAAAAGCAAATACTAAGATTGATTTCAATAGCCATCAAAATCCTAAACTTGTAGATCCGTAACCACTCGGCGTGTGGTAATGCTCTCTGCTTTTCTGTCTTTAAACCATATTCTGAGTCCTCGGAAGATTGATTCCATATCTTATATCCATAGAATGCTTTTCCTGTAAACAATGGAGAGAATACCGGCTTCGCGCCTATTCTTTCATTTCAAATGACATTCCCAATATGCATTCTAACTCGATCGGCTTAAATATCTGTAGTCACTACTTTCGGGAGGCGTTCTAACAGTGTATTTTTTTTACTTTACTACAACTGCAAGGCCAACGATTTCTCACCACTTTTCGTTTTTATTATAAGTTTATGTATATTTCCATTCACAAGTGTTGCGCGTGAGTTCCTTTCAGCTTTAAGCGTTTTTGAGGTTCCTTATTAAAGCGTACATATGAAAGAGGAGTGCGTTCCTTGAGCCACGGTATTGAACGTAATTCTTCTATCTTATATGATGAATACGTTCATCTAAACCCTCTATACTGAAAAAGTAGTAATCTTCTATTACAGTAGATCTCTTTCTTCATGTCCATTAGAATTTCAATATATCTCCTTTGTGAACTTTTACGTTAGTACTGATATGGGATTCTCAATTCTCTTAACACAATAATTCATGCACCTACTTCCGCATCCACCGATGCCAAGACTTCAAGGTGTGATTGAAATTACCAGAATTATAACCTTAACGATACCCTCGTTCCTTCACCAAATTTGGGTGGCCCAATAATTAGCTAAGAGGGCGTATCGCCTTATTATATCACTCTTGCCACCGCTTACTATTCACTGCTTCTTTATATTTTTTTAGAATGCATTGAATAATATTCTTATAATTTTGGCATAAACTCTTGGTTTTATATTTTTATTATATTCTCTTTCCTCTCATTTTCTCTTTTTTATGTTGTTCTCCTTGGTTCTTTTAATTTTCTGATACATTTTCCTTATTCTACTTATTGTAATAAGGAGTTTCACCGATTATGAAACAGCTCCATTATCTTTGAGAACCCACTCTCTCCAATAAAAAAGCAATGTAAAGATGTCCATTGTTTCTATTCAACTGAATAAGAAAGAATAGAATAGTCTTGGCAAGAATGTTCATAATTATTTTGTTTTCACTTGTAGGCCTCAAGAAATAATAGTCTCTATTAGAAAACCAGATTTTTTGAGTCGTAATGTAGAAAATAGTTATGTTCATATTAAAGCATCCAGTTTTTCTATTCTGTACCGCAACATTTGAAATGTTTAGACGTAAAAAACGCCATATTTTATAAAGATTAAGTGAATGTTACTTTTTTCATAAAACTAGATAGTTAAGTTTCAGTGTTGCTTCTTTGTACGTATGCATATTGATTCCCTACTCTTCTGATAAAATTTTATGATCTCTTTTTGTGTGTGACAATATATGTTAGATAAACGAGTTACATTATAGGCAACACATATACTAACCGCTCAAAAGATCAAATGATACCAGTTTTCCTGTAGGCAAGCCAGATAAGGTAATTATAATCTGACAATTAATTTTTTTATCTAAGTAAGATAAAGTCCTCATTTTACTGGAATTAGAGAGGAAATTGTCTCACTGAAACACCCATTCTTTTTTATTATGTTTTTTTACTCTGCGTCAAAGCACTTTTGTATAATCTTTGCCGAAATCTAAGGATTCATTTCTCTCCTCGTCTCTGATATTTTGAAAATAGGCCATCAAATAATGATGTTCTCCCTTAAGAGTGTGGGTAAACATTATTATTTGATAGCCAATATTAAATTATCAGAGAGGAGGAAAAAAGGAATCATAAAGCTTCCAGAGATCTAAAGAGAGTAGTACACAGGATATTTGAGACTGTGAAATCAAAATACAAGTAAAATCCAATATTTGCATGGTAGTAAAATTTACAAAGTTGGAGAAACTTAATTATCTCCATATTTATCGTCGACGACATTTCACGTAAAGTTTAAATAGTAGCGGCTCTGTATATAATGCTTAGTTCAGATTAATACTCTCCACTCAGTATTGCTCCAAGTTCACATATCATCATAAAATGTGCGTTTAGCTAAGCAACATAACAACGATTATAGTTTTTGGACCAGATCAGTTTTTGTGAACCATATGAATCAGCAAAATAGTCCTTTGCAAAGTTTGCTTAAAAATCTGAGAAGAGATCACATTGATACTAAATGGATTTAACACTGGGTTTAGGCTTAATAAAGTTCGTCCACCTCCTATTTAATCTAATCATTTGGGAGATTAGAATTATCAGGTTGATGAGCTAGTTACTATGTAATTTACGCGACGTAAATTTATATTTGATACTGTTTTTTCGGAAGTGTTAAACAAGCACTTCAGTCAGAAACCAAAGATATCTCTCAGGCACTGATATTTTAATTTAGTTACTCTTCCCTACCCTACCTTCGGATTACTAAAGGGAACAATAAGTTGACACTTCAAAGAGAAAGGCAATCTATTATTAATATAACTAAGCTGCGTAAAGAAAATAAGTTCATATTAATTACAATTTCATTGTTCTTTACGGTTATTTCTTAAAGATTTTGCCACACCATATCCATATTCCCAAACAGGTAGTGCCAAAGAAAATAAGGTGTGAGCCGCTCAAATGAACCAAATTCACACTGCATGGTTCCAATTATTAAAGAATTACAAATCAAATCTCAGAACCTAAAATATTGTAGCAGAGTAATGACAGTTACTTTTTATCACAATACACTGCCTATGAATTGCTAGTAAGAGCGATCTGGCATCATATTACGGACAGGCATTGTTTGAGTTACGATAGTTGTACATTAGGGAGTCTAAACTGCTATTAGAAGACTTTGAATAGTTACCTAGCTTTCTGAAAGAAATAACATGAACCGTGTATCATTAAGCTAAGAGTCTCCTCCAGGAGAACCTTGGTGATCATATATGCACCCTTACACAGGGCTAATAAAAATGCAGAATATCTGCACGAACTAGTTTCTCTCGCTCTAGATTAATGAATTCGCCAGCGTTTCCCTTACACTTAAGCCTATCATAACCTTTTATTATTCTATAAAGGATTATAAATTGAGATTAAGGCCTTTATTAAAGTACTTGTGTCATACCTTTATATACGATCTCAACCTGAAGAATTCAATAGATAAGCATCCCAGGAATCCTTTTACATCACCTATTGACAATCTGATAAGGGCATTTTGAGATTATCCCTAACACTATATTTTTAGTTAAGTTTGAGAACGATCATGCTTTTTACCTTAATTGTTTAATTTGTAAAGAAGCTGAAACTTTTCGAAAACAAATAGGATTATCAAAAGTTTGGGATTTTTTAAAACAAAAAGAATTACAAATTTTGAAGTTTAGAAAAGATTATTAATATTGATTAAAATTAAGGACAAGCTTTTTTGTTTTTATGATCATCATCATCACTAAATCTATAATCTAAGAGAAGATTTTTTAGTATTTTAATAATAATTTCATCTTAGTTTGGTTATGACTTATGTAAGTATATTTTAAATTTTTATCAAAGTAATTTCTATGAATTTCTTTAGAGTTTGAGAATTCAAAATGGTTAAGTTCAGAAAAATATTTCATTATCTAATGCTTTAGAATGTTTAACAGAAAATGAATTACAATTGGTAAAGTTCAGAAAATTTATTAAAATTTAAGCAAAGGTGCTTTTTTATTTTATCTTCTACTATAACTATATTTTAAGCAACGTGATTTTTTGAAATGGGTGAAATTTAGTTTAGAGTTCCTTTGTAAAATTATTATAATTGGACAAGTTCGGAAAATTTATAAAAAGTTAACCATGGATACTTTTTTTAGATTTTAATTTTTATCTTAGTAGCAAAGCCATGGCCTGGTTTTCATATATTCGAAATTGTTACATTTTTATTTTTATCTTTAGCCCGATGAAACAGTTTGTTTCCTAAATCTCAGGCAACAAAACGTAAATCATTAAAGCAAATTAAAATCATAAAAACCATCTTATGTTATTGTTTTTTTCTGTATTACCAAAGAATTCTAATGAAAGATTTTTCTAGTGCCTTTCGACCTTCAAAATAACCATAGATCTGAAAAATAGATAAAAAGTGAATCTTTATGAGACATGTACTAGAAAACTTTTAAATCTTTTTGGATCACAAAAAGCCATTGCCAGAACCATAAAGGCTGTAGGCCAAAGACCAAATGCCTGCGGAGCACAAGCTACTCCTCTAAGAGCAACATGACCGAAAAGAAATAGGCCCCAAAGTTTTGATAGGCCTCATTCCTTAATTTTTGGCGGAATTAAATGAAATTTCAATTAAACTAGTTTATTCTGTTTAGAACATCAAATTAACCATAAAAAAAACTCTGTGTTTTTCTTATTCATTATGGAGGATGTGTTCAACACGACCTTCATTTATACCTTGTGATTCTTGAGGCGCAGCCCAAAGTTGTCCAGTCGTTCATAAAAGCAGAGCAAAGAATGGCTCTTCTCAGGTAACCTGACTGCCATAGCTTTTATCTGCTCTTTGTCTAAAGCTGTATGGGTGTGCTTCGTCTGTATTATGTTCGAATCTTGCAAATTCCCAAGTCAAGGTCTCAAAAAGCTCTCTTATTTTCAGCGCAAAACTTTGTTAATGCTTTTGCTTTGTTTCAAATTGCCCATTGATGCTTAAAAATACAGTTATCTTCTCCAAATCAGTCTTAACTGTTTAGAAAAGCTGCTTATAAAGCAAGTTTTGGTACCATTTTTATTTCATGAAAATGATCCTGAACAAAATTTTACTACTCTAGTCCCCATAGATGAGACAAAGTCCCAGGTGTGGAGACTGTTCGAATGCCTTAGCGTGAGCAAATTATATGACTCATCAAATAGATGCCCAACAAACGGCTTCATTTTGGTTTCCAGACTTACGGAAGATAAGTAAATACAGAAAAGCTATTGGATGTTAAAAAAAAAACAGGAGAATCAAAGAAAAAGGCTATATCAATGAGTAAAAATATTAAGGATAGATCTAACGCCTAAATCAATAGTTATATGCCAAAAATTAATTATGTAATAAGAAATAAATAAAATAAACAACAAAGTTATTAAGAATCAATAAAGAAATCAGGCAATGGCTTCGCTACTAAGATTAAAATGTATAATAAGTAACCATTGCTAATTTTTCATATATTTTCTGAACTTCGCCAATTATAATAATTTTAAAAAGGAACTCCAAACTAAATTTCCCCCCTTTCCAAATATCACGTTGCTAAAATATAGTTATAGAAGAAGATATATAAAAATACATTTTCTGAACTTCACCTTTGGGTTTTAAGAAATTCACAAAATTTCGATACTTATATTTATTTTTGAACTTCACCATTTTTGTTTTTTAATATTATTAAAGAATAATTAGAAATAAATTTGATAAAAAAAACATAATTCATAACCAAACTAAGATGAAATTATTATTCAAATACTTAACTGGACTGTATTATTGTCTTCCTCGTTGAATTTTCTGCAACGAGCTAGAGCTACCAAATAAGAAAATTGATTTCACCTTTTCCGAGATAATTTTTTTACCGAGGCAGTAATTGTTTATTTATGAGCAGGAATAAGAGAAATAACCCATTTTTGCTTCACCAGTTTAAATAAGCCTCAACAGAGAAAACTTAAATACCTTGCGGGTATAATCGGAGATTCAGCCATGTTGAGTTTACCTAAACCATTTAGCATAAGGGAGAGTGACATAGTTTCTTGCACATTTTTGTCAGGGCAAAGGCGTTGATCTGCTGGTGACATGACTGACTATATATAGAAACCACATATGCACATTGTGGCAGAATCGAGGTTTACTCATATTTTGATTGACCGCTAAAAAGAACATATGAACATCGCAAGAAAAATGCTACAGGAAGAATTCTTTAAATGTATAAAAAGTGATTACGGTAAAGTAAATAATAAGTTCCAAAAGTTCCAGAACATACTACTTTTGAAGGAAACGGTGAATAGGGACATGGAACCAGTAATGAAAAAAGGAGAAATAAGAGAATATAAAGGATAAAATAAATAAGAGAAGAAAGGGGCCAGATAAAAAGACAAAACAATACTGTAAATGTTAAAACAACGGAACACCTTTTCGTCTGTTCGGTTGTTGCTCAAATTTTGCGTTACTAAATAAAGTATAGGAGGAATGAGAAAAAAGTTGGGGCACAGGGGTGAGAACAAATGAGAGAGAGACGACTGAAGTTGAAGTATGGGACGAGGAAGATCCTCCTCGGTCGAATAGTCTGACAACCTGACTATTTTTTTTCATCCGCCTCAAAGCCTTGGGCGGGTGGGGTGGGTTTGGTGCTCGCAGTCCCTCCTTGGAAGATCCAGTGTCTCCAAGCCACCAAGTCGAGGCTTGTTTGGGAGGTAGAAGCCAAAGATCCTTTTGTGCTTTTCTCCTTTAAGAGGGCAGCTTTAGGAACATCAAAAAAGAGGGTGCAGCCCTGTTTTTTGCCGAGTACTGCTATGAGCCCTTTTTGCCGCCAGTTTAACAGGGTAGCGTCAGAGTAGCCGCCGCAGAGAGGTTCCGAATTGTTGTAGAATCGACGATATTCGTAGGCCAGGAGAGGCTAATGGTACACGGCGCCTTTTTAAAATTGAGACATAGGTCGTCCCAAGCAGCGCTATGCGTACCAAGACCAAATCCTTAGCCTCGTAAAATGGGAGACGTTTCGTAGGGTGAACGATTGTGAAGAAAATTACACAGACATGGGGTGAACTCGACTTAACACGTCTACAAGGGCGATTTGTAAGACCGAATCACTTGCATTATTAGCACCTTCGCGGCATTGGCACGAATGGCTTCACCTGGTAGCGATACTAACCGGCACGCACCGACACATCACTATGTCATGCTCGAACGTAATGAACAGTTAATGGTTAGTGGCGAGGCCGTCCTTGTTTTCTGATCACACGCTTGACCTCGACCGCCCCATGGTCGGCCAGCAATAAAGTGATATCTTTTTGGGAGTAGTTACGAGTTTTCTCGGATAAACCACTTCTTCCACAAAGTTCATGGCAGAGTGCGGCTTATCATTCACCAGTGAGCCATTACTTTTCCGAATTGCACTAATCATGGCCACCTCGTAAGATCCAAAGCATTTAGAAGAAGCAGCTTCTACATATTCAAGGCTCCACTCAGTGAATTTTCGACTTAGGTCTTGATCTGCGTCTCCCAGCCCCTAGGCGCCTATGGAGTGGGACTGCCGATCTTGGCTTGGTCATTTGCCGAAACAGCTGCGGACCAGTCGTTCTCCGGATCCCACGCCGACTGAGATAAAACCCTAGTCTTCTTAGAATTATTCCACTTATTGACTTTTTGGGGAAGGCTGGCCTTCTCCCTTTCATTTAACCCGGTTTAATTGTTGTTGTTGTTTTTGTTATTGTTTTTGTTATTGCTTTGTTATTGTTATTGTTATTTCTTTTATTTGTTGTTTGCTGTTCAATTTTTTAAAGTAGCCTAGAACTAGGCTGTTTGTTTACGGCAACTTATGCCTAAGTCGGCAGTCGCCAGATAGCCCCTTAATTAAAAAAAAAAGAAGAATTATTCCTGTTTTTTATTTCGCTAGAGGAGAGGAGCGTTTAGAGTCGACGCGCTTCCATCTACGCACGGAAGGCACCACTAGGCTAATTGAGGCAGCTTCATTTAGATGCTTTTGAAAGAGAGAATTGCTTGGCTGTTGAGTAGGCACCAGTTGGAAGACGAGATATCCCTTTCCTTGTGAATCCTCGAAGGCGTTAGCTGCCTAAGGAAAAGCTCGCACAGGGGCGGAATAAAGTTTGGTGTTTCGCACCTAGCCAGGGTAGGACTTGAAGATAAATCCTGCCCATTTGGGCTGGCTTAACTCCAAGCCCATGTCCATCTCAAGGGGAGCACCCTGTGACAACCATCTTTCCCGTTCCCCCTGGGTATCTCGGATCCAATCAAAGACTCCGTCTTTTTGTTTTTTTTCTTGGACTAACTCCGTATTAAATAAATATTCATTGAATTTAACACGTGTTCCAATTACTTTGTCCAATTTCACTCTCACTCTCTCTCTCTCTCTCTCTCTCTCTCTCTCTCTCTCTCTCTCTCTCTATATATATATATATATATATATATATATATATATATATATATATATATATATATATATATTTATTGTCATACACGTAATATCTGATAATTTGCTTTTACTTTCTGACTAGGGCTGTGACGTGATATCGTGGGACCTACGTTTGCTTAATTGAGGCCGACACGTCATCCAATGAATTCTAGAATTTTTCGTTCGCTTTGATCGGCCAGTTTCCCTCCTAATTATTTTATTGAATATTAAATTGGATTAGGATTATTACGATTTTGTCATGAAAGAAAGTTTTTTTATATTTAGTGTTAAGAACTTTCATTGAATGTTGATGTAGCATTGGGATTTTGAATGATCCGTATTTGTTAGTGTTCCGAGGAATTCAATGTCGAGGCCTTCATTCTTCACAGAAGACAGACCATTTTTTTGTGCTTGGAGAAGAAAGTTGTGTTCGACGGCAGAGTGGATTTCGTGTGCTTATTTTCCAGTTTCGTGCGTCTCGAAAGGCTATTGCTATTTAAGGCTATTGCTATTTAAGGCTATTGCTATTTAAGGCTATTGCTATTTAAGGCTATTGCTATTTAAGGCTATTGCTATTTAAGGCTATTGCTATTTAAGGCCATCCTGATTTAAGGCTATCGTGAGTTAGGGTTACTGTGAGTTAGGGTTACTGTGAGTTAGGGTTACTGTGAGTTAGGGTTACTGTGAGTTAGGGTTACCGTGAGTTAGGGTTACCGTGAGTTAGGGTTACCGTGAGTTAGGGTTACCGTGAGTTAGGGTTACCGTGAGTTAGGGTTACCGTGAGTTAGGGTTACCGTGAGTTAGGGTTACCGTGAGTTAGGGTTACCGTGAGTTAGGGTTACCGTGAGTTAGGGTTACCGTGAATTAGGGTTACCGTGAGTTAGGGTTACCGTGAGTTAGGATTACCGTGAGTTAGGGTTACCGTGAGTTAGGGTTACCGTGAGTTAGGGTTACCGTGAGTTAGGGTTACCGTGAGTTAGGGTTACCGTGAGTTAGGGTTACCGTGAGTTAGGGTTACCGTGAGTTAGGGTTACCGTGAGTTAGGGTTACCGTGAGTTAGGGTTACCGTGAGTTAGGGTTACCGTGAGTTAGGGTTACCGTGAGTTAGGGTTACCGTGAGTTAGGGTTACCGTGAGTTAGGGTTACCGTGAGTTAGGGTTACCGTGAGTTAGGGTTACCGTGAGTTAGGGTTACCGTGAGTTAGGGTTACCGTGAGTTAGGGTTACCGTGAGTTAGGGTTACCGTGAGTTAGGGTTACCGTGAGTTAGGGTTACCGTGAGTTAGGGTTACCGTGAGTTAGGGTTACCGTGAGTTAGGGTTACCGTGAGTTAGGGTTACCGTGAGTTAGGGTTACCGTGAGTTAGTGTTACCCTGAGTTAGGGTTACCCTGAGTTAGGGTTACCCTGAGTTAGGGTTACCCTGAGTTAGGGTTACCCTGAGTTAGGGTTACCCTGAGTTAGGGTTACCCTGAGTTAGGGTTACCCTGAGTTAGGGTTACCGTGAGTCAGGGTTACCGTGAGTTAGGGTTACCGTGAGTCAGGGTTACCGTGAGTTAGGGTTACCGTGAGTTAGGGTTACCGTGAGTTAGGGTTACCGTGAGTTAGGGTTACCGTGAGTTAGGGTTACCGTGAGTTAGGGTTACCGTGAGTTAGGGTTACCGTGAGTTAGGGTTACCGTGAGTTAGGGTTACCGTGAGTAAGGGTTACCGTGAGTTAGGGTTACCGTGAGTTAGGGTAACCGTGAGTTAGGGTAACCGTGAGTTAGGGTTACCGTGAGTTAGGGTTACCGTGAGTTAGGGTTACCGTGAGTTAGGGTTACCGTGAGTTAGGGTTACCGTGAGTTAGGGTTACCGTGAGTTAGGGTTACCGTGAGTTAGGGTTACCGTGAGTTAGGGTTACCGTGAGTTAGGGTTACCGTGAGTTAGGGTTACCGTGAGTTAGGGTTACCGTGAGTTAGGGTTACCGTGAGTTAGGGTTACCGTGAGTTAGGGTTACCGTGAGTTAAGTTTATTGGGTTTGATTGACTTAGTTTAAGACAACCGGCAGAGTTGTACCCCTTTTGCATTTTAGTTCGGCTATACCACGAGTGTTGTGCCTCTCGTGCATCTTTGGTAGGACAACCGTGTGTGGTGTCCTTGTTTTTGTGTGCCCCATACAAGGCCTGATATTGGTGTTCGTAAGTGCCCCTTTATTTTTGTACGCGTAGGTACATTGTAGTTACGTTACCGGTGAGTGCTTCCCTCTGTAGCTCAACCTTTCTCCGTGGTCTCATAGATAGGAATATCATACGTGCGTTATTTTGTGTACTTATTTGTTCTTGAGTCTTCCATAGTCTAAATATTTTTATATGTTCCAAATGGCCATTCCTTAGCTCGACCTATCAAAGTTGTAATTTAGTCTTGGAATATATCGGCATTTTCAAGTTGATTCATTTATCAAACATTTGTAAATAAAGTTTTTTTGTTTTAAGTCGACGCATCTTCTATCCTTGGCAATAAACTTTTGGGGTTAAAGAATCTTGGCATGTCACCTGACCCCAGTTTGTGACATTAATGGCGACCTTGCTAGGATAGCTTTATAGGAGAGTATCGAACGTCGACTTGAAATGGAAAACCTTGAGAGCAGCGATAGAATTTCGTATTTTGGGGGAAACTTTCATAGACTCTTTTGGAGAATATTTTTTGGTACCATATTTATTTTATTTTTTTTGTATTTATATATTTTGTACGTTGATATTCTGCTATTCGTTTTGGTGTATGCTCTTTATATTGTATTTTGGTTGGGTATTGTGATATACATATACATATATAGATAATTACCTACTTCTACCATGGAAAAATTGCTGCAGGAGGCCAAACTTCTTGGTTTGGAGAGCAAGGAAATTCAAGATTATGTCTGAGAACAACAGGCAGCTGCGCGTGAGGAGAGAAAAGCTGAGTGGGAGGCCGCTAAACTCCAAGCTGAGCAGGCAGCTGCACGTGAAGAAAGAGAAGCTACGCGTGAAGAAAGAGAAGCCAACCGCGACCACGAAGATAAGCAGCGGAAACACGAACTAGAGATGAAAAGGTTGGAACTAGAGTTAGCTCATTCCACCGCTAATCCGGCGGCTGTCACATCTGCGAAAATGCCAAAATTGCCCTGCTTGATCGATGGGAAGGACGCCATCGATAGTTACCTTCTACGATTTGAGAGATTTGCCAGGCAGCAGGAATGGCATGAAGACATATGGGCCACCACACTAAGTGCATTGTTGACTGGAAGAGCATTAGAGACGTATTCAAGAATGCTCGAGGAAGATGCGGTACCAGTATAATTTGCTTAAGTCCGCCTTATTCGTAAGGTATGATTTAACAGAGGATGGCTACCCCAAAAAATTCCGTAGTGCGAAGCCTGAGACCTGCAAAAGTCCGGATCAGTTCATCGATCGGCTACGGAACTATCTGATGGAGTGGATAGGGTTATCAAATACTGACGAGAGCTTTGAGGCGCTGAAAAATTTGTTTATCAAGGAGCAGTTCATGGCCATTCATTTGCGAGATCGAAATCCAAAAACGCTCCGAGGCATTGGAAAGATGGCTGCACAGTACTTGACGGCACACCATAAAACTCTATCATCATCTCGGCCAAAGTCACTTTCTCACATGGATTCTTCTTCTGACCAAGGATCCTTGAACCACCGAAAAAGCTTGACCGACCGCGCCATCTCGCAGATACCAGCGCAGAAATGTTTTCGATGCGGTAAACCAGGGCATGCAGCAGAAGAGTGTTGGTCTAATCCCATTTCCCCCCAGCCGGCAATCAAATGTTTCAAAAGTGGCAAGCCTAACCACAGAATACAAAATTGCAGAGAACGGACGGTAAATATCGCAACAACTATTCAAAAGGACACTGAGAGCCATCACACAGAAATGTCCGCATTATGCGCCATAGCAAACGGAGAATACGTTGAGGAATCTACGCTAGAGGAAATTGATTCTTTTGTAAAAGACTACAAGCTACTCCTGCCCAATGGTAAGTTTGTGCCATACTTGGACGCGTGTTTCGTGAGTAGGAGAGGCATTTCATGCCTGTAACTATGAGAAGAGTCGGAAATCAACTGGTCGACACACTAAGAGATACAGGCTGCAGTGGTATCATAGTGAGGGAATCCCTTGTGTCTAACAACGAGCTCACAGAAAAAGGCACTGCATTAAGGTTTGTGGACGGCACGATAAAAATGGCCTCACTAGCCAAGATCCACATTGACACCCCCTACTTAACCAGTGAAGTGGATGCAGTATGCATAGAGAACTCCATATGTGGGCTGGTGATTGGAAACGTCCCCGGGGCTCTCCCTGCGGGTAGACCTGAACCCAAATACCAGGAGGAGTAAGAGCGATTAATCTGTCGCAATGGGGGCGACCTGCAGCGGCAAGAAATTCCTACCCGCTCCCACGCCGAGCGCAATGGCAAAATCGAAGAAGACAAATCGAATCCTTGGCGCCCCACCAAGAATATGGCGTGGCGCGATAAGAAAGGCCAAAGATGGACACGTGGCGTATCAAGGACGAAGGGTGAGAGCCCCTGTTGGAGCGCCTGCCAAGCCGGGAAAACCGGTGCACGGATCCGCCCAAGTAGAAGCCCCCACCGGCCCGCAAGGGCAACGAGCGCAGGAGGAGCGATGGACGAGACACATCGGCGAAGTGTTCTCCTTCCCGCAGAATCAACGAGAGAAAAGATGACTAGCGTAGTGCTCCACAGCGCGACGCGTGGGCGCAGGCTTCTCGCGACATTGGCAGAGGTCCTCGGGATCAAGGCTTTGGACGTGGGCCACGAGAATTTAAGTGGTCCTCCAAGCGAACATGAGACGAGGACGTAACCGGAGTTCCAATTGGCGAGAGAGCGGATGGCAACGTGACCGCGAACCTCGGAGAAAGGACGACCGCCGAGGACCTTCTAAAGCAGACGAAGCGACCACTAGGAGAAGATCAGAGCCTGTAGGCGAGCCCAACAAGGAAGGTTTTCGCCGTCAGCCGAAGAAGACTTTTAGTGCCTGGCGGGTCGGCGGCCATAGGACATTACCCGCCGATCAGGATCCAACGTGTGTGTTTAGGATAAATTTTATTGGTAAATTTATTCTCAGAGGGGGGATATGTCACACACGTAATATCTGATAATTTGCCTTTACTTTCTGACTAGGGCTGTGAGGTGATATAGTGGGACCTACGTTCGCTTAATTGAGGCTGACACGTCATCCAAAGGAATTCTAGAATTTTCGTTCGCTTTGATAGGCCAGTTTGCCTCCTAATTATTTTTATTGAATATTTAATTGGATTAAGATTATTACGATTTTGTCATGAAAGGAAGTTATTTTATATTAAGTGTTAAGCACTTTCATTGTATGTTGATGTAGCATTGGGATTTTGAACGATCCATATTTGGTAGTGTTCCGTGGAATTCAATGTCGAGGCCTAAATTCTTCACAGAAGACAGACCATTTTTTTGTGCTTAGAGAAGAAAGTTGTGTTTGGGAGCAGAGTGGATTTCGTGTACTTATTTTCCGGTTTCGTGCGTGTCGGAAGTCTATTGCTATTTAAGGCTATTGTAATTTAAGGCCATCCTGAATTAAGGCTATCATGAGTTAGGGTTACCGTGAGTTAGGGTTACCGTGAGTTAGGGTTACCGTGAGTTAGGGTTACCGTGAGTTAGGGTTACGGTGAGTTAGGGTTACGGTGAGTAGAGGGGACCGTGAGTGGAGAGGACCGCGAGTGGAGAGGACCGAGAGGAGAGGACCGAGAGGAGAGGACCGAGAGGAGAGAGGACCGAGAGGGGAGAGGACCGAGAGGGGAGAGGACCGAGAGGGGAGAGGACCGAGAGGGGAGAGGACCGAGAGGGGAGAGGACCGAGAGGGGAGAGGACCGAGAGGGGAGAGGACCGAGAGGGGAGAGGACCGAGAGGGGAGAGGACCGAGAGGGGAGAGGACCGAGAGGGGAGAGGACCGAGAGGGGAGAGGACCGAGAGGGGAGAGGACCAAGAGGGGAGAGGACCGAGAGGGGAGAGGACCGAGAGCAGTCTTTCTTGAATGCAAATTTTGTTGAAGACCATTGTGTATTTTGCCTTAATTAATTTCCTTTGGCAACTTTCTCATCTTCTAACTGTTTTATATTCCATCTTGTAGATGGTGGAACACTTGTCCAGTATTCATCTTTTTTCAAATGAATGTGTTTTGTAAAATCCAGACTAAATTGCTAAGCTTTCGATCTAATTCGATCATCTTCAGTGTTTCAAAATGTTTTTCCCTCCTTTACCGATGTAATGAGTGTTGTGAGGCTCTGGCAGAAAATGCGAAGAAAACGATTTTTAAGGAGTATTGATTCCGCCTAGTTAAACGTAACGTTAGAGGAAATGATCCAAAACTGTGCGTTAAATTTTTAAAATAGTTATAAATTCGGATAGAATAAAAAAAAATGTTATAAAAAGAGAAACTTATCAAAGGAAATATATTAAGGCAAAATACACAAAATTTGCTTATATATCCAAAGAAATACAGTAACGTACATGTAAATTAAGTTGGGATCAATTTATTTGCGAAAGCAGGTTTCGCCAGAAACCTCCGGCATCTTTCATCGCTGATGAACTAATAAATACAGTATTCATTAGTTTACCAGCAATTAAAGATAACGGGGCTCTCCGTCGAAACGTATTTTCGCAAATAAATTGATCGTAAAACCATGGTTTCTTTCTTTCACATATATATATATATATTATATATATATATATATATATATATATATATATATATATATATATATATATATATAATATATAATATATAATATATAATATAATATATATATAAATATATATATATACGAGGGGCGGTCAATAAGTTTTGCAATTCGGATATAAAGAAACGAGATATGAGGAGAAGTGTTTTATTATTATTCAATAGAACTACCCTCGACTTCAATGCACTTGTGCCACTTGTCCCTTAGGCTTCGAATTCCTAACAACCAGAAATCTCCCGACTGGTGTTCAATCCACTCCTGCATGGCGAGCTGGACATCTTCATTGTCCCTAAACCAGCGCCCACGCAGTGCAGCCTTGAGGTGGCGGAATAAAAGTAGTCACTAGGGACCAGATCTAGACTGTAGGAGGGATAGTTGAGCTCCAGGAATCCGCACTCACGCAGGGCAGCTTGTGCAACTCTGGCCTTGTAGACAGGTGCATTGTCGTGGAGGAGCAGGACACCGCGTATCAACTTGCCATGCCGCTTCTGATGGATACACTACTTGAACCCGCACAGTTCCTCAGCGTATCATTGTCCCGTGATGGTCCTTCAACGAGGCGCATAGTCCACCATTAACACTCCCCTCAGAATCGCAGAAGTTAGTGGCAGTGATCTTCCCGGCTTAGGGTTGTGTCCGGAACTCCCCGTAAGGGGCGCGGCGATTTGCCATCCTGTTCGCCGTGCTGACGGGACTCAGCACCCCGTCTGGCCCCAGCTTAGCCTCTCTTCCTTCCTTCAAAACACTTGTTTCCTCTATTTTCACACAACCTCTCCCACAACTATCTCTGGTCAGCCTCTAATTTCACAGGGTAGATGCTGACCTTCCTTTCAGCCAACCATCCCGCATCGGGGCTGAGGGGGTGAGGGACAATGTTCCCTAACCCCTGAGCTCCGGTCTGGGGTGGCTGGTTTTTAACAACCTGCTTCATCCCCACCCATACCTTCCTCACATCCCTTTTCCTCTCGTCTTCAAAATCTATCATTTTTACGCCGTGTCTAAGGTGGAGCCGCCATGCCGATGGACTGCCAGGCCACCAGGCGGGAGGGGTGGTCCCAAATGGCGGCGCCTGGCTCTGCCGGGCCTGCAAGCACCTCTTGTAGTGCGGGCAACTGTGAGAGGTGGTGAGCTGTTGCGTCCCGTGTAAATAAGAGGGTTACCATGCCCAATGATGAGTATAAAAAAAAACCACCCCCCAACTTCCCCAAGAACAACGGAGCCGCCCTCGGGCAGCTCCACCAAAAAAATGGAGGTACTCCCCCTTGTGCTTGCGCAGGGGACCCTACATACTTCTTCAACCGGAGAGGAGGCTTACTCCTCTCCTACGCCTACGGGTGTAGGGGACTTCCCCTCACTCCCTTCTCTGGAGGTGCTTTCGGGCACCTCCCTATTTCCAGCGGCAGTCCCTCCTTTTCTTTCTAAGGGGACTGCCAAGAAAGCCAGCAGGCAGCCCATTGACGACCGCCCCTCTTGTAAGCGGCTCGGTAGGGCAAACCCCCTTAGGGAAGAGAGGAAAGCCAGGCCCCTTCGGTCGCTTCCCTCAAAAGACCTGCTGGCAAGGATATTAAACCTTGCCGGGATTAAGGCTTGTGCCTCCCCACAAATGACTCTTGACGCTGCCAAGGGGACCTGCGATGTCCTGGGAGGGGATGGCCAACTGGAGGCCCCTCCTGTAAGAGACATGGTCCTTGAGGAGACCCAGCCTCAGAGGGTAGGGCCTTCAATGGAGGGGAATCCGCCCCTATGCAAGGTCCCCCTTAAACGGCTAAGGGCTCCGAGGCAATACAAGGAGGGGAGAGATCTCCTCCGACAGGTGCCCCCACGACTACCAGGAACTTCTCTATTTCGGAGAGGGACCTGGCTGAGGCCGGCCCATCTGGCGTGGGGGCTTCTGCCGGCGGAGGTAAGAAGCGTGTTCATTCCCCGCCCTCCTCTCCAAAAAAGAAAAAGACTAGAAAGACAAAGAAGACTCGGGGCTCCTCTCCATCCGCGGGGGCTGCGGGGACGGATAGGTCTGCTGCCACTTTGGTAGACGACCAAGCCAAGATCGGCACATCCAGCCCCTCTACCCCCCCGTGTGCGGAGCCCCTGACTTAGACCAAGAATGCACAGGGCGGAGCCTCGATGACATCGGGGCCCCTCATTCAGAGGTTACCTTGCGTTTTCGAGCCCGCCGGCTTCAAACGCTTCCTCGTTATTCGCTCCACTGATGGCAGCATGTTGTCCACGGGCAACATGATCCATCAGAGAAGAGGATTAGCTAGTGCAATTGGTAGAGAGCCGAAGGTGACCCGTGTCTCGGACGGCAGCCTTCTGGCGAATGCGGCAAATCCCGCCGAGGCGGCCAAGATAAGTGCACCCCATGAGTGTGACACCGCACTCTAACATGGACTTTGTAAGAGGAGTAGTTTATGCGAGGGAACTCGTTGACTACTCCATTGAGGACATCACCCTAGAGCTGGCCGACCATGGGGCGGTCAAAGTCGAACGTGTGATGAGAAAACAGGGAGGGGCCTCAAGACCCACCCCTACACTCTCCGTCACGTTCGACTGTGACAAGCTCCCTGAGTCGGTGCGTGCTGGTTGGTACCGCTACCGCGTGAAGACATTCGTGCCACTGCTGCGGCGGTGCTATTACTGTCACCGCTTCGGCCATACAAATCGCTCATGTAGACGTGCAAAGTCGGGGTCACCCGAAGTATGTGTAAATTGCTCCAAGGTCGCACACGATAAGTCGAAATCGTGTGTGGCCAAGTGTGTCAATTGCGGAGAGCCGCACCTTGCTTCTTCGAAGCAATGTGGTGCATATCTCCTGGAAAAAGAAATCCTGGCCATTCAGGCCCAGCATAGACTCTTATTCCGCGAGGCTAAGGACTTGGTCCTGGCGCGGCCAGCTCTGCCTGGGACGTCATATGCCTCAGTAGCTAGAAAGGCACCCTCTGCTCCTGGCCCATCCAGGCCAACGAGCACGGTTGTTTCCGCGCCCATTCGGAGCCCTTCTGCGGGCTCTACCCAACCCGGGTGCTCGCCTGGTTAAGCTAGCGGCAAAAAGGGTTCATACCCAGCCCCGGCTAAAACCAGGGCTTCCCCCTCTTCACCCAGTGTGACCGTTTCCCGCAAGGCGAAACGGCCACGCGCCTCCACCGAGGCGTTAGACTCACAGGAGGCAACACCCCTGAAGATGGTCGCTAGGCCATCTTCGGGGGTTCCTAAAGCTGTCCCCCGAAAGGAGGACAGCAACAAAGGAGTTTCGGCTCCTTCGCCCACTCCCCGAGGTGGAGCGAGTTGCTCGGAGACGGTGGTTCCTCGAAAAGAGGGCCCCCCGCCTCCGAAGCTGCAGCGCCCGCATAAGGTTTCAAGGCGGAGGGAGAAAAAGACTCGCATGGCGAGCCCAACCTCCCCCAATAAGTCCTCGAAGGCGACAGCGCCTCCAGCGCTTTGTCCGGCCAACAGCGCCCGGGGTTCTGCCCTCGGGAAGCGTAAGGCCATTCCCGTGAGGGTCTTCAGTTCGAGGAGGGCCCCCGCGTCTTCTCCGAGCTAGGCCTGGAGGGC
The DNA here is from genome assembly GCA_963969495.1 of Ceratothoa steindachneri. Taxonomy (NCBI): domain Eukaryota; kingdom Metazoa; phylum Arthropoda; class Malacostraca; order Isopoda; family Cymothoidae; genus Ceratothoa; species Ceratothoa steindachneri. The sequence continues at coordinate 25,130,502 of OZ018321.1, read as the reverse complement.
ATATTCCTTCAATGGAATTGCCGTGGAGTCCGGGCCAACTGGGAGGAGCTGCGAAGGCTCGTCTCGTCCCGCTCCTCGTTAGCTATTTTTTTGCAGGAGACCATGCTAGTCGCGTGCCTCCTGCCCGCCCTCCCGGGGTACAAGGGTCTTGCGACCCCACCACCGCGGGATGGCAGAGCTGGAGGATGCGCGGTTTACACCCGGCATGATGTCTCCGTTCTTCCTTTCTCTTTAGAAACCTCCTTTCAGGCACTGGCTGTGCAGCTGCACCTGGATAGGAGGTATACTATCATTTCTGCGTACATTCCACCGTCAGCTGACAAGGACGCGGGGGAATTCCGCCGCGTCGTGGCACGGTTGCCGAGGCCTTATCTCTTGCTTAGAGATCTGAATGGCAGGCATCCTCTCTGGGGAGATTACTCCATAAATCCCAGGGGACAAGTCCTTGCCGATCTGATCGAAGAGCTTGAGATGGGTGTCCTAAACGTGGATGAGTTTACGCATCACTGTCCGAGAACCGCTTCATTTTCTTGCCTTGACCTATCTTTGTGCTCTTTGGATGCACAGCCTGATTTTGATTGGAGGGTGGTCGATGACCTCCATGTTAGTGATCACTTTTCCATTGAAATATCATTTTCAGGGCAACTGCCGCCTCAGAGACCACGACGGTGGTGCTTGGCACGGGCGCGGTGGCCTACATTTCAGGAAATGACTGAATTCTCTATCTCAGTCGAGGAGATTAGGTCGGTAGATGAGGCCGTTGAGTTCTTCTCCGGCAACCTCACCGTCGTGGGCCTGACTACTATTCCTAGGACGTCTGGCCGTTTTGCACGCCGACCACTCCCATGGTGGTTCGCCGAGTCTGAGGCGGCCCTCAAACAGAAGCGTTATACTACATGCGCTATAAGCGCCGCCCGAACGATTTCACTGTCGCTGAATTTCGTCGGGCAAGGGCTAGGTTCCGGTATATTTCGAAGCACGCCCGCCGCTCTTCTTGGCGGGCATATGTGTCTTCACTTAACGGGAAGACCCCTTTAGCTGAGGTGTGGAAGCGAGTCAAAAGGATTCGGGGCAAGTTCTCGCAGGACCCCCCCTCCCGTTCTCCAGGAAAATGGGACCGCAATCTCGGACCCCGTGTCCGTGGTGGAATCCTTCGCGACCGCTTTTTCTGCATTCACTAGCCGTGATGCTGCTCCACCAGCATTCAATGCACGTCGTGATGTCGCGGAAGGCCGCCAGCTGGACTTTACCTCCAGAAGCGGAGAACCCTTCAACGACAAGTTTACTGTAAGCGAGTTGCGTTCCGCTCTCGCTTCGTGCGCGGACACCGCCCATGGTACGGACGATGTCCCGTACGCCATGCTTCGACATCTAGGTGAGCGAAGCATGGCCTTTCTGTTAGATTTCTTCAACAGGATCTGGGTGGAAGGTGTTCTCACAGATTCCTGGCGAATTGCTACTGTGCTTGCCTTTCGCAAACCGGGGAGAGATCACTCTACTCCGACCGGTTTCCGCCCAATCTCTCAAACCTCTTGCGTGTGCATGTTGATGGAGAAATTGGTAAATGTTAGATTAGCCTTTTTCCTGGACAGCGGAGGCCATCTGTCTTCCACACAGTGCGGCTTCCGCAAGTTCCACTCCACGTCGGATGCTCTGCTCCGACTGGAAAATGCCGTCTGCGAGGCTTTCCTTCGTAGACAGCACTACACCACGGTGTTTTTCGATATGGAGAAGGCCTATGATACCGCATGGTGATACGGTATCATGGAGAATCTCCACACGATGGGGGCGAGGGGACGCCTCCCAATTATTATATCAGAATTTTTGCGAGATCGTCGATTCCGCGTACGGGTGGGGGGAGCCTTTTCCGGCCCAAAGGAGCAGGAAAAGAGTGTCCCGCAGGGAAGTGTCCTCAGTGTCACACTCTTTGCCCTGAGCATCAACGGCATCACCTCGGTGCTGCCGGAAGATGTTCTCGCTACGCTCTACGTAGACGACCTTTTGATCTCTTTTGGCGCGGCCGAGATGCCAACTCTGGAGTGTCGACTCCAACAGGCATTGAACCGCGTCTCTCGCTATGCCGAAGCGCACAGGTTTCGGTATTCTTTGGCCAAGACTAAGGTGGTGCACTTCTGCCGCCATCCACGGCTTCACCCCGACCCAGATTTGTTTCTTAATCGGGTGCGCCTGGATGTGGTTGAGTCGCACCGTTTCCTTGGTCTTGTATTCGTTCGACGCCTCACCTGGGAGGCTCATATTTGCAGCCTTAGGGTCTCTTGTACCCGCGCCATGGACATTCTCCGTTCCGTGACGTTCAGCGCTTTGGGCGCTGATAGGGCTACTGCCTAACTTTTTTATCGATCCTTTGTTCGTTCGAAGCTCGACTACGGATGCGAGTTTTATGCATCCGCAGCCGAGCGTTTATTGCGGAAGGTGGATTCGATCCACCACACCGGCCTTCGCCTTGCGACCGGTGCCTTCCGCACTTCCCCCATTGAGAGCCTGTTGGTCGATGCTGGGGAGATGCCACTCGCTCTTCGCCGCGTGCAGTGTATCACTCGACTGTACGTGCGAGCCCGGCGCCTCCCTCAGTCGCCAACAGCTCTCACTGCATCCGCAGCTGATCTCAATTGTGCCTATGCCGTCGAGAGACGCCAGTCATACCCAAAGCCTTTTCGGTTTAGGGCCAGGAAACTCCTTCGAGAGGTAGATATCGCTCTCGGGCCGGTGGCGCCCCCGGTTTTGCCCAGGACGCCACCTTGGAGGGTACCAACTTGGCTATTTGTCGCCAGGCCTCTGCTCCCAAGGCTTGTACTGCGCCGGGAGTATTGCGTTCGACCATTTTGGAGCACACATCGTGTCACGGTGGAACCGTGCCAGTGTATACGGATGGCTCCAAGTCCCAAGAAGGGGGCAGCTTCCACGCCGTATCCCCTCTGTTTGAAGTCAGCGGGGCTCTACCAGGCGCTGCGTCTGTCTTCACGGCCGAGCTGGTGGCAATACACCACTCGGTACGGGAGATTACGCGACGTGCCCGGTTCGGAGACCGGATTGTGATCTATAGCGACTCACAAAGCGCCCTGAGTGCTCTCGGGGCATTGGAATCTCCGCATCTTCTGGTTCGCAAAATCCGTGACGCCATGGTTTTGGCGAGCCGGGCAGATGTCGAGATTATCTTCTGCTGGGTTCCTGGACATGTAGGAATTGCGGGGAATGAGCGCCCAGATGAGCTCGCCAAAGAGTCTGCGAGGACTCTGCGACCGGACCAGCGTTTCGCTCTTCCTCACACCGACTACATGGCAGGAATACGGTCAGCTCTTCGGACTGCTTGGCAAAGAAGATGGGAGACGGTCGAAGGGAACTTAAAGTTTCGTGCCATTGTGCCACGACTGTTCCCATGGACCTATCCCCCAATGCCGCGGCGGCTTCAGGTCACTTTCTGTCGTCTTCGAATCGGACACAATAGTGTGACTCATCGCTTCTTGATGGAGCGCTCGGATGCGCCCTATTGCAACGACTGCGTCATCCCCTAGACTGTTCGGCATATTCTTGTCGAATGTCCCAGTCTCGGTGATTTTCGCGCACGATACCTGTCTCGGTACCGGGATGGGCGGGGTCGCTACCGCCTGTCCCTTGTCCTCGGGACGAGTGCGTGCACCATGACTGGTGGACCTATTGACATTTGGGGGGAGGCTGGCCTTCTCCCCTTTATTTAAAGTTCCTTTTTTTCGTTATTGTTTTGTTTGTAGGTTGCACTCTCCTGCACCGGGGTGAGGGGAACCTCCCCCCGCTGCCGGAGATTGCTTCGATTGTTAAGTTTTTTAATTAATATCATTGTTAAGTTTTCATATTTTTACTTTAAAGTAGCCTAGTTCTAGGCTGTCGTGTTTTTCGGTGACTTATGCCTAAGTGGGTAGTTGCCAGATGGGCTCCATAAAATTATGAATAAAAAAATATATCTCAGTCGAGGAGTTTAGGTCGGTGGATGAGGACGTTGAGTTCTTCTCCGGCAACCTCATCGCCGTGGGCCTGACAGCTATTCCTAGGACGTCTGGCCGTTTTGCCCCCTGACCACTCCCATGGTGGTCGGCCGAGTGTAAGACGGCCCTCAAACAGAAGCGTTATGCCTACATGCGCTATAAGCGCCGCCCGAACGATTTCACTGTCGCTGAATTTCGTCGGGCTAGGGCTAGGTTCCAGTATATTTCGAAGCCCCCCCCCCCGCCGCTCTTCTTGGCGGGCATACGTGTCTTCACTTAACGGAGAGACCCCTTTAGCTGAGGTGTGGAAGCGAGTCAAAAGGATTCGGGGCAAGTTCTCGCAGGACCCCGCTCCCGTTCTCCAGGAGAATGGGACCGTAATCTCGGACCCCGCGTCCGTGGCGCAATCCTTCGCGACCACTTTTTCTGCATTCTCTAGCCGTGATGCTGCTCCGCCAGCATTCAATGCACGTCGTGATGTCGTGGAAGGGCGTCGCTGGACTTTACCTCCAGAGGCGGAGAACCCTTAAACGACAGGTTTACTGTAAGCGAGTTGCGTTCCGCTCTCGCTTCGAGCGCGGACAACGCCCATGGTCCGGACGATGTTCCGTACGCCATGCTTTAACATATAGGTGAGCGAGGCATGGCCTTTCTGTTAGATTTGTTCAACAGGATCTGGGTGGAAGGTCTTCTCCCAGACTCCTGGCGAATCGCTACTGTGCTTGCCTTTGGCAAACCGGGGAGAGATCACTCTACTCCGACCGGTTTCCGCCCAACCTGCCTAACCTCTTGCGTGTGCAAGTTGATGGAGAAATTGGTAAATGTTAGATTAGCCTTTTTCCTGGACAGCGGAGGCCATCTGTCTTCCGCAAAGTGTGGCTTCCGCAAGTTCCACTCCACGTCGGATGCTCTGCTCTGACTGGAAAATGCCGTCTGCGAGGCTTTCCTTCGTATACAGCACTACGCCACGGTGTTTTTCGATCTGGAGAAGGCCTATGATACCGCATGGCGATACGGTATCATGAAGACTCTCCACACGATGGGGGCGAGGGGACGCCTCCCAATTTTTATATCTGAATTTTTGCGAGATCGTCGATTTCGGGTACGGGTGGGGGGAACCCTCTCCGGCCCAAAGGAGCAGGAAGAGGGTGTCCCGCAGGGAAGTGTCCTCAGTGTCACACTCTTTGCCCTGAGCATCAACGGCATCACCTCGGTGCTGCCGGAAGAAGTTCTCGCTACGCTCTACGTGAACGACCTTTCGATCTCTCTTGGCGCGGCCCAGATGCCAACTATGGAGCGTCGACTCCAACAGGCATTGAACCGCGTCTCTCGCTATGCTGAAGCGCACAGGTTTCGGTATTCTTTGGCCAAGACTAAGGTGGTGCAATTCTGCCACCATCCACGGCTTCACCCCGACCCAGATTTGTTTCTTAATGGGGTGCGCCTGGATTTCGTGGAGTCGCACCGTTTCCTTGGTCTTGTATTCGTTCGACGCCTCACCTGGGAGGCTCATATTCGCAGCCTTAGGGTCTCTTGTACCCGCGCCATGGACATTCTCCGTTCCGTGACGTTCAGCGCTTTGGGCGCTGATAGGGCTACTGCCTTACTTTTTTATCGATCCTTTGTTCGTTCGATGCTCTACTACGGATGCGAGTTTTATGCATCCGCAGCCGAGCGTTTATTGCGAAAGGTGGATTCGATCCACCACACCGGCCTTCGCCTTGCAACCGGTGCCTTCCACACTTCCCCCATTGAGAGCCTGTTGGTCGATGCTGGGGAGATGCCACTCGCTCTGCACCGCGTGCAGTGTATCACTCGACTGTACGCGCGAGCCCGGCGCCTCCCTCAGTCGCCAACATCTCTCGCTGCATCCGCAGCTGATCTCGAATGTGACTATGCCGTCGAGAGACGCCAGTCATACCCTAAGCCTTTTGGGTTTAGGGCCAGGAAACTCCTTCGAGAGGTAGATATCGCTTTCGGGCCGGTGGCGCCCCCGGTTTTGCCCAGGACGCCACCTTGGAAGGTACCAACTTGGCTATTTGTCGCCACGCCTCTGCTCCCAAAGCTTGTACTGCGCCGGAAGTATTGCGTTCGACCTTTTTGGAGCACACATCGTGTCACGGTGGAACCGTGCCAGTGTATACGGATGGCTCCAAGTCCCAAGAGGGGGTCGGCTTCCACGCCGTATCCCCTCTGTTTGAAGTCAGCGGGGCTCTACCAGGCGCTGCGTCTGTCTTCACGGCCGAGCTGGTGGCAATACACCACTCGGTACGGGAGATTACGCGACGTGCCCGGTTCGGAGACCGGATTGTGATCTATAGCGACTCACAAAGCGCCCTGAGTGCTCTCGGGGCATTGGAATCTCCGCATCTTCTGGTTCGCAAAATCCGTGACGCCATGGTTTTGGCGAGCCGGGCAGATGTCGAGATTATCTTCTGCTGGGTTCCTGGACATGTAGGAATTGCGGGGAATGAGCGCCCAGATGAGCTCGCCAAAGAGTCCGCGAGGACTCTGCGACCGGACCAGCGTTTCGCTCTTCCTCACACCGACTACATGGCAGGAATACGGTCAGCTCTTCGGACTGCTTGGCAAAGAAGATGGGAGACGGTCGAAGGGAACTTAAAGTTTCGTGCCATTGCGCCGCGACTGTTCGCATGGACCTATCCCCCAATGCCGCTGCGGCTTCAGGTCGCTTTCTGTCGTCTTCGAATCGGACACACTCGTGTGACGCATCGCTACTTGATGGAGCGCTCGCATGCGCCCTATTGCAACGACTGCATCGTCCCCCAGACTGTTTGCCATATTCTTGTTGAATGTCCCAGTCTGGGGGATTTTCGCGCACGATACCTGTCTCGGTACCGGGATGGGCGGGGTCGCTACCGCCTGTCCCTTGTACTCGGGACGAGTGCGTGCACCATGACTGCTGGACCTATTGACTTTTTGGGGGAGGCCGGCCTTCTCCCTTTTATTTAACCCGTTTTTATTGTTGTTGTCGTTTTTGTTATCGTTTTTGTTATTGCTTTGTTATTGTTATTTCTTTTTATTGTTGTTTCCTGTTGAATTTTTTTGAAGTAGCCTAGAACTAGGCTGTTTGTTTACGGCAATTTATGCCTAAGTCGGCAGTCGCCAGATAGCCCCTTAATCAAAAAAATAAAAAATCTTGCCCCTAGCGACTACTTTTTATTCAGCCAGATCAAGGCTGCACTGCATGGACGCCGGTTTAGGGACGATGAAGATGCCCAGCTTGCAGTCCGGGAGTGGATTGAACAGCAGTCGGGAGATTTCTGGTGGTCGAAAATTCGAAGCCTCAGGGACAAGTGGTGCAAGTGCATTGAAGTTGAGAGTAGTTAATTATATTGAAAAATAATAAAACACTCTTCCTCATTTCTCGTTTCCTTATATCCGATTTGCAAAACTTATTGACCGCACTTCGTAGATGATCCCAGCCTTTGCCATCAGGTTTAAGATTCTCTATCTCAGGCGTTAGTAAACTTGACTAACGCCTGCCCTGCATTTGTGGTCCCCTCCCCCTCAAAACAATACTAGACACTGTAGAACTTCTCCTTCATTCATAAAACTTCAAAATTAAACATAATCGAAAATATTAAAGATAGGTAGAATGGATGTTAAAGGATGGGAAACGAAAGGTTAAGTATCTGTAAATATTATTTTAAATCTGCTGCTCACATTGTTCTGAAAAAAATTAAAGTTTTCAATATAAATAATGCAGCAATAAAAATAGTCTCTTACAAAATATACTTTGTAATGCAATCTGAAAGATTACATGGGACTTTCATGACAATATGCAACGACAGAATATTTAAACAACTATCCCAACTTCAGTCGCCATACCTGGCAATTGAAATTAAAAGTATAATACGTCCTTTAATCATATCTACAGTATTTCAAGCCCCAAAGCGATGATATTTGCCGCTGCATAAGATTCGTGGTCTTTTTTTCCAATACAAAAGTAACCAGTTTACAGGCTACTTAAATGTTAAAAGTGCCACGAGCATTGCCTTACGCCTCTAAGAATAAAGCAGGAATAAATCTAGGTTTGATACTAAATAGAAACATAGCTAAAAGTTCTGATACAGATTTTCTTATTTATATTGAGAGAAAAATGCTACAAAATCATATATTGTTATAGCTCAAGTCAATGGATCCCTTTCACTTAGCATATTGAACCAGACCAACTCCATGTGACAACCTTGCAATATTATTTACCGTATGAATAAGTTTAATTCAAATACCTATCAAAAATAAAGCGTTAGGCTATGACTGATTCGACCAAGTATGTGAACAGAGTGCATAATAAAAAACAGGATAGATTTCGCCGAAAAATTGAAACTAATATCAGAAAAACTTGTAAATATAGAAAGCTAAAGCTAATATTTAGCTGTTTTTTTTACGAGATGTACAGAAACCAATTAACTATTATTAAACTAATATCAAATGTTATAATTGGAAATTTAATGTTTGACTATACTGGGATTTGCCAAATTTCTGTGACACACTTTTTTTTCTTTCTATAGGTTTACGTGTGTCATAGAATAGCTCCATCATACAAACCTAAAGTTTTAATTTTCCAGCACGTGTCATTAAAACGTAATATCCATTATTTGCAGATGTGTTGAGATCGAAGTGAAAAATATTGAGCTCTTTGCTCTCCTTCGCGAGGGAAATAGCAATTCTGACATCACCAACAGGCTCAATCTTATCCGGATGACCATAGACAGTCATAAAGAGGAACGAGAACGGGGAAGACCTCGTTCAGACAGACCTGAAGCTGTCAACCGTTTGGATGTGAGAAAGGCCTTCGAAAGTACTCTAGAGATTAAAATGACTGCACTCGCGAAGAAGATCTCGATGTTCACGGTTTCTAGGGACGTCAAAGAGAAGACTGGCAAAAGATGGAGATGCGTATAAAGTCTTCTGCTCACTGACGTATCTGAGACATGGCAATCGAATTCTTTTTTTTTCAGATAAGAAAATCTTCACGGTCGATCCAATAATCAACAAGCAGAATCAGCCGCTAGTAAACAACGTCCAGGAGGTCTCCGAGGTCCGCTACCTATTCACGACCAAAGGTCCGGCCTCGGTAGCAATGCTTGGGGTCGTGGCGTGGAATAGCGAGAATATGCCTGAAGTGTGATTCGCGAACGATTACAGGCTCACTTGTGCCCGGACCCTGTTTTATATTTCAGATAGTGATTGTCTGAAACAAAAGTTTATCGGCGCCTTTTGGTTTATATATGTTTTGTTCTTAAATATTAGTTTAGAGTGCCCCCCCCCCCAAGTTTTTTAAAGTGGTTAATTACATTGTCATACAGAGCTAGCACGGCTGTGTTTTTAAAATGGTTAGTTACATTTTAATACGGTGCTAAACACGGTTGATTTTGTCTGTGAAGCTCAGTGTATCTCTTTTTTTTTTCTTTTTTTTTTTACCTAGTTCCATATTTAATTGAATTGAGTTTTCTTCCATTTTTCACCATTAACTGATCCGTTCAGTGTGTGTGGATTATTTATCTCTGCGTTGCTTCTCTAATATTTTGCAGTTTTGCAATCTTTTCCATATAACTTGACATTTCAGCTTGAAGTATATACATCTCACTCATCCTATGTATCCTTATTGTACACCAGCAATACTCAGATACACATCTCTGTATTCTTATTTACAGAAACACCACTCCGATACACATTCCTCACTTACACATTTGTGAGAGAAACAACGAATCACGCAAAAATACACACATACATTGATTTTTGCCATCCCTCTTGATAAGTCGAGGAAGCTTACAGTTTCTTAGACCGTGTTAGTAGCCTAATTACACTCCCTAGCTTCTTCCTAATAGTCATTTAATTAATTTCGATTCTGCTACGTGGCTTACCGCGCCTCTCGCTCTCATTTACAGTGTAATTTTCTGTAGAGACGTTACCAAAAAAGCTAAATTGCTCCGTCTATAATGGCATTTTCATGGTGCACACTTCATCGGAGAGAGTGGAAGATGCAGAGGCTGCGAAATGAGAAAGGATTTGGAAGTCAAAATTATGTTTCTCGAACAGGAAATGAATGTGATGTGCATGATGTGCAGTCCTTGAGGGGGCAGCTCGACACTCAGCTAGGGGTGGCTCTGTCTAGACATGGACGTGCGGATGATCAGCGACCCTCAGAGTTGGTTTCTTCCCATACTCAGTAAAGGAAAGTGCACAGGAAGATTAATGACGACCTTCGACCGCGGCTGACCCAGCGCCTCGATATAGCGTGCCTGGCCTGCTTTCTAGAACCAGGAGTCATGGGTTCGTTACGGTTCGAGAAGGAGACCAACCAACTCTGCCTAAGCAGAGACTGCTGATAATATCGACGAACAAATTTTCCGTTTTGAGTGCTAAGCAAGGCGATTAAAACTGAAGTTCGACTTGTTAGGACCTTCTATTGGTTAAGGCCAAAGTAAAGAATTCTGTGGCAGAATACCAACCAAACGGAGGAGGTACTGTTATCCTGTAGGAAGAGTTGAGGATCATGTCGATTCAATGGGAGAATTTACAAGAAGAGATAGCTAAGACACACCTTATATAATGCATACCGGTGCTAATAATGTATTTACAAAAGATCCGAGTAACCTTTAGCAAGGTACCGCCAACTGATAAAGAAGTTGGAAAAGAGCGTTTACTGACGGCCTTCCGAGAATAGGTGCGGCAAATGTTTTCTATGAAAGGGCATCCTATATTAAAAACTCTTTTAAAGTTCTTTGCCAAGAAGAGAGAGTGAGTGTACTTCATCGATTTGTACGATGATTTTTACGAACAAATGGAGCTATTTTGGCGAGATGGACTTCATCTGAACGGAGTGAGAGCGGCAAGGCTGGGAAGAATAATTAATAATTCTATTCTAAATTTTCAGATAGAACATCATCGAAGAGTAGAATGTATATAAGGGAGAGTTTCTTAGCACTTCGTACTAATAAGTTACCTTTTCTAAAAAAGAATTCACACCTACTACTGTAACCCACGTAATATTTGAAATAAGCTTGACGAATTTAAATGTTTAGTGCACTTGCGCAGCTTTGAAATTATAGCAATAACGAAATCATGGCCGGAGACATCTAGTGGAGACTATGTCGGCGAATTGTAATTACCAGGGTATAAATTAATCAATAAAGTTAGTACACATAAACATGGTGGACGAGTATTATTGTACTCCAAATATCATATAGGTTCAACCGAAAGTAAAATTAATTCTCCGAAATAAAATCGCATAGTTTCCAATGAATTTATTCGTAATGTATAAAGCTACACTAGACAGAATGAGATTGATACAAAATTTGTATAAAATTATTAGAAGTAACATTAAAAATAATAAAACTTAATTAATTAGGAATTCAAATCTTAGAAATCCTAACTATGAAACATTAAATGTGGACGGGAAGGGGGAGAGACTAATGGAGTTTATGGAAGAGAACTACCTAACATAAATAGTTTACGAAACAACCAGAGGTCAAAATATCTCATACGTAATTCTAACTAACAAAGTTAATCTTATTTCGGGTATTATTATTGGGATGGTATGGGTTCCAGCGATCACAAATCAATAAAGTTTGATATTAATATTAATCGTAACAAGGACAATAATGATAATAAAGTGCCAAATTTTAATGGTTCGGAATTTAATGGCTTTAACAAGTGTAGAGTAATCAAATGTGATCGAAAGTTAGGAAATGTTAATTAGTGCTGGTCCTTTTTACCGAGCATTTTATAGAATTAGATGAGCAATTCATTTTACGAAATAAACGGAACGCCTTAAGTAAACCAAAATGGTAGAAACATGTTATTTAAGTCAAATTTAATGATAGGAACTGTATATACAAGCGTCACAAGCCTAACCCATCTGAAGAAAATGAGATGAAATTTACGTAGCCCGAGTACAGGAATGTCAAAAGGAATTACGAAGCGCTAAAAGAAAATATAAAATTTAACTTGCAAAAGAAAGTAAACATAACCCTAAGATGTTTTTCGATTATGTATCCAATAGCAACCGATGAAGAAAACAATAGTACCTATCAAAAATGACAATAACGCATAAGGTTCGGATAGAGAAAATGTGGCCAATATAGTCAATAACCTTTTGCATTGCCATTTAAAAACGAAGACGAATATAATATACCACGAACGAAAGACGTGTTAAAAGTTAACGACAATAACCTTATAACCGATATCGAAATTTTCGAAGCAGAAAGAAATATATATATATAGGTAAGTTAAAATCCAATAAATCTACGTGGCCTGATTAAATCTTTACAGCGCATTTAAAAGAAATTCGAAATGTGTTAGTGGGACAGCTAAAGATTTTTTTAACAAATGTCTAGAAAAAGGTGTCGTGCCATTAGATCTTAAGCTACCGAATATAACTCTTATTTTAGATAAGGTAAAATGAGACCTTCCGACCAATTATCGACCTATAAGTTTATCATCTATCTTAGGTAATATAATGGAGTCCGTCATTTGCGATAGTGTGATCGATAATTTGGAAGAGCTTAATCTCATCCAAGTTATTCAACACGGTTTTAGAGAGAAACTATCATGTTTAACTAATCTTTGTGAATTTTATGACTGAATGATTAAAAGCTATGAGGAAAGTAGATTTTTGTACATAATATATTTATAATTCGCTAAGGCTTTCGACACCATTCCTTATAGGCGATTACTAACTAAACCATTTGCGTATATAATTAAGGGAAACCTCCTGCAATGAATAGTCATGGCCTAGTAATCGTAAGCAAAGAGTGTTTTTTAACGGCAATTTTTTGGAATAGAAGAATGTAATTAGTGGTGTGCCCCAGGGGTCTATGTTGGGACCATTGTTATTCATTATGTATGCAAAAGAAATTGACACCGGCCTACTTGGTAAATAATCCAAATTACGGATGGCACAAAAAAATGCAGGTAAGATTTTAAATGAAAACGATAGCAAACTAATTCAGCCGGATCTAGAAAAAATCTTAGAATGGTCTAATAGATGAAATGTGAAATTCAATTTACGCAGGAGTAGAGTTTTGTAGGTAGGTCGAAGTAACACTCGTTTTAACTATGAAATGTGTCGTAAAACCTTATTTGCGTGGAAAAGGAAAAAGATTTAGCAGTGCGAGTTTCAAAGGATTTTAAGTTTAACAAACAGTGTGACAAAGAGTGTAAGAAGATCAACCTAATGCTTGGATCTATTGCGATTAGTTTTCAGTACAAACTCCAAGATATAATCACACCTCTATATAAAAGTTTAGTAAGACTACACCTGGAATAAATGATATAATAATAGTCACCTTATACAGATGTCAATATCAATAAAATGGAAAGAATTCAAAGTCTGGCAACTAAACTAATTCCATCGATTAGAAATAAGTCGTATATCGAAAGATTAAATACATTAAAACTACCAAGTCTCGAAACTAGGCAATTGTAAGGCGAGCTTATCGAAGTATTAAAAATTTTAAAAAAATTTGAGAACGTAAATCATGAATTTATTTTTAAGTATGACATTGGTATCACACGAAAGCACGGAAGTTTCAAAATAACAACTAAAAAAATGTTAACTTTTATAATCATATATACTCTTTCCAACCCTCGTTCCACGACCACTACCCACTCTCACACTAATTCTAACTCTCCTTTCAGAGTACACAGTCGCTCCTCACCACGGACTGCCCTTCCAATAACACCACTGACAACCTCTCCACAGCCAACACGCATGAAGGTACTCGCTCGCCACGCATACTAAGAAATAACCAAGGAGAAGGGAATGGTCCCGGCTAAATCAGCCTCACGCGTTCTCCGCCCACGTCAATAGATCGCCTCAACATAACACAATTAAACGTACGCAGTTGGCACGGTATTCGCAATACTGCTGCCAACTGGGGCCTAAACACTCGAAGACCTGAATTAATACTCTTGAACTCGATCAGTCTCCACCCTCCCAATAACAGACTCCGCCTTGCAGGCTACCACACATATCTAACTCCACAAGCGCTGCACCTAGGATCAGCGATCCTAATAAAGCGCACTATATACTACTTCCTCATTCAAACATGCGATGACTCTTTTCTAGCCTGCAAGATACAGACAAGCTCCGGCCCAATCCTAGTGGCCCGCATTACAGACCACCACGCCTACAATTAAAAATAGAAGGCCTTCTCCGGGCTTTATCAAACCACAACCTGCCTTTCTTTTTTGCGGGGGACCTCAACGAATTCCACCAAACACTCCTTTCTAAGATCACGAATGATGCAGGAAGGTACAAGCCAGTACCCTGCCGCGTTATTGCTGCGAGCGTATAGGGCCGGCCTTCCCCATATTCTTCGGTCCTCGCTGAGGAACCACGTCTCCGGACATGGTCTCCCGCAACAACCACGCTACACGCTTCTACACTCACATCTCACCGGGTCCTCACGTACTCTTTGAGCACTAAGCCTTCCCTCTTCTGGCGGCACGTAAAAAGGAGGCTAGGCACTGATATACCCAAACTCATCACTTTCCAAGTAAATAACCAAACACTCAGACACCAACATCATCCTCAACGCATTTAGGTCCCACTGGGCTATAGTACACATACAACCCACCCAAACCACACGCACAAGAGCAATTCCTGGAAGTCCAGGAGTAGTTTCAGTCCCACACTCACGAGCTAAGGCCCGACCACTGATACGAATGGAGCTGCTCGACTACACATCTACACTGACCATTCCCATCACCGGGCTACTAGCCGCACTAATACCTAACCTCCCCACAAACATATACCCTACACTTACACACATATTCAACACCATACTAGCTTCAGGCCACTTCTCCAAAATATTTTAAAGTCTCCTACAACATATTTCTACACAAAATGAACAAATACTCCAAACACCCAAACAAATACGGGCCTATTGCTCTATTAGAGCACCTAAGCATAATAGTTGAACGTATGATCATCTGCCGCTTACGGGACTACCTGAATGAGAGGGGGTGGTTCTTGCCCCCCCCCCCCCTATATGGGTTGAGGAGGGGCCACTCGACTCAGGCGGCTGTGACCATCGTTCACGACACAATACCCAAAAAAACGTGGACGTGAAAAAGGCCTTTGGTAAGGTGTGGTGGCAGAAGGCTCCTCTAGAACTACCCACAGAATGGAAATGCCACATAAAATAGAACCATACCCTCTCGCAACCATTCACACCATGCTAAGGCGTTCCCCCTGGAAGCGTAATGGCAACCACACTTTACATCTTGTGCAGAAATGACACTCCACGTCCACCCAAAAACTGCTGTCACACAGACAGTGTCCTACGCCGATGACGAGACCATTCTCGTCAGCGGCCGTGGACCAGACAGATCGCGCAACACGCACAAATAATCCTAGACGTAAAGACAGAATACGTGGATAAATGGCTGATTGCCACGAATCGTCAGAATACATATGACACGCTTCGGTGCAAGTGATCACTTCATGTATAACCTAGCAATCTTCTCACACACACCAGACATGAACCACCTAAACCCAACAAAGCTCGACTACACACAACAGACAAAAATCTTTGGGGTAACTTTAGACACGAAAGTCCCTTAGGTTCAATATTCACCAGAACATAACATGAGCAAGAGCCGCACGCACAAACTAAATGCTGCGCTGGTTCTACCCTGTGGGCAAGAAACTATAGTTACACCTTGTGCCACCTCTTCTCCCTTGTACGCGAGAATCTCCACACTACATGACAACAACAAATTAGCATCCTCTAACACATTGGCTCATACTAGACTCACAAAACAACTCGGGGAAACTCCCCAGAGACCCCATATATACCACACTACAGGAAAGATGGTATGCTGCGATGGCACTGTGATACCCCGCAGCCCATGACCACACGCAACCCCTACCATTCTACGCATAAGTTAAGAGCATCCTGAATAAAGAGTTTTTAACTAAGCAGGCATGATTTCCTTCCTGACCACCCTCCAACTGTCGTTCAGTCACGACGATCACCCAAAATCTCACCCAACCACACCACGCATCGGTGTCTAGCCTCCGACCTATCAACTGTTTCTATCCCCTATCAAATTATTTCCGTAACTTTTTCATCTACGACTACCTGTTCGCTTGTATTGCACAGTGATTCCTCTCTGTTGTTTCTATATACATCATTCATTCAAGGTCCCCAGATAAAGGAGGAAAAGAGAAAGGAGTCACCCCAAACGAGCACAGAGTACAACAACCAAAAGATTAGAGAGAATAAGAAGATTATAGCCCAGAGGGGCCCCTCTCTCGAAGAGATGGCCCAAGATAACGCGGCCAGAATACCTCTGCGGGCAGTCGATGGAAAACCCAAGCCCAGCGGAGAAAAAGTATTCGAAGTTGTATATGGCAAATTAAGCATTGCATCGTAAGACTGCTGGAGGTGGCTTCGGGATATGTTGCTATCTGAGAGAGAGAGAAGGACACCGAGGCTATCACCCAAGAAAAGGCAATTGAGGTCATTAGGGGAAGTGGGCTGCAACCCGCCGTACCACACAAAAAAGAGGATGAAATCCAGCTTTGACACACCTGGGCTAAGGTAGCTAAAGTGATCAAATTAAAGAACAGGAGGAACAACAGTGACTACACTCAAGTGTTCAAGGTTGTATTTGTGGAAACCACTATGGACCAAAAGGCAATAGAACATGGTCTACTCATGTTTAATGTCAAAGTAAGTGGAGACAAAATTGAGAAAGGAGAGTTCACTCAAGTTCAATTCTGCTTTATATTCTACAAAATGCATGAACACGAGAAAACGGAGTGCAAGGAGCCACTGGAAACATTTTCCAAATGCCACGAAAAGGGCCTCAAGAGGAAGGTGTGTAAGAACAACTACTAAAAAGTGCGTCAACTGTGGGCAGGGACACAGGTCAATGCCCATGGCCTGCCCTGTCAGAAAAAGAGGTATTAAAAAAGTAACACGAATTAAAGAAACAAGAGGGAACGCGTAGATCCAATACAACCTACGCTCAAGCAGAAAAAGTGGCCCACTCAGACGTTGACACGAAAAAGATATACCTCAAGCTGCGGGACGAAAATTCAACTAAGATTATGACGTGCATTCTTGAAGCGCATGTCATGAATCTTACGCGTCCTGGAAGGTTGGCTAAAAAGATAAATCAAATCCTCTCCAAAAACGGTATGGACCAAATGTTGTTACCTAACAAACCCCCTCTGGGGATATCCCGGAACTGCAGATGGTCCCAAACCAACGAACAAATGTACAAGAGAACCCTTAAATTGGAAAAAAAATAAGAAAGAGAAAAAGAAGCAGTCGAAGTGAAATTTCATGCCCCTAAACAAAGACAAGAAAATAAATCGTTCCAAACCATTAAGCAATTTAGGTGGACAACAGAAATGGTGGCTTTGAGTAAGGAGATCGGCCGGGCGGCAGAAAATATATAAGATTCGGAACATCAAGGGAAGCAGACAACGTACTTAGGAGACAGACAAGAGAACTAATAGCACTAATTTATGAAAAACACAAAGAGAATTGGGCTCAGGACATCGAGAAAATAATGTGTAAACATCACCAAGGGAATTTGGGAAATATACCAACAGATTAAAGCCACGGACAGCAAGAAATAAAATAGAAAATAAGGATACGGGAAACAACATTTTAGAAGATGAGGAAGAAATAGAGGCATTATTTAGGGAGCACTGGAGAAATGTATTCAAAATTAGCCAAGAAGAGGACGTGGACTATAACATTGATTTCGAATATCAGACCCTGGTCGAACTAAATGGGGGAATGGGAAGGATATACCACTTCCACTTTGTCGAGGAAAGGAGAAACAACAACGACGGAATGAACGCAATTATTACTTCTGAGGAATTAAAAGAAACGATTTACGAACTTCCAATAGAGAGCCCCCAGGCAGATGGGGACTCACCAGGTTTAAATACCTTGAAGCTCCCTCGAACATAGTGGGGAGAGTGCGAAACGTCTTCAATGCGTGCTTGAACACGGTCTACTTTCCTAATGAACTTAAAGTGGCGAAGATGATATTCATACCTAAGGCACGAAAATTACCATATCAAGTGGGTAAATACCGCCCTGTCTCGCTACTAGATTTCATCAGTAAGGTATAGGAAAAATAATTAGTAACAGACTGGCCAAATTCTTCAATGATAATGTTCTGAAAAAAAGCTGCCAATTTGGCTTAAGGAAAACAAAAGCACGGAGATGGCCCTTAGAGTCATACTTGAAAAGATTGCGAAAGCAAAGAGAGAAAAAATGAGCGTAGACATCTTATGCCGGGACGTGTCCAAGGCATTTGACAAAGTAGGGCACAGGAGTATGTAACTCAAGATACTCAGATTAGGAATGAACAAGTCGAAATGACTCTGTGATTATGCAATGGAGAGACGCGCTTATGTGGAAATAGAACGACATCAGCGAGAAATATTCACTCTCACTCCTTGTTTGCCCAAAGGCGGATGTCTGAGTTCGTCTCTGTATTTCTGTCTACACAACAGATATACCACCACCATCCAATTTACTGACGACGTCACCCAGATCAGAGTTTACCCCTACAGGAACGGCCCAATGTAAGCTCGAATCACTGCAGAAGAGATAAGAAGCATTAATAGATACGAAGAAAAATGGAAACTTAAAACCAATAGGGATAAATTTAAAATGGTACCCGTGTACAGGAGGAGCATCTCAGATGTATATGTAGAAGGAGAGCGCTACAGATACGAAAAAAATGTAAGGTGCTTGGAGTAACCATTATGAAATCAGGTTATAAAAAGCACGTAACTGAGAGGGTAAATCGAGGGAAGAGCGGCCTGGCATTACTGTACAACTTAGTCAACATAATCATAAAAACAAGAGAGAAGATTTATCAAGCTATAGTATTCAATTCCGCGATTATTTATCCAGCTATCGCCATGTTCACGATCTCGAGAAGTAACCTATTAAGACTTCAAAATGTCCAATACAAAGCTATATACTTAATAAAAAACACTAGAAGAGGATAAAGAAGAAGACTACGAGACCTGCACAGGGAAGCAAAGATAAAGCCACTTAATAGAATAATTGCAAAAAGAGCAAGAAAAGTTATAGAAAAGACACAGATGAAGTAGGAGTTGAATTAACCAATCAAATTACCCAAAGAGAAGGATGAGTATCACAGAGATTATTCCTAAGTTTCCCAATGATAGTATGAGGAGGAGATGAGGACGAAAAAGAAATCTACACCTAGAGAAAGAGAATAATACTTGACGACGTCTAAGAGTAATCAAATAACCGAAGCATCACCAGAGAATAGCATATAGTCAATTATAATTAGGATGAGAATAGGAAAGAATAGAGAGATAGAAACCTACGCCAGTTTTAGGTAAGAATAATTACTAATAACGGTTTGAACAACTCCTAAATCCTAACGCTACTTAGACATATTAAAAATAGATACATATACAAAAAAATAAAAATTACATAAATAAATAAATAAATAAAAAAAGCAGCAATGTGGTACACTCACGCAAATACCAATTTTCTAACTTTATTACGCTGGCTATAACTACCTATAATGGACAGAGATCAGCCTGACCTCTAGGTAACTAGCATCTCTTTGCAAACCTCTTACTTCCTTCAGCTTTAACCATCTATTATTTTTTACTATCATTTTCGCACACGCAACCCACAGTAGATACGTGGGACAAGCGACACATCGTGGTTCGGATTCCAGGTTAAGCTGTAGGTCGCATAACTAACTAAGTCCACTTTTGTCTCCTACTATTTTCTTCGCTGTCCAATCATAAAACTTTTTTCTTCCTCTCACCCTGACTCTTATCCTCCTTATTCAAACTTTATTTCAATAGTGAAAAAACAGAATCGGATAAGAGCACAGAAGAATCTACTCAGGAGACAAGAATCAGGAGAAGAAAGGCACAAAGAAAAAGAAATCCAGCTTGAGCAAAAATCTAACGCCGAGAAAACAAGAGTTCATGCTACACATGAACTCTTGTTTTGCTTTACGTGAAAGTCAAGACGACGGGGAACAAAATGAAATAAAGAAGTAGAAACGGTAATTGAGATCAACGGAAACTTACGGAAACCCCTGAACGATTATGGAAATGGACAAACGTAACTTGGAAATTTTACAGATAAACACAAACGTTTGGAGAGATATAAAATACGTATATGGAAATATCTTTTGAGAATTACAATATAGTAGCGACTAACCCTTCGAGACAGAGATTTGACGAAGCAGAAATAGCAATCAAGAAGGAGCTAGACTGTAGGACACAGGAAGGACTATCCGAATCATATGCGGCAGTAGAAATAAAATTAGAATTAACCAATCTTATAATAGCACGCGGTATCAACCCCCAAGAAGAAACGGATTGCTGAGAGCAGGTAGCGAAGAAGAAACAACGCAGGGAGGTATCTGAAAACGATTATAGACAGGAGAATGGTTCAAAGATTGGGGCCAAAATTCTCCAACTATTTAACCAAAAACATGGCATTGAAACCAGACATCTGCCAGGCGAGCTGCTTCCTGCCATTCAATTATTATTTCGAGCCGCTCGACATACCGGTCATTGACCATATAGCTACAAAGCTTACAATAAGCCAGAATCGTATACAAAAGCCGTGTAAGAAAAGGAAAGCCTACCACCAGGCTCACTGGATGAAATACAATGAAAAATTAAGAAGATACGAACTAAGGCCTTATGCCGAGGCGACTGTAGAACAGATCAGCGACGGACTCAGAGAAAAAAAGAGAAAGCTTACTACAGCGGACGAAATGGGAATTCCGAAAAGAGCTTATAGAACTATCCAAAACTTTAGATGGTCATCGATGATGATAAATAAGAATCGAGAATTCAGACGTATCTCCGAACAGGTTCAGAGGGATGGACATAGCAGACACCTTTATAAACAGCTCAGAAGAAAGAGAAGAGAACAAACGCAAATGATATACGACAAGCAGCAAGAATACTGGAACGTACATGTCCAGAAGATAGACATCGAAGACTCCCCTAACAAATTCTGGAAATGTGCAGATAGAATGAAGGAAAGACCTACAAAGAAGAAGTTCAAAATTAAGGAAAGAAGAAGAAAACTACTAGAAGATGAAATGGAAATAGAACAAGTTTTCAAAGAACTTTGGAGGAATGTTTTTCGAATCAGTGAAGAAGAAAATGTAAACTTCGACACAGATTTTGAGGGCACAATTATTGAAGAACTCAACCAAGCAAGGGCGAGGACACAACATTATGAAACGGTGAAGGAGTTGAGAATAACAGAGAAATATTAATCGTTGCAAAGCTTAAATAAAAAATAGGCAGCTTTAAGCAAAAGGCGCCTGGAGTCTCAGGGCTCACGTTGAGAAATTACATGAAAGCGACGAACAACAGCTTGGAGGGATTAAAAAACGTATTCAATGCATATCTAAATACAGGATACTTTTCCAAGGATCTGAAGATGATTTTCATCCCTAAAGCTGGATAATCTCCATACAGGGTAGAAAATTACAGGCCAATTTCGCTACTGGATTTTACCTGTCAAGTATAAGAAAAAATCCTAAGGAAGAGACTGGAGCAGACTGGAGGCCTCACCTACTCTTCCCAAGCTGGCAAAGATTGGTAATGAGGACGCGGAAGAAGAGAACATATTCACGTAGTGATACTACCGATGCGAATAGGGACAGAAGATTAAGAAAATCACCAAAGGGACAAAAACAACTATTCAGAAGACAACCTACGAAGAAGAGAATATAAATAGAAACATGCATGCCAAATTAAAGAATTTCAATTAGATTACAACATAAACAAAGAAAAAAAGCCATTAAAACATCCTAAAACAAATAATCCCACACTAATGACGGTTTGAACGCCAACTATAATGTCATCTCCAAAATCCGCCGCCCAGAACGTTTCGAATGCGCTGCCATCGCAGTCAAAAGGGGGATTAGATACAAAGCACTACCAACCCTAAACGAATCATATCTGGCTATAGAGATCCAGACAACCCTGGAACCCTAGTGGTGTCCACAGGATAACAACCCCCAAGATGGGACTACCTCTAGATGCACAACTTTCTTCAACTATTTGCACATGGGAGAATAGTCTTGTTTGTGTGTGTGGGGGGGTGGGGGGTGGAGGGACCTCAAAATAGGTGTCCGAAAACAGGATATACCAGACGACTGAATAGAAAACAAAAGAATGTGAAGACCATTGTAAATCAGAACATTGTTGTCCACGCGGGACCTCACTTCCCCACTTTCATAAATGAACGATACGCAACAAAACCAGATATCATTCTAACCAGCCGCAATTTCGCTACAATGATCAACATATCCTCCTTCCAATACAAATTTCCGTAACGAGAAGAAATGCTTCTCCCGAACAAACTGGTAGGAGTACCGAACTATCCTTAATGAATACGTCCCTCAACTCATTGAAGAAGCAACACTGCAAGAAAGCGACTAGGAACTGATAACACTAACGCTGTTGCGGACCGCGCAACAGTGCCCAAGAATTACCTGACCTATCAGACGAATACATACGACTGTATGAAAAAATCAGACCAATAGGTACCGACAGACAAAGAAGCAGACGACTAAGAACAGTAAGGACGGAAATGACAGCACTAATAAGGGAGCTAGAGACGACCTTTTGGAATGACTTCATAAACAAACTTGACGAGAAGATAGACCCTCAAACCTTATGGAATACAGTATCGAGATTACAGGAAAAATCTGCGGACAAAGACATCTACCTCAGAAGAGACGACGACGCAAAATTAGATGACGAAGAAGAAACGGAAGAAAAGTTCAGAAACATCTGGAAGAACGTCTTTACCATCTCACAAGAAGAAAACGAACAATTAGACCTTGACTTCGAAGACTATATCCAAGACCAATTAGGACAAGTACTTCACAGAACTTACCCCTTCAAAAACGCATCTGAGAGATGACGGATATTGAAAGATGGATCACCACAGAAGAACTAACAGCAAACCCTGTCTACCTTCAAGCAGAGAGTACCAGCCAAAACACAGTTGACAAAACTTACCTCTCCAACGCCCTCCACAATATCATAAAGGGGCTTGTAAGCATAATGAAGGCATGCCTAAACGATGGCCATTTTCCGAACGAATCGAAGATCGCCAAAATGATCTTCATTCCGAAATCTGGGAAGCCACCCGATACACCAACGAACTTCAGTCCAATCTCCCTCCTCGAAGTGGCAGGCAAACTATTCGAAAAAAATACTTGAAAACAGAGGGGGAGAGGGACTGATTATGAGCTGGCAATCATCACAGAGAAGCTGGCGAAAATTTCTAACCCTAAAAGCTATGCAGACCTGGTTCTCTAAGACGTCTAGAAGGCATTTGACAAAGTATGGAGAATGGGTTAGAGTACAAAATACTAAGACTAGGACTAATCCAAAGACTGGAGAAAATACTTTCTGACTATATAATGGACAGAAAGGCTTACATTCAGATAAAAGTCTACACAGGACCAGACTTTGAACTGTCTACAGGCGTGCCACAACGATTAGGCCTAAGTCCCCTCCTATACAACATCTACACCCTTGACCTTCCAAAGCTGGTCAGGGAAAACTCTCTGTACATCCAGTTCCCAGACAACATCTCCCAGATTAATACGGTCCCCTTTAGAAACCACAAACTCCTGGCAGAAATAACAGCCAGAGAAATCGACCAAGTCACTAGGTTCGATAAAAGGTGGTAGAAAAGCACCTAAAACACACAGAAGTTCAAGGTTTTTACACTCTTCCGAAGGAAACAGGGTCGCATAGACACCAAAGACGACCAAATTTAGTACAGCTCAGAGAGAACAGTTCTGGGACTAAGCTAGGCAAGAATGGGTATGGCAGCCACGTTGCTCACACAGCAGCGCAAGCGAAGGCAGAGCTTAGCAAGCTGTTGAAGTTTAAAAACCTGACCATGCCAAGTAAGAAATAAAAATTACACTGCTCTCATAAGATCAAAACTCCTGTACCCATAAAGACCTATCAACACGAGTTCCAAAACACAAATGAGATCCCTCCAGAAGTACAGAACAAGGCAGTACTCCTAATAACAAACGTAAGAAAGAGAGACTGAAGGCTTAATGAGGGGGCTACACCAGGCGCTCTAACGGTTCCTGATTAACATCGAGATTCAGTCAAGAGCCCGCAAAATCTGGGAGAAAATTGAGGGAAACATGACGAACGAGCTCAGACAAAGACACATTGACATTCCGGTAGACGAGGAACTTAAGGACGATTAACTTACTAGCAGTAAAGAACACACTGAAATAAAAGTAGAACCAATCTACACATAAGACAATGCTTAAGAGAACGAAAAACAATGCACCTTTTCAAAGATCAAACAATAAGAAGAACACGAAAATACATAAACAGAAAATGAGGGAAACACATCAAACACCTACAAAAGCTTGAATGTCAGAAGACAACAAGGAAACTAAGAAACTACCACAATCTACATTAGGGCAAAAAGAAAACACCCAAACAAACATGCACTAACATCACAAACCAAGAACAACAACATTAAGCTAAAACAAACAAACAACAACAACAACTACAGAGTACAAACAATCTGGAAAATTTGATAAATGGACAACAACGAGAAGAACACTAATCTTAAATGAACGCTTGCGATTCCCCTTGACCGTGGACTTCTACCCTTTGATAATCCTTTCACCAGAGATATCTATTTTATCTTCATCTTCTACTATTATATATATATGTGCATATATGAACGCAATTGCAATGATATATGCGTGAATATACTTTCTTTTCACCACTAATTATGTTAAATGTCCAAAAACGAGACGAAAAGCAAAAACGAAAACCGACGGCCCGACCCAAGGATTGAGGCTAAGAAAGATTGGGAGGCAACCGAAAAAGCAGCTCCCACGACCAACCCAAAGGATGAGAAGAAAGGAAGATACAGAATCCTCTGACCTCACGGACACTTCCAGCACTTCGGACTTAGGGAACTCTAACAATGAAGTATGGCGCAAAAAAGGTAAAAGAGGAACCAAGGAGAAGCTAGATGCTGATCAAGTCAGCCTCTCTATCTAAGCTACCGAGCAATTCCCCTTCCTGAAGGAGTCGGATACAAACAAAATCTGCGTGGGAATCAAAATAAAATTCTAAAATTGGCACTCTGATGCTCAATGCAACGAAGAATTGGTGGAAGAGGCCCTAGACAACCAGAAAATCGCCTTCCACCGGTAAACATTTTTGTAGAACTCTCCTTAGCATAGTTAAAAAAGAAGAGTAATGGGGAGGGTAAATCAAATACTTGCAAGAACTAAGACACAAAAAGTCAGGACATAAAATGGAAAATCTGAACAACAAGTTAAAGATCGTAACGCTCAACGTGAATGGATGGGAGGGTACAGCCATAGCATACGAAAACATATTCCACGTGCTTGGTCCCGACATCATATTAAACACGGAGCATGGTATCGATACTACTACACGTCAACTAAAGATCCCGGGCAACAGAGTAATCAGGAAAAACCATTCTCATGAGAGGTTTGACGGTGCTGCCGTTGCCGTCAGAAGGAATCTCTCATTCAGACACCTTGCAGAACTGGACGAGTCCTTTTTGCCGGTAGAGTTGCACACACAAGTGGGTAATCTCGTAATTCCAGTGACATACCAACCACCTCGACGAAGTACCTGCCCACACAATTTCTACACCTTGTTCGGCCACGGTGGAATGTTATTCCTTAGGGGCGACCTCAATGACAGGTGCAGAACAGATGGCTATGGGAACACGAATAACAACAGCCACAACTTGCAAATTATTATGCGTCGAAAGAACATCCACAGGATAGGACCGGATTTTCCGACAAACATCACCTTAAAGGCTGCCACAAAACCTGATATAATCATGACAAGCAAAGGCTTTCCCTTAATTACAATAGCGACCCAGGCCCAACAGTACTCAGCGACCACATAGCGATCTTGACGACCATCCCACTTGCGCCAATCCAGCTTCCTATAAATCTCCGCAAAAGTGACGCTTCGGCCAGCTGGGAACACTACAGGAAAATCCCTGGCAGATACGAACCAGGGGACCTAAGGAAAGCGATACTAGAGGAGATCGACGAGGAACTGGAAAACAAAACTGCCCACATCATTGGGAAATTCGCGAGTGTGTACCAATGAAAATGTAAAAAACTCCACAAACACCCAGATGGACAGAGAAAGTGAGAGAGATCGCTAGGGTGCACACGTTAGTATACGAAGAAACCAGAAGAGGAGGTGCGAATTGAAAAAGAAGCTCGCTGTTACGTCGCCTGAGTTAAGAGCTGAAGCAGGCCATAAACCCGAAACAGCCTGTGATCTCGGACAGCCGATTAAACAAGTAGGACGCGAGATGAGACGTGACTAGTTCCGACGATTAGTGAGAGAGTAAAAAGGCCTACCAGATAGAGAAATGTCTCACATTAATGAGGGCAATGCCTATTTGGAGGATCTGGTGGTTTTGGAAGAGAGATTCCGCACGTTCTGAAAGGAAGTCTTCACAATTACACCTTAAGACAATGCGGAATTCGACCAGGATTTCGAGGACCAGCTGATTGAATACCTTTAGCAGATTAAACATCGAATGCACCCACAGGCCTATATTGACGAAATGACGGTGATGACAGACAATGGACGAAATATTACAATATAAGAGGTCATGGGTACTATGAAAACCTTTCAACTGAAGGCACCAGGATGGACGGGCATCACCAAAAACAACTTGGTTCATGACCCTGGCAGACCATTCAGGGAATCACGTTATCTACAACGCTTCCCTGAATACGGGCTACTTCCCAGATAGTCTAAAAGTGGCAAATATCATTTGGATACTTAAAGGGAATAAGCCCCACGATCAACTGGTGGATTACAGGCCAATATCCCTTCTTGAGATCATAGGAAAAGTCTACCAGAAGCTTCTAGCTAATAGGCTACAAGACACGCTAACAAAGCTAGAAGCTCACAACCCTCAACATCACGGGTTCCATAATAGAAGGGCACTTATACAGCCCTTGCTCTCTTTACCGAGAAACTCGCACGCTATAAAACTGAGGGAAAATACATAGGCGGGGTGTTGCGAGATGTCCAAAAGGCCTTCGACATGGTTTGGGTGAGAGCTCTCCAATTCAAGATCTTCAGCTTTCAGCTAAACCCGATCCTGGATAGGGTACTCTGTGACTACGTCATGGAAAGGTAAGCTAAAATCTCGATTAAGGGCTAGACAGGACATTAATTCGAACTTGATGCAGGCATTCCACAAGGTAGCCTTCTCAATCCACTGCTGTACCTAGTGTACACAATGGACATTCCTGCTCCAGTAGGAGAGGATGTAATTTATCTTCAGTTTGCGGATGACATTACCCAAATCATCACCAGTACTCACAAAAATGCTGGAGTTAAAGCAAAGTAGACACCACCGTAATCAACAACATCAATCGATAGGAAAGAAAGTGAAAGTTCAAGACCAACCGCCGGAAACTTGACGATGTCTTAGTGAGCGACGAAGTGTACCCGTACACCAACGAGGGCAAAGTTCTAGTTCTGCGCATCACCTCAAAAGGGTTCCTAGCGCACATAAATAACAGAATCTCCCTAGCCAAAACACAGCTTGGGGGACTATATAGATTCCGAAGCCTTAGCTCCAAGAACCTCAAGAAGCTGTATACTGCTCTGGTACGCTCAACATTAGTATACCGGCACTGGTTATGCAGGCTGCTAGTTCTACCTCTATAAGGCAAACGCACAGAGTGCAGAACACAGCAGCCCTGCTGATAGCTAGAGTGCACAGGGCGGACCATATTCGGCAGACAGAGCTGCACGCATGAACAGGCCTGAAGCCATTAAATATGGAACTCCAAAAGCTCGTGAGTAAGACCTGGGACAAAATCGAAGAAAAAATTATTTCAAATATGCAAATTGGTCTGCACATTCCGAGAGTGGATAGGGGAAGCACCACCAGGCAAGCCCATTCCCAAGTAGAAGAATCTGTTCCCAAGAGAACCTAATTGGACTCTTCACATACTCGTATATACGACAACCTGAATAGGAAAAAGTAACTACAACAGCAATAACAAGAAATCTACTATAAAAAAAAGAATATAAGAAGAGAAATGCCCATCTACAACCAACTAACTAAAATAAAACATAAGAAGAAAAAGAGGCGCTTTCTCCACATCGAAAAACAAAACACAAAGAACTGTACAAAAGACCAGAAATGCCCACATACCAGTAGGGCCCTAGTCACAACAAGCTTACTACCTATTTCCGACCACCTGCGACCGAAAATCAAGCGATCGGTCAGCGTCACAAAACCTAAAAAGAGGTAGTCGCAAGTGGTGGCCGAGTAGTCGTAAAACCGGTGGGTTATTAGTAGCCGACTAGTATCCCACTAGTGGGCGTCCGGGTGGTGATCAGTGTGGCTGTCACCTGGCATCGGACGCTGACAACCTACGAGTATTTGCCAACTGGTGACCCACCCTTCGGCCACAAGTCAGCCACTAGTGGCTGAGTAGTCGGCTACTAGTCATGACCATCAAACTTCTGACAGATTTCCGGTGACCACCTCTCGTTCGAAATAAGTCTTTGTAGGTCGCTCACTGTCGGCGATGGGTTGCCCACCAATCCGTGAGCGGTCGGCCAACGGTCGTCAATTTCTTATGTACGTTTATGGTAACTAAAATACGGTAATTAACTTACTGGAATCAGCAGGAACAGGTAGAAACGGTAGAAACAGAAGTGAGCGAGAGGTGGCAGGCAGAGGTGGCGAGCCTGACGCTCCGGGTCGATTTGTACCGGTGGTAGAGTGGTTGGCCGACAGTTGCCAGATGTCGTGACTGTAACGGCGAATCCCACTGAGACTAATGGAAGATCAGTCGTCCAACACTAGCCAATCAATGGGCGACTACTCGCCGAGTGGTGGGCGACCGCTGGGGGACGGATCACCCAGTACTCAGTTTTGGCAAGCTCCTGATTGGTCGCTGACTACCTGCGACCATGTGCGTCTGATTGGCCACCACCTACCACCGAACGCCCACCGGTCGGCGACCAGCTTTTTAACGGTTAATTGTCGCCAACCTTACGGCCACCGATGTTCGACCGATCTTCGTGTGCAAGACGATCTCCGGAAGAATCTCTTCAGTCCAAACTAGTCGCAGGTGGTTTTCGATGTAAACATCGGCAACAAACGGCATCACCCTTGCTCGGCTGACCAGCTACGACCTTAGTAACGACTACCAGCGACTTCCAAAGACTACCTGCAACTACTTGCTGTTCGGAAACAGGTCGTAAGCTTGGTGTGACTGGGCCCTAATTCAAACAAATAGTAATTCTCAGAGAAAATAAAGGTACATTAAGAGATAGCAGAGGCTTGAAAGCAGTGACGGAGGAAATAAAGTTTATATATATATATATATATATATATATATATATATATATATATATATATATATATAAATATAAAACACAACAAAAAGAAAGAAAGAAATAATAAACAAATAAAGTCGAAATAACAAAGAGAGAGGTAAAGTCAAAGGAAAAGTTCGCAATGCGGCCAAACAAGCACAAGAAGAAACCACTGATGGTCAACACGAAGAAGGCAAATGAGACAAAACAAGAAAAGAGAACTACCTTAGAGATGCCATCTACTCCTGGGAAAACTTACCATCTATTTTACCTATATTTATCTTCAAAAGTTTTTCACTTATTATACATCAATCAATCAATCAATCAAAATAATTCCATGTCTGTTCATCCCCTGTAGATGACCTAACACGGTCGAAAGACGTCTAGTGTAAAAGAATGTCATTCGCGGGTGTTTTTTCTCGCCTCGAAAACCCCGTTAAAAAATTGTAAGAAATATTAAGAAAATACAAGTTAAAATTAATAACGCTGCCACAGCTGTGGACTTCAATAGTACATGCATAAAACATGACCTTTTAAGTAATTATATATATATATATATATATATATATATATATATATATATATTTGTAAGTTCATTTAACTCTTAGCCCTAATGTTTTCGCTCTAATGATAATCCTTTACAAATTTTTTCACCCACCAGATTCCATTTATATAAATGGCGTTTTTCTGTGTATATCGTTTTAGGGGTCCACATGTCTGTTATTAGTTGTCTATTGTTCTTTTTCCTGATATTTTTCTGTCTTGTTTTTGTGTTTTTACCTTTGGTTTGTACTATGTGATGGGCGTTCCCTTCATATCTGTGTAGCCTAAATAAGGTTGTCTTCTCCATTTTTATGCTATTCCTTGAAAATGAACTTGCAAATATAGTTCGAAAGTGCTTGGATTCATCTTTTTATTTTCTTGTGGGTTAATTTTAATATATATATATGAACATAAAGAAGAACATTAGCTTTATTAAAAAAATAAACTCAGAACCTAAATCAAAAGCTTGAATGCTCATTAACGATAATGTGACAAAAATAAGCTTACAAGTAGTACAAGTCAAGCAACCTCCAGACGTACTGGCTCACCTATTTTCGTAATAAAAATAAATCATTTTTATCTATATCCTCTCCTACTATCCTACTCACATTTTCTATCTTCAATGAATGGAAGAACGTTGACGGACGATCTTTTCATTTTCTCTCACATTCCTTTTCATTTAATTACATTTCTTTTCGAACAACAAATAGGTAACCTTATTCTGATACAATGCATTTCCATCTAGGTAATGCTAGTAAAGCAACTCTTTTGTAAAGAAATGTTTCTGCAAGATAAATCTAATAAAGAAGATCTGTATCAAACATTTTCGGGGAAACAACTCTTTCCAGAAGATATGAAAGAATTAATTTACGCACTTATTGAGCTCTTTGCAGAGATCTATTTTTCACTTAAAGTCTTGTAATACCCCGACCCGGGGTTATTTTTAGTCGCATGAGAGTCTAGTCGGTGGGACCGTGTTTTGCTTTATTTTTGTTTTTGTAATAACATCATAGCTCTTCGGCGATTCTAACGAAATTTGAAAACCTTATGTTGTTTTACATTTTCTTTCGAATGCTATAATTTTCAAAGTCCTCTCAAGGTTAGCCTGAGACTTATATTGTTTAGTCAATAACATCATTACTATTCAGCCAATTCTAGCGAAATTTAAAACGCTTATGCTGTTTTACATTCTCTTTCGAATGATATAATTTTCAAAGTGTTTCCAAAGTTAGCCGGGAAATTATTTTGTTTTGGCAATAACATCTTAACTATTCGGCCGATACTCTGCTAAACTAGACTAGGCTATAATATGCTATAGTCTGCTAGACAACCAAGAATACCCTATGCTATGCTAAGCTATGCTAAGTTATAATGTACAAGGATAAGATATACTATGTTAATTTACGTTATAAATTGTTAGGCTGAGATAGCATATAGTATGTTAGGCAGAACAATACTAAGCTATGCTTGACTAGGGTATAATAGGACAGTATAACCTATACTTGTTTAGGATAGTTAAGGCTAGGCTAGGTTATACTAGGCTAGGTTATACTAGGCTAGGCTAAGCTATGCTAAGTTATACTAGGTTAGACAGGACTATACCATGCTATGCTAGGGTGGGATAAAGTATAATAGGCTGGGGAGGGATATGCTAGACTATGTTACGCTATGCTATGTAATATTATGTAGACTACGATAGGCTAGCTAACCAAGGCTATATCAGGCTATGCTATGCAAGGTTATTCTAGTCTAGGGTATGGTATGCTATAGTAGTCTAGGCTATAATATGATACGCTTAGCTATATTAAAAGGGAGGGTTATTCTATGATAGGATCTGCATAGCTAACTTATACTATGCTAGGCTAAGATATGGTATGTAAAGATATATTGGCTAGGCTATATTAGCCTATTCTAGCTGAGCTATACTAGGCTAGCGCACTCTAGGCGACGCTTGGCTAGGCTCTGACATTCAATGCTATACCATACCTGGTTAGGCTAGGCTATTTTAAACTAGGCTACACTAGGTAATGCTACGCTAGGCAAGCCTATATTAGGCTAGGCTAAGCTAGGCTATACTCTAATT
This sequence comes from Ceratothoa steindachneri, assembly GCA_963969495.1. Lineage (NCBI taxonomy): Eukaryota > Metazoa > Arthropoda > Malacostraca > Isopoda > Cymothoidae > Ceratothoa > Ceratothoa steindachneri. The sequence continues at coordinate 25,098,434 of OZ018321.1, read as the reverse complement.
TGCTAGGTCAGACTAGGGTCTACTAAGCTATACTAGGATACGATAGGCTAAGCTATACTAAGCTAAGGTAGGATAAAGTAGAGTTTAATAGGATATTTAGATTATTGTAAGCTAGGCTAGGTTAGTCCCGGCACAGCTAGGCTGTTCTATTTTAGGATATGCTATGCTATGTTTTGCTAGGTTTGGCTATACTAGGCTAAAACAAAGTAGGTTATATTATGCTATGCTTGGCTATGATATGCTATGATATGCTTGGCTAAGATATGCTATGCTATGCTATGCTTGGCTATGATATGCTATGCTGATACTAGGCAAGTTTAGGCCCAGGCAAGTTTAGGCTAAGCTATTCCAGGCTATACTAGGCTATGCTATGCTAGAAGTATGTGGCTATACTATGCTAGTTTTGTCTAGGCTAGACTATGTTATGCTATACTATTCTGTCCTATGCTATGCTATAATATGCTATACAATAATTTTATATGTTATACTATGTTATTTTATACTATACTGTGGTATGCTATACTATGAAATACAATAATATTGTATACATAAAATGAGGACACGCGACTTTTTGGTTTGTATAAACGAACTCTTGTTCGTTTCTACCTTTGTATTTCCCCTTAGTTAGTTGGAATAAAGAAATTAGACAGAACCACTGTTTGTAAGAGTAAGCGAAGACCCACTGAAAAACCTGCTATGGGGCCTGACAAGGGGGCAGGCCCGTTCTTGGCAACGAATCCAAAGCCAGTTACAAGACGGCTGATCAAGGTAGGAATATATTGGTAGGCTAAACAAGGATAGTGATTCTCCTAATTTCAACTCCAACTAGCGGAGAAACGGATTTATTTAAAGATTCCCGTCGGTTTACCCCATAGTGAGGTGGAATTTCCATGACAGGAAAATGCTTCCCACGGAATTTGAGAAACCATTGTCCCTAATTCAAGTTAGGCAATGGAACAGCAAATAGTGTCAACTGCCCAAACAAGATCAGAACATATATTCAGAATACTGATTAGAATTAAATTAATGAAAGAGCTGCCAGAGACAAAGAAATATATCTATAAATTGTTCAAGAAGTCAGAAAACAATGAACCTAGCTAGCATAAATGAAAAAAGGGCCGAAAACAAGTAGGAGAGAGAAAGATGTAAATGAAAAAAGGAGACCAGAAGACAACCTATTTACCTTTTACAAAAATCCCATCTTAAACCCAAACAGCTTAAATATATATGTAGCTATACACCAATCGCTTGAAGGTAAAAATCTTAGATGCATTTTACACTTGTATATAATGAACATAGCCAACTCAAGATCATACGCAAACACTCGAAAAATATGTAGTAAGAAAGAAGGTACAATCAATGAAGCTCTCTGAAGTCGACTCAGCTGTTTCTACTCTAAAATTTTCCGATAATACGATGAAGCCAAGGTCTCAGCAGATAGCAAAGAAAAAAGAACTTACTCGGGGAAGAAAAACAGCATGATGAAGCTGAAAGTAACGAAACAAAAATCAAATAATGAATGTAGCAATTGCACCCCGGTATAAATGAACAAGAAGAAAAAGTTTAGCAATAGCTAATTACACAATCATATTCAATAACAGACTTCCAGTTATTTTCATTTATGATTTAAAAGCTCACTGCAAATAATCGGGTTAAAGAGGAATGAATAAAAATGGAAAACACCTATTAACCATGTTATCACACGGCATTGGCCGATGATTAGGACTGAACTTTCCTACATTTTTAACAAAATAGACAGAGAGAAGACTAGATATATGTCTGCCAAATTACAACCTCTCATTAAACTACCACATGAAAGAAATTAAATAACTTGAAGTGAACACACAACCCTATTATTAAAAATCAGCCAAGAAATAATAAAGATACTTACCAAGGAATGAAAAGCCTACCACTTGGCAAACTTCCCTTAAGGGGTACCACGATGTGCTTTCATGGCTGACGAGCCGAGGGGACTCAGCACCTCGTCCGCCAACATCTTAGCTACCTCTCACACTTTTGTTAACCTCTACCACTTCTTTGGGAAAAGAAAGCTTTTAACCTGCCTTACTCCTTCCATTAACCCTTTTTACTTCGTGGCACTTTCTCTACCTATTCGTTGGCCTCTTCTTCTACTGTCTTTACGGCCCCTTGCTCTCGGCCCGGCGACCAAAAGGAACTGCTAATGATTTACTTCTCTGACGCGAGGATAGGCTTTCTGACCTTAAATGCTGTTCAACTAGCCACCAAGACGGTTTCGTCATCCTAACGTCCCTATCAACATCACGTATGAAATTTGGTCCTGATTTTACCAAGAGATAACGGAGAAGACGTATGCAAACCCACCTAGTGATGGTGGCCGAGGCCAATCAAAAGGCGCCCATTAATGGTGTGGTTGTTTTGGGGAAAGGGCGGTGTTTGATAAAGAAAAGTTCTGGCCATGGATACCAGTAACAAAAATTGCACTATCCACTCAACATTTGGACCAACACCTCCCCCAACCCGAAAAATATAACTACCTAAGACAAATATTCGGGCCAGCCTGCTGGTCCCGATTTACCATTATTATAACTACAATCAATACCCTATTTTGCGAATTAGAACTGAAAGAGCGACTGCAAGCCGTCACTGTGGCTTCGCAGCCAGAGTTCTCCAAAACCTGTTCCAAATTGAGGCTACAGTTAAACTAAAGTCGGAGTCAATATGAAAAAATATATTTACTAACGTTCACCACATTAGGTCAGCATGAAATATACTTCACAGACAAAAAGGGGCTTAATACCAGAATTTTTACTACCATAGTCAGTGGCCTAGGCCAAATATTATACCCCTCTATATGCCATGCATGGAAAACAAAAGCTTTTTGAATATGGCGGCCACTAAATAAAGGTGTGCTTTTTCTTCGAAAAGAAATCACCCAATCATCCCTTCGTACAAAAGTCATAATTCAACCAACAATCCATCAAAACACAATTACATTTTTTGAGAGGATTATACGAATAAAAGAAGAGTTGCCCAATCCATAACAGAGCAGACTATGTTTTAATTTGGAGCTCGATCCAACTACTGCGCATTAGAAGAGCAACAATGTTTAAATATTCTCAGTTGGACCATAGCATTGAACAATGAGCTCGCTGAATAATTTATGAACTGTGTAGAGGAGCATCATACATTCAGAAGAATATGCAAACCCTTACTCTTTCATAAAAAAGTGCGAATTATGATGGTCTTTACCGCATCTCCCGACAAATAGTCGGGAGATGAAAAATTTCTGAATAAATCAATCTACGCTGATGTTAGCTAAAAAACAATCAGCCACATAAAACATCTACAAGCGGAATAAATTCCTAACTAAAGATTCCAGAAGGAAATCTTAAAATAGCAGATAACAGCAGCACAGCATTAATTTTTCATAGCTGCCGTGCTAACGGGACACAGCGCCGGTCCGGGCCCAGCTTAGCCTTTCGCTCTTCTTCCACTAACCCCTACCTCATCTTTTTATACCAACTCTCTTTCGCTCTGTTTTCGTCTTTCCTCCATTCACCTTCTTTATTTTTTCAGTTTCTCTAAACATTCAACAATCTCTTCATCAACTTTCCATGTACTCCATTTATCACGAAACAGCGACCCAAAGGAACTGCAAACGATTCACTCTTACAACTTTCTCCTTAGCTTGGTGAACTGCTCTCGAACTAATCACCAAGCTTGATCCGTCATCCCGACCTCCATACAACACCACGTGTAGGATTTATTCCGGATTTTTCTTAAGGGGGGTGGAGACGGCGTATTGTATCCAGCCTATTGATAGCAGCTGGGACCGATCAAAAGACGCCCAATTAATCTATCCCTTTTTGTGTACAGTGCTGGCTATGACGGGCAGGGGGGTCAATTTTTTAAAGAACAGCCATAAATACCTCAATTGATCCCCCCTAAACAAAACAAACAAATATAGAAGATACACTCACTGTTACAAACTTTCGAATGCCACAATCAAATTACAATAAAACACCTACTAATAACACGCCCCAAATTCAAAAGTGACAAATACTATAACTAAGACTTAATAATCCTATGCTGCAAATTGTCTTAGAAGATACCAAAATATGTAGATCAGATTTTCTAATAAAATACCTCAAGGCAACTAATCGATACAACCAAATATAAATCTTAAAATATAAATACCAAAAGCATTTTTGTAGAATTAGGCAGTTATCGCCGAATTCTCGATTCCTTCGTTTGTTCGGAGAAGGACTTCTACAGCCCAGAATAATAATTGGAATTGAATTTCGTTGGGTGCACGGGGTTTTTGTTATTTAAATCCTTTAAATATGGTTGGCCGGGATTGGTCTTATTTAATTAGGCAAAAATAACACTGGGTAACAAATTTTCACAAAAGTTTTGTTTCTCTTATTTCTTTGAGTGTTCCTAATACTAAACTTTTCTCTACCATCAACCATTTGAAAGCTCTAACAAATTATTCTATTATATAGAAATGTTGAGGTACAGGTAAAGCACACTTACATTTGTTGCTAATTTATTTATTTTTATTTTCCGGTTTACATGATGAATATTGATTTTCTTGATTATGGCTACAAGAAAATGCATAAATTCACCGAATTCGTTCCGTTTTGAGTGTGGTTTTCTAAGTTGGATCTAAACACGTATCACATAAAATTGTGAAAGGCGCAAAGGACTGGATTGCTTATAGACTGTACTTTGGAATGAGTTTGGCTGACCAAGAAAAACCATGGGGCCCTCAGGTGATATGTGGAAGCTGGCCGATCAAATTTAGATGCATGAATGAGAGGTGCAAGAAAAGCAATGCAATTTACTGTGCCGAGAGTTTGGCGAGAGGCAAAAAATCATCAAGATAATTGCTATCTTTGCATGATTGACATATCAAAGTACAGAAACGTTAAGGGAAGAAAATGAGTGATATTGACTCATTCCTAATTTTCTCGATATTAATTTCATGTGCTTGAATTCTGACCCTTTCTTCTCTGTCTTCCTCTTCTCTTTCATTTAGTTCTATTTCTCTTTCTATTTTTTCTTCTCTCGCAGTCACTACCTCTGTCTGTATGTAGGACATCAACTCTCTTCCACTTAATCCTCAAGATTCTTCTTGTAGTTTAAATATCTCAAACGACGACATTCTGACTTGCTCACCTCTTAAAAACAAAATTGCACGCACTTGAGAGAATATAAAAGGGTTTCATTGATCCAAATTTTACTCTCGGGTAAACAGGTTGTGGGGAGGAGGAGTCGCGCCGACAAGATTTGGGGAACCCAAAATACGCACACCGAAACCAAATTCACACGTGAGAAGGGAACTTGATCCAAACGAGCAAATCCTAACGTTGACCGTTATCAAAACCAATTAAATATACTCTGCACCCTATTTAAAATTTTCACGGACGTTTGCCTACCGTTGCAAATAATTAATTAAGACGAATTTTGTCTCTCTAAATCTTCAAACCACCACTTTGAAAGACTTGGTTTAATCCTCACTAATGACCCTTAAATACTTGACACCAGATTAATATAATACTATATATATGGCGTAGAATTAGGCAGTTAGCACCTAATTCTCAATTCCTCCATTTTTTTCAGAGGAGGATTACGACAGCCCAAATTAATAATTGGAATTGAATTTCGTTGAGTGCGCGGGGCTTTTGTTATGCGAATACTTTAAATATGGTTGGCCGAAATTGGTCCTATTTAATTAGGCTTTGGTGGTTGGAGGACCTAAACAAGAATTTTAAAAATAATCTTTAATTATAAAACAAAACATATAATATAAATAATTACACTCTTATTATTAATTAATTCAGCAATGAGAAAATTATCAATAATTACCAATAATTATTCATCCTGCAATGGCTCGACACTCTCTGTACTAAACCGAAAGGGTTTTGGAAGAAACTGCGAATGGAATCCGAGCCTTAGGGGCACAATAATTCACTTTACTTATTCGAGATGACTCGGTAGGAGACTACTTACCGAGTCTTAGTTTAACGTCGTCGGACGGCGTCGCACGGCCACGACGAGAAAAGGAAAGGTGTAAATATCTTACTATTTTGAGTGGCTTACAACAAGTAGACGCTCGGGGAAGATTCTCCAAGTAGACGCTCAAAAGGGAAAGATTCTCCTGTAGACGCTCGAGGGAGAAAACTCTTTTTGGGCTAAGACTGTGCGCTTCTTTCGGACGGGTCCTTCGATCCTGCTGCTGTCGTTCGAAATAAGATCCTGGCTGCGGCCTGGTATGACACCTTGTTCTATCGCTCGAGGTTTTGCGTTGTCAGTGGATAATTCCTCATACGTCTTAAACGAGGCCACCGTATACTTTCTTCATTTTTCAGCATTGGCTCACTCAGGAGCAATGTAGAGACAGCTCACCTCCACCACTTGAGGTCTTCTTCAAGGCGGGGGAGGCGTCTTCGGGACTCTTCCACGATTAATTTGGTGACGGGAATGTATAGTCGTTCGCCGGAACTCCTATGTTTCCTAACAGAAGCAATTAAGCCCTGCATCACCACCTCGGCGTTTATAGCTAGGCGGCGTAGTTTTGAATGTTCGGCTAAACTGAAGAAATTACTCAGATCTCCCCATCAAACATCTAGCAATACTCCATCTTCGACTCAATTCACCAATTGATCAGCACATGAATAAACCAGCTCGTTAATTAAGATGAACTTAAACAAACCCAAGTAAGCTGGGATTACAGTGGTCCACTTGTATGTTAGACATCTGCATCTACTAAAAATTCAAAGTAACCGAGGAGCTTGACTCGTGCAATGGGTTCAAAGTAATCTCACTAATAAAGAATTAAACACCAAAAATCTTACAGCAAGTATTTTCACCCATTCTCAGAGTGAAATGCATCTTCTACCAAGAACATTACGAAGCATAAAGCTTAAACTGCACTGTCCCTAAGTAACAAGAAAAATCGCCTCTAAATAAAACGACACCAACCCAAATCCACCACAACACCCCGAACTTGCATTGCAAAAGAGTTGCAGGATAGCAAAAATTAAGCAATCAAAACCCAGCAGCTGTATCCAATCTGGACATAACACTTAATCAAATAAAGCACAACTATTAAAAACGCCAAACATCCAATGGAACATTCACAGACTTCGGTCCAACTATGAATCTCTCCAGAAATTAATAACAGAGAGTTGATATGCATATGCCTCAGCGAAATCACGTGCACTAATTCGCAAAATTACCTATCTGCCAATACAATTTTCACTCAGTGCTGACGACCATAACTAAAGGCAACGCGTTATACATTCGACATTATACCCTAATCCCCCACACTAGAAAAAACACATCTAAATCCACTACTGTTTCGAGTAGAAAGTACAATTCTCACCACCATTTTCCTAATCCTCCCGTAAACCAAGGAAAACACTCATAACCTCACACCCAAAATGAATACTGCAAGAGAGTGTTCTTAGCACGACTCTGTATAAATATCGAAAAGTCACTATATGTACTGACTCAAACAGAGCTTGGGTAATGTTACAAGTCAGAAAAGAAACCCCCGCTGGCATAAAAATACAAGACCAACTGGCCTAGACCCAACTAATATCACAGTATGTTGGTGTTCTTTTCATGTGGGCATTGAAAGAAACTAAAATACAGAGGAGGCAGCTAAAGTAGCAGCTACTAATGTAAGATCGCGGCCTTATCCACTTACTATAAAGATTGCTACTTATAATTTTCAAGAGTTTTAAACAACCAAAGGGGAAAGGAATTGCAAGGCCAAGGAAACTAACATTTGTTTCAAATATAAGAGACAATTGAGAAAGGAAAGAGGTCATATATAAAATATGGGAAAGAAAAAGTCGTCTTAGGACACCTACGTATTGGTCACACAAACTTCAACAATAGATACTATTTTTTTGTGCTCGCGCCTACCCAGTGCATGATAAACAATACCCAACCTACTATCCCCCCAATACTATTTTTGGCAGAAAATAGAAGCAAGGTAAAACCAATCATCTAGGAAAAAATCTGACCATAAAAATGTTTTAGCTCAAAATCCCCTTAAAGATAAACCCTTTGTTAAAATACTTCAAAGATATAAACCTGTTTAAAAAAGATAAAATCTCAGTGAAGCAAATATATAACCTATCTAATAGAAGATACATGTTTAGACCAGCTAAAGCGTAAATAAGGGCATTAAACGTTTTAAAAATAAAACCCTTATTAAACAGAAAAAAACAAATATAAACTAACACAACACCTACCTAAACAACTAACGAAGAAACTTTAGAGTACATATACGAATAATTCCAGAAAAACTAAGAAGCAATTAAAAATGCAGATGAAGTTTGAATACTTAAGTGGACAGTTAAAACGATCAAACAATTTAATATGGATGCAAGATATTTTACTATTAAAAAAAAATATAGATGCACAACAGAAAAAATAAGAAGAAATGGAAAAAAAAGAGAACAATGTAACAGGTTAATAAGAAAAAAGAGCCGACAATAGATCCAGATGATCCAGTATAAAGTAATTTAAATAAAACACAAACACGGAAGAATATAGGACAGAAGACAACGAGAGTCTCTTAGGAAAGAACAGTAGAAATCCTTTAACAAAAAAATAGAAAATGGATTTAAGAAAATGAGAGAGAAGGCACATGAGAAGATAGGAGACCTTCTTAACAAGATAGTGCAAATAGATTCTAACTAATTCAACAATGTTGGAGAGATAATTAGATGAAATAATGACATAAATAGGAAACATGCAAATGTGGAAAATTTATATAGACAAAATTTAGAATCATAAGTAGAAAATCATTCAGAAAAAAAATAGATAAACAAGTAAAAAAGATTGCCCATGGTAAAAATATTATATTTAGAGTTAAAACATAAAATTAAATACGTGAAAATAAGGAAATAATAGAGCATACCAACCAGTAGCAATTTATAAATTTTATAAAACATTTGAACTCCAGACAAATACCAGCACATACGATAACTAAAACATGAAAAGCCATCAAGCATGAACTAAAAAAACATTTAAACATATACTCATTCATAGTAATTCTAACTTAAATACCTAAACAAAATGTCAGAGATTCTCCTGTCCTTTGTAAACCTCTTACTTCCATCATTTGCCATCCTGAAACTTTCATTCTCTCTCAAATCACACAAATCGGTTAGAATTCGTCTATAAGCTATTATTAACTACATATGCAACCTATTTTCCCGCCAATTATAGTTTAAGCTGTTATATTATGAAACATTTCCATTTCTCTTTCTCTCTTTCTCTCACTCCCACTCTCTGAGGCCCCTTCAACTCAGTCTCTTTGGTAAGACTGATTGAAGCATCTCAGAAGAGTCCTGGGAGGGTGTGGCGGGCCTTTGTCCCCTCCAAGCAATGGATGATCCGAGTGCCACCGATAAGTGGGAGTTGAGGATCTATCGATCTGTTTCTTTTTCTTTTACTTTCATTTTCATTATTTTAAACAGGAAAAACTGCCCAGATGAATACACGGTAGTAAAAGTTAAACTACCTAGTTACTTCAGGTCTATTTTCCATTTGACTTTCATTAGGAAATAACCGAAAATAGAGACATGGCAAAAGCAGGGAAGAGATACATCGATATGTTCCTAATAGATTTTGACGATCATGCTCCAAATTCCCTTTTCTCAAATTTTCAAAGTGCTCTGCCAAGGTATTGGCATCTAGAGTGAGGGAAAAAACTTTAAAGGTGCTTTTAGCACCTTCTTCCGTAACAGACATCCAGATTACCTGTATTTATTCTGTGAAGAGAAGAACCGTATAGATATTATGAAGTTTCTGGATAAGCTTTCAGTATCACCGTACTAACCAGAATATTGGAGATTGTTCATTGACAGCAGCAAGGTATCGCTAGAATGTGTTCTGCTGCCCAACGCTAACCAGTTTTCCTATGTACTCTTCACTTACTCGAATACACTGAAGGAAAAGTATGAGCTAAAGGAAATTCGTTATTCTTAGCATGTGTTGTTTATTTGCATTGACCCGAAGATGACGAACTTTTTATTGAATCAACGTCAAATAGAACCTACTGTTAGACAAAGACAGGATACTCTTCCTACCTAAGCAAATCAAGTTCATATTGATTAAATAGTTAACCAAAGCTCTGGACAAGAATAGTAGCTACTTCAATTGCTTGTACTACGTTTTTACAGGATTAAACATGGAGAAGTTGAAAGGTTGCACTTTTAACGGTCCTTAAATCCCTCATCTCCTCAATGAATAAAGTGGAACTGCAAACGTGGAAGGCATTTGTTCTGGGCATGAAGTAGTATCTTGGCAACAAAAAGGCAAGGAATTGCCCAGAATTTGTCATCAATATGCAAACTTCTTTCAAAAACCTCGCATGCAACATGAGCATCAAAATGCATTACTTAATCTCTCATATGCATCGGTTTCCTGAGAATCTGGGATCAATTATAGAGAAACAGAGGATAAGATTGCGGCATGAAATTAAAGAGATGGTGACTAGGAACCAAGGACGCTGGGAGGCAGGCAAGATGGCTAATTACTGTTGGACTCTGAGGCTCTAGAAGTTCGAAGAAACGGAAGTTCATGCCCTGAATTCTAAACAGTGATGACTTACTTCACATTTACATGTAATGCCTTTATCAATGTCTACTATTCAATGTACATTAATCAATTTTCTAAGATATAATCAATAAATTGTTTTAAAAAACTGTTTTTTTCTGTAAAACCTATTTCAGATGAGAGATCTCAACAAAATCAACCAAAAATGACCAATAAATTTGATGCATCTAGTTATAAAATCGAATCTTTCAAAATCGACTTAGAGAAAAAAAACTGAAGTAATCGGATGAAACCGATGTTATTTCCGGATTTATTGGTGAAAATTGTCTTATATCCGTTAAAAACCCATGGACGATTCAAAAATAGTTTTGTAAACAAGATTAATACTTGATTGCTTAGAAGTATCCTTATCTGACAACCTGCGCTAGTTCTTCGTCACCCCCATTTAGCATAGAGCAATTTTATGATTAAATGAAGGAAGAGAAATTTTCAAAATTAATGACTACACTGTACTATAATGAGAAAAAAATGGAAATTAGAATAACGATTTCGAGGGGCATTTTTTACGATCCTCCAGTTTCTCGTACTTACCATCTCGTAAATTACCATCTTATTTACCTAAAATACATAGATGGTTACATAGAGATTGAATGCAAACACGATTCGGCCAAAATTGACAACTATAAAAGTTTTAAATGGATTTTGATACAATATTAATGGGGTATTCCTATAGTATTTTCCAATCTACCCTATGAAATTTCTTAAAGTATGATCAATTTATTTTAGTTATATGGGTCCAAATCCGTGGTATCTCTTACGTAACGCTTGATAATTTTGTAACTTAATATATATGTTTACTAAGTATAACTTTTTGATATAATACTAGTGTATCCGTGCCGTCAAAAATGACGAAATTATTTTTAAGGTGGAGCTATATTTCATTCGTGAAAACCTTTTTTAATTAGAAAAAACAACGCTTTCTATCTATAATAAACCAATATACATATGCCTATCTATCTCAGTGTGTTTATCATATCTAGTAGGCCCAACTCATTAATTCCAATATTCTATATGACATGAAATGAACAAATTATATATGTATTGTTACACACACACACACACACACATATATATATATATATATATATATATATATATATATATATATATATATATATATATATATATATATATATATATATATATATATATATATTATATATATGCAGGATGGGCCGTAAGAATCCATACATACGAATTTTTTTTTAGGTTACAGATACCCTAGAATATGCGTTTGGAGACAACAACGAAGTGAAATCATCCTTATTGCTGGGTTGGGAAGCAATTGCATTGTTGCAATGAACTTTAACAAAAAACATGGCACGAACATCACACACAACAATGTGGAAAGAATTATTTCCAAGTTCCCGAAAACTTCGAAATGTTCCATATCAACCCCGAAGTGGTCCAAGACGTACAGCAACCGATGAAGATACAACAGCTACGATACTTAGAGCGCTTACACGGAATCCCATAAAAATTACACGACGTTTGTCTACAGAAAGTGGTGCAGCAGATCTAGTATCAGGCGCATTTTTAAAGCAAACAAATGGCATCCAAACAAATTGCATATTGAAGAACATTTGAGTTAAGACGACCCAGATAGACGAATGGAATTCTGTGAATGGGCATTAAGCAAAGTTGTAGTTAAATAATTTAAGGGAAGATTAATGAGGTAATCTAGGGATGACCATACAAATTCGCTTTACCTTAAAGCGCGGGTAAATTGGATAGGGGTGGAAGACAACGACGCAGGTCTTCAAGAAGATACTTCGGGGAGTCCTGACGAGGAGGACTCGAAGATTGGGTTGGAATACTTCGTGACGAGGAATGAGATTTTCTCTGCTCCAAAGAAACGCAATCTCAACTCGAGACGATTCTTCAGATCGGCAGTGAGTCGCAGTCGAGAAAAAACTAGAATTGTGAATGGGGGGGTGAAGAGGAGAGGGCCGCATAACTCTCCGGGAAGAATGGGGCTCGATAGCTTGACTCTTAACAGGGGCCAAGGCTTAACGAAGGTAGATTTTCTTACGAGATCTTCGACGACATACGGCTACGAGTTGCGGCGGTTCACAGGAAACAGACGGCAATCTGAATGGAGTAGGTAGCGGGCTTCCAATCTCCTTGAGAGCTGGTGAGCTTCAGGTCAAGTATCCGGATGGTTAATCCGATAGACACTTCAAAGCCTTGCGGCCCCTATGGGATTCTTGGGTCCAGTCAAAGCAACACATTTCATGATAACACGTCGTTCCACACAATGAAACCTGCCTCGCGATATGGGGGTAGAGTTAATGTGGCTACAGACGGCGTTATCGCAGGAAATAGGGGAGGGAGGAACCGCATGGCGTCCGAAAGCAAACACAGCTGTGTGGGGGTATTTAAACGAGGAACCGATTTGTTTTCGAACTTTCTAAAATTCTCACGCTGGCGCACGTAGTCTTGAAAGAATAGAGGGGTATTTCCGAAGAGGCTACATTTCACGGTGATTCTTCGAGGGCATTCCCTAACATACATTGCGTCACTTATTACCTCCCTTACCACAAACCAATAGACTGTCAAAAATTTTATATATCTAAAAAAAGAAATTACAAAACAAAATTCCAACATATATATGTCTAGTGTTGACATACCCTCCCTATACAGCAGTCCCACTTTTAGAAACGATGAATATTTTACTTTTTCGCACATTCCATTCTTCCAATTCTTTCTTTTACGGTTTTAATGAGAAACAAATTACGAAAATTCTACTTATAGTTTTTCCCGAAATCTATTTCTCATTTAACGGAAACTTTTTTCACCAAATAGATGGCCTCATAATGGAAAGTCCTATTGCCGCCCATCTCGCAAATCTCTTCATGTGTAACTTGAAAGAAGAAACACTTGAGAAATGCCAATTACAATTCCCTCTTATCTTCTAGAATAGATAGGTAGAAGACAAGACTGCCCTTTTCCTCTAAAAAAGTTTATCTGATAAGTTTCTAGAGTACATAGACCAGTTACATCCAAATATTAAATTCGCTCAAGAAAAGGAAGACAACAACTCCATTCCTTTCTTAAACATACAAATAGCACACACAACCGTGTTATTAGTAGGTCATTGTGCCACCAAAATCAAATTAAACTCTATCAAAACCTTACTTTCTCGGGTTTCAATCTCGCCTCATCATACCTCAATTACCAGAAAGAGATCACATTCCTAACTAACTATTTCCAACAAAACGGATATATATATATATATATATATATATATATATATATATATATATATATATATATATATATATATATATATATATATATATATATATATATATATATATATATATATATACTAAGAAGAAGGAGCAAATGCAAGTTCTGCGGGTGATAACAACCACCACAGGGCTTTCGCCATATTTATTTTCTGCCTTTCAAAACAATTTTGAAGACAGAAAAAAAGGTGCAGAAACGTTGCATTGCAGACTATATTACAAAAGAGTACATGAAAGAGAAATTGGACGCGAATGAGCAATGAGACAAGAAACAGGAGTTTTATAGAGGTAAGAAAAAGGGACATTAGAAGAAGAGTAGAATGAAAGAGAGTAGAGGGCGGCACAATGAAGGTAATCCTTTACCGAGAAGACAGAGATAACGCCAGGGGAAAAAAGTTTGAAATTCCTGGCCGGGACTCGAACCCGGGTCTGCCGATTGCCGGTCAGATGCTCTACCGCTGAGCTACCAGGCACAGTGACTCTACTTTCGCCCAAAGCGTCACCCCATCAAACCCAGTATCTCTCTAAGCTAGGAACCTCCAAGGAATTTTTATACCTCATCTTCTTACCCGCTCACAATTTAAAGGCTCATCCCCAAGTCACATTGTGCCGCCCTCTGCTCTCTATGATTCTAGTCTTCTTCTTATGTCCCTTTCTCTTACCTCTAAAAAAAACCTGATGGGGTGACGCTTTGGGCGAAAGTAGAGTCACTGTGCCTGGTAGCTCAGCGGTAGAGCATCTGACCGGCAATCAGCAGACCCAGGTTCGAGTCCCGGCCAGGAATTTCAAACTTTTTTCCCCTGGCGTTATCTCTGTCTTCTCGGTAAAGGATTGCCTTCATTGTGCCTCTCTATGATTCTAGTCTTCTTCTAATGTCCCTTTCTCTTACCTCTAAAAAAACCCCCTCCTGTTTCTTGTCTCATTGCTCATTCCGTCAAATTTCTCTTTCCTGTATTATATATATATATATATATATATATATATATATATATATATATATATGAATCCATTAAACCACATTGAAAGAGAAAACGGAATAATTTTTCCTTACAGTAACATTTTTATTACCTTTTTTCGGAAAATCCGTACAGGGAAGCGATATTTTTAGCATTTTAATAATAATTTCATCTTACTTTGGTTATTACTTATGTTTTTATATCAAAGTTATTTCTAATAATTCTTTTATAATATCAAAAACAAAATGGTGAAGTTCAGAAATAAATAAAAGTATCGAAATTTTG
The DNA here is from genome assembly GCA_963969495.1 of Ceratothoa steindachneri. Classification (NCBI taxonomy): domain Eukaryota; kingdom Metazoa; phylum Arthropoda; class Malacostraca; order Isopoda; family Cymothoidae; genus Ceratothoa; species Ceratothoa steindachneri. Next base: position 25,083,316 of record OZ018321.1, on the reverse strand, counting down.
TGAATTTTTAAAACCCAAAGAATACAAATGGTGAAGTTCAGAAAACTTATTTTTATATATCTTCTATAACTCTACATTTTAGCAACGTGATATTTTGAAAGGAAGAAAATTTAGTTTAGCTTTAAACTGTAGCGTCAATGGAGCCCTGCTATGCTTGCTGACTTCTGGTGGAACCTGAAGCGAAACACAGCTGAGAAGTCTTACAAACGAAGAGATAAATAATGAAATATAGGAGAAAACATTAAATAATGCTAAAAAACATGCTGCTTCATTATATATTCATGAATTAATCACCTTGAACGCATTTAATCTGACATTGGGAGCGAAATACATTTATGGTATCGTGGAAATCAGAATTAATTGCATTAGTAATAAATTTACAATTTACAAGAAAATCTTACGTGATGGGAAATCTTTTCTATTAAATCCGAATTTATCACACTCAACTTTATAATAAAATGCACATAAGATCAATGTTTTTTTCTTGACACTGTAAATTGGTTGCACAGTGCTTTTAGAGGGATCGGAAAATAAATCTAAGAGAAGAGAACAAGGTAGCAGGTATCGAAGTAAAAGCTCAAAATTACAGAAACCATTAGAAAAGTAAAGGATTGTGAGTATCTATAACATAAATAAATTATAAAATAATATAGTAAAAATAATAGCATGGTAACACAAATGCCCTACCTACCACGCAGCCTAAGAAGCTTATGGTTGAAAAACCTAGGGAAAATTTACATGGCAGTAGGAATAAAAGTACTTATGTACCTCCTCATCGCAATCAACAGCGAAACAAAAGACAAAACCCGCAACTTCAGAGGAGAGAAAACAAATTTCTACTTATTTACAAAGACTAACACAAATCTATATCAACAGGCAGTAATAAAACAGCTCAATATTAACATAGAAAAAAGAGCGCGAAACAAGATAAAAGAAATTGTTACACTTATACCATTATATTCAGTACAAAATACCATTCGAGCAGAAACTGCCTTTTAAAGTTCTCCAGCATAAAATATCAATTGAAGATTGAAGAAGCACAGTTGTTTGAATAAAAGTAAAGTCCTTAAAGAAGAAATGTTTCAGAAACAAGTCAGCTCCATATGAGGAAGTAAACCAACAGGAAACCAAAGCTGATGAGTATATATACTTGAAATGATACCAAAATCTGCAACAATGACTCTAAAAAGTCTACTGATATGATATCCGAAGAACGCAACCCGAAGTGACTTAGATTTTAAAGATTTAACTAACTAATTAGTGATAAATGTGAAATATAAAAAAAATAAACATTTTTTAAAAAATGAAAGTTAATGGAAAAGTGAATAAGTAGGGAAGTAAAATAAAACTTAAATGTGTATTGCATAAACAAAGCCAGATACTATACTTAAAGTTAAATTGAATCCAAGCGAAAAGTGTATCAATTACATATTAATTTTATAAGTATAAACAAACATTATTTCATATATAACATAACCGAAACTATCAACAATTAACATAAAATCAACATCTTAACTGACATAATATGCAAACTCATCATGAATGAGAAACAACTAACGAAGAGATATTAGCCCAGTCTCTCGCTATCTGTATGAAGTTGAGTAACTGAACGTGGAATAAAAGAACTAAAAACGATAAAAAACCAAAGTAATTAACGGATGCGTTGTTCTGATTCCATGAAAAACAGTAGGTCAAGATAATATAGTTTTCTTTCTATCCATTAAGCCTTGAAGTTCAACATAGATGAAATTCTATTTCTCACTCTCCCCTTTTCAGATCTTTTACTCCACATTTAACTCATCTCACCTTCTTCGGCTCGCACTGACCTTTCCCCACAATGTTTCACTTGGAGTTTTCATGGACACGCCATAAAGAACGATAAGGGTCGACCAAGGACACCTCCCTACCATCATCTCCCTGGTGGGTGAGGAGGGTGGGAAGATGCATATATGTGCGAGGGATTTTTCTCAGCAATGACTACTTTTTAGCAATGTTTTTGGACTGGGCATGGAAGCCAGACCATTCCAAAACTGGTCACTTAAATGAAGTTTTCCATCAAACTGCGTCTATTTTTGCTCATACAAGAAGCTAAATAGTGAGTGCAGAAAATATATCTACATTCTCAGTCAACTAATAAATACTTATAAAAAGATCTTAAAGACAGAAACAGGCAATTTATGTTTAAACTTAAACATTTTATACTTCTGAAAACAAATTTAGCAGCAAATAAATTGAGTTGTAGCATATAAAATCTACATTAGGAATGAACTAAAAATCAAATAATTTTTGGTAAAAAAGCGTCAAATAAATAAGTATATGAAGTTGACAACTTCATTTCTTAAATTTTCTCATGATCTTTATAAAGAATTTCGCCTCATCTCATAATTTTATCTTTTAAAATTGTTTGTTGCTAGGGGATATTTAAGCTTAAAAAACAGAAGGGAGACAGCATAGCACGGTATCGTTTTTTATAAGCTAAAGCAAAAGGTTTTGAGCAAAAATATCGTAATAGTTTTAAAATCATTTCAAAACAAGCCCTATTACAAGCAAAGGGTAAAAATGACCTTCGGAATTGATTGACTACTTTAATTAGTATTAAAGGAAGTAACTTGCTAATCTAAGGAAATGAACCTCCTATAATTTATAATGTGATATTCATCAAATTTAGGTTAAATTATATTAAAAATAAAACAAGAACAAAATAAATCAAGATAATAAAAATAAAGCACTTTTCTTGGCATCTCTCTGCCAAAATTCTTCATAGAACATAAAGGTCGAAGTGCAGACTCAGCAAAATGTCTAATAAAATAAAAGAAACTATTTTTAACTTGTGAAATTATACTAAATAGGACCGTTAGAACAAGGTTGCTAAACAAATTTTATGTAAATAAAACAGTTTTGGATAAGAAGTGAAAAATGAGAGGAGATTGCATAATTAGAGAGATTTGATTAATTTTTTACGCTTATATTGCAGCTGCTAATGAAGTTTGAGTCAAAAAGAAAAACGATCCTTCAAAAATTAAATTACAGTGAACTCATGAAGCTGATTAAGAGCGAATGAATAAAATACATCTATTATAATCTCTAGCTAATATATAATATAAGCCACTAAATGACAGGAATGGGTTAACGAATAAAAACCACTGGTAAAAAATAAAGGACATGAATAAAGGTCAAAATAAGAATAGATGTGCTTTACCTGGTCATCTAGTTCTTTTACGGTTTGTCTATAATAACATTTTTGGCAGTTGTTGCAGCCTATCGAATAAACAATGCCGGGGCGGGTGGTTGAATTTTTGATAAGGATGCGATAAATTGTAGTCTCGTACTTAAAAATAACATTTATGTTCAGAGGCCTAAGTAAATGAGGTAATTTAATGAAAATATTGTGATAGGGTAGAACTAATAAGTTTTTGGTCTGAAACTTAGGGATATTAACATAAGTTTGATAATAGGAACGCTTGGCAGACTTATAAGGATTGTCGAGAAAGTACAGAGGGTAGTACAAATTTATCCCTATTTCATATATTCTATCAAATTCTTTGTCTAGATATTCTAGGAAGACAGTTTTAGGGGCACCCAAAAACATAGAGGAGAAAACACTTTGCTTGATTTTATGATGGTTAGAATAAAAATGTATATAAGACTCTATGGCTGTGGGTTTTCTATATATTTCATATTTGAAACAATGGTTTGTCCGATGAATTAGAATATATAGAACAGGGAGTGTGCGATCTTTTTTAACTTCTGAAGTAAATTTAATCGATAGGCTGCAACAACTGCTAAAAATGTTATTATGGACAAACCAGGAAAGAAATAGATGACCGGGTTAAGCACATCAAGCCAATGTATGTAGTCACAGTGAACAATCTGCGCTTTTTCTAAATACTCGTATGTACAATCTTAACCATAGCATTAACTCAAACAGTGCCAAACCAGTCACAAAATGCAGTAATTCTTCTTCGAGAAATATATTAGAATGTATCTCCACTAATGGGTTCCCAAATTTCAATCTTAGCCCTGTTTGTTCATGCTAGACCCCATTATCACTACATTCATAAAATCTCAAATAAAGTTGTTTTAGGATTTTCTACCACCTAATTAAGGTTCAGAGGTAGGTAGTCTAATCTAATCTCCCCTTCCACTATTTAAGGCAATTTATGTCCAGCCTCTTTTTCATTCCTTAAAAAGGTCTTTAAGAATAAAGATGAAAGCGCTCGGAATTGTTTTTCACTTTTCCTTTATGGGTGTATCTGCATAACTTTGACTCACGTGCACTTTGAGAACTTTTTTCATATATATATATATATATATATATATATATATATAATAGCGATTTGATTAAATGTTAAGATAAACCAGTTTATATGAATATTTATTCGCAAAACTCTTTTTAGTATGAAGTTTCCGATACCATCTTTAGTCGTTTACCAAGAGAAGGCACAAGTTTAGTTCATTTTATAACAAAGGGGATACATTTAAAAAGTCCAGCAGAAAGTTTAAAATTGAGGAATTTTTCGAATTATTGTAGATTCCTCAATTTTTCTTTCACAACAATCATTAGAATTTTAAATTTTCTGAGACCGAAGATAACACTATGAAACGCAACTTTTGTTCTCGACCAATGTGTTATTTTCCAACTCTTTTTATTGAAAAACCCTAGAAAATCGATAATATTTTTTTAAACTTTTTTCTTGTGGATTCTCTAATAAATTAATTTATAAAGATAGGTAAATTTTGTTTATTTCAGCCATTTTACGGTGAAAAACAAATCAAAATTAAAATTATACAATTTTAGTGAACCGCCAAAAGAAATATATATAAAAAGTTAGAATTGCACAGATTTCCTTAATTTTCGTTTCTACTGTAAATGAATTTTCTTTAAAGCACACAAATGTATTAAACGCTCTTGGTTTCATTGTATTTCCCATATTATCCATGTTTTAATTTCAATATTCCTTGAAGGAAGTGCTCCTTTTGCTCCTTTGTGTATGCTCCCATATTCTACTGAAACTTGCAAAGATGGGCATCAATGATGTGTCCCTTATTGGACATCCTTCAGCCCATTAAATCAAAGAGTTTAAATAAGTCCTCAAATTGTTCCATATAATTTTCATCTTTATGGTTGCTACAAAAGCTCTGACACACCGAATCAAAACTCACCCAGGCATCGTATTCCTTTCACAAAGCATTTCATGGATTTCGAAACAATAGGATTTTCGTGATATGTGGTCCAACAGAGACACAAGATTTCACCTTTGCCTCAGAGAGTTTGGGCAAGAAATTTTGAAAAATAGTGTTTTACTTGAGATAAGTGTAAGTTTTATGTGGACAAACCTTTACTGATAAATGCTTTAAATCAGATATTAATTAATTTGAAAGGGAACCCTATGTGAGTGATTTGAACATATATTTTCGGGCTTTAAACATCTAATTTTAGAACAGGAATAGCAAGTATTTTAGGTGTAAAGTGATTAATCTATTTATGAAGTAATGAGGTTGTAAGTAAGTAAAATTTACCAAATTCTGTAGTGTAAGACCTCCACCTTCAAAATATTTATTGACCATAACATAACTTTTACGCACTGGAATTCTGCAGCTTAAAGATGATATTGCAAAACAGGTTGATAAACATGTGATGATAGTTTGTACTAATCAGAGAGAGGAATTCGGCTCCTAGATAGGAATTGAATAAGGTCTTATCTAATTGGTTAATCTTTACGTCTATAAATGAAGATGAGTTATCAGTTACAAGTTAGATTGTAACTTTGATGTAAGGATGGTTGGAATTTATATTCTTTTAGAACTAAGAGGAATAAATCTTATTTTAAAAAGGAACAAAATGATCGTAAAAATATCTTTCCTCAATATTAGCTTTAATCTGTTGTTGGCATTTGCTCATCCAGTTTTTTTCTAGTATACAAGAAAGTGCATTTGAAAATGATGGAGCCAAGTGTGAATCCATTGTCATGCCATCACTTTGAATATAGAGGCTGTTATTAGAATTAAATATTGTACTTTTAAAAAATATTTAAATTGCAATTTATTTCGACTACCTACTGTGCAATTAGTGTTAAAGAGTGAATTGCATATGACTTACACGTTTCAAATTGAGAGATAGTGGAAAAGAAACTTAATATAGAAACTAGTAATATGATAATAGGTAAATCTTGAGGAAATAATTAATGTGCGAATAAAAAAGATGGCGTAAAGGAAACTTGGTTTAGTGAAGAGGACCTATGATTGCTACGAAAGAATTTAACTAAAAAGAGGTAGGCGGCCCAATGGCTGAATGGATGGAGGGAATTGTTAGTCAAAACTTAGGGCTTCTAGAAGGCCTTAAACTATCCTGAAGTTGAACCTCAGCTAAAATACTATCCTAATCCTTTTCAAATAACCTTTTAGACTTAACTTTACGAGTAATTATATTAATTTTATACTTAATCTTAATGAAAATTTGAAACGGATCGCCACTATATTTTAAGAACTTTTGAATCTTCATTCATGATGGAATTCACGTTATCTACATAATAAAATTTATTTAGCAATACCACACTTCTACCTTTATCAGGATATATATAAGTAAATCATAATATTTAAAGCTCTTCAAATTATTAATATCATGAAAACTAAAAAATTGATTAAAATTCTTAAAAGGGTTATACATTTTATGTTGTTAGCAATAAAAAAGAAATCAGATTTCTATAGTAGCTAGAATGCGTGAAACTACCATTTCAAAATACATGAAAATAATCGATGAGGTTAATAATAAATTAAGGCAATTTTGAATCTAATTTTAAAGCAAAAACTTTCTTGGGTTCTTGTGTTAAAATAAAGTCAATAAAAAAATGAATACCTTATTTACATAGCTTGTCAGATCAGAATTGAAACCTAAATTCTCAATTTTCCAAGTCTGTCAGTTTCTAGATAGATAAAGTTGTGGTTTATTTTTCAAAAGATTGAATGTAAATGAGTTGTTATATTGTATAAAATAAGCCAACTTTTTATAATGATTATCTGTGACAGGAAACAAAGAAGAATATTTGAACAATTACTTTTTCTTAAATTCGAGTTCAGAAATAAGGAGCTTCAATGTTAGAATTTATAAGTGATAAGTTGTTTAGAATGCAATTTAAAATGCATGTACTTAGTTACATAATTGTAGGAATTGTTTCTTTGGAAGGTTTTTTAGTTGCCAAAATACCTTAAGTTTGGCTTCTTTATAGCTTGCTCCACTCTATGTAGAAATTGGGTGATATTTCGAAACCTTAATTTTTCCTGAAAAATCAAAGCCACGACCAGTATTCTGAACATGTTGATTTAGAATATTTATATTGGGAGGATTTAAGTTACATTTTCTTAAATAATATGTTCAAAATAACAAAAATAAACATAAGAACTTACCAACTAGATTGAAGAACATAACCTGAATGATACAAAAAGTGGTAAAATGTGAACACAGTATGTAAATCTTCGACACTTGTAAAATAAGTAAAATAATGGAGAGAAAACCAAGCGAGGTATTTAACTGTCGGGCCACTGAGTTAAATTTTAGCAAATTTGACATAAAATGATATTTATTCCAAATTTACAGTAGGATATATAGAGTGAAGTTGAAAAATAGCTAAAAATATATTCAAGATTTAACTTTTGAATGAATAATGATTTCAAATTATTTAGGTCTAAGGCTTTATCCGTAAAACTCCAAATTTTAAAATGTAGATCCAAATTTTAGCCAAAGTTTTTTCACCATCGCTGAGGGCATTTTAAAAAAAATCTTAATGTTGAAGTGCGCCTAAGATTCAGAATCTTCAACTAACCCTATTAATTCTAAACTGCAAGAAGAGGTTTTTGGATCTAGAAATTTTCCTCCATCATTAATATTCCAATTTCATCTCTAAATTAATTTATTCTGAATTATAAATCAAATAGCATCATTGTAAATCGTTGATGTATATGGTCACAAAGGAATTTGAGCCCTAGAGATGTCCGTTCAATGATAAAAACAATTAGGAACAATCCTAAGACTACTAAAATGAGTTGCGAGTAAATCTTGCGGCATGATATAGATTTATACACACACTGCTAAATACAATATTTTTACAACTGTGGCCCGAGAATGAAGATTCTGATGAAGAGAAACCCGAAAGCGGCTCGGTTGATGTTAGCCGGAGAGCATCTTGGAGAGAGACAAGCTAAATTAGATACAATGGTAGTGTGGGATAAGACAAAAATCGAGTACACTAGGAGAAACGCCTTACGTTACGTTTGCCGGAGACATCGATACCTGTGATCGTGTTACTCTTTCTTGGTTTCTTGATTGCACAACATTTTCAGGCAGCTCCAGTTGTCACAGTGATGTGTAAATTAATTGAAACATCTCAAGAATTTTCAATTTTTCTAACACATGCCTGATATAGGTGTTTCTTGAGAGATCAATCAATTATTCTGAGTTACATTCATGTTTGAGGCATTTAATTTCCTAATTGGCAAACATATAGATTTTGTCAAATGGTATCACCTGGCAACCCTCGGTTGCCAAGGAGGACAACGAACGAAACAAAGACTTCAATGAGTGCATTTAGTAAAAGGCTAGGTCACGGGATGGACGTTACTCCCAGAAAGAAAGCCAAGGTTTTAGCACTGCGTGATTATAATGGTATGTCATTTTTAGAGATAGCCAGTAATTTGAGGCTGAAAAAGTCGACTGTTGGTTGATGCATCAAGAAGAACGTTGTCACCAGTAATCCAGAAATGGAAAGATGTGGACGATGTGGTCGAAAAAGAAAAAGAAATGCACACTATGACAAAATACTTCTACGTAATAGTCTAAAAGAATGGACCAAGGGATCAAAGAAGATTAGAAAAGGGTGATATTCTTTGACGAGACCCATTTCAATGTCCAAGGGATCCAATCGCAAGTCTTGATGCGTAATGCAAGAGAAACAGTGTGAGCGTGGCACATCCAGTATGCTGCTAAACAGCCCCCTAAGAAGATGTTTTGGAGGAATTTCATGGCAAATGGACCCATAAGACTACTACCAATAGAAAGACTGGTGAATTCCGACAAGTACCGAGCAGCCTTAAGGTAGCATCTGCTCCAGACACTTCCTGAACGTTTCCAAATGGTGATGTCATGTCACAGCCGGACAACGTCCCATGCCACATCTCCCTAAAATGCAATATTTCTTTTGAGCTAAGAAGATTACGGTACTGGAATGGCCTGGAAATTCACAAGCCCTTGAACCAATTGAGAATCTGAGGGCAATCATCGAGCGGAGGGCCATGGCAAAGGACTGCTACACAATGGAAAAGCTGATCTCTGTTGTTATACACGCCTGGTATCACGATGAGGAAGTACGGAATATGAACAAGAAATTAATGGAATCCATGCCAAATTGGATTGCTGAGATTAGTAAAGCAAATGGCGGAAATATTTCTTGTAAACTGTCAACATTAACATAATATGCATTCTATGACTTTTAAAATAATACATGAATAGTGAAATTTGTCATTTTTCTGTTGACCCAAACCTAATATACATATGTATTATAAAAGGATATTAAATAACTTAAAATCTAGGCCTGATAGATGAAAATGAAGATAACTTTTAGATTCAGGAGACCGATTTCTTACAGGAATGGTGTCATTTCCTAATCACCAAAAACCATGTAGACCAGTTTTATTTAACAAGTCTTTGTTTATCAAGTATATAATATTGCTAATAACCTTAGACCAATGAATAACAAAGTTTAACTACCATTTCCTTAAGAGTATTAAACTAAGTAACATTATTTAACTTTTTTTCTGTTAGAGAAACGAGAACTACTGCTCCGACTAAATTTCTGATGCTAAATTTGAACCAATAAGCAAATTTACATATGAGCTCAATATTTTGTGTTATTAAAGAGCATATTTGTTTTTTTATTTAGAGCTCTAATGTTAATATTACATACAAATTGTTAAAAGAAATGGATTTACTTCTCATTTACTGCCAATGATGAAGTTATGTAAAACTGATCAGCTTCCACCCTTGCGATTAGCCAACTCTCCAAAGGACGTTGAAATTACCTTTGTATTATGAAAATATTTTTTTGTGTCAAAAGAATATTCCAGATACTCGATAAGTTCTCCTACTGCATTAACCAATAATAATTTTCGACCGTAACAGGTTTAATTTCCTTAATAGTAATTTTCATAAATGAGGTCTACTGGTGGAATCGTTCTCGGTAATCGTCAACTAACTTAAAGTTGCAAATTTACTAGGGCAGTTGACAAGGTGTGAAGTTGAAAACCCTATTTAAAATGGCATTTATATTCCACTCCTACATAAGATTTAAGCATATTAGCTGGCGATTTATATTTTAGGGGTAATGTGCTTTCCGAAATTAATAATTGAGTACTTCTCCAAGAAATATTATGCTCTTCATTCTTTAACATTTAAGGTAATTGTGGAGAGAGGGGGAGTTGCGCGTAGTTTTACTGATCTGTAATCGAGTGAATTTTCTAGCTTATAAAGTGCATCTCTCAGTATTTTTTAAATCTGTCATTTAAATACTGAAAGCTACTACTTTGGTTTGTTAATTTGTAAATTTTATTTCAGCAAACAAAATTAGAATATTTTGATTGACACTCAAAGTTCACTTAATTGTTTTTATCACCTCTTCTATTCCATGGGTCACTAAAACAATTAAATTTGTTTCCTTTTCAATTGACGAGCCTTTCAAAGTTTTCTTGATATATTTTTCTGCTTAAAGCCAGTGGAATGTGAAACGGTAATGATAACTTCTCATTTTCATGTACAGTAAACAAGATAGATCAATACCCTTACCGGAGTAACTAAAATGTCCGTAATATTTGATGATTTCATGGCCCGAATCGTAACCCATGATGAGGAGTAGGTTCCTCACTTTGATCCGAAAACCAAAGCCAAATCTAAGCAACATGAGCATCCCTCGTCTCCAACGCCAAAAAATTCAAGTTTATGAAGTCATCCCTGAAAGTAATGTTTCCAGTGTTCTGGGACCCCAAAGGGATCCTTTTCATGGACTTTTTGGTTGATGGTCGCACCAGTAACGGACCATACTATGCAGATCTACTCTTTTAAGATTCGGAGGGCTCTCCTTCAGAAGTGCCGAGGGAAAATAACTCGAGGTTTTCTTCTGGTGCAGGACAATGCACCTGCACACAAGAACATGGTGGCCATTGAGAAATTGGACTCCTTCAGCTTCGAATTTTTTCCCCATCCCCCTTATTCCCCCCATCTGACACCCTCAGATTTTCACCTTTTTACCACGCATGAAGAAGGTCATTGATGTTTTGAAGGGATTCCATCTATTATTCTTCAGGGGTCGATTTTCGCAATTGAATAAGAGACTAGAGAATTGCATCAATGTCAAAGGCGATTACATTGAAAAATGAATGGAAGTATTTGAGTGGAACTTTGCTCTATTTTTGCTCTTCTTGACTTAACCGATGGTAAAAATAATGATACTTTAGTATTCATTAGAATAAGATTCCTATTTTAAAGCCTGAAGCCAACAAGCTCTACCTTTCTCTTCTCTTTATCAGAAATCATACAACTCGTTTAACTCGGCTTATTCTAGAGGATGTGATCAGGGTATTATCTCTAATTTGAAAATATGGCCTATATTTTTCGATTTCCATGTGAAAATTCATATTCTCCGAAGAATGCTTGTGTATGTTTGGTTTGGTGTATCCATTTTAATTTGGCTTTTAATCACGAGCTGCATTTATGACTAACATTCAGTTAAAAGAATTCGAGGGAGTGAGAGTAGGCAAACTGATCCTTGATGCTTTTCTACTTCTTAGGACCAAGCTTGCCTGCTTAACCTACGTGGGCAAACGAGAGGTAAGTATAAAGTAAGAAGATTGTTGATGTCTTGACCACAGATATATATATGACCACCCTTGCGGGGACAAAACTAATAAGCTCTCCCAAAACAGATATCCTGTGGATAAACTATGTGCTGTACTCAAGAAATATATAGATTGTGAAGGTAAGTATATTGTTTACATTGTGAAAATGTTGTCTTGTACATGTGGGTTAATAGGTGAAGCTTGATCACGAATATATTTTGTCGATATTTGAGTAAGAGATTGAAAACATATTATATAAGAATTTGAAATTTTGTGTAAATGTTATAAATAACATAACCCTATTAGTTTATATTCATATATTACACAAATATTACTATGGTATGGGCCTTTACCTGGATTATTATTGTTTGGAAATTCTGCGTCAGTTATATCGGACGCTCGGCACAATATACACGAATTATCGCTAAAAAAATTATAGTTAAAGAATGCCGTTTTCTATGATAAGTTTAGAGCTAACTAACTGAGTTACATTCAGAATTATAAATATATAATAGTTCAGGAATTAGTTAGTAAAATTATTTATGAATAATATATATATGTATATAAGGCTGGCCAGAAGCCCTGATTCACTTAGAAAGCGGAAAGAAAACAACAACATATTATAGAGCAACCCTAACGTAGGCTGGTAGTCAAATGAGTAAGGCTAACCTAACCTAATGTTGCCGTTGGTCCCAAAATTTGTTTATTTCTTTTCGCTTCCTAAGTGAGTCTGGACTTTCTGGCTACTCCTATAAATAGTATTTCATAGCATAATTATATATTATTTTTTACAGAGCTATCTTACAACGGCAGCAGCATTGGCCTACTTAGAAGAAATATACGATGGTGGCGATATCTTTATGGGTCTTCCTATTGATGATCTATCTGATCGTGACGGTGACCATTTAGATGAAGAAGCAACAGGTTCATCTATTCGGCTGGAGAGAAGATGCTGGAAGCCCCGGCAGAGATCAATCAGCCAGGTGAAATTGATAGTGTTGAAGAGTCAGAAAATGAATTCCATAGTAAAGAAAACCCATAAAAAAACAAATTCAGAGAAAATGGTCAAAGAGGTTGCAACAACAAGTGAATATAAATATAGATTGTACTACAGCAGAAGATATATCTAAAGAAGCTATAACTTACTCTAATCGTATTGATTTATTTAATTTCTTCTTCACTAAAATTTTTACAGACTTGATTGTTGAACAAACTAATTTATATGCTCTTCAAAATAATAAAACTCTTGATATGAGCAATTCTAAATTATTGGGATTTTTTTTTGGACTATTATTGTCATCTCACAACACACTTCCAAATAAGAGAAAGTATTGGTCTATTGAGGACAATGTACCGAAGATATTATGAAATAGCATAAGAAGAGACATGATTGAAAATTTCTAAGGAATATACTTTAGTAGACAACGCAATCAATACAAAAAATTATAGCGCATTCAAACTTTGACAATTATTTCAGCATAGGCAAACTAAATTTTTAGAGCATGGTCGATTGGATAGGCATATGTACATAGATGAAAGTATGATACCCTACTATCGTAAACATTATTCAAAGCAATTTATTAGTGGTAAACCCATCAGATTTAGGTTCAAAATATGGGTAATTTGTTCTAAGCATGGGTACATGCATTCTTTCGCATTGTATACAGGAATAGTGCGACATCAACACAACCAGGTTCAAATAAATTTGGTGTTGTGATAGATCTGTTTGCAAAGACCCGCGTACCTCATGAAAAGAGCTATGTAGCGGAATGAGGTCCAATGGCGGCCACGTGTCCCCCTGTACCCACGTGGATCCGAATATCAACTCATGAGGTGGGCGAAAGCATGTAAACCTAGGCGAGGGGGCGGCGGACGCTGTTATCACTCGCCCCAGCTATATTTGCTTACGGACCAATGTCCCCCTACTATCGTGGCCACCTCTCCGCTAGCATGCAACCTTTTTTGTCCAAAGAGTGGAATCCGTTAGACATTCCAACGAGCGTTATCAAGATTCCCCCTTCCCCCGAAGGAGTCGCCGACTTTTCACTCAAGATCGCGCGCGCTGCCTCTCCAGGCGCCTATATAACGCTTCGAACGAGTTTCGACAGCAGTACTGTCACACTTCCACCTACATTGAAGAACGAGCTAAGTCGATCAGTGAACTCTGCCTTAGTCAATCGACAAGTTTCAACTTCAGTGAACCCTGCCCTAGTCCATTGGCAAGGAGTGAAAAGGATTCCCAACTCCGAATACGACAAGTGCTTCCTCGTATTGAAGCGGGAGGTAAAACAACTTCTACTGTCGCTTCCCTGTACCCCACTAGCCCCATTTTGGTAACGAGCTCACAAGGTAATCATAACCATTGCCGCCTGCAGATTGATCTTAAACCTGGCTTATCTCCATTGCTCCATTATTTGTGTTCACGCCCGAGTTAAAATCCCCCTTTAAATCACCAAGTGAATCTGACCTCTTTAATCCCTTATCAACCTACCTGATCACGTGTAGATCTTTACACCCCGTCTGGGCGACGATTCCATTTAAATCCAATTTCTATTTAAATATATATATTCTTTGTTTGTTCTTAGTAAAGTTATATTTTGGTCATTGTCTTTTGTTTGCAACCCCAACGCGTACCAGTTACCTTTTAATCTTTGGCCAACTTGTGCTCTGAAATAATTGTTTAAAATGACCCCGCAAAGTAAGAATAAACCCCTCCTTCCCTTCGAATCTCGGTCTTTAACCCACTTTGTGTCAATCCCTAAAAAGCACCCAGGTATATATAAATATATCGTCTGGCCATTCCACGACAGGCTATAAAGTATTCCTTCATAATTATTTTACTAGTGTTGGTCTCATGGATGAGCTAACTAAGATTGGGTTATGTGCATCGGGTAATTGTCTAGAAAACAGAACAGGAAGATGTCCCTAGAAATCCCAGGCAGTATGGGGAGGAGGGCCAAATCCTTATTAAATTTTAATTTATTTATTCTAGTTCATATTGCTTTTCACTTGATACTTTTCTCTTTTTGCTGCAGGTTGTCTTCCTCGAAATTGTCTTCTTATTGAGTGAATTTCCTTTTTTCTTTAAGTTGGCCCTTTGAATGATTTCTTTCCATTATCCTTGGCTTCGGTATTCTTCTTAAGTTGGTCCTTAATCATCGTTTTCTTTCTTGAGAGATCATCATAAAAGTTTGTGAACTGTCGAGAGTAGAACGCGGTACCTCTGGACTTGATTTCCGATACTATAGCCACAAAACTGGCTTGAATCCACCTAATTGTTGTTAAGCTTTTCGGCCATTTATATTATCGAGTTGGAATGAACTTCTCTCATACATTTTCCCATCCCTACACAGGTCCCTTTCTAAAAAGCGGAGCAAATTTGAGGATAGGGGAGAGACTAGTCTTGTATTTCTTAATCGAGGAGTTAAGCTCTCCCTACCACGGCCTCCGAGTCTGCGGGATGAGTGGAGCGAATTTAGAGTGATTGAGGAGAGCGAACGAAGTCTTATCTCTAATCAATGAGTAATGGCTTCTCCTTCCTCGGGTCTCCGAAGTTCAGCGCAGCACTTTTTCTTAAATCTCTAGTAGTAGAGTAGGTGCAGTTGTAACGAAGATCAGAAGAATGTTCCGCTCACACTCTGGGGTCACCAGTGATGAGGAGGGAGGGGGGGGGCATATCGTTATTATAATTTTTTATTTATTTATTCTAGTTCATCTTGCTTTTCACTCGATATTTTTCTTTTCTTGCTGCAGGTTGTCTTCCTGGAAGTTGCATTCTTCTTGACTAAGTTTCCTTTAACCTTTAAGTTGGCCTTTCGAACGTTTTGTCTCCATTTTCCTTGGCTTCGGTATTCTTCCTAAGTTGGTCCTTAATCTTAGTTTTCTTTCTTGAGATATTTTCGTAAATGTTTGTGGACTGTTGAGAGTAGAACGCGGTACCTCTGGATTTGGTTTCCGATACTATAGCCACACAACTGGCTTGAGTCCGTTTCATGGTAAGTAAGTTTTTCGGCCATTATTTCTTATCGAGTTGGAAGGAATTTCTTTCATACATTTTCGCATCACTACAGCAAAAATGAAAATATCACCAAGAGGAACCACTGAAATCCGCTCATCTGATAATTTGGACGTTGTTAACTGTAAAGATAATAATGATGTATCATTTGGGAAAAATTTGAAACCTACACAATGAGTTCGACCCAGCGTTGGAATAAAGTTGAAAAGAAATATATAAATATTCTGCAAACAGAGGGCATACACAATTATTACAAATATATGGGGTATGTAGATCAGCTTGACCAAAACGTTGGCACCTATCGTATTAGAATGAGGTAAAATAAGCAGTGGTGGCCTATTTTTCATATGTTATTAGTTGCAGTTAGCAACCACTCTATTTTAATGAACAAAGTTGGCACTAAAATTACTTTATATCATTTTATTGAAAATGTGTTACTCACTCTTTGGAAAACTTATGCAGTGTATAAAGCGTTCAAGGCAATAAGAGTTTCGAATAATGCGTGAAAGATTTGTGTCGATATGAAAACATCGGGCATTGGATCATTTACATTCCAAAAGAAAGACGTTTTAAGGAGTGCTCAGTAAAAAGTCATTTTCATTGCGATAAATGCGACATTGACTTACATCCCAAATGTTTTAAAAAATATGATGTTTAATCAAGTAATAAAATATGATATATTTAGGTAATTTATGCATATATAAGTGTAAATAATAAAATTCATATATTTTATAAAGGAAAACAATTTTTTGTTATTTGCATGTGTATTACTTATAAGGAATTTCTGATGTAATTTGCAAGTGAAAATAATACTTATGATTTTGATTTAAAATGCATTTTATTATCATTATTATTCAAATATCATCATTTTAAATATATGTAGTCACTACTATCATCATTGTGATAGAACGGGTTGAGGCCACTTAATTTCAACCACTATCAGATGTTATTTAAAACCACGATGCTACCCACGTGCATCTTCGCTTTGAAGCCGGGCGCCTTATCGCATCCACCTGAGTCAATGTTTAAACAAGGGCGTTTATCTTCGTCCATTCGCCCAATGCTCCAACCTCGCCAGATTGAGTTAGGCTTATGGGCAGATAGGGTATTGTTCTCAGGTCAGCTGTGCATTCCTCGAAGCCCCCATTCCATTGTCCCCCACGACGAGGGGATGTCCCGACTATTTATTTGGAAACTTTACCACTAAGAGCAGATTAGAGATCCAGATTTTCTTCGCGAGACATCAATACGGTCCAGTCTCACCTTGTGCACCAAAGGGCCCTCGACCTCGAGATCCACCATCACTTGTCCAGGAGAAGGACAATATCCCTTGAGTGCCAAGGTTCGAGCCTTCGTGACGCCAAGTCCACTAGGCTTCCTCTGTTGTTCAGAAAGAGAACAACGTTAGAACAGCCATTGTTGTTTTGAACCCGTTGACAAGAAACGGTTCTCCCCTCTGTTGTTTAGAAGAGAACAACGTAGAACAACCATATTTCTTCCAGCCCGTTCGCCAAGAAACGGTTCTCATCCTTCCCCCTTGTTGTTCAGAAGAGAACAACATTAGAACAGCCATTGTTCTCGAGCCCGTAGACAAGAGACGGTTCTCAACCCCCTTGTTGTTCAGAATAGAGCAACGTAGAACAGCCATTGTTCTTCAAGCCCGTTCGTCAAGAAACGGTTCTCATTACTAAGACGCCACGTCAGGATCATTTAATCCCTTCCCCCCCTTTGGCTGGAACTCGCCAGTGGACCGAAAATTCCTTCACGTTGCCCTTCTCTGCACAACAAGTGTATTTACGTAAGCTGAACGTTACCTTTGAGTATTTAACCCTTTCGTCAACTCTATCCTGTGCTTTAACTGGTTCAGCGAACCATCCCATCCCTTTAATTTATATTTGTTTTACCTTTTTAAATCCCTTTTAATCCTCGGATTAGCTAGATTCCCCACGACCCTTTCCATTCTCTGTTTATGTCAATATTTTCCGTTTTGTGTGTTTTTGATAGTTTTTATTAATAAAACTCTATTTTATTAATGATAGAAATATTATTATCCTTGAGCTCAGGTCCACTTCTTAAGCATATCAAAGATACATAATATCAGTCAACTCAGACATCCACGCATTCTAGAGATAATTAAATAATTTCCCTCAACGAATAGTTATATATGGTATATCGTCGAGAGTCCATTCTATGAAAATCATGAATTTTGCGAATGGTACTAATTATTCCAATTTACACTCTTACAAGCATGTGATATTGAGGATGGGATCTGCCGAGTGTCCTTTATAACTACTAGGTTGTAATTCAATAACCCCTTGAGATATTTAAAAAATACGTTCATACAATATTAATTATTGTACTCTCAATAGTGTGTTAAAATTTCAAACTATTTGAGAAATAATTTAACTTTTGGTACGAATGAGTTAATTTAATAGCGAAATTACAGCTAGAAAAATAAACAATGATTGCAAACTTATTTTATATTGACAAGGTATTACCATAAGTATATCCAATGTCTTGAGTCCATTTAAACTAAATGTTGATTCAATCAAAATGATTCGAAGATATAGCTAAAATTATTCACTTTCTAACTTGTCTTGAGTGAGAATATACTCTAAGGGGGGCAAAAGTCACAACTGTGAGTTGTGGTAAATAAAAATCATTAGAACGGAAAATTGTGCTATTTTAAGTGAGAAAAAACGTAGAATAGAAAGTAAATAAAATCATATAATGGCAAGTATATATAACATTGTTTGAATCGGCTCAAAGATTTCAATATGATATCTCTACCTTTAGCTTTGATTTGAGTATATATATGCCGAAATTCGAGTCAAGCGAATCAGTAGTTAGATCTCTGATACCTGCGAAGGCTACAACAACTGCCATATGTAAATCCATTTTATCATTCAAAATAAATTGTAAATATTGTTAAAAATGCCTAAAGCAAGCAAGCATGCTAATTTTCAAAGTGGCTAAGGTAATGTAATTGGACCTTATAAGCTGTTGCCAATCTTATTAAATTTCATGTATTTGTCTGAGAGAAATAGATGGCTGCATCTTGAAAAAGATTGAGGATCGACAAGGTAAAAAAGTTCATTGCGTAATTTTTTACCTCCATACAAATGAAATTGACCTTCGTCATCAATAACAAACCGTCGACGGACGTACCAATGAAAATTCATCTTTTAAGGCATCAATAGGCCAATTTTTTTCAAGGTGGAAGAGTGAAAACGTAATGAAGATTTCGTTCTGATCCCAGAGGAGTCATAAATTCAGAAGAGAGATAAAGTGTTGTGGGATTTGTCCTTTTATCAGAAGTACATTTTCCTAGTCGCCAAATCCATTCACAGCGGGAAACTTGACCCGCAACTAAAATTTTTTAAGCCAGGATCCATTTCTCACTAGAGGTCGTTGACTCTAGCATTTGACCTTGGTGCAACATACCCCTCCAAGCATTCTTTTAAAAGTAAGGATCTCAAAATATAATTTAGTATAAAGAGTAAGTTGGAAAAAAATAGGGTTTCTCTGTTTTTAAGCCTATATGCAATGAACGGCTTTAAATACAGTCAAGTGACTAAAGATTATCAATCAGAATGCAGAATATTAGATGGATTCCTAAGTATGGTAATTGTCGTAGAATGACTCCCGACGATACTATATATAACACTATTCGTTAAGGGAACTTCGTTAATTATCTCTAGAGTGCGTTTTACTGTCTGGCGGCCGGTATTATGTATCTTCAAAAGGCTTAAGAAGTGGAACTGAGCTCAAGGATAATAATATTGCTATCATTAATAAAATAGAGTTTTATTAATAATAACTATCAGCAAACACAAAAACGGAAAATATTGACAAACAGAATGGAAAGGGTCGTGGAGACTCGGGCTAATCCAAGGATTTAAGGGATCAAAAAAGGTAAAACAAATATGGAGTTAAAGAGATGGGATGGTTCGATAAACCATTTAAAGCACAGGATAGAATTGACAAATAAGGGATCAGTACTCAAAAGGTGACGCTTGGCTTACGTAACTTCATTAGGGTGCAGTGGAAGGTACTTGAAGGAATATTCGGTCCGCTGGCGAGTTCCAGCCGAAGGGGGGGGATAAAAGGATCCTGACGTGGCGTCTTGGAAAGGAGAACCGTTACTCGACGAACGGCTTGACGAACAATGGCTGTTCTAGGTTGTTCTCTTCTGAACAAAGGGGGGGATGAGAACCGTCTCTTGTCTATGGGCTCAAGAACAATGGCTGTTCTAATGTTGTTCTCCTTTGAACAACAGGGGGGGTGAGAACCGTTTCTTGGCGAAGGGCTCAAAACGAACAATGGCTGTTCTAGGTTGTTCTCTTCTGAACAAAAGGGGGGGGGATGAGAACCGTCTCTTGTCTACGGGCTCAAGAACAATGGCTGTTCTAATGTTGTTCTCCTTGAACAACAGGGGGGGTGAGAACCGTTTCTTGGCGAAGGGCTCAAAACGAACAATGGCTGTTCTAATGTTGTTCTCCTTGAACAACAGGGGGGGGGGGATGCCTTGGGGACTTGGCGTCACTAAAGGCTCGAACCTTTGGCACTCAAGGAATATTGTCCTCCTTCTGGACAAGTGATGGTGAATCTCGAGGTCGAGGTCCCTTGGCACACAAAGGAAAGAGAGGGTCGTGGTGATGTTTCGCGACGAAAATCTGGATCTCCAATCTGATCTTAGTGGTAAAGTTTCCATATAAATAGCCAGGACATCTCTTTGGCGTGGGGGAGACTGGGGTGGAAGCTTCGAGGGAACGCACAGCTGGGCCGGAGAAAAATGCCTTATCTGTCCATAAGCCTAACTCGATCTGGCGAGGTCGGCGTATGGGGGTGAGCGGGGGGGACGATAACCTCCTTGTTTAAACATTGACGTCCGGTAGCTGTTGATAAGACTCCAAGCCTCGAATCGAAGATGCATGTGGGCCTCCTCGAGGTTTTAACTAATATGGGATAGGAGTTGAATTTAACACAGATTCAACTCGTTCTATCACACCCCTCCATTCCAGGGGAAGTTGTCACTTCGAAAAAAAAAGAGAGAAGGGACAACGATAGAGCTCCGTTGTAGGGAACTTGTTTTCTTGTACCAACCGTATCTTCCTGCACCTAACTATTATTACCTCAATACATGATTATTTTGATATTTAGATTACAGGGGAAAATAACCTTTAATACAACTTAATAAAAAAAAAGGCAAAAACAATGAAGTGATATAAACTTAGTACATACGGGACAAAATAATTTATACGTAAATTAATAAGAACAAATATATATACATCAAAAAAATTAGACATTGAGCGTTACAAAATTCAGACATATACATTAATTAATTATATTACAAAAGAATCTTAAATTAAGTCGTACAAGACGGTATATACCTACATGGAGATACTAATCCTATGAATACAATTGTTCTACGTTATTCGGTAACGCATTCCTACTGAGTGCGTCAGCGACCTGGTTATCGGAACCTTTGATATAATTTATTTTAAATTGATACTCTTGCAAGAGTAAACTCCAGCGCATGATGCGGCCGTTTGAGTGTCTCAAATTCCTAATATAGGCTAACGGACGTTGGTCGGTTCCTATTCGAAATTCTTTACATATCAAGTACAGCTTGAATTTGTCTATGACCCAGATAATTGATAGAGCTATCTTTTCTCTAGTGGCATATCTCTTTCCGCGTGGTAATAATTGACGACTAGCATATGCAACTGGATGACTCGTTCTGTCATCCACGTATTGAAGGAGTACACCTCCAATGCCCTCGTTGATCACGTCGGTCTTAACCCCAAAGGATTTTTCCGGGTTGGGCAACTTAAAAATGGGGGCAGAAATGAACTTACTTTTGAGCTGATTAAAATGGGAAACAGCGACATCATTCCAACGTAAACGATCGGAGAAATTCTTTTCCTGAAGGGGGCATAGGGGGGCCGAAATTGCAGCGAAATTTGGAACAAATCGCTGATAGGGAGAAGCTGATCCTAGGATCGATCTTAATGGCTTCTTTGTAATCGGGAGGGGCATGTCGGCGATTGCCTTAATCTTGTTCTCGTGGGGACCTGACTTGCTTTGTCCTATTTTGAAACCCAAATATTTGATGGTTTCGTGGGCAAACTTGCATTTGCTGGGGCCAATGGTGAGGCCATTTTCACGCAGTTGCTCGAAAAGAGCTAATAGGGTGGGTAAATGGTGATTCCATTTAATTAGTTCTTGTAGCTGGCTCTTCGGACGTGGTGTCAGCTGCGCGTCACTATCCAGGTCACCGGGTTCTAAAGACTCGCCTGGTAGGGAAGGAGGAGGGTAATCGGCATCAGGTTGGATGCACACTGTCTGGATTACCTTAAGGTTCTCCGCGGGGAATCCTCTTCAAGCGCCGATGCTTCGTCCAGTTCTACGAAGGTATCTCCATGGGCGCGTTGGGGGTTCTTTTTTTCTTGTGGTCCAAGGACAGTCTCCGTGTCCTTGTCTGGGGCCTTATCACCTAAGGGTTTTAGTGAATCACATTCCTCTTTTTCCGTCCTAAAGTCCTGGTTAGGGGTCTCCGAGAAATCGGACGGTATCGGGGTTCTGATGGGGACGGGCTCCTGGGCTTCTTTCTTATCTCGGGCCTTGAGGAAGGGCGGCCTGAAACACAGGGTCGAAACTTACTTGGGGGCTCTTTCCTATAAGTACGGAACAGAATTTTATTGGTGCTACAATGACTTCAGCCCAGCCATTATAATATTGACACTGCAGGTAACATCTAGCGACGGGGAATCTGTTCGCCCGCCCAAGGTAGTCACGTACCACCGCAAATTTTTCGTGGTTAGAGGCCACTGGGAGGAGTTCGTCGGACACGATGAAGCATGTACATCCTGTGTCCCTGACGAGAGTCGATACTCGACAGCTGTCCACGCTGCCCTCCTCATATTTCAAAGTTCCCGCTGAACTTTTATCAAAAAAAAAATTTACCTGGTGGCCTGACGGATGGGGAGAAGTTTCTGCTTGGGTCTGCACCACTGGGGGAGCCGGGGTTGCATTAATCTGGTGAACATGGTGGGCTGGTCCGCTTTTAAGCCTAGAATTTTGGGGGCAATTCCAGCTCATGTGGTTTTCTACACCACAGGTGAAGCATATGGTTGGTCGCTTCGGGAAGAGAGATGGAGGAGAAGTCTTAACGGGAGGTTTGGAGTCCCGTTGTTGGTTTTGGGAAAAGAAGTTTTGGGGTTTTACGGGGCTCGGTAACTTTGTCAGCTTCCCTGGGAAGGAGCGCGAGTCCGTCCTTCTTTCTTCTCGTTGGATTTTTTTTTCTCGTTCTTCTCGTCGGATTACTCTTTCCCTTTCTATTACTTCCATTTTTCTTTGAAATTCTGCTTCAATCCGAGCTAATTCAATCTGATGGTCAGCTTGTCTTATCCGTTCCTCTCTTTCTCTTTCTTCCTTTTTTCTTTGCTCCTCTAGAATGTACTCAGTTAGTTCTTTTCCGGAAAGTCCACAGGACTCTCCTTGCGCTTTAAAGATTTCGAACGGAGTCATCTTTGCACTTGGGGGGCACTAGTCAACCAACTAAAATTCCTTGCAACAAGAATTATGCCTCTATAGAATTAGCCCACCTAAATATGGGCACTGACCTATTCGTACTTGGTTTCTTACTCTAAATAACCACTGACTAAAATCACAAAAAACACAAACAAATTATTATAACCGTTCCTTGAGCTACTCCAGCTTCTTAAGTTTCAAAAAAAAGGGGATAGCAATCGTTAAAACAAAAGGGAACTACTATATTCTATTATTATAACGAATAACACTATGCTTTACTCGACTGAGACCAGTGTTTGCAAAGATATAGCGTTAAACCTTACACACTTGATACCAAATTAAATAGTATATATATATATATGTCGTAGAATGACTCCCGACGATACTATATATAACACTATTCGTTGAGGGAACTTCGTTAATTATCTCTAGAGTGCGTTTTACTGTCTGGCGGCCGGTATTATGTATCTTCAAAAGGCTTAAGAAGTGGAACTGAGCTCAAGGATAATAATATTGCTATCATTAATAAAATAGAGTTTTATTAATAATAACTATCAGCAAACACAAAAACGGAAAATATTGACAAACAGAATGGAAAGGGTCGTGGAGACTCGGGCTAATCCAAGGATTTAAGGGATCAAAAAAGGTAAAACAAATATGGAGTTAAAGAGATGGGATGGTTCGATAAACCATTTAAAGCACAGGATAGAATTGACAAATAAGGGATCAGTACTCAAAAGGTGACGCTTGGCTTACGTAACTTCATTAGGGTGCAGTGGAAGGTACTTGAAGGAATATTCGGTCCGCTGGCGAGTTCCAGCCGAAGGGGGGGGATAAAAGGATCCTGACGTGGCGTCTTAGAAAGGAGAACCGTTACTCGACGAACGGCTTGACGAACAATGGCTGTTCTAGGTTGTTCTCTTCTGAACAAAGGGGGGGATGAGAACCGTCTCTTGTCTACGGGCTCAAGAACAATGGCTGTTCTAATGTTGTTCTCCTTTGAACAACAGGGGGGGGGTGAGAACCGTTTCTTGGCGAAGGGCTCAAAACGAACAATGGCTGTTCTAGGTTGTTCTCTTCTGAACAAAAGGGGGGGGATGAGAACCGTCTCTTGTCTACGGGCTCAAGAACAATGGCTGTTCTAATGTTGTTCTCCTTGAACAACAGGGGGGGTGAGAACCGTTTCTTGGCGAAGGGCTCAAAACGAACAATGGCTGTTCTAATGTTGTTCTCCTTGAACAACAGGGGGGGGGTGCCTTGGGGACTTGGCGTCACTAAAGGCTCGAACCTTTGGCACTCAAGGAATATTGTCCTCCTTCTGGACAAGTGATGGTGAATCTCGAGGTCGAGGTCCCTTGGTGCACAAAGGGAGAGAGGGTCGTGGTGATGTTTCGCGACGAAAATCTGGATCTCCAATCTGATCTTAGTGGTAAAGTTTCCATATAAATAGCCAGGACATCTCCTTGGCGTGGGGGAGACTGGGGTGGAAGCTTCGAGGGAACGCACAGCTGGGCCGGAGAAAAATGCCTTATCTGTCCATAAGCCTAACTCGATCTGGCGAGGTCGGCGTATGGGGGTGAGCGGGGGGGACGATAACCTCCTTGTTTAAACATTGACGTCCGGTAGCTGTTGATAAGACTCCAAGCCTCGAATCGAAGATGCACGTGGGCCTCCTCGAGGTTTTAACTAATATGGGATTGGAGTTGAATTTAACACAGATTCAACTCGTTCTATCACAGTAATGAATTACTAAAAATAATTCTAAGGTTGAATTGGCCGGACGTAGGTTAATTTTTTCATTTTGCAATAAATTATTTATTGTTAAACCGATTTTTCTTTTTTACCACAACCTTTCATCTTTAAAATTGGCCGATTTCATTCCCCTTTAATCTCCCCTAGCGGCCAAAAGTATTTAAAAAAAACTGGAATTTTAATTATTACATGGTTATTTCTATTAATATTTTGGTGTAGGTTTGCATGCATTTGTGGAATACAGCTTGAAACTAAAATCGAATTATAAAATTCCTTATAAATTTTTAACAACATTCATTAATTGCGATGTTATTGAAAAGTATGAAATCATGCTATCAATATTCAGTATGTAAAAGTAAAAATTTATTCATATGATATACGAGTATCATATCGACAAGAAGTGATAACACTGCCCTGCGTTTCAAAACCTTTTTTTCAAAGATCAAGTGTTTTCCAACTGATTTAGGATCCTTTTTGCGTACTGAATTCAAAAATATCATTCACTTTCTTTGGTCAGGTCTGGTTTCTAAGATACACTCGATTTTTATTACAGCATATCTTTCCTAAATGGCGCTATCATCCAAGCGTATATCGGCTTTGTTTTTGTCATAGCTGGTCATGGGTTACCTTAAATAACTAGTTATTGTTTTCCTTTTCAGTTCTAGTTGTGCCGTAAGATGGATCGGAAGTGCAAAAACCATCCTAACAAATTTTGTTTCATCTGCTAACACGTGGTTCTTGCAGACCGTAAAGCGAAAATCACAGATTTTTTGAAAAAGGCTTATTACGCTAATTTTGGAGTCAAACTAGGAGACCAGGATGAGGCATTTTCTCCACATATCTGCTGCAGAACATGTGTGGAGAACTTATGGGATTGGAGCAATAGGAAAAGAATGAGTATGCCATTTGGTGTCCCAATGGTGTGAAGGGAGGGGAAAGATCACGTTGCCGACTGCTACTTCTGCAGGACAAATTTAAAAGGCATCAATCGCAAGAACAAGCAGCATGTTTAATAACCTGATGTTCCTTTTGCCATAAAGCCAATCCCCCAATGGACCAGATGTTCCTGTTCCTGGGCCGGATGTCATCATGGAATCTAGTTCTGATTCCGAATCTACTGATATGACTGATACAGGTGACTGTGGTGCATACGAGCCAGAAGAGGACGACCAATCGGTGACATTGACCCAAGCCGAACTCAACGACTTGACACGAGACCTGACCCTATCTAAGTAGTCTGCCCAGCTGTTGGGTTCTCGCCTTCGAGAGAAACATCTACTTGCCCCAGGGACAACGTTCTATTGGTATCGAGAACACCAGAGCGAATTCAGAAAATTCTTTATGCTCGATAAAGCGTCTTCACTGATCTACTCTAACAATATTGCTGAACTGATGAAATTAATGGGTATGAAGTATGTTGCGATGGAATGGAGACTTTTTATTGACTCGTCTGACAGAAGTCTCAAGGCAGTTCTTATGAATAACGGAAATAAGGTTTCATCAATCCCTGTTGGATACTCGGCTGAAATGAATGAATCCCACAACAGCATGCAACGTCTGTTTTCTGCTCTCAATTACCAGGAACATAAATGGATGATTTGTGGAGATCTTAAGGTTGTTGGACTCATCATAGGACTTCAAGTTGGATACACAACGCATCCACTCTTTTTGTGCTTGTGGGTTAGACGGACTGACGACCAGCATTATGTCAGACAAGAGTGGCCATCAAGATAAGGAGTAAGAACCTGGGTCACACAATGTTCTGTCCCACCCTCTGGTTAAACCGAGCAAGGTGTTCCTTTCACTCCTACCCATCAAACTCGGCCTAATGAAGAATTTTGTAAAAGCACTGGACAGGGAAGTTAAAGGATTTGCCTTACTCCACCACAAGTTCAAAGGAATCAGCATGGAGAAACTTAAGGCAGGTATATTTGAATGTCCTCAGATAAGAGAACTCATAAAAGACTCTAGTTTTGAGGATTCATTAAATCCTACTGAATTCTCTGCCTTGCCGTCCCTTAAGTTAGTCATTTGAAACTTCCTTGGTAACCACAGAAGTCCTCAGTATCAGAAGATGGTTGATGACTTAATGGAGAATTTCCGCAAAATGCACTTTCTTCGGACCAATCTGGACTATTTTCCAGGAAATTGCAGAGACTTCAGCGAAGAACAGGGTCAGCGCTTTCACCAAGACATCCGTGTCATTGAGGAACAATATCAAAGCCAATGGGATGTGAACGTTCTGGCTGACTACTGTTGGTGCTTTAAGAGGGATGTGGTGACTGCTCGGCACAATCGGAGGTCACTGAAGAGACCATTCATCCATGAGTAGTTTATTTTGTGCATTGTACTATTCATGCTCTCTATTAAAAATATTCTGTAAACCATCTGTGAGTAAATTGGTCCAATATTTGCTATTATGTGTTTCATTCACAATAAATATTTCTAAATATAAGA
The DNA here is from genome assembly GCA_963969495.1 of Ceratothoa steindachneri. NCBI lineage: Eukaryota > Metazoa > Arthropoda > Malacostraca > Isopoda > Cymothoidae > Ceratothoa > Ceratothoa steindachneri. The sequence goes on along the minus strand of OZ018321.1, from coordinate 25,055,676 downwards.
GTTTTTGGTATGTGCTCATATTTCAAAAACCTTACCTGATTGGGTAAAATGAGCATGATTTTCAGATTCATTGCAAAAAACTGAACCAAAATCAGATATTATATATTTGACCTTGAAAACAACGCAGACCAGTGTATTGATATGCAAGCTACAGGTAAGGGTCTCAACTGTCGAGAAATTGCCTAGAAGCTCGGATGATCATAATCCTTTGTTCAAATGTGTTTAAAAGAATAAAAGAAAGTGGCAACATCCAAAACGACTTGGATTTGCACGACTCGGGACGGCTAGTCAATGTCACTACAGTTCTCTGCGTAACATGAGCCATCGGAATCGTAATAAAACCACAGTTTAGTTGCATAATAAATGAACAGAGGACCGCTTGTTTAATTCAATCGTCAGAACAGTCTGTTGCAGAAAGCTTGCATAAGAGAGGAAGTAATGTAATGCCAGATGGAAGACGTTGATATAACTTCAGCAGAGGCGAAAACGAATAGCCTTTGTAGGTTTTCGACTAAACTGAAGCCTGTGTCACTGGTGAAGTGTAATATTGACCAAGTCTACGTTTTAGGAGCTCTTTTCCCAGGCAACGTGAGAGTAAGCAGGAGGCCAGAAGATGAGTAGAATAGAGAATACATAATGTTAATTATAAGCATTGTGGGTGCTCATTAAATGGTATTGGCTATATGTAGCGAGTTCAGGGATAGGGTGTCTCACCTTTTCTAATGCCACCATAAATCAGGAAGGTACCAAGCTCTTCCAAGAAATTGCATACCTCTTTCACCCGAGATCCTCCGGAAATGCCCTCCATGTGATTTTGCAGAAGTACAATGTTCTATGTCAAAAGTTTGCGTTTACTATACAGTGGTTGTGGTACAACAATCTCACGCTAAGGGAAGAGCTACCGCACTCTCGGGTTAAGCATTAACTGGAAAACCTGAGGCTCAACTTGAAAAAGAACGAAAACTGTTTTAAACAAGCCCATAATGAGCAACTGATTGCAGTCATTATCAGAGAGTGGAGCAGCATCACACCTCTCAAGTCATTGCACTCTCATGGAAAGCAAATCTCGTAGAATAAATGCCCCATTATATATTATAAGTAAATAGAGATAGAGAGTAAACAAAAACCGAGATAGAGAGGAAAAACAAATAAAGGAAAATACCAAATATATTTTCAAACTATGAATTAATGATTAGAAGCCACAAGGGAGAGTTCAACAATCGTAGTTAATCAATAAGCTATAGTTCAAGGGATTGCCAAAATTTTAGCTAGAGCAAAAAATAAGACTCTTTAAGTATAAGTCTAAAGGTGTGACTTCCAATAACGTAAAAATGCATTTAAACTAGGTAAACAATAATCTACCATGAAAAACGTAACATACTGTCATCTTTAGTAATTTTTCGCGGCAAAACTATTCCTCTTATGCTTCAACTAATAGTGCATGTCAGTTTAATCGATATGAAGTTAAATGGGTACCTAAGGGTACATGACCCTACCATTGCAGTTTACTAGATATTGGCCAGGCTCAGTAAGAGTTTAGTTTTCATGGAGAAAAGCATTCATGTTTTCGAGAATTGTAGCTGCAATAGAAAGCAAGTAAGACATACCTTCTTCCTTTCCCGTGTGGAGAAGCGTTAAGGAGAGTTGATTTTTTTTTATCTACATACGATACAAATCTGCTTTAAAAAGTGAAATGGAAGTATAATGAGGTCTGATAGCACCAGAAACAATAAATTTTCATTGAGTATTAGGCAGAAGATCTACGAGGACCTTGGCTGGTCCTTAAAATGCCATCCAAAGATAGGTGCAACAAGGCATGGATTACCACTCGTAGGTGGTGCTAAAAAGGTGCCAGCTTCTCACGAAGGTTATCAAAGAAAGCCATAAACTAAAGGTTTTTTTTATTTCTCTGCTCAAAGTTTAGCGTTGCTGCAGTGTGATGCGGTTGATCATATATGGTCCGTAATGTGTTTTTCCTATTTTTAACCGGATAAAGCTGTCAAGCTCTAGTATAAGATCAATCTCAGTCTTTCTTATATAAACTTTAATTATAAGAGATGCGACATTGCCCTTGAAGACCAAAATATCGAGGAATGTATGTAAGCATTTGAATTTGTAGGATTACGTTAGACTGAGCACTGAATATGGTTATTTAAAAGGTGGAATTTTTCAACAACCTGAATTCGTTACACCCATCTATCAAATTCAAAGTAGAATAAGAACAGAACAATTCTCTACCGTTTATAGACGTGAATATCCACCATTTAAATAATCATATCCAGTGCTCATTCTATCGAAAGCCTACAAATTCAAATGCTTACATACATTTTCCTCATTAAATGACAAATCTGTTAAGATATCTGGTATTTCTTTCTTCTTTCTCCGAACCTTCAAGAACGTGCGACCCAATCTTCCTTCAGGATGAAATTAACCACCTTATCTGCAATTTCATTAAACTAAAATACCCAATTGACCTCATAAATAGGTGTCATTCGAAAGCACGGATAAATATCTATGCCAACTCCAAACCACGAAGGGACGATTTAAAAAAATGTGGTAGTTTCCCATATCCTCCAGCCTTGGTCCTAAAAGCTTATGCGAATGGAAAGTATAGAGCATACCATGCTATAATTTCAAATTAATCTATATCGGACTGTCGAGCCACTTGAATAGGAGGATGAAAGAACATTTAGCTGATATCAGAAGGTGTACGAACTCTTCAAGTCCCTCAATGTACGCACATGCAAAAGCACAACCATAGATTTGATTTTAAACAATTATATGGAGAGGAGAATTGCGGAATCCATCATCATCAACAAAGTTGATAATGTCAATTTATTTGAAGGGCAATACAAATTTAACAAATATATATCGAACAAAGTCACTTATTGTATTTATAAATACCCGGATGGAAATTAGCATCTCTCCAGATTATTTCCGGTTGCATTTCACTTTGTTTACCTTGTGATTTGCGCTAGATTAACTAGAGTTTTTTCCAGATTGTTTCCTGCTCTTTCAGTTTGTTTAGGATGTGTCTTACCTTATTAAAACTGTGCTCCTTGCATAGTTTCTTCATTATTAGTTGAAAATGGCATCTTACCGAAAATAGTCCGATAGTTATAAATAAAATCTTTATTCAAAAATTGTGGTTTACAATTTTCTTTCATATATATGTATATATATTTAAATATATATATATATATATATATATATATATATATATATATATATATATATATATATATATATATATATGAATCCATTAAACAACATTGAAAGAGAAAACGGAATAATTTTTTCTTACAGTGATATTTTTATTTCCGTTTTCGAAAAAGTCCGTGCAGGGAAGCGATTCGAACCAGGCACACTTAGGCAGCGAGCACCGCTTTGATCACAGTTAAAAGTATGCTAAAGGCAGACTGCAAGGAAAAATTATTGTGTTTTCTCTTTCAATGTGGTTCAATGGATTCATTTACATCATACTCTCGCGCTACTTTGAGATATATATATATATATATATATATATATATATATATATATATATATATATTGGTTAGGGCTTCTCCTATGGAGCTTGAATTTAATTTGAAGGATGAACGAAAGGACGTATAAAGGAAAATTTATTTGATTTTCTTTTTACAACGTTTCGGGTGAACTTTTCACCCATCTTTGGGTACTGGAAATACAATTTGTGGAAAATACTTCAAGTTAAGAACCAAACAGATAATCAAAATGACAGATTTATGGAACATATTTAATGTTAATTAAGGAGAGGGAGAGCAATAAATTTACAGGCAATTGATAATTTCTGGATTATTATGTACGAATTAAAAATTAACAATTGGGGAAACACACGAAAAACATAAGGATAAACCAACCTTAAATAATCAACCGTTAGAGGATAACTAGGGAGAAAGGGCGAGGAGCGTAAGAAGAAAGAGAAGGTTAAGAGGTTGGTAAGATTTTTGTTTAGAGTAGTAGTAGTGGGTGAGAAGGAGAATCGGAATTTAAGGAAAGAGAAAGGTATTTAATATACATGGATTCAAGAATCCTTAGTGATATAGAATCAGGGGTGGTTTTCAAGATTTTAAAATCGTCCGTTGTGATTCCGGTTTTACAACTAATAGAGTAAAGCCTAATAGGTGAGAATTCTTTCGTAGAGAGGACCTTCCCTGTCCTGTGGCTAACACACAAATGGGAACGGAACCTCGCCCTCAGCGAGCGCACCGTACTACCTATGTATATCCCCAGTTTACAATTGGGGCAAGTAAACTCTTAAACAACGGAGCACTTCGCTTTAGGCCGGATTCTGATTTTACAATTGAAGTATAATCCTATGTGGTGTCTATTTATGAAAATCAACTTAAAGTCGGTATGGAAAAAGAATTTATTTAATAGAGATGTAATTTCTTTTGAAATTGTTTTGTTTAAAAACCCAGATCCGGAAAGATTATGTAACGGATATCTTGGCAAACAGTAGGGAATTTAAATTGGGATGGAAAATATTGTTTAAAAATTGGGCAGTAATTTTTTCACTCAGAGACAAGGGAAATCCGTTTTGTTTGAAAAAATTAGTGAGAAATACGACTTCTTGGTGAAATCCCAAGTAGGATGAACAAATATTAAAAGCCCGGAATATTAGTGTTTTGATGGCACTTATTTTGAAAGAAAGGTCACAAGAACTGAAAAAGTTTTTGGCCTTGACCAGTAAAGGTTGGCTTACGAAAAACTTTGGTTACAAATCCAGTTGGGGCACGGGAAATGTGGATATCCAAAAATGAGTTGGAGGAATTGAGCTCCTTTTCGCATGTAAATTTAATATGAGAATGTATATGGTTGGCATATTGTAAGAATTTATGTCAGGACTCCTCTTTATTGAACAGAATGTATGTATCATCGACAAAGTGGCAGTAAAGTAAGGGTTCAATGCTTCCAAGTTCCAGGCTGAATAATTGTTCCTCAAACCAGGACATGAAGATATCTGCGGAGACAGGGCCCAAAGGAATGCCCATGCCCACCTCATTTATTTGGCAGTAGGCTTGGTTATTAAAACTAAATTAATTGTCCTTAACGTCTAGTTTCAGCGTTTCTTTTAATAGTGACATTTGGGGAGTCCGTAAATCCAATTTTAATGGATTCACCCCTGGAACCAGGAAAAAAACTAAAAGGTTCCCTTCCAAAAGAAAAAATACACGTAAAAGAAATAGTAGTAGAAATAAAAAATGAATTAGACATTGAGGAGTACTTCAGAGAACATTGGTCTAAGATCTTCTCTATTATCCCAGAAGAGAACCTTAACTACGATGAGGCCCGAGAACCACTTATAATCAATGAACTAATAGAAAGGGCACCCGAACTCTTGCCTTCTATACGAGTCGACGAAACCCAGGAACAGAGGAATGAGGGAAGACCCTTCACCCTAATATATTTCACATCGGCTTTTGCGTCATTCAAACAAAGAACCCCTGGACTTAGTGGTATAACCAAGAACCATATCCTAAATGCGCCCGCCAAGATCAAGCTATCATTACTCAATGTCTTTTATGCATGTCTAAACCCAGACACTTTACATTCGCTTTGAAGACAGTGAGGATGATATTTTTCCCTAAACCCGAAAAACCCCAAGGCGACATCGAAAGTTACAAACCAATTTCACTGTTGGGGTTCATAGGGAAGCTATTGGAGAAACTAATCAATGAGAGGCTACAACACCATCTAGAAAAGAACCATCTGCAACCATCAACCTGATATATTATCAACACCTCCAGAACAGACGCAATCCAGTCCATCGAACTCCACAATCGAACAAATCTCAAACCAATCAATCAACAAATACACCAACGTAACAAAAAAATATGGTAAAAAAAAGAAAAACTGCCGGATGACACACTAGAAAATACTAGACGCACCGAACGTGAAAGAAGCACATTATATTTTAGACAACAATTTCAAGGTAGCCGAAAGAAAATACAAAGAGAATTAATACCAATATACAGCTAAACAATGGAAGAATGATTCCATGAGAGGAGAAAGAAATGAATAAGTTAAGATAAATATATAATATTTACTTAATATTAGATTTAAAAGGAAAAAATTAAATAAATAAATAAACAAATAAAGTATAAGTAAAAAACCTATATATACACACGGGTAAGAAAACAGCACGAGAGTGCAATCGTGAAATAAGGCAAAAAGCCTAAAATCCAAAGGAATACACGTAAAAAAGAAATACCATTTAAACAAAAGGCTTGAAAGCTTCAAGATAAATATAAAGTACCGAAGAAGAAATTAATAAGGAAAAATAAAACTATGAAAACATAGGCTCTTATGCTCAAACGAAAAATACATTCAAACAAAGTAAGTAAAATATAATAAAGCAAATTACAGCTTTTGCCAGGGAACCAGGTACATATTAGCATCCACCTCATCCATACCATTATTCATCATCACCCCCTCTCTTTATCCATATCATTAACTAAAATTTATAACTATTCTGTCCTATACTCTCACATATTTACCCCTTTATAATATCCCTATCCCAATCCTAATCAATCTCCATTTCATTATCCATTTGTGGATATATATGGTGAGCATTCATCATGTCTGGTCGGGGCAAAGAAGGAAAGGTTAAGGAAGTCTCTAAAACGCCCTCACCATAGAGACATCCACCCTAATATCGCTTTTCGGAAGAAGAGAACTTTTCACGAAGAAAGAAGCACACATACAAAAGAACGAAGAGGGGCAACGTTGCCCGAAGGGGGCCATGGGGCTGCCCAATCTCGAGCTTAATTTAGTCCCCCTGCATATCAGCCGGGTGGCAACAAAAATACCTGGAATTACCGTCGTCTAAACATTATTTGGAGCATTATTGAGACTCCCCATGGATACGCCTCTCTATGTTGGACTGATGATTACATTGCGAAAAGAGTGTCAGGAGAAGACAGAGAAACCCCTTCGAAAAATTGGGCTTGAAGCTTCCGTAGCCCAAGAAATTCTTGTAAGAAGAACGATAATCCTAAGGATGCTCGACCCATTCTTCACTAAAAATAGTTGCGAAGACCTCAAGGCCGAGCTAACCAAGCACCGCAAATGGGCGAAGTTTTTCAAGGTTTAAAAATTTGGGAAAAATATTGTCAAAATAATCTTCGACAAAGTCGAGATGGCTCACAGGGCCATGAAGGACGGACTTCTTGGGGTCTACCTCCGAATAATCATCGAGTAGGTCAAAGCTGGCGAAGCTGTTTCCGTTGCCTTGCCGTGGAAAAACACCCCACGAAGGAATCTAGGGCACCCAACGTCACTTGCGCCGTATGCTCAAAAATTGGTTACGGATGGAAAGAGTGTACATGGGAAAAACCAAGATGCATGAACTGCGGAGGGGACCACAGGGCCTTGGCCATGAGATGTCCTGTCCGAAAAGAAGCTTCCAGAAGAAAACAGGAAGTAATAAAGCAACAAAAGGAGGCAAAAAAGCAGACCTACGTCAAAGCGGCGGCGATGGCTACAACGAACATCAATGGAAACGCAGCTCCGAAGCTAGTAATTACAGGTGAAAGCAAAGAAATAATGCCTATGGTCATTGTTGCTCACCTGGCGAACCTATCCAACCCTGGCATTTTTTCGGATGAATTCAATCGTCTCCTACAAATGAACGGGGTTAAGAAAAAGCTCAGAAGAAGATGAAGACGAAATCCTCGCTAACCTTGAGTACTCCTCACAGAGGAAAGGGATATCCTACTGCTGAGTTTCTTCTTCGACGCCCAGGAGATGAATCTCAAAGTCTTCGGTGCTTGTGTATGCAGACACCCAAAAAGAAGGATAGAAAAACTGCTAGAAGGCATCTACCGTGGCGACTACAAGTGGACCTACGAAGGACCTTGTTCATAGAAGGAAATAGGAGAAGACTGATAAGGCGCGCGATGTTCATCCCGGACTCGGGCATTCTTACCGTCAATATGTCCATCTACAAGATAAAATGTGGCTAAAATACTTCGGATATTCAGTAATAGTCCAATGTACGAAAAAGTTTAGATAATAACAAAAAGCAAATAAATAACGATAATAAAGTGATTAGTGCGAAAAATAAATAATAATAACAGAAAGTCAATAACGATAATAAGTAAATAAATAGCGATAATAAAGTGACTAAATTAGTGGTTAAAACAAGTTATTGGATAATAACGAAGAGTGAATATAAGAAAGTAGATAAGAATATAAATAACGATAATAAAGTGACTAAAACAAGTGAGTAAAATAAATAATGAATAATACAAATTATTGATAAATAATCTAATGTGAGAAAAGAAAATAATATTAACGAAAAGTGAATAAATAATGACAACAAGTCATTAAAATAAGTACCAAGGAATAAAAAATAACTCAAATTATTAATTAATTAATGAAAGTGATGAATTGTGTTGTATTAGGTTGACGAATAAGTTCTTGCGGTTTTTTTTAATGTTGTGTTGATTTATGTTTTGTTGACGTGATTTGTGCACATATTAAGAAACAATAATAAATAATGATAGCAAAATTTGCAAAGGTTAGACTACGTCTCTTAACAGCGTAGACTATTATGCTTTTGCTTAGGCTGCGTATTGAAGTTAAGTAATAAGTCATTGCGGTTTATTTAAAAGTTGTTTAATTTAATTTTTGTTCTGTATCCTCAAAATAGAATGTCAAGTTAAAAGAAAGGCGCATTTTCGACACTTGTCGTTATTCATTTTCAATCGAAACGGGAACAATGTAAACGCAGCCAAAGCTCGTCGGGATATTTGTGCTGTGCACGGAAAAAATGCTTTATCAGAAAAGACAGCTCAATGCTGATTTTCACGTTTCAAAAACAGTCATTTCAATCTTAATGACGAAGAACGTTCTGGTTGCCACATTAAGTTGGATGAAGATTGATTGAACAACCTTTTTCATGAAAATCCTCGTCAATCGACTAGAGAATTGGCTGTACAATTGGTGTATGATCAGAAAACTGTAGTAAATCAACTTCAATCGATGGGGAAATTTCAAAAACTCGGTGCATGGGTTCCGCACGCTTTGAGTTAAAGCAACAAACTTCAACGTTCCACGATTACGGCAGGTTTGCTTGCTCTTCACAAGGCTATTCGTGGATATAAGGACAGATTTCTTAACCACATCATCACTGGCGACGAAAAGTGGTGTGTTTATGTCAACATGAACCCTCGAAAACAATGGCTTAGCCCCAATAAAAAAACACTTCCGTGATAAAAGCAAGGACTTCATTCACGAAAGACGATTCCGTATGTGTGGTGGGATTGTGAAGGGAACATTCTTTATAAGCTCCTTGCAAACAACGAGATTGTCAATGCAGAACTCTACGTTCAACAAATGTATCGAGTTGCCGAAGCTATTCGTGAAAAGCGACCTAATCGACGTTATGGAGTCCTTCTGCAACACGACAATGCTCGTCCTCACATTGCCAATATGACAAAAAATGCCATCCAAACGCTCAATTGGGAAATCCTGCCGCATTCTCCATATTCGCCAGACTTGGCTCATCGGATTTCCATCTTTTCCGATCGCTCTCCAAAAATTTGCGCGGCGTTTCGTTCAATACTGATGTGGAATTAAGAACTTGGTTAGACGAGTTCTTCAAGTCAAAATCCAGAGATTTTTATTGCAGAGGCATCGAAAAACTAGTTGAACGTTGGGAAGAAGTCGTAAATAACAATGGAGAATACATTATTGATTAAATTGCATATTGTTATCAATTAAAAATGAAGTTTTTATAAAAATGCTAATGGTAATGAATAAATTTAATAAAACCGCAAGAACTTATTTCTCAACCCACTAGGTTTATAAAGGTGTGAAAATATTTTCTTGTTTGCCCTGGTGTTAGGGCATCACTAGCATGCTTTCTTATTCTTTTTATTTCATAAAGTTTTCTTTCTCCGTCAGTAATAGTGCTGACTGTCGATGACAGCCAGTTTCCTCCATTGTTATGTATATATATTTTTATTTGTTTAGTTTAATTTAATCCACCGTCATGGCATTCAAGCCTTTCAATTTTTTTTATTATGCTAAATATCTCCAGTTAAATTTTATTAAGTTTTTCATTTATTATTTTAAATTTGAGTATTACTTTGGGCACTTCGCCTCGTTTCGTTTATTTTGATCTGTCTTTCTCTTCTTGGTTTAGTTGGTTGAATTTGTTGATTTGTGCTTGTTAAATTTAAATTGGGCACTTCGCCTCTTTTTGTTAGGATGAGTTATTTTTATATAATTTTGAATCGAGTTAAATTTATGCACTTCGCCTCGTTTTATTTTAAATTTTTAAATTTTTAATATGGGCACTTTGCCTTTGTATGGTAAAATTAGTTAATTTGGATCTAATTTGAATTATGTTTAGTTTGGGCACTTCGCCTCTCTTTATTTTAATTTTTAATTTGGGCACTTCGCCTTTTTTGTTAATGTTAATTTTTCGTTTGTTTAGTGTTTTAATCTGAATCTAGTTATTATTTTGATTTAGGTCACTTCGCTCCATTTCATTTTGGTCATTTTCCTTTGTATAGTACTAAGTATATATCGGTAGTCCGTTTTCTCTCGCGCAGGTTCTACGGCTTTGGAACAGAGATGTTCTACCAATTGGCGTCTTCTGTTTCCAGATAGGTTCAAATCGATGTTTATTTTCGGGAGTATTTCCTGATTGATTTGGTCCCAAAACTTTCTCCCTATCCTTTGGATCTCTATATTGATCGGTTTTAGTCCAATTCTTTGATGTAGAATCGATTGCCGAATACGGTCGATCTTTTGCGTGCCAGTTATCAGCAGTGTGGCTTTAATATGCACCCTCTGCATCATTCTGAGAGAGATACAGCTTGCCATCTGCGTGAGCACAGCCGGGTACACTACGACTGAGCGTACCAAGGCCATGTAGAGCTTCTTCATTTTTGGCAGGCTGAGGCTTCGGAAACGTGCCTATGGAGACTCTGGTATTTACGTGAGCCTTGTAACCTGATTTTTAGAGTCGTAAGCCCAGGACTTTTTCCTCGTTAGAGTACGGATAGAGTTCGTTGTCAAGGATGACGTTGTCACCTTCCCGGCGGTTTATTGGAATTATGTTGAACTTCTGGTGGTTAGTTTTAATCTGGCACATTTTTTCGTAGCGTCGTAGCGATTGATGTTGTCAATCTCGGAAGCTGTCGCCCTAGCCTGCCTTGCAGCGTTCCTGAGTGGACTCAGGACGCTTTTAGTGATGTCAACTGCGTATTCCAGATACATCGAATCGTACCTCACTGGAGCAGGTAGGTTTATGTACGCAAGATAGAGCAAAGGATTCAGGCAGCTGCCTTGTGGAACTCCCGCATCGATTTTGAATTCGGGTCCTTTGTAGCTCTCGATCGTAATTTGAGGTCTCCTATCCATACCATAGTTACAAAGAAACCTTTCCAGTCTCTAGATGTTATTTAACGGGAGATAGGATCGACGAGGTAGCTGATAGGCTGCAGCTATCACGAGGTCACCTACCAGTGTGTGGAGATCGATCGCCACAGAGGATTCTTCAAGTTCTGGTAATTGTTTGAACGAGATGTTCCGCTTGACAGCTATTGCAAAACCATCGAACCTTTCCTGAGAATGATTTTTCATGACTACTCTGTAGGCCGGTATTTGAATTCGACCAGCTCTAGTGTCAATACCATGCTCAGTTATAAGAATGATGAGGGGGTCAAGCACTCGGAATATGTTTCCATATGCCGTAGCTTTCTCCTCCTATCCATCTACGTTGTGTGTCAGAATCCTCATTCTATTGCTTACTCTCTCCAGGTTGTTTCTTTAGTGTTTTGGGATGATGTTTTCTTCCTCCCACTTCTCTTTTTCCTGAACTCAGTGTTTGAAATCTGCTCGCAGGTGCTGTGATGTAGGGTCACATTCTGGCTGAGCAGAGCTTCTTCTACCGATTCGGAGTTGACTTCATAGTCGTATTCCTGTTTGAATATTTTGGTTTTGATTCCATGAAAAATATCCCTGGGCTCCATCTCCTCAGGAAAGGGAAACTGACCGCAAGCGTAGATTTTTAGATTTATGCTATCCGCCCACAGTCTTTTGTTTTTCCTTTTCTTTGCCTTGGCTTTCTTGGTTTGTGGGACTTCGGAGTCCGAGGAATCTGAGGATTCGAGGAACTAATGGTGTGGGTATTTTCTTTCTCTGTGGTGATTTCTTAATTCTGTTTGGGTGCAGGAGTTTTCACATCGATTGCTTGTTTGTTTTGTTTTTTGTTGGTAACTTTTTTAATGGTGTCTTGCCCGTTTGCTTGTTGGTTTGGAACCATCTGCAGTTGCAGTACATTCCCGGAGGAAGGGTTATATGGGAACCACATTTGTTCCTTTTCGTTATTGGCGAACATTTGGTTTAGGTTAGTTTCGAACGTGCCAGGGTGAGTGAGGTTCATGACGTGAGCGTGAAGGATGCACGTCATAATCTTCATCGAGTTTTCATTTTGTAGTTTAAGATAAGTCTTCTTATTGTCTACTTCCGAGAGGGCCGCCTTTGCTTTAGGACGTCTTCGCTCTATGTGTTTCTTCTTCCTTCTTTGCTTCTTGTTTGTTTTTCATTATTTCTTTTATAACTGGACATGACATGGCCATCGTTATGTGTCTTTGGCCGCAGTTAACGCACTTCTCGAGGTTACTAGTGCACGACCTCGAATTGTGCCCTTTATCGCTGCATTTGGAGCATGTTTCTTGTAGCTCTTTGCAGCCTTTAGTGGCGTGTGCTTCCATCTTATAACATCTGAAACAGAATTGGACTGGAGTATATTGTACTTTCTCAATCTATTCTCCACAAATTTTGGCATTGAACATTAATAGGCCTTGTTCCTTTGCCTTTTGGGATATAGTTGTTTCGGCGAAGGTCACCTTGAATACATGGGTGTATTCGCTGACATCGCTTCTATTTTTAAACTTTATCGCTTCGGCTACCTTGGCCCAGGTTTGTCGAAGGTGGATCTCCTCCATGATTACATCCTTGTATTTTTGTCCAAACCCTCGATCGATTCGCCGGCACACCACGCTCCAGTGGGCCAGGATCTGTGGTGGTACTGCTGGCTGCAGCCCAATGGCCCGAAGACCTCAACTGCCTTTTCGTTGGTAATGTCTTCGATATCTTTTTCTTTTTCACAAATTGCGATGTAACCCAAGGTTATGTCCAGCAGCATAACCATGACAATGCCCAACTTGCCATACACAGCTTCGAATACGCTTTCTCTGGGCTGTCCGTCTACTACTCGCAGAGGTATTCTTGTTGTATGGTCTTGGGCCATCTCTTCGAGAGAGTGGCCCCTCTGCACTGGGTTTACTTTTCCTCCCAAGTCTCTTATTAGTGGTGACTTGATTCTAGTATAATTTTGTGCTCCCTTTCTTCTTATGATGATGTTTCCTTGTTTATTTGTTGATGACTCCCTCTACTTCGTCGCTCAGTTTTCATGATCGTGAACTGCCAAATGAGGGGATGAATGATGATGGGTGAACCAGGGAAGGCCCCTCAGATGGGTGAAGTGTTGCGGACTTAATAATGGGTGGAGGTAGAATCATCTACCACCACCCGGGGGTGTCGTTCCATCTGGGGTTCGGTTATCGATGATATTTACAGCTTAGACAGGGACGATTAGAGCGAACTCTTCCCCAAAGCTTTCAGCATCGCCTCGTAACTGGGTGGTCTCTTCCGTAAAGTTCCACAGTGGGCCAATCCTCAAACCTGCTTTCCTTTACGTCTCCAATTATTTCTATCAAAGTGGACCGACATAGTTGGAACGAGACTGGATGAATGGCCGTTAAGTTCATTTCAGCTTCGCAACTCCATATGAGAAAGTGGGGAGGTTAGGTCGCCATTAAGTCACCTAGAAGCGGGTTAAAGAAGTTTTCCGGAGTGTCCACGTGGGGATAGCAAAGTGGATAAGGACGTTTTGAGGTTGCACTACCTAATCCTTTTCCTCCTTTATCTGGTAAGATATGTAGTTTTAGCGTAGTTTTCACAATTAATTCTTCAGCCTTCACTCAGATTAGAAATATGTATATACTATATTAATTGAATGCGAACAGAAATGGCATATGGTTATATTAAAATACAGAAACAAACCAAATAAATGTATATTATCAAAGATAAAAATCAGTAACATTTAGATTAGAAGAATATGATCCCCTGTCAATTCCAGGGAAAACCTGTTTATTTCTTAATTATACTCATATCTTACTCTTCTCCGCTAATTTAACAAAACCTCTTACCACTATTAACATTTATTTACTTAGTTTTTTACATATATTTATTAAATTTTAAATATTTGTAAAACTTCTTGAATTTCTGTCTCTAAATATATCTTAATATCTAAATAATTTCATTCTTCGCTGCTCACGATCAGCAATGAGCTACCGCACGCAGCATCAAGAATAACGAAAACTTCCGTCTGAAGATTGTTGCAGAAAGGCTATAGCTCTCAGCCAAAACTGAAATTTTGGTCTAAAATAAACTTAAAGGATTCCAGTCTATATCTGCTATTATATATACCGTTGATCTATGTTTATTCCAGATCTATGTATGATAATTTTTTTCACCTAAAGGAGAAAAATATAACATCATTTTCTTTCAGGATGATTTCATTTTCTCCTCTTTCTCATTTTTTTTTCTTTTCGTTTCAATAGTTTTTCAAGTTTTTCTTTGCTTCTTTTAATAATTCCAGAAAATCATATGATGAATTTTAGATCGAAAAAAATTTGATTATTTTATAATAATCGAAACGCAACTATAGCAAACGGTACTTATACGGTATCCATAATATGGCTAATGATTTAAATGAAAAATCTTCATTTAAAAAAATACTTTAAAAAAACTAATGTACGAAAAAACTAATCGCCAAACAACGACCATGCCTTATTTTAATCAATTTTCTTAACTTTCTAAACTTCTTGACTTATGATTCTTTCAGTTTTAAATAATTCTTCAGTTAAAATATAATCTTATGGATATTTTAGATTCAAAATTTTCCTCATATCTAGAATATCAAAAAATTTCATAAAACATGGTATAATATATATATATATATATATATATATATATATATATATATATATATATATATAATTTTTAACAAAAATCGCATGGCCAAGAAAATTGAATTGCTGCTGTCTGTTTTTATATTTAGTAGCGATGTTTCAAATACAATATGGTCATTTTTACGCATATATATATATATATATATATATATATATATATATATATATATATATATATATATATATATATATATATATATATATATATATATATATATATATATATATATATTCAGATATATTCATATATATTAATCTAGTTGAATAGCAGTCGTTCCAGAAAGCAATTTTGTTGAAGACCATTGTGTATTTCGCCTTTATTAATTTCCTTTGGTAACTTTCTCTTGTGCTAACTCTCTTTTTTATTTCATTTTGTAGTTTGTGGATCACTTGTCCTGTAGTAATCCCTTTTTACGAAACACATTCATTTAAAAGAGATGAATACAGGACAATTTATCCACCATCTAAAAGATGGAATAAAAAAGATAGTTAGAAGATAAGTTGCCAAAGGCAATTAATCAAGGCGAAATACCTAATGGTCTTCCCGTGGATTATTTTTAATTTATTGTTTCCCCACGTTCCACTTTGAGAGTTTTTCATTGTATATATATACAAGCCGCTGTTTTCTTCCTCAACAGGAAAAGCTTGGTTACACAGGCACCCTTGCGGGGTGTGGGCTACGGCCTTATTTGATAATCTTAACCGCCTTTTTTAATCCCCTTTATAGACTCTTTATCTTAACCCCGTGAATACCCTTTTCTTCTTCTTCTTCTTCTTCTTTTTCTTTTTTCTTCTTTTTCTTTTTTTAAGGTGACAACCGAACTAAAGTAAAAAATCTTATTCAAACACCTTCAAAAAATCTCGTTCTTATATATATATATATATATATATATATATATATATATATATATATATATATATATATAAAATATATATATATATATAATATATATATATTTATATATATATATATTTATATATATATATATATATATATATAATATATATATATATCGAGACAAATTAGTGCGGGTAACACATAAAAAAAGTTGATAAACGACACTGTATCTGCTCCTGGGGGCCGGGCATCCTTCCTTACCAAGTAGGTGGCTTTTAGGCGAACTGCCACAATGCTTCCAAAAAGATGCATTTGAAGAGAGCCTCTCATAATCTCTTAGTTTACCGTCAAAGAAAAGGGAAAACTGATCCTTAGTTTTTCATCTTTATCTTTCGAAACTAATTGCATTTTTGGAGATGAGAAAATTTTAATAATTTCGGGCTAATTTAGGTGGGTTAGTAGATAGCAAAAGTTGATAATACACATAAATAATAACAATAGGTTGTTATAGTAATTGTCAATGAAAGTTAGCCGTAATATCTGTACATACCTCCAGTGCAGCCAGTGCAAACTGATCACGTTTGCCCTGGACGCTTTTAATATCCAGTGGGGTGAACCACTACTCTCATTACGGACAAGAATTTTCTAATAACTTACCAAAAAGTCATCTAACTCAATTTGCCTTACTCATGAATCGCAGAAATAACATACTTGATTAATTATTTACAAAAATTCAAATTTAGG
Source organism: Ceratothoa steindachneri (assembly GCA_963969495.1). Lineage (NCBI taxonomy): Eukaryota > Metazoa > Arthropoda > Malacostraca > Isopoda > Cymothoidae > Ceratothoa > Ceratothoa steindachneri. The sequence continues at coordinate 25,039,017 of OZ018321.1, read as the reverse complement.
AGAGAATAATAATGTCTGGGATAAGTTTAGTAATAAAGAATACCCTGAAATCACATTCAACGCAAATTTCACGAGAAGCAATGTAATAAATAGGAAGAATAAATTTTCTTTATAAAACATTTGATTTAAGAGACACAAATTGAATACAATTCCAAAGAACAATTTCATACTCTCTACAATTCCTTTTCCGTCCGTCATAAAAAACTGCGGACAAGCCTTAAGTTTGTACTACCTGAGAGATAGAGCGAAATAAAAACAAATACAAAATGATAAGTTTAAAGAATAGCAACTTAGAAAAGCAACTTAGAGAACTAAATATATTTTCGTAACTCATCGTGGACTAAGAGGGAACACAATTCAGGTGTTTAAAATTAGATTAGCCTTGTGTCTCAAAACTAGTTTTTAAAGGTTATAGGTTTTCCAACTGATTTAATATCATTTTTTGCTGAATTTACGAATATTAGTTTTCTTTGGTCAGGTCTCGTTTCTAAGATTGCTTGATTTATATAAGAACGTACATATATCTAAAAATAGCAGTATCCTCCAACCGTTTATTACTTGTTCTTTGTCACATCTTTTTAGCTCTAGACTTATATTACAATGGATCGTACGTGTACAAATCATCAGAGTAGGTTTTATTACAGCTGCAGACATGTCGCTCTTCTAGAACGTCCAGCAAACTCCAGGATTTTGTGAATAAGGTATATCATGATTACTTTGGAGTGAAACAAAGGGACCAGGATAAGCCATTTGCTGCCTAGATTTGGAGTAATAAAAAAAGGAATAGTACGCCATTTAATATTCCAATGGTGTGAAGGGAAGGCAAAGATCACATCACCGATTGCTACATCTGCACGATAAATTTGAAAGGCATCAATCGCAAGAAGAAGCATCATGTTCAATAGGGTATATCAATAAAGTTTTCTTTCAAAAGTTTTGATATTTATTTTCCCATCTTGATTTTTTAAGGGACCCAACATGAAGAACTATTAGGTTAAAATTTCAGACTTCAAAATTAATATTTTCATGTTCCTCAACGCAATTAAAAATTTCAAAAATAAGCAAATATGTCGCAAAATTATATTTGTTTTCAAACTTTAAGTTGTGGCATCAACATTTATGTCCTATACGGGAAATATCATTTCCATAAACATTTAAAAATATATTTCCATCAAACTTTACAATTAATACTTCTACTTATTGAATAAAAATAATTCATTAACTACTCGATAATTTTCCTTCCTTTTCTTTCGTTTGTTTCTATGTAACCTGTCAATATTTTTGATCAGCACTTTGAAATAGAAGAAATTGAACAATTCACAGTCGAATATTTAAATTTTCACATTATTCAATATCACTTAATTCAATGCAGTTAGATTTTTGTAGTTGAATTACATTTAATGACGAAAGCCTTCTTGGGATTAAATGAGGGTATTTTTCTCCTGGACTAAATTCTTTTCCTTATATAGCCATCTCGTTTGTCTTCTCCACAAACTGCTAGTGACGCTTCTGTGACCAGTTTGATGTATCTCTCAACCGCTTATGTAAGACAAGGAAACTTTGTAATATCCAATTTAGGTTGTTGATGGATAAATTCTTTAAGTTGATCATCAAAGAGCGTCCTAGTCTGCGGATGTTTAGTCACAACGAACTGCTTCTAATTAATTAGGTTCATGTAGTCGTTAGCTTTATGGTTTATGTCTTGGATCTTGAAAGTGCGTATTGATTTCCCTTTATAATCTTTTCCTGCTTTCATAATTCTTCTCCATGTGAGTTCCTGGATATGATTATTTTCATGTTGCAGTGATTGCACTGTGGAAGAGGTTAAGTGCTCCATCTTGTGAAGAAGAGTTAGCTTTTATTTCAAACCAGGATGGTGCATCGAACTTCATGATAAACAAGAAAAGGGATTTCAGTGTGTCAGAATGGTCGTATGTCAAATCACATAATCGAAGTATCGGATTTGTGGGTGTAAGCCATAATACATGCAACATTTTGTTAGGACCCTTACGAACCATTTCAGGAAAACATTTACCTTGTAAGATATGTTGATAGAAAGATATCAAACAGATGTCTTTGATCAGTACTCAGATTTCCTCTTCCAGCAGACGGCAAGTTAGTCGGAATTAGCTCGAATTCAACAACACTTAAAGTCTCACATTTATCGAGTTGTTTTCCTATAGGTCAGACAAAACCACCAGGCCCCGTTGTTTTTCCATCCAAATTGTTGATGCGATGGCTCAATAGGAGCTCATTTGCATGAAGCTGGCTCCCCAGCCAATGCATTTGTTCCTTAAGTTTTTATTCCAACATTCTGATCACACCTCCTTTCGTTCCTGTATTCACTGCCGTTCCATCGTATCCCACAGCAACGTGTTCATCAGTTGCCGTGTTTTTTGCTTCTAGAGACTAGAATATTGTGTCGCATATAGCTTTTGCAGAACCTGTGTTTATTGTCTTTTGTCCGAGGTATTCTGAGTCAGGTATCTCTATCATATACATTCGTTCTTCCATTACCTTCTTCTTGAGTTGAGTTCCCTCCATCGTTTCAACAACAACTATACTACATATCTTTTCTACCATCAAACTAAATAGAATATAATGGCTTATCCGATCTAATTTCTTGCTCTAGTAAGTATGTTTTTGACACGCTTTCTTCTAACTTTTCATCTGTCAACTACTACAGAAGTTTCTTTGCCTTGAATTGACCATAAGTCTTTAAGGATTGAAATTGTGATTAAAGCTGCAGCTCGATCAGAATCACCAGTGCGGTCACCTTCTAACGCCAATTCTTACAATTTTATTCGTTTAAATGGAGTCTTGGATGCAAATTTTTTAATTACTTCTTTGCTTTTCACGGATGAATGAAGCTCATGGTCGCTACCTTCGTTAGCAGATTCTGTTTCTGTGCTAGATGAAGGAAGAATCACTTTGATATTATCTTTGAAGTAGATGTTTGCTTTAAAAGACAATGCTCACGATTCTTCCTAACTGCACTCTGAATATTCTTCTTTGACTGAATTTGATTGATATTACCTATTGCGATTTTCATAGTTGTTTCTTGGACTTCAAGAAAAGTTTGCTCCAATGGATGCACCTTCTTTTCTTTGCTACAAGAACTGTTTTCAAAACTATCGCATTTACAATACAAAATATCAAATAATTGTTCTGCATTCTTTATAAAATCGTCACATTTCTGTTTAAATGATGTCACATTTTATCTTTCCAATATTTCTCACTAAAGCCTGATATTTTAAATAATAAGTTAATATTCTTTTTCTAACTTCCTGTATTGACACGCAAGGGATTGATGCAGTTTTCAAAATAGATATTAACTTCTCCGCTACTAATGTGATAATTTGTTTAATTGACGGGTATTTCTTTTACGGTTCTTCGTCTCTCTCTCAAACAATACATATTTTATAACATTTTTTCGAAGTTAGCTACACTCGTTCACTAATGGTGCAGTGTGCACCAAACATAGAGCTTTTAATTTCATTAAGCGTTCTACGTTTAAATGCCATAGATAAATATTGTTTTAATTTTTATTACATATTATTTTGCTCTGAAATAAAATGAAACGTGTATAAATATTTATCATACGATATAAATAACTGTTCTTAAATACAAATAGAAGAACTAATCAAAATACTAGACAGAGCCACACACACACATACACTATCAACGCGATCCTCCGCGCTACTAAAACATAATTGTCACGTACGCCGCTATAACATGTCATTGAAGAACCTCTAAATATTAATCGATTACGTTCATATTTAATTTACTTGTTCTTTCAAATACAATAATTATTTTTTGGGTGTATTAATTCAAAATTGGAATTTAATTTTCAGAAATACTCCCGAAATTCTAAATTTAGTTGAAAATTGCATTATTTTAAATATTCAATGGCGTTCAGGAACCTTTAAAAATAATTTTATCAAAAAAAAACTTTAGAAGGTTTAATTTTACAGATATCCCCATACAAATTCGTTGTGGAAAAATAAATTTCAGAAAAAAGTTTTTCGCTCCACTCCTTTTACGATAAAGACAGTCGCACAGGTCCCCGATCTTCTTGTTTCTGAGCCTGATTTTACCATGGGTTCTTGCTCTGATTCGAAGTCTCGTGTTACTATCGATACAGCTGTGTATAATGCACACAAGCCAGAAGAGGGTAACTAATTGGTGCCATTTACGCAAGGCAAACTCAACGACCTGACACGAGAACTAAACCTTTCAAATATTTGGGCTCAGCTATTGGGTTCACGTCTTCGAGAGAAATGTATGCTGGCATCAGGGACAACATTCTATTGGTATTGAGATCGCAAGAAAGATTTTTGCAAATTTTTCACATTTTATCAAGCCTCTTTACTGTTTTACTGTAACAACACTGCTTATCTGCTCAACTTAATGGTCCTGAAGTATGATGCTATGGAATGGAGAATTTTCATTGATACATCTAAAAGAAGTCTTAAGGCTGTTCTTATTAATAACAGCAAAAACTTTTCATCGATCCCTGTTGGCCACTCAGTTGCAATGAAGGAAATCTGCCAATAGGATTATGAGAGGATGCCTCGAAGGACCAGCTTGAGAGGAAGCCCCCTGGAATATACTTTTTCACCCCGTTTTCTCTAAACCACCTACTCTTTGGCGTGTGAATTTTAGAATCATCGAGATGACGCAGATGCACGTTGAGTCGCTTGGCCTGGCTGTATTTGCTTATGCGGGACACACCTCACTCTCTCTGCCCTGCGATAACGCCGAACTATCGCCCGCATGCCTCAAAGTCATTTCCTTCCCCCGCGAACGCGGCCGTACAAACTTAATTCAATATCCTGAGGCAAACTTCGCTGTCCCATCTAGCTCATTATCTCGAAATAAGATTGAATGGACTGAGGTTGAGAATTCTGGGGGACTGCCATGTCCTGGGGCTAGCTAATGGTAAAGCCAAGTAGCTATTTAACCCAGCGTCCGCCATTCCATCAGGAGATTGAGAGTCTGCCATTCCCTCCTTTCAGACCGTTTTTCTGTTTCCCCGAAAAAGTTTTGCAAACCCTGTTTGAGTCGTACATCGTCGTTAAGATCTCCCCTGCAGATCGCCCTTCGTGAATCTTTGGTCCCTGTTCAGAGGAAAGCTTCTCGAGACCCTTCTTCCCGGAGAACTGGGAGGCCCCATCATCTCGTACTAGCCTTCAAGACTAACGTTTCCCGTTTCTGAGACTCTCTGCCATGCCGCAGAACCGTTTCCTGTTTGAGATTCCATCTCTCTTGAGCAGAGAAACCTCGTTTTTCAACAAGAAGTACTCAAACCCCCATCTACGAGTCCTACTCGTCAGAATTCACAGAAGTATCTTCTTGAAGACGTGGGCCGTTGGTGATCCCCCTCCGAACGCCTCTAAGCTTCAAGGGAAAGCGATTTTGCGTTGTAATCTCCAGATTACACTCCCCGTCAATCGTCAACTACGTCTACTTTTGAATTGACTTCCCTCACAAACTTAAATAACAGCCATTATTCAAATTAACGATAATTTTACACTGCCCGCTTAGCTCTGTCATATTAAAAACTGTCACGATCCAGTTACCTATCATAATAAAACACAATTTATTCCCCTTTGTGTATATATACATATATTGCCCCGTTTATTATATATATTGAAATTATATTTTGGAGTCTTGATCTTTATATGTCCTTGAACTATAACTAGAAGCCATCAGATAAATTCCAGACAAGTGTAAACAAACTTAAAATCAAGGAGGTGGCCTTTCACTCCTTGAATGGCTCCAAAGCATGTCGCAGATGGCCTCGGGTCGGTTATCTGCCCATTCATGTGTATGCGCCATTACTTCGAGCGGGTCTTCACAGGCATATTTCAATATATATATATATATATATATATATATATATATATATATATATATATATATATATATATATATATATATATATATATATATATATCTATATATATATATATATATATATATATATATATATATATGGATAAAACGACAGTAAAAGGACTAAATTTAAATGCAAAAACCATGTTTCGACGGAAACATCCGTCATCGTCAGTCGCTGGTGGACGGAAGTTTCCGTCGAAACCTGGTTTAACATATAAAATTATTCCTAATACTGTGGTTTTATCCCTATAGTTACACGTACGCTACTGCTATTTTTTGGACATATATATATATATATATATATATATATATATATATATATATATATATATATATATATATATATATATATATATATATATATATATATATATATATATATATATATATATACATATATATATATATATATATATATATATATATATATATATATATATATATATATATATATATACATATATATATATATATATAGATATATATATATATATATATATATATATATATATATATATATATATATATATATATATATATATATATGACTCATGGATACTACCATCAGTGTCACTCTTATCTATTCCAAGCAACGTTTCGGATTACCTAATCTATCTTCAGGCTAAAGGGATAAACACAATTCGTGAGGTGAACAAATGTTAACTTAACCCTAAATACAAATCAAAAGAAATTAATTAAGATAGTAAACCTATAATATTAAAAGTATTAATAATCACAAGTACATATACAGATAAGCTCAAAGCAAAGAAGAGGAGCACATTCATACCTGCTGACTGCGAATCCAGGGAATGACTAAGGAATTTACCAAAACCTGACACGATTATGGGTAGTTTGTTTTTGGAAGAATATTAACAGGTCTTTAGCTGGTTGTTTGTGGCTATTACAGATTATGGGAGGCAGGTCAAGTCTTAATTTAACGGGGGCGAACATGTTTTTTTATGAAGAAAGATTCCAGAACAAAGCCGATTACATTAACAAAATAAATTCTATCTTTAAGGATTCCTCTGATTGATCACTTTTTTGTGGGGAATGTTTTTTCTAAGTTTATTGTCTTTGTGTGTGAGGTAATTTTCACTAATCCCCGTGCAGGATTAAAAGGCTCTATAATTACTACTAATATAGAGATCAATTTTTTTTATTATAACTTATTTTCTTTTCTTTATTCATTGTACGTACAATAGTTTTTGAGTTAGGATATTTGGTACGATCGTAAGAACCCCTTAATCTTTACCGTGAGTTTCTTTGACGACCCGAGCGGCAAAACGCGCATTTTCACCAGCAAGATGTCGTCATTTGAACGTTTCCGACCGCAATGAGAGATCCATGGGTTGTCCGGCAAGGATCTAACTGCCTATATTCAGGAGGAAGAAAGAAATTGAAGGGCATAAAAAGAGAGAAAAGAGAAGAGACCAAATAGATACTAAAGAGAAAAGAGAAAGAGAGCAAAGAGAGATGGAAGAGAGAGAAAGAATTCGTCCGCATGAATGCGAGCTAAACACAAACCAATTGGAAACCCTTTTCTTTAGTTCGAGGGATGAACCCACCCACCCTACTTAACGCCCTTTGAGAAAATTTTTAAAGGGAACCACTGGGATATTAAAGCCGATGGCGTCACTCTACTACTCCCCCAGCTCAATACCCACCTTCGTGAAATTTTCAATATGCTCTCCACCGAAGCTACCCTCTATTAATCCACCCTCACGTTGGAACTATTATACGCTATTATATGAATCCTGATTTCTATAGGGAAAAGTAATGCTATGTGAGAATATTGCCCAGGAAAATTTACCTCAAATTTGGATTCATCCTCCAGAGGAATTTTCAATCCAACAAAAAACTACGAGTCCCTATTAGATTTCCTCGTACGAAATCAGTTGATTGCTGCTCTACCCTCCGAAATCCACGCATTCGTGAAGGATAGAGGCTTGTCTTCTTCCAAGGAATATATTGAAGAGGCGGATGTACACGCATCAGCCCACAACCTATACCCGAAATACCCCCAAGATATCGCATCCCCCATCCCCCTAAAGTAAAAGGAAACATCTCCACGTTTCCCCAGGAGAACTCGCCCAAGTTTGTGAATGTGCTTGGTTCCTCCAAACCCAAGTACCATGCCCCACCGGAATTTAGCGATATTAAGCCTCTCATCATCAATCTCCCTGCGTCAGATTACCTTCGAAGGCCCGTTTTATTTTTTTCCTGCGACGTACCTGGTCATGTGAGAACTAACTGTCCCGAAAATTCAAAATACCGTTTCCCTCTTAACAGCAAGTCCATCAGGATAAGTGCCTCTCTCTCTTATGCGTCCGCACGCCCTGAAAGGCTAGCAACTTCCCCAACAATTGGTACCCTGGGAAAGCAAGTAAACTCTTTGTTTAAGAAAAGCTCCACCGGTAGGCTACATTTTGAAAACGGAACAATCAATGGTTGCATAGTGTCAACCCTCGTAAGAGACACCGGCTGTACTTACATCATCTTCTCAGAAAAGTAAAAAGTTGTTCCTCCCCTAGTGAGCCACGACCACGCTAAATGCGCAGTAGTCCCTGACTAATTGGGGCATGTCACTCCTTTCCCCGTGGTCCGCTGCTAAATCGAATGTAAATACTTTACTGGTTGGCCGAAGTGATAGCAGACCCCGTTAAGTTATGAGCCGTGTTGGTCGGCCAGATCCCGCATCTCTCCCCTAACCCCGTCGCACTGTCCGTTATCACGAGGACCCAGGCGCTAATGGACACTGTGCTCCCCGTGCCATTATAACTCTCATATGCCTCAGACTTTGCAGCCCTTCAGAATGAAACATTTGCAAGCGCTCAGGAAGTGTGTCCCACCCTTCATCTCTTACAAGAAAAACGGAAAATGACTAACGAGGATCTGCCCTTGGTCAAAGGAAGGTCTCTTACCTCAGTAGTGACGTACTCCTTTTTGGTCCAGTTCAGCTGAGGAAAAATCCACAACTCGCTCTTTATGTATCTGCCGTTCGCATGTTCCCCAAGTCCTCCGACTTGCCCACGATGGATTACTAGCTGATCATTTTAGCCACAATAAAACCGCTCAGAGATTTTTTGTTATTCCTTTTGACCTGGTGCTGCCAAAGAAATTGCTGAGTTATGCAGGTCGTGTGATATTTGTCAAAAGACTACAACAAAAAGGATAATACGGCTAAAACCACCTTCCCCACTCCCAAAGTCCCGAATTGTCTCGGAGCCTTTCTTTAGAGTGACAATAGACTCAATTAGTTCAATTCAACCCCCTTCTAGCGAAGGACACTCATACGTCTTCACGTTTGTCGATTTTGCGAGAACTGTGTGGCCCCTCTTATCTCGCAACACCCTCCAAGACTTCCGTTTCCCGTGTCTGAGACTCATTCTCGTACCGCAAAACCGTTTGATTTTGGGGATTCCAGCTCTCTAGAGCAGATAAAATATCGTTCTTTAATAAGAAGTACTCAAACCTCCATCTACGAGTCCTCCTGGTCAGAACTCACAGAAGTATCTCCTCGAATACCTGTCCCGTTGGACTCCCCCCTCCGAAAAACTCTAAGCTTCAAGGTAAAGCAATGTTCGTTTTAATCCCCTAATTACAATTCTAAATCAATCGTCACCTAGTTTCCCTTTAGAATTGACTTCCCACTCAAACTTAAATGATAATTATTCGGATTAATTTAATTTTGCACTTCACACTTAGCTCTGTCATATTGTAAATAGTCACGATCCAATTAAGTATCATTACAAAACACGATTTGTTCCTATATACAGTATATATATATATATATATATATATATATATATATATATATATTGCCCCGTTTACTATATATATTAAAATTATATTTTGGGGTCTTGATCTTTATAGATCCTTGAACCGCAACTTGGCAAGCCATTAGATAAATCCCGCCAAATTGTAAACGTGCTCAAAATCAAGGGGGCAGCCTTTTACTCCTTTAGTTGCTCCAAAGAATATCGCAGACAGCCTCGGTTCGGTTATCTGCCCACGCATGTGTATGCGCCATTACTTTGTGCGCGTCTACACAGGCATGCCTTGACATATTTGGACCGTCTCTTGTCTGTTATCAACTACCAGGAATACAAATGGTTGATCTTAACGTTGTTTGAATCATCCTACCCCTTCGAGGTGGGTAGACAAACTATCCATGATTTATGTGCTTGTGGGACAGCCGGGCAGACGACCAGCCCTATGTCAGATAAGACTGGTCGTCAAGACATGAATTAGAACCTGGTTCACACAACGTTCGATCCTACCCTCCGGTTGAAACAAGTAAGATATTGCTTCCACCCCTGCACATCAAACTTGGTTGGCTGAAGAACTTTTTCAAGGCAATGGACCGAGAAGGTGAAAGCTTTGCTTTCCTCTTTCAGAAGTTCCAACGAATCAGCATGGAAACATGTAGGCAGGTGTATTTGATGGTCCTCAAATAAGGGAGCTCATGAAAGAAACCAGTTTTGATGAAGCACTATTTTCTCGAGAATTGTAGACACCAGTGAACAACAGGGTAAGCACTTTCGCCAAGATATAAGTGTGATGAAAGAACGTTCACAATGGTGTTAACATGTCAACTTTCTGGCTGAATACCCCTGGTGCATGAAAAGGAATTTGTTGTCTAATAGAAACTATCGGAACTCCCTGAAGAGACCATTCATACATGAGTAGCTTTTTTGTATGTTATACTCTTTTTAGTATCAGATAGAACATTCTGTAAGCCTCCTGTCTATAAATTATTTAAACTTTACTATTGTGCAAACATTCGCCTACAAATAGATCGGAACATAAAAGAATTTCAGGCATTTGCTTATATATTAAAAAGTTGATCTGATTAGATAAAATGAGCATGACTTTCGGATTCAGCGCGTAAAACCTACTTAAAATCAGATATTATGTGTAAAACCTTGAAAATAGCTCAGACTAGTGTTATCAAAGATATATACAATATAGATTACAATATATATTTCAAAATTGACCATTATAATGACACGAGAAAAATCGAAGTAAATTGTTGGTAAAACTTTACCTCGCAGGAAACAAGAAGTACTTTTTTAACCGCAACATCAATCTATGGAATTGACTCTATCGTAACATAATTAATTTCCAACCCCTAAATACCTTTAAACGTCAGGTAGATAATACTTTAAATCTAATTCCCAATTAACATGGTTCACAAGCAAATAAATTTCTTTTCTTTAGTTGAGAGATTGCCAAATTTTCCGGGAATATCAGAACCAAAGGTAACCTCGTATGGACTGCAAAGTGTGTTATGGCTTAAAATATCTATGTAGCTCTATGTAAACTAGTCATCTAAGTGATTAAAATGTTATATTGAGTGGCTTGTTCCTAAATTTTAATAATCTACATCAAATACTAAAGGCTTTCTCAAGCGTATGAATTCAATAAACTAGGTTAAATGCTAAAAACTTTCTCAAGCCCTTGACAAATGATCTGTATGTAATAAGTGAATCGGTAGACTACGTTTGTTCCATAGGCGATTGCTCTGACAATATAGTGTTTATTTTCAGATAATAAAATACATGATGCTATAAAGTGTGTGATAGAACGAGTTAATTTCAACTTCTATCACATTTTAGTTAAAACCATGAGGCTGCCCACGTGCATCTTCGATTCGAGGCTTGGAGTCTTATCAACAGCTACTGGACGCCAATGTTTAAACAAGGAGGTTATCGTCCCCCCCGTTCGCCCCCATACGCCGACCTCGCCAGATCGAGTTAGGCTTATGGGCAGATAAGGCATTGTTCCCCGGCTCGGCTGTGCGTTCCCTCGAAGCTTCCACCCCATTCTCCCCCACGCCAAGGAGATGTCCTGGCTATTTATATGGAAACTTTACCACTAAGATCAGATTGGAGATCCAGATTTTCGTCGCGAAACATCACCACGACCCTCTCTCCCTTTGTGCGCCAAGGGACCTCGACCTCGAGATTCACCATCACTTGTCCAGAAAGAGGACAATATTCCTTGAGTGCCAAAGGTTCGAGCCTTTAGTGACGCCAAGTCCCCAAGGCATCCCCCCCCCCTGTTGTTCAAGGAGAACAGCATTAGAACAGCCATTGTTCGTTTTGAGCCCTTCGCCAAGAAACGGTTCTCATCCCCCCCCCCTGTTGTTCAAGGAGAACAGCATTAGAACAGCCATTGTTCGTTTTGAGCCCTTCGCCAAGAAACGGTTCTCATCTCCCCCCTGTTGTTCAAGGAGAACAGCATTAGAACAGCCATTGTTCGTTTTGAGCCCTTCGCCAAGAAACGGTTCTCATCCCCCCCTGTTGTTCAAGGAGAACAACATTAGAACAGCCATTGTTCGTTTTGAGCCCTTCGCCAAGAAACGGTTCTCATCCCCCCCTGTTGTTCAAGGAGAACAGGATTAGAACAGCCATTGTTCGTTTTGAGCCCTTCGCCAAGAAACGGTTCTCACCCCCCCTGTTGTTCAAAGGAGAACAACATTAGAACAGCCATTGTTCTTGAGCCCGTAGACAAGAGACGGTTCTCATCCCCCCCTTTGTTCAGAAGAGAACAACCTAGAACAGCCATTGTTCGTCAAGCCGTTCGTCGAGTAACGGTTCTCCTTTCCAAGACGCCACGTCAGGATCCTTTTATCCCCCCCCCCCTTCGGCTGGAACTCGCCAGCGGACCGAATATTCCTTCAAGTACCTTCCACTGCACCCTAATGAAGTTACGTAAGCCAAGCGTCACCTTTTGAGTATTGATCCCTTATTTGTCAATTCTATCCTGTGCTTTAAATGGTTTATCGAACCATCCCATCTCTTTAACTCTATATTTGTTTTACCTTTTTTAATCCCTTAAATCCTTGGATTAGCCCGAGTCTCCACGACCCTTTCCATTCTGTTTATGTCAATATTTTCCGTTTTTGTGTATTGTTTAAAGTTATTATTAATAAAACTCTATTTCATTAATGATAGCAATATTATTATCCTTGAGCTCAGTTCCACTTCTTAAGCATTTTGAAGATACATAATATCGGCCGCCAGACAGTAAAAACGCACTCTAGAGATAATTAAGGAAGTTCCCTCAACGAATAGTGATATATGGTATATCGTCGGGAGTCATTCTACGACAAAGTGTATATAGTCCGCGGGATCACCGCTTTCCTGATAGAAAACTAATTGTCATGGATTTCTTTGTTTTCTTTGTTACTTTATTAAAAAAACAACATCGAAAGAGTTAGATCATACCACTGAAATATTTTTTTATCCTAAACTATTTGGTACACATAAATTCTAGTAAGTATGTAAAACGTTCACCACATGCGTTTATTAGGTCAACTCTTATTTCATGTTAGCTGAACATTAAATTATTTTTCTTTTGTAAAGTAGGCCGAAAATCCCTTTCATTTGCAGGTGTATTTCTTCCTTATTCATTGATAGGTTTTGAGCGTGTGTGTCTGAAAATTTGTAGCATATAGCTCCTTTATGAAACTCCAGAAATATTTTATTATGTTATTTTCTATCCTAGCTGTTTTTGGTAAAACATTTGATCATTATATTCAATCATTTCTCTAATTGTTCAATTCATTCTTATTTTGTCTTTTGTCTGGAATTTGTTTAGTTATATGACTTTTCTATTTTAAATATTCTGAAGTTGAAAATTTTAAATTAGTTTTGGCTTAATGTAAAGCCTCTACTGAGATATTCTGTAACTCTGTCATTTGATTCATTACACCTGTCTTCCAGCGGAAATCGGAGGTTGTTTATTTTGCATCGGGCTTAAGGTTTCAGTAAATTTTATCTCTTTGTCACAAATATTTCATTATATTTGTTTTATCTATTTCAATCGTGACTTAGCGAAATCAGAGATTGATACCCCTTTAGAAACAACTGATATGTCCATCGTAAATTTGTTCTATTGAACAGTATTTAATCGAACTCAGTCTTGTTCCGATCTGCCTCACTCTTTTTTATCATATTCATGGTCTAGTTCCGTAGAAAGAGATCATAATGTTAGAATTTCCGCTTTCACCTTCTTCGAGTATTCATGTTCAAAGTTACTTTAGATTTATTGCAAAGATCCTTAAAGACTGATTATCATGGCTAAGGTATCTTACCTTTACTTGAATTTCTTCAATAATTAATCATCATGGATAAACTTTTTCATAAAGTAGAGGTAGGCATAAAGATTTCATAGAAATACGGGACTTCTTACTATGTTGAAATTTTTTAGGTGCTTATAATTGCATTACTAGTAGTTAATATCTATTTCATACTGTTCTTACCATCTTTAATTAATCAATCCGATAATTCTTTAATTTCTGTTATGAATGGTACTATTTTCATGTATCAAGAATCCTTCTCTTTTTTTCGACATGTATAAAAATGTAAGTGACCTTTTTCAAGTACATTCTTTAATCTTCTCTTCTCATTACTTAGAGAATTTTCACTTTGCTCTTTTACCTTATTAGCACCTTTTAATCTGGTCTGGGCTAATGTGGGTAAATTCTTTAATTAACCATTTTAACCTACAATTGAAATGCAACTGTAAGATTGATTTCTTTATAATGTAAAGTTCGAAGAACAAAAGCTTAGCTTCATCACCGCAACATTCAGAAATTAACTTTTTACACTTTGTATATAAAATGTCTAAAAAATTTCTAAGATAATATTTTACGTCAGGTATTATAGCCTCAAAAAAGGGAAGAAAAATTAGGCACAATATTAAGATATGAACGTTGGAGCTTCACATACCTGCAGACGAGAGTACGTGTGCGGTCATATACAAATTCTAGATGTGTTTCTCAAAATTATAATCATTGCAGGAAATTCGCACGTAAAAATTTTATTTTTATACTTTTCTTTGTTTCTCAGGAACTCAAACTCATAAGACAAACATACAATATTTATCTGATAACATTTAAGAAAACCTTTTTATGGTGTTTAGTGAGTAAAAAGCAGAATGAAGAAGTATTAGACGTAATTACATAAGTGATGTTATTTATTTGCCAAAGTTCCTCCATATTATGTAAACCGAAAACAGAGATATAAATAACGAACGTTAGATATACATAATATATAAGAATATCATATAGATGTAAAAGAAAATTACCTAATGGAATTAAAAACAATTTGATTTGACTTTAAACAAATCTCACGTCATAGTTTTTTCCGTTTTTCTCATGTTCTTAAAATTTCTACATTTTTGCAAAAAGGTTGAACCCCTGAAGGAAGAACAAAGGTAATAATGTAATATTTCTTCTATAATCTCTATAATTCTGTTTTTTAAATAGAAATATATCTTTCTTTCGTACGTAGCATTTCTTCCGTGACAGTGTCTAAATCTCAAGGTTGCTCTTCAGTTGGTAACAAGACATTCGGGTACCCTGTAACCCTATCTATTAGTCCTGGTCTACAGTTTTTTATACAGTCATCCCAATGCATATATGGAAGAGATTCAAGTAATTTTCTTTAGGTTATGTCACAACTAATACTCACTCGTATCTACAGGTCAACCATTGATATACTATGCTGAATGTTCTTATGTTTACTCGAAAATACTCCCGTTCGATCAGTGGCGGTATTGACAAAAGGAAAAAATACATCTATCTTCTTGCAGGCCAGATATTACGAATAAATAAAGAAAAATAAACTGAGGGGAATTTGAAAAAAAATAGTGAAAACCTATTAATATATGCTGCCAAGGCGGCAGAAAAGGAAAGCATTGATCACCAACCCTCGTTTTTTTCATGTTTCGTGCATAACTTCCATTTCATAACCGTTATACAGTGGCCCCTTGGAAATCTATAACAATTAAAGTCAACTTACAGGCTTTTAATTTTACAGATTAGTTTTTTCATATTTTCCTTATGTTTGATGACCATCTCCAGTTTCATTATGTTGTTAGTTCGTAAACTCTTTTTATATGGTCGCACCTGGTTTTCTATATGGTACTTTCCTTTGAGGTACTGACTCGGCTGCTTCCGCAGGGTGTAAATAGCCAGAACGTGACCTTAAGTTCTGCGGCCACACGTATCACAAACATGCCATTTTCTAAAAATGCCAATGCACTACCTTTCATTACCATGGGAAATTCAGATGCGCAACAGAAAATGCGTGAGGGTAAATTTCTCAGTGAGCTCTGACTTACTACTGAGCAGCAGTTTGTCAATTGTATGTATGTCGCTAGGTTTTACCCTACCCTCTGACGTCATCACAAGCTTCTCGCACTCGATTTGTGAACGGAACGAATCCGAAGCTTATGAGCATTTTCTGGTGTATAGATTTCGGATGCGATAAATGTCTAGATTTCCGATGCGCCAAAGTATACGAAATAATTTCATCATTAAAGAAAAAATTTATTTTCTGTCGTATTTTCAGATATTCGTTTGGTATAAACTATGGCTTTATAGAGTATCTTTCCCTACTGTCACTGAAATAATACTTCTAAAGAAATTTTCTTCCTTTCTTCAATAAAACCAAAATGCAGGAAAGCCTTGCGAACTATTTTGATCGACTTCTTTTTACTATCATTTTAGCATAAATTTAAAGTAATAGTAGATAAATCTTCACTTCGTCTTCTTTCAGGCATAAAGCTTTCAATTACTGTTTTGTTTCTCTTTTATTTACGAAGCAAATAACGAAAGTAAACAAATGCACATATTAGTTTGATATTCTATTATAATTTGGAGTTTCGATAGCAATGAAAAGTATCAGGATACTTGTTCATTTTCTACTGTAACCTATAATTTCGCCTAAATTATTTTGGGTTTGTTTATTTTACTATATAACCTTTTTGATGATTTATTTTGGGGGGGTTAATTGGAATTTCTTTTTCTTAGTTTGCCTATAATATATCTTTTCCATAGGTTCCTTTAATATATTAGCATTTTAAATAATAGTATTTTGACTACTCTTTTCTTAATGTTATGCTACCTACTTTCCTAAGCTATTCATTTTAATATTATCCACGTAAAAATTATTTTGTGATTAGATCAGTGTTGATTAATGGTAGTTTTTTATTTAGTATTTCTCGGGTGTGGGTGGTCGAGAGCTTTGCATTATGGCGTTTGATGACTCTGTCTTGAAGATGTGCTGCTAGCAGCCGTTATGCGGTTGTAGATGGCATGAGAATATACGAAGAAGTGTGGTGTTCGCAATCACCGACGTTGCATGTATACTGGTACAAAACGCTACACTCCTGCAAGTGTTCCATCATATATTTTATCATTTGAAAAAAACAACAAAATTATAGATAGGTTGAATCACTTGCGAATAAAAAGTACATTTGAGATCTAAGTGATTAAAATGTTTTATCAAATTGTTTGTATATAAAATTTAAAATAACTATGCCAGTTGTTCAAATTAATTTACAGTGGCATTAATAAACTTCTGTATCAGTCCAATGAGCCTGGTTTTGTTTTATTAAATTTCACGTAGTCGCTTAGCATATGGATGGAACGTAGTCTAGTCCCTCAGTAGCTTCCTTCTAGACAGCCTACGCACTCATTCTTCTATACTAACTCTATAGCATTCAGTTTTACTTACTTCAGCAAAAAAAAACATGTTGCTTAAGCATTTGAAACTGGATCAACGAAAAAGAATTATGAAATTTACTGGAAACCATGTTGCTTAAGCATTTGAAACTGGATCAACGAAAAAGAGTTCTGAAATTTACTGGAAATTTGACAAGGTGGGCGATCTCAAACTGCAAAAAAAAAACACACTAATCACAAACTTGAATTTTGTAAAGGGTTTCACTTAATGTAAACCGGAGTTAAACATTTTCAACAAAATCGTTTGGTCAATTGATATTACATTTAAAACATTTAACCTGAATTGCACAGAAAATCGAAACAAGAGCAGTTAGTGGTCACGCGATAATCCACAACTATGAATAGGCATGCAGATACACCCACAAAGGAAAAGTAAAAAACGATTCCGAGCCCTTTCCTCTTTATTATTAAAGACCTTTTCAAGGAATGAAAAGGAGGCTGGACATACATTGCCTTAAATCGTGGAAGTGGGAATTAAACTATTCAACTCTAAACCTTAATTAGGGGGTACAAAATCCTGGTTAGTTCACGCTAGACCCCATTATCACTACATACATAAAATCTCAAATAAAGTTGATTAAGGATATTGTAACCCCTACTTAAGTTGCAGAATTAGGTAGTCTAATCCCCCTTTCTACTATTTAAGGCAATGTATTTCTAGCCTCCTTTTCATTCCTTGAAAGGTCTTTAAGAATAAAGACGAAAGCGCTGGGAAACGTTTTTCACTTTTGCTTTGTGGGTGTTGCTGCATAGGATGCATATAATCATGTTAATTTCCCAGGATTAATAAAACAGATTAAATCAGTAATTTAATAGAGGCTAAAGGAAACTCGCGCTCTCGTCATAAAGATGGGTCACTTGCAGGAGTGTAGCCTTTTTTACTAGTATACATGCAACGTCGGTGCTGTGAGCACCACACTTCCCCATACATTCGCATGATATCTACAATCTTATCACGGCTGCTAACAGCATATCTTTAAGACAGAGACATCAAACGACATAGTGCAAAGCTCCCGACGACCCCCACCCGAGAAATGCTAAATAACAAAACTACCATTAATTCCCAAGAGATTAATGCAGACGACTACACATTGCTGAAGCAGTCAGTATATGGCAACGAAGCCCCAAAATAAACATACAGCTCCAGCCAAAAACCTGTTTGCCCGCCACTCGCAGTGTTAATATCAACCAGATTGTTTCTGAAATGTAGTCCGATTAATTGATTCGGCTCTCATCTATCATTAGGTCTGCTATGTTTTTATACTCTCTTGTGGAGATTAATCAGGTCCATACTTATCCATCCAGCCTAAAATTGGATTCATAATTCTTAGGGGTAAAGATCATCGGGCGAGTGGTTGGGGATTCTCGCTCACTTACCAATTTAAACTATATAAACACACGCACAGAACCATTTCCTTGGTATTCTTAGCGAAAGCAGTCCTTGCCTCCAAGATGACCATAAAAATTAGTGTACACTTTCATGCGCAGAAACACTGAAACAATCACATACAATCGACACCGCCATCGCTAATATCATAAAGATATACTGAACAAATACTCATTTTTAGGTTAGCTACTGACGCCCAAATATTCCACAAACGTGAAAAAGATACTCTGGCAGGATAAAAACACAAAAAACACTGCCACACACCATCCCCAAGCGACACCAAGTACGAATATGACGTAACAGCCCTCTTTGACTTAATTTTTTAACCTAATAACTCTTCACTTCACTCAAAAATGTATTCGACGCAGAAGCCATTCAAGCACTAAATTACAAATGCACCAATAACTGGACTGCCATAACACTGTCTGAGGAAAGACACTCAAACACGCTGCTGGATGAGAGCTTTAAGGTCCTCGACACCCTGACACATCCTTCGCCTACACCAGGACGTGCGGTGGTACAGAATCATGCAAAGCAGACCTTATCTGTTCTAAAGGAGAGGTTAAAGGTCGCTTCAACACCGAATGTAAAATTAATACCCTCCTTTGTATAATGTGTGATGGTTACCACGATGCTGTGAGCATGAGGTGTATGTAACTCATGAGGAAGCGCGTGGATGCCGGTGCCACTCTACTTAGCCAACCCACCACACTGACACCAACACCAACAAGCGATGAGGCGACCGCAATAATTTTGGCAACCCCAAATAAATCTAGACACCTTTCTTACCTCGGAGGAAAAATATATCCCTGGGGGTGACAACTGCTTATATGCCAGCGTCTTTAACCTGCTCTTTCCAGGAAATGGACTGGGGCAGATCGACTTTCCCGAGATGGTGTTCCCCCAATTAGAGGGGCATAAAACCACGCCCACGACTCCTTACTACAGCTGGCTACACTAAACCTCTCTCCCTGTTCAATCTTTTTCTAATCCTTGTCCTCCACCACACACCTTGTCTCCTCTCCTGCTCTCTCTCTCTCTCTCTTCTCTTTGCTCCAACGTTGGGGCCGCGTTTACCTTTCTGCTAATACCTTTCCAGGCAATGCCCTCCATCTCCCCTCACTTCTTTCCTTATCCTCACCTTGCCTTCCATAGTCTCCACACTTCCTTTCACTTTCCTCCTCTCCCTACCCACTCCCTCCACCTCTCCTTGCCCAGTACCTAACATTCTTCCTACACCCTAGCCATTTCTGGTCATGTGACCTCATCTCAACCCAGTAAAACACTTGCTTGCAAACCTTCAAATCTCACAAACTTGATTATGCTGGCAGAATCTACCTATCCTCAAACACCACGCGTGTTTGAAACCACATTGACTGCCATAATATAATTACAATGTCATAGAATATGGATGGAACAGCTGCCTAATTTCACAGCACCACCAACGCAGTCCGTTTCCGGCCACAGGCCGGCATATTGTGACACAGTTAAACGTACGCAGTTGTCATGGTCTTAGCGTCTCCAATTGCGTATTCAACACTCAAACACCTCATATCATAATCCAATAGCCTACTCTTTCCTAGGAACAGACTTTGCAGGCTTCCCCACTACTTCACTCGATATGTGCTGCATCTGGAATAATTGATCCTAGTTAAGTGCCCTATAAACCACACTATCATAAGCAGGCAAGGCGATTTCTTTGTACCCTGCAAGGTACAAACGGTTTCTGGCCCTATTATAGTTGCTAGCCACTACTGCCTGCCACGACAAAAGCTACACATACGGCCCACTCCAGACTCTATCAAACCTTACTCTTTCATTTTTCTCTGTAGGAGACCAAAATGGACACCATCCTACACTGCTCTCGAACACCACAATTGACGAAGATATGTATCTGACCGGGACCATGTGTAAATTTCGCTGCAAGTTTATAGCCCGCAACGCCCATACCTATTGGGACCATCGCAGAACGATAGCGTCCCCGGGGATAGTCCTCCAATATGATCCAGCCGCACCCATCCACACTCGCATAGCGTCAAGTCCCGATGTAGTATCTGACCAGCACCCTATATGCCATTTACTCTTCCTTTCCCTTATCCTACTCCACACACCACAACTATACCTTTACACTAAAGCACACAGGTAAGAGTCCAAGAAACACTTAACAATAAACACTACAAATAACTTTAGTCTCGAGGACACCAACCCACTAAACCTAGAAGACCACTAAAGCACAATCATGAACACCGTCAACATCGCACGTGACATGTACACACCATGCAAGACTTACACATTCATTAAATACTTTAAATTTTTAATTCATAATCTAAGACTTATTACCCTCTACAATAACCACGACATCAAAGGCCCGGGAAAACCCATGACGCTCCTACTTACTCAGAGCCTACAATGCGTGTCGCATGATCGGAACAACCAGTGGCACGAGGGTTCCCGGATGGTGGCTGACGCTCGTTACACTGACTCTTCCGTCTCCTGGCGGCGCGTATGGTTTGTTTGTGACCATCGTTCGCGTCATAATACAGAAAGTACGAGAGTCATGACTGAAAACCCTTCTATTAATAAGGATGTTGACCAGGCCTGCGATAAGATATAGAATAAGGGGCTTCATTATAAACTAGTTAACAAAAAAAGAGGTCCCTCTCTTTATTAGCAATCTTCTCCCACACTAGTTTACCAACCTAAAGTATTCGAAAAAAGCATGCCCAATAATACTACGCGCAGGCATGTTGTACAGGAAGGAAATGGTCTACAGTAGTTCTAATAAAACGTGAGCAGACGGCATCTCGAACAACGCTTGCAGCAATCACGACTGTCGTTTTTCTAGAGGTACCTTCCTCCCTTAGGATCTCAAGAAAGCACTCCAGCTTCATTCATTCTTCCCTCCCACTTACACATACTCCACCCCACTGATTGATGTACTTTAAAGAGAATTTTCCCGGACTGTTTCTTTAAATATCACCTCCTAATCCAATGCATTGCCCCCCTCGCAATCTTGCCTAGTGAACGTGGGCTCTGCACATAAGCCTCTTTTAACTATGATTTTAACTTAAAAATGCATAATTAGAGGCTCCCAGGCAAGAAATAAAAAGAGTTACAACCTGCGAGGAGGATAATTTCACGCTACTCTCTGTGTTCAGCCAGAACCCAGGAGAGTCATACAACCGTGCTATGGGAAATTCTAAATAACCAAAACCTGTTGACAGGGCCACCCTCACCGGTCGAAAGTCGTTGATTATACGTTCTTCCATCATTAAGTAAAGTATGTTTTTCGAAATTATGAGGACCCATCCACGTTCATATTCACTTACACATATTCCTCAAATCCGAAATCTTGCTTATAGTGGCAATCAGCAACGCGGTATTGGGATTTCCTAACTTAAAGTCTCTAAAATACTGACCACCCCAAGAATAAGCACACAATGAAGGCTATGGATGGCGAAACCAGGAAATGTTTACTCCACGCGGACGAAAACAAATGCAGACTGCCAACGCCGGCGATACTGAAACTCTCAAACACTCTAGACACACCAATATCCAAAACTTATATTCATTTTCATATGAAACCCACGACAATTACACAATCTCGCTAAAACCACAATGGCTGAACAACAACATTTTAACAAATATCCAGAAACTTTCGTAAGCAAACACCACAAACATACGAAAAACCTACTATTTATGTTTAAAATTTCATACGAAGTACCTATCACGCGTCTCCGGTATGAGTACGGTGAGAAGATCAACCAAGCACTCTATTTAGCCGAATCCGGAAATGGCCTTTTATCACACTCTCTGAAAAAATCCACAAAAACACAAAGCTGGACAGAGCTATCAAAGTCTCCGGCAAACTTATATACGCGCAGCTCATAGAACAAAAACAAACAATCAGAACACGCCTGTATCTTCGTTGTTACAAAATTTTACAGTAAACCAATACATACCAAGCAGACCGTCTCTGCTTTGTCTAAAATGTAAAAGAGCACCTTTACACTGACTGAACAAACAATATTCTCCTATGTTTTAACTGCGGCGGCTACCAGGTGGCATTAGGCATAAGGTGACCAAACCGTTTAGAAGCTCGTAAGAATGCTGTTGCTGAGTTTAGAAGCCCTCGATACTCACCATCAACAGACTTCCATCCAAACCCTCCACACCTTCACCCAAACTGACAGCAAACAACATTCCAACAAGCCTCCCAAAATCAACTGGCCTCCACGGCGAGAAAGGAAATGTCGTGGGGTGACCGTCACCTCTACCTCAATCTCCCTTACCTGTTCTATGCAGAAAATGTAGTTGGAAACATCGTTCCTTCAATAATGCTTTTCAGCATAATACAAGAACAATAAGGCAGAAATCCAGGTCCTCTCCCAACAGCTGGGTGCACGAACTCACTCCTACTTACTCCGTTCTTATCGAGATCTTTCCCCATAAATCACCACTCTTCCACCTCATACCCTGTTCTTCTCCTCCCCTGTGTATTCAAACATCACGCACTCTTCTTTCACCAAACCAAACCCACCATAATGAGTCAATGTCAAGGTTTTCACCTTAACTTTAGACACGGCAAATGATGAGGCTAGCTATCTCACTAGTTCATTATGGTGATTCTGTTGCGAGCTCATCTGTTCGAACTTCAGAACATTCTTCCTCTATCGTGGAGCGACTATGTTCGCAGACAGAGTCCACCGTAGTGACCACGCCACACGATTTCACAATCACATAGCTCTATCTCCCTCGTACTATATGAACACATATCTTTATACTTCCTACTATTATCTTCACCTATACTAATACCCACACCATCCCTCAAACACCACTAACACCAACTGATAGGAGTTGAAAAGAGACATAACCACTGACACTTCACAAAAGTTCAATCTTTTAGACACTAACTCTACACATATATAGTCAGGCTGGAGCACATTCATGACCATCAAAAACACTGAAAGGAAACTATACACACCACGCGAGAAACAGATACATTAAACCCTTGAATTTTTTCATACACACAAAAATAGTGATAGCATTACGCAACAACTACTACGACAGAGGCCCGTGCTAACAAACATAACACTCCTACGTGTCTGCTGGATCGAAACCACTTCTTCTGGCGACGCGGGAAGAGGATAAAGGCAAGAACCCCCAAAATCTTATTACCTTACAACACAAAAACTAAGCACTGACCGATACAAATCCCACTTTGAAATTTTCGACACACACGGCGCAACTAACCCACACGCACAAGAGCACTTCCAGAATGACGGGAATGGTGTCGTTTCCACGTTGATGAGCTATACCCCACTCCCCTAGTACGAATGGAGGTGTTCGACAAATCTACCACACTAACAATCCCTGTCACCGTTAAGGGAATAAAACACTACATTAAAACAACACCTAAACGACGCCCCGCACGTTCCAGCCTCACAAGGACAATAATACATTATCTTTAGGAAAGCATTTTTACTACAATTACACACCTATCAATGCCTTCCTCGCCTCTTACTTCTTTCACAACTATTTTAAACATCACAATGCATACTTCGAAACAAAGTTCCAAATTACGCAAACAATTATAGGCTTATTGCACTATTAGAGTACCTAGGCTGATGACATGACAATTCTCTTCTCTGGTTAGGGAACGAACAAAACCACGAATCTTGTACAAATAATACTGAATGACAAAACAGAATATCTGGGCAAATGGCTCATAGCTACGCATCCTCGAATTCACAGACGAAAATCTAAGGAGCACGAGATCACTACATGCACAACATACAAATAAATATACAAACATACAGCAGACATAAATTATCTAGCTACCACAAAACTTACATATAAACTTCACACGAAAATACTCAGGGCCACATTTAAAAAGGTTCTACGTTTCAACTTGCACCAAAACATTCCAAAACAAGAGATAAACATATAAATAAAAAGCTGTGCAGCTTTTATCCTGCTAGCCACAAATTACAACTATGAAATCGCTAGTTCGACCGATCCTTACATAAGTACCATCACACACGCACCAGCGAGCCATACATGGAAGAGGAAAGTACAACGTATTCAGAACTCTGATCTGAAACCTGCGTTGCGGTCTCCGATTTTTGGTTTTTGGTGCCATATGGTGACGGCTTCATCCATGAGTAATCAGCATTCGCTCTCTTGGAGAAGAATGGCTGTGTTATTGTTCATCATTTCTTGAGTTAGTGTCTTTCTGTATGTTACAATGTGCTTTTTAATGACTCAGTCTTGTAGATGTGCTGCAATTCACCGTGCAGGGTTTAAAACTTTCTTTTTTTTTTTATTTGGTATATATGTAGAGTTAGATACAAAATCATGAACAGTATAGTGAACTATAATTTAAGAATATTTGGTGAGAAGAGGTGATAAAAATAGATTAATAGAGATAAATTGCTGGTAAACAGAACCGATCTATTTTTCTTATTTATAAGATTTATTTACGTTAATATAACTTTTCCTTTTTATGTAACATTTGAATCTTTGTAAGTGTTTTAGGAAGGATTTTTTTCCATTTTGGTTAAGAATTTAGTCCATTTTGGTAATGATTATTTGTTAGCTTCTAGTGTTATTTATAAATGTCGTTTGTTGGATGTCTCTCGATAGATTTATTCGTTTTAAGTGATAATTGGTTTAAATCCCGACTCCAGAAACACTCTCCTGCTAAAGAAATTCTTTTCTCTAGAAATAAAAAATATTTCGGGTATATTAGTGCATTCTTTGAAATAACTTTAATTAAGTCTTTTAAGCTATTTCTAGAATATTTCAAATCCACATTTTTTCAACTTTATGAAAACTCAAACATACAGAAATGCGTTTCTGTAGTTGATTTGGTATATAGAGTTAGATACGAAATCAGGAAAAGTTAATATAACTTTTACTTTTTATTTAACAATTGAATCTTTGTAAGTCTTTTAGGAAGGACTTTTTTTTAAATTTGGTTAAGAATTTAGTCCATTTGGTAATGATTATTTGTTAGCTTCTAGTTGTTATTATTAAATTTCTTTTGTTGGATGTCTCTCGATAGATTAATTCGGTATAGGGTGATAATTGATTCAAATCCCGATTCCACAGACACTCTCCTGATATAGAAATTCTTTTCTATAGAAAAAACAATATTCCGGGTATATTAGTGCATTCTTCAAAGTAACTTTAATTTAGTCTTTTAAGCAATTTCTAGCATATTTCAAATGCACATTTATTCAACATTATGAAAACTTAAACATACATCTCTGCTCTTTTCTCCTCGTACCTTCAATTATTCGTAGGGTCTTATTCTGAAGTCTTAAGAGACGAAAAATGTTTGTCCTATTTTTTGCATGGGTAAAGGAACCTGGACAAAATGCATGATTTGTATATTTTCGAATTGTTTTGTCAGCTTCCAATATCTGAAAAATCTGTTTTTCATTTTGGTGTGAGCATCCATGTTATTTTTGTGAGTAGTGTATCCCGTCTCTTGAATTTCAGATTTAATAAACTGTGATATTTGTTTTATATTGATATATTTCGTCGTTAAATATTTGTGTGTTTTTCTTCTTATAAAATGCATAATTTAAATTTTTGTTTATTTGTTTGTATCTTCTAGCATCTGTAATGTTCTTTATATTTTGTATTTCTGCTGAATATGTCTCGCCATAATCCGTCGTCTCTCTAGGTCGATACTATTAGGTGTCATATATCATCAGCTAATTGGATAAATACCGATTATCGAAGTATTTACAAAGGCAGGTCTCTTGCAAACACCAAATATAATGCGGAGATTAGGCGCCCTTCTTGAAGGATTCCTGCGTTTAAATCAAATTTCCAACCTCACTAAATTTGTATCTTATATTGGCTCTTCTTTCCCAATATATTCACCAATGATTCGATCTGTCTTTTAGTACAAAATTGGCATCATTTTTCTCTCTTTCATTATTTATACTAGTTTCCTTTCTTAAGAGCCAAACCGTTCCTCTACCTGTTTTTCTTCTGAATGTTATTTTACATTATGCTAAATTTTAGCCTCCAATTTCATTGATTGTATTTGGTAGAATTTTCTCCAAAAAACTTTTCATTGGTTGAATTGGGTTAAAATTGTATTAATTATTATATAAATAAATAAGATTTATTTAAATCTAAGAAACTTCAGGGTATTTTATTTCAATCTAAAATTTAATGTGAAATTTTTAACAAAGCCAGAGATAAAAAATTACCAGCCTCGGCCTTGAATAAAACCAACAAGCTCACACATAAAAAGTGCAATAGTACCCATTAGTATTAGGAAGAAAAAGAAGGTGAGAAATTGGTGTGGAAAGTTTGAATACGGGCTTGGACAAAGCTAGGGTTATGTGCAGTGATGAATATGTAGAGATAACACCGCAGTATCAAGTATGAAACGGAAAACAACCTCACGTTTTCATTTCTTTACGTCCTCGTCTATTCTAACCCACACATTTTACGATTGAAGTTTAAATCAAATCAACAAATAGGGACTTCTGCTTGAGTAGATCATCCGAATGTCTTGACCGATACCAAAACTCCGTAATGAGGGCCCTCATCAAAAGAGCCTTCTCTCAATCTTTAAACTAGAAAAAGGGTGATACAGAATTTCTAAGACTAACTAAGCTGCTCGTTAAAAACGGCTACCCCAAAACGAAAATTGATAGTGCCTAAAGTAGATTATGGACTCATATCACAATCCGCGGCATAAAAATAAAACGCCAAGTACAATAGACCTTTATTGCCAAGCATTTATGAACAGATGATAGAAGGAGGAAAAAAAGGTCCTCAAAGCCATCATACATCGATCCAATAAGCAAAATTATATTAGCAGGCTATCACAGACGAAAGAAACCACGCTCTATCGTCATAACGAATAGCTTCATCTCTCCGTCAAGCCACTTACAGGTATGTAATCACTTGTAAGAATATAAATGCAACGTCGGTAACTCTGAGCATCGAACTTCCTAGTACATTCAAATGACTTCTACAACCCTGTCTCGGCAACAAACAGCACATCTCCAAGGCAGAGCCACCAAATGCCATACTACAAAGCATCGAACGAACCTCACCCCAAAATACTTAAATAGAAATACAACCATCTTTCTCAGAGAGAGTGATCGACGACGGACGCGCACGGTTGCAGCCGTCACAATATGGAAGCGAATCCTCCAAGTCAATTTGCACACACGCGAGGTCTTAATACCGGACGCATTATATGGTAGCCTCCATTTCCATATATCTTATCTCTTTTGCCGTTGAATTAAATTTTGTATTCACTTGCATTTCGCCGATCTAAGCATTGTTTATTCGCTTTAAAAATTTTCAACTTGATTGATCAAAACAAACATTCTTATGTTAAGATCAGACCAAAGATTTTCTCACCTCTGACTGGTCGTCAAATATTCTTAAGTAAAGATAATAATTCATATATAACACCCATTTAGGTAAATTTGTCAACGTTTGCGTAGAAAATGACCTTTTAAAAGGTTTACTCCACCTTTCGCTTTCTGAAAAGAATGTCTGAAAAGGTTAAAATCTGCAGCGTGAGCTTAACCAAGCAGACGTCGCTGTTGATTTTAACAAATCTTCTATAGAATTTTGCCTCCTACTACGATATATATATATATATATATATAAATATATATATAATCTTAATGGAAAATCTATTACTAAAATGATGCAGAATGGCTTTGATATGATCGCATCTCATTTAAAAGGAAAATAATTCTCGCATCAAATTAAGAAACCAAATGCGATTCCCACAAATAGCAATTTCATGCCATATCAGGTTTTGCTTCTTAGTAAGTAAATACCATAACCCTGTAAGTCAGGGAAGTGCAATAACCGACTGGCGCGCCAGATCCATTCCGAGAAGGCCTAGCGTTTGGCCCGTCACTATGATCGGCATTAATATTGCAATTTGGCCCGTCAACCCCCCACCCCCAAATAAATCTGCCAAAAACAATCGAGCGAAAGGGGAATGAGTCTTAAGTCTGGCAGTGAAAATGAAAAAAAATGAGAGAAAAATGCATTTATCTCACAGATAGGAAAGATTTCATTGAGACCAAAGTTGTAGACGATTCAATTCTAAACCAACAAATGCGTATAACCTTTTCCGCTGCAATGAATCCTTACTGAGATATAGTGGCGAACATCACATTCTGTGCGACTGCACCGGCAGATACTGTTTCGCATTCAGCGGCTCACTCTGCGATCGTGCCAGACTCCAACGGCCAGTGTCCTTTGAACTTTCGCATTGAGACTAGGTATGCTTTGTAGTCAGTTCAGTTTGGAAAATAAACTGAAACTAGTATTCGAAAATGATTATAAAAATTCAAATCTGTTATTATGTTATCATGTCATTAAGGTCATTTCCTTTCTCACCTTCTCTCCTAACTCTTCGGCCGCCCCCTCAATGACATTCTGTTGTTCTCTACCTCATCCAAAGAGCTGGACATTAAAACACTTCTTCATGGCAAGCAGTACGAGCCATCTCACTGATTTGTGTGCTTGTCAATAAGTCTCTTGTATAATGTATTCTACGATTAATATATGGTCACTTTGGGGATTATGTTTGTCACTCCGGTCTGCGGCCTAATCCCAAAAGTCTCATCTAGCCCTCACTCTACAAAGGTTGCCGGCCCGTGCTGAGAGTACTTAAGGTTGTATAATTTTAATAGTTCATTTCACAGTCCTCTTCCATTGTCATCTATTTCTATTTCTTTGTAATCTCTTTTATATTTCTAACTTAGGAATTCACAATAAAATTAACTTAAGGATATTTTTCTACCTTTCTAAGATTTCATTAAATCTTATGCTGAATCCCTCTTCTGTACTTCTCTCTAAACTTGCTCCTGTGTATAAAAAAAACTTATTAGTTTTGGTTATTCTATACTCTTCGCTGTCAAATTGAATTAAGATGCAATTTAATACTTCAAACTGATTCGGCCTTTCAAAGCAATCATGGCAATAGGGAAGAAAAAGAATTTTCTTCTCCAGACAAATATTATTTTACGGAAAGCTTTATATTAGATTGCTTTGCATTTAAATTGATTAGATTTCCTTATTCGAAGGAAAGTAAATCTAATGTGAATTTTTAAATCCTCATTTTTCTCAAATTTAATACAATGCCTAGAGGAGTGAAATTACAAAATTTATAATTTTCCGAAAAGTGTCACGTTAAATTCAGGTAACTTCAAGTGAAATCTCCTATAATTCTTTTTCTCTTTCCCTCTTTTCTTCTATGAAGAACTCAAACGTTACACAATTTGGAAAATAAAACTAATTTTATATATTGAGAGCATCACATTCTAGAAAAAGTCTTTAGCAAAGTTATGAATCTTTCTTTCTTTTATGTATAAAACCTTAAGCGAAGTTACTAAATTATGAGAAAAAGTTATAATTCCTTCTTTTACATATATACCTCAGCAATATTTAAATTGCTCTGAGTCAAATACTCTCCGATCAGACAAATTTCTTTGTAATT
Organism: Ceratothoa steindachneri; assembly: GCA_963969495.1. Taxonomy (NCBI): domain Eukaryota; kingdom Metazoa; phylum Arthropoda; class Malacostraca; order Isopoda; family Cymothoidae; genus Ceratothoa; species Ceratothoa steindachneri. Next base: position 25,008,684 of record OZ018321.1, on the reverse strand, counting down.
ATATATTTAAAACAGAATGCAAATCAACCTGGTCACATTCCTTAAAGCCATTAGTTTCATTTCTAAGGCGGGAGTTCGTTGTCAAGTAAATTGTGGAGACGGTATTCATTCGCAATTTTACCCCAATTTATTTTACCTTCAGTTTCCGTTTGTTGTTAAATAAGTTTAACAATTTTTATTTTTTTTACAGAATAATTGACTATTGAACATTATAAAACCACAAATTTGAAGAAGAGGCAGAGACACGTAATTGGAATGCCGGCAGCTTGCAGCAAAGGAGGTGCCTAGAATCATTCAGCTAAATTTATTGGCCCAATCATGGTCATCGGTGTCGTCAACAGTGAAAAGAATGACATGTGACTCCACTTCTTCCCTGAGGGACTCAAGCAGAACAATGATGGTTAGATCACTACTCTAAGCAAAGTGGTTCAAGCTCTGGATTGGCCTGGTAGCTTTAAGGAGGCAGCACGTATAACAACAAGAATCTGCGCCCTAACAGACTAGCAACAAGACCCAGGCCTGACCGTTGAGGAAGTTATTCAATCAAATAGCACCAGGCATTTGTTTTTTCAACTTGAATGACGGCAACCCCCTCAGCCTACAAATTTTTATGCATTGCGCTGGAAAGAGAGATCAATAAATCCAGTACCAAATTGGAAAAGCTGAAGACCAGGATTACCAAGGCCATAAAGGGCCTAAAATGGGAGATAGTAACGAAAGCCTCTGGATGGTTCCGTGGTCAGCTAAAGGTTATCATCAAAGCCACTTGGCGGTTCATCGAGTAAGATAGACCGAACATTATATGAAGACAAACTGACTCAAATTTCACGAATAGATGTCAAAAAATAAAGACACTTTTACTTTCCCTGAGAAAGTTATCATACGAACGAATGCTCTCACACTTTGTAATAGCAAATCAACTCATAGAAATCAAACTGCTCTTAAGATAAAACAAAATACTGCTCTTATTTATCCGTAATCAGCCATATCATAATAGAATCCTTTTAATATGAAGTCAAAACCCAGTTTCCAAATATTTCACTATTAAGCTGGTTGAGGGCAACCTCTCGCTCATCTAACCCTATTACAATGAACCAGCATGCCATAGTGACATAGTGACGCTTGGATTAATAAAATTAGCTCCTCTTACCAAATAATGATAAATAAAAATGATGAGGAAAACGAAGGCGGCAAAGCTAAATAATTTTCTTTTTACTTCGCCTTTGATCGTGCTTATCATAAGGCTCTTTTATTTAAAATTAGATGCGTCGCTATTAGTCCTCATTTCCTTGCTATACTGGTCGATTTTTTACTAGCAAGAAGCAGCCTTTTTAAATCTGGTGTTCCCTAAGGTAGAGTCCAGGGCCCACTTCTATTCATTATTTATACCTGAGACATGTTTACTAGGATTAGGGCGAATATGGTTGATTTTCCTGCCGATATGACTTTTTATGGCCCAATTCCTTCCCCTTTGAAAAGAAAAAGATTCACTGAAATGCTTACTCTGGATATCAAGAGAATTTTATGCTGGTGTGATGTTTAATGTATGAAAATTAATCCAAGTAAATCACAAATCCTTGTTATTGGTCAATTAAGGACATTACAACCGCTTTACTCTGACATCATTGGCAATTGCTTTGTGATCCCTAATTATTCTTCACTAAACTGCTTGGTGTTACTTGTGAGCCTCCTTTTAGTTAACGGCATAATTTTTCTCGCGCACGAGAACCGTACGGCTAGCGTAAGCGACAAGATAACTATTGACATCATTGCTATACTGGAGTAAAACCCAACCAAACCCTTTATAACTGGCATCGGTTCTGATACTAAATCTCTTCTTAGGGTTGAAGAGCTGGATGATAGGGGCGGAAGCTAATTTTCCTTTCAGTTTTTCGAAGTGGGAGAGAGCTAAGTGGGACGAGACAAAGTGTTTATAAGGACTTCTTTTTCAGCAAGTCACATAAGAGATGCGAGTTGGGGAACTCAGCGGCGGTAGAAGGAAACATGTCCCATGAAGGATCTTAGCTGATTCTTATTGGACGGACGGGGCATTTCCACACTGGCGCGGATTCTGTCCTCTTGGGGAAGGAAAAGGGTGTTCCCAATCAGAAAGCAAAGGTAGTCAATCGTACTATAAGCAAAATTACACTATTTTAGGACTGATTGTGAGTCCGTGCTCGCGCAGGCGACGCAGCCGAGCCTGGAAGGCGATCACGTGAAGGTCCTAGTCGCGAGTTATAACGTAAATGTAATCGAAATAAAAGGTGTCGTTTGCCATCCCATCTAATATTCCTCGCATCATGCGGTTGTAATTACTACAAGCCGTCACCAAGCCGATAGGGAAGACGGCGGAACTGCATTAAGCCCTTGTCAATGGAAAAAGCCATGTATCTTTTTACGCCTTCTTGAAGAAAAATTTGATAATAAGCTTTACATGGGTCCAATTCTATAATATAATTGGCCCCTTCAAAGAGATGGAGATTTTGGTCGATCAATGGGATAGGTTCAGCATCGAACAAGGTCACCGAATTAAATTTTCGAAAATCGATGCACAGCCTATATGACTAGTCTGACTTCTTTACCAACACAGTGGGGGAACAGTTATTAGATTGGGAGGGTGCTATAATTAAATTTAGCAATTTGGTAACTTTTGCGTTTAAGACCTTTCTTAAAATAATACCATGCTCAAACTGTACGGCACAGCCAGGAATCTTGGAAATCACGACTACAAAGTGGCTCAGTAACTGCTGCAGCTGACTCTTTAAATCGGGAGGCAGCTAGGAGATAAAATATAAGTCATATGACGGGGATTCGGAGCGCTAAGTACGGTAAGCAAGGACTACTTCTTGTCCCGTTCAATGCAAGCCACTTGGACCACATTTAGCGGATCTAGGGGGTTAATGGGGCAAATCCGGTCGATTGCCACACAGGCGAATGGTCCAAATATGATGGGTACCTTCGGCAGCTGAGCGGTTCTGACGCGTTTTTTTGCGGCTGTCCTTTGGCAGATATCACACGAACAGCAATAATTAACGATGTCATCTGCCGCACCGAGCCAAGAAAAATATTTAAAAATTCTCTGAGCCGTTTAAGTATGGCTAAAATAAAATAGCCAGAGAAAAGACCATCTTCTGCCGTCTTTAATATGAGGGGGACCTACGAACGGGGATGCATAATGCATGGGCCTCGGAACTATTTCTTTCCAAAAGTCGTGGTGCAGGAGGTCATTCTTCACGACGTAGGAAAACACTTTATTACCGCGTGTGGACTCCTAAACCTTATTATGAGTTTTGGTCCAGAGGGAGCTGAGTGAATCGCAATCCTTTTGCTTTTTAGCGAATTTATTATTCAAACGCCGCTGAACTCGGCGTCGCAGGGGTTTTCAATGGTAGAGGGTGCTTCTGCTTCATTTTTCGTCTGAAAACGCGTAAAGATGGGTTGAATCTTAGTGGTGGAATTAACCTGTGGGCTCTGTCCGACCATATCAGCGCAGAACTTTATTGGGGCTGCTACTACTTCTGCTCAGCGGGTATAATACGTGCATTCAATAAAGCATTTCACGATGAAGAATCGATTTGCACACCCCAGGTAGTCATTTACTATCGGAGGAAGTAGCTAGTCCAACACCACAATACACGTACACCCTGTAACTCGAACAAGGGTGGAGACCCCTCAGCCGTTTACTGATGTGATCTCGAACTTGAAGCTTTGGGGAGTTCTTCATGAACAAAAAGTTAACCTGATGGCCAGCGGCAGGAGAATCAGACTGAGAAGAAAGCAGCTAACTTGGGAAGGTGGTGGCGCAGAGGTAATACAAATTTGGTGCACTTGATTGAGAGAACTAGGACGAAATTGGGAGTTCTGAGGGCAGTTGTTTCTCAAATGTCCTTCAACAGCGCAGAAGAAACGCACGATTGGCCTCCTGGGGAAGTATGACAAAGGAGGATTCGGCGAAAATGGCTTGACGTCACGAGGTTCAGACGAAGAAAAGTTTCTGTGCTTGGGTGGGCCAGTTATTTTGACAAACTTACTAGCTTCATGGTGTGTAAATTTTGGTTTGCCTCTTTTACCTTTGGGGGACGAGGTTCAGATTTTCTTCCTTCCTTAGGGTAGCAATTGGGGCACGCTGCGAATACATTGGCTTATTCGATGCATTCCTTGAAGGTGGAACAACTCCGGTCCTTCACAATAGTTCTAATCTCAGAAGAAAGCGAAGCCAAATCCTGGTGCTTCAGAATGAAGTCGACTATCGCTTAATACTCGTAGGAAACTTATTTTGTATTGAGACAGAAGTTGAAATGTCTCAGCCGCGTATAACCAAACCGTCGAAAGGCTTGGTTTGGCTCTATACGAGCTTGACAAAATTTAACACGGTAAAAATTGGGCGTTATTTTATAAGCGGTTAACAATTCCGATGTCAACATCGAATAGTCGATCGTTGCTTCCGATGGGAGAGATAGGAAAATATCTCGGATCTTGGAGCATAGCAACGGCAAGAGTTTAGCGACACCGTCTGCTTCAATGTTCAGGTTGTTTAGCTCGACGATCTTTTAAAAATGCATTAAATAGGAACCGAAATTTTCTTCCGTGTAAACGGGGAGCTTCACGAAGGCAGTTTATGAGACGTCATTCTGTGAGTTGACGGAAAGCGTTTCGATCCTCGCTCTACTCATTTCCGGTTAATGTCGTTGGATGCTTTCTCTTTCTTCTCTCCCTCTCTTTCTCTCGATCTTCTCTCTCTCTCTCGTTATTTTCTCTCGTTCTCTCTCTCTTGTTCTTTTCTATCTCTTCTTTCTGCTCTCTCAGCTCGTTTTTATATTGTATATAGGACAAAAGGTCTTTCTGGATAAACCAAAAGATTCACATTGTAATTTAAACTGGTCGAATGAAGACATGATCGTCGCGAATTCGAATAAACATTAAAAAAAGCTTAACAGGATTGTTGACCCGAATTAACTCGGTATGCACCTGGTGCGAGTAAAAAGCCAACAACAATTCATCAGCTGAAGGATAAGATAATAAGGCATATTAATGAGATCGAGGAGCAAATATGCAGAAACGTCATCAAAAATTTGACCATCGAGTGGAGGTGTGCCACTAAATCCTTGGCGGACAATTAGGCGATATTATTTTTCAAACATAATTGCCATGACTCAAATAGCATGATCCAATAGTGAAATCAATTATTTACTGCTAACTTCGATCCAGCCTAATGGAACACCCTTTATATATATATTTATATATATATATATATATATATATATATATATATATATATATATATATATATATATATATATGTATGTATATTATTTGGAGAATGACCCACCGAAAAATACGCTACTTCTACCCGATATGCGTGGACGGTCAAGTCAAACGAGTGACCTCGACTCAACTCCGCTCACGACAGAGATGGGAGATAGAAATGGGAGAAGTTGGCCACCAACTTCCTTGAAGCAGTGCGGGAATTTAAATACAAAAGATAGAGTGCAGTTGGCCGTTATAAAACTGATGAATACTGCGGCTATGATGATTATGAAAAGGGAGGAACAGGAATATACTTGAATATTTACACAGTATATACAATAAATAGTTTAAAATATTGGATTGAGGAATAGGTTCTTGCGGTTTCATCAAATTTATTCATTACCATTGACAATTTTAAAAAAACTACATTTTTAATTGATAACAATATGCAATTTAATCAATAATGTATTCTCCGTTGTTATTTACGACTTCTTTCCAACGTTCAACTAGTTTTTCGATGCCTTTGCAATAAAAATCTCTGGATTTTGACCAGAAGAATTCGTCTAACCAGTTTATTTTTTCCACATCAGTATTGAACAAAACGCCGCGTAATTTGTTGGAGAGCAATCGGAACAGATGGAAATCCGATGGAGCCAAGTCTGGCGAATATGGAAGATGCGGCAGGACTTCCCAATTAAGCGTTTGGATGGCGTCTTTTGTCATTTTGGCAATGAGAGGACGAGCATTGTTGTGTTGCAGAAGGACTCCATAAAGTCGATGAGGTCGTTTTTCACGAATAGCTTGGGCGAGTCGATACATTTGTTGAACGTAGAGTTCTGCATTGACAATCTCGTTGTTTGCAAGGAGCTCATAAGAATGATGCTTTCACAATCCCACCACACACACAGCATCGTCTTTCGTGGATGAAGTCCTTGCTTTAATCGCAGAAGTGTTTTTATATTTGGGCTAAGCTATTGTTTTCGATAGTTCATGTTTACATAAACACACCACGTTTCGTCGCAAGTGATGATGCGGTGAAGAAATATATCCTTATATCCATGAGTAGCCTTGTGGACTATACTCCAATTGTACAACCAATTCTCTAGTCGATTGACGAGGATTTTCATGAAGAAGGTCGTTCAATCGATTTTCATCCAACTTAATGGGGCGACCAGAACGTTGTTCGTCATTAAGATTGAAATGACCGTTTTTGAAACCTGAAAACCAACATTGAGCTATCTTTTCTGTTAAAGCATTTTCTCCGTACACAGCGCAAATATCGCGACGAGCTTTGGCTGCGTTCGCATTGTTCCCGTCTCGATTGAAAATGAGTAACAACAAGTGTCGAAAATGCGCCTTTCTTTCAACTTGATATTCCATTTTGAGGGTACAGAACAAAAATTAAATTAACACAACTTTATAATAAACCGCAATGACTTATTACTCAACTTCAAGACGTAGCCTAAGCAAAAGCATAATAGTCTACGCTGTTAAGACTATTGAAAATTTTGCTCTCATTATTTATTATTTTCTTAATATGTGCACAAATCACGTCAACAAAACATAAATCAACACATTAAAAAACTGTAAGAACTTATTCCTCAACCTAATAGAATAATGGCAATGGATAATCGATGTTTACAATTATAGATCTAACAGAGCTACCCCGAGGGAACTCAACGGGAGTGGGAGAGAGGCTATACGAGTCTCTGTATGTACGCACACAAGGATGCTGGCAAGGAAACCACAGATGATTCGTCTCAGTCTAGCTTGGACTCCAGGCTTTAAGAGATGAAACGGAGATCGGATGGTTATTCAAGGGAGTTTAACCTCTAGTAGTAATACTAACTGGAAGGAGTATTCATGCCAAACGAAATGTAGCGAAACCGAGGATGGACCAATTGACTGGGGCTCATACCCTTTGATATAATTCTCGCTTTCGGGCTCGTATGGAAATGGAGTGCGATTGAGTATGACGTATTTCGTTGTAAAAGGCAGGTTTATACTATCGATGCCCAATTAGGACCAACAATATATAGGGACCAGCCCGAACCGTTACCGCCTCTGCCAAAGGGTGGGGGCGTGGGAATCTCCCCTTGGACCAACATGGCGCTTGAGGAATGGTAAGTACCCCCGCGAGAATTTCTTGATAACGCCCCGAGAGGCGAGAGAGGTGAGCGTTTGAGATTCCAATCCCTTGCTTATTACAGAAGCAGTTTGATATTCTGACTGTTCCTACGTTATCGCTCGTCTGACCCAAGAGTATTTTTAGGTTCTGCCGTTTTGGCCGTTGCTTTCCAATGGTTTGCCTTTATTAACTTTGATAATAATAATTCTCATAATTTAAATCCAGACAAAGAGAAAATATGATTCACAATTAGAAGAGGGAATCAAAGCGTTATATTATACAAGTATGGAAACACATAAGCGATCAGTTTACCAAGAATTATAAAGAAACTTATATTGCAACCTATTCAATCGGTAACGGTGAATATGACAGCAGAAACGTGAAGACATCTTGACAAATAAAGATATTTATCTAAAGTTAGTTTTCCTAATATTTACTAGTAAATATCTCTACATATTTAAAATTGTTATTACTTTGATAAATGAATGAGACACAAATTAGGTGTTGAGTTAAGAGAAATATGCCCAAATAGATTTTCATCTTCTCTAGGATTTTTGCGTTCTGCCGTTTTGGCCGTTGCTTTCCAACGGGTTGCATTTATTGACTTTGTTAATAAAAATACTCATAATTTAAAATCCAGACAAAAAGGAGATCTAATTCATTATTAGAAGAAGGGATCAAAGCGTTATATTATGCAAACATGGAAACACAAAAGTATTTATCTAAAGTTATTTTTCCTAATATATACTAGAGAAAATGTCTCTACATATTTAAAATTCTTATTTCTTTGATAAATGAATGGGACACAAATTAGGTGTTGAGTTAAGGGAAATATGCCCAAATAGATTAATTTGAGAATAAAAAGTTTCACCGTTTGAAATTTAAATAGAGAAGAAATAAGAAAGTGATTATAAAGGCAAGCCAAAGTTTACCTTATTTTGAAGAAGTGCTTCAAAACTTTGACTAACAATGCAACCCACATCATCACTAACTCTATAATTTAAGAAGGGGATTGTGTTGAGTATTTGAATAATAATTTCATCTTATTTTGATTAGGACTTATGTTTTTTTATCAAAGTCATTTCTAATAGTTCTTTTATAATATCATAAAACAAAATGGTGAAGTTCAAAAATAAATATTAGTATCGAAGTTTGTGAATTTTTTTAAACCCAAAGAATTACAAATGATGAAGTTCAGAAAATTTATTTTATATATCTTATCTATAACTATATTCTAGCGACGTGATATTTTTAAAGGGGGAAAATTTAGTTTAGAGTTCCTCTTTAAAATTATTATAATTGGCGAAGTTCAGAAAATTTATAAAAATTTAAGTATGGCTGCTTTTTTTTAGATAAAAATTTTAATCTTAGTAGCGAAGCACAAGCTCCTCCCGTATGGGAGAGTGGCGAAGGCATTGCCTGGTATGTACGAGTATATAAAGGAAAGAGATCGAGCTTCAAGTTTTTGATTTATTCCCTGATTTCCTCATTGTTAAATAAATATTCTTAAAAGTTTTGATGATGATCTCTGAAAATGATGTTGATTGAAGATTACTACTCGGCAAGTCGAAGCATCATATAATTAAAGATATTCTCGAACAAATTACAGAACTTAACTTCGGTTATATTCAAATAAAAAGTGAATCTTCTCTATATTATAATAAAACAATAAAAAATAAGCTGAAGATTTTTCTTTTAACTAAGAGGGTAGAATTAACATTATATTATCACTACTTCATTTTGGAAACAAATCTAAAGTAACAGAAGATCCAACACAGGGAAGAAAAGAAATTGGATAAATTGAACTATAGATATTAAATTACAAAAAAAGCTGAAAAGAACTTTATAACCCGCCTTCCTGCACTAAAAAGATGCTAAAGATACGTATAATAGGAATAATATACTCAAATAATATGAGATATTGCACACATCATTCTTCTGATCTCGTAAACCAAAGAGTTCAATATAGATTGAAGTCACTAACATAGATTGTACAAGGCTGAATAAAACTGTTTTCTACAAACACATATAGTTAATAGGAACTGATATATTTAAATATTGTTATGGGATTACCAAGCGAATTTTTGTAAACTTAAAATAAGTCGTGAAATTAAGGATTATTATAATACATAATGTATCGGTTTTTGTAAGAAACGTGGTTGTTTTAACATTTCTAGGATTTTAAGAAAATTCGATTCGACAAAATAAAAATGAAGCACAATGTATAATGCTTCATTGTAGTTGGTGTTTATTAAGAAATGTAGACACCTCACCTTCATCATGAGCCAAGTTCATCGACCTGCTATAAAAGTGCTCTCCAAGAGCATTTTACAAGTCATTGCAAAAGACTTGATGCTCAACACTTACTCCCACAATTGATCAAAGTTCTTCATCCTTCCATTTGTGATGACGTCTTCTGGGTAACTTTATGTCTAAACTTATCATATTAGGATATGTTTTGTCTACTTTGATCGTGTCTTCTCTCAATCTGTCATATCCATTTCCACTTCCGAACTCATTTGCTTTGTAAAACTTCAAATGACATCTTTTAAAAGAGTAGTCTGTAACGCCGTGCGTAATTTGGCTCAAGGCCATATTATTTACCTTAGATTTTTAACTAAAAAATAGAGGAAGTTCATCTTGCACACATATTCATCCATAGAGTAAATACTACCAAATAAAAAAACAAAACACCCTAAATAGTCTCCCTTCGTCTTAAAGAATATTTATACTTTGCATTCTTTTGCGCTTTTAAATTGCAGAAACCCGTTTTAGATTAAAAAAGCCCATTTAGCGAACTTGGTGGATTCCCTAATATATATTATTATAACATCAATTCTGGCTTATTGGATATAGACAGTTGCTTGGCTTAGATGATAAGCATTCCCCAGGCAAGCTCACTGTAATGGTGAAGAGGCTCACAATTATTATATTAACCACATTACATATTGTACCACTGCCAAGTAGATAACTATCTGTTATTCATCTGTTATCTGTAATACATGTTAAATGGCCTTTCTACTATCATAATCACTTACTTCTAAATCCTAGAGTTCCCATTGGTATATTGCGGTCGAGTGATTGTATTAGTATGTACGTTATTACATACATAAATACGTATTTTATATATTGTAGAATATGTGACGGCATTATTCATGCCTATTCATGTATTTTTAATTCTCAAATCGGTTGATTGAATATAAAACATATTGCATATATTCTGGAAGGGAATGAAATTAGATACGCTCTTCAACCTTTCTTCTATGAGCGTTCGTCTTGTCTTACCTAAACATGTTCTGTGATTCCTTTAATGAAGATTCTTTGCTCGCAGAATCAAGCTAAATCCTTTTTATGTATGTAGATTGAGCCAAAATAAAACGTAAATAATTCCAATTTGTGTCAGATGTTAGAAATGAGCTGAAACATTGCATATCACTCTTTTATAGGAATTGCTGGAAGAAATATCAACTACATTATAAGAGAACAGTCAGTATTCCAGTCATTTTATAAGTTAAATAAGAACCTCTCTTACCTTTCCTTGGCTGATTCAGGATAATCATTTAATCTAGTTATACTAAAGTTGTGTGGTTAAATTTTGTAATATCTATTCTCTTTGGGTCAAATTTGAACCAGTGCATAAAACTCGCGGTTATTTCCCATACACAGTAACTTATTGATTAATTTGCTTGCACCCAAAGTCTACTACGAAAAAGTGCCTGTTTTCAAACCCCACACGTTGCCCTGCCAGCTACCCTAATTTATTGAAGTCTAAGAATTATTTGCAATCATGCACTTAGTATTGATAAAACTTTCTTTTTAAAGGCCTTTTTTGGGAAGACAGGACAGATACTTGATACTTTGATACTGTATAAAATCTACGCCTTTTGCCGGTCTTTACTGCAATTGTGATTGGTCAGAATATGAAATTTTCAAAACATTTCTTGATGATATTAGTGGTTGAAATAGGGCCAGTGAAAGTTCATAAAGAAAACTCTACTTTTGGATATAGTATTTGCCTTCCAGTTACGGTGTACTATTATCCATATTATAAAAGCATCATAGGCTGAAATACCAGCTATGTTATCAAATAAATTAATTGGCCCTCTCAAAACTGTCGATTGATATTTAAGACTCAACAAGCTAGGATTTCCCTTTTCTGTGAGAATCTGAAATAATGATGGTATATGCATGGTATCCTTGAAGGGTAGAATATCCCGCTTTTCCTACTTTAATGTTGCAGAACTCTATACTTCTATCTTGTCGGATTTATTAACAATCCCAGCGAGAGATTGCTTGTGTACTTTGTACTTGGCTCTGCTTAAACTACAGAATAAATGATCGCAGGAACTTTCTTACTTTGAGACTCTGTAAGTTACCCATTTCCAATGATGACTTACAACTGACTCATCTTTACGACCAGCGTATACTTCGAAATTCTAATGATAATTAATTTCTATCTCACATGCTGCGCAAAGATTAATCACATTTCTAGCATACCTTACAGCTATATACTGACTTAATATACCTTTTCCTCTTAAGGCAAATCTATTTATCTACAGTAATAGTAATACATTATACCTACTCGTAAGAGGCAATTTTGTTTCAATTCATCTATGCTAATAATATTTCATGTATGCAGTACTCGATTTGCTTCTTTGTTAGTCATATAGCGAATTATATTGAATTGAATAAATTTGGAGTAGATAATAATTCAAGATATCTCTCTAAGCTAGGATCTTCCAAGGAATTTGAATGCTATATCTTCTTACCCTCTCACAATTTAAAGGCTCATGAATTGAAAGAGCAAATGCAAGTTCTACGGGTGATAACAACCACCACAGGGTTTTGCCATATTTATTTTCTGCCTTTAAAAACAATTTTGAAGACAGAAAGAAAGGTGCAGAACCTTGAATTGCAGACTATATAACAATACATGTGGGATGTGGGATGGGGGATGAGCCTTTAAATTGTGAGCGGGTAAGAAGATATGGTATATAAATTCCTTGGAGCTGTCTATCTTAGAGAGATACTGGGTTTGATGGGGTAACGCTTTGGGCGATGTAGAGTCACTGTGCTTGGTAGCTTAGCGGTAGAGCATCACACCGGCAATCAGCAGATCCGGGTTCGAGTACCGGCCAGGAATTTCAAACTTTTTGTCCTGACGTTATCTCTGTCTTCTCGGTAAAGGATTGCCTTTATTATGCCGCCCTCTGCTCTCTTTGATTCTAGTCATCGTCTAATGTCCCTTTCTTTTACCTCTAAAAAACTCCTGTTTCTTGTCTCATTGCTCATTCATGTCCAATTTCTCTTCTTGTACTATATTCTTATATAGTCTGCAATGCAAGGTTCGGCACCTTTCTTTCTGTCTTCAAAATTGTTTTTATAGGCAGAAAAAAAATATAGCAAAAGCCCTGTGGTGGTTGTCATCACCCGCAGAACTTGCATTTGCTCTTTTTATAAATGAGCCTTTAAATTGTGAGCGGGTAAGAAGATATGGCATAAAAATTCCTTGGAAGATCCTAGCTTAGAGAGATACTGGGTTTGATGGGGTAACGCTTTGGGCGATGTAGAGTCACTGTGCTTGGTAGCTTAGCGGTAGAGCATCACACCGGCAATCAGCAGATCCTGGTTCGAGTACCGGCCAGGAATTTCAAACTTTTTGTCCTGACGTTATCTCTGTCTTCTCGGTAAAGGATTGCCTTTATTATGCCGCCCTCTGCTCTCTTTGATTCTAGTCATCGTCTAATGTCCCTTTCTTTTACCTCTAAAAAACTCCTGTTTCTTGTCTCATTGCTCATTCATGTCCAATTTCTCTTCTTGTACTATATTCTTATATAGTCTGCAATGCAAGGTTCGGCACCTTTCTTTCTGTCTTCAAAATTGTTTTTATAGGCAGAAAAAAAATATAGCAAAAGCCCTGTGGTGGTTGTCATCACCCGCAGAACTTGCATTTGCTCTTTTTATAAATGAGCCTTTAAATTGTGAGCGGGTAAGAAGATATGGCATAAAAATTCCTTGGAAGATCCTAGCTTAGAGAGATACTGGGTTTGATGGGGTAACGCTTTGGGCGAAGTAGAGTCACTTTGCCTGGTACCTTAGCGGTAAAGCATCTCACCGGCAATCAGCAGATCCGGGTTCGAGTCTGCTGTGATGCTGTGTGTGTGCTGGGATTGTGAAGGAATCATTCTTTATGTGCTCTTGCAAACAACGAGATTGTCAATGCAGAAATGTACGTTCAACAAATGTATCGACTCATCGAAGCTATTCGTGAAAAGCGACCTCATCGACATTATGGGGTCCTTAGGCAACACGACAATGCTCGTCCTCACATTGCCAATATGCCAAAGTCCCTATCCGAACGCAAAATTGGGAAATCTTGCCGCATCCTCTATATTCGCCAGACTTGGCTCCATCGTATTTACATCTGTTCTGATCGCTTTCCAACAATTTGCGCGGCGTTTCATTCAATACTAATGTGGAATTTAGAATCTGGTTGGAGGAATTCTACGAGTCAAACTCCAGAGATTTTTATTACATAGGCATTGAAAAACTAGTTAAACGTTGGGAATAAGTTGTAAATAACAACGGAAAATACATTATTAATTAAATTGTATATTGTTATCAATTAAAAATGAAGTTTTCCTAAAATTGTTAATGGTAATGAATAAATTTAATAAGACTGCAAGAACTTATTCCTCAACCTAATATAAATATCATGACAATTGTTAAATCCAATGACAGATTTCAATTATCTAAATAAAACCACTGTGGATGAGCGCAGTATTTATTATCTTAAGACCAGTCGAACATTAAGAATACCTGCATCATACCAAGCGTGCAATATATATATATATATATATATATATATATATATATATTTATATATTCGTATATTTTGTCAGTAGAAAATTTCGTAACATATTCTATTGAAGGCGACTGCTAAATTATTGTTAATTGTTTTGTATTCGAGTCTCTCGATTTGTCTTATATTCCGCTTTTGGCCTTGGCTTACTTAACTCGTGGATTCTCGAAAATTCATAAGAAAGTCGTAACGCGTTTGGTTATATCGAAACGCGTCAGGCCAATGAAGAATTTTGTTTTGCTTAGTAAACCAGTTTTCTGCCCTCTTGCGGCCCTTTCTAGGGATTTTTGGAGAACTAATCCACGAGTTAACCCAAGACCAAAAGCACAATATATGACAAATCGAAAGATTCACTATATATATTTGTTAAAAGACCGATATGATAGGAGTTTAATGAAAGAGAGAAAGATTCATAGTGGATGCGCCTCACGTATTGTGTGTAGAACCATTTTTAAATTCTATCAAGGGATCTCAGACCGTCAGTGAATTAGATTTCACAAGAGAGAACGAGGATGCTTGGAATTGGAATGAACTACTAATTTAGAAAAAGAGTTGGAGCTTTTTTAAACTGTTTTTTCACATCAGGCTATTGTTTAAATTCAGATCTTTGCATTTGCATTTTTCTAAGTTAAACATCTCACTGTCATCTACTGAATATGATAGATGTCTTCAGCTCTCTTTTTTTCTTTCTATCTCTCTCCTTTTTTTTTTCTATATATATATATATATATATATATATATATATATATATATATATATATATATGAAAAAAACTTACAAAGTGCACGTGAGTTAAAGTTATGCAGTAACACCCACAAAGGATAAGTGAAAAACGATTCCGAACGCTTTCGTCTTTATTCTTAAAGACCTTTTAAGGAATAAACAGTAAGCTGGAAATACATTGCCTTAAAGAGTGGAAGGGGTGATTAGAGTACCTAATTTTGAAACTTAATTAGGGGTTACAATATCCTTAATCAACTTCATTTGAGATTTTATGTATGTACTGATAATGGGATCGGTCTTAGCCCTGGTTTGTTCACGCTAGACCATATTGTCAGTACATACCTAAAATCACAAATAAAGTAAGGTTCAGAGGTGGGTATCATATCACCTTCTCCACTATTTAAGACAATGTATGTCCAGCCTCTTGTTCATTCCTCGAAAAGGTCTTTAAGTATAAAGACGAAAGCGCTCTTAATCGTTTTTCACTTTTACTTTGTGGGTGTATCTGTATATATATATATATATATATATATATATATATATATGGCATTCTCCATATGTAATTTCTGCTGTACAAAATTCTTTTGACGACAGGAAGCAAGATGCAGAAACCATGTATTGCAGACTATATATTGATATAGTACAAGAGAAAGATTAATTTGACGCTCGCTAATGGGCAATATGAGAAAAAACAGTAGATTTTTAATTTAAACAAAGGGGGACATTGGAAGAATACAAGGATCAAAGAGATCAAAGAGAGTCACAATAAAGGCAGCCCATACTAAGAATCCTTGGCCGGAACTCAAAACTGGTTCTGCGTCTGGCCTTATGGAGTGCCTTTATTGTGTTGTCCTTTGCTCTCCTTCATCCAGTGTTCTTCCAATGCTCCCTTCTCTTAAATTAAAATAACTCCTGTCAAATTCCTCTTTCATATATATATATATATATATATATATATATATGGAGAATTATTTGCAGTAGCGCAATCATAATTATGTGATTATGAATGTAATTCTTTGGCTTACTAGCTCTTAATCAAAGCCCTCGAAAGGAGCTCTTCTCACATACACTGTCTATTGATCGGCCATTTTAATTGTTACCCCTGTGTGTCGAATTAAATGGTAAATTTGGTTTTATCCACTCAAGCCCCACTTTGTAAAATCGAAAATTATTTGCAATAAAGCAATCATAATTATCCGGCTATCAAGGCAATTTTAGGGGCTTTCTAGCTCGTGTAAATTCGAAAATTATTTGCAATAAAGCGCTCATAATTATACTGTTATGAAAGAATATTTTGGCTTACTAGCTCTTCATTAAAGCATCGTTGAAGCTCTTATTCCATATACGAGAATATAACGCATAAAAAAAGCTTTCCTAAGACAGCGTTATGATTGCGTTAATGCAAATAATTCTCGAATATACAAGGCTGGGCTTGAGTGAATAAAAACAAATTTTCCATTCTCTTCGACAAGTAGGGGTAACAATTAAAAGGGCATATTGAAATACAGTGTTTTGGCTATCTTAGAAAAACTTATCTTAAGCGTTACCTTCTTTTGTATGTAAGAGCTCCTTCCGAGGGCTTTGATGAAGAGGTAGTAAGCTAAAACTTGCCTTCATAACCGTATATATATATATGCGGTTAATAACGCAATTTTAGGGTTAACTAGATCTTCATCGAAGCTCTCGGAAAGAGCTCTTCTCACATGCAGGAGTAACAAGGAGTAACAAGGAAAGTAAGTACCCTAGGAGACCTTACGGTCCATTCAAAGAGGGTACCTTTTGACTATCAATCGAGCATGCACATGACTGCTCAATTGTTTTACGTCCCTAAACGGCCACTTTTCAAGACTTTGTCTAGTCTTGACTTGAACTGGTCAACAGATTCACTGTTGACAACTCGAACTTGAAGTGCGTTCCACTTAGCGCAGATACTGTAGGTGAAAAAATTTCCACACATATTGCGGTTGTAACGCTTCAGTTCAAGTTTAAAGCCGTGATTGCGCGTTCTGTTCTCACTCAGTGTGAAAATATCCCTGTAGTCAACATTGTCGAACCCTCGAAGCATTTTGAAAACTTCGATGAGCTGACCACGCAGTCTACGGGTTTCCAGCGAGAACAGATCTAATTCCCCTAGTCTATCCTCATAACTTTTATGTCGGATAGAGGGAATCAGTTTAATTACCCTAGCTTGTACGCGTTCTAACCTTGCGATGTCCTTTCAAAACGAAGGACTCCAAAATTGTACGGCATACTCCAGGTGCGGCCGAACCAGGGAGTTGTACAGACAAAGTACTATCTCCTTGTTACGGTAACCAAACTGGCGCTTTATGTAGCCTAACATCCTTTGAGCTTTCTTCTCTGCCTCGATGCACTGTTTCGAGAACTTAAGGTCGCTACTGATAGTAACACCCAAGTCATTCCCAGTGTCACTCGATTCAAGAGCAGTGCCCTTAAGGATATAATGAGATTGGGGGTTTTTGTGGCCGATATGCATTACTTTGCATTTGTTCACGTTGAAAGGCATTTGCCACATGTCTGACCACTCCCCAATCTTCACAAGATCTTCCTGCAGGCGGGCAGTATTTTCATCCTTTGCAACGTTCATACCAAGCTTGGTATCGTCGGCAAATTTGGAAATCTTGGCAACCATGTCACCGTCCATGTCGTTGGCGTAGATGATGAATAGTAGTGGTCCTAGGACAGAACCTTGAGGCACCCCGCTAGTAACGGGCACCCACTCAGAAGCCTGTCCATTTACCACCACCCGTTGCCGTCTGCCACTTAGCCAGTTCTCGATTCAGCCGGCTACTTTTCCGTCTATGCCCAGTGTTCGCACTTTCCGGAGAAGGCGGTGGTGTGGTCCCTCTTTAAAGGCTTTCTGAAAGTCTAAGTAAACCACATCCACCGCTTTTTCCCGGTCGTGCTCACTGAAAACGAAGTGGAAGAATTCCACAAGGTTCATCAGGCATGACCGTTGCCTTCGGAAGCCGTGCTGGGAACTCCTAAGTAGCAGGTTTGACTCTAAATACGACGTCATTTTTTCCACCATCATGCTTTCCATGAGTTTACCGACTATCGAAGTCAGACTGTTAAATCGGTAGTTTGACGGATGGCTGGGGTCTCCTTTCTTGAAGATCGGAGTCACCTCCGCCTCACGCCAGTCTCTAGGAACGCATCCGGTCCAGATTGACATGGTAAAGATAGCGCACAGATGTCGCGATACTTCATCGCACACTTCCTTCAACACCTTAGGTAGAAACCCGTCCGGTCCTGGGGACTTATTCGTCTTTAGGTCAGCGATCTTTTTCTTTATTCTCCTTCGGTGAAGTCCATTGCCTCCAGCTTTTTCCCCGAGTAGGAATACGTGGGCTGAGGGATGGGACCACACTCTTTAGTAAACACTGAGGAGAATAAGTCATTGAGAAGGTTAGCATTTTCTGCATCTGATTGAGTTAATGCACCCTCCTCATCCACTAAGGGCCCAATCCTACGATGTATTGGTTTACGGCTATTTACATAGCCGAAGAACTCCTTGGGATTCTCCTTGCAGAGTCTCGCCACTCGGAGTTCCTCAGTACGCTTAGCCACCCTTATGCTGGACTTCACTCTCCTGGCTAGCCTCCGGTATTTGTCAAAGGCACCCGAGATCCTCGATCGCCGGTACGCATTTTTCTTCTCCTTAAGCAGTTAGAGGATTTCTCGATTAAACCACTTTGGTTGAACAGAAGACCGATAGGCATTTCAGAGGGATGCAACTTGATTGAAGACTCATGAACTTATTTTTGAAATTGTTTCACGAATCCTCAACTTTTTCGCATATCGCTAGCCTTACATCAGTCAGCCCAGCCCGAAGGCTTGCAAAGTCTGCTCTTCTCAAGTCAAGTTTCCTTGATTGACTGGCAACAGACCTTACCTTCGGGATCTTGACGGTAAATCTAACTAGCTGGTGATCACTGCCACGGAGCTCTTCGCCTACAGAGACATCCTCAACGATATCATCCTCAGAGGTTAAGACCAAGTCGAGGATATTGTCTCCTCTCGTCGGTTCTCTGACCCATTGAGTGAGGAACTCGTTGTTGGCGAACTCCAGGAGTAGCGCGCTCTCGCCACAGGCTGCTCTGGTTTTCCAGTCAACTTGTCTGTTGAAGTCGCCTATAAAGATGCACACTCTGCCTTGAACAAGCTCACCCAGCAGCTGGTACAGTTTCCTTCCTTTCTCAATGGGTTGGGAAGGGGGTCTGTAATGCACCAGGGTCCTGTATCTGACAGGACCTATCTCTAGGTCAACGCCTAGGAGCTCGTGATCGGATATAATGTTGGAGTTCGTAGATTTGATTGTATCCTTGACATACAACATTACACCGCCACCCTCTCTGTCTGGCCTATCTTTGTGGAAGAGTTGGTAGCCAGGAACCGTGACTTCTTTTTTAAAGTCTCGGTTTGATGTTTTTATCCACGATTCTGTTATTGCTACTATTTCGGGTTCTTCCGTCACAACGAGGCCACGGAGCTCAGAAAACTTGTTCCTGATTGACCTCGCATTGAACAGAAGAACTTTCAGGGAGTCCGCGACTGTAGGACTTCCTACGCTCTTCCGTTTCCCGGCTTGTTGGTTGGCGAGGCACCACTTTTTGCGACCTCTGAGAAGGTCCATCCGGGAGTGACACGGGCGTACTGGCATATGCCCGCCCTCACTCTGGGCCGGATACTCCTTTCGGTCCTCTCTACGACATCCTATATCATGTTCGACAGAAAGGCCTTTCCTTTAAAGGAAAGATGTACCCCATCCCTTTGGTAGAGATCATTTCTACCATAAAAGGTGCGGTACGGGTCCACAAAAAAGACCCCCTTTGCCGTAAACAAATCTGCCAGGCGCTGGTTTAAAGAGACATTCATCGAGTGAGCGGTCCGTGTTGGACCTCTCCTCCGGAGCATCCTGACTACCACGCGCTTGCGTGTTTTCAGCCCACAATCTTCCACGGCACCCATGACCGTGTGGAGGATTTTATCTGTAGGGCCTACCCTACCTCACCTCAGGTAGAGGTCGTTTCCACTTACCATCAGAGCAGCGACGGAGCTTTCAGAAATCTGTGATTTATTAGCCTCTACTCTGTTGTGGTAGTTACCACATCCTGAAAGGCAACTTACCTTAACGCTTGTGCGAAGGTGGGCTGCTAGCAAGGGGCTGCAGGTCCCGTGCCTGGGAATCACCCACAAGGATGAACCTGGCACATTTGCCTGCTGAGCTCGGATTCTATATTTTCTGAGGCAAGCTCTCCGATTCCTCTCTCTTCCCTGTCATGGTCTTTTTCAGGCAATTCTTTTTTCTTCTTCCTCTTATTCTTCTTCTTCTTCTCTATCATCTTTTCCCCCTTGTCATCCTTTTCATTAACTTCTTCTATTTCTCTCTCTTCCTCTTTCTTCTTTTCCTTTTTCATCTTTTTTTACTTTTTTCCTTTTGGCGTCTCTGCCACATTCGGGCTCGGGCTCTCTGCAGAGGTGGTGTTTGCCACAGGACTCGAGAGCTCGTTTAACTTCTCTTCGAGCCTGCGGATCTGGTGGGAGTGCTCCTCCTTGAGCCTCTCGATTTTCTGTTGGAAATCTGCAGTTATTTTTCTGTTGTAGGCAACTACTTCCTCCACTTCCTTCTTTAAAATGCAAGTGAGGCATACAATGCCTGGGTGGCATTTCGCAAAGCAGCCTTCCGAGAAGTCAACGCACCACTTGTCCTTCTTACATGTGGCACACGTGAATTTTAGCGCTGCTGGACCTTTCTTGCCTGCAATTTTGAACACTCTATTTCTTAAGATTGTGACCAATCAATATATAAAAAGGGGGTTGGTGAGTTCTTCCCGCGTGAGTCGCTCCCCCTATTGATCGGAGTAGTTTCGGAGTCTTCCAGAAGGCACGCTCCATGTGCTGCTGTTCGTCCGACCGAGTTGTCAAGCCTCGGCGTGCCGTGGCTCCCAACTAAGCAGCACAGACTGTCCCTGAAGGGGCAATCGATTTGTCACCAGGTGAACAACGACGAAGCACGCCCCTTACTAAACTCATACTTGTTCCCTTCACAATAGCCAGGATCTCGGAGTAGCGTTCAATGGATATCCCGCCACACCAAGAGACTCGACCCACTGCTTTTTATTGGCCTGGCAACCAACCTGGGAACAAAGAGCCGTCACCTCGGACCAATGCTACCAGAAGCACCCGTCAACGAGCACTGGGAACGGTCAATAATTACGCGCCAGGGAAGGGGTTAACGGGGCACTACCCTCATCCCATTCATCGTGCCTCAACGCCTAGGACACCTCTAGTCCTAGTCTCTCGCAACCAGTGAGCGTCGATTGGCGTTGTTTATAGAGGTTCCAAAGCCTCTCTTCTCACGCGTGAGGTAGCTGCCAGGCCCTTATATGTAGATAGAGGGAAAAAAGGGAAAGAGTAACATGATAGGAGTAGACCTTTTTTGTTTTATTGTTTTTGTATAAGTGGGAAATAGGATAAAAGAAAAAAAAAGAGAAGGATAGAGTAGAAAAAAGGAAAGAATGACGCACTTAGTCTGGAACCTCGTTTCCGACCAAATCGACAAGGGAAGCCCTGCTAGGGGTACCCAGAAGAGGTACCCCCGCCGACATAGCTCGAAAAGTCAAACGTCCACACAAGCTCTCTTCCCGCGACAAGGGGGCGTCACCTCTCCCTCTGGTTTTATCAATTTTAAAAATAAGAGAGAGAGAAGATACGCATAATCCAACTTTTCTATGGCAGCCTAAAACTGTCTATCGATCAGTGTTTTTAATTTTCATCCATGCTTGTTCAAGAAAATGGAAAATATGTTTTCCACTTTTGCTAGTCCCTGTGAATTCGAGAATTATTTGCAATGGGTAAACCGGATCATGCGGTCAATAAGGCTATTTTATGGCTAAATAACTCTTCATCGAATCCCGCGGAAAGAGCTCCTTTCGCATTCTTTCGACAAGCATGGATGACAATGAAAAAGCCCGATCGAAAGACCGTTTTTTGGCTGTCTAAGAAAAGTTGGAATATGCGTTATCTTCTCTTGTAATTTAAATCCTAAAGACTATGTATAAAATAGGTTAGTCGGTGTATATTGCCTTTGTTTTTCCTCTCTGCCTTAGTGAATCTACTGTTTTAACGAATGAATATTCTCTCGCAGATTTTACAAAGGATATAATAAAGGAGTGTTTAGCATCTTGACAATATTACCTGTTCAATTATTTTTTAGACAAGTTCTTCCCTTCCAGTGCTGTGATCATATTGCATAGAATTAACTCTTAAGTATAGAGAGCACAAACCAATCAGATCAGTTTACAGCTAAGCTGACTTCTATTCAATGCATGTAACGCTTCTTCTTTCATACTCTTGCCGCTTTTGCTTTTTGACCTCTCTGATTTACCTCAGCTTGATCTGGCAAACCAATCTGCTCTGGTCGATTTGAACAAAGTTTTTTATTTTTACTTTAAGAAAAGCAAGTTCTTTTACAGGAATCCTTATCTCCTGAAGGCTTGTAAAGGTAATGTGAGTTTCGTTTCTGCAAGCAGTGCAGCAAAATTCACATCCAAGAAAATCTTTACATTTTCAACTGAAAATGCCAAAAAGCTTAAGTTTTAAAATGCGAGCTACTAAAACATGTAACTGTCCTCTCTCAAGCGATGTCTTTTGGATGCTCCCCGTTTCTGTTGGTTTTTATTTAAAATTATGACTCGCAAATTTACATCGAGAGGTACAAAAGAATTGTTCGCTCGTTCACACTTTTCAAGGAATTTAGGGTAAATATCCTTTGCAAGATTGGCTGCTGGGTAGTTTCTTTCATCATTACTTCTTATTTCTCTGAACAAAAGTCCATATTACAGAACGTCACGAAGAGGTAGGATTCCAATTGGCAACCACTCTCTACAAATCCCAATTAAGTTACTCATAAATGTGACTCTTATCCTTATTTTTAAAGTCATTGTAGGTCGATTCCCACTGGTTATGATAGCATCACTGACGGCCAAGTAATCTTCAGCAGATTGATGAATTTTTTTCAAACTGTAAAGTAATAAAAAAAAAGCAAATTAGATAGAATTATTAATATAATAATTGTCCTTTAATTCACAAAAGTCAAAATCTCACAACTCTCATGTAGTTTAATACCAAGCAGAACTACTTTATATTAAAATGACAAAAATATCTTTAGAATTGATGAATCAGGCTGCAACCTTTTAGCAGCAATCATTTATGGAATTTTTTAAAAATTTAAAAACATGACATACCTTAATGCTGTAGTTCAATAATTGTTATGTGATTTTATTAATTTTATCCTGCAGGAAACAAGGAGCACATGTGAGATAATAAACACTCTTTAAATAGTAAATCAGTCATCACTGCGCTTTTAATCAGAGACCTCACGCGTTTGGTGGCCGAGTGTTATCTATTGATCTAGGTTGGTCTAACTGGAAAGCAATTTGAATTTTTTAACCCGTCAAATTGTAGTTACCATTAGGTACCAGTCTCTCAAAGATCAAATACAGCAATTACAAAAGTATTTTCAGGGCAAATTCAACGTTTTCGGTGATTCAGAGGTGTAGTTCTTTAATTTTACGCAGTAATATTAAATTGTTTATATATGATACATATTAACTAGTGTTGCCAAAATAACTTTTTTATTGTTAATCCAAACCACTTTTCCAATAATGAATATAATTCGTTTTAAATGGTGAACAATCCTGAAATCTTTAAGTAGACTTATTTCTTCATATTTATTCATAGATAATAAAATGATCATCAATTCTTAGCAAAAGCAATTCTATTTCAATTAAGGGATCATATATTTCACGGCGCTACCCGTAGGTACCATCAGTCAGTTGATAATAAAAGTTTTGATGCGGCCGTGGGAGATGTTTCTGTACTTTATTCATA
This sequence comes from Ceratothoa steindachneri, assembly GCA_963969495.1. NCBI lineage: Eukaryota > Metazoa > Arthropoda > Malacostraca > Isopoda > Cymothoidae > Ceratothoa > Ceratothoa steindachneri. The sequence continues at coordinate 24,984,811 of OZ018321.1, read as the reverse complement.
TTTACAGATGAATTAAGTACAGAATGTTAGATATATTTATGTTTATCAGAACAAATAATATAGAGTCCGCTAATAAACTTTTTTTATAAGTAATAATATATTTATGAATATAAATTATATATGTATTTAATTTTTAGTCATCCTATGGCAAGAATTCTGGATCTCTTATAAAATAGTGATGTAGAAAACGAAATTCTTAAACATGAAGGTGATCTACAGACTACATCAAGTATTGCATTTGTTCTTGAGCTTCCTCGGAATGATGGGAAAGAAGCAGATGATGAACATGGTAGTATTTATGTAGTAGGTCCGGATAAAGGTGGATCAATTGTATGTGAATGAAAGAGAGTTCCGTAACAACTACCTTATAACGGCGCGACAAGGGTGTGAAGGGTGGCGTTACGCCGAATTATTAATCTGACTTCAAAGATAAATGATTTTAAGGTGGTCTTCTTCTTGGCTGGGCTTATCGAAGGTTTTAAGGCAAAAATGTACATACGAAAATAAACACATTATTTTAATAACGGAATACAGAGTGACCCCTAAAAAACAGGCATGCAAACAATTTTGTGATATATCCTTCATTCATTGACTAATCAGCCTTACTTTGCAAGACATTACAGAAGCAACGCATATAATCACAACTATATCTCAATGGGAGCTCTATGAAAGAATATAATTCGTCAAACATTACTATAAGACAGGCTTGTCAAGAAACAAGAAAGTGCAGGAGACTTTCGTACATCAGTTCGAATGTGAAAAAGCCCCCTCTAAGAGAAGAATACATGACTGGGTGTCCAGTTCAAGAACTGATGGACAGTGGAGAGCCTCAATGTATCCATACAACCGTCCAAGCCAACCAGGATGCACTAGCAAGCGTAAAGCTGAGCTGGTGGACAGCGGGAGAGAGTCAGTTCAGCAGAGTCCAAAACGCTCTGTGCGCAAGTGAAGTCAATCCCTCGGTATATCCCGTAAGACTTGCAGTAAAGTGCTAGTAATCGATGTAAAGGTCTACTCATACTGAATACAGACGAAGCAGATTCTTAGAGCGGCAGGCAAGGTGAAGAGAAAGGCTATCGTGGTCAAGATACTGGAGAAGATTCACGAGACCCTAACTTTACTTAACCTCCTTTGGACCTCAGATGAAGCTCACCCTCATCTTGAAAGAAAGGTAACCTCGAAGACAAATGTATTCTGGGCGACATCTAGGCTAAATGAGGTAGCCACCAGCCTCTACACTCCCCTAAGTGCACGGAATGGACTGCACTCTCAGCCAGAGACATCATCGGACCATTTTTCTTTCAAAAATCTGGCGCGACAGTGACAGTCACCAAGGAGCGGTATGTTGAGGTACTAAAATCTTCAAAAGGAAGCTGCAGACCATGTTTCCGTCGCTTAAGGGGAAGTTCTAGTTCCAAAAAGATGGAGCAAGCTCTCACACCTCAAACCTGTCCAGAGATTGGTTGAAATAGAACTTTAGTGGCCGTGTGATCAGTCTCAAGACTTATTTTGAGTGGGCATCTCTCAGTCAAGAACTTAGCTCCCAGATTTCTTTTTCTGGGGGTACCTTAAAGATAAAATGTACACAGGGAGGCCCAGGACCATTCTGTAATTTACGTAAGCCATCAGGTCTAAATGGAGGTCATCTCGAACACTCGCTCTAGAATAAACAAGAAAATTCCAAAGACTCTCATGTTTTGATATAATGTTTTAAAAACACAATAAACAAGTTATCACCAAAGTTTCATTCAATCCTTGCAGAAAATTAAGAAATGAGGCCTATCGAAATTTGGGGCCCGTTTTGCATGGGAGGGACCTGTATTATGGTGCAAGCGGTGCGAAACGGACCGTAGTAGACGGGAGACTAGTAGTCTACATATTATGAACGCAAGTACGAGTTAAGGGCGATACAAGATTCAGTGGTTTAAAATGGGAGAGTGAACGCGAGTGAATTCGTTACAATTGAATGTCTTATTGAAATAATGAAATCTGAATCTCTTATACTCTCTCCTTTTTTTATATATATGCGGTCTTAATGCAGAAAGCGTGCCCTTGAAATGACCGTAGGATGCTCTACCTCCGTCGTCTTCGCATATTTCCACCCTTTAGGCTTAGCTATGAAGTCTGTGCACGATGTGTACATTTAAATAATTAAACTCGTATTTCTGTAATTTGATATGATTGTCGCTGCACCACTTATTACAGTTAAAAGTCTGTTTACCCGATGTCCTCATTAAATATCCGTCTTTGATAATTCTATCTCGAGACACAACTTGGTCAGTTTTATCAAAGCAGCGTTCAAAAATTTTCCTTTGCTTCTTCTTGTGTCTCACGCTCGCTTGCTTAACCTGTCTATTATGACAGTGTCCATTCCACCATCAGGAAATTCCACACATAAGTTGCTTCGCAGAGATCGTGGGACACAAAATTTGGGGCACCGAGTTCAGGTGTTTTAAGTATGCTTGCATGAAGTCTATTTGCGCCATGGTGGATGCCAGTTATTTTATGAATTTGGAAACGTTTTTCAATGAAGAAGATGCCACTAGAGGTTTTGGTCACAAGAGTAGGGTTCTCATGACTGCCGTAAACGGTGAGAATCCAGAATCAGTTGGCAAGGAGGGAACTCCTAACAGGACAAATGGGAGTGCTCAGCCAACCTTGTTTACCGGCCATTATTGAGCTCTTCAGGGTCCTGTGTGCCCTTTCCACCATCACATTCATGGACGGTCTGCATGCTGTGACACGAAGGCAATGAAAACCAACGTGGGCATACAGCTCCTTGATTATTTCTTATTCGAATTGTGGGCCTCTAATGGTTACCACATAAAGCAGGACAATAAATCTGGAAAGTCACCCGTCCTGAAAAGTAAAGCAACCATTGCGGCACTTATGTCCGGGATCGGTAGCGCTTCGATCCATCTTGTTGCTCAGTTGATACATAATAACAATTACCAATTGTGGCGGCGTAGGTTTTCACATGCAATCTACAAGGTAAGAGTGGTTCTAACCTCGAGGAAGAAATATAAATAGGGAGGATTGGTGATTTTGTATGTCGATTCACTTTGAGAGACTGACAAGGGAAACACTCTCGTTCAGGAGCGGTTATCCTTGTCCATGTTTGGCCAGAAATACCTCGATTTGATGAGCCGAAGTAAAGCCTTGACTCCAGGGTGTGAAAGATTGTGCAATTAAGGGAAGAATGCCCTTCTGCATGCCAACGGGAAAAACGATCGTTTGTATCCAGATGTTACTTCGACCCAAAGCTGAACATCCTCGGGAAGAGGCTGAGGTTTCAGGTGAGAATGAAATTCCTTTGTCTCTGCAATATTTTCCTGCGTTGCCGTCAACGCTCGGCTTGGAGATTAAGAGAATCAATTTGCACCGAAATGACCTTCCTTGAGAGGCAGCCAGCAACTACGTTATCCTGACCACGTACGTACGCGATATCACTAATGTATTCTAGCATGCCTGCCCAATGGCGTTGTTTTCTATCTGTTGTGGCACTCAGTGGCAATGCAAAAGCTCAAACTAAAGGCTTGTGATCAGTGCGCAAGGTGACTTGGCGAACTTCAATTAGGTGCCTGAAGTGCATTACAGAAAGATACGCCGCTATGAGCTCTCTGTCGTAAGTGAAGTATGCCTGCTGTGGCCGGCTTAGGTAGCACGAAAGAAATACCACTGTTTTTACAGATCTATCAACCATCTAGTGTAGGGCAGCACCTGCCGCGTACTCGTAACAATCCGTCACTAGCTGGTATGGGGTATCATTGGACAGCGGCTGACAGAGTTCTACGGAGCCGATTGAGGCTGATTTGATATTCTCAAATGCCCCCAGTGCCTCTTCGTTCCACATGAACTCTAGCGCCTTTGGTTGCAGAGGAACAAGATCATACAGCGTGGCTGCAATCTTGACAAAGTTAGGGATTATCCTGAAGTAGTATCCTACCCCTCCCCCCATATCTCCAAAGCTCCTTGTAGTCTTTTTGCAGCGGCTGGTTACCAATCTCTTTGATCTTCTTCGCCAGTGGAAAGATACCTTCCACCAAGACGTGGTGTCCTAACAAATCTATTCCTCTCCACGAAATTCTTAGACCATTTATACTAGGATTTCAAAGTCCTGTTACAAGTGCTTCAGGTGTTCCTTCCTATTGTCTGAATACACCAGGACGTTATCTATGTAAACAAAAACGAAACCTATTCTTTGATACAAGGTGTCCATGTGCCTCTGGAAGGCGCAGCTGGCATTTCGGAGACCATATGGGAGCTTAACGTACTTCCACAACCAAAATGGAGTCGTAAGCCTTGTTTTATAAATGTCTGCCTGGTTCATAGTGATTTAGTGGTAAGCACGAATCAGGTTTAGCCTAGAAAATATCCTTTTGCCATGGAGGTGATCCGTAATGCTTTGAATCCGTGGCAGCGGACACCTGTGGGGATTTGTAACGTCATTTGACGCTCGGAAATTGTCCACTACCTTGGACTCACTAGGTGACTTCTTTGGCACCATGTGAATAGGCAAGAGCCCATGGTAGACATGACTAGCGCATGAGCCACTCCATCCTTAGAATCACGAACGTTGCTTTGGCAGCCCCTAGGTTCTCATTCGAAAGAGGTCTTGGCCTTACGAATGTCGGTGGAGCAAAACCCGTTTCGATTTTAGGCTTCACTGAGTTCAGCGGTGACGGGGAGGGGTGAGCGGGTGCAGGTGAGTATAGAGCCTCATATTTTTTCAAGTATGGCTCTGTAATGGGGCGGTAGTTGCTGCAGGTCATCGATTACACTGGTCTGCGCTGTTTTCAAGGTCAAATATATAAAACCTGATTATATTTTAATTTTTGCACTAAATCTTAAAACCATGCTCACTTTGCCAAATGAGGTCAGGTTTTTGAAATATGAGCACACCACAAATTCACATATTTCCAAATATTTGTTGTAAATGAAACACATAATAGCAAATATTGGACCCATTTACTCACAGAAGGTTTACAGAATATTTTTAATAAAGAGCATAAATAGTACAATGCACAAAATAAGCTACTCATGGATGAATGGTCTCTTCAGTGACCTCCGATTGTGCCGAGCAGACACCATATCCCTCTTAAGGCACCAACAGTAGTCCGCCGGAAAGTTAACATCCTATTGGCCTTGATAGTGTTCCTCCATGACACGGATGTCTAGTTAAAAGCGCTCACCCTGTTCTTCACTGAATTCTCTGAAATTTCCAGGAAAAAAATCCAGATGGGAGCGAATAAAGTGCATTTTCACTGACATACGCGCACCAAGTTAATGGAAATTCTCCATTAAGTCATCAACCACCTTTTGGGACTGAAGACTTCTGTGATTACCAAAGAAGTTTGCAATAAATAACTCAAAGGACAGCCAGGCAGAGAGTTCAGTAGGATTTAATGAACCCTCAAAACTAGAAACTTTATGAGTTCTCTTATCTGAGAACCATCAAATATACCTGCCTTAAGCATCTCCATGTTGATTCGTTTGAACTTGTGGTGGAGGAAAGCAAATCTTCCACCTTCCATGTCCAGTGCTTTTACAAAGTTCTTCATTAGGCCTAGTTTGATGTGTAGGGGTGGAAGTAACACCATGCTCGGTTCAACCAGAAGATGAGACAGAACATTGTGTGACCCGGGTTCTAATGCTTGTTTTGATTGCCACTCTTGTTTGACATAATGCTGGTCGTCAGCCCGAATATCCCACAAGCACAAAAAGCATGGATACTTTGTGTACCCACCTTGAAGTCCTAAGATGAGTCCAACAAACTTAAGATCTCCACAAATTAACTATGTATGTTCGTGATAATTGAGAGCAGACCACAGACTTTACATGCTGTTGTGGGATTTTTTTATTTCAGCCGAGTGTCCAACAGAGATTGATGCAACATTATTTCCTTTATTGAGAAGAACTGCGTTAAGACTTCTGTTAGACGAGTCAATAAAAAATCTCCATTCCATGGCAACATACTTCATACCCATTAATTTCATCAGTTCAGAAATATTGTCACAGTAGATCAGTGAAGACGCTTCATCGAACATAAAGAATTTTCTGAATTTGCTCTCGCGTTCCCGATACCAATAGAACGTTGTTACTGGGGCAAGTAGATGTTTCTCTTGAAGACGAGAACCCAACAGCTGGGCAGACTCCTTAGATAGGTTCAGGTCTCGTGTCAAGTCGTTGAGTTTGGCTTGGGTCAATGGCACTGATCGTTTGTCCTCTTCTGGCTCGTATGCACCACAGTCACCTGTATCAGTCATGTCAGTAGATTCTGAATCAAACTAGATTCCATGATGACATCCGGCCCAGAAGCAAGAACATCTGTCCATGGAAGATTGGATTTATGGAAGAAGAAACTTCAGGGTATTGAACATGGTGCTTATTCTTGCGATTAGGGCCTTTTAAATTTGTCATGCAGAAGTAGCAGTCGGTAACGTGATCTTTCCCCTCCCTCCACATCATTGGGACACCAAATGGCATACTCATTCTTTTCCTATTGCTCCAATCCCGTAAATTCTCAACACATGTTTTACAGCAGATATGGGGAGCAAATGCCTTATCCTAGTTTCCTAGTTTGACTCCAAAATAGGCGTAATAAGCCTTCTTCACTAAAACCGTGATTTTCGCTTGACGGCCTGGAAGAACCACGTGTCTGCAGATGAAACAAAATTTGTTAGGATGGTTCTTACACATCTGATCCATCATAGGGCACAACTAAATCTGAAAAGAGAAAGAATAACTAGTTATTTAAGGTAACCCATGACCAGCTGTGGGAAAAACAAAGCCCATATACGCTTGGATGATAGCGCCATTTGGAAAAAATATGCTGGAATAAAAATCGAGTGTATCTTAGAAACCAGACCTGGCCAAAGAAAATGAATGATATTTTTAAATTTAGTACGCAAAAAGGATCCAAAATCAGTTATAAAACCCTTACCTTCGAAAAAAAGTTTTGTAACGCAAGCAAGTGTTATTAAGCTACCGCTGGTTCTTTAGAAAACTTCACTTTCTACACGAGTCTCTTTCGATTAGCAAGTCGCGCGTACAGTCTATTTAAAGATTATAATGTCTCAAAAAGTCAATGCCTATTAACGGGGAAGTGGTCTCTGCTACAAAGACTGAACACCTAAATGATCACCCCCTTATGAATTAAGTACTCACATTTAGTATTATATAATTTAGCGTCTTGGACGAAAATAGACCGCACGCCCGTAACCGCGTTTACAATGTAATGTCCTTAGTTGTCCGCCGGTAGTGGTAAAATAGCCTTGAGGGCGGTTACATTTGCACGGATTATTCTACATTCGGCCATCTGCACCAGGGTTTGCAGAATTCACCCTTTTTGCTGAAATGATATGCGAGCGACAAACTACAGTTTTGTGGGTTTTCCGTTGGGTGGCAATTCCTCCGGTAGATTCTGCACACTGTAATTACTCTCGGCCTCTGATCGCGCATTTCTCGACAATTTATCTTTATAGTTAGCACTCGTATTATTATGGGGCATTAAACGTGTTTGAAACGCCACTGTGTCCTCTCGACTCACTATATGTATTTATATTATGGCACTGCGCTCGGTTAAAAGTTACAAGTTCGTCCGTAAGTTTTCTAAATTTTTCTAGGCTTGATTCTTTCAGAGTGGCGATTATTGGGGCGATATCAGGCGGCAATGATTGGATGAACTTGTGACGTATAAGCTCTTCATCCACTCCGTCCTGAATTTCTTTCTTCCGTAACTCTTATAAGTTAGTTGAGGGTCGGCTTGTGGGCGGGCGGGATTCGTGAGGCTTCTCAAAATGCTCGGGCATGGTCCTCTCAAATATGTCAATTACTTCATCTTGTAAACGACTAAGAGTCCCGTGAGGTAATTAGGCTGAAATATGAAAATTTGAGTCTCCTCCTTCTTATCCAGGAAATGTAAAATTGGGCCTCCACAATTGGGAAGCAACCTGAGATTGCTGCTTCATTGAAGATGGGTAGCGTGACTCTGATGACGTTAACAAAGTCCCCTTGACCTTGACGAGTCTATTCTTTACCTAATGCCTTCTCTGTCCGGTCAAACGACGGGTCACCACTTATGGGGGGTCTCCAGTCATGGGATGTTAAGTAAATGGTATTGTAGACGACAAGGTTACCAGTTATGTAGCTGAGGGTGAAGGTGAATCAATTGTATATGAATGAAAGAGGTTTCCGTAACCATCACCTTATAAGGCCACGACTAGTTCCAGTTTATAGGTGAAGGGTGGCACTACGGCGAATTATTTATCTGACTTCAAAGATAAATGATTTTAAGGTGGTTTTTTACTTGTCTAGGCTTACTGAAGGATTTAAGGCAAAAATGGACATACGAAAATAAACACTTCATTTTAATAACGAAAGAGTACAGTACAAGTGCTGTAACGTAGAGCGTACTAGGCGGGAGACTAGTAGTCTATATATTATCAACGCAAGTGCGAGTTAGAGGCGAGACAAGACTCAGTGGATTAAATCGGGAGCATTAACACGAGTGAATTCGTTACGATTGGATGTCTTAATCAAATAATGAAATCTGAATCTTTCTTACTCTCCTTTTCTTTTTTATATATGCGCTCCTAATGCAGACGATGTTACCTGGAAATGACCAGGGCATGATCGACCTCCATCAGGGGTCACATTTTTTCTCCTCTGGGTGGAGCTAGGAAGCCTGTACACGGTGTGTGCATTTACTTGATTAAACTCTTATTTGTAAAATTTGATGTGATTGTCGCTGCACCACCTTTTCTGCTCAACAGCTTTGTTTAACCGAGCTCCTCATTAAAAATCCGTTTTTGATGATACTATCTCGAGACACAACTTGGGTAGTTTTATTAAAGAGCAGGTATTCAACCATTTTCCCCGGCTCCTTCTTGTGTCTCACGTTCGCTTGCATATATAATAATACGAGGGGCGGTCAATAAGTTTTGCAATTCGGATATAAGGAAACGAGATATGAGGAAGTCTTTTATTATTTTTAAATGCTACTACCCTCGACTTCAATGCACTTGCGCCACTTGTCCCTGAGGCTACGAATTCCCGACAACCAGAAATCTGCCGACTGCTGTTCAATCCACTCCTGGACGGCGAGCTGGACATCTTCATCGTCCTTAAACCAGCGTCCACGCAGTGCAGCCTTGAGCTTGCGGAATAAAAGGTAGTCCCTAGAGGCCAGATCTGGACTGTAGGGGAATGGTTGAGTTCCTCGAATCCGCACTCCGCAGGGCAGCTTGTGTAACTCTGGCCTTGTGGACAGGGGCATTTTTGTGGAGGAGCAGGACACTGCCTGTCAACTTGCCGCGCCACTTCTGACGGATGCACTTCTTCAACCCAGCCAGTTTCTCGGCGTAATATTGGCCTGTGATAGTCCTTCCACAAGGCGCATAGTCCACCATCAACACTCCGTCAGAATCCCAAAATATAGTGGCCATGATCTTCCCGCCTGAGGGTTGGGTCCGGAACTTGATGGGAGTCGGAGAGCCCCTTTGCTTACAAGCCATGCTTTCGAGCTTGGTCTCGTAATCCCAGTGATGGACCCACGTTTTATCACCTGTTACTATGCGTGGCTTCAATGCCACTGGGTCTTGGTTGTACAGGAGCAGCACCCCCTCCCAACTTTGACGACGTTGAATTCGATAATGGGGCGTGAGGTTTCTTGAGGTTTCTAGGGACCCAACGGGCAGAGACCTTGGTTATGGTCAAATTGTCGTGGATAATGTTGATAACACTTGCATGTGATATTCCAAGTTCTCGCTCGATTTCTTCAAACTTCACCAGTCGATTTTCGAGGATCATCCTCTCCACACGGCTCACATTGTTCTCGTTGGTCACGTCTAACGGTCATCCTAGACGGGAATCATCTTCAAGGGTCTCATGACCATGGCGGAACTCCCTATTCCAGCGAGCAATAGTTGCATAGGAAGGGGAAGTGTTGGTGTACACTGCAACCATGCGTTCATGCGTCTCTTTTGCATTCTTGCCTTGCTTGGTCAAATATTTGTTCACTGCGCGGTGCTCAACCTTCTCCATTGTTGAAGAATTTGTGATTGACGATCTGCGATCAGCTACTGCTTCTTAAATAGACGAGGCAGGAGAATGCGGCTATAGGTCCTGACTTTTCATAACTTCTCCTAACACCCCCACAAACAGCCATCTCCCTTCCTCTATTTTGCCCTACCGATTCGCAAAACTTATTGACCGCCTCTCGTTTATATGTACATTTAATAATCCTATCATATTTTATATGCAATATTGAATCTTTACATTATATATATATATATATATATTTATATAAATATATATATATATATATATATATATATATATATATATATATATATATATAATATATATATATATATATATATATATATAAATATATATATATATATATATTAGTAAGGCATTCTTCGATTTAATAGGACCAATTTGCGGAGGTAACTTTTGGGCCTATTTCTCTAGCAATTTTGGTGCCAGAAGAATACCTATTGCGTAGTCCGTTTACTACTAGCTACCCTACTGCGTAGCCCAACCACTCAGGTCCATCTTCTGTTTTCTATCAAACACAAGAATGTACTTGAACTTCATTGCCATTATTCCTAAACTTAAAAACCTGGAAACGATCGTTACAGCACTCAATGACAAAAAATTCTCTTGATGAAAGACTTCTTTCATATGTATGTTTGAAAGGCGTAATTTTGCTATCTTTTCCGCTCCCACTTCTGATTGCCAGTCTCATAAAAAATGGCGCCGAAAGCATTATACCTCCTTATGTTAAGAGGCCCAACATCCTGGTATCTGTTAATATATGTCGCATCAATCGCCTAAATCTGATCCCTGAGAGACATACTGAAAACCCCTGGACAGAATTATGCTTCCTTTCCCTTCAGCACCTCATAAATTCTTAGAGGTTAGATTATGCTGCGTATCCGCTAAATTTCGTCTATTTCACTAGACTGAGAATGCCTGATGATTTCGTTGAGAACACCTCCTACCTAATCTCCAAATAGGATTTCTTAGAGATCACCTTGAACTCCATCTCTCCATTTGATTTACTCAACAACTTTATTTCCAGAATAAGGCAGAGAGTGTGCATTTACTTCCATTTTATTTCTATTAAAGTGATCATCTCTTATTTTCAAAATAAACACACATTTTTGCAGAATTTATATTTTAATACTAAATTTTCTGACTTTCCAATTTAATAGAATTAGCTTTATACTTTACCTCAGTCACGAAACACATGGAATCTTTCCTCACAAGGGCAAGGCAATCATCAAAGCAAATAAAAAGAATACAGGTCTTATTTCCCTCCTAAATTCCCTCTTTTCTTTGTGAATTTTAGTGAAAGAGAAAGGTAGTTGTCGAATGCCGTTGCCATACGCCTCAAAGGCTTGCACGCAATTCGGCACATGAGAATCTAGAAAGCAGGGAAAGCATACCTTTGTGTTTCCTGTCTTGTTCCTGATAAAGCAAGGAGGCATTGCCCACTCTGTACTTGCAGCCCGATCTTGGCTAGATCTTTTGATAATAATCACGTCAGTGGGTGAAGTAATGCTATCAAAATGGGATTGTCTTATTCATTTTACACCAGGCCACCTCAAATTTTAATAAGAACATTTTGTCCCAATTTGAGGATAAGGTCAAGTTCGCACACTTGAAAGGAAATAAAAACGCGTAATCTGTGTAAAACCAGAAAGAAACAACAAGTTTTAACTAGAAAAAGATGAGAACTTTGTTAATGAAGTTTCATCACTATAATTTCTCAGAGAAATAACAATTTTCTCCCTCATAAGCCGCCTCGATATCATTTACTCGCATTAAATCTCCCGAGTTAATTCGCCCGACGACGGATAAAGCCTGGGCGCGCATCGCCTTTATGCGACCAAATTTATTTTCTGACCTAAAACCATTACGCTAATAGCACAGTTTCGTCTCGATAAAAAGTACTTGTAACTCTTTTAGGAATTTTCTTACCCTTAGAAAGAAAAAAAACCCAAAAAACTACTCTTAAGGGCTCATATATTCAAACTGACTTTGATAAAGTCCTCTTCAAAGACGAAGTGATAATCATTCTGGATAGACAGGAAGGTCGGTAAATGCCTGGGTTGTCAATTACCTCAGGCCAAATAGTTCATCAAGCGTAAAACAATGAAGAAGAATATGAAAGATTTAGGCTGCAATTGTTGAAGACACGATAATAGTATATTTCAAAGTGCATTTTGATATCAAAATGAGTTATATGGTATACTGAGAGTTTATGAGATACAGCTCTTACCTTAGTTCACAAGACAACAAGTAAGGATGAGAGGGGCATTTTGAAATATTCTCTAAGTATTACTTATAAACGAAAGGATTTGTAGCACACTAAATCATGGACTGGCTTCAAAACTGTTACGAACTAAATTCCAAAGGAAAGGTCTACAACATCCGGAAGAGCGATGCTTACGTAGATGAAAGGTAAGTTAGCAAAAAGATTGACCATTAGAAGGACTTTCAAAATCCTGAAAACAATGTTTCGGGTGAGCTCTTCAAATGATTTATTTCATTTGTAGAAAACAAATTGTTAATGTTTTTCAGAAGTAGTGTTCTACAGTCCACTAGCTTTTGAGTAGCTTTTAGTTAAAATTGTTTCAAGCAAATTTCTCTTCACTGTATTTCTTACAATTAGTCCGTCTCAATTGTTTAAACTGTTATACTTTCTTATTAAATGCTTAGTTTATATATCATTTTGAAAACTTTGTGTATTCCTGAAAATTAAAAAGCTGCAAATTATCTCTTAACAGTAAAATACTCAATTCAACAATATGGATATTCTATCAAAGAGCATTTAAAAGCCATATATTCATATATTATTTAATGTTCAGGAAGGTTTTAAATTCAGGAACAACGTAACAGAAAAAGAAAGGAGATTTCTGAGAGATTTGGCGATTTTCCAAGATTGCATATTTTATCGTGTTGCATTTTCTACGGAGTGGAGTGTATTACTTTAATTCTCGACGAAATTTTTCCAAACAATCACCTAAAAAAATTCATACAAAAGTGCTTCCCCAATTCTAACTAGTGAAACTAATAACTAAATTTATCAGCACCTTAAAATTATAACTTTTTAAAATTTTTTGTACCGTTGCTAAAATGAATTGGTACTTTCGTTAAATTTAGGGGTATTCAATTGTATTTTCTTGCCCCATTTATCTGTTATAAGTTATATCTATGGTGCAATAAATCAATAGTAAATAATATATATGTAGGGTCATACAGTACTTGGATGTGGTCCCGCTATTCTTCATTCCACACATAAAGTTATTAATATCTATCTTTGCAGGAAGACCTTTATTATAACATAACAAGGTCTGCTGACCAAAAGTCGCGATCTCTCACTCATTCTGATTCATGACCTTATGACCTTCAAAACTTTCAATCTTTCCCGGACTAACCTTGGGAGGACCTTTGCAATTTATCATTCGAAAGAGAATGTAAAACAACATAAGGGTTTCACATTTTGTTAGAATCGGCCGAATAGTTATAATATTATTAGCAAAACAAAATAATTTGAGAGCTAACGTTGGGGTGACCTTAGCAATTATATCATTCCAAAGAGAATGTAAAACTATTATCACCAAAACACAAAAAAGCAAAACGGGACCGACCGACCGGCTGACTGACCGACCCACAGACATAGTGAGATTTAGAATCGTCCGCGATTAGACTCGCACTCGACTAAAAATCTTCTAGTTGAGTCAACATTTATTTTCATGAATGAAAGTTCTTCAGCCTTCCTACATGAAACAATAACATGGGTGATGAACAGATGAGAAATAGTCACATCGCTCATATTTAGTTGATGGTTCACCCCTCCTTTTGTTAAAAATTACGGCTAGGTAAAATTAACAAATTGGGTTAAGTTTAACTTCCGTACCGAGAATTGAAGCAAAAAGCTAATAATAATGGTGAGGCCTGGAACAATTAATTACTTGAGCGAACAATGACAGTAGTAATATTGATTTACTCAGCGAGTCATTTTACACTGCTGTCGAGTGTATAATTTAGTCACGTCTATCGGCATCGTGCGTGGACGGTAGATTAGGTTTAGTTTGTTTGATCTGGAAAGAATTAAGGGTAGGTTTGTGTGTGTTGGCCTCGATGTGGTTTTGATATGTAATCGCGTTTTGCAATTCCATTTTACAGCTTTTATAATTTCTTTTTTCTTAGCAACTTAAAATTAATGGATCTGGGATGTCCTGTGTTCATGTTATTTCGTTTAAAGTGATTAAACCTTGGAATTTTGAGTTGTGGGGAGAAAATTTCATGAGGCTGATGAAAACTGCGAAGGTTGAGATGAGAGAATAGCTAGCTGTGAGATATAATTTTATCCTCTTTAACTCCTGAGACACTGACTGCACTCTTTGTAATTGGTAATGAATTAACCTCCTAACAATTTCCTGTCAGTTTCAATAAATGTCAGGAAGCTTTAACAAGTATAGCCTAGAAATCACTAGCTGCTATTAAGTGTGGTGACTCACAAGTCACCAATGAGTATTTCAGCACTAGGTTTTGACATTTCATCATTCCATCCTTCTTTCATTCTTCTATATATCCTACTAATTACATTGGAGAACAAAAAAAAATCTTTTGTCTGGTACCTGAAATACTTCAACGAATTCTTAAGTGATTTTGCTTCTGCTAAATTCGAAAATAACTTAAGTTTTTCTCCATCAGGTCTAGGTTTCTGTCTCTCCTCATCTCCATTTTGGTTCTAGATACTAAAATTGCGCCTGAAAATATTTCTAAAGGTGTACATGAGTTGATATTATGATTTTTAGTGAAATTAAACAAGACTATCTATATTTAAACTATTTTCCTTTTACAGGAGGCAATTAATATGAAACAATTACGAGAGCATAACACATAAACAAACAAAGCACAAGTTAAAATTAAAAATTCAAAAAAGAGCTTTGTCAGAAAATTCGGAGAATAAATTTATTTGCTCACCGTTAATGTTGAGTAACAGGAGTATCTCATTATAAAAACCAGCAATAGTCTGCTATCATCACAGCGTCCCAAGCTTGTTGGTAACGAGTTTCGATCTCTTTGATGTGCTGATGGAATTGATAGCCTTGTTTGTCCCTAACATCTCCGAGATATTTAGGAAAACGATCAAGATGACTAAAATGAAAATGCATTTTCCTGCTTATACAGGCTGACCCCGCCAAATCGGAGCCCAACTTTCGATAGGAGTCATTTCTTAATTTTACACGAAGAATTAAATGAAACTTTGGTGATAACTAGGTTATTTTGTTTAAAAACATCGTTTCAAAACATGAGAGTCTTCGGACTTTTTTTTAATATTCTAGAGCACGTGATCGAGATGACCTCCATGGAGCTCTGTGCATTGCATTTCTTAAGGCGCAGCACAAAGTTGTCTATGACGGCCTTACAAACTGACCGAATAATGGCTCTGATCTTCTTTTTGATGGCTTCCTTGATTTCTGTGATGGTCTTGGGTCTCCTCGCATATACTCTGTCTTTAAGGTAGCTCCAAAGAAATAAATCTGGAGGACTAAGTTCTGGGCTGTGAGGTGCCCACTCAAAATGAGTCCTGAGACTGATCACACGGCCACCAAAGTTCTCTTTCCGCTAATCTCAGATCAAGTTTAAGGTGTGAGAGCTTGCTACATCTTGCTGGAACCAGAACATCCCCATAAGCGACGGGATCAGGGTTTGTACCTCACATTTAAAGGTTTTGATAACTTTAACATACCGCTCCTTGGTGACTGTCACTGTCGCGCGAGATTCCTCGAAGAAGAATGGTTCAATGATGCCTCTGGCTGAGATTGCAGTCCATACCGTGCACTTAGGGAAGTAAAGGGGCTTGGCGGCTCCATCATTTAGTCTGGATGTCACCCAGAATACATTTGTCTTCGAGTTTAACTTACCTTCAAGATGAGGGTGAGCTTCATCTGAGGTCAAAAGGAGGTTAATAAGGAAAGTTTGGGTCTCCTGAATATTCTCTAATATCTTTACTGCCATAGCTTTTTTTGGCTCCTTGTCTGCGGTTGTAAGGGTCTACATTAATTACTAGCACTTTCCTGCAAGTCTCACGGGATATACCCAGGGACTGGCTTCGCTTGCGTACAGAGCGTTTTGGACTCTGCTGAACTGACTCACTCACGCTCTCGAACAAGTCAGTTGTACGCTTCCTGGGGCGTCTTGAATGGCCTGTAAGGTTATTGCTGGCTGCATTAAGGTTGTACACTGTCCCAGAGTTTTCACAGTGGTCTACCCAGTCCTGAATTCTGCTCTTGGAGGGTTTTTTTCACATTCAAACTGATGCCCAAAAGTGTCCGGCACTTTCTTGAACGAGCCTGTCTTGTAATAATGTTTGACACAGTATATTCTTTGCTGGAGCGTCCATTGAGATCTAGTTGTGGGCAGAGGCGTTGCTTCTGTCATGTCCTGTTAAGTAAGGGTGATTCGTGAATGAATGAAGGATATATGACAAAACGGGTGTGCAGGCCCTTTTTGGGTGTGGTCACCAATATCGAGGAAATGGATATCGAGTTGCTAACAAGGTCTTTATAGTTCTTACTTTTGTGTTTCCATAACACATTTGGAGAATTAACACAACACTTTTTTGAAGAGAACATCTTGCTTATTCTCTATTGCTTCGTTCACTACAACATCTGGAAACTCGAAAAAAAGAATATAATTAGAATTAGGATGAAGTAAAGAATCTAGTGTAGTGGACGTACACACATAGATACTGACTAATTTATAAAATATACACACTTATAACATATAAATATGAACAGTAACACCCACATATACTTATATAAATATAGACATTGACTCACACACAGACTAATTAATATATAGACTTTGATTGAAACCTAATATATGTATTATAAAAGGATGTTCAATAACTTAAAAAATAGACCTGATAGAAAAAATTAAAGGTAATCATTCGATTCAGGAGACCGATTTCTGGCAAGAATGAGGTCCATTACCTAACACCAAACCCTTGTAGACTACCTTTGTCATTGAATTTCAAAATTCTTTTGCTTTATCTACATATTTCTTGCGTTTCCTCTGTATAGTTTTGGTAAGAACAGGATCTTCCCAATTATTAGTAAACTATCAATAACCCTTTCGATTTGTCAATTTATAAATAAATTTCATGATGACTCTAATCTCCCATACGCCACTTTCTACCTTGTATTTTGTATTTTGTGTATAATTTGAAATGACCTTAATCATAAAATTTTACTTAGAACTCCTCTGCTATTAACAGAGAGGTAAAGAGTCATGTCTAAAATGTATTTAGTTTCTTTATTTTTATCTCATATCTGACGAAATAAGAAGCATTTTCATGAACCATTTAGAAAATGACATATGCTTTCATTTTAAATGGGTAGGAACGAACAAATCCTATTTGTATTTACCTTATGCTGCGATGTAATTAAAAAAATATAAAATGCCGTTCAACTGGCGATTTTATTTAGTTTCACCCGTTCTTGCTCAATTTTGGCCGGGACCTAGGGCGTGTGAAATACGTAAGCGCTACGCATTTATAAGCTTATCTCTATTATCAAAATCTTAAGCACTGCCTCAGACCATCTTAAATAAATCAAGATATCATTTTATCAATTGTAACATGTCTTTAAACAGCAAACTTCTAACTAGAAAATATGAAAGTCACCACTTGATATTTTTACCTATCCCTTGATTAAAAGTATGATATAATAAAAAGTTTAGAAGTTTTTGCTGACTGCTGAAGCGTAGTATTACCGCGTATCATTCAGGCTGCCCTCTTCCTAAAACTACGTTCCATTGAGTTTTGAGACTATTTTTTTTCAAGTTTAAGTTATAGGCATTAGGTATTAGTTTCTCTTATATATTTATGTATTTGCTGTTTATTGTTTTGTATTTCCCAACAATTTTCGCTTTTCAAAACCTCCTTCCGTGCGTTCTCTTTATCGTCCTTGTAAATAAGTAATAATTTTTAAGTCTATAGTTAATAACAATCCTTTGATTCTCTTTTTAATAGTAGGCTCCATTTGCAACTATAGACTCGTTGTTATATTTTATATAACTTTTTCCCTAATTGCTACTTAGTTTCTTTTATCTCTTCAAATCACTTAACTGATTTTATTGAGGTGATATCAATTTGCTTTAGTATAATCTTTGTATTTCTGGGTGAATTCTTTTTATTTGTGACCGTTCAAAATCATATCTGTTGAATCACTAGTTTAATTATCACTCGCAAATTCTCTATTCAGTTTAAATCTGACCAATTCTGAAATGTTCGATGGTATTTTCAGCAAAGAACATTGTTATGACTTTTACTTTCTGACAGGATGCGCAATCATGCCTAAAATGAAGTTAAAATCCTTGAATTAGTCTCGGTTTCAATGGGATAGGTGTTGATAAAGCAATAAGGCACGTTTTGGTACCATTTTGTGTGCATTGCTGTATTCTTAGGCAAAATTGTTAGTGCTCCAGTTTCATTAGATGAGAACCATCACAGAACTAATGGTTGCTCGAATGCTCCACCTTGTGCAGGAAAACGGAATCGTGAAAGTGCTCCGTTATTCTCTTCTTAACTAGGGATGGTTCAAAAATTCTACACAAGTGGCAGGAAGCTTTATCAGAGAATATCACTTTACCCCCTTCTTCAATAGTCCTATCTTCAGATTATATTCCAAGTATAGCGCATCCATAAGATTCTTTTTGGTAAGATAATGATTTTATCAACTCTTCTTGACTTAAGACTTGGTCATAATTTCTGCGCTTTAATGTGCCCGCTGAAGCTTTAACAGCTTCTTATTTTCAATCATAAGTAAGCTTGAAAAAAGAAGCTAACGAATATTAGAGCAAGAACCTTACCAGAAAGCGATCTTGGCTTTTATTTGAAGCTCATGAGGCGTCCAGAAAACTTTTTATAGTAATGCATCCAATCCTTTTAAATACCTTAACGATCTTACATTTGTTGCTTCTTAATGCAATACCCTTAGAAAGTATATTTCAAGCCCCATTTTTGGACAATATTTGCAGAGATTTGGTGGGAAACACCATTCCTGAAATTCGAGAAAGTTTTTAATAATTTTTTTTCAGAAAAAAATCATTCATTTAACCTATATTTGTCATTAATTTAGCCTTTCGATGAAATAGCAATGTTCCATGGCCTGATTCAGCGAATGAATGTACTGTTTTTTCTTATTATTTTTGAAATGCTGACATTTTAATACCCATGAAATAAATTTAAATATTATACTAATTATCACCCTCATGTAAATTTTAATAACCACTGAAAAATTTCAATATACGTTCGCGGCCAATGAATTGGGCAAGACTGTTCTTTGCCTATTACGTGTCAAATACCTTCTGAATATCATTTATTCGGTATTAATATTATAGGTAATTTGTGTGACTACTAATTATTCACTATAACTTTGCAAATGAATAGATTTTTGGTCAAATTTTGGTGTGATGAATTTTCTTTACTAGTGGGCATCACACGCCTCGTCGTGATTTCAAGCTGGAATCGTATAATAAATAGTAAATGAATAACCAGAACAGTAAATATAGTTATGTATGATGTCGAGACCCACCAATGATTAATTTTCAATTAATAAATAATCTTCTTTAGTTTTGCCAGAAGAAAAACGCCAATTAATAGATTGTTTACACCAAAATGGCTTCAAACCCAGGGAACTTGTTGCTAAAGGTATTGCATGTAAAAGAACTGTATACAGGATAATTAAAACTTTTAAAGAATCACGTTCAGTAACTGTGTAAATGGCACCTGGTCGTCAGCGCTTGTCCTCTGATCGCTAAGACAGAGTTTAAGTGCAGAATTCTTTGAAGAATTGAACTGTCAGTAGCCAACAGCTTGCTTTTGAATGGAAATCACATGGTTTTAGCGCTTCAGCTCGAATATTTTGACGGCGACTTCTTGTAAAGTGTCTTTCTTTACGGAGTGCTGCGAAGAAAAAGGTTTTTGTCCAAGAAAAGCGTCAAGGACAGACTTGCCTTTTGCAAGAAATATAATAATTGGTCACTTGAGCAATGGGATATAGTTATTTTTTCTGATGAGGCAACATTCCACCTGTTTGGCACATCTGGAAAAAGGCTTGTCAGGAGAAGAAAAGGTGAACGCTATAAAGAGGCTGGCATCGTTCCCACGGTCAAACATCCTGAAACTATTCATGTGTGAGGTTGCTTTTCTTCAAGGGGAGTCGGTTCTCTATCAATTTTGCCAAAATCACTTTTATGAATTTACCATGGTATCAAAATGTCCGTAATGACTCTCTTCATACAACCATTAAAAGGTAGTTTGGTGAGGATAATTGCATTTTCTAACAAGATGTGGCACGTTGCCACACTACTGAGAGTATTAAAGAGTAACGTGGAGGGAAAAGGATCGAAATTTTGGAGCCCAGGACGGGTACTTCTCCATATCCCAATCTTATCGAAAATTTGTGGTCTATCCTCCAAAAACGGGTTGATAGAGAAAAACCAACAAATTTTGAACAGTTTAAAGTGCTCATACAGCAAAATGAACGTCTTCAAACATAGTAACAGTCCTATCATTGGTTTCCAGCATGCCCAGCAGAATCGAAGAAGTTTTAAAAAATACTAGTCATCATTCAAATATTGAGAGGAAAATGAATTCCTGTGTAATACATAATAAATTATATACATATATAGTTCTAATATTCTATTATTACTCCTTAATACACTTGTATGCGCTTAACCAAATCAAAACTTTGCTTTACACATGCATATTTTGGGGAAAAATAATAATTAGCTGTTTTGGCAAAATCATTGGCCATGAATGTAGATATTAATTTCCTTACTTAGCCATAGATATTTATATAAAGCAAGCCAATTTTCCCCATTTATGAACTCACTCCATAGCAGTGTTATATTGAGTTAGAGAGGAACAATAAGCTTCCTTTTTATTTAGATGTCGTTATAAAAGTAAACGACGACAAGTTAACTACCCCTATTATCAGAAAGGCTGCCTTTATTTTTATTGCTATAAAGGTTTTCGGATCTTTTCAGATTATATACAAACTAACAGCAGAATTTCCTAATACATTTAGGTTTCGAACCGCTCTTCGACTTATTCTTTAATGCAAATAGAATGTCAAACTTTAAATTCTTAATTAATTCCAATTGCTAGCTTTTTCCTTCGGAAGATAAATTAATGAACAAATTTGTTGCAAAATTATACGTTTTCTTCTATGTTGAATAAAATATTTTTAGCTTTTAGCTCTTAATTCTCCTTCATGAATATTTTAATTATTCTTTTTTAAATCTTGATCGGTTTATTACTTTGGAACTTTTTAAATTTATGGTATGAGTTTACTTTTAGATTATTATTGGAGCTTCCTTTACACTGTGACATTTATTCAATATTCGTTTCTTTTTTTTCATTTACTATTATCTTTAAATATTTTTAAAATCATAAGGAATTTAACGTTAGCTGATTTTCTTCTCTTTTTTAGGAAATTACCTTGAATTACTCTCTCTCATTATAGATCAGGAAGTTTTATAAGTCCAAAATGTAGGTAATACTCAGCAAATAATTCCTCTGTGTCCTAACTTCGCTATCAAGATTGTTATTAATATCGTGAGAGGTACACATTTGCTTATATTTCTAGACATATTGACCTGAAAGTTTAAAAATCTCGCTAATTTTTTCTTACCTTCAGAAGATAGAAAATCATTTCTCGACGGAACTTTTATTGAAATTACAACGTCTATCACAATTATATATTTTCCAGGGTTAAAAGAAATCTCTCTGCCAAACTCAATTCTAGTATTCTGCTCTAAATTACCTGCTTAATAATTCTAATATTCTTCTCTAGATTATCTGCTTAATAATTAAATGTTAGGTTGTGCTATGTAGTACTTGTCGGTCATCTAGGAAGGCTCTAATATTTCATTTTGCACTCTGTTCTTATTTTTAAGTTTTATCTACCTTCTTATACCAAATTACTAAGATATTTCATGCTATTTATTCTTAACTAGTTCCTAGTGAACTTGTAAAAAGTCTCTATAGCAGTCGGCAAGTAACAACACGCAACTCAATAAGTTACCCTCTCGGTATATCGGTCAAATGGTAACCATTTCACTTTTTAATGAGTTTTTGAAAGTTTTGAAGGTCGTAAGGTCATATGATGTTTTGGTAACTGGTGATACATTTGTTCCTAAATTTTGTTTCTTTCCGTTTATCAAAATTATTGAAATAATTTGGACCACGCAACTTAGCTCTGTTGACTATTTATACTTCGATAGATTTTAAAAGTATTTTTAAATTACCATTTTCCAGAGATTTCAATTGATTTAAATTTTACATTTTAATATTGGCCCTTAAAATTTAAGAGAGGCTTAGGAAAGTGAATATGTTCTTTCTTATTTTCAGAACAATGATAGTTAAACGTAAGGAACATATCTAATAATCTAAGTATCTTCGTTACTATACCTAATAAAGTCAAACGGCTTGTTTTTCTTATATGTGCATAAAATGAATAAAATCTTTACTTAAACGAAAAAATATCTAATTAATCATTGAAACATCTATTCTCGTAAATAACCACTAAAGTCTTTAAGGTTAATTGAATTAATATTGATTCTTATATTCTAAGAATTTTGGAATAGTTACGACAAAATCTTCAAAACTCAATCTTGATAAGAGAACTGTATTGATTCTCATTTCCTAATTATAATGAGCTCATTCGAAACCAACCAGCATGACCTTATTTACCAAAAAAAGAACTAGCAAATCTATCATTCTTCGGTGTCTCTTTATAGTTTCTATGTTTCCTGATTTCAATGTAATATCAGCGAGATGCTACATAATATTTTAATAATTTAGCTGCCTTTGTTTCAAGCAATATAATAGATACATTTAATCATTTAATATCTTTTCTCAATTTAAGTTGTACACGTTTTTTTGTTTTAATCCTTGATTTTATACTTAATTCTTACTTTTAATACATTCTTTTAACTCGATTATTTATAATATTTTTTATTAAAATATTTAAATAGTGTTATTTGCGAAACACTTTTGTCTAATTAAGCTTGTATTTTATGCCCTTTAAAATTTTACCCCTACTTATTGTTTTTTACTTTAATGATACCTTCATATTGGTTACAAATATTCCCCCCAAAAATTTAGTACTGTGTATTGGACATTTTTGATCTTATCTTTTATTTTTTACTTCTGATTCATTAATATTTTGAAAGGATTACTTTATAAATCTTAAATATTTTATGTCTTCAGAAATTTTATTTAAATTCATGAAATTTACATCTGATTTTTTTCCGGGCCCCTTCACCTGCCATGTGAAATCTATTCATGGCAAGAAAGTTTTCTCTCGCCTGGATTTAGTCCGAGCCTACCACCAGATCCCAATGAATCCAGCGGACATTGCGAAGACTGCTGTATCAACTTCCTTTGGGCTGTGGGAATTTTTAAGGCTACCGTTTGGTCTAAAGAATACTAGTTGCACCTTACAACGCCACATGGACAATATATTTTAAGGCCTGGCGATAGATATAGTGTATGTCGACGATATTTTCATATTTTCGGAAAATATAGTCGAGCATGTGGAGCATATAGATCAAGTTTTCAAAATATTGGCAGAAAACAACCTTCGAATTTCTATGGAAAAGTGCGAGTTCATGAAGGAAGAAATCGATTTCCCGGGCCACCATGTCTCAGCCGCAGGACTGAGCTCTCCAGCTAGGAAGTTCTCCGAGATCACCCGAATACCCTTACCAACTGATTTCAAAGAACTTCGTCGATATTTGAGCATGTTAGGTTTTTACAGACGTATGATGCCTAATTTTTCTGCGATCGCTGCCCCTCTGACTAAACTCGCATGGCTTCAACCAAAAGCTCGGCAACCTGTCTGGAATGACGCTGCACGGGAAGTATTTGAAGCTACTTAGGAGGCCCTGGCAAACTCTGTTAAGTTACGCCACCCATTACCCAATGATTCTCCGTATGATTTCGTGACGGACCGCTCCCAATTCGCAGTTTGTGCTGCGCTCCATCAGATGGTGGCTGGGTCTCCCCAGCCAGTGGCATTCTTCTACGGGCAGTTGAGTAAAACACATCAAGCGTACTCTACGTATGACAGGGAACTCCTGGCTGCGTATCTTGTTGTGCCACACTTTAGGCATATGATCGAAGGTCGCCAAGTGACTTTAAGTAAGACAATACTCTAATTAATGTTTTTATTTATTAATCGTCATTTTTTAATCTCTACAATGAGAAGGGAAAGTCAACCTGATTAAACTAAAATTGAGATGATGATGTTTGGAACTGAGAAGGTAAAATTGCGAATGTGGTACAGCCATGTCTACATGTTTTCAGACAATTTGGACAATTTAGAAAACTAGATAAAACCATGATTGTAAAGTTATTATTTGCAAATCAATATGAATATAAGAGTGAAATAGGGATCAATAAATAGCAATATGTTATATTTTTCCGAAACTAACAAACCCTTTAACATAAACATCATATAACCGAAAAGCAAATGAAGACATGTGGAAATTTCAGCAAACACAACTGATATGGAAAGCCCTGTAGCACATGTAAAATCACTTGGCAATGATGGAGCATTTATTCTTCATGGCATGCTCTACACCAAGGTGGGACATCTAAGAGAGTGACACTGCAGACCCTTTTATGATAACTGCCTTTTAATGCCCAGGGAGGATGGCTTACGAGTTCTTAGGTCTTCTTTCAGGTCATATTAGAAATTTTCTAGTGGATTGATATCCGGAGACTAAGGTAGCCAACCTACTGTAAAATCACATTTTGACTACCTTTAGAGAGGTCTCCAAGTGCAGGCAGCAGGAAATCTCTCAGGACATCTTGGTAATTGTATGAATTCAATGTAATCAGAAACGTTCAGACGAACTTCACCTTAACTCTACATACACTTCCATATTATTACAGAGCATGTACCATGCTCTACTGTTGCCACTATGCAATCACGATTCCCCTCCTAGCTTGTTCTCCTACGAACAATAAATTTGCCAGGGGTCCAACAAAATTGGAATCTGAGCTCGTTGGATCAAAGGGCACATTTAGACTGACGAATGGTCTACTTACGGGTAAGACGTTCTCCAACGATTTGAAATGGGTTCTGCTGAAATTTAATCAGCATTTTTTCGGAAGTTTTACATGCGGTCAAACTTTGTGCAATTAATCTGAGACGGAGTGTTCTGATGTAGGCATTTACCTGACCACCTATTGTCCATTCATATATAAACTGAACTGCGGATTTTTACAATCTCGTGGCTAAAGCGACAAATAGATAATTTTACACGTTCAGTATTGAATCTAGTTCTTCAAAAACGAGGTCTATCTTGGATGTTGCCACTTTCTTGGATCCTCTCTGCAATTTCTGCAACACCCAAATCTAATCCGCTAGACCTGCTTGCAATTTGTTGACAGCTGAGATCCATTTCGTGCAGTGGGCTTAACTGTCTTATTCCCTAACCGTTATAGTTACCAGGTTACGGCAATAACATATTAATAAACAAATAGAATGCTATATCAATACAATTTGACTGTAACATAAGGCCTACTTATACCAGGATTTCATACATTTCAAAAAAAATCGTGATTTGAGATATTAAAAAATGTTAGAACAAAGCTTGTACATTTATTGTAATTTGCATATACTGTATGTTGGATATGTGCATGTCAACCTAAACCAACGTTTCATAAGCATACTTTGTTGTCTTTGGAATAAGAATCACATCGATACGGCACAACTCGAATTTCTCTCTATATATAGATATAAATTTAAAATCGATCACTGGAACGTGATTTAATTAAATTTTAATTCTTTTAAGAAAATGACAAGATTTGAACATTATTCAGCTAGAGAAGTTAATTTGGAGGAAGACTAAAAAGGTTCAACTAGATTAGAGCATGTTTGTGGTAAATAAAGTTGACTCAAAATGAGAAGGATGACATCAGTAGCACTTTAGTAACACGTCAGGTAACTTCTGATGATGCTTATAATAATAAAAATTACTTATAGTGGAAGGAAGCATAAGGAGCTGAAAATTGTTGCGCTGACTATAAACAAAATTGGAAAACCCCCTGAAAATTAAGGCCTCACCTAATGTTGGTGATTATTGACCTTTCATAGATTTTGGTGCCCTGAAGTGAAAGGGGAGGGGGAGGGATGGAAGCCTAAATATCCAGAATGTAATAGTTGTGTTTCTATCAAGATATATTTTAATTTCTCAAGCTCACAAGTGCATATAGCATCTAAAGTCAAGTAAAATTACTGTGTCAGTCTTTCTTGTGGTGAATTAGGAGATAGGAATTTAACAGGCTTCTCAATTTGATAAACGAACTATCACACGAGGTTCGTAAGTACAAATTACAAATCTAGAGCGAGCCTCTGACGATAGGCGTGGGAGTAACTTTCCCAGAGGGAGAGGCAGACTAAAACAAAGAGAATATGTCGATATATATATATATATATATATATATATATATATATATATATATATATATATATATATATATATATATATATATATATATATATATATATTAGGAGGGGCGGACAATAAGTTTTGCGAGTCAGTAGGGAAAAACAGAGGAAGGGGGTGGCTGTTTGTGGGGAGGTTAGGACAAGTTATGACAAGTCAGGACCTGCAGCCGCACGCTCCTGCCTCCTTTATTTGAGAAGCAGTAACTGATCGCCGATCGTCAGTCACAATTTTTTTAACAATGGAGAAGGTTGAGCACTGCGCAGTGATCAACTTTTTGACCAAGGAAGGCAAGAATGCAAAGGAGATCCATAAACGCATGGTTACAGTGTACCCCGACACCCGCCTTCCTATGCAACCATTGTTAGCTGGAACAGGGAGTTCCGCCATGGTCATGAGTCCCTTGAAGATGATTCCCGTCCAGGGTGCCCGTCAGACGTTGCAAACGAGGACAATGTGGCCTGTGTGGAGAGGATGATCCTAAAAAAATCGACGGCTGAAGGCTGAAGAAATCGAGTGAGAACTTGGAATATCACATGGAAGTGTTATCAACATCATCTGTGTCAATTTAGCCATGACCAAGGTCTCTACCCGTTGAATCGCTAGAAACCTCACCCCCATGATCAATTTTAACGTCGTTGAAAGTTCATAAGGCCAGCCAGAGTTTCAAAAGCTGCCCTGCTCGAGTGCTGATTCGAGGAGCTGAAGCATCCCCCCTACAGTCTAGATCTTGCCCCTAGCGAATACTTTTTATTCCGCCAGCTCAAGGCTGCACTGCGTGGACGCCAGTTTGGGAACGATGAAGATGTCCAGCTCACCGTCCAGGAGTAGATTGAACAGCAGTCGGGATATATTTGGTTGTCGAGAATTCGAATCCTCAGGGATAAGTGGCGCAAGTGCATTGAAGTCGAGGGTAGTTATATTGAAAAATAATAAAACACTTTTCCTCATATCTCGTTCCCTTATATCCGAATTGCAAACTTTATTGACCGCCCCTCGTATATATATATATATATATATATATATATATATATATATATATATATATATATAAATATATATATATTTATATATATATATATGATGAAAATTAATGCAATATCGCAAGAAAAGATGAGGAATTGAACCACATTCTCCAAAGACAATTTAATTCAGAACAGTTTCGGTGTATCTCACACCCTTTTCAACTGAAACTGGATAGATTGAACCAATCGCAAGCCATTCTGTTCTTAACTTCATATACCCAGTCTTAGTTTGGCGTATCAAAAGATACATATTTGTAATAAAAGATCTATAAACTATAACAAACAATATATCACTTTACACTTAAACAAACTATCCTAAAATGTAAAGTTTAGCTCAGACCGGTGCCTGCCTAGTGCTATGAAGGTACTTTGTTCAACCAATTTCCTGTGATTAATCCTCATCATCTTTCCTCTTATCCAAAACAAGTACTTACTCCTCCTCATACTCTCTTGCTTCACTGGAACACGACTTCTTCGGCAGTGAAATTATTTATCTATTGTCAAACATCTGACGAGGAACATCATATATAGCTCCATTATTGTCCAAAATAATACCAGTCTCTTTCCCATTTTTCTAAAGTGATTTGCTTCGGGTTTGCTGGGTGTTCACTGACATTTCTTCCCCTACTGTAAGTGAAAGAGTGGTTCCATCTTGCCAGAATTAAGGTGAGATATTATACTAAAATAAAGCTTGTGGTTTTATTACCCTCATCAGACACTGTTTTTATGATTCTGTGATATCTTTCTACAATTTTATTTTCATCTGGACGATATGCAACCGGGTAATATTTGAAAATTCAACTTACTACACACGTCTAACATTAACTGTGACTTAAATAAGATTTTACATAAACATTTTATTGACTGGTCCCCTCTGTCAGAAAATTGCACTAATTACAGAGACTATGCAATCATCAATTTCCAATCTTAGCTCCTGCCAAACTGCATATTGCTTAAGTCCAGAGTCAACTACGGATAAATAAGTCGTATACCGATAATAGGTAACATGTACTTCTATCCGTGTCCACTTTTTCTCGTTGATAACTTCTTCTTTTTTAGGAACCACCGGAGCATGATCATTCATTGGACATTTATCACAACTCTGAACATTTTTCGTTGCAGCAGCTTTAGTCTTAATAGGTCCAACCTACCAGACAAATAAAGAGAACTCTCAACAAAAAACTGATGCATGCCTTAAATTTCCTTGATATTTATAGCATGTGCAAAATAAATATCCTTTTTTTCATCATTTCTCATAAGATCACTCTTCAACAGTTTTTTTTGCACTCTAATCAATATATCAGCCTTATTTTATTGCTTGTAACTAGCTTTACACTCTTGTTTATACCAAATTCTTTAAGTCCTTATTTTAACGTTCCCAATCAACACTTAATAATCCTTTCAGCTGTTTATTTTGTCTTAATTCTCTCTCTTCAGGCACATTAAAATTGAGCTGGTATATAGAGGGCTGATTTAAGGGACAATGTAAGGGTGTTATAACCCATTTAAGCTTAAGATTGATGCCTTCCAATGCAGTTTGCAGCTTAGCAACATTTATGTAATCGAAATTATATATATCTTCTCAGCCAAGTAGCATCTTTTACACTAAATCCATAAACTTCAAGCAAAGTGCCAACAGCTATAGTACTATAACATCACACACTTACACTTACTTCTTTTACACAAACCACCTTCCCTTCACTAGATCTTCTCTATTTACTTTATTCAAGGTTTTCTTCACCATTGTTAAAGCCATATCTTCTATATAATCCTCCCATCCTTTTGCTGAATAATACTCCGAGCAAATTAGCAATTGGAGAATGCTCTACTAACTTTCAGCAGATGGAAAATAATACCCTTCTAGTACAAAGCTCTGTTAGAAGTGATATCTTATTTCCTCTTAAGAACCTTAGGTCTCCTACTTTTTTCTCTTTAACTTCAGTCCAAGTACCGCTTCCCCATCCAATGATTAAAGGGGTTTCGTGACAAATCCAAAACGCTCTAAGTGTTCATGCAACTACGATCAATCCTATGACTTAATAACCAGTATATCATCTATATATGAGCTTGTCAACCGTTTAAATTTATCAATCTTGGATAAGACCGTGTTCAAAATTTTAGACATGATTTAGGGTGACCAAAATGTGGTAAACCCTATTCTTGTAAGTCAATATTTCTGCTCTTATAATTTACAAGTTGGTACCTCCACAATTTCCCTAAACTCTAATTTGTAAAAAAGCAGAATTCAAGGCGACAACAGCAATATACCCTCATTTTTTCTTTACTCCCCTAATCTTTCCTTGCACATATGGGTGATCTCATCTCAAGAATGAGACTCCACATGAGTATTTAGCTCTCTATAATCAAGCATAGGCAATACTTTATTTTTAGTGGCTGCTCCACGCCTATTAAAGTCCGAATTCAATTTTCCATTTTCTTTGTCCATGGTACTAAAATACACTTTTTAATCCATTTTTCTATTTCTCTTTCTAATTTCTCATCCTTTATGCCGTCCAGCTGTCTATCCTAACGACTTACCATATTTTTTCAGAACAGGGTTCTAATCATTTCTCCAAGCCCATTCAACAGTCCAAGTACTACTACCAAATACAGCTTGGAAATCATAGGCTAACAAGACAGCTCAATTTGTAATCCCCCTGTATCACATTCCATAGCAGCAAATGCAATCCTGCTCTTTCCCCAACATAGGTACCTACTAATATCTCTAGGACATTCATACTAAATATCAGATCAAGGTCATTAACTATATTCTTAGAAAGCATGACTGAAACTCTGAATTCTCTTTCCCTTACTCTCATATTCACCATAAATTCACCCTTACACATAATTTCACTTCCATCAAAAGCAACAATATTTCATCCTCCTTTACAGTCACCTACCAGATTAGCAGTGACAATTGTTGCACTGCACTCAGAATCCACCAAAGCTTTAAAGTTATTCCTCCAAATTTAATCCAAATGACTGGCATTTCAAAAAATGCGCCTTCACTACTTTGAGGGGGTGATGCCAACGCAAAATTTCCCCACTATTCGCGTCCCTGGTCGACTTAATGGGCGCATTAAGTTAAAATGTGGCCCATTTCTCCACACTTATTACCTCTTAGAAAATATCTGGTAAAACAACTAAGTGGGTTTTCTAAAGTTCCAATATTACTACTCAAATCTGCAGTTTAAGTTCTTGTTCTGGATATTACATCTGGCATTTGTGATTTAACGACACCCTAGACTTTCTGCAATTCCACCCTAACATTCTCTGGGTAAACATTAATAAAAGTAAATTTATTAATTTTTGTAACCCTTCTTTTTTAAATCGAGCAAATCTACTAATTTCATTCGCAAATACAAATACCTATTCACCACATCACTTTTTATCTACTAATTTCCCAGAAGTTTCAAATGAAACATCACTAAATTCAGTCCTTAATGCAACTTTACAACCAAACTAACCTTCTTAGTCTAAACTATTCTACTCCATCACCATTAAATAGTTTGATCATATACGTTGTGAACTTAGAACCCAAATATGCCTTGATAGCCTTTTCAATAAATACAAAATCCCTGATGAGAACAATTACCATTGTTTAACATTCAGAATCAAAATAATTTTCTACTGAGTTTCAACTTTGCATGGAAACAACCTCAACGAGGCCAACACGATCAGCAAACAAAATTAGCCGACTATCTGACAAGAAGGACAACGATATGTACCTGCATATCTTAACATAAGCCAAAGCTTACATTTTGACATACCTTAGGCGCATGTTTTGGGATATTATTTTGTATAACATATTATTGTTAATTTAATATGCTGTTTGGTCAAACGATAAATATTATGGAAATATTAAAAGAACACATTCACATCGATAAGTTTTGGGAGTATAGAAAACGCTTCAATGCTAATTTAACAGCAGAAACTTTAATTCAAATATATTCTGAAGTTTTAAATAATGTTATTTACTGACAAAGAAGGTTTCTCACTTTTCACTCGAGAAACTTTAGTTTCAAAGATGGAAAACCCCTCTAAGACAACAGTTTAATTTGATCAAGAAATTTAAAAATACAAGAGGAAAAAATTCTATTGCAACTGTTGAACAATTTAGTTTAAAAACTGAATTCAACTCATACAGCGGTGGACAGTCATTTAAAGGAGATAGGCAGAATTTCAAGATAGGGGAAATGGATTCCTAGCCACTGGTTAGAGGCACACGCGCAACAAAGAATGAACTTTTGTTGATCTCTCCTTTCTCAACTAAAAAGTAGTTCATTTTAGTAGGATTTTTTCTGGAGAAAGAACGTTGGTAGTTTACAATAATATTAAACCTTATAGAGAATGCAGAGCGTTTTGTAAAATTCCAATAACACAACCGAAACAGTGGATGCATACACAGAAGTTTCTCCGGTGAGTTTGTTGTGATATGAATTCCATAATCCATTTTTAACTTCAGAACCTAAATCAGACTATTATGAAATCGGTCTGCCATGCTCAAATGGACCGTTACATTAATATCTTAAAAAAAAATAATCCAGCATTAACTTAAAGAAGAACCGTTCTTTGTCCTAAAGATCACATGCTAGCTCAACTTACAAGAGGTATAATAGAAAACTCCAAAATTCTTTTGAAAACTAATGAGCCTTCTTCTATACTCACTCGATTGAGTCTCTTCGGGTTAAACTCGTCGCAGGAGCTTAGCGACTAACCTGAACAGAATGAAGATTACAACAATAGAAGAGATCGAATCAACCTTATATAATTCTTTTAAAAGTGAGTACATATATCGAGACTGGTATTAGAAACTGATCGAAATTATATTATAAATACGTAAATAACTTGAATAACTCAAAAAAGTTATTAATTTATGTTCATAAAATAATGATAACATGAACAAAATATCGCATTAATTATCGGATTACCGTATACAAATATAAATTATGAGTAAGTATTTGAGCTAGATAAGAGTAGGAAACTAGAAATAACTATATCAAACTATCTTAAAATTGATTTTACACTGCCAATAAAAAAATGGCCTAAAAAATAACAGATAAAAATCGATCGCCTAAATAGGAAGCCTATGTCACTAGAATATATATGTTTTAGAATAGACTCGATAAATATGATCTTACAGATACACGAGTGGAGAAAAATAATTATTTTTTCATATCCTTTCTTCCATTATCTATGCTATACTTATGAATTGCTTCCTTTTACCTCAATTTTAAGCTAGACTTGTTTGGTTTTAGGTACTTTGCTTGTTCGTAATTTTCCATTGGATTTAGAATGATTTTCAATGCTTACAATTGACTTTTTTTTATTATTTTCAAAGAGATCCCAATCTAAATATGCATATTACTGATCTTTGATTTACTTATTTCCAGAATTGTTATAAATATTCTAGGATTATCATCTGCCTCTAACCACTATATTACAAGACCCCAAGTAAACCTATAATGATATTTAAGATTTACTAGATTGATTTTCACCTCTAACACTTCGAGGCTTGAATTTTGTCTATGCAAAGAAACACTTTTTTATGCTTAGTTTAACTTATATTGCTTAAAACATGATGTGTATCTCATTTTTTATTTATTCTTTTATTTATTAGTACATTTGGAACGGTTAAATATATGCAATATTCTGATTAAGGGATCATAAAACCTCTTCATAAGGAAAATTAAACGGATATCTGGCTGCATTTATTACGAATCTTTTTACTAAAAAATAATGTTCATTTATCTAAGGGACTGTAAAAAACAGTTCATATCCTTGTTGAATTATAGAGATACATTACATTAAATCTTTCCTTGTTCTTTCTTCAATATGGAAAATGATCCACTATCTTTCCTGATGGCTGGTTGTGATTCAAATTGCTGCCAATCTCTGGGTGGACTTCACTGTCATAGGCTGTCCAAAGGACTTACATTACATATAATTATCTCACTTCAAGCAAAACAATTCTTAATTTAAAAAGCAGTATTTGCTCTTTCTTCGAAACAAAAGCTGAGTTGTAATTGCTACATATTGAAGTCAAGACATTATGACACCTAAGTCTATCATATGAAAAATCATTCTAAGAATCGATTTCTTAGAGTAAAAGATCTAGTTTCTCGACACCATCAATGCATTCATTGTACCGAATGATAGGTTTTGAGCAAATAACATCAACTTTTTGCTTCTTTGTTCTATCCCTCGATTTTATAGCGTTGTCCTTTATTTCAGTCATAATTTGTTGAAATAATGAATTGTGGTGCCAATTAAAAAGGCAGATGGCCCCCATCTTTTGAAGTACCTTCATCAATTACACCTCTTTTTTTCTTATTTCAATTACTTTTTGCGCTTCAGAGCAGGAATTTTAGCAACTCTATTGCCACTAACAGTTCTTGTTGCGTAAATCCTTAGTTCAAAGAGACTCCTTGCCTAAGTGGGGAAGAGAAATATTTATCGAATTTTAAAGAGTAATTTGGTAAAGATTCTAAGAAATCATAAGGCAATCCTAATCTAGCATATATAAATAAATTTCACGCCGCATGGATTAGGTTTTCCTTTTATGTATTGCTTACTAGGTATGTTACCCGTATATGGTACTAGTTGTTCGGCTAAACACAATTGTTTTTGTAAAAGCTTTCTGGAAGGGTATTGCAACCAAAATCAATAATTGAACGTACTTTCCAAAATTTAGCATTATTATTCATTTCTGCTCTATTATGGAGATGATGAAAAATGTTCCTAATTGCACTGAACCCATTGAAAGGCATAGCATCTCAAATTAGATCAATTCTGCGATTACTACTCCAGTCTATTCGTAGTTTGGGAAGATTGACAGTTCCAATCTCAATGTGCATACCTATGATTTTTTTTATTTCCTCTTCTGTCACATTAAAAGTTTTTTACTTTGATTGCAGTATTCATTTGTTTCTAAAGCTAGTAATTTAATTAACTCATTAGGCCTACCTATATAAATTACATGAAATGAGCCTATCATGAATTTGTATGATTACACCGTTCTGCCCCATGTACTTCAAAATAACAAATTCATACATTTAAGGCACTGGTCCTTTGTGACAAAGACGAGACATATCATTCTCCTCAGTGGCAGTAGAAGAGGTTTCGTCAATTTCTAGCCGCTGACCCAATTTCCTTCAGCGAAAAGCCCTACTTTCTAAACATTGATGTTTTGATCTTCAAGAATTACACAATTTCCAAACCATTTGACAAGTCTGATATCTTCAGGACCTTCTTCAAGACATTTTTTTCTTCAGAAAATTTTCAGCAACTTGGCCACTAGCAAACCACTCTACAAGTGTCATGTCTTCAGAATATGCAAGGTCTTCATAAAATTAATGTTCAAGAAATCTTTTTCATATTTTCTAGTCGAAACTAAATAAACTCTCCCTTTAAAGTAAAATTAGAGTCATGAAAATATTCACTAATCACAAACCGAACACGAGCAATATATTAAATATAAATTATAGGATGAAAGTTAAATCCAAGCGAATAGAAAATTGGAATTAATGTGATCAATTCGAATCAGCTTTAAATCTAAAAAGTTATTAGTGAAAAGAATGAGAATTTGTTAATATATAAATATTAAATATAAAAGAAAGGAAAAAAAAATTATTTGACATTATTTTTTATTAGAACATAAAATTTGGGGTTTTAGCAAATTTCATTCCATTGATAAATTAATATTTTATTTTAGAAGTGATCCTCCCAGTTTGGTTATTTACCATCCTATAATGTTATTTAAAGCATTTCTTTTGTTTTCTATTGCCTCTCACCCCACCTCGACCCACATTATCAGTCACCCCCCTCACTTACGCCAAAGTGACAACTACAGTTTACACTGTTGTTAATAATATTTCTACTCTTTGTGTTTCCAAAATCTCTGGCACAGCCACTACCATAACCAAGCTCAACAACAACCAACTCCATACATAAACCTCAGCCCTTTTTTGGCCTTCCCAAATAATGCAATTATTTTTAAATTCATATCAATTATAAATTAGGAGTACTATATGTGCAACCATTTTAAATTCATTAAAAGAACACTTTTTTAGATAAAAATTGTATATACTGACCACCTCAAATTTATTCCTGAACCTCACACACCACCCTTACCATAAACAAAAATGAACTCATACTCAGATACCAACTAGCAAACCGCAAATGACTCCAACAAATATAACACCATATAACTATGAATGGTATCTTGTCCCAGGTGCTACCTCTAACTCTCCGGTAAGAGAACCCTCAATGACAACCCAATTTAGACAATAGACGCGACACCCGGTTTTCTATCATCCTGATACGTTTTTTACTCTAATCTCCCAAACACAACCTCACCTGACCTAAAACCCAGCCAGGAATGTTGGTAGTTAGAATCTCCTGCATCACCTATAAACGACAATAGGTTGGACCCTATTTACGGAAATCGGAGTGACAGACCTAAATCCCAATTTCACGAACTATCACACTGCGGTTCAGAACTTGGTAGCCACATGTGGTAGACACATGTTAATTTCATTTGAAGGAACACCGCAAATGCCACACACTTGTTTTATGAATCATTCCTTTTTTTGAAATTGAATCAACTTTTCTATTCCCTAGAAGTTGCTCCATTTGCGCTGATTCGATGGAAATCCATAACCATCACAAAATATCTCTTAATTAGTCTTAATCTCCACCCATCTTTTAAGCCAACCCGTTCAAATGAACAGCGTTGAATAATATATCTTGCTATCAAGTAACCATCCTTCTCGTTTACTTGAGATGATTACTTAAATACTTATCATAAAGCTCGATTGTATGTAACCGAAATTATAGGCCCAATTACATTTTCCACTGCTACACTACACCCTAAAACACGCTAATAGTTTGCTACGGAAATTTAAGTGGGTGACCACGCTAATAGCATAATTCCTCTTTTAGACTAATGGGACGTCGCAGAGGCCTCAATGATGAAGAAAAGTGTCATCATCAAAGAAAGTGTTGAAGCCCTGACTGTTTATGCTATTGCGAAGAAGTTAGTTCGCTTGGCGATACGGTTAGACGATTTCTGAAAATCCCTTCGCTAAAGAATAAGCGATCCGATTTTTGCACCTCCTGAGAAAAATAGCTAGGGATTTGGGGGAATATTGCCCCCCAATTACGAGGAAAACCAGACAAAAAAGCAAAGTTATTGTCACCCCCGCTGTAAGTTCACATGTACCTCAGACCACCAGGACCCCTATCCTAGGAAGCATGGCTTCAATGCGAGCTGCTCTAAAACTGCCTCCTTTAACGCTCATTCACAAGACTTTGACACTTCAATGGGCCCCGAATTACATGACGTTGGAAAAGAGTTGCGTTCTCTTCAGTGACGCAACTAGGGCCAGCCTTGACGGACCTGACGGTTGGGCAAATTGTTGAGTCTATTCCTGAGATGGGCTTGAACAACGTTTGCGACGACAACAACTGAGGTAAGAAGTGATGTTGTGGGCAGATATAATTGGACACATTTTGTTGGTCCAGTTAGGATGCTTGATGGAGTTTAAGTGACTACAATCTTTAAACGTGATCTTGGATACCTGGTTAGATGAGATACTGTTATTACTTCTGAGGACTCTAGTTTTCATGCATGACAACGCTCCATCCCACTCGGCCAGGAACCCCACAAGCGTTTTTCGGCTCTTACTGAATACAAAGTGAAAAGCTCATGGAGTGGACGCCAGCCTCTCCTGATCTCAAACCATTCGAAAATTTGTGATCCATCATTAACCAAGATGTTTCTGTCGATGGATGTCAATAAGACTTTTGGGTTACCATCAAAGCTGCAGCAGAGGCAGTCCAACCTACTACTATTAAGAAATTGAGAGATTCCATGCATTAAAAGGTTTTTTAAGTCATCCATCGAAATAGCACTTATTGGGACAAATAAATCATCAAATCCATTAATTTTGTATTATAATCATGGTTTTCTGTTAAATATGCACGAAATGTATGCCTAATGTGTATAATTATCCTTCGTTTGCTCCAAAATATGTGCAGGCCTGCTAATTTGATTCAAAGGATATTAGCGTGGTTTACCTCCACAAAGCTGAATCTGAGAAAAAATAAAGAAGAAACACAATAGAATAAAAAACCATAATATTACTGTTGCCATGTTGGTAAGACCCGCTGGAAAATGTTTCTTAAAAATCTATTCACAGAGAACCGAGAAATCCTAACTTCCCCTGCCAAGCTATTAACTTGGTTCAGGGCGTATGTACCATGTAAGGTTGAGAAGAAAGAAGTCTAATTTATATGCGCAACCGAACCTCTATATGCTAAACCACGGTCATTGTCTTTCACAAGGTAAACGTTATAATTTCCTTTCCGAATAAACCCACATGGGTTCAGACTAGACATTAATGTTTTGCTCATTTTTTAGTTAATTTCATTATATTTTGTGCCTATATATTATTTTTCGTTTCAACAAACTTATTTATTCCGGGTTAAGCAATTTCTTTACATTTACTATTTTGGTATTTTTATTTTTTATTATATGATACCTAGAAATATTTATGAAAATAATTAGTTTAACTTTTTGTTATACATGTGTGCTTAAAATTTTCTCTTCTATATTTTTGGGTTGTAATAAAACCTGGTTTATCATTTTTCGGTGCAGATTTTTTTCTCTCGGTTATAACTATAATTTTTCATTTTCGTTAAGAGGAGAGCAGTGTTAGGATTACATCCTTACCTATAGTCAAACTTTAACTGTAATATAAAATCATGATAAGAATAATGTTAATGATAATTATTTTTAAAGGATTATCAGATAGGCAGGAAATAAAAGCTTAGAAATTCGCACAATATACATTATCTTTCGATGTTAAAACTGCAGTAACTGAGGCAGGCATTCTACTTTTGCCAACTGCCTTCTTTGTGACCAAGTCTGCCTACTTCAGATAATTCCTAAGGCATCATCAAACATTATTCTTTTAGAAGTAGAAAAATTCTTAATACTGTCAATTTCTTGTGGATTCACATTTTTCTGGCCCCCACACAAAAGGAGTCAGGTAAACCCTGTCTGGGTCCACCTCTCATCACCTTGAATTATATTCTATTTGTTAATACTAAGATAGGAGTATTTATTCTCTATC
Source organism: Ceratothoa steindachneri (assembly GCA_963969495.1). Classification (NCBI taxonomy): domain Eukaryota; kingdom Metazoa; phylum Arthropoda; class Malacostraca; order Isopoda; family Cymothoidae; genus Ceratothoa; species Ceratothoa steindachneri. The sequence continues at coordinate 24,946,092 of OZ018321.1, read as the reverse complement.
TTCAAATATCCACCCCATTTTCCTTGTGATAAATATAACTGGATAGTTATTGTAAAAAACATCCCACTGTGTTTAATGCTCTAAATAACCATTAGTTCAATTGTAAAAATTATAAACTTATAACTATATCACAAATATAACTGGTCTAATATTGTAAAACCCATCCTACTATGTTTGTCGGAGCATTAAACTTATACGCCGTTACCGAGGTTGCAGCGCCGTGTCCATCTTCCCCCTCTTAGGGTAGAAGGGAGTCTCGTTTATATTCTGTTCGCCTCGTGATGCCCCAAATTATCAAGGTTTATGTCTGCTTAAGCCGCGTTCGATATCCTTTGGGAATTTCACTTAATTCGCTTCCGCCTCGTTGATGCCCAAAATTATCAAGGTCGATGTTTGATTATGTCGAGTCCGATATGATCTTGGGACGCCAGTCTTCCATCAACAATTGCCGTGGCTCCTATTTAAGGTGATGTCTGCAAATCCTCAGCAGATATAGAGAACCCGAGCTTCTTGCCGTCCAAACCCTAGTATCTGTCTCCCGTGAAGTGGTCCCCTTGCCCTTGTGATCACATCAGCAGATCGTCTTCGTATAATCCGCGCTGATGGAGGAAGATTACGGAAATCCGTTTACGCCCCGAAGTTTTCCTGGGTTTCTCTCGTCTCACTACATTTGTTAATACTTCCTGCCGTATACAGAAGAATCTCGATTTCGTGATTACTTTTCCCTGGAGCCGAGGTAATCTCAAAAACCTTCGAAGTCACTCTGGACGCCTTCGCATCGAGACCCCATCGACGAAGACCTAGCAATTGGTCTTCCACATCCACAATTCATTATCCAGAGGTAACCAAGGGTCCTTTTCTCGTAAGTCGCACCTCTTCGTTCCAAATTCTAAGAAAAATTTTCCATTTGGTGTAACGCCAAGAGCCTTACTAAATCTTTCATTTAATCCAATTTATTGGATCCATTATATATTTTCCTGGACATAGTTTCCTTAATTTTTGCCTGTCATAATATTCTTTCGTCGTATTGGTTATTATTTAGATTACCATATTTCTCTGTGCTCTTGTTCTTATTATTTATATTAAAGTTTATTTTTGTAGAAGTTTTATCTTCCGAACAGCCCTTAAGACCAACCCGGCAAACCTATTCCCTTTTTAAGAGCTAATCTAATAATATTACACTCTAAGTAGAAGGTCCTTACCTTTTTTGAATTCAATTGTACCAAAGCACAGCGCCGATAGTGGCTACCTGACGTACAGTAGTGTGTGTACCTTTAGAGACCTTTTGGTCACACGCTTTCATCCTCGACAATGTTTAATATTTTCTGTAATTACACCAACTTGAAATAACTCAAAATACAAGAAAAAATCTTTTGAGTAAGAGGGAAAGTCTTACACTTCAATCCAACAGCTCGAAGTAGTCTCAATAACTCCTTCTGCCCCATTTACCTTGATACAACCGATTCATACCTTCAATGATTGGTTCTCTCTTCCTCCGTCGAACAGCGAGAGTCATCCAGTTGTATCAGACTGCGTTTCCAGTGTAAGCACACACTGAGTTTGTGCTTATTAATGAACGAAATTAAAAATCCATCTTAATTATAATAGTTTAAGTAATAAAATTTCTGAAGATTAAAATTTACTATTCTAGCTAGTTTGTTAAAATAGGAATCAATTTGGCTGAAATTTAACTCATAATTCAAAGTAACTGTATGTAATAATGGCAAAGATCGATTATTCCAAACAAATATTTTTAAGGCATCAATATTAAAGAATGGTTAGCTGAAGACGATCATTAAATTCCATCCCGAATATTTTTTTGCATTCGCGATCATTTGCTTATAGAAATTCGATTTTTGGCTTATAAATTTTCCGATTCGTTTATTGGCAGATTTTTTTCTACTCTTTTAAAAGAAGGTAGATAGGCCTATGTTAATATTTCGTTCCTACTTCTAGTGCTTATAATAATTATTAAAAGAACGTACAAAAAAGTTTGGATAAATGTAAATGTATGAAATATTGCAATGAAATCCAAATACAGTATAATTCTTTCCTATTGTGTAAATCACTTTTATAAGTTCATAGGACAGTTTTGCTAAATTCAACACTCTCGATATATATTAGTCCCTTGCTTCCCAAAGCTTATTAAGGACATTCGTCAAATAACTATGTTAGCATGCATAATTAGAAGCTTTCAATATTAAATTACATGTCGGCTTAGACGAGGCTAAAAAATGTAATTAATAAAATACGTAATGAATAAGAAATGGATAACGAGCAAAACAAACGCGCTGCTTATTGAAAAACCGAGTCTTTTTGTTCACTTAAAATTATAAAATGAAATACAACTTAAGATTCTTCACCAGAATATGTGTGAAAAAGGGTCTTTAAACAATTCATTAAGATGTGGAAGTTGTTTTTGTTTTAATTGAAAGCAAAAATTAGAGAGAACACATCCTACAGAAACTTCTTAAGGAGAGAGCTGTAAAGTAAGTAATAAAGATTAAGTAAAAATATGTAAAAGATATATCCGCAAATCTTTATGCAGAAAACTGGTATAGGATACCATGAGCTCCTTAAGATTGTCATAACAAAATGAGAGCCTCTTGCAGGTTGTGGGTTGAGTAAATGTTATGTTTTTCTTGCCATTCCCTTCTCAGCACTAGTAGTATAAAGAGGCGATAGTATGTGGTTCTAGACATAAGAGCCACCAATAAATAAATATAAAGCTAGAACAAAGCGTAATAGTCTAATTTATTAAAAAAAAACAAAGGAAAGGGTAATAAATGACGTGGTATTCCCGATATTGTAACGAATTATATATGGAGCAAGAAACAATTGAGCAATAGATGAAAAGGGGAAAGGAATATTAAACAAAAGTGTTTGTTTCTCTCCATTTTCTTCGGTTATGTGTGGATATATCAAAGTTGCCATAATAAGAGAATACTAATTGTTCCATTGACCAAATATTTACAGGTACTATTTTAAACTTTTCTTCATTCGATAGTGAAAGCTGCTCTAATGCAAGTCTTTCTTGCCGAAAACTTTCCCCGTCTTCATTATGAAATATGCGCGTGTTTTGAAGAGTTTCGTGGCCTCTCCTTTCAAAGATACATGAACGGAGTAAAGCAACTATTATACATGTTTGATTCTCCTAACCACATGACTTTCGGATTTGGTAAAGATCAACAGCCGAAAGTTCCCGAGGTTTGATTTTGTTTACAAGCTAATGTTGTTGCTTAGTTTATATTAATTTAGCTGGTATATAAATTCATTTATTTGGTGTACATTAAAGCAGTGATTAATTCTATATCATTTGTTTACTAGAGAAAAATTTAACAAATGTGTGTCACTGAAAGGAGAAAGGTATTATAGAGCTATTTTTTCTAGAAAACCATTTGACATCTGTAAATTTTCTAAAGTTATTTTGTTGAGCTAATCTAATAATATTACACTCTAAGTAGAAGGTCCTTACCTTTTTTGAATTCAATTGTACCAAAGCACAGCGCCGATAGTGGCTACCTGACGTACAGTAGTGGTGTGTACCTTTAGAGACCTTTTGGTCACACGCTTTCATCCTCGACAATGTTTAATATTTTCTGTAATTACACCAACTTGAAATAACTCAAAATACAAGAAAAAATCTTTTGAGTAAGAGGGAAAGTCTTACACTTCAATCCAACAGCTCGAAGTAGTCTCAATAACTCCTTCTGCCCCATTTACCTTGATACAACCGATTCATACCTTCAATGATTGGTTCTCTCTTCCTCCGTCGAACAGCGAGAGTCATCCAGTTGTATCAGACTGCGTTTCCAGTGTAAGCACACACTGAGTTTGTGCTTATTAATGAACGAAATTAAAAATCCATCTTAATTATAATAGTTTAAGTAATAAAATTATAGAGCTATTTTTTCTAGAAAACCATTTGACATCTGGAAATTTTCTAAAGTTATTTTGTTGAGGATAAAGCGAATAGTAAGCGTAAGCACGCAATACAAAACGAACATGTGTACAAAGAAAAAGATAATGAGGCACTTTTTTCTGATATCTGCCCGATAATTGATGCTCAATATTAATTTAATTAAATAATTTGTCAATTTATTTACTTTTTAATAGTGTTATCCAATGTTACTTCTTCTCTTTAAATATTTAAAACATCAGGTTCAAAAAATCATTTCGCTAAGTAACTATATTTACTAGCTTGGATTTTGACTCACACACGTCGACAAGCTAGGTTCAGGGCACCTGACTGTTACAAGGTATCCACTTTGTTCCTGAATCTCTTTTCAAAAAAAGTATTTTGCAAGAGATGCCCCCTTTAATCCTTACTTTATTCTTTTAAGTTGGTAAAATTTTCTTTGTGCTGTATCAATCGGTTATATTTCAATAGTTAATATAACGAAGGTAAAAAGATGAGAATATTGTAAAACCTTGCTTTTTAAGTACAATTCATTTAGGTTCTATGTTATAGTTGATGGCTAGATGAATGTCTGATATGATAGATGATGCCACTTTGCCCGCTCTTACTCTGTTCGAAATTTATCCAATCAAATCGTGTTACTTTTAGGCTTGTTTATGAGAACTCTCTGATATACAGAAGCAGGTTGAGTATTTACAGAAAGAGTAACTCATTAGTCAACCTAAATTTTAGCCCGCATGATCACCAGGTTTCAATCATTTGTAATACAATATTGTGGAGGGGGACATCTAATGTATGTGATAGAACAGGGTAGACATGGCAAATAACGTTCGATTTAACAAGGCTGAGGTTCTGGTTGAACTTAAAGAGTCGAAAGGGTGTTTCTTCTCAAATTTACAGTGAAGATCCAACAAGGCGTATCTCGCCGAATGATTGTAAGTCAGAAAATAACCTTGGATATGTGTGATGGAATTAGACTTGAAAGAAAAAGTAACTACTAGCGTTGAAGCTGGAATAGAAAAATGTTTTCAGTAGAAAAGTAGGGTGTTTGTGATCAGTAGTACAGGAAAATAGTGAATGGAGACATGTTTAAAGAACTTTCTCTTAGAATTGTGTTAGATATTTGGTTAAATCCCCGCCACAGCCAACACAGCCCGAATTACGTATGGGAGGACGAAAGCTGCTAAGCGAAAGCCACAACAAATTAGACAACACACAATAATTAGTGGAAAGGAGCTTGTAATTGGAGTGGGAAAAAAGCAAGGAAAAGAAAGATGTTCAATATAAATATAAACCTAGGTAGAATCAAACTAGTCTGAGACTATTATGATTACTGGTGTCTCGGGATGGCCTGCCACACACCATGTTCCTAAGAATACTATATACATTAGTATATACATGTCACAGGCCTGCGGGGATTTGGCTGGATGGATATATACTCAGGAATATTCGATAACGATAAGGCTAAATAAAGATTCTATAATTATATGGTAATCGTTCACAAAAATACTAATTGGTTAGTTTTCTCTTGTTAAGACTTCGACTCCAGGTGGCACCGAAACTTATGCATTATTAAACTTTTTAAGTTAAAAGTTTTAACTTATTTTAAGCCTGCTTAAACTATAATATTTTCGACTTCTAAAAATATCCTAAGACCAGGCAATTACTTCGCTACTCCCCTCCAACGTGGAAGCTTGCGCTTCCCTATCAAGATTAAAATTTAAAATCCAAAAAAAAGCAGCCATGGTTAAATTTTTTTAAATTTTCTGAACTTCGCCAATTATAAGAATTTTAAAAAGGAACTCTAAACTAAATCTACCCACTTTCAAAATAGGTATCGCGTTTCTAAAATTTAGAGTTATAGAATAGAAGATATGTAAAAATAAATTTTATGAACATCGCCATTTGTATTTCTTTTGGATTTAAAAAAATCACAAAATTTCGATACTTATATTTATTTCTGAACTTCACCATTTTGTTTTTTGATACTATAAAATAATTATTAGAAATAACTGATAAAAAAACATCTCATAACTAAACTAAGATAAAATTATTATTCAAATACTCAAAAAAATCCCCTTCTTAAATTATAGAGTTAGTAATGATGATGATGATTATAGGTTAATCAACTTCTCAAAATTAAAAAATTAAATTGCTTGTCCCTGGATCTGGAAAGCAAAGAGTGAAAAACATTCTTCCTTCTGTTCTTATCCATCGCAAACACAGAAAATCCAGAAAGAGCACAGATGCGTATTTGCTTCCACACTGTAGAGTAAAAGTGGCTCGATTGACTATAAAACAGCAGCGGTTACCTAAATTATCCTGGTAACTTCTCCGTATGGCTTGAATTTGTTATTTTTAGTCGCCTGCGACTCTTTATCTAATTATGGCCGATTCTAACGAAATCTTTAACCCTTACGTTGTTTTACAGTCTCTCTCCTATGATATAATTGGCAAAGTCCTCGCAAGGTTAGTACAAGAATTATTGAAAGTTATGAAGGCCGTAAGGTCATAAATCAGAATAAGTGAGAGAAGGCGAATTTAGTAAGCAGACCTTCTTTCCGTTCCCGCCTGTTTTCATTTTTTCACAAGAACCTCTACCCTATATTTCTTATTGCAAGAGAAATAATTCTTGTCGCTTGGAATAGCTAACTTCGTTTCCGTAAATAAAGGTTATTAATCCATTTACTTTTTCTCTTCATATAATGGAGAGCTGTTCTGTACAGAAAGGAAAGATAAAGCCAGGCTATTTAACGAATTTCAAGAAATGTTTTCTCTACTTTTAACTTTAAAATTTGTTCCAAAGACTTTCGCTTACTCCTTCCTGCGTGGGCATTAATATTTCAGGTGACATCTGGAGATTCAGGGAAATTCTTGGCCCTCAATGCTATATATCTCTAACAGATTTTCACTCTTATATTGACCATTATTTTATCGAACTAGATATAAGTCAAAATGAATTTCTTATTGGAAACAAGTCACACTTACGTCGCTACATTCTGTATTAACTGTAAAGTAGTCCTAATCAAAAAACGTATATATAAATATCGTGAATCAAGTATCATATTTTTCTCATGTCAAGTAAGTCAAAAGATATTTTTCGACACATTATAAAAATAATGAGAGGGAGTGGAATTTAGACAAACTAGCCTAAATTATTTTCTGAACACAATTTACGTCAAGAGATTCTGTCAGAGAAATTCAAAATAAGAAACCCTTATTTTGATTGTAATGCAATATTTCCCATAATATATTTTAGAAAACCTTTTATTCTAATTTCAAAGTTGGGATAAACAAGGTCTGCTGAACAAAAAGTCGTGTGCCCTCACTTATTCTGATTTATATCCTTACGACTTTGAAAACTTTGAATAATTCCCGGAGTAACGTTAGGAGGACCTTTGCAATTCTATTATTTGAAAGAGAATGTAAACACGTTAAGGGTTTCATATTTTGTTAGAATGAGCCTAATAGTTATGATTTTATTGCCCCCAAAACTAATTACCTGGCTTACCTTGTGTGAGTTTGGCAATTATATTATTTGAAAGGGAATGTCAAACAATATGAAGGTTTCAAATTTCGTTAGAATCAGCCAAATTTTTATGATGTTATTGCAAAAAATATAATTCGCGGGCTAACATTAGAGGGACCTTAGCAATTATATTATTCGAAAGCAAATGTAAAACAACATGATGGGTTCATATTTCGATAGAATCGGCTGAATAGTTATAATGTTTTTTCCAAAATAACATAATTCCATGGCTAACCTTGGAAGGACTTTGCCAATTATATCATTCGAAATATAATGTAAAATAAGATAAGAATTTTGAATTTCGTTAGAATCTGCCAAATAGTTATGATGTTATTGACCCAAAATATAATTCCAGGGCTAACATGGGAGGACTTGCCAATCGTATCATTCGAAAGAGAATGTATTAGGTTGAGGAAAATGTTCTTGCGTTTTTTTTTATTGTTGTGTTGATTTAAGTTTCGTTGAAGTGAATTGTGCACATATTAAGAAACAATAATAAATAATGAGAGCAAAATTTGCAAAGGATAGGCTATATCTCTTAACAGCGTAAACTATTAGGCTTTTGCTTAGGCTACGTCTTGAAGTTGAGTAATAAGTCATTGTGGTTTATTTAAAAGTTGTGTTAAATTAATTTTTGTTCTGTACCCTCAAAACATGCTCTAGCGTAGCTAGAATAGTATAGCCTAGCCTTACATAGTATAGCTTAGCCTGGCATAGTATGACTAAACTTAGACTAATCTAGCTTAGCCTAGCATAGAATATATAGTATGGCCTATCTTAGCCTAGAAACCATTGCAAAGCTTAGCCTAACATAGCCTAGTGCAGCAAAGCATAAATAGGTTATTAATGCTTACCATCATATACATTATCATAGTATAGCCTAGTCTAAAATAGTATAGTATAGCATAGCCTAACCTAGAATAGTTTAGAATAGTTTAACATAGTATTGCCTATCCTATACTCGTATAACCTGGGATAGCCTAGCCTTGCAAGGCCTAGCATAGTATAGTATTTCCTATCTACTATAACCTACCTTACCCTAATCTAGCTTAGCATAGTATAGTATAAGCATAATATAACCTAGCCAGGCATAGTATAGTCTAGCTTAGCATAGTATATCCTAGCGTATTCTAGCATGGTTTATCTTGGCATAGCACACCCAAGAATAATCTAGCATAGCATACTCTAGACTATGCTACCTTAGCATCATACACTATATTCTAGCTTAGTCTAGTGTACTATAGTCAGGCATAGATAGCCCAGCCTAGTATATCATAGCATAGAATGGCCTAGAATATCATAGTATACCCTAGAATAATCATAGTATACCGTAGCCTAACCTAGTATAGACTTGCATATATAGCCTAGCATAGTATATATTAGAATAACCTAGCTTAGTATACAGTAGTATACCTGAGCCTATCACAATGTATCCTAGCGTGGCTTATCAAAGTATAGCCTAGCCTGCCTAGCAAAGCCTACAATTGCATATTAAAACTTAGCATATCATAGCTTAGCTTAGCCTAGTCTAGTGTAGCCTATCTTAATATAGCCTAGCTTAGCCTAGTTCATTGGAAGCTAGCATAGTATATTCTATCCTATCATGTCGTAGTTACACTATTCTAGCATATACTAGCATAGGCTAGTATACTAAGATAAAATTACCAAAACTTACCTTACCCTACCCTAGTTAGTATAGTATATCATAGTATTGCTTAGCCTAGACTAGACTATGAGATCTTAGCCTAGGCTTGCATAGCATGCCTAACGGAACCTACCCTACCCTAGCGAAGCCTCGCTTATCCTAATCTGGTATAGCGAAGATTAACCTAGTGTAGCATATCTTAGTATATCATAGCGTAACCTAGCATACCATAGCGTAGCCTAGTCTAGTATAGACTTTCATGCCCTACCTAGCTTAGTATAGCTTAGCATAGCCTACCATAGCATAACCTAGCCTACCATTATCTATCCTAGACATGTCTAGCCTATACTTTACTATTATACCCTAGTCAAGCTTAGCTTATTATTGTCTAGCATAACATACTATATGCTATCCCAGCATAGCATATTATAGCCTAAATTAGCATAGTGTATCTTATGCTTAGCTTAGCTTAGCATAGTATTGCCTAGCCTATAAAAGACTAGCCTAGCATAGCATATTCTCGGCTTGCCTAGCAGAGTATAGCATATTACAGCCTAGTCTGGTCTAGCAGAGAATCGGCCGAAAAGTTTTGATGTTATTGCCCCCAAAAATAATCCCCCGGAGAACCTTGATAATACTTTGACAATTACATTATTTGAAAGTAAATGTAAAACAACATAATGGTTTCAAATTTCGTTAGAATCGGCCGAATAGCTACAATCTTATTAGAAAAACAATAAAAGCAAAACGGGGACCAACCGACAAACCGACCAACTGACATACTGAGATGTAGAGTCGCTCTCGATCTAACTCGCTCGCGACTAAAAATTTCCTGCAGTTTGTCGATAAAAGAATCGCCTGAATAGCAAAGTAGGCTGGCTTTCATCGGTTCGAACTTCATCCTTATTATTAATTTTCATTAAAATATTACAGAATTTATATGATTTTGGCCCGTTTGCTATATCAATTCTTCTTTGTTTTATCTATGTTTGACCCTTGTTAAGTCTTCCTGCTACTTGATCGTTGCGAGTTCCCTTCAATATATATATATATATATATATATATATATATATATATATATATATAGTGAGAATAAATTAGTTCTCTAAGGGCTCAAAAAAAGTTCACAATGAATTAACCTGAAATCACCTTGATTAACGCCCATTTTATTTTGATCCCTTTACTCTAAGTTTATCCAAGATCCTCTCTACTCATAAGATCTAGGTTAGTTTCCATTATCTCTTGTTTGTCCATTCTTCCTTCTGGCTGTACCAGAGGGAAGAATGAGAGGGAGGTATAAAAAACTAGCTACAAATTATAATTTACCACCACAATTAATCCCAAACGGTGCACATCAAGTTTTATATATATAAAATTTATACAATAAATGTACTGAGTTAAAGCGAAGAAAGGAACCAAGGTGATCACCGCTCTGATCTTTTAACAGTACAAAAGTGCTTTATCTAGAAGCCATTATGTTCAACGGTAGGTGGAGTTCAGAAATTACCCCAAAGTGCTTTTTTCCTGAATACATTTACTAAAAGACCTCTGCATTATCCTTAGACCTACACCCTTTGTCCCGCCCTTCCCTAGCCTGCCCACTTGCACTTCACATGCTACACCCTTCCTAGGGGATACAGCATTTCCAACTCTGTGTCTAAATCCCATCATTCTGCTTTTCTCTGACGCCCGGAGAAAGATTTCCGGTCATAAACCGATATGACACATGCCTGAACCCTTCTCATTACCTCCCTTTGAGAAATAAAGGGACCACTACTGTAGCCAACTTGTTTGTTTAGTCTACCCCCAAAAAATTATACTCTGCTTTCCACAAAAAAAAACACAACGACTTTGAATTAACCAACTTCCTAAACCATGAACACATTTATAAATCATAAAATACCATCTTGCCTTACAACAATGAGGAAAAGCACCTAAAAAATCGTCTTACAAACAAATATAAAAACATCAAAATAAATTATCATTTATACAATAAGAACAAATACAAAAATACCTTCCTTAACAAACTCATGAAAAAAAAAAATAAATTCGCTCTAACATGAAAAAAGTAATAGAGAATGCATCTGCTCTAACGTTCTATTACCTCTTATGTGTTCTACTCTCAACTTATATGTTTCACCCCCAATTAATACTGCAATAACTGGTTGTTCTTTCTTTTATATCTACTCAAATTGGTCAACAGATTATGTCTACTTAACCCTAAACCTATGAGCACATATTTTTCAATTTCTAAATTGCAAACATTAGTGCCAGAATTCCTTTTCGATAGTAGAATAATTTTAAGAGGCGCCGACTAGCTTCGTGAAGGCAAAGGTTACGAGGTAAAGAAGTCCTACCTCAGTTTTCTACAGCTAAACCACTCCCACACATGAATAGGGAGATTCCATGCGGTCGTGACGTCGCGTGACTTCCAAAGAAGGGCAGAGTCCAGTAGTCTCTTGATCCTGGAGTGAACCTTGTTCAGCCGGATCATCGCCAGCCTCGTCAGAAACCTTGCTGAATTGAATCTTATTCAAGTTCTAACGTACAAAATGATTATATTTACGCTGCTTATCTTCCAATTTACTGAAATAGTTTATGCCCCAACAGTCGTTATCTCCTAGTAACGAGTAATTTGTTCATTAATTGCCTTATCTTTTAACACCGCAAGGGGACTTCTAACCCGACGAGCGAAAATAAGCCTAAATAACTTAAACCCAAGATAAGAACTCACTGAATCCACATTAGGGTTACTCTAAAATTGCGTAATCAAAACTATAGGGAACACTAGAAATGGAAATATGTTTACATCCAGCTATATTATTCCTTCTCTCAGAACGCAACAATCCGGTTTGCTCTCTCTTTGTATTAAAAATAATAACAAAATAAAATTTAATTCTATGCGTTTACAAAGAACGGTTTTCTCCCAAAATAGGCAAAAGTATGACCAATAGGATGTAACTATAATATGCCTCCCAATTGTAAAGCTACGCACCCCTGTACACTGAGTCAATCCCACTATATTCTGTGTATTAGCTGGTTTCAATTGGTAATCTTTATTAACGTAATTAAATACTTATTTCAATGGAACTGGTTTGCTTGGCCTTAGTTTGATTGAGTTATTTCTATATATCTGTGAAGAAAGTCAATATTTTTGTGTAATTAATAAGGAAGATTATGAGCCAACTTTCGAACCGGGTTGCTGTAATGATTGCTTATCTAGTCAAGCTGGGAAGAAGGTGGTTGTCTCTAAGGAGAGTTCATTCTGAGTTAAGCGAGGTATGTGAAAGACTCTAGTGATTTTCACGACATATAAAAGAAATATAAACACTGAATGTAGTTAGCTAAAGGAAGAAAACGAACCAACGTAATCATCGTTCTGGGAACGTTAATATAGCAGTTCGCATTCCCGTTGTGCTAATATTTCACCTAACTTCCATTACACAAGTGAATGGGTAGGCTGGAAAAGAAGTATAATTTATTTTTTACTTGATTCAAAAACGACCAAAAGTTAAATCTATTATTGTCTAATAATTTGTCGCGAGTTGCTCTTTATTTGATGCATTCTCGCATGTTGTCTTAAATTTTCCCTATAATACCCTCTTTGTGTTTTTCATTTTTTGCTGAGATAAATAGCTGCTGTCAATGAATTTCTTAAACCTTGAATTTTTATTATTCCTTTGCTATGTCAATAAATATGTTGATAAGGTTTGCAGGATTGTGTCCAATATATCTGGACAGCAAAATAAAAATACGAGTGTCCTGTTAAATTTTGGAGTCCTTCATTTCGAAAGGACATAGCGAGATTGGAACGCCTGCAAGCCAGGGCAACCAAACTGATTCCCTCTATCAGACATAAAAGTTATGAAGATAGATTAAGGGAATGAAATCTGTTCTCGTTGGAAACCCGTAGACTGCGTGGTCAGCTCATCGAATTTTTCAAAATACTTCGAGAGTTCGACAATGTTGACTACAGGGATACTTTTAAACTTGTTGAGAGCAGAACAAGAAATCACGGCTTTAAACTTGAACTGAAGCGTTACAACCGCGATCTGTGTGGAAAGTTTTTCACGTACAGTATCTGCAGTAGTTGTAACGCACTTCCATTGGAAGTTGTCAACAGTGAATCTGTTGACCAGTGCAAGTCAAGACAAGACAAGACAGGGTCTTGAAAAATAGCTATGAAAGGACGTAAAGCATTTGAGCAGAGATGTGCCCGCTCTACTGCCAGTCCAAAAGGTACCCTCATTGAATGTACCGCAAGGTCTTCTAGGGTACCTGGTTTCCTTGTTGTTACTCCTTGTTATTACTTTTTGGAAATATCTAAAGTGGCGATGTTATCAAAATGGATGAAATCCTGATATCAGTATGCCGTACGTTACAGTCAAAATTTCATTATATAACACATCATATTTTCTATTAATATTACATTCCATGTCTACATGTAATGATAATGATGTGTGGGAATGGAAATCTACTACGCGCGCTGCACGAGAAGTTTATCAGCTGTCAACCAATCGCCTCAGAGGTTAACAAATCACCTTTCTCTATTAGGGAAGTGTTAAAAAGGGTCCGAGAAAGTGAGAACATCTAAGACCAACCTCGTTCTCTATGATCCAGGCTCAGTAGACAACCCGACGAAAGGTCTCGTCGTCCTATGGATGGATCTTCGGTAGCGTAAGCAAAATGCATTCTAATGACAACATAAATTGACAGAACGGGGCCAAGTTAATACATCGGTGTTGCCAGTTCCTCGCTGATTTCTTGCAGAATGGCTGAAGTCATGTAAAGCCGCCAGAAACCGCTGGTTAACTTTCAGCTAAAGTGACGGAGACCTGCTTGGGCACTAGCTCACTGCAACTAAACCATGCCTCAGTTGTTTGGTTCCCCACGATTCCCCATTCAAGATATTCACCACCACAGGCAACAATAGAATCCACAGAAGTCCAGTATATCAGTGGAATTGAGAGTGGATAGTGCCATGATATGTGAGTGCATGTCAAATTCACGTAAGTGCCGTCCACTTGAATGGGTGACACCTTGAATTGAAAATTCGTTAGAAATGCTCGGAACCTAATTTTTTACGTAGGATAATGCTCTCACAAATATGCGACTACTATATAGTTGTTTCCAGAAATCAAAAACAGGTGAGGAACTGGCTTCAATAGTCTCTGGATATGATAAAGATAATGACATTAAGTTACTTTCTAAAATTTCAAAGTTGGCGATAAAATAATCTAGCTAGGTCAGCCCAAGCCCCAGCGGGTGTGCATCATGTGTGGTAATAATATATATGCTGTTAATCCTGAAAAAGATTCTTCTTAAATTTGAGTGACTCAACAACCTATTCTATTATAAGTATTAATGGATAACAGGCTCTTTAAAAGCAGACGAATTTCTTTGATACATAGCTAAAAGCCTGGCATTTAAATTAAAAGATATTCTTTCGTTATATAATGCGTTTGTTAGACTTTTAGATTACGCAGTTCAATTTGGGTCTTCTCTTAAGCAAAAATGACATATTAAAATTATTGCGTGTTCAGCGAAGAGATAAATAATTAATATTTCAGCCTATGAAGAAATCATATTATGGCAAACTAAGGGATCCAAATCTGTTAACACTGGAAAATCGTTGTTCAATTGCACAAATAATCAATTACTTTAAAATACTAAACGTCGTTTTTAATAGGGAGTATACGTATTTATTTTATATAGAGGCTCGAGCAGCAACCTGTCATAATGGATATAAGCTTGTTAAAAACACATTTAACCCCACGACAGCAGAGGATTTTTTTTCGTATTGGTTTACTGTTATATATGCCGATTGAATTACCTTAGCAAGTATTTTAATGCAACTCGGACATTAGACTTAAAAATAAAATCATTATATATTGTTTTAACAAGAGGGATACTCAATTAAGACATATTTTAATATCTACTATGATCCATTGCCCTGCTTACTTCCTTTTTGGTTATTAAGGTTTTTTGGTCCACAAGTCTGTAATTTTGTATTTATGTTATTTTTGATCGAATTCATGTTTTTCAAAAATAGATGAAAATCAATGCTATTTAGAACTAGACTTTGCAATTAAAGCCTTACGAGTGCAGAGTAAACTTTCCAACACCCTGTATAGCAGGATGCCACTTTTTATCACTCCGCACCTGACACCACTTTTCTCGTGGTATTCTTTGTAGTCGTGATATACTTCTTTGATGAAGTATGCTTTGTTCTAAGAGTACTAGTTTTGTTGTTTTAAAGAAGAGCCGTTACAAACACGTAAGGATATAGAGAAATGCCTAGGAATTCCCTCAAAATAAACTTATATTTTAAATTTAACAAGTTACTACACAAAAACAAATCATGAACGACAGAAATACTCCGAATATAAAATACACAATAATTACTTCAATTAGCTTAAACCTCTAACATTGGCTAAATTCGATACGCACTTCTATATACATGAAATAGGCCAATTATCCCGAATGAAGTTTAAATACCTCAGGAATGTTATCGTCTCCAAGATGCGTGCCTGACCAGCCAGAGGGAGATGGTCGAGATCACGAGGTACTTTGGCGAGTGTAGCAGATGGGGTTCCACACGGTATTCAATGGGGGCGAGGTCTTAAAGGACGTCAACAATCACGGTGCTTTCGGCGGCGCTAATGTAGGCGGGGCCTCTCTGGCGAGAGTAAGTCGACTTGGTTCTTAAACCAAGTTAACTTAGAATTCGGTGTGACCACCAGGTAACGAGCTCGAGGGGAGAGCTTTTCTCCTTCGTTACCTAATTTCTCATGTGCGAGGACTGTACTCGGGGAGGGTCGTCTTAAAGGGCGAGGATCGAGGAGGGTGGTTTCTCTGAATAAGCTAAACTAGAATAAGTTAACTTAAAGGTCGGTTTGGTAACCAGAAACCAGCTCGAGGATGAGCTTCTTTTTAGTTCCAGTCTTCCTCAAGGGCGAGGATAACGGAGGGGTGTTTCTCTGACGAGAATAAGTTGAACTTGGTTCCTCAACCAAGTTAACTTATGAGTTTGGTGTGGCCACCAGGTGACGGGCTCGAGGTGGAGTCTTTTTCCTTTTCTTTTCCTTATTCCTCAAGGACGAAGAATATCCCTGGGCTTTAGGATGCACCAGAATATGAGGAGTAAGTTGAACTTGAACAAGTTAACTTAACGTTCCGTTTGATAACCAGGGACTAGCTCAAGGATGAGCTGCTTCTTATCCCCTTAGGTAGCCCTACCTCTCTTGCAAGGGACTTCGTAGTGTGGAGACCCACGTATTCTACCTGTCCAGTCTCGGTAGCCCGGCTTCTATCCGGGGACTTCGTAGCCTGGAGACTGATGTATTCTACCTCGATCTCTTAAGGGGTTTTTATTTATATCTCGTGACCCAACAGGGGGAGGGGTAAGAGGGGGGGGGGCTTGTGGATGGGCCCAGGAGGGTTCTTATTCCAACGTTTTTTCTCACCCAGTGTTACCTCGGCTTCCGTTAGCCTTCGAGCTTGAGAGAAACGCGTCTCCAATTTCTTATTTGAAGTTAAATTGAATATACTCTGGTAGAAGAAATCTTGCAGTTTACAACCTTTCGGCTTTTCATACAGACGAGTGTCTGTGGTTACGAGCCTGAGCCGCGTTGCCTGACCCAGATGTTCTTGTGGTTACCATCTCGAGACTCCAGTGAGAGAGGACGGGAGGGTGACGATTCCCCTACACCCTGTATAACAAATTTTAAATTAAAATTTTAGTTAAGCCTAATTTTTATAATAAACCTGCGTTATACCCTTGTGAGTTAGGTTGGATTTTTAATTCTTGCAAATTTAAGTCCCAGACTTGGAAATTTAATATTGTTTACATATTGGAACTCGTTTTTTATTTAGAGTTTTACCAAATAGTTGGTGCGTGATAAAGATAAATGGATTGCTGTTAGAAGTTAACAAACTCTAAAAAATAAAGATCAAAATGAACAAGTTTGTATGCTTTTAAACTATATATATTTGTGTATAGTTTTCTTATGATTTTGATTAGTAATAGCCAATATGTTGTTAGGTAACATAGAAGTCAAAATAGATTAAGATATAAAAACAATAATAATTTTGACATCATTAATGAAATACCAATATTATATTGGTATATAACCGAACTTTCACTACACTTGGTAGCCATGCTAAAGCTGCAATTAGTTTTTAGCAAGAAATCATAACAATAAAGGAAAATGAAGTAATTATATAATAAACTAACATTATATTGCACTGAAACACTTTAGGATTAAAAGAAGTTTCCTCGAAAAAAATTATATTTAATTATGGAATCCACTTCCATTATAAAGGAGAGTAGATGGCAAAATAAGAAGAGAAAGATGTACTAAAGAATTTTGAGGTATTGACTTAATAGAGGTTTAAATGTTAAAATTCAGGCGAGAGAAGAAAAGCTCAAGTTAGCATGCGTCTGGAGGACAATAGTTAATCACCCTTTAAGAAAGTGGTGATATAGTGGATTACAGGAGCATTTAAAAGCATTAAGTTTTTGGATCTTCGAATGCTACCTCATGAGAAAATCAAAGCTTTAAATGTACTTGAAAAGAGATTTTATTAGTTCTTGTTGAATGTCTCAGTCTGGGCAATCTTCACGCACGTTACCTGTCCCGGTACCGGGATAGGCTGGGTCGCTACCGCTAGTCTCTTGTACTCGCGACTAGTGCGTGCACATTGATTAGTAAACTTGTACTTTTGGGGGGAGGCCGGCCTTCTCCGTTTTATTTAACCAGTTTTGGGTTTCGTTTTTTTTTGTAGTTTTTCTCCCTCATTGGAAGCAGGTTCCTGTGGTGCGGGGACCTCTCCCTGATACAGGAACTTGCTTCCTGCTCATTGCCTTTTCCTTTTTTTAAATTTTTTATGTTGGGTTTATTTTTTTGTGTTTTGTTTAATTTGATTTTGAAGTAGCCTAGTACTAGGCTGGATTTTATACGGCGACTAATGCCCAAGTAGGCAGTGGCCAGATGAGCTCTTAAAAAAAAAAATCGCAATCGGGATTTTACCTTTCGTGTGCATGGCGCAAGTTTCGTTATATTTTTTTTCAAAACATCAGAGTATTTTAATCATTAAGTTTAGGAGAATATTTTGATATTCGTTATTTCTAAAAACATTCTCTGTTATTCATTGACTAATATTATTATTATTATTATAGTTATTTAGATTTAATTATTTATTTCAATAAATATCTGCTTGCTTAGTTTATCATGCAGTTAGCAAAGGTTTTATAGCTAGTAGTGAATAATTTACTACGATATATATGAATATATTCATAAGAATTGAGTGATTTGCTTAAAAACGAAAAATATATTAGATGTTGCAAAAAGAATGTATTTTCCGTATTATGAATTATTTTTAGAGACAACTCATGAGGTATCTATATCTCATATCTATATACTCGTACCTTTGAACAGCAGACCAAAGTGGATTTCGTTTCTGTGATGTCTTTGATGCTGTCCCTTGGGGCATTTAGAAGTCCTACTTTTTTGTGTCATAATCAAGAATATTATGGTTCACTGATGATGACCATACGGTAGATAAAAGTTACCTTTCTTATATATATTAATCAACCTTTAACATTTGTAAAACCTAGTTTCATACGCATACAGACCACGTATGCTCTTTATTACACTTGATGTATTGTTCTCTTTACTAAATTAGTAAAGCATTTATCCATCTCATATTGGGCATAACAAAAAAAAAATCTACTTAATCTATCCAGGAAAACAAAATCGGTTATATAAGCATATAGTTTAACCTTCAAAACTGATAGCTTCTTTTTACCACGAGTCATTTTTACTTTTGAATTAGATTTACTTTCAGGTACTTCCTTAATATTAGGTAAATTATTATTTTTCACTCTGAAGCTGAAAGTTTAAATATTAGAATAAGTGGTTACGAACGTACAAACAACAAAACGTGGAAAAAGAGATGAATATATATATATATATATATATATATATATATATATATATATATATATATATATATATATATATATATATATAAGGAAACTCACAACTTGCACGTCAGTCAAAATTATGATAAATAATGCCCACAAGGAAAATAGAAAAACGATTCCGAACGCTTTTCTCTTTATTCTAAAACACCTCTTCATAGAATAACATGGGTCAGGACAGACAACGTCTTAAATAGTAATGAGTGGGGGGTTAATACGGCTACGTGCATCAAAACCCTAACTAGGCGGTATAATTTATTTAACGGCTTTAATTTGTGATTTAATATAATTAGATATGGTAGGATCTAGGCTAAACAATCCAGGGCTAATATTAAAATTTGGGAAAGTATTAATAGAGATACACTCCAACATATTTCTTGAAATGTATTTTGTACATTTAATAACAGGTTTAGCACAATTCCAATTAATACTATGATCCTGACTATAGATATGTAAAAATAATGCAGATTGTTGACAAACATTACGAACATTAGTTCGGAGCTGTTTAACTCTAACATTCAATTCTTTACCTGTCTGTCCATAATAGCATTTTTCACAATTATTGCAACCAATAGAATATACAATGCCTTGTTTAGGGGGAGAATTTTTTACGAGAAGGCGATGGAAAAAGTTTCCATATTTAAAAATAACATTAATGTTCAAAGGTTTTAGTAAACGGGCTAATGTAATGAAAATTTGATTGAAAGGTAAAACTATTTCATTTTTGGTATGAAATCTAGGGATGTTACGATTAGGTTGATAAAATAAACGCTTAGCAGAATTATAAGAATTTTTAAGTACGTAGAATGGGTAACACAAGTTTAAACCTATATTATATATCCTATCAACCACTTTTTCCAAATAATCGAGTGAAACAATTCTACGGGCACTGTGAAACATGTGAGAAAAAACACTTTTTTTAATACTAATATGGTGATCGGAATAGAAATGGTTGTATGAGTCTATGGCTGTAGGATTCTATAAATTTCATATTTGAAATCTTGGCCTGTTCAGTAGATCAAAATATCTAAGTAAGGGATAGTGTTATCTTTTTCATTTTTTAAAGTAAATTTAATTGAGGGGAATAACGTGATGATCAATGCGAGAAAAGTATTGATATTCAGATCATTAAGCCATAGAATGTCTTTAAAATAACGCATCCATAAAATAGATGTTATGTTGGTCTGGGAAAGTATTTTGGATTCAACAAACTCTATATATAGATTGGAAAGTACTGGGGGCAAACAATAGCCCATAGCCATTACAAAGATTTGACGGTAATATTTCCCGACAAAGGTGTATTTACAGTTGTTAATACAGAGGGAAATAAGTTTAATAATATTAGAAGCCGGTGTAGAGAGAACAACCTTAAAAAGGTACTCTTTAGAGAAAATTAGGAGATCGGGGTCCCTGATAATTTTAGCTTGCTTAGTTTGAATGTATGTTCACTCTTTCCAAAAGTTTCCGTATATATATATATATATATATATATATATATATATATATATATATATATATATATATATATATATATATATATTGATGGGAGTCTATGAGAACAAAGGGAAAAGGAGAATAAAAAACATCAGAAGTGGTACGAAGTACTTTACTACTGACGTATCGCTCCTCAGGAGCTTTCTCATAGTGACAAGAAACAATGACAAGAAACAATGAGAGGAAAAAGAAAGTTTTAGGATAGGAAAGCGAAGAAAATAGTAGGAAACAAAAGTGAACTTAGTTAGTCATGGGACCTACAATTTAACTTGAAATCCGAACCACGATGTGTCTCTTGTCTCTACCTAAAACTTTGCTGTTTATCCTGACTCTATGGGGGGGAGCTCTTTTAATTACAACTTTTCTTAATTATCAAATCTATTTATTAGTTCTTGACTAAAGATGCCCCTTGAAATATTTGTCTTGCATTTATCTGACTCCATATCCTTGTTGGCTGAGATTCCTTCTTTAAGTTGGCTGGGTTAGTAGTTGATCTTCGTAATTCTTTCTTTTCTTTGATGTATCTTCCTTTTAACGACGATGTGATTATTCCTTCCAATTCTGATGACGTGATGACTTCTTCTTGAATTCTTGATGCGTTGATGGGATGATGATTTATTCTGCTTCATGATGACGCTGCTGATTTTCTGATGAGTTGAGACGAGTTAGGGCTTAAAGTCGTTTTCCTTCCGTTTTCTTGACAGCGGTTTTCCGTTTTCTTCAAGAATTTTCTTCGTAAAAATTGGGGACTTTGGGGATCGATCGCGGGTCTTTTGAATCCAGAGGCTAGCACTCTGCCGTCACGCTACGGAGAAGTCCGTGCTGACTTGGTAATTTAATGGGTTATTTATATTCTCGCTTTTGGAAGGAAGTTTTTCTCTTATACATCTTTGCACCCCTACCCAGGTCCCTTTCTAGAACGCGGAGTGAATTTGAGGACTGGGGAGAGCTTAGTATTGGATTTCTCTCTCTGACCTCCGAGTTTGCGGGATGAGTGGAGTTGATTCAGTGGGATTAAGGAGAGCGTGGCGAAGTCTCTTAATCAATGAGCAATATAGCATCTCCTTCTCGGATCTCCTAAAGATTCCTGCAGCACCTTTTTTGTAATCTCTAGTAGGAGAGCAAGTGCAGTTGTAACGAAGATCAGAAGATTGTTCTGTCTTTTGAGGGTCACCAGTTATGGGAGGGGGCTAAATTTTATAACTTTACTTATTTATTAATATCATTCTTCATCTTGATATTTCTATATTCAAATTTATTTACTTCTTGAGATGAAGATTTACCTTCAAACAATGACTCCATTTATCTGACTCATAGTATTCTTGTAGGCTGAGATTCCTTCTTCTTTAATTTGGCTTGGTTAATTCTTGATCTTCGTAATTCTTTCTTGATGTATCTTCATATTAAGTTGCATATATGTTGATGTGATGATTCCTGATGTGGGACGAGTTAGCCCTTGAAGTCGTTTTCATTCCTTTTTCCTTAACATCGGTTTTCTCTTGAGAAGATTTCTTGAGTTGCCCATAAGGCGTTTTCTATCGGTTTTCTATTGAGAAGATTTCTTGAAACGACCTCTAAAGCGTTTTCCGTTTTCTTCGATAATTATCCTCGTAAAAATTGGGGACTTTGGGGATCGATTGCGGGTCTTTTGAATAAAGTAAGAGGTTTGCAAAGAAATGCTAGTTGCCAGTAGATCAGGCTTATCTCTGTCCATTATAGGTAGTTATAGCTAGCGTGATAAAGTTAGAAAATTTGTATTTACGTGAGTGTCCCGCATTGCTGTTGTTATTTTTGCATAATTATCTGTTTTCAATATGTCTAAGTAGTGTTGATATTTATGAGGCGTTCAACCCGTTATTAGTAATTATTTTTACTAAAATCTGGTGTAAGTTTTTATCTTACTATCTATTCTCTGTAAATCCTATCCTAGTTTTAAATAACTATATTCTATTCTCTGGTGATTCTAGGGTCATTTAATTACTCTTAGTCGTCGTCAAGTATTATTCTCTTTCTCTAGGTTTAGATTTGTTCTTCGTCCTCTTCTCCTCCAACTACTATCCTTGGGAAACTTTGGAGTAATCTGTGTGATCTCTATCCTTCTGTTTGTGCAATTTGGTTGGGTAATTCAACTCCTAGTTCATTATGTTTTTTTACTATAACTCTCCTTGCTCATTTTTCAATTATTCTGCTAAGTGGCTTTATCTTTGCCTCCCTATGCAGGTCCAGTATTCTTCTTATTTCTCCTTTTCTAGCGTTTGTTATTAAATATATAGTTTTTGTAGAGGTATAATGAGAAATTAGTATATATATATATATATATATATATATATATATATATATATATATATATATATATATATATATATATATATATATGTATATATATATATATATATATATATATATATATATATATATATATATATATATATATATATATATATATATATGTATATATATATATATATATATATATATATATATATATATATATATATATATATATATATATATATATAGGTATTGATTCTAACGGAAAAAAATAACTAAAGACATCTGGGTTTAGCTTTGCCTCTTCGAGGTTCTCCGGTAACATAGGAGAACGGGCAAAATGGTAAGTGATACGAGACTGATTCCTAACCTCAGCTCAAAAGGCAGGCACTTCGAGGGTGTACTTATAAACAACCCAGTCAAAAGTGCAAATTGGCGATCTCGTATTACGTCCACTCTAAACCACAAGACGCAAAAGTGCGGGAGACCAACCTGAGGTTCCACCTTGCGAACAAACAACCAACTCAGGAACAATAATCCCCGACGATATTCCAACTGGAAACTGGTATTAATCTCCATTACCTTATGTAAGTAAAGAATAAACCTGTTATTTATGTCCCCGTGCATAAATAAAAATTAGTTAAGCAGATGTCTGGCCAAAGACAACGCTATTAACTTAAAAATTGTTCCCCCTGTAAAATTTTATCTCTACTCGAACCTCGAGAGCTAGCCCTGTAATCCCATTTTCTTTTTATATGTGTATTAGATCTGTGTTTTAATGTTATTTAGTGAGGTGGGTTATGTTTATTAAAGTCTATTTTTCTTTAGTAAATGCACTGTTTTAATTATCCCCGAATGAGTTGAAGTAGCAATATTTGATAAAATCAAGAAAGAAACCCAGTTTATTCATTCACTAGAAATAAAAATTAAGTTCAGCACTCTTAGAGCCCGATCCTCAAGCGATCACCGAGGCACGAACTTACGCCTCAATTTAAAGTTATTTGGTTTATTAAAAGTTCATAAAACAAATAAATATATATTAGCTCGGCATCCTACGACAGTTTTGTTTTAGGCTTTTTGGAGGCTTAATAGGTTAGTTCTCCAGATAGTGTACATCTTGATAGTAGGATAAATAATCGCGGACTGTAAAATGGCTTGATAAATTTTCCTCTTGTTTTTCATGCTTAGGTAAACTAACTTGTATAGCAGTGCCAGGCAGCCCTTCCCTTGATTTACCCTCTCAGTTTCATACTTTTTATAACCTGATTCTTTGTCGTATCTGTAGCGCTGTCCTTCTACAGTTAAATCTGAGATGCTACTCCTATACACGGCTACCATTTGAAATTTATCCTTGTTGGTTTTAATTTTCCATTTTTCTTCATATCTATTAATGTTTCTTATCTATTCTGCAGTCATCTTAGTTGCATGGGGGCGTTCCTGTATGGGCTAACTATAATCTGGGTGATTTTTTCGGCAAATTGGATTGTCCAAGCAGCCCTCAATTTTTGGAGCTGGTATATGTGATATGTAGATTAAATAGACAGACGGACTTAGACATCCACTTTGTGGAAAACCCGCTGTAAGCTCAAATATTTCTCCTTGATGTCGTCCTATTTCCACATAAGCACGTCTCTCTATTACCTAATATCCTTTGGATCATCTTGTTCAGTCATAATCTGGGTATCTTGAGTTGCATACCCCTCTGCCACACGTCCTGGCATACGATGTCTACGCTTATTTTTTCTCTCTTTGCTCTTGCTATCTTTCTAAGGATACTCTGTCGTAGAATGTACTCTCGACGATATACCATATATAACTATTCGTTGAGGGAACTTCTTTAATTATCTTTAGAGTGCGTGGATGTCTGGCGGGCCAATATTATGTATCTTCGATATGCTTAAGAAGTAGAACTGAGCTCAAGGATAATAATATTGCTATCATTAATAAAATAGAGTTTTATTAATAATAACTATCAACAATGCACAAAACGGAAAATATTGACATAAACAGAGAATGGAAAGGGTCGTGGGGGCTTGGGCTAATCCGAAGATTAAAAGAAAGGTAAAACAAATATAAAGTTAAAGAGAAGGGATAGTTCGTTAAACCATTTAAAGCACAGGATAGAATTGACAAAAGGGTTAAATACTCAAAGATAACGTTCGGCTTACGTAATTTTATACTAGTTGTGCAGTGGAAGGCGACGTGAAGAAATTTTCGGTCCGCTGGCGAGTTCCAGCCGAAGGGGGAGGGGAATAAAATGAGCCTGACGTGGCGTCTTGGGAATGAGAACCGTTTCTCGACGAACGGCTTAAAGAACAATGGCTGTTCTACGTTGTTCTCTTCTGAACAACAGGGGGGGCGGTGAGAACCGTCTCTTGTCTACGGGCTCAAGAACAATCGCTGTTCTAATGCTGTTCTCTTCTGAACAACAAAGGGGAAGGGGGAGAACCGTTTCGTGGCGAACGGGCTCAAACGAACAATGGCTGTTCTACGTTGTTCTCTTCTGAACAACAGGGGAAGGGTGAGAACCGTTTCTTGTCAACGGGCTCGAACGAACAATGGCTGTTCTAACGTTGTTCTCTTTCTGAACAACGAGGGGGAAGCCTTGTGGACTTGGCGTCACGAAAGGCTCGAACCTTGGCACTCAAGGGATATTGTCCTTCTTCTGGAAAAGTGACTGTGAATCTCGAGGTCAGAGGTCCCTTGGCGCACAAAGTGAGAGAGGGTCGGGGTGATGTTTCGCGACGAAAATCTGGATCTCCAATCTTCTGTTAGTGGTAAAGTTTCCATCTAAATAGTCGAGACACTCCCTTGGCGTGGAGGGACAATGGAGTGGGAGCTTTGAGGGAATGCACAGCCAAGCCTGGGAACAATGCCTTATCTGCGCATAAGCCTAACTCAATCTGGCGAGGTCGGGGGAGAGGGCGAACTGGGGAAAATAAACCTCCTTGTTTAAACATTGACTCAGGTGGCTGCGATACTGCACCAAGCTTCAAATCGACGATGCCCTGGGAGCATCGTGGTTTTAAATAATATGTGATAGGGGTTGAAATTAACGCGGCCTCAACCCGTTCTATCACAGACTCCAAGGGCCATTTCGTCGCTTTTGTTTTTCCTGAAGCTTAATTGGCAGCTGTTTCTCCGCCCATTATCATCGTAGAATTTAGACATTCTATTATTAACTACTTTATCCAATACCTTACCGATGAAATTCAGTAACGAGACGAGGTGGGCAGTTACCCATTTCATCTAGGGGTGTTCACCCCTTGGGTATAAATATCATCTTCGCCACTTTCAGTTCATCAAGAAAGTATCCCGTGTCCAAGCACGCATTGAAACGTTTCTCTTTCCCTCCAGCATGTTTGGGAGAGCTTCAAGGTAATTTAACCTGGTGAGTCTCGATGTGCCTGAAGGAATCTGTCAGGAGGTTTTATCGTTTCTTTTAATTCCTTAGATGTAATTATTGCGTCTCCTGTCCTCTACAAACTGGAAGGGGTATGTCCTTTCGATCTCCAGATTGAGTTCGTCCCCGATTTGAGGTTAGAATTCACTGTCATAGTCCTCGTTCTCTTCTTCGCTAATTTTGAATACATCTCTCCAGTGCTTTCTAAATAATGCTTCTATTCCTTCCTCATATTCTAAAATGTTGCTCCCTGCATCGCTTAATTTCATTTTATCCCTTGCTGTCCGTGTCCTTAATCTGCTGATAAGTTTCCAAAACTTCCTTGGTGATGTTTTCACATCTATTTTCTCGATTGGATGATCCCATTTCTCTTTTTGTTTGGCATAAATTAGTGCTACTAGTCCTCTTTTCTGTCTCTTGAGTGCGTTGTATGCTTCCCTTGTGTTCTGAATCTTCTTATATTTTCTGCCGCCCGGCCGATCTCCTGACTCAAATTGTTTAATGGTTTCGAACGAATTGATATGGACGGCCCCCTTCTCTTCCCTTTTAATTTCTTTTCTGATCCTATCCAATTCCCCGTCAATTTCCTCTAGAGTGGTTTCCCCGTGCGGCTGGGCACATAAATTTGAAGTATTTCTTTGTACTTATCCTAATCTGCTCTATGGTATGCCTTCCATTTCTTCGAAGGGATTTTGATAGGATTTTTGTTTATGTGGATTAGAGTCGCAGTGTGGTCACTGCAAGGAACATACTCTGGTTCCATAAAATAGTTAATGGGCAGATTGAAGCTAGCCAGGCAGATGTCCGATTTTGTTGCATCTTCTCTTCGTAAGTATGTTGGGAAATTGGGTCCCGTTCTTTGCAGTATATGTTTATTGATAAGCGTGTTAAGTTTTCTTCCAATTCTGTTTGTATTTCTGTACCCAGAAGCTCCGCAATGGGCGTTTAAATCGCCCATCAAAATGACCGGTATCCTGCAGTTGAACAGTTTAGTTAGTAAAGTTTTGTACCGGTAATTGGGGGCGCCTGGGTGGCTAGTATCCAGTTGCGACAATGATGTTGCTTAAATTCATTTTAATTTCTATAGCTAAATATGCATCCTCCAATCCTTGTATTGTTTTGTATTAAAATCCTTGTTTGACAGCTATTGCCGCTCTGTCGTATTTCTCCTGAAGGATTTGTGTTAATAACATTGTGGTTCTATATCTTTAATTTCTCTTTTTCTGTTTCTTCCATGTTCTGATATTAGTATAACATCTGAGTCACTCTTTCTGAATAAGTTTGCGTGCATAATTTCATTGTCTTTCCATTCGCATGTGTAAATTTGTAGTATTTTTAATTACTTAATATCCATAATACAATTGTCCATTTCCGTTCGTTTATTCGATTTACGTTTTGTTTGTCCTATCTGTTAAGTTATCGGTGTTTCTTCTTCTTTTTCTGGTTTTCTTTCGTTTCTTCTGGTTTCCTCTCTGCTAACTGCGTGCGAGGGTCCTTCTAGTAATTTATCTCTGGGTAATGAACCCGTTTTACTTGTGCGGATTTAGATCTGTTAAATCTTTGTGCTTTCCTGCGAGTAACCCGTGTGCACTCTTGCTCTGTGTCGTCGGATGTATTTTCAATCTCTGAGTCAGAGCTGTTTGTGTCCTCTTCTGTTTCTAATGCCTGTTGGTTTCATTTCGCCCGCTTGATTAACTCATGTTTTGTTTTTTCTGTGACTTTGATTTTTAAAATGGCCGATGAGTCGACTTCTTTGGGGAATTTATTTAATCGGTTCGAGCCCGTTTTCCTGTAACATGCTATTGACTGTTGTTGCGTAACTTCCAGGCTTAGCTATGTTCATCACGTGGGCATGTAATATACAAGTAAGTATTTTTACGTTGAGCGTACCATGCAAATTTATCTGTGTTGCCGGTTCTAGTTGGTAACATTTTGCCATCGTTGCGTATGAGTTTTTATTTACATTAGTATTATTTCTATTTGACTCTGTTTCTTTTCTCATTATAATTTTTCTTCTGGGACAGATCATGACCATAGTTCTTATGTCTCTTGGCAGTTGATGTATCATTTATCTTTGTTGTTGCAGTGATGCCAAGAATGGCCATCACTTCTACATTCAGAACAGATGATTATGTCTTTTGGGGACCAATTTTGAGTCGTATGTTCCTCCAACGCATAACACCTAAGGTACAAGGCGCTAAACCTCGAAGCTCCACCTTATCTCTCCTCTGCCCTCTTCCTTCGTCAAACTCATCGAGCACTCTGGTCTAACCTCGCTGCCATCATGAACACTCCTCGTTCTGTCCTTTGCTCATTGGGTGACCGTTCCTTCTCACTTTGTGCTCCTAGACTCTGGAATGCTCTTCCTGCCGAAGTCCGATCATCTCCGTCCCTTGCTAGTTTTAAACGTCTCCTGAAGACTCATCTCTTCAGAATTGCCTTCTCTTCCCTGTAAACTTTCTCTACACTCGGTATACAACCTGCGCTCTGTGACGGCTAACAGCTCTGAAAGGCGTATTATTAATACTTATTATTATTATTATATCTGTATGCTTGTGAAGACGTCTCTTTGTATGTGGGCGGATGCGATTCTTATGAGGAAAGCGATAAGTCTCTGTTCGATGATCCTTGAAGTCATTTAGGAAGATTCGCATATGACCTTGAAAACGTGAGTGTGATCTTTAAATTTTACCACCTCTGCTATCTTGAGCCATTTCTGCCTCTCCTGCAGTTCTTCTTTTATTTCTTGGCAGGAGTGCTCTCCTACACAGGACTCGATTTTTCCGTAGATGACACTTCTTAGACCCTTGATTTGTGGGGGTACTCTTACTTCCAAATCCAACTTCTTTAGCGTATTGGTCTCAGCAGAAGATAGTAGCTGCTCTACTTCTGTATTTTCTGGGCAAATAACTGTGAATCCAGATGGTGTGTCAATATATTTGATTAGTAGTATTTCCAGATCGGTAAATATGCATTGCACTACTTCTTGTGGTGATATTTTCCTTCCGTTTGGTATGAGTTTAAGGGCAAGTCTTTTAAATTCCGGTGGGTTCATCTTCCCTGTGAGTGGTCCCCTCTCCGAAGAGAGGGGTTCTTCTGTCGATCTTCCACTGTGGAAACTTTATCTTGTCTCCACTAGTGGCAGGAGCCCCTCTATCTGTCCTAGTTCTATCTCGCCTACCTTCCAACTTTTGAAATCTGCTTGGTCAACCCTACCTATCTAGGCTTAGCCCTAACAGCGGTCCACAGTTGAGTTCTGGATAATGACCGAGAATTGGTCCCCCTTTTATGTCCCCTTAAGAGGGTCTCCTGCAGTGGTTCACTATACCTTACTACCAACTGCAACTGAGACCTTGCCGGTGACCAAGTTATGTAGTGCTAGTGAGAAGTAAGTTTCAGGTAAAGAGTATGAATAAAGAGCAAGGAATTTAGAATAGGGAAGAGCAACCCATTCGTGGGGGGCCCTAGGAGAGCATATATTTCTTCTTAGAAGATTTCTTGAAAAGGGCGTATTTTTAGGTCCTACTTAAAACTTTTCTTCCTTTACGTGAAATAGCCTTTACCAGTTCGCAGCGAGAGAACAAGCTTACAAACTGAGTAAATCCCAGGCAATTACAAGAAATGATTGGAACCGCTGGCTTATATACGCCTATGACTGAACATTATCCTGAACATCGTTTGAGTTTGTCGGTGATTGCTCAGTTTCATTATGAGTCTGGGCCTGTGTGTGAGGCAGTCCAGCATACGAATTTTTTCCTATCTATTTATTTCACGGTAAATGATGCAAAGAAAAGGGCATGCCTATTTGCTCGGCTATGTTCTGAATTATGCTACTACATCCAGAGTTGCTCTATAGATATTCTGACGTGGCTATGAATGCCGCTTCCAATGCCTTCCTCCTCCTCCAGTTGGATGTATATGCGATTGCTGTTACTTCCCTCCAGCTTATGCATGGTCAGCATCTCGCAAGTGTTCGGTGAGAGCGTTGCTGAACCGCCCAGATGGAATATCCTGCTTGTGCTCCATTACTCTGGTGTCCACACACCTATGTCCCTCACCTAAGTAGGCTAGGAAGGAATCTTGGATATACTTCTCCTCCTATAAAATGAACTTTTGTCTGCAGATCCTCGGGGCGCACAGGAAGAACCCGATGACGAGGCTCATTTTTGTCCAACAGTCGTGGGCCGACAGATAGTGGATAAAGTCATATTTGTTGGTTGGCTTGATGTAGACAGAGGATTTTAAGCCTTCGTCAGTCATGTCAAGTTTAAAGTCTATGAATGGAAGAGTGGGGTCGTTTCCCTCTTCATCCGCGGTAAATATGATGCTATCGTGAAGCTCGTTGATAGTCCGGAGCAACCTCTTGTGATTGAAGCATCGTGAGACGTTCAGGATCATATCTAAGGACCTGAACATTTGATGTGTGTCGCAAGCACTTTCCTTATTGGTCATGCCTCCATTTTCTCCATAAACAGGCTGGCTTATACCTGTTTGTACACTTGCTCACGAAAACGAAGGTGGTGAACCTGACGCATAGCTCAACCAGCTTCAGAAAATTGTGCGGAGGAAGGGGTAGAGACTCTCATCTGTCTTTGGAGATCATGCAGACTGCTTTCATCGCTTCTTCGATAGGGACATTAGTGAAGAGGGAGACAACTTCAAAACTGGGGAGTTTCTTGTTCTTGTACTTGTTCACTGTGGAAATGTGTGTATTAGGATTGTATTTGCATTTATCCGACTTTGAGCTTTATCAGCTGGCATTCATAAACAAGATTGATTTCGTCGTTTCTCAGGTTCAGGTAAAGTCTGGCTGGTTAGATCTGATATCGTCCTAAGTTTGCTCAGCTGCTCTGTTATCTTTTTGTTTGTACATCCGTGTAGGAACCCTAGCGATTTCGTTTGCATTCCTAAAATATTCTCTGTTATATCTTAATATAGATTGAATTACGGTTAAACATTATTTACAAGTATTTTCCTTTGTTTGATATTAGTTCATTGTTACAACATGGCATATTATTTCAGTGTTTTATGTGTACCTAAATTTACGATTTCATAGGAACCTCATTTGTGAGGTTCCTCGCTGGGTCTACTCCACCTTGCAATTTGGGCACCGCAGAATAAGTGATTTGTCTATTATTAGTTGAAGCGTGAATTATTGTTCCTATGAATAACTATAAGGAGAGTAGCTTTTGATTTGGGGGGAAAGATTTTCATTAGGTTGGTGGATAACATGGTATGTGGTGTGTTGAGTTAGGGTTTGAAAAGATGAAACGATGACTGTGAGGGTATGGAACGTACATACTTGCATGCCACCAGACAATCGTGGGAACGAAAGAAATTTGTCGTTTGAGTTGACCTTCGTCTCTTATCTCTCCCCCCCCACCCTCCCCGACATTCTACCACCCTCCTCCGCTTTCCCCTTGACCTAAGTCGTTATCCGTGCAAACTTTCCCAACAGGCGAGAGGAAGTCTGACGGAAGAAGGCCTAGCTCACAGAGAAGCCTAAAATATATTTGCTTTCTTTATGATACCATGGAGGATGTCCAGAAGGCGCTGCGATAAGCGAATTGTTGTAAATGGAATCTCTCTCTCGATTTCACATAGTCGGCGGTATAAATGACAACGCCGTTCATCCCTCTGGAGAAGTGTTCCAAACCTACTCGCGTAACCCGCACGTTGAACGAGAGTCGTTGCCGTAACGTATCGACTGCCAACCCGCCGGTGAGTTAACTTGGTCGCTGTCTCAAAGTGTTCCTGAGGCAAATCCCGCCCCGCAGAGTCTGTGACTAAAAGAATACGCTCTGTTGCTCAACGTAACTTGAAAAAGAAAAGGAACATCCAAATAGTTACTGGAAATTACTATTTGTTAGCGTCACATTCAGTTAGGAGTGAACTGACCGGAACTGCAGTCAGCAGCCTCGAACCCGTCGTCTTATCCCCCCTCTCCCAGAGAACTCGTGTTAACGCCACCCGAACCACCTAGTCTGGACCTGAGTAGTCGTCTCTCCAATCCATCACAATTAATGGTAATCTGTAAACCCACTGTCCCTCTATTCTTAAATTACCTATTTAATTAACAGTGATTGATACTCCCATTGGGTCATTATAAGTCTAGACGCTTAACGTCAGTGTTATCCTCCCCTCCTTTTTTAAAGAAATTCAAGTGAGTCATTCCCTGATATTATTATTTATAATTGCTGTCCACCCGGACTAATCCGTATTTAATATTTAATCCTTATTTACCTAAATGCCCGTTTAACTATTGTTACTAGTAATGATTTTTGTGTAAAGTAAAGTTTATTTATGTACGTGTGTTTATTTGTGGCTCCTCCTTTTTGACGTACCCTTGGCAAGACTTTAATTAAGAATCCCTTCGGCTAATTTATTCAACCTGTATTATGCACTCTTAGAATTTAACAATCACAAACCTCCGCCCAGTAACAAGTGGGACTTTTATTGTGAGAATCCTGGCCGCGGCGCAACCCGCCTCTAACCAGCTTTCGCACGTTCAGTAGGAATTGAAGCCTATATATATATATGATCGTAGATTGAGTCATAGGGTCAATACCATCGACTTACACAAAAGCGGTGTGTCCAGATCAAGGACTAGAATAATTATTGGACCAGACTATGAGCAATTCTACGACAATGACTTAGTCTCATTTAATGGTTTTAAGATTTATTTCGACTGCATATTAAGCTCTGTCTACCCGAGGTAAGTTTGGTGTTTGTACATAATGCATGTATTTGATAAATAGTGGTGGTGACCGAGCCGCCCTTCGGAATACATCGATATACAAACTTCTCGTTTGCGACATGGACGTTTCTACATTTTTTTAATTGGATAACCATAGGATTTTTTGTTTGGGGATAGAAGTACAGCATATATAGTTTCTGAAGTTATGTCAGAGGGTTAATATCGAAACTTTGCACAAGTCAAATATGTCAGGGAGAGTTCTGTGTAGTTTCACTTGGTTTTGGCAATCGATGATTCTTTGTGTGATCTCCCTGACATGAGTGAAGGTCGAGTATTATTGGTTTAAACAATTTTAGCTACGTGCTGTGCTAAGGTAAAATATATGAGAATGTGTTTTAGAATGAGGTGCTCTATGACTTTCGGAGAAAAAAGAGGAGAATTTCCGTATCTCCTAACGTCAGTGATTGTTATTTTCAATGAAGATGAGTGCATGTATTTAATGTAGTTCAATGCGTCTGAAGTGTATGTTCCTGATGTTGTCTGGAACACAGTAAACGGAATTTTTGAGGCTGTGGGTGAGGTGATTCATCTACCAGTTTGTAAAATTTGGAAAGTTTATAAATTAGGGAGGTTCTTTCGTCAGATGATGCCTAGTTCTTTCCTATAGGGTATAAGTGGTTGGCGTGGTCATGTTTTATCGTAATTATTGCTTATTGTTTGTTTAAAGGTATGGTATTTTGTTGTAGTTATTGCTACATGTAATTTTGTATTGTTGCTGTTGGACAGTGTGATACTCTTGGCATGTAAAGATTTCTGGTATATTTTCTGTACTCAGCTGTTTTGCCAAAGTTTTGTACTTGCAATATTTTACTGTATAAATTTGTTGTTCATTTGCTTGTTTTGAGTTTGCATTTTAAGGTGAATATATACGCGGATCACTATTTAGGTTTTCCCCTTTATAGTTTTATTACTTGTTATTTTTTGTAAATGGAAGGTAATAGAAATTCTTATTGCCTGAATGATTGCCTTGACTTTTAAATTCCATTTCAGCTAATTTTATCTCATACCATCTGACAACCATATATTATAGTTCCTCTAGGGCTTTAAAAACTCAATAACTTATAGATTTATCATGACGTGACTTGAATATCTGAGAACAATCACAAAACCTAAGTAATTTTGTGAGAGAAAGTTCTGATCTTTGTTTCTAAAGCCTTATTTTTATGTAGATCAATCAAAATACTGGCACTTTTGATACAAACCTTCAAATATAGGAATAAAATTTATTTGTTTCATGAAAGGATTTCTAAAGTTTTTCTTAAATTTTATAGCACCCTTCATGCATTTGTAATGACCCACAGATAAAATGTTTCTTTTCCCAGCATGATAAAATGTTATAAGCAGTACGTCTCTTGAAGAATATATTACCCTACCTGTTAACATATTCGTGTTGGACAACCATGCAGACATTATTTATATATATATGTGGTTGGCCAGAAAGTCCTAATTTACTTAAAAAGTGGAAAAAATCAACTAAATTTTATGCAGCCACAACAACATTTATTTTTCAAAATAAAGTCCATTATTCTCTACAATTTTCTTCCAGCAATCAGCCAGGATTTGAATCTGTCCCAGATATCAGTCAGCTGGCTTTGAATACGAAAATGTAAGCAAACTTCTTTCACTCCATCTAAAGTGTTAAATCGCTGGTGGCGAATGGAGTTTGCCATCGAGCGGAATAGGCCATAGTCAGTTGAAGCAGCATCAGGACTGAATAGTGGATGCAGAAGAATCTCAATAGCATCTATCTGTTTGAATTTTTCCATAGTCAACCTGGCAGTACGTGGCCTATCATTGTCTTGCATAAACAAAGCCTGACCTCAATTGCTCAAAGCCGAAGACTCCTTCTTTAGTTTTTACTCCATGCTGTCTAGCTGCTAGCAATACAGTTTAACTTTGTTAGTGGAAGCGCGAAATGCAGTGCTGCTTGGAAATTGCACCAGACAGTGATAATGACCAACTTGTCAAACCAATTTCACTTTGGGACAGATGCTGGCTGTTCACCTCGTGGGACAATTAACCTTCAGAATCGGTCAATTAGATTATTGAGAAGTTGGTTGCAAATCTCTACTCTAGGGGCAGCTTGCCATATGGATCCAATGGGGTCTTCTTATGAACTAACTATATTTGATGCCATCGCTTCACTACAGTCTAATGGAATGACACTCCAATAACTTTCGCAAGATCACAGCTGTTTACAGAATGTTTAACTCTTAATGCTGTCAAAGGTTGATGGTTGGCTTGAACGCGGTTGAAGGTTAAGTGTAAAATCTCCGGAGTTGAAACGTCTGTACCACCCTTAGGACCTTCCACTGTGCCT
Organism: Ceratothoa steindachneri; assembly: GCA_963969495.1. Classification (NCBI taxonomy): domain Eukaryota; kingdom Metazoa; phylum Arthropoda; class Malacostraca; order Isopoda; family Cymothoidae; genus Ceratothoa; species Ceratothoa steindachneri. The sequence continues at coordinate 24,910,769 of OZ018321.1, read as the reverse complement.
TCTCATTCAGTATCGCAAACTTCCTTCAAGGCAACTCTTGTAGAAAATTTTCGCTTGTAACAGTTGCGATTCAAAACTCTCATTCCACTTTATTTCAAACTCATTTCTCTTAGTTGGTCCTTACACATATAGAAATAAACTGCGCAGGAGCAACAGAGAGAAGCAGCGTAGAGGGTAGTAGTTAAATGAGTAAGATTAACTCAACCTAATGTAGTTGAATGAATAAGGCTAACGTAACGTAATGTAGTCGAATGAGTAAGGCTAACCTAGCCTAATGTTAATGTTGCTCGATAAATTAGAGAGAGAGAGACATACAGAAAGAGAAAGAGAGAGAAATATTCCATGTGATTGAGAAAATATTTTAGCATTTTGTATAATCATATGTTAATCTAGACATTCCTAAAATTAAATAATATTAGTGAAATTATTTGAAAAATTATATGAATAGCCGTACTTTCAACTACAGTTTTATTCCTAACAGTGCTGCACAACACAATATTAAGCATCATTATGGACTATAAAAAAAATAACTTCCTGCTGTGTATCACTTTGTAAATTACAGCGCAAAGAATTTACGAATAATGAATGACCTTCAGGTTATTGCTTTATAGTCCCCCTAAGATGAGGAACTCCTATAAATTGTTTATCTCCTCTGAAATGCGCAAAACAAAGGCAAACAAGAAAATGTAATTCAAATTCTGCTACTTTGTTTGATGAGGATCACAATGCTCAGTATATTTGTTGTCACAAAACATTAAAATGATGAAAAATAGAAAGAAAGGAATAAATAAATTAACGTGTATAGGAAAAAAAGAGAATGCAGAGAGCTATAATTTTTTTAAGAGCAACAACAGGCCGTACTTACAGAATAAAAAAGAGGACAAATTAAGCGACAAGAGGATCGACAATGAAAAATACAGGATTAAACTTGTGATAATGTCCCTCTGAGAAGGAGCATAAAGAATATAAAATAATCTCTACCCATGGGCAAGGAAAAATATGAAGGAAAGATATTTCGAGTTATTTGGCTACTCTAAGGCCATAACTTACTTCACAGGGTCTGAAACAACCTAGATACCCCACAAGTAGAACTCACATAGCCTAATTTAAAATCATGCATCTTTCTCTTCATCACTTACTCCAATATTTACAATGCTAGAATGTAAGGCAAGGCACTGATAAAAATGCATATGAATATCCAAAATAAAGTTTAAAACTGTAATATATTTTTAAGTGTGTCAGGGAACTACTTCCTACTCAAAAATTGTCAAATATAAAATATTAAACAATTCCCATAATCACATAATTTTACCAACCTTAAATACAGTAAAAAGCAAATCACTTCCCCTGGGTTGAAATGAGTGTCGTGAAAATGACTTAGCACTATATCTTGTTTCAGAAAAATATAATTAATACTTTAATTAAATTATTTTAAATGACTAGGCTCCAAGTTATATTATTTAATAGATTAAGAAGGAATCCTGAATAAATAAATAAATATTTAGGCTCCAAATCACTAGATTTCTTTGGAAAGACGAACAAGATATTCTAAATCTAATGATAGAGTACAGTTATAATATGCCGGGTGGTTGCCTTTGCTATACCTGAAAAAGGCCAGAAAATATGGTAGCATCAGTTTAATAGTATCACCCTTATCTCTCGGCGATGCACCTCCAAAATAGATCAGGGTTTCCTTCTGCGCCAAAGATATAGTCTCTATATCTTTTCCGGATGCGAAACACTGATTCATGGTACCAATCCACTTGTTGCTAAATAGTTCCGGAGTCCTTGTCGCGAATGACATGATGTGAGGCTCTAAAGGAATCCCGCCTGCATACATCTTATCTGCCTTGATAATAAACGTTAAAATGCAGACTATCCCTTCCAGTAGGATGATATAGGCCCACATGGTAAACCAAACTTTGGAGGTCGTTCAAATATCAAAGAATCAAAGGCTTATTGGTCAAGAGCTTAATCGAGAGGTATGGATCCCTCATTGTCCTTACAATGATATTAAAAGCTACATCTAAAGCATATATATAATTAAGTAATTTAAAAGAAAGAGCTATGATCAATAAAAACGATGATTTAGAACCATTAATAAAGACCATTAAATAAATAGCAAAATAGGTAAGTAGTTATAAAAGAAAATCCTCGCCTATACACCTTACACCTTTAGACAGGTAGTAAAATTCATTGACGCGATATCCAACTGGGAGAATGCAAGCTGCCATAATATTCGAGCTAAGAAAGGTAAGTGTCTAGAGGTTTAATAGGATTGTTAAAACCCGAGAGCTTAGCAGAAGAAAAAGAAAACTCCTTCAACTACCCACATATTTAAGGTTACATATTACGGTGTTTATTTGACGACAAACATCTACCTCACCCGAGGCCCCAAATGCGCAAAACATGAAATACTCCAATCCAGATTTTGACTCAACGCGGTAACTATTGATTTTCTTCTGCAAGACTTTAATTTTACAAATGTAAAAATATAATTGAAAGAGTAGCTTCCACATAATTACTCTCTTCTCATCATTTACGCTCTTCATATCTTTTATTCATTCAAAAGTCACATTAAAAGGATATCTGTTATTCTCAGGAGTATTAAACCAATTGGCATATGCAAATGATGCAATATTCTTTTCCTATTGAGTACCCAGTTCCATGTATTAAGGGGTACTTATGACCTAGTTGTTTAACAATGTGATTCCTTTCCATTCACCAATTGCATAAGGACAGTACTTCGAATGCCTATCGCTCATGTCCTTTCTAAATCCCGGTGGTCTTAATTCTTCAGGACTCACTAAATACGAATTCTGAAAAGAAACTATTATTTAGACATATCTCTAAAATCGTGCCTAGTCTCAATGTAAACGAGCCTACGTTCATTAATAAATCTAGCTAATCTATTAGGTTTTCCTCATACGAATTAAACCTCACAAATACAAGAAAATTCATTCGTCCAATTTTACCCGCAATCTGAAGAAGCAAGGTCTAGGACACTTTCTCTAGAGAAGACGAATTGCGACGAATTTAAAACAACCAAATAGTTATAATGAATTCAGGGATGAATGTAACTAATAAACAACTCCTCATATAGGTTAAACTACTATCGCCATAGTAATTTAAAAAGGAGCTTCCGAAACATAAAAAAAAATCAACTCTTATTTCAAATTCAATGCTCCCTCGTAATTTAGCTACCCGAGTAACAAAGGCTTGCACATCAACATCAAACCCCCACCCCTATCGCTGAGAAACGCAGAGATTTTATTGCCTCCGCAAAGCGAACGAAGTTCAATCTAAACGTTGGAGTAATCCAAAGGATATTCTAACACCTGTGAAATATTTAAAAGTTGCATGCACGCCACCATTTATTTTGTTCAACACAGTAAATCTTTAAGACATTTTTCCATATATACTATTTAAGTACCGTATTTTTAAGTATTTTTGCTTTCGTGACGTTTACGCGGCGAAGGGTATCATCGTTGGCCAAGATAGTGCCCCATTACACTTAGTTCAACCCAGATTAACTTCATTTTGGTAGATCCTTCTATTTTACTAGATAGATCCTTTGGACCACCCAATACATTATTTCCAAACACCGCTATCTTACTATGTCATCCCTATTGAAATGGTTTCTAGAGCAATTTTTTTAATCTGAAAGGCCATTTGTTCAAATTAAAAAGTTTTGATCTCCTGATTGCTTGGAATTCTGAGGCGACCTACTCAATTCTGACAATAACGACATAAATGCTCCTTCTTACCACAAGAGAAATACACATGCCCTCTTTCCATTCGATCTTACGCAAAATAATCTAGCCATAAGCCCTTTTTCCAATACCTAAAACAAAAGGGATTCTACAATTTCACTTTAAACGTGTAACAGATGGTTGTATTAGTGAGTGAGTGGTAACTGATTTTTCTCACTACTGAATACTAAACCTTATTTGAATACCATAATACAGGTCTTAAATCCAATCTCTTTCAGATTTTGAAATCTCTAAAGATTGCCTTTGGTGATAACAGAAGACAAGGTATGTGTACGAAGACCCGTGGAACTCCCTCATACACACATGCTGTCCAAACGTCAGAAAGTGCCTACTGGATTCTTATGTAATTATGCCACCCTTGTTTCCACTTCATAGGCTTAGCAATAAATGACTTACCAATCTCTAAAGCAACCCTTAGTTCATCTGCTCCCTCTATCATTTACTATCTCCTGAATCTTGTTTAAATGTTCCTCGACGTGATGAAGTCTACCCCTGGATTTTAACTTAGTGGGAGAGACACCAGCCTACCCACTTATTTAATCTGAGTTATGTCAACCATCTCGTCACTTTACGCTTGATTTTGGTACAAAATTTACCTTACCCCCCAAAACTATCTTATGTCTAAGAAATGAATCCAAGGTACTTTATGCAATTTTAACTTCATAAAGTCTTGAAGATGGAAAATGCATACTATACACGTGATCTATTTCATTCAGAGTTATGAATTTGCTCCCGATTGAATTTTTCAAGCTCAGAAATCTCCATGACCGAATTTTGTATTCCAGCAAATTTTCCTCAATGCCAGATGTGAATCGAGATTTAGAATCCGATAAACTTTGTTTAGGTGACCTTATATTGTTCATTTCCCGCGATTGAGCATCATCTTTGGTATGCCCTATCGTTTCTTCATTCCCACTCCTCGCATTAAGCTCAATAACATTCATAATCTTACGGTCTATTATTTTGGTTTATTGCCCAAATTCTTAGTATTTCTCGATTCAAACTTAACTTTCACTTCAGATCTTAATCAACTTACTCACCCAATAAATCCAGGACTGCTTTAACTCAATCGTACACCATTTTGTTTATCATTAATCTCGGACACAACACGACTAACTATTCTCTGTTAAACCTCGGTAGCAACACTAACCGATATTATTTGAGACCTTACGCCAAATCTCTCGAAGCTCACCACGTGCCACCCATCCTTTATTCTGAAAAATCATGTTAACTTAAAATAAAAATATAACTTACTCTCTTACTCCTAACACCCTTACCTTCAACCATCAATCCTCTAAGCCTCTCTTACTCAAATTAACCTAAAGAAACATAGGTTCACCTCTTGTCTATCTAGAGCTACTACAGCCCTTTTAGGGATGTACGAGCCTCAGTGCACATGACAATACAAAAAATGAAGCTAAAGGTAAAGAAAAGATACAGAAAAGGAAAAAATGAGAGAGCTCAGAGCTTGTAAATAAGTTAATGGAGCCACTTGATCTCGCCAAGATAGAAAGAAAGTGGAAATTTTTAGAAACAAGTGGTGCGATCGTGACATGGAAGATAGGGTCAAGAGTCTGTTATTTTTCGGTTTATGCCCACCCTCGAATTTCTTGGGCGCTTTGGTATAAGTATCTCTATTTTTTTAAATAATACGCAAATACTATATAGTGTATATCTATGATCACTCTATAGTTTGGGGGCAAAGACTTTACAAAAATCAAAATATTGAACTAACTAGATTCTTTCAATTCGAAGATGGCGGCCAATTTATTTTTCGCCATAACATAATTAGAGATTTTCCCATATTAAGTATATATCTATGATATACACTCTATAACAGTTTCAGTACTTAATGTGGGCTAATCTCTGATTATCCTCTTATGACGAAAAATAGATTGGCCCGCCATCTTCGAATTGAAAGAATCAAGTTAGTTTTTTTTGTTGTTTTTTTTGTAAAGTCTTCGCCTCAAAGAATCGGTTACGTAGGAGTTTATATAGTTTAGTTTTTACTTTTGTACAACACTCTCAAATATTTCTTATTTATTAAGATGCTATAATTATGTATATATGGGTGCGAAATTGTTACGTAACACCCTTTAAATAAATAGAGGCCTAACAAGATTTGACAATGGCGCCTTTGAAATCGAAACTAAGGCTATGCTTTTTCGAATTAGGAATATTTACTAGTTGTTTTTTAAATTTGCTGGGAGGCGGGGTGAAAACCCTACAATTAAGTGGGGGGTATGGGGGGCGAAAATCCCATTTCTAAATTAAGTTAAAAATTATATATAATATAATATGATGCGATTGCAATTAGCCTTCACTCACCCACCCGCAAAAATCACTTTTTTATAATTTGGCCAAGAAAAACATTGTCTACATTAAAAAAACAATTCTTTTAAGTATATATATATAAATTATTAACAAATTCGAGGGCAGGCATAACCAGAAAATTAACCCAAGAATCAAACCAAGGGGTGTAAAAACTTACCAGCCAAGCAAAGGAAAAATAAAAACAAGAAATATTTATAAATAAATTTGCCTTCTGTGAAGCTCTATAAAATCAATTCACGTCTGAACCAACCCTGCGACAGTAAGAATTAAGATCTGATAGGCTAATTCCATACCTTTCCTCATGCACTCTCCACACAATCCATTATGTGCTTCAAATACGATTGGGATTCTGATTGTATGTGATTTTGTTCCCCCGGCGCAGAGAGACCTCCACGATTATATAGGTGCGGGTGGAGCCATTTGCCGAATTAATAGAAAAATATGGCGTAATACAAATTGGAGAGTTCCTCTCATATACTGTAAAATAGGAAATGATTTGCTTTATTCTCTTTCCTGATAGCATCAAAATCTTAATCAGAACTAGTAAAAGATATTATTCAGGAGAGTCACAATGGGTGGCCAATGTTTTAGGAGTGTTTCTAATTGCACCTTCCTCTTTAAATTTTGCAAATTTTTTCGACCTGTTTTAGTTTATACAATGGAAAAGACAATTTTCACACAAAAAAACACTTCTCTGCACATAGGTGCAATTGGATAATATGTCTGAGCTGTTGCTCTAAAACATGGAGCATAAAAATACAATGAAATAAGGCAAGCAATTTTTAATAACTTGAATGATTTATTTTGAGTCTCTGAAAGCTAGTTAGCCATTTACTCTCTAAATTTTCTTTAGGCCTAAAATTCGTTGAAGGTAATTAAAATACAATCATTTAAAATCTTTATTTGAATGACTTATTTCTAAAACATTTATTTTAAAAGGTAAAATTATGGCACTTATGGGGCCATCGGGCACATAGGGGCGAATACATAATGCAAATTTGCGAGCAGGTTTTCTGTGCTCTGAATTTATTTGTTGTCAAATGTATAGTAGTAGCTAATGTAAAGGGGAACTTAATATTTTTTGCATTAGATTCTGGTGCATTTGTGAGAAATAAACGTATTTATATTTTATGTGCTCATCCATAACGTTGTTTCTGCGTAGCGATAGATGAACTCGAAAGATTACCGTAGATCGAACAACTGTTGATTTTGTATATGGCTTCTGATATATTCTTAGATAAGCTTGCAGTATATTACCGTGTTATCATTACTGGTGTTTATAGAGGTATGAGTGAATTTGGTGAAGACAGTTGCTAAATTTATATTATTCTAAATTATAACTTAACATAAAAAATATCCTAAATCCGCTATGTCTACATTTGTCTATTTTCCAAATTCTAGTTTCCCATTCGGGTAAATTTAACCTAAAAGAAAGAATGAAGTACTTGAGTCTAATCTTACTGGAAGATCGGAATTTTTTCAAGGCAATCTTAATTAAATCTTTAAATATCTAAATGTTTGTATAAACCTAAATTGTGAATCACTAATTAGGCTAGATAACCTAGAGGATACTAGAGATAACGATTTCACGCTAGTCAAGACTCCTTTTAAAACTCGTTAACAGAAAATATCTTTCCTCATAACGAAAACACACGCAAAAACCTTCCTAATAATGTCATTGAAAGTTGACGTGTGAGTGAATACGGGGAAGACAGTTGATAAATTCCTATTATTCTAAATTATAACGACAGAAAAATAGTTGTGAAATTATTTTTTCACTTTCTTTCTTTTTCTTTTCCCTTACCTCTGAATTATCCACTTACTTTTTGCTCTCATTATCGCTGATTGAAGAGAGAGCCCTTGCTTGTTACTAATTCTTTTTAAACCCTGTGAATCAAGTGAGGAAGGGGCAATTTTTTGTGTCAAAAGTATTTTATACTTCTACTTATATTATTTTTCTTTCTACCCTATTTACATGCTATTTTGTGTATATTAACTTGCTAAAATTATTTCTATTACAAAATATACTTGGTAAATAAAAGATGCATATAACTGGGTTTATATAGTTGTGTTCAAATGGATAAAAGGCAAAAAATGAGTTTTTAATTACTTGTAGTACTTTCTCGGTACATATTTGATATGGGTAAATCTAACAATTGGAATATACCTATAATTCTATTAAGAGATTATTATTTTTAGTATTATTAATAATTTCTATTTAGAGGTGAATTATCTAAATATTTCCCTTAAATTTGTTTGCTGAGAGAATAGAATTCGGCTTGTGAATTTCTGGAAGGAGTTATAACAGGTACGGAAAATAATTGCACACCTATTGTAGAGAAGAAATTTAAAGAAATAGAAAGACAGATGCTTATTATCGTTTAATTGGAATAATATAGGATACTTTTTTAATTTTCAGCTCCGATAAAAATGTAAGAATTAAAATTAGAGCTATTGAATATCATCATTTTATTGAGACCTTTACTCTCTTTCATTTACTATGGTTTGGTTTTATTTATTTCTTCATTACCTGACATCCCACACAATTGCCTTGAGTTGTTAGGAAAAGATGGACCTTATTTAAACGTTTTTACTAAGATTAGATAAACTCTTATATATTTGTCATGACATTTCCCTCCAGGATTCAGGACGTTGGGTAGCGGCAGCTTAAATACAGTTTATCATCAGCTTCACGTAATCAGACAAAATATTAGATATAAATTTAAATGATATTTTGATTCTTTTTTATACAGAACTTTTGACATTACTCCTATGGCTGCTTCAGAGGGAAAATAAGATTTAACAGAATTAAATAAAAAATTTAGTTTAAATTAATACAAACTTTAATAATAAAGCTTTACATTTGGTTAAAAGGTGCGGATTCTCCTGCATGTGTTAAGGAATTTAAAACCAATAGTTTTACATCCAGTTATTATATCTAGTAGAGATACATATTATCATTTTTAATTAAACAGAAGAGACGCAGCTAAGACAGGAGTTTAAATTAGCAATGTATTGCCAGCTCGATACTACATCGGTAACGTTTGACATAGATGAAGAGCGTGCCCAAGCATGCCCTAATGCAGTGTCGAGACGAAAATCCATTGCTATTTTAGTCAATATATTAGTGCCTCTAATGCTTCTGAAAAAAATAAAGCCGCTTCGATAGGTTATATGGATCCCCGCACAAAATTAATAAAATTATCAGAAGTTATTCGATTCTAACGAATTTTGTTATACAACGGTTGACAGTCATAGAGATCGAGTTTAGAATGCCAATATAAATTGTTAGGCTGAAAGGAAGAATAGAGATGAAAAATGATTGCAAGATTTCTAAGAAAAAATTATTTCAAATAAATGCTTCGCATTTCCATATGCAATACAACCATTTTTAATTAATTGATAAGAAATGACGAGTGTTTTGGAAACGTTTTCTGTCAACAAATATATAGACAATGCTAATCAATTTAACCTAAAAGCAGCCTTTTGTAAAAAAAAAAAAACTAGTAATATACATGATTTAGGAAATGAAACTTTCAATGCATTTCGTAGTAAAATAAGGACAGAACGGTAATGTCTCCAGCATGCGCTCTGGGAGGGCTAACAGCCCTGAAGGGCACATTATAAATAGCTATTATTATTATTATTATTATTATTATTATTTATATGAATAATATAGTCGCGATCTAAGCAAAAATTCGAAAATATTTATTAGAGATGAAAACAAATTCGCTCCCCAAATCAAGGTACTCAGCTTCGTAATAGATGCTTAATAAGGATCAATAATACAGTAAAGTTGGTTTATGTACAAATAAAGCGCTATTACTACTTGCTAAAAGAAAAGAGTAGTAATGTAAACTGCAAAAAATACGTTCATTATCGCCATCGAGTAAAATGCGAAATAAAAATGCCAAATACACTAAAAACTTGAGCATTTTAATTGTCTAAAGTAAACCCAAAACAGTCTGTGGTTATGTAAATAAAAGTAAATTGATTATAGAATCTATAGGGATAATTGATAATGATTAGGGAAATATTGTCTGCCACACATGAAGTAATCCGTAAAATATAAAACGGAAAATTTCTGCAGCGTGTAGAAGGGAAGAGAAAAGTTTTATTCCTATTTCTCACGATTTAAGTTAGTTTATTAAAATAAACATACTCACCGATCTTTATTACTTACAATTTTTATCAACTTATATAACAAAATAGGAAAATTTCAAAAAACCCAGCTTCAGATGAAAATTGAAATAACACGACAGCTAAATTTTTCGCAAAAGTTTTAAGGAAAATAATAATCCTCAAAACTTTAAATTATAAAATCTTACACCATTTTTTTAAAAGTGTGAAAAGTGTGTTCACACATATTATACACGTATTAGCTTAAAGTCAAGTGTTGGTAAACTTTTTAGAAAAATTTTAACAGAAAATATCGTGGATCATTTAGATGAGCATATTTTATATAAAGATAGCCATCACGATTTCAGAAGAGACGTATCTCAACTTTGACTAATTAATGTATTGGAATTTTTTCACGATATTTTAGAAACATATGAAACTCCTAATGCCGTTGACCAAAAACTTTTTCTTTTTACAAAAAATTCAATTCGGAAAAGCTTATAGCGCACTAGATAAGATTTAGCGTAATGCATTGGATGTGGAATGGTTGCAAACAGTAAACAGACCAGTGACGAGTAGAAATTTCTTTGATTAAGCAAAATTTACAGGCGGCGTGCCTCATTGTAATTCTAATGCCCTGCTTTATTATTTTATCTTTCTAGACTACTCTAATTCTAGATATCTGAACGAGTCCAAACTAGGTCATACAACAGACCGAGACGCAGAAAAAGTGGAATTGAAACATTACTTAACGATGAATATAAATGTTCTCTTACATAAAAGAGAATGATAATCTTGATAGAATTCAATTTACATTAGGATTCGATTTTGAAAGTTTAATTGTACGTGGTTTCTAAACTTTGGAATCAGGCAATTCTTTTAGAGAACCTCAGCAAGTATTATGCCAAATTCTGCATGAAATTCGGATAATTTACAAATTTAAATGGTGTCTTATAAACATTTCTAGGAAATAAGAGCAATCTAAGACAAAAGTTTATCTTAAATCTTATTCAATTTTCAAATAATAATGCAATGGTTGTGCCTTTTAAGACCAAAAATGAAAGAAATTTGCAACCAAAGACGAAATGGCTACTCGTAATTCCTTCTCAGTAATTAGTCGAGTCATATTTTTTGATTTTAAAATCACAAATGTAAGAAATTCTGTTTTATAACACATAGTCATATTAAACAAATGTAAGAATATTTACAATTAATTGTAAGATAAACCAACGCCCTTTGCCTTTAAACTGCATCCAAAATTTAACGGGTTTTATTTGAAAAAGATTCTTTTAAATTTGTTTGCATGAAAGATCTGTTAAGTATTTTTGCTAAAGAAAATACAGCTTCAAATTAGCAAGTTTCTTAATAAACCAAAATTATTTTGATTTTATGTTACTTAATGAACAAACGATTTTCAAATTTAGAAATAAATGATTTTTTTTTTTTTAAACGTAGGATCTACAATTCTATTTTCTTTTTAATGCTGTCAATTAACACTTTGGTAGTTCCAAGGAGGTTTTCACCGATCATCGAGGTATATATAATTTTAATTTTAATAACAATATCTTACCTTTACAGAATATTCATATATTTGGAGGATTTTCTTTCTTTCCTCTCTTTCGCATCTATGAAATGTTTAATTTTATTGTTTATTACAACCACACTTAAAAGGTTTATCTCATGAGAGCCAGCGTGATTTACGATAGTTCAAAACATTGGTGCCCTCATCTTCTATATAATAACAGTATTATTCAATATTCAGGTTTTACCAGAATATGATTTAGGAAAGTAATAATTCTTATAATAAGATGAAAAACGGTTTGTACTTCTATAGTCATGCGGTCAAACTGTCTGCTCTCACTGTTAAGGGTATCCACATATTTCCGCTGTTCTAATGTTAATGAGTCAGGAGTCCTCGGCTGGAATGTGCCTCCTAGTTCTGGTCGCATTATTTGGAATATAATATATTTATATTGCAAACAATAGAGCGAAGGATGAAAAAGCTCATTCAGGAAATCAAAATCTTCTAGATATTTAAATTCTTTTCTCGTGAATTGATAATAAACTCAAAGTTTCTAAAAGGCTAACTTAATAAATCTCTGAATCCATATTCGAATGTGGTGATAAATTGAAACGTCTTTATATCAATATGCTGTGAAAGATTTTCACTTAAAAACCTTTTTAAATTTGAGCTTTTTACTAGCTAAGAAAGGTCTAATTACGATGTTAAATTGTTTAAAGAGAAATTCGGATAATTTCCAAATTGGGAAATAGGATATAAAGCTCAGTTACGGATGAAAGATTATATGATTTTGAATGAAAATTGATAATCTTCTGCCCCCCTCCCTCTTTCACTCAAATATTTATGTTAGTTTGAATTGTCTGAACTTAAAATGACCAACAATATTTTGGAAGAAGAATGAGGACTTGTTATTTTGAAGAATATTCAATATAACCTACTGATATTACCTACTAATATAACCTACTAATATAAACTATTTCAATTTGATAATTCTTAGCATTTATAATCTCACAGCGCTGTAAGTGAAGAAAATATCCAAGCTTCGGTTGCACTTTGGATGAATCGCGCTGACAAATAATTTCCACGATGCCAAAATTAATAGAATGTTATTAGCATTCTTTTGAATCATCAAAGTGATATCCATATTGAAGGGTAAAACGTTGCCTAAACATGTAGACAAAAGTAATGTTATCACAGACCCAGAGGATGGGAGATTACAATAAATAATTTGAAGTGGTGAAACGAAATAGAATGAATGGTTAAGTTCAGGATCTCAGGATCAAATTACGTGTTAGGGAAAGATATTTTCATAAATATATTGGCATTGTAGAGGTAAATGTTTAATTCAATTTTCTATAGCAAATGGAGCTTTTCCTCTTTTGAAATTTAGAAGAAGAGCAGGCCTCTTTTTATCACATTAAGGTGGGTAGCAATAAAGAAAAACAAATAAAATGCATATTACTCTCTCAGGCCGTGATCACCATTTGGATATCATGGTATTCACCTTTGACTTGCTTATAAATAACTAACTCCATTAAGTTGAAATCAGTAAAATAAAAATGGTAAAGTAATGAATTAAGGTCAAATTCCTCCTATTCCACATATTGCAAGTATTAAATATCCATGAGAATATCTTATCATTGCTAACTAATATACTTACCACTTTTGTTGGTTGAATTATATATTTTTCTCACTTCATATGTAAATAAGGCATATTTACGTTCAAGAAAACAATATATGATTTCAGTAAAATAATAGGCAATATACTGGTCCAAAAGAAGATATAGCTTTCATGTTATAGCTTATGCGCTTAAGCTTCCTAGAAACAGGGGTATTTCTTTTTATTCCCTTAGCAATAAAATTCTGAAAAAATAATAAAATAATAAGGAAAGAATACAAAGGAATTAATTTCCCAAAAGGGTGGAAGTAAATAAAAGTATCAAGGAGAAGAAGGGCATCTAAAATGGTATAGAAATTAAAATGCAGAGCGATAAATTCTATTCCATTCGGAATGTAGACCATTATAAAACTGTTAATTAATCGAATGAGTCCATTGAAAGGGTTGAAAAAATTAATGTAAATAACTAAATTCACTCATTTATCTCAACGGCATTTGTATTACATAAAAGTTAGAGTGATAGAAACCTATTTTGAATATATTCTAGAGAACTATAAGCATATTGGTTTAATGTATATGTCCGAAGTCGTTTTATTCAGAATTCATTGATACATTATAATAATATAAAGAACTTTTCGTTTTTAAGATCATTAATGTTTACTAGAATTAGGTAAATACAAGCTCCTACGAACGTAACAGCAATAAAGAAAATAGAATTATAGAGCGTCTATTGTCAAAGAACCAGAGCTTTGCAGCTTCAAAGGTGACTTAGGACATCACGTTACATCTAGCTAATGGTGTTTCTGAAGAGGGGCAACTTCCAAAACTTTGTTTACGCATATCAACATAGAGCTTAGTAAAAAAATGTTTATATATATATCATAAAAAAGTAGAAAATATACAATCGGATGAATGTGATATATTTTGATATGTTCCGCCCGAGTTAACCTCCGAAAGGCTTCTAATGAATATTATTATCATTAGTGACTGATTCACAGAAGTGAGTATTATGTTCTATCAGTAATGATTTAATGTGTAATCTCATGGAATTATTTTGACCATGTAGTAGTATGGAATCAAATGTTAAAGTTCCTAAACTACCTGTCAATTTTGACTAACTATGCGCATCCCATTGTAAGAAAGATCAATCCCTTGGGGCATCCAAGTGTCGGAAATTTCTAGCGCTTTCGTCCATACAGCATGCAGAAGGACTACCTTGAGACAATTGCACATTTTTTTCCTACCAGGAATTAATAAGGCATAGCTCCGTCTAATTAACTCTAGATATTTTGGGCATAATATGGATCGGGATATTTGCTCCTGGGCACGGGAGGGCATCTTATGTCAGTGATTCGAGACCGTACACATTGACATCTTCAGACCACTTCCATCGTGCACGTTACCTAGGCAATCCTACCCGTCGCATAGCCTTTATCTCCTATCGTTTATTGACCGGGCTACAGGATGGATCGAGGCATTACAAATTTCGGATAAAATTGCTGCAACAGTTACCTGGACATTCTTGGACGGATGGATTCCTAGATTTTGAGTCCCATTATACGTGATAATCGACAGAGGAGCCCAATTCGTCTCCGAATTGTTCAAAGAATTATCAGCCCTCGTTGGTTTTTATCATCTCCCCACCACTGCGTACTACCAAACCACCAAGGAGATGGCGGAAAGAGCACACAGAACTCTGAATAGCTTCATAATGGCCCGTCGACAGGGATGGCTGATGACTTTTCGGATAATCCTTTTGAGCATTTGCTCCCTACCTAATGACTGAGGTTTTTCGTCTTTCACGGCATTTACAGGGACTACACTACTGTTTTAAAGGCCCTTGGTTTCATACTCATCGTCAAAATGTGGCAGGATTTATTAAGAAGGTGGCCATAACCATGGTACACGTCAACCTCACACAGGCAGCCGAATGATACCGGCATTCGGTGCCCAAACCTATTATACCCGAAGCTCTCCGTAAGGAGCACATGAGTGGGTCTGAATCTATCAACTTCTTAAGCCCTTAGAAGCGCCATAAGATGGTCCTCTTTTGGTGGTCGAGTTCGACGACAAGGTCTACAAGCTGGAATTCCGTACTAGTCACCAAGATATTCTCTCTGTAGACAGGTTGAAACCGATGAAACTCCCACCGTTGTATAACGATAATGCACTAAACGATTAGCTACACTCAAGGAGTCTTGCAAGAAATTTGTGAATGACCTTAGATCCGGAAGAAAATGAAACGAAGAATAGTAATGTCAAATCGAATTGGGGAAAAATTTCTTCGAGCCCTCGAAAGAACGATATAAATCTGAATGTTTGTGGCTACCTGTAATTTCATGGTCGATAATTTGATCGTGGTAATTTTATCGCATGAATTTACATCGCGTGGAATTTTAATTACTGGTACTGCATTTCATAGAAATTTCATCTCTTGTAATTTTGTCGTAACACCTAGACTAGATAAATTATTATAATGCATTCATAAATCATATTTATTTTCCCTTGCAATTCTATAATGTAAGCTGTAGTAAACAAATTCGTTATCATAACTTATATGGTGTTCTTTGGCGAGCAGGATTCGTGCTCAAGATATTGCCAGTTAGATTTTTTTTTACACTTATACTGATATAAAATTCATATTTTGAAAATGGAGTATATTTTTTTTATATTTATATTATGATGAAAATAAAATTTAAAATGTGAAGAAATTTGTGCAATATTTTAAATGCAGAATATGACGGAAGAGAAAGACTAACATAAACTTAATTATGAATTCAAAAGCAAAAACTCGATGCCTCTGTAACATATGCAATATTCCATTGTGTAATTTCACCCAAAGCAATTGTTTCGAAGAATATAATTCGAAATAAATGAAATTATTCCACTTTCAACGGCATATATAAATATATAATATTTATGGGGGCAATATATAGATATATATATATGGTTTTTACTTATATATATAAATATATAAGTGCTACTTCCGCGTAGGGTATACAACATTATCAGTAGTCTACCTTTTTTCCCTTTGACACGAGACCTACTGGTTGGTGCGTATAAAAGAACAGATACCACGCAATAGTGTTAAACTAATGTTCAATGCGAATTAAAAATGAACCTTGATCAATGATAAGCCCACCCTACCCCTTATGTAGCCGCTATATAGGTTAGACTTTAGTCTCTTTCGAGGCTTTTAATCAATTTTACCTTCGGGAGATACTACATTACATTATTTGATGTCAACATTTAAGAAACATCATTCTGCTGAGACATGGCCCTCAACTCTGTTTCAAGTTAACAAAATAAGAGAAAGCTTGCGTAAACGGTTATGTATTGGTCAGAGAAAATGTTCGTAGAGAAAAAGTTTTGGGAAATGCGATCAGTATTTCAAAATGCGTTGCCGTGTAGGAATTCACACAGAAAACGGCCTCATTACCAAACGGATATGAAAACTTAATCACTCAGGCAATATAGGCCGTGTCTAAGCTACTATAGTCATCAATGCAGTGAAAGATAGAGCAATCATGTTTCAAGATAGAATTCATCATATTACAACTTAAGCCTACATTGAGCTATCCCAAGAAGTTATCGGCCGGATTTTCTTTGTCTAAATCCTAAAAAGGACCGTCCGAAACACGCGAAATATTAAAGAACAAGTCCCTCTTAATCTAGCAAGTTTAAATGAGCTGGATATCCTTCCTGCATATCAAATGACATATTCGATTCAAACTTTTCTTCTATTTGACAGCAACGATGGCCCAGATAGACTCCTAATATTTATAACCCAGCGAAATCTGCTTTTATTAACCAATTCTGCTTGTTGGTATGCTGACGGAACATTTAAAACTGTTCTCCCTTTATTCGAGTAGCTCAAGACAGTTCACTGCGGTATAAATGATCTTATTCATCTTGTTTATGCTCTAATGGCAAGAAAAATAAAGAAATGTATACCAGATCTTTATGTGAGCTAAAGTACTTACTAGAGAAAGAAATATAAAAATAGTGCTACAAGAATACAACGCATATTCGAAGACTTTGAAAATAGCAAAATACTTGATTATTTAAGAGGCATCATAATTTGGCCTTTTAAAATGTTCACACAGTTCCTTGTTATTAAATAATTGTTTACCTTGGCATATTTAGCATGTTATTGGTTTTTGTTTTTCTATGCGTTTGTTTCTCATTCTTTGGTGAAACATCCATTATGTAATATATTAATAAATAAAGTAAAAGAAGAAAGTTTTTGGATCCCCTTCATGCAAAACAAATAATATACAGTATAATATTATAAGACCATATGGTCCACCTCGGTGCAAGGAATAAATAGATGGGTATATATAAAGCATATATCGGCATTTGGAAGCAATATTTCCGGCATTTGAGCTGGCTTTATTCTGGCAGGAGTATGGTATCCCAAGCAACTTCCAAGCTTAATTTCTCCCTCACCTTTTACTTTCTTTAGGCGTAAGGATGCGATGACCCCAATGCCCCTGAACAGGAACTGTTTTCCTTTTTCTGAGAAAGAAGACAGGGAAGAGCTAATCTGCCTGGAAGAAATGTATCTCACCTGCCCTTTAGATAATTATTGAATGGGACGTGACTGGCTGCTTCCTTTCTGAGGGGCGGGGGGAGAAAATAAGCTCGCAACAAACTCAAGCAGAGCTTCTCCTTTTTTAGGGATATATATACGTACATATGTGTCTTATCATAAACTAATCTATTACTCTTGTCATCATAGGGATATATATATATATATATATATATATATATATATATATATATATATATATATATATATTAAAATTAAGATTAAATAGTTCAACGTGTTGACCTTAGGGTCATCTTCTGGATTGTAAAGTAAAATTGTACAGAAAAAAAACTGGCTAGTAAAATCAATACAAACCAAACAGATCAAATGAGAAACATACCTTGAATCTTTGATATCTAGTGAGAATATAGTGTGATAAAGAGGTGACGTGAAATATAACACTTTGGCTAGTAGTGATCGCTTAAAGGATGTTTAATGTAATAGAGGAGGAATCAGAATTTAGTGTGGCAGTTAGTGTTTTTATATAAATAGATACGTAAAGAAAGGGGATTAGAGTTGAAGCCCAAAATCTCGAAATCATTCAGGCGATGTCATTCTTTGGCATTTAATAGACTGTTTGCTTATATAAGAATGTTCTTTTTTATTAAGAAGTTGTCCTGTTCTAAGGCTGATGCCTATGTAAGATAAGAAACTGGCCTAAAGGGTACCTAGGGTGCTTCCAACATATTTTGCAAAGGTACACTCTGGACAAGAGTAAAAATAAACTACACCACTGTGGGGGTTGAACCGAGTAAACATTCATTTAAAATTTTAAATGGTTCACACATTGAACCTTATAAAAGGTAAGACAAACTTTCCGTATTGTAATATTTATCTTTTGTAAATAGAAAGATAAACTTCCCGCTCTGTATTATTTCTCTTTCGTAAATAGGATGATTAACTTCCAGATTTAGAGGGACTTTTCCTCGCCTTTTCCTCCTTTGCCGGCTGTGAACTTTTCGGTGAGCTTAATTTTCTTTTAGATTTCTTCCAAACAGAAAAATTCGGAAAATGGATTTCAGCCGTGTTTATGTGAAAACGGTTTGAGCGTTAGTGACCTTTTAAATCTATCATGGCGCTGATTGAACAATTATTACAGTGTTAATTTCTAAAAGCTGATTGGTCACTTGTCAATAATAATGTTGTTATTCCGCTTTTTGGATAGCAGACGTTGGGAAATTTTCTTACGAAGATTTTTCGGACAGCGATTCAAACTCATAACTGATTCAAGCTCAATTCACCGTTTCCTTTTGGAAAAGAAGATTTTGAGATTGACTGAGAAGATCATTCTACTTAGAATTGACAATCGACATATTATCTTGCTTCTCTATCCCACCTCTCCTTGGGGCGTGTCAGTTAGGGAAGCTGAGTCTCCATAGATACTCTCAAGGACAGGAGCCATATCTGAACCGGGCGGCTTACTCGGTGCAGGCCGAAGCTTATCCCTGGACGTGTTAGTACCCGTGTGAGCGGTGGATCCTTGTTGAGTATGGCAAAAACTGTTAGGGCTAGGCGTCAGGCAGGTTGGTAGGATTCTCAGATACGCTAGTGGAATAAGCCAAAAGAATAACTGGATTTCAGCCGCACCCTCTGACTTTTTTATTCTTCGCCTTTTCCTACTTTTTCCTCTTAGAACACTAAATAAAGAAAAAGAAGAAGCTCGAATAGAAGAATGGAACTGACGAAAAGGCTCCCTTTGCGGACCATAAAAGGATCACACAAACCCGAGCGTACTCAAGTTTTCAACGCAATATATGGAGAACTAGGAATAGTAAAATCCGACTCTTAGATTACTTAACCAGTTATGTGGCCATCTGCCAATCTGAAAGAGACATGGACAAACTGCTCAGGGAGAAAGCTACATCAAGATTCCAAAAAAACGGATTAGAAGTCAAAGTTCAGCCACAAATGGAGGACCAAAAGGCCATTTACCCTCGACAGATTGATCCTTGGATAGGGGAACATACGTCATCAGAAATTAAAGATGAAATTGAACAAAAAACAAGAATGGGCTAAAGTGAAGGAAGTCATGAAGTTTAAGAACAAAAGCACCAATGAAGAGTACAACCATGTATTCAAAATCGTATCCAGAGAAATAACCATGGCACGTAAGGCAAGGGAGAACGGCCTGCTGGCATTTTACCTTAAAATAACCCAGGACCAAATAAAAAGCGATGAGTTCATTAATGTTCTCACTTGCTTCTGTTGCCTTACCTTAGACCAGCTTACGTCTAAAGACTGCCCCAATAAGGAGAAACAAAATTCTCTGAAATGCAGCTTAACTTTGCACATATGGAGAGATTACACGAGCCAGGAAAAAAAGCGCACCAACTGTGGCTGAAAACACCGCAGGATGGCGATGGCTTGTCCCATAAAGATATAGATTATTAAGAAGAGAAGAAGAGAGGAGGCAAGACTTGATGAAGAAAAGAAAAACCTAACCTACGCCAAAGTAGCCAAGGCAACAGCAGAACACATAGTACTATCAAAAAATATTATATAACTCAAGCAGGAAAAATCCTTGAACATACTGGTGTGTATACTACATGCCCACGCCCTGAATGTTGCGAACCCTGTAACCTATTCCAAAGAACTTAACCAAATGCTTAGCAATAACGGGTTAAAACCTATGTGGTTCCTGGACAACCCGCCATCGGCGGACGTATTGAACATTAAATACTCAGCGCCGAAAACCCATACACAGCAAGGTGATAATGAACCCTCCATCCAATTGTCTGGCATCAGCCCAGGGTTACAAAGAGAGCCTACACTTAGGAATAGATAACCACAGGAATAGGAATTAAGAATTAAAGTAGAATTAGCAGTAGCCAAGGCAAGCAGCTCCGAATCTCAAAAGGATGCAAAGGCTATAGAACAAGCAGGGTACGAAGAACCCCACCAACAATGCCAGCAGGAATATGAGGAAAAAAGGTGCATAAACCTGAAAGTATACGCCCCCGAAGATAGACCCTTCCCGAAAGGAAACAATAAAGAAAATATCACAGGAATTAAGAAATGGGCACTTTAGGTACGAATTCGAAAGCCTGTATTCAGATAAAGAAGTCCACAAAAAGCCTATTGAGCGGAGGAATAATAATCCCAAAAGAAATATGTTTCACCATAAAAAAGAAGAGTTTATAAAGAAAGGAAGTGGTCGGACCAAGTCTCCCTGCGAAAGAGAGCTTAAGAAATCAGAGAGAAGACTTTCACTCGAACAATAGGTTACAAAATGGAAAGGAATGTAAAAAGGGATGTAAAAAGCCCCCCGCATTGCAACTCATATTTTAAACTTGACCCCGAGATAATCTTACTAAATGAAATCAACATCAATCCGCAAAATAAACCCCATTAAAATCTTTAATTATACTACGATCTACAAGACTACAGAAGACATAATCTATGATGGAATAGCCATAGCCGTCCGAAACGACAAAGATTTACGAGACTGAAGGAGTTAGATAAGGCCTATTTAGCCATCAAAGTAAGGACGGGTACCGGAGACTTAATAATTATTGTAGGGTACAAACCCCCAAGGAGAGAGTACGTACCTATTCATAATTTCTTAGAGGTATTTGGACAAAATAATCAAGTACTATTCTTGGGAGATTTGAACACCTGAACAAGAGTCTCAGGATATACAACGAGTATCAACAACAGAGGAAGAAATTTAGATCTGCTAATAGCAAGAGGCATATTTGAGAGGATCGGGATGGAATTCTTTACATATATCGGTTTAAGAAAATCAACCAAATCAGATATCGTGCTAGCTTCCCCTAAATTCCAATATAACTATCTGATAGAAAGAGGCCCTCCCATCATCAGCGATCACGAAATGGTAGTAGTAACATTGTCAGCTGCCTCTATACAAATTAAATGCCCAGTCAGAAAGAGCTTTAAAAACGCTAACTGACACGGCTACGCCGAAGACCTATCTGATTACCAGCAACCGAATTTAAGTGAAGCAACCCTAGAAGAAATAGGCGAAGCACTGAATAACGTGATGAAAAAGCTAATAGACACAGACCAAAAGCATATGCCCAGAGCGACATTCAGCACATTACCACATCATCGGTATACGCCACAAATAGCAGATTTAGAAATGAGATACTTAAACCTAAGAGAAAAAATAGAGCGACTTGGTCCAGAAAGAGGCAATAGAGAACACCTTCTTAACATTAGCACGGAAATAAATACGACAATTATAAGGCAGAGAGGCATAAGATGGAACCAAATAATAGACGACATAGACTCTGAGATAAGTCCTACAAAATTTTGGCAAAAGATCAGCAGAGTGAGAGAAAACAGGAAGCCAATCACCAAAATAGCCATCAAAAACAATGGAGTGAATGCGCTAGAACAAAAAGACAACGAGGCCGAGTTTAGAGAACATTGGTACAACGTTTTCAACATTTTACCCGAAGAAAACGAAGAATTTGATCGCGAACATGAACTCAGAATAGTGGAAGAGATGAACAGAAACAGAGAAGAAATAACACCCAATCACTCTGCTTCTGATACAGTTATGATGGGACAAAGGGCAGACCCAATATCACTTGACTAATTTAAGAGTACGTCTAACAAAACCAAGCAAAGAGCTCCTGGAGACACAGGGATAACCCGCGAAAACCTGATAAGAGCACCAGATACATTTCAGGCTAAAATAGTGGAAATTTTTAATGCAGCAATAAGTGCCGGGTATTTTCCTGATGCCCTGAAAAAAGGGAAAATAGTTTCTTTGCCCAAACCAGGCAAGCCCCCTGACTAACCAGGAAACTTCAGGCCGATAACTCTTCTGGAAACAGTGGCCAAACTACTCGAAAGATTGATTGGCAGGAGATTGAACCAACATCTAAGAGACAATAATCTCATTCCTGGTCAACAGCACGGGTTCAAGAAAAGTAGAAGTACCAAGAAGGCACTGGCAGTATTAGTGGAAACGATAGCCAAAGCCAAACATGCGAGAAATTACACTGATCTGGTATTAAGAGACGTGCAGAAGGCTTTTGATATGGTTTGGAGAATAGGGCTAAAATTTAAGCTTCTGAGACTAGGACTTCCGCCGATCCTAACAAAATGCATATGCAACTACATCAGAGACCGCAAAGCATATATTACCATAGAAGGATATCGAGGACCTGATTTCGAAATTAATCAAGGTGTCACCCAAGGAGGGGGTCTCAGTCTGACGCTATATAACATATATACAGGCGACCTTCCAAATCCAATCTACGACACCACCAAATACATCCAATTCGCAGATGACATCTCGATAATCGTAAATAGTCCATATAAACATCCACCAACAGAAGCCAGAATCACCTCGGCAGAAATCGAGAACATAAATAACTTCGAAAAGAAAATGGAAGATAAGAACAAACGCAAACAAGTTCAGCCATTATTCCTATAGGACGTAGAAAAACATCGCGAGTTATGATTAATGAGGAAAGATACAGATATCAAAAAGAAGGCAAGGTACTAGGTCTAAAGATAACGTCATGCGGGTATCTAAAACACACCACTGAAAGAATCAAACTAGCAAAGGCCAACTTAACGAGACTCTACCAGTTAAAAGACCTAAACACAAAGAAGAAAATGAAAATATACAACCTTCTGTGTAAGTCAGTATTATTATACCCTGCAATTCCGCTAAACAACTTTAGGAAAACAAACAACGTGAAATTACAGTGGGTACAGAACAGCAGCGTACTGCTGATTACAAAAACAAGAAGGAGAGAAGGCAAGAGGCAGATAGATCTGCACCATGAAATAGGAATGGAACTAGTAAATGTATCCCTACATAAGAGAGCAATCCGAATATGGAACAAATTAGAGACACTTCTGGACGAATAAGAAAAAAGAAAGATAGAAATCCCAAGAGAACACAGAGCAACCAATAGAGGAAACTTCAGGAGCAGTGAACCATTGAATGGTGCTAACCCAGCACCAATATATAGGTAGCATAAGAATCCCTTTAGAAAAACAAAACAAAGCGTAAAAGGTCACCAACGACTGCGAAAACTCAAACAGAAGAGAAGACATTCTTATAAGAATAATAGAGATGTGAGAGGCCCTAACCAATCCAACAAATGATAGGATATAAGAATTGAAGATAAGAATACAAGTGATGGCTGGTCACGCAGCAAACTGCACTACTCTTACTCATTCCACTTCACCACTGTACTCTAAAGAGCACTATTCTAACTATCCACTTTTAACTTTTAACTTTTTCAAGACGTAAGACACTGTTTCTCCAAGAAGGCTGAAGAATCTAATGAGAAAACTACGCTAAAACTACATCTCTTACCCGATAAAGGAGGAAAAGGATTAGGAGGCTCCCTCAAATCGTCAAGATTCACTTCGCTATCCCCACGGGGAATATCCGGAACAATTTTTTTACCCTCTTTTAGGCGACTTAATGTCGACATAACCACCATTCCTCCTCCCTCGACGGAGTTGAGAAGCTGAAATGAATTGAACTGCCATTCATCTAGTCTCGCTTCAACTATATCCGTCCCCTTTGATTGATATAATTAGAGACGTAAAGGAAAGCAGGTTTGATGATTAGCCTACTGTGGAACTCTACTGAAGAGACCGCCCGGTTAAGAGGCGATGCTAAAAGCTTTGGGAAGAGTTTGCTCTAATCTCTAAGGGTACCTTCGGCCAAGACCACAGGGAGAGGCAAAGTGCCCAAATTAAAAATTAAAAATTTTTAAAAAAAGGAAGCGAAGCGCCCAAATTTAACTCAATTCAAAATTAAATAAAAATAATTCATCTTAAGAAAAAGGGGCGAAGTGCCCAAATTTAAGCTCAATTCAAAATTAAATAAAAATAATTCATCTTAAGAAAAAGAGGCGAAGTGCCCAAATTTAACTCGATTCAAAATTAAATAAAAATAATTCATCTTAACAAAAAGAGACGGAGTGACCAAACTAATACTCAAATTGCAAATAATAAATAAATAACTTAATAAAATTTAACTAGAGATATTTAGCATAATAAAAAACATTGAAAGGCTTGAATGCCCCGATGGAGGAGTAAATTAAACTAAACAAATAAATATATATATATATATATATATATATATATATATATATAACAATGGAGGAACATGAATGTCATCGACAGTCAGCACCAGTACTGACGGATGAAGAAAACTTTATGAAAAAAAATAAGAAGAAAGCATGCTAGTGATGCCCTAACACCAGGGCAAACCAGAAAACATTTTCACACCTTTATAAACCTACCACACATTTTATCATGTTTATGAATTAATTAATTAAAATAATTATTCCAAAAATGAACGTAAGCATGACTGTTAAATGTATCTTAATCCTGATTGGTTGAATTTTTGAAGTGTTATGAGTAGATGAAATAACTATTAATATAGGTGTGCTTTTGTGTAAAGGAGTGGCCAATAAGTTATTATTATTCAAGAAGAAAATTGATATTTCCTGTTCACCACTTGTATAGACGTCTAAGCTCCCGCGTACACATCTACGCTACGCTCCTGCTCCAAATTTCCTTCACCTTTAAAAGAAGAAACGATCACTTAACCCAGCCTACAAAACTACAGAGAGAGAATATCATACTCAGACCCTATACCACTAAGTAACTCCTTAGGAGTTTGATCTTTGATTTTTTTAAAATTCTCAATTGTGTGTATGTTGGAATAAAGAACTTTAAATTTGCTTTGTATAAAATATTTTTCGGAAGGTTTGTAGGGGTGCGAAGATGTATCAGAGAAAAATCCTTCCAAATCGATAATATAAATAACCCATTAAATTACCAACTCAGAACGGACTCCCGTAGCGTAATGGCTAGAGTGCTGGCATTTGGATCCAAAGTCCCACGATCGAAACTCTTCAATTTTTACGAAGAAAATTCACAAAAGAAAACGGAAATCAAGGAAAACGATTTCTAGGGCTAACTCTTCTCAACTCATCAAATCATCAAGAAGAAATCATCACGTCAAGTTAATTGGAAGATGCATCAAGAAAGGAAGGATACGAACATCAAGAATTAATTAAACCAGCCAACCAAAAAGAATAACACAATCTCAGCCAACTTAAAGAAGAAGGAATCTCAGCCAACAAGAATAGCAAGAGTCAGATAAATGGAAGAAAAATGTTTCAAGGGGCAGCTTGAATAAAGAAGAAATATATAGATTCGAATATAGAAATCTCAAGATGAAGAATGATATAGATAAATAAGAAAAGATATGATAAACAGACCCCATAGGTTCGATTAAAACAACCCATATCAAGAACAACAAGAAATCTAACTTCTTTAGGTGCAAAGATTTCAGTAAAAGGAAGGTATTATAAGTTATTTAAAAATTGTTTTATTGTCTTTGCAATTAAGATTGCCTTCAAGTTCTGTAACTTATGGTGGATTTATAGGAAGGATGAGTACAGGTGAAAACCCCTGTGTATAAAGAGTCTTAATGGTAGAAATTTTATTTTTAAAATCACAGAAACTATAAAAGTTAATCCCTAAACGTGTTGAAGTCGGTTTTCTATGGATGGATTTCAAGATATTACCGTTTTCTTAGGCAATTAAAATGTCTAATAGGGGATACTGTTATTATTTTATGTTTCAATAGTAAAATAAATATTCGGGTGTAAAGAATTAATAAAATCAAGAAAGCCTTGAGCTTGAAATGTTGACGATGAAATTACCGGTCACCAGCGTTTTACATGGGCAGGAAGAAGAGTATCGTTTGCTAAAGATCACTCATTCTGTTAGTTTGAGGAAACCAGATGCATTGTAAAATAGGTTGAACATGTGGTACAGACAATATGTGCAAAGACAAACACATAAAGTAGTAATCAGTACACTCAACCAATAGAAATACATTTGTGCGTAGAACAAAACAAAATAAAACTCAAATGAAACATTTGTAAGATGTAAGAGGTTATTTTAGAACGGTTCACATTTTGGATTTCACGATAAGATCAAAGTCGCGATGAAAATGTATACTGGGAATGGGACTAATTATTATGTAGTTACAAAATGAAACCTTAAAATGAGTTAACTCGATCGTAACGACATTAGGTGAGTATCAAACCGTTTACCAAATTTCATCGTTACAGTAAATTTTCTCACGAGAGAAAAGGTTTTCATAAGTATGCCCTCTGTATATATATATATATATATATATATATATATATATATATATATATATATATATATATATATATATATATATATGTTTGTAAATGTGTCCAAGTATAAAACGATCAAATTGAGGAGGAGGACATCATTCGAGAGATATCATTCATTCTAGATTATTGATTCGAGATTTTCGAGGAACGGTTTCACCTATAGCTCGGGTCCTACCAATCAAGTCATTTTACTGCACATTAGGAGATAACATTTACGCAACAGATCTTACATCAAGACGAGTCTTATTCATTCATCGTACAAAGCACGAACATTAAGAGAGTTGTATTTAAGCTTCATCAAAGATAAACCCGTGAACTCGAAATAAATAGAACTTCCATCTTCTTTTTTTTCATCACAATTTGGCTCGAAGGCAAAATCATATCAGAATTTTTACTCATCGCCCAGCCAGAAATATTCATCCATTAGCTTCTGGAGTCAAGTAATAATTTCTCCGAACGTTATCGTATCACCCATATCTGGTTTAACGATCAGCGTTTCGCAACAATGTTATGGGGAGTGCAATAGAAAAGACGATCACAAAACGAGGTGGATTATAATATATATCAAATTCATCCAAACCTTCCAAACCTCAATCTTCCCCCCCCCCCATAAATTGGTGATCTTTTATTAGTGATGAGAAAATCGAGTAAGAGAAAATAATATAAGATGGATTCAAGAACAACCGAACAAATATTCCAACAAGAAGCCGCAAACTCCATCGTAGTCAACCTCCGACTTTCAACGACGCAGCGGTTGCTGGTTACTTCAGAATCGTGGAAGCACAGTTCCATATTGCAAAGATAACCAGAGAAGACACCTAAATTCTTCCATACTCTTGCAGCACTACCAGCGGAAACAGTCGATCTTCTCCCTAACGCAGTTCTTTCATCGCAGAATTATACACAACTGAGGGCTGAAGTTATTAGCCTATTTAAAGGACTAAACCCGAATTATTCAAGAAACTGATAGCATCATCTCCACTCTACGGACAACCATCGGTGAAACCTGAAGATTTAAGGAAGACGGCACTCCATGTCGGCGTTGGTGAAGATCTGTTGAGACAAATTATCGCACTAACACTAGCTTCGTGAATAGAACAAATGTTATTGTTACTTACATGACCATATTGAGGTTTATAAAACGGCATTAGTTCGTCCGCTAATTTTACTATCTAAGTGACTGTCAATTCCTAAACGGGTCGAAAACATAAAAATCTTACCATCATCTAAACCCCCATCTCCTCTTCCCTCGAGAAACCTAGTAAGGCGTGCTGAAATTAATGCGAGGACCGGTCTGCTGATGTTAATCCGGTCGTTATTAAATTGAATGAAGAGAAAGGCGTATTCCTTATAGACACTGGCGCAATTATACACAACTGAGGGCTGAAGTTATTAACCTATTTAAATGACCAAACCCGAATTATTCCAGAAACTGATAGCATCATCTTCACTCTATGGACAACCAACGGTGAAACCTGAAGATCTAAGGAAGACGGCACTCCATGTCGGCGTTGGTGAAGATCTGGTGAGACAAATTATCGCACTAGCACTAGCTTCGTGAATAGAACAAATGTTATTGTTACTTACATAGCCATATTGAGGTTTATAAAACGGCATTAGTTCGTCCGCTAATTCTACTATCTGCGTGACTGTCAATTCCTAAACGGGTAGAAAATATACAAATCTTACCATCATCTAAACCCTCATCTCCTATTCCCTCGAAAACCTAGTAAGGCATGGTGAAATTAATGCGAGGACCGGTCTGTTGATGTTAATCCGGTCGCTATTAAATTAAATCGAGAAAAAGGCGTATTCCTTATAGACACTGGTGCAAGCGTCTCGATTATTCCCATCAACCTCGTACAGTATTGCGAAATGAGAAAGTCGAGAGTAAATAGTGCTAAAGCCAACGGTGGTAAGATCATAGTACACGGTTAAGTCATGCTAGACAAAGTCATACCCAGTTTACGCCGTACCTTCAATTGGATATTCTAAGTTGCGAACATAACATCACTCATTCTAGGAGCAGATTTTCTCTCTCATTACAACCTTTTAGCAGACTGTGGTCAAGGCATTCTAGTGTGCAAATGCACCAAGTTATCTTCTAAAATTAAACAATCAGAAGCCCAGTTAGTCTCTATAATTATCAATAACCTTTCACACATCCCCGGAAAATGTAAGTCAGTGGTTAAGAAATAAAACTCAATATGCAATCAGCAATAAGGTGACGTTGTTAATCCTCCACCAAATTCCATTGCATACCATTGAGACAGGAAGTTTACCAGCAACTTTTTGTCATTATTTTTAAAGTATGTTGTGTACCGATAGACTCATTGTGAGCTAATAACCAAATAATGCATTTTATTCTGTATTTCCTTATGTTATCAAGATATAAATACCTGGTTTGTTAACGCACACAAATATAAGGTACACATCTGTTTGTACAACTCTATTTTTTTAGTCAAACCGGCGAACCCCGAACTATTCTTGTATATATGTGTACATATGTTAATTAGTATATGATATTTATATATTCTATATTAAAGATACTAAGTATCTTTCTCAATGGGAAATGATGTGGTGCACACAATATGTGCACACACTAACCCATGAAGTAGCAATGTGTACACATAGCCAATGCAAATAATTTTATGTGTGTAGAACGAACCAAAAAGAAACTCAAATGAAACATTTTTAAGATGTAACAGAATATTTTAGAACCGTTCCCATTTTGGATTTTATGAAAAGAACAAAGTTGCGGTGAAAATGTAAACTGGGAATGGGAAAATATTCTGTGATCACAAAAGGGAACCTTAAAATGAGTTAACTTGATCTTAACGTCATCCAGTGAGCATAAAATTACAACCATAATATTATAATTATATTTTGTTAAGGAAGACGGAAAAAGCGTTTGACCAAATTTTACCGTTACAGTCAATTTTCTCACGATAGAAAAGGTTTCAAAAGTATTGTATTTATATATATATATATATATATATATATATATATATATATATATATATATATATATATATTTGTAAATGAGTCCCAGTATAAAACGAGCAAATCGAGGAGGAGATACATCATTTGAGAGACATCATTCATTCGAGAGAAATCATTTTCGACGATCAGTTTCACATATCGCTCGGGTCGTACCAATCAAGTAATTTTTCTGCGCATTAGAGATAACATTTGCGCAACTGATCTTACATCAAAACGACTCTTATTCATTCATCGTACCAAAGCACGAACATTGAGAGAGTTTTATTTAAGAATCACTAAAGAAAAGCTCGTGATCTATCAGATTTTCTACTCATAGCCCAACAAAAAATATTCATCCATTACCTTTTGGAATCACGTAATAATTTCTCGGAACGTTATCGTATCACACAAATCCCGTTTAACGATCAACTTTTCGCAACAATCTTATGGGGAACGCAATAGCAATAGCAAAGAGAATCACAAAACGAGGTGGAATATAAATATACCTTGATCCCGTCATCCAAACTCATACAAATCAAAACCTATACAAAACTTCTTCACCCCCCTCCCCCATATCTTCAAATATATTAAATGTACATTTTCATTCCGTTGCTACGGCTTACTATAATAAAAAAAAAAGAGTCAATTTTCAGCACGACTTAAAATATATATTATTTTGTTACATATGACTATATAAGCTTAATAAACCTTCCCATGTAGGCCAAATTTTATACCATATATTCGACAAATTACTTACTTCCAAAAGGGTGTATATTAGAGTTGAACATCATCTGTAAATTCTGTGGACTCGAGGGAGATTATTTATAGTGCTCAGCTTAAAGGTGAAGTAGAACCAACAGGGAACCTAACAAATCGACCACACCGTTGACCTTATGAAATATCTTGTACTAATTAATTAATGTAAAACAAAGAAAATACTTGTAAATAATGCTAAATCGCAATTTAATAATCTATGTATTAATGCAAAGTAGAATATCTTTAAATAATGCAATTGAAGTCGTTGTGTTCTGAGGCGAATATACAAACACACACACACATATTAAGAAACAGGTGTGAGATGACTGTCTTGCCGCAGAGATAACAAAGACTGTAGAAATAGCTATGCATACATGGAATGGAATCTGATAGAGAGGGAGCTCGACGCACCAGCCTTGACTTAAACCAGTGAAAGACGAAATCAATCTTGTTACGGATGTCGGGTTGATAAAGCCGGGTCTGGTCTCCAAATTCAAATACTCAAATACTCCCTTGGAGCGCACGTGCCTACACTGAACATGCAGTCACACTCTGAACAAATAAGCTCCGCCCCGCGGTCGGATTGTAAAAGCAGAGCTACGTCTCTGTATTTACGTTCGTATAAATAGGCTTGTAAAACATACAACAAGAGTCAGTATTATTATTATTATCATATTTAATTTAACTGCCAAGATTTAGAACGCTACCTCCATCCACGGGCCGTCCTCCCACAGTCCCACAGTCTGACAAAGAAGGAGGGATGCAAGAAATGTTGCGTTTGATAACACTGATACCTAGTCATAAGGACGTGAGCACACAAAAGAATCCAAAACTTAACGATTTCACTTCCTCGAAATGAGGTAGCCCTAAGCCAGGATTAAAAGCCTAGAAAACCACCATTTTTCTTCCGATTCCCTTATTCCGATAAGTAGTCTATCCGGTTACCGTAACTCAGCTGACAAGTTGATAACAATACGGAAATTTGAATTTAAATTAAATTCTACGCTTACCAATAAATTGCAACACTCCGTTTACCTATAAACAGGTGTGCCTTTATACCCATAAATTAATCCAGTCATTTACTCTGCTAAATTAGTTATAACTAGTTGAAAACGCCTAAAAATTACGTGATACACTTGGATTGGGCCCCGCAATCGCTAAATCTTCATATGCTAGAGCATTCATGGTCTCTATATGAGTAGCATGTGTGGAAGCTATTCACTTTAACAGCGTCTCTGAAATAGCGGGAGCAGGTTTTGATCGCTGAATGTGCTCAAATGAATTGGCCAATTGAAACCGTTTTTGATGTTAACGAATAGCAAACCTCATTAAAAATATTAATTAGTAATTATAAAGGCGTTTCCATTATTTTGTTCACTCGCCGTATGTTGTACGGGTACGTTCAATGGCGCACGTGAATCTGTCTGAAATAATGAGAAAATAATATCACTTGAGATTAAAGGTATATAGCTCTCAAATAATAATTGCGGGCGTTAATGCCCGGACACGATCGACGGAATTGAAACACATACAGAACTTATGGTATTAAATAAAACATGCACATTTTATAGTTAAAGTTTTCTAAAGTGCTTCCTATGATAGAAAATGTTACTGAGAAAAAAGGAAATAAGATGAATTCTATCATTTTAATAAATAGCTAATTTAGTTATTCTTCTTTTAACTTATGATTAGGTAAAATCTCTACACTTTGCTCATATAAAATATTATTATTTACTTATCTAAACTCTTGTGAGGTTTATATACATGTATATAAACCTTGACAAATGCATCAATTTTCTTGCTAATATTAGCTTGGAATTTGGGCACTTCCATCATAATAATAATATGTAGACAAATTTTGCGGTTCATTAAGGGCCATCGTATGTCTTCATCTATTGTCAGTTTAAATGTAATGTATGCAGCAGCGTTGATATTGGATTAAAGTAGCAATAATTAACTTCAATCAAACTACATTGGAATTGAGGAAATCCCTTTTCTCAAAAGTAACATCAGCGATTTATTGGCTGTATTAAGTAAACTTCACTTTCGCGCACTCGTGTACTTAATGATTTGACGTAAAACCCTCTTGTACTCGTATGTAGAAGGCAAATGTATAGATATAAATAGTAAATTGAAACAGGATATTTTTTCTTCTGCTCTTGAGGCACCCGTTTGGTTGTTTGGGCATTGGGCCCCTCTTGTTGTTTTGCCATTGCGTTTGAACCATTGGGCTCGTTTGGTAGTTTTGGGATTGCGTCCCTTTGTTTTTTAGGATCGTATCTTAGGCATTGAGCCCGTTTGGTTGCTTTGGCATTACAACAGTTTGGTCTTCTGGCCTTGTGCCTGAGGCACTGCGGTGTTTGTTTGTTCTGGCATAGTCCTCCGCCCGTTGGCTGTTTTGCATTTCGCCTAAAGCATCACTTCCGTTTGGTTGTTTTGGAATTGCATCAGTTTGTTTTGCCTTTAAGATTTTACCTGAAGCATTGCGCCCGTTGGCTATTTTAGCATTGCACCCGTATGGTTGTTCTGACATTGACCGTTTTGGTTATTTGCATTGCGCTTAAGCATTGCGCCCGTTAGGTTGTTTAAGTTTTGCGATTATGCATGGGCCTGCTTGGTTGTTTTGACATTACTTCTGATGCATTGCGCCCGTTTGATGTTTTATCAGTGAAACTTATGTATGGAGGTCATTTGTTGATATGGCATTGCACTTGAAGCGTTATCCCTTAGAAGTGGTGCCTGTTTAGTTGTTTTACTGTAGTTTTGGGTCTT
This sequence comes from Ceratothoa steindachneri, assembly GCA_963969495.1. Lineage (NCBI taxonomy): Eukaryota > Metazoa > Arthropoda > Malacostraca > Isopoda > Cymothoidae > Ceratothoa > Ceratothoa steindachneri. The sequence continues at coordinate 24,877,138 of OZ018321.1, read as the reverse complement.
AGGCATGATGCATGTTTGGGTCTTTTCGCATTTCTCCTGAAGCATTGTGGCCGTTTGTTTGTTTAGACATTTCGCCCGTTTGGTTGTTTTACTCGTATAATTGCATCTGAGGCATTGAGATCGCTTGTTTTTTTTTGCAATGCGCCTAAGACATTGCACACCTTTGGTTGTTCATGGATTCGGCGGTTTTTAGTTTTGACTTTGCAACTGAGTCATTGCGCAAATTGGTGTTATGTTATTGAGCTTAAGATACATCGCACGTTATATTCTTTGGGTTTGCGCTAGAGGCAGTGCGTCCGTTTAGATGTTTTGGCATTGTGTACGTTGGTTGTTATGCCATTGAGCCTGATGCATTGCAGCCGTTTATTTTTCTATGCAACACAACAGAGGCATTGCGCTCGTTTGGTTGTTATAACATTACGACTTAGGCATTACGCTCGTTTGGTTGTTATGGCATTGCGCACGTTGTGTCTTTTAGCTTCATGAATACGGCATTTGGCTTATTTGATGCTGATAGCATTGATCCTGAATTATTTCGCACGTTTTATTGTTTTTGGCTTTGCGCCTGAAGTGTAGCACTCGTTTTGTTGTTTTTGCATAGTCACCTTTGATTGGAATGGCAGTGAGTCTGAGGCATTGGGCAAATTTTGTTACTTAGGCTTTGCCTTGAAGGGATTGCCCAAGAGGCATCCCGCTCGGGTTTTCGGTGGTTTTGCTCTTCAGGCATTGCACCCGTTTTTGTTGTTTTTCCATTGTGCCCGTTTATTTTAATGGCATTCATTCATAGAGAGTGACACGCGTTCGACTTTTATTGTATTGAGCCAAAGGTATAACGCAGGATTTGTTGTCTTGTCTTTGTGCCAATTGTTGTGCCCGTTTGGTTGTTTTGCATGGTACCTAAGGAATTGCAGGCTGTTTGTTTATTTGGCATTGATCCTGAGGAATTGTACCCGATTGGTTGTTTAGTCTTTAAGCCTCAAGTATAGCACCCGCCTCTATTGTTTTGCCAATGGGTCCGTTTGTTTTTTTGCATTGCGCCTGTTTGATCACTGGGTAACAAATCTTTACAAAACTTCTGTTTCTCTCATTTTATTGAGTGTTAGTAATACCAATTTTGCGCTGATTCCAAATCTGTCTTTACGGATAAAGCACACTTACATTTTTCGCTAATTTATTTTTTTTTCTTTATCAGGTTTACATGATTGTCGTGGTATGGTCAGGTGTACGCGGTTATAGGTAAACTAGCTTATTGGCCGACCTAAATTAAGGCTCCACCTGGGAATGGTTCTAAGAGTGCTTTAAATACACAGTTGCTAGGCCAATAATATTCAAACTCGGCTACGAAAATTTCCTCTAATAGGAATAAAGTTTACATATACATACAGGGCAAGTTAAATGGCAATGCAATTAAAAGTTGACGGTTCTCTGCTAAGATAATTAACACTCTCAATTTAGTTTGAACCGAGAGATAATTAATTAAGTAATGAGTTTACATTTATGCAAGTTCTAGAGCAAAGGGGATCATTGAGGTTCGAGTAGGTAAAGGTGGAGGAGCGAGACGAAGTCTGGGTTAAATCCCTTTTACCTTGAAGTGCGGCGAGTAGGAGCAGGTAAGTAAGTTCGACCTTGAACTTGTGGGCCTCTCACAAGATGCTCAATTCAACTTCGGGAAACTGAAGTTGGGGGCAAACAGAGGGTGCTTTGGGAATGGCTTTTCTGATTCTTAAAATCCGAAGACGTGGTGAGAAGGGTTGAAGAGCGCCTAACTATTTCCACGAACAACACTCCATGACGACTAGCTCTTCCTTGGTTCTTCGATAATCAAATCACTGAATTCTTTTCTGGATGAGAATATAGTCGATTCTCCCTCGACTAACAATGATGTTACGGCTAACGTACTAGACGGTTGCTTCAGACACAATCTGCATGTGACCTTCGAAGTCTCCAATATATACTCCGAAATTATCTAGACGGGGATAGAGATTCATCGCTAACAAACTTCCTTAATTGAATTGGGTTTCGATAAGGTCTCATAGCGAGAAGTCGTGATGCTTTCTTAATGGTCCTTCCATTGTTCTCATTTTCGCAGTTTTATGGTAGGTGAATTTAGAGCGGTTAACGGCGAACTGAAGAATTTAGGGGGGGAGCGAGGGGGAGGGGATTACTTCTTTCTCTCTTTATTCTTCCACAATGATGAATATTGACTTTCTCGATTATGGCTACAAGAGGATGCAGAAATTCCCCAGATTTGTTCTGTTTTTATGTGAGGTTTCTATGTTGGACCTAAGCATGTATCACATAAAATTGTGAAAGGTGCAAAGTACTGGATTGCTTATAAACTGTACTTTAGGATCAGTATGGTTAACCAAGAAAAACCCTTGTCCCCTTATGTGATATGTGGAAGTTGTTGATCAAATTTAGATGCATGGCTGAAAGGGGGAATAAAAGCAATGCCATTTTCTTTGCCGGGAGTTTGTCGAGCGCGAAAAAATCATCATGATGATTTCCATTTTTGCATGATTGACATACCAAAGAATGAAAAATTTAAGGGAACAAAATTCTTTCCATATCCCAACATTTCATCCTCTATTGCACCTGTGCCACATGATGATACCTTATTGGTTTCAGGGCCGCCAGAAAATGTAATTAAATCCTATCAAATTGTAAGCTATAATCTTTGTAACAGAATCAATACTGAAATATTCAAAACTTCGAGTTTAGGTTTCATGTTATTGGATTACACATGCAATCCAGATTTATGCTCCAGCTATTAAATGCATCTCTTTATATATATATATATTTAGGTGGAGGATATGATTGAGGTCTTATCAGGAGAGTCGGAAGGTTGTGACAATGAAGAAATGGATAAAACTTTTAAGAATAAGTACCTGCCCACACTTTCCAAATCAAGGTGAACTTGATGATCTCACCAGGGACTTGGATCTCACTAAGTCAGGAGCTGAGCTTTTTGCATTCATACTTAATGAATGGAATCTGTTGGGGGAGGACCTCAGATTAACAGTTAAGATATTAATGGCTTGTTTACAGCTATTGGAATTGATCACAACCCTGTACAATAGCTACTTTTCATATCTAGTTCTATAAAAAGCTTCAAAGCTGTTTTACTACATAATGGGAATCAGTATCCATCTCTGCCCATAACATACTAAATACAGATGAAGGAAGAATATGAGAATGTAAAAAATCTTCTCGAGAAGGTAATTTATACTCGGAATGCAGGATGGGTACACCAACTATTCATGCTTTCTTTGTCTATAGGAAAGTAGGGCTGATCGTGAACATTACCAGAAGGATGAGTGCCCCCCTCGAGATGATTTACAGCCAGGAAAACTAAATGTTATTAGACAGCATCCTAAAGAGCCGGCCTAAGTTTTGCTATCACCACTTCATATAAAGCTTAGTTTGGTCAAACTGTTTCTAAATGGATTATATAATGGGGGAGAAGCATGTGAAGATTTGTCTACTCTTTCCAAACCTATTAGAGGCCAAAGTCAAGGGTGCTATATTTACTGGATCACAAATAAGGAAAGGGCTGAAGTCAGTACAACTTGCGAATGCAATGAGTGATTTCGAAAGTGAGGCGTGGTGTACATTTCGAAATATAATTAACGGATTCCTTGGTAAAAATGAAGTCCCAAAGTACAAGCAGCTAGTTACAAAACCTTTAGAAAGTTATAAGAATTAAGGATGTAGAATGTCCCTAAATGTCCATTTTTTTGCATTCACATTTGGAGTTTGTTCTTGAAAATTTGGTAGTAGTGAGTGACGAGCATGGTGAGCGGTTCCATCAGGAAATTGCTGCAATGGAGAAAAGATACCAAACAAGATGGGATACTACTATGAAAGGGAACTATATATGGTCACTAGTGCGTAAAGATCAAGGAGATCACAGTAAGAAAGCACGTTCTTCAGTGCAGTTTAGTAGGTTATCTCTTATAATCACATTTTATCCTTAGTTTAAAAAGGAATAGAAGGACAAAGTATTATCAGCTATTATCCATGGACAATGTGAAAATGCTAAATAAAGTCAACTGTCGCAGCCATCTATTTATGGTTAGTTTTATTTACAAAGTTCAAATTATCTCCAAAAGAATCGATGCTATGCAATTTTCAATGGTATTTTTGGAATCAGGAGGTAGAGCCACTTTAGAAACACTTAAAACTTTTAAAGAAACAAAACTAGTGTTACCCAGTGTTATTTTGCACCGCTTCTAAAGCATTGAGCCAGTTAGTTCTTTTGGTATGGCACCCATTTGGTTGTTTTGACATTGCCCCCATTTGGTTGTTATTGCATTCACCCTGAGGCATTGCGCACGTTTGGTCGTTTTAGCATTGCGTCCGTTGGTTTGTTTTCGCATTGGAATTGAGTCTGAGGCATTGCGCCTCAGGCATTTTTCCCGTTTAGTTAAGTTGTCATTGGTCTGTGGCATTGCACCCATTTGTTTTATATGTCATTTAATCTGAAGAATTGCGCTTGTTGTTTTTTTTTCTTTACTAGCAAAAAATGCCCCCTATAGGCGTATTTTGCTAGGCCTGCGGCGCTTGTTCGATCGCTCACAAAATTCAGATAATATGCGGGAGAAAATGTCTGTATTTAACAACGCATTCAAAATCATTGTGCCTGCAAAAAATTATTTCATATCTTTTTTTTAATGCACAGGACAAACATAGAAAGACACACACACACACACACGCACGTGCGCGCTAGGATAATAATAATAAGATATCTGAAGCATTACCTTCATTTGGTTGTTTCGGAATTGTGATTGAAGCAATACTTTTCGTTTGTCTTTACACTTTATTTGGTCGCTACTTGAGGTTTTCCTTGGCCTTTTTTGTATATACTTAGAATATTTGTAACTATGTGTATGGGGCTATACATATTATTTTCTAAGTTGACCGTTAATATTTGTAGAAAATTAAATATCTTTTTTATTTTGTTGGCATGCAATGTGTCGGAAATTTTTAGATTATATATTATAGAAGTATGTCATTTATAATCTTGGGTGATTAGAAGAGTGAGCGGCAATATTCATCATTATATTTATAAAGCAGTCCCTCTAAAATTTGCTCGTTTTCTGTTCAGATCTCTTTCTGACAATACATCAATGTGACCTTTGCGGTTAAGAAGTTTGCAGCTGTGTTCAGCGCCTTTAGTTAAGAGGCCTCGCCTATTTTTGAGTATTTACTAAATTTAAAACCTTCTGCTGGTTCAGTGATCCTCTCTCTTCTTTAGTTTTCGTTCACGATCATTGCGATTCTGTGAATATTTGAAAACATCATTGAAAAGTAGGCCCGGAAGATTGTGTCCTACTTGTATAAAGTTGCGTTACATGGGCAATGAGTCAATCGCACTCTCTTCTGTGAATCAGTTGGTTTTCTATGAGGAATCTAGACGAATATTTTGGATAACCTTTGATGGGTATTTAGCCAACCTTAAGACACCTTAATTTTACCTTCCAACTGATTAACGTACATAAATCACTATGATACTAGTGCTATGTTCGGATGCCATGCTTATAATCTTTTTCTTTTTTAGCCCTCTGTGGAGATAGAGTATATATTTACGTTTATTTACTCACATAGCTCCTAGGCCAATTTCCAAACCAGGTTGGTTCTTGAATAATCACCTGTTTACATTGGTGCAGGTGTTCCGCAAGCAACTTCTCTCTGTGTCAGGGGAGAAATCTCTGGAGACCCTAGGGATGTTCGCAAGAATAGTTACATGTTCACAAATCTTTAACCGATTTATATATAACATGTAGACTTTAAGCCTTTTATTAAAAGGTTTTAAAAAGACAAAGTAGTGTGTATCATTCCTTAATGCATATATAATTAATTCATCCAAAATGCCTGAACTTCGTGAAGGGAAGAAAATAAAATTGTCAGTGATAGAAAACTGCGTAAATTCAAAAGAGAAACTTTAAGAAATAGATATATTTCCCTACTCATTTTTTTATTATCTACTCAAATTCTTTTCATAGCCTTGACGGATCGAGGGGCTACGATTTTTGAGGAACGCTCCGCATTATATTGAAGAGAGAAGTTTATCCACCTATAATCCAAATTCACGCGTTTATGAAGCTTTGGTAAGACCAAGAAGATTTGAAAAGAATATTTGCATTTCCAAAATAAGAAATTAAAATGATAAATAAACAAAATGCACATAAGTAAGATCAATTACACGATCATTGATGTAATTGCTAAATACAAGGGCAGAGATACTGCCTCTTTTGCGCATCGCTAAATCGAGTAAACCATTTTCAATATGTATAGAAAAGTCTTAGCCTACAGTATGAAATTATTGCAATGAGCATTTAAGCCTGGGCCAAATAGAAGGTGTTTTATTGCAAACTTGAACCGCCCTCGAGTATAGCGGAAGTATTTACATACACACTTATAAATTTTACTTCTAAAGAATCATTTTTAACATCTTTCTACATAAAGTGGACAATGTTTAAATACAAAAACAAAAGAGGAATTATTTCTAATTAAGAAAAATCATGCGATGAAGTGATTATAGTAAAAATGGTGATGGCGTTACGAAGCAAAGTTTAACACAATTGGTTAGTTAAAAAATTATTTTATCACGTTCCAGACTCTCGTTCTTCCTGTACTTGTGTGAGATCCACTTGAATATATCCGCTGTTTAAAATAACCGAGCATTTCAAACAAGGAGCTCTGTTTCACAATTTTGCCCTAAAAATAAGCTGGACTAATTAGCCAAAATGTACGACAGATTACTTTAGGATAGACCTTAAAATAAGCTCTAGAGGTTAAAACATTATGTAACGCAATTTTTAGCCGGCCAGTAAGGCCTTTGTCGTAGAATGACTCCCGACGATACCATATATTACACTATTCGTTGAGGGAACTTCCTTAATTATCTTTAGAGTGCGTTTTACTGTCTGGCGGCCGGTATTATGTATCTTCAAAATGCTTAAGAAGTGGAACTGAGCTCAAGGATAATAATATTGCTATCATTAAAAAAAATAGAGTTTTATTAATAATAACTATCAGGAAACACAAAAACGGAAAATAATGACAAACAGAATGGAAAGGGTCGTGGAGACTCGGGCTAATCCAAGGATTTAAGGGATCAAAAAAGGTAAAACAAATATGGAGTTAAAGAGATGGGATGGTTCGATAAACCATTTAAAGCACAGGATAGAATTGACAAATAGGGGATCAATACTCAAAAGGTGACGCTTGGCTTACGTAACTTCATTAGGGTGCAGTGGAAGGTACTTGAAGGAATATTCGGTCCGCTGGCGAGTTCCAGCCGAAGGGGGGGGATAAAAGGATCCTGACGAGGCGTCTTGGAAAGGAGAACCGTTACTCGACGAACGGCTCGACGAACAATGGCTGTTCTACTTTGTTCTCTTCTGAACAAAGGGGGGATGAGAACCGTCTCTTGTCTACGGGCTCAAGAACAATGGCTGTTCTAATGTTGTTCTCCTTTGAACAACAGGGGGGGGGATGAGAACCGTTTCTTGGCGAAGGGCTCAAAACGAACAATGGCTGTTCTAATGTTGTTCTCCCTTGAACAACAGGGGGGGATGAGAACCGTTTCTTGGCGAAGGGCTCAAAACGAACAATGGCTGTTCTAATGTTGTTCTCCTTGAACAACAGGGGGGGGATGCTTTGGGGACTTGGCGTCACTAAAGGCTCGAACCTTTGGCACTCAAGGAATATTGTCCTCCTTCTGGACAAGTGATGGTGAATCTCGAGTTCGAGGTCCCTTGGCGCACAAAAGGAGAGAGGGTCGTGGTGATGTTTCGCGACGAAAATCTGGATCTCCAATCTGATCTTAGTGGTAAAGTTTCCATATAAATAGCCAGGACATCTCCTTGGCGTGGGGGAGAATGGGGTGGAAGCTTCGAGGGAACGCACAGCTGGGCCGGAGAAAAATGCCTTATCTGTCCATAAGCCTAACTCGACCTGGCGAGGTCGGCGTATGGGGGCGAACGGGGGGGGACGATAACCTCCTTGTTTAAACATTGACGTCCGGTAGCTGTTGATAAGACTCCAAGCCTCGAATCGAAGATGCACGTGGGCCTCCTCGAGGTTTTAACTAATATGGGATAGGAGTTGAATTTAACACAGATTCAACTCGTTCTATCACACCCCTCCATTCCAGGGGAAGTTGTCACTTCGAAAAAAAAAGAGAGAAGGGACAACGATAGAGCTCCGTTGTAGGGAACTCGTTTTCTTGTACCAACCGTATCTTCCTGCACCTAACTATTATTACCTCAATACATGATTATTTTGATCTTTAGATTACAGGGGAAAATAACCTTTAATACAACTTAATAAAAAAAAAAGGCATGGAACAATGAAATGATATAAACTTAGTACATACGGGACAAAATAATTTATACGTAAATTAATAAGAACAAATATATATACATAAAAAAAAAATTAGACATTGAGCGTTACAAAATTCAGACATATACATTAATTAATTATATTACAAAAGAATCTTAAATTAAGTCGTACAAGACGGTATATACCTACATGGAGATACTAATCCTATGAATACAAATGTTCTACGCTATTCGGTAACGCATTCCTACTGAGTGCGTCAGCGACCTGGTTATCGGAACCTTTGATATAATATATTTTAAATTGATACTCTTGCAAGAGTAAACTCCAGCGCATGATGCGGCCGTTTGAGTGTCTCAAATTCCTAATATAGGCTAACGGACGGTGGTCGGTTCCTATTTGAAAATCTTTACATATCAAGTACATCTTGAATTTGTCTATGACCCAGATAATTGATAGAGCTATCTTTTCTCTAGTGGCATATCTCTTTCCGCGTGGTAATAATTGACGACTAGCATATGCAACTGGATGACTCGTTCTGTCATCCACGTATTGAAGGAGTACACCTCCAATGCCCTCGTTGATCACGTCGGTCTTAACCCCAAAGGATTTTTCTGGGTTGGGCAACTTAAAAATGGGGGCAGAAATGAACTTACTTTTGAGCTGATTAAAATGGGAAACAGCGACATCATTCCAACGTAAACGATCGGAGAAATTCTTTTCCTGAAGTGGGCATAGGGGGGCCGAAATTGTAGCGAAATTCGGAACAATTCGCTGATAGGGAGAAGCTGATCCTAGGAACGATCTTAATGGCTTCTTTGTAATCGGGAGGGGCATGTGGGCGATTGCCTTAATCTTGTTCTCGTGGGGACCTAACTTGCTTCGTCCTATTTTGAAACCCAAATATTTAATGGGTTCGTGGGCAAAATGGCATTTGCGGGGGCCAATGGTGAGGCCATTTTCGCGCAGTTGCTCGAAAAGAACTAATAGGGCGGGTAAATGGTGACTCCATTTAATTAGTTCTTGTAGCTGACTCTTCGGACGTGGTGTCAGCTGCGCGTCACTATCCAGGTCAGAGGGTTCCAAAGACTCGCCTGGTAGGGAAGGAGGAGGGTAATCGGCATCAGGTTGGATGCACACTGTCTGGATTACATTAAGGGACTCCGCGGGGCAATCCTCTTCAAGCGCCGATGCTTCGTCCAGTTCTACGAAGGTATCTCCATGGGCGCGTTGGGGGTTCTTTTTTTCTTGGGGTCCACGGACAGTCTCCGTGTCCTTGTCTGGGGCCTTATCACCTAAGGGTGTTAGTGATTTACACTTCTTTTGTGCCGTCCTAAAGTCCTGGTTAAAGGTTTCCGAGAAATCGGACGGTATCGGGGTTCTGATGGGGACGGGCTCCTGGGCTTCTTTCTTATCTCGGCCTTGAGGAAGGGCGGCCTGAAACACAGGGTCGAAACTTACTTGGGGGCTCTTTCCTATAAGTACGGAACAGAATTTTATTGGTGCTACAATGACTTCAGCCCAGCCATTATAATATTGACACTGCAGGTAACATCTAGCGACGGGGAATCTGTTCGCCCGCCCAAGGTAGTCACGTACCACCGCAAACTTTTCGTGGTTAGAGGCCACTGGGAGGAGTTCGTCGGACACGATGAAGCATGTACATCCTGTGTCCCTGACGAGAGTCGATACTCGGCAGTTGTCCACGCTGCCCTCCTCATATTTCAAAGTTCCCGCTGAACTTTTATAAAAAAAAAAATTTACCTGGTGGCCTGACGGATGGGGAGAAGTTTCTGCTTGGGTCTGCACCACCGGGGGAGCCGGGGTTGCATTAATCTGGTGAACTTGGTGGGCTGGTCCGCTTTTAAGCCTAGAATTTTGGGGGCAATTCCAGCTCATGTGGTTTTCTACACCAAGGTGAAGCATATGGTTGGTCGCTTCGGGAAGAGAGATGGAGGAGAACTCTTAACGGGAGGTTTGGAGTCCCGTTGTTGGTTTTGGGGAAAGAAGTTTGGGGGTTTTACGGGGCTCGGAAACTTTGTCAGCTTTCCTGGGAAGGGGCGCGAATCCTTCCTTCTTTCTTCTCGTTGGATTACTCTTTCCCTTTCTATTACTTCCATTTTTCTTTGAAATTCTGCTTCAATCCAAGCTAACTCAATCTGATGGTCAGCTTGTCTTATCCGTTCCTCTCTTTTCCTTTCTTTTTCTACCTCTTTTCTTTGTTTTTCTCTTGCTTCCTCTTTTCTTTGCTCCTCTTGAATGTAATCAATTAGTTCTTTTCCGGAAAGACCACAGGATTCTCCTTGCGCTTTAAAGATTTCAAACTGAGTCATCTTTGCACTTGGGGGGCACTAGTCAACCAACTGAAATTCCTTGCAACAAGAATTATGCCTCTATAGAATTAGCCTACCTAAATATGGGCACTGACCTATTCGTACTTGGTTTCTTACTCTAAATACCACTGACTAAAATCACAAAAAACACAAACAAATTATTATAACCGTTCCTTGAGCTACTCCAGTTTCTTAAGTTTAAAAAAAAAGGGGATAGCAATCGTTAAAACAAAAGGGAACTACTATATTCTATTATTATAACGAATAACACTATGCTTTACTCGACTGAGACCAGTGTTTGCAAAGATATAGCGTTAAACCTTACACACCTGATACCAAATTAAATAGTATATATATATATATGTCGTAGAATGACTCCCGACGATACCATATATTACACTATTCGTTGAGGGAACTTCCTTAATTATCTTTAGAGTGCGTTTTACTGTCTGGCGGCCGGTATTATGTATCTTCAAAATGCTTAAGAAGTGGAACTGAGCTCAAGGATAATAATATTGCTATCATTAAAAAAAATAGAGTTTTATTAATAATAACTATCAGGAAACACAAAAACGGAAAATATTGACAAACAGAATGGAAAGGGTCGTGGAGACTCGGGCTAATCCAAGGATTTAAGGGATCAAAAAAGGTAAAACAAATATGGAGTTAAAGAGATGGGATGGTTCGATAAACCATTTAAAGCACAGGATAGAATTGACAAATAGGGGATCAATACTCAAAAGGTGACGCTTGGCTTACGTAACTTCATTAGGGTGCAGTGGAAGGTACTTGAAGGAATATTCGGTCCGCTGGCGAGTTCCAGCCGAAGGGGGGGGATAAAAGGATCTTGACGAGGCGTCTTGGAAAGGAGAACCGTTACTCGACGAACGGTTCGACGAACAATGGCTGTTCTACTTTGTTCTCTTCTGAACAAAGGGGGGATGAGAACCGTCTCTTGTCTACGGGCTCAAGAACAATGGCTGTTCTAATGTTGTTCTCCTTTGAACAACAGTGGGGAGGATGAGAACCGTTTCTTGGCGAAGGGCTCAAAACGAACAATGGCTGTTCTAATGTTGTTCTCCCTTGAACAACAGGGGGGGGGGGAGAGAACCGTTTCTTGGCGAAGGGCTCAAAACGACCAATGGCTGTTCTAATGTTGTTCTCCCTTGAACAACAGGGGGGGATGAGAACCGTTTCTTGGCGAAGGGCTCAAAACGAACAATGGCTGTTCTAATGTTGTTCTCCTTGAACAACAGGGGGGGGGATGCCTTGGGGACTTGGCGTCACTAAAGGCTCGAACCTTTGGCACTCAAGGAATATTGTCCTCCTTCTGGACAAGTGATGGTGAATCTCGAGTTCGAGGTCCCTTGGCGCACAAAGGGAGAGAGGGTCGTGGTGATGTTTCGCGACGAAAATCTGGATCTCCAATCTGATCTTAGTGGTAAAGTTTCCATATAAATAGCCAGGACATCTCCTTGGCGTGGGGGAGAATGGGGTGGAAGCTTCGAGGGAACGCACAGCTGGGCCGGAGAAAAATGCCTTATCTGTCCATAAGCCTAACTCGATCTGGCGAGGTCGGCGTATGGATGCGAACGGGGGGGACGATAACCTCCTTGTTTAAACATTGACGTCCGGTAGCTGTTGATAAGACTCCAAGCCTCGAATCGAAGATGCACGTGGGCCTCCTCGAGGTTTTAACTAATATGGGATAGGAGTTGAATTTAACACAGATTCAACTCGTTCTATCACAGCCTTTTACTCAACTCTTTTTTAATTCCAAAACCATTCAATGGCTTCGCCACTCTTTCCTACAGGGGTAGCTTGGGTTTCGCTACTAAGATTAAAATTTAAAATCTGAAATAAAGCAGCCATGCTTAAATTTTTAAAGGTTTTCTGTTTTTCTCCAATTATAATAATTTTAAAAAGGAACTCTAAACTAAATTTCTCCCCTTTCAAAATATTACGTTGCTAAAATATAGTTATAGAAGAAGAGATATAAAAATACATTTTCTGAACTTAACCATTTGTATTTGTTTGGGTTTTAAAATATTTACAAAATTTCGCTACTTATATTTTTCCTCAACTTCACCATTTTGTTTTTTGATATTATAAAAGAATTATTTGAAATAAATTTGATAAAGCATATAAGTCATGACCAAACTAAGTGGCAAATTTTGATTTTTTCATCCCATTGTAGGACTAAAAACGAAAACAAAGAATTAACTTATTATAATATTAGATAGAATGCCTCCCAAATATATAAAAAAAAACAAGTAAAATAAGTTAGAAGTAAACGGTTGATCTCGATTTCCGATTCTAATGTAAATTCCCTTCCCGAACAAACTCCTAATGTATTTTTCCACCAATATTTTCATTTTATACTCTTTGGTATCTAAGCCCAACGTTTAGTATATTAATATATTTATGGAAGCTTTCCCTCTGCACCTATGAAGCTGCTACTCTATTCTCCTTGAACTTGTCAAGATAGGCATCAAGGATGTGAACCTTCAGGGACATCGTGCAGCGCATATGGCCGTAGCTTTTCACTTTTCACCGAGCTTTCAACCAGGCTCGCATAACTGTCAGCCTTGTGGATACACATAAAACCCTGACACACCATGGGAATTAAGGAAGGGCACGCAAACCAACCGGCGAATCTCTATCAACCGGAGTCCTTGCCCAAAGATTAAGCGATAACTCGGTAATCTATCACCATTACTGGTAACCAGCGTCCCCCTTCCGAGGCTCTTGGGTTCTTCTCACGATTAATTTAAGGGTTCCTAATAATAAGGGACGACCTTTCATGAGACCCTCAAAACTGGCGACATTCAAAAGAGACCCACCCCCCACATAATATCGTAGCATTATTTTCCAAATGCAAAACTTGGAAATTCAGTCCCTACCTACAGACGCAAATATTTGGGATGAAAATTGACATTTTTTTCATTTAATGTAGATAGAAACAACTGAAAAATAACACTTTTAATCCAGCTACAAGAAATAAAGTGAAATTTTCTTACATGGTTTAATCATTTGCTAAAACTTTGTGGGATTTTGTTAAAATGGATATACTAGAGGAGTGATGCTAAAGCGGTCCATTTTAAGCGAAACCTAATTCCTTTACAATAACAGCATAAAATGTCACAAAATAATTAAATAAAACAATCATAATTTCTATGCTTATCTTATTTAAATACGATTCGAAATGTCAATAAGAAATTGTTAAAACACTGTATTAGTATAATTACTTACATGTATAAATCGATATTTTGGTTTTGTGATGTAAATTATCCGGATGAGGTAACTAGTAATTAGTTTCTTGGCTTTTCCTAAAAATTAGAAGTAAGGAAACGTACAGTTTGTTCTTTAATGGCTCCCTTAATTTTGGGGGGATCAAGCAAATATAATCTATAAAGTGATACATTTGTATCATCAACGAGTAAAAAAATATTCGTAAATTAGAAAAAAATTAATCAAATCAGTTTAATCGTAGAGATGTATTATCTTCACTAACCTATCCTAATTTCTCAAAGACTCAATTAGCTATATGCAATATTCTGAAGTCACTGAAATACCAAATTTCTTTAAACAAAAACAACCCATCTTTAATTTACCCCATTTTGGAATGAGGGATAACGAGTCATTATTAAATAATTAATACTCGTAACGAATATTTCTTGCTAATATCTGGGGATATTTAAATGATCGTATTGATCGAGCCATACTTGCCTTTCAATATTAAATTCTTCAAAAAGTAAAGTTTAAAACTATGTCGGAAATTGCGTTTGTTATTTCTATCCCCTGAAAATATAAGGGTAGGAGGCATTTTAGGAGGAAAGGGCTTCCATCATGTGATATTGCCAATTAGTGAACCGCATTAAACGCTGAATAATAAAACAAGGTTACAAAAAAAATATTTTGTAAGTCGTCTTAGTTTTTTCAAATAATTTTTGATAATTCCTTTAAGATAAAAACATCGTTTCCTAACACAATTTATTCATTAAATGTCACAAAAATTGATTATTGTAGGGTAAATAGTAGACAATGATAAAGGTAAGTCCATGAGAATTGGATATTAGATTATCATTGTTCAGGATTAAGGAGATGCAATTCCGTTTCTCCGAACTCCTAGAATGCTCACTGGTAAGTATGTGTCTCTTCAGAGTGCAACAGTAATACGCCCCCATCATTGCAGACCAGCGTCTTTGATAACTGGTCTCCATTTATTTCCTATCCTGATGGAATGTGATGCGAGCTCTGTCAGAGATGAGTTTATTTTCCTTCAATCTGACTGCCAACAGTTAAGAATTGACAAGGTGAGATAGTGAGCTAAATGATTTAGCTGCTCATGAAAAAGGATATGGAGTATCATAGCCAAAAGACACTTCATTTTCTTCAATATAGGAGGAATATGCGTCACTAATGTTAGGAAGTTCTACAAATACAGGCATTGTAATTTCATTACAATGAGCTAGAGGAGGATCTGCTGATTGAAGATCAAGATATTTGATACTACTCCATTTATTTTTGTTGTTCCCATTCAAATGAATACCACAAAAGTAGCAGTCCGTGTTATGGTTTGTCGGCCCCCTCCAAACCATGTGATTTCCAAACTACAAACAACTTTTCTTGCTCTTAGTCTAACGACGCAGATACTCGTTGTATATCTTGCATACCATCTGTGACACCTTAATTTAATCGTGTTTACCAAGTTTAATACGAAAATAAACATATTAAGCTATATGTATGAAAGTTGTGACTGGATTCCTATTAGGAACAACGCTGTATTCGCAACAGATGTAGAAGAATACTTCAGGATTATTTTTATAAGATCTTCTGGCCGAATCTATTTGTTAATCATCTGCAAAAAAAAATAATACTAAATGAAAAATTCACGCATGCAAACTCTTCAGGATTCGCTTATTTAACGAAATAAGAAAGATTTTTCCATCATTTAGATTGAAAATATCCGCAACTAGAAAAGAAAAATCGTCATGCCGCAATAAATCAAAAAGTTAACATGTTTAAGCAAACCTAATGTGATTTTGGATTTTAGCACATAAAATTGTCCCAAGCCAGCTAAAGACTCAAAGAATAATGTTAGTGTTGGCCAGTGTAATCAAAGAATATGAGTGACAGAGCCTAAAAGAAATTAGACTATTTGGGTTCTTTAAACCTAAATCAACTATGGCTGTTGCTCAAAAAGAACAATCAAACGATGATCTTAAAATAAGTTCTCATGTTAGTGTAATTAAGGAATTATAGGAGAAAAAAAGGGAGTTGAACACTTTAAACTGTCTCACGTCGAAAGTTGATCAATCAGGAAAGGAGGAATAGCTTCACTTACCCGAAAAGGTGCTTCCATCCAAGTGTATGTGCCTATTTGTGAGGCCACGCTGAATGCCGCATAGTAATCAAGGGAAACAAATACTTTAGTCAGTATTAGTCGGAAAGTCGCCTTTTTCACATCCCTAGAAAATTGCAGACACAAATTCTTTTCAATTCTTTAATCTAGGCACTTTGTTGTGAGATATTGTTAATTTTGTTTTTGTTTATCGTGCTGATTTAGCCGTAATAGAATTAATCCAGTCAGAATAAGATTATTTTGAAAAAAATTGATCAATTAAACTGAAAAGAATGGTGATAAAGATAATTTTTTAACAAATGTACTACAGCAGGACTCAATACAAGGGTATTGGGGTAAATCTAAATAGCTAACGGAATAAGTTCCTACAGAGAAAAGTTTAGCCCAAAATACTAATTGATACTACTCTCCCACGCATTGCAATGCTCCCATGAGTAATTGGCTTTTCGGTTTGCTAAATAATGCTAATTTGCCAATGAACTTAATTATGTATATATATATATATATATATATATATATATATATATATATATATATATATCATCATCAGGGGATATTTTATATTTTTAATCAAATACTCTTTTATTTTCGGTTCCTAATATCTGTGTTTTTTTGTTAAAGAGTTTTTATTTGAAAGACTAAAGAATATTTGTTTACAGAAGTAGGGCAATTTTTTCCCCTTCACAAAATTGTGGAAGGAGAGATAAAGAAGGAGACAGGTGTAGAAATACTGAGTAGGAATAAATATTAAATATATGTAATGAGCTCCCAAAATCTCGGTGATCCTTAATTCTGAAGTAGTGAGGTCCTATTATAAGCCTTCAGCAAGATTCTCTTACACTAAGTCTGATACAAATAAATAAAAAGTTGAGCTCAGTGTTGGAAGTATAATATTCTACATAATATACGTATTAGCATAAAACTACAAAGACCAACTAATACCAGCCTTGTTAATATATTTTTTTATAAAATGAGATTAAATTAGTTTTAATCTACCAAGGAATGGTTTTGCCACTCAGCCCCTACGGGGGGAGCTTGCGTTTCACTACTAAGATTAAAATTTAAAATCTAAAAAAGATAGCCATGGTTAAATTGTTATAATATTTTTGAATTTCGCCAATTATAATAATTTTAAAAAGGAACTCTAAACTAAATTTCCTCTTTTTCAAAATACCACGTTGCTAAATATAGTTATAGAAGAAGATATATAAAAATAAATTTTCTGAACTTCACAAACTTTCGATACTTATATTTATTTCTGAACTTCACCATTTTGTTTTTTGATATTATGAAAGAATTATTAAAAATAACTTTGATAAAAAAACCTAAGTCATAATCAAACAAAGATGAATTTATTATTCAAATACTTCAAAAAATCACCTTCTTAAATTATAGAGTTAGTGATGATGATGACAAAGGAGGCATTTATTCGGCAAAAAATAGGCAATATTATTGAAGTTGTTCTTCCATCTACATAGTAACTAATAGGGAAAACTATTCCCTAATAATTACTTTGGTGTTATTAAAAGATATGATTTGATATAATTTTACACTTTCTTTAATGCTAACTGAACCTTGCCACTTAGGTGATTTTTTAATAATAAAATTGAGATGTAATCAAACAATGCAAGGTTCTCAGAATACGAAGAATCAAGAGGAACTTCCCAACTAAAAGCATTAAGTATTTTCAGCTGCTACACGTGAGTGTGCATCATCATATAGATGGTGGAGAAACTTTCGTTTAACCAGTGAAAAACATTATTTAAGAGCTTCATTTGTATATTGCAGTCGATCGAAATATATATTTGTAGTAACTGGTTGCTATCATTGAGGAATTCATAAAGAATAAATTCTTTCACATCGTTGTATAATGCCCCTTTTGATCACCCCACACCTGACACTACTTTTGTCGTGGTACACCTTGTGGAACGTGATAGACTTCTTTGATAAAGTGGGCTTTGATCTAAGAGTGCTAATTTTGTTGTTTTAAGGAAGAGCCGCTTCAAACACGTAGGGATGTAGAGAGAAACGAACAGGAATTCACCAAATAAACTTATATTTAAAATTTAACAATATACAACGCCAAAAAAAATTCTAACGGCCTTTACTCGCCGCAACTACCTTTGTGGATTCTCCTTGGAACGGGTTTGCGTCTGACCTTGAACTCAATGAGCACCTTACCTCAGGAATATTGTTGTCTCCAAGACGCGTGCGGACCGGTCAGATGGGGATTGCGGACGAATAACCTGGAAGACACCACTGACTTTGGCAAGTGTGACAGCTGGGGTCCACAGGCTTTCGGCAGGAAGGGATATCACCACGGGATAGTGAAAGAGGGTTCCTTTCTCCTCTTCAGATTAATCTGAGGAGTAATTCGCACTGTCTAGTGATGCGCTAAGGCTTAAATACCTTGACTCAGGGGAGGGGTAGATGGAGTGTACTCTGGAGGTGGGTGTTCTTCAAGGGCAAGGACTGTACTCGGAGGGGTCTTCTTCAAGGGTGAGAATAGACAAGACAAGGCTTTCTGACGAGAATAGGTTGAACTTGAAGAAGTTAACTTAAAGGTCGGTATGGTAACCGAGAACTAGTTCGAGGATGAGCTTCAGCTTAGTTCCAGTCTTCCTCAGGTCCGAGGACTTATCTCTGTGTTTTGGGATACACCAGGATAGAAGGGGGAGGGATTTCTCTGCCAAGAATAAGTTGAACTTGGTTCCTCAATCAAGCTAACTTATGATTTCGGTGTGGCCACCGGGTAACGGGCTTGAGGGGGAGCCTTTTTCCTCTTCTTTTCGTAATTCCTCAAAGAAAAGGAATGTCCCTTGGATTTAGGATGTACCAGGGTATGAGGAGTCTCTCTGACGAGAGTCAGTTGAACTTGAACAAGTTACCTTAACGTTCTGTTTGATAACCAGGGACTAGCTCGAGGATGAGCTGCTTCTTAGCCCCCTTGGTAGCCCTGCCTCTCTTGCAGGGGACTTCGTAGGCTGGTGACTCACGTATTCTACCTGGCTAGTCTTGGTAGCCCAGCCTCAATCCGGGGACTTTGTAGCCTGGAGACTCACGTATTCTACCTCGTTTTTTCCAACTGTTTGTTATTTATACCTCGTCACCCCACTGGACAAGAGGTAGGAGGGGATTGGGGGGCTTGTGGACGAGCTGCAGGAGGATACTTATCTCAACGGTTTTTCACAGCAAGTCTTACCTCGGCTCCAGGTGGCCTTCGAGCTTGAGAGAAACGCGTCTCCAATTTCTTACTTGAGGTTAAATTGAATATACTCTCGTAGTGGAGATCTTGCCTTCTAAAACCGTTCGGCTTTTCATTAAGACGAGTGGGAGGGGCTGCGGTTACGAGTTTGACCCACAGTGCTGGGCCCGGATGTCTTTGCGGTCACCGTACCGAGTTCTTCACTGGGAGAAAACGGGAGAGTGACGATTCCCCTACACACCTCCCTTCGAAGAACTTAATTCGGGGAGGAGGGGGGGGGGAGACTCCCTGAAACTCAAAACAACGAACTCATTCTAATCGAGTACAGCAAAGTTTTTTATCTTTGAGCATTCTCTTACTTCAAGTTTCTTTAAACTTGAGCGCACACGTGCGCGCGTACACATTTATTGGGTCGCACTAGACCTCGTCAGGCTACTGGGGGGGTATGTTACACAGCCGATTTAGCATACTCGCAATACAATTTAACTTTCAAATAACAAAAAACTAATATATCGATTACACGCAACAAAACAAAAACAAAAAACACGCTATTTCCTTGCATTTCTAAGTTTTAAGAACTTAAATCCTACCGATAACTACTAACACGAAAAATAAGTGAAAACATAGTTTCATGCTTATTAGGTACTGACATAACCCTCAATGGTATTTTGTCTCAGCTTATAGAGCGGCTGTAATTTATCGGCTCCTTTGACTTAGCTAATATTAAAATGGTGCTTTGTGACCATTACCTTAACTCGCCTGAGATGGCCATTCGATTTATGGGGTCTACCCAAGTAAGTCACAAAATAGCAGTGGTTCTCCAACTTATGCGAACTACCTGTATTATGGTACTGAAATACTTTTAAACTAACTCTCATGGCTAGAGCGGCCTGTTGCAGTGGGGAATAAAGGCTGGGAGCGGGGGTCCCATAGTCCTCCTTTAACAAGGTACATTTGGAGATCGAGTTTGTGTTCGATCTAATTTGTTCGTAAACCATTTTACTTACCGGGGCCTGTTGCACTTGGGCATAATTGATGAAAGCGTGGATTAACCAGGTACACGGGGAGATCTTGTTTGTGTTCAATCTCCAGGGGGCGAAAAAATTTCC
Organism: Ceratothoa steindachneri; assembly: GCA_963969495.1. Taxonomy (NCBI): domain Eukaryota; kingdom Metazoa; phylum Arthropoda; class Malacostraca; order Isopoda; family Cymothoidae; genus Ceratothoa; species Ceratothoa steindachneri. Next base: position 24,856,780 of record OZ018321.1, on the reverse strand, counting down.
TTGCGGGGTCGGTAATGGGCGTGGAGCTTACTACGACTGGGAGTTTTAGTGGTGACTCCATGGATGCTTCGTTCTGGGGGAAGACTACTGGGGGTAGGGGATATTTATTATCCTCGTCTAATAACTAAATCCGTTTACATGGTTGTACCACCTTTACATTTTTATCTTCCTTCGTCACCCCATTTGGCAGAGTTGGATAAATGATGCGATCGTGAGTCCCATAGTACTCCTTTATCCAGGTACACGTAGAGATTGATTCTTCTTACGATCTTTGGGGGTCAAATAAAATTTTCCATGTGGGGTCGTTAATGGTCGTGGAGCTCACTACGAATTGGAGTTTTAATGGTAACTCCATGGACGATCTGTTCGGGGAGGAGACTACTAGGGCTAGGAGATACTCATCCCCGTCTACCATCTTATTAGTTTTACCTGGGTGTTTTGCAATAGCACCTCTTTCCTCCTTCCTTGTCAACCCATTTGACTCGATTCTCTTCGTAGGTAATTCCTCAGGTACATCTGCTTGTACCTCTTCCCTAGTTACTACTTCGTCCATCATTACCCCATTTGACTGGGTTCTCCTCGTAGGTTCTTTCTTAGGTACTCCTGCGGGTACCTTATCCGTAGTTACTATTTCTTTCACCATTACCTCATTTGGCTGGATTTCCATCGATGGTCCCTTCCTAAGTCCAGCCCGAGCTACAACTTCCTGGTTCTCGAAAGATACACTTTCGAGTGCAAGTAATCTTTCATTTTCTTCTCTCGCCTCTCTTTCAGCTTGAGCAAGTTTTTTTCCCCTCTGTATTCTTCTTTCATCTATTTCTTTTTATCTTTATTCTTCTCTCTTTTGACTCTTTTTCCCTCTTCATTTTCCTTTCCTCGGCTTCTATTTCCGCTTTCGCTATTTCGCTCTCTCGTCGGGTTCTTCTTTTTTCATCTTTCATTTTTATCTTAATACTTCTTTTATCATCTTCTCGTTTTATCTTTATTTTCCTTTCTTCATGTTCCCTTTTTATCCTTATTCTGAATTCGTCTGTTTCTCTTTTCAACAATATCATTCTTTCGTTTGTTTTACTTTCTCTCGGTATTCTTCTTTCTTCTGGTTCTAATTTCCGCTGTATTTTGTCCATTCGTATTTCCATTGCTTCGTATTCTCTTTCCACTCCCTTCTTTTTTCTTCCATTACATTATCAAACTGTATTATTTCTTTTTCTTCTTCTCTTTTTATTCTCAATTCTGACATGAGGTAGGCGTCCATATCCTCGCCTACAAGTCTCAGAAGTTGGGCATATTGGTAAAATCTTTCGACCGGATCCATTTTGTGTGTATCCGTCGATTTTTCCTTGCTGTACTCTCAGGTAATTATTCCGCCACTCACCAGGTAGCGCTCAGCATAACTTACCCTTAATCCCACTACTATGCTGATTGAAATACCACTCCGACAACAAATTTACCACTTAGCCCTAGCTATTACCTTCCGATTGTTTTCACCCCTAACTTTACCAATTTTCCTCTCGTCTCCTCAACTATTCTTTATTATTCCTGGTATTCCTTTACGTGTTGGCTCTCCCTTAATTAGACGCTGCTAAGTTCTTTCTAATATAAAACCTACAGACCTGACACCACTTTTGTCGTATAATGCCACTTTTGATCATCCCACACGTGACACCACTTTTGTCGTGGTATACCTTGTGGAACGTGATATACTTTTTAGATGAAGTAAGCTTTGATCTAAGAGTGCTAATTTTGTTGTTTTAAGGAAGGGCCACTTCAAACGCGTAAGGATATAGAGAAAAACGCACAGGAATTCCTAAAATAAACTTATATTTTAAATTTAACAATTTACTACAGAAAAACAAAATGCTAACGGCCTTTACTGGCCGCAACTACTTTTGTGGATACCTTTTAGAACGGTTTTAAGGCTGGCCTTAAACTCAATGAGCACTTTACCTCGGGAATGTTATTGTCTCCAAGACGCGTGCCAACCGGCAAGATGGAGGTTGCGGACGAATAACTTAAAAGCCACTACTGACTTTGGCGAGTGTGGCAGCTGGGTTCTACACGCTTTCAACAGGAAGGGATATCACCACGGGATATTGAAAGAAGGTTTCTTTCTCCTCTTCGGATTACTCTGAGGAAAAATTCGCACTGTCTAGCGATGCGCTAAGGCTTGAATACCTTGACTCAGCAGAGTGCTAGATAAGGTGTACTCTGGGGTGGTCTTCTTCAAGGGCGAGGACTGTACTCAGGGGAGTCTTCTTCAAGAGCGAGGTTAAAGCAAGGGGGGTTTCTCTAAGGATAATAAGTTGAACTTGAACAAGTTAACTTAACGTTCGGTTTGATAACCAGGGACTAGCTCGAGAATGAACTGCTTCTTAGGCCCCTTAGTATTCATGCCTCTCTTGCAGAGGACTTCGTAGCCTTGCGACTCACCTGTTCTACCTGTCCAGTCTTGGTAGCCCAGCCTCAATCCGAGGTTTTTGTAGCCTGGAGACTCACGTATTCTACCTCGTTTTTCCCAACTGTTTGTTATTTATACCTCCTCACCCCACTGGAGTATGGGTAGAAGGGGGGGGCGGGTCATGTGGACGGGCCACTGGAGGGTTCTTTTTCCAACGATTTTTCTAAGCAAGGCTTACCTCGGCTCCCGTTGGCCTTCGAGCTTGAGAGAAACGCGTCTCCAATTTCTTACTTGAGGTGAAATTGAATATACTCTCGTAGGGGAGATCTCGCAGTTTAAAACTGTTCGGCTTTTCATAGAAACGAGTGGCAAGGGGCTGTGGTTACGAGTTTGACCCAGGGTGCCGGGCCTGGATGTCTTTGCGGTCACCGTCCCGTGTCTTCACCAGGAGAAAACGAGAGAGTGATGATTCCTTTACACACATCACTGTTATGCTTTGCATGCCAGTTATGCAGGTAAGAACCAACTTTTCCCATCCGACACCAAGTTTCTTCTGCCCTAGACATTCTGTCAAATAATAGATCATGGCTATTTCAAGCTAATAGAGATAAGCAGAAAATCGCATATTGTTAACGTTCTCCTTCAGTTAATATACCACAACAGGACAATTTTTGTAGAATTTTCTACCCTACACCGTCGAGTGTTTCCATTTTGAGAACATATTTTCAAATGTTCATCCAACTAAACGACAACAAAATAGTTTAATTTCCCCAATTAAATTATCATAGGAAGGTCAAATGCACACATTTCTGCCATTTTGGGGGCTTACATCATTTCAGCGTTTCGTAACACGAGATTGAACTCTACGAAAAAATGTTTTTACAAGTATGTACATAAATCTCTGAAAAATTTTTAATATTTGCATTTAGAAGAATTAAAATGCATAAGACATTCTTCAATAGTTGTACGAAAGTCATTTAAAGTAGCACCTAAACATTTCTTATTTGCCGGTGCACACTGATCTAACTTATACGTGTTGGAACTTGTTTGGAGTTGCGTTTTATCAGTTCAGGCATTTGGGATTCGGTCATTTCGAGGTTAAACGCTGCAAAGAGCACATGTACATGTGCAAAAATGGAAACCGCATCTTCCTATGTGTAATTATAATTTCAACTAATTTAAAATTATACCTTTTTGGTGTATCTTAGCTAAAATATACAACAAATCAGTATTTATAACCGTCAAATTCTGCTCAATTTTTTTTCACTCCATAGACACGTTTCATTTATATTTAGAAAGAATCTGTAACTAGTATCTCATATCATTTTAAAGACAGATGTGAAGTCCACCTTTTTCAAATTTCTTTATCCGTAAGATTAAAAATGACTTTTAGTGTCCAAACACCTCATAAAGTAAGTTCAACTGAGTAGATTGGTTTAGAAAAGGGTTGCCTCTTTTCTATTACCTCACTTCGTCGTTCATGAGCCCAGGCCTAACAGAGGCATATCTCGGATACGCTTCCTTGAAAACGCATGTGATAATATCAAGCAACGTGACAGTGAACACTTAGAACTCGTTGAAATACCTTCCGCTACCGCAAACAATACTGTCAGCGACGAAGCAAGCGATGATCGTAATCTGGACCAAGACACTGAACAGAAGAGGTTGCTGGCGATATTAATTTCCCCGAACAAATTACAGTGTCCAAGAGCTAAGATGTTTTGTATGGTGCGAACAAAGGCTGACGTAAAAATGAAAATGTGTTTTTCGGACTGAGTACACTTCTACAATCAGAAGATGATCTCTTCCAGCACAGTGTTAAGGATGGCTTTGATATCTTTCTGATTTTCTTTACTCCCGCCATGATGTCATATCACATAACAAACGAATTTGCATGCTAAGAGAGATAATAACAATCAGACATTCCGCGTTGACACAGAAGAAATGTCGCGTTTCTTCGAAGTACTCTTGATAAGTCGTGTGAGGAAGTCAATATCGCAAAGATCAAACAGACGCTAGTTTGATGACACAGCGTTAACAGCTTCGTGGCATATGGGCCGTTACCTTAACTACCCCCTTATCTTTTGCCCCAACGGCACAACAATCCGTGATATCACTCTCAAGGAAACCTTATAATCAGCAGATTTCCTAGCATGTTAGTATATACAAAGGAGGGTGTTATTGCCTTTTGAATAAAAATTTATGAACAAGCTCACTGTCACCTCATATTTTTTATGTCTAGTTTCGCTAAATAGAAAAAATTTAAATTTTCTCCGATGAAAACTAGAAGAGACCAATAGGGCTTAGGGTTACCACGGGGGAAAGTGACGTCCTAGGAAAGAGGCTTAAACATAGTGACTCATCTCCTCTCCCCTACCCCCAGGGAATAATCGAGGTATATATACGTCGATCTGAAAAAATAAAAAGAATAGAATTAGCGATCGAGAGAAGGTGAATAGTGGTGTCAGTCGGGGCATTAAAGTGGAACCGAGTGGGAGTTAAGAAGAAGAAGAAATTCCTCCCGAGGCTGTTTCTTTTGTTCCATCGAAGAGTAGACCATCGGTATAGAGAATCGCCCTCAGACCCATCTCGTTAGAGAAACGCCCCTATCTCAGTTTTCAAATAAAACCACAGATATCCCTCTGCATTGAGGAATACCAAAGTGAAGTTCTACTCGAGAAAGGATTCACCTCTTTATCAACTCTCATCCTCGAGAAGTCCCGCAAGTGTAACCCAAAGAGTGGAATAATCATACATCCAATATCCCCCTCACAAATATTGTTAGTTCAAGAAGCATCGACTCGCACCTCTTCACTCACTTCGAAGACAGCTGTTTGGTCGATTCCAACTCACGTCTGCGACACCCTCGCCTCGCATAGCATCGACTCGCTTCAACTCCCTCCTCAACGCAACGAGATTCTCAGTCAATGTTATTCCCCGTCTAACTCCAATTTGTTTAAAGGTAAAAGATTTTCCATTAAATTATCTTCTTAAATTAACATCCTGTACTAAATTGAATTTTCGCGTTACCCATCGCGTAGTATTCATTGGTAGTAGTAATATTTATTTAGACCGTCTTATTATATCCTTAGTAGATTTAAAGTTTGTAATATTTCATTTTTTGTGTAATTTAAAGTATATTTTTGCTCTAGTTGTTTAATTAAATCCTCGAAACGCTGCATATGGCAATAGATATATAACATTACGAATCCTCCCTGGTTAAAGAATCAAATCAAAAGATAAAAGATAAATAGTAATATAGCAAACTTAGAGAAAAAAAAGGTGGAGTTATTTATGTACGGAACAAACGTACATACATACTCGGCCGTATACCACGAAAATGATTATTTATCCACAAACTGCTCTTTGACAGCACCCATATTCAACAAAACAATGAGCAGAGATAGGTTCAAAATGATCAAGCAATTTCTGCATATTGCTGACAATCAAAAAGGTATTGCAGTCTAAAGTAGCGATAATTCTACTCTTGTTGAGATGCTGAAAGCACAGTGCTAACCGTTTAGGGTATACCACGAATTCCTAAGCATTGATGAATCGATGGTCCCTTACAAAGGTCTTGACAGCGCAAGACAGTTCATAAATAACAAGCCAGTGAGATTTAGCTACAAAGTGTGGAGGTTGTGCGTCTCAGAGAGCTTTCCTTATAATTTTGAAGTAACCTGTTGCAAGATTAGCACAAAAGCAGGTCATTTGGGATCTCATGTAGTGAATACGATGCTTCAACCTCTAGAAAAGCATGAAACTCATGTAGTTTTCTTCGACAACCTTTTCACCAGTCACCAGCATTTGACAAATTAGCTAAGAAAAACGTCCGTACTCGTGTAACATTCCGAAGGAATCGTACTGGACGTTGTCCTCTAATGCCTGATACAGAACTGAAGAAAACAATAGAGAGACCTACGACCACATGTCAAACTGAACCATTCTCTGTGTCAAATGACACGACAACTGTACAGTATCAGTGGTAGTAACTATTGCAGAGTTTCTCATGCACACAAAATTGTAAGCAGCGTAAAACATAAAAGGAAAAGGTTAGTCACCCAGAATTACGCCATAAAAATGTATAACATAGGCATGGGTGGTGTGGACGTATGTGACCGCATACATTTATTCCACAGGCCTATAATCCGATCAAAGAAATGGCGATGGAACTTGTTTTACCATGTCCTAAACTTATCAAGCAGTTGTTTTAGGCTATAAATTTTATGACCACTTCAATCATGGAAAGAAATTGTGGCATTTCAACTTCAGAAAAACTCGCAGAATCACTTGTCAAATGAGAAGAGGAAAGGCTTTCTCGAGTAAGACCAATAGCAGCTCCACCAAAAGCCAGAGTTCCAGCCCGACAGTCGATAGGTACTGACAGACATTTATCACTCGGTTATCAACTTCGTATATAGTATTTAGTAAAGTTATTTTTCTACAATCACTTTCTCTAAACCCAGAACCACTAAGAATTGATTACACAGGGAAACAATTTAAATCACATTTTTAGTGATTTAGATTTATCTGCCAATCTTAATTTCAGTTTTCAGGCTGATTTCAAATATATAATCCATTTTTACCTACACGCTATAGTTATTCTGTAATTTCTATCTTCTCGTTTCCTCGAGAACTGCCCTCCGGACGGAGATACAGGTGCTTGTAGAAAGCAAATACTTCACAGTACAAAGTAGTAAGATAGTAATAAGTGTTATTGTGGGAAATATTGACATTATTGTTTCTTTTTTCAGGTTTCATGTTAGAGTGATGGCTTCGTCAGGAGAAAATTGCGTTAATGATCCAGCCACTTTCTTCTACATAAAAGGCTGTTACATGCTAGTTCGTCAAAGGCGCAATATATCAAACTTTGTGATTCGCTCTTATAAGGCATATTTTGCTGTTCCTCTTGGCGATTAATAAAAGAAATGGGCCCCACTTGCTTTTTGCCATAGTTGTGTGGAACATCTTTGTGAGTGGACGAAAGGAGAGAGAAATGGTCTTCCTTTTGGAATCCACATAGTATAACGAGAGACAAAGGATTATGTTTTGGACTGTTATTTCTGTCTGGTGAATAGTAAAGGGATTTGCAACAAAAATCGGCACAAGATAGCTACCCCAACATTCCCTCGGCGATCCGGCTAGTACTTCATTCTGAGTCTTTACCAGTTCTAAATGCCAGTGGATATGCTTCCTCTGAGGATAAAAATGATGTACCTGATATGGACGTCCACGGAATTGATTCAGAGTATGAGGATTCATCATCAAATGCTGAACAATCATTAACCCCTCACTGTTTCAATCAAGAGAATTTGGATGACTTGATACGTGATTTGGAGCTCTCCAAGAAAGCTGCATAACTTTTAGCCTCCAGATTGAGTGAAAGAAATATGCTTGACAGGTCGGTACGGGTATCATATTACCGAACAAGGGGGAGTACATTTGTTAAGTATTTCTCTGAGGACAAACAATTTGTATACTGCCACGATGTTCCTGGTCTGTTTACCGAGTTGGGACTTGGCAGCTATTGTCCTGCTGACTGAAAACAGTTTTTGAATAACTCCAAGCGTAGCCTCTAGGGTGTCAATTGGCTTAATGGCAAAGACATTGGTGCAGTTCCTTTCGGTCACTCTGTCCATATGTGAGAAACTCACGATGGCATAAGAATAGTCATGTATTTACCTAATTACCATGAACACAATTGGATATTATGTATACCTTAATATGGTCAACTTCCTCCTTGATCAGTTTGGGAAACTTTGGAAGCAGAAATGCCAAACATTGTTAATGAGCCAATCGTAGGTCGAGAGAAGATCGTTTTCCCTTCACTTCATCTTAAATTGGGGTTGATGAAGCAGTATGTTGAGGGCGTTGAGCACTGACAATGATTGTTTTCAGTGCATAGTATCGGCGTTTCCTTCTTGTCATACGAAAAATAAAAGCAGGATTATTTGATGGTCCCCAAAAGCGAAGACTACTGAGTAATTCTAGATTCGTGAACACCATGAAAGAAAAAGAAAAGGCAGCCTGGCTAACATTTTTTGCCGTTGTTCGTAACTTCTTGGGAAACAAAAAAGGAAAGAACTACGAGGATCTATTACTAATATGCTTTTAGCATATCGTGATCTGGGATGCAACATCAGTGTGAAGCTGCATTTCCTAAATAGTCATCTCGACCGATTCCCAGGGAATCTGCGAGCGTGAGCGACGAACAAAAGGAACGCTTTCATCAGGATTTGATGACGATGGAAGAGCGCTACCAAGGTTACTGGGATAGACACATGGTGGTGGAATACTTCTAGCCGATTGGGAAGAGATCAGCCAGAGAAGACTTTCAAGAGAAAGAGTTACAAAGGCAAATTTTTGCCCGATTGAAACCGAGTAGAGGTCTTCCCGCCTGATGTACGTTCATTAATAAATTAGCATCTATTTGATTAGGGTATTTGTAATCTTAATGTGTAATTGAAGTTTCTTCTCATATGCAATAAAATGTTTGTGCAAAGAAACCTGCTTTACTATAAATAACGCAAAGGATGATTAAAAATTACTTCAGGGCATGATGATAGGCGTGATAAAATGAAAATTATTTTATATTAGCTATTGATATTACGAAAAATCTGTAGCATTTAGAGAGAATCTGATTTAAATTTGAATTCAGTTTGCTCGAAAAATGTTCTTGGGTCAATTCACCAAATACATTATTCCACAGTTATTCAGTCCAACCGCACTCGATTTTGATTATTGAACCCTCGCCCTGGGATCTATATCCCAACAAATTCTGGCTGGTTCCGTCGCGCGTAAACTCAGTGTCAATCCTCGTCTAGCATCGACGTCGACTCTACGAAATTATGCTATGGTGTCAGGTGTAGGGTCACACTACGATATCTATATATATATATATATATATATATATATATATATATATATATATATATATATATATATATATATATTCCGGTGTCAGGTTCTCATGGTCACGCTACGACAATAATATTATACTATGGTGTATTATATTTAGAGTCACCGCATAGAGGATATATCACTGATAGAACCCATTGTTTATTCTCAATCACGTCTATCTCTGATGAATTGTGGATGTAGATGGAGTAAAAAAGATGCAAGCTGCAAAGATATAATTATTTAAAATGCTCTAATTGGAGCATCGAAAATATTTATTTTATATGCTAAACAAAATCTTAATTATCTGACTAAAATGCTTATAGAAAAGTAGAAAAATGCGCTTTGGAAATAAAACTCGTGATTTGTTAGTAGAAAAGTCGTGCCATTCCTCCCTCACATTGTTGGCGAGATCCCCTACATTATAATAGAATGCACATAAATATCCTATTTAAAGCTGCGTCGTTGCTGCTCCATATTGGGATTAATATGTTTAAGATCTTTTGTTCGTTTTTGTGGCAAACCGGCCACAGGCCTTGAAACAGAGATGTTAGTGGATATGTTGTACTGTAAAGTGTGAAGGAAGATAAAGCGGTGCTTTGATTGAGATCTGTGCCGGTGCATTTTGGAGCAAGTTACTCAGAATATTTGTCATTAGTTTTCTAGCTCGTGACGCCACCGAAAGTTTTGTGTCTTCGCCGGCGTAGGGTAAACCTGTACCTCGATTCTATAAAACCAACACCATATATTCTATACTAGCAAGAGATATTCACTTGAGTTATTATACCAAGGACTACTAATATCAGTTTTTTAGGATAAGTTTGAAGCATTGGTAAGTAGAAAACGGCGTTGCAGAGCAAACAGATTAAAGTTTAAGTTGAGAAAAGTTAGGTTCACGTGGAGGAATCGAAGCCATCTTAATATTGGGAAAGATTTACATGTAACATGATGATTTAAGCATGCTTTCAAAAAGCCGACTTTATGATAGTTGGTTAATGCTCTGTCAACACTATAAATTCTGTTTGACGTGATATATACCACTGCAATGGAGACTCCGATACCGCCGCCAACATTAACGTATACAACAGGCGTTTTGATTGCGTAAGCACGCCAGTATTCATCCAACAACTAAAGTAGAAGGTGATGAAAGACCCGAGAATGGGAATCGTGGCTTTTGTACAAGAGGAGCAAAGGAGAAATACTGACAGCCAAATACATGGACAACCGCTTGACAAAGTCAAAGAAATTCCTGAACGTGTTGAAGCCTCCTGTTGAGCTTGGGACAATCTGCTTCTTCCTAGACGGAAAATATTTTTCTAGGACAGGTTCCTCTTAATACAGAAAAACAGGTATCTTGACTACAATCCCCAACTGTGCTAGTCTTTGGGTGTATCTCTTTTTAGAGGTATTAGGCATATTTCAGAGGACTATCTAGAGCTGCTAGAGACTGTAGTCAAATCCTTAGTGGAGAGAGTTGCTTCCAGAACACCACACATACGAAAATAGTCAGAAGTGGTTCTCAGATTCTCTACGTCTTCAAACGCTCAAATGTGGGCATTCTTATATCCACCGAATGCAATCTTATGGATTACTATGTATGTGTGGGTACGGTTGCAACCCCAAGGCCAAGCTGGTAGTCAAGATTAATGAGGTGTTTAAAGATCTTCTCAGTGACAAAGTAAGGAATGAATGCAACAAAATTTCGCGCCGTTTTGAGAAGGTAGTTGAAGCTAAGGACTGATATTTCGAGTTAACTGTTATCTCTCAACCATAATTTTAGGGATATTTTTTTAAAATTTTAAAATACATTTATTTGATTTAAATATTACGAGGATGTTTTTTGTTATGCGAACGTTCAAATTTCTCCCAAACACAATGTATAAAGAACATTTTAGTAAGCTTAAATCAAAATACCAAGGTTGAGAATCCTTCCAAAAGCTTGTAAGGATAACCCTGCTATTGCTAGCAGAGAAAAAAAGCAAGATTTGAGGGCAGAAGGACACATATTCCTCCAGAGGTCAACCGCAGCAACATTACAAATCATACACCCGACATCCACATGAGGGTGCTAAAAAGAGATAAATAAGGAAAATTTCCTTGTAGTAGTAGAATTATAAAAGCGTGAAAAGAATTCAACTATGTTAAAAATACACACCTAGGGCTAAAAGGGACGAGTAAACACGAAGATCTATCGTCCCTGAACAAGCAAGATTCTAGAAATTTACTCAATGTCTAACCTGCAGAATTAGCTAGTGTACATGAAAAGAGGTAAGAAGAGGGGTGTAAACAAAGTAGCGAAAGAAGGTCAAATATAGAGGTCTATCAGAACTAAAGCCCGGGTAGACTAATGCTTGTTTGAGAAGGTGGTTCTGAGAGGTTGTGTAGATCCTCAAGGTATTACATTTACCAGTATGCACGGTATGGTGAGAACACATTCACGAATATCATTCTTCCTCTCCTTGCGAGATTAAACTTGGAGGAAGAGTTAGGATAGTTCAAAAGTAGCAGCCAGTTGAATTTTTAGGATCATCTCTAAAACACAGAGTTACAGGGAGCCAGCAAAGACTACTTACCTCACTCAAATGACGTTGCCATTCTATAATAATATGCTAGTAGTCCTTTTTTTGAAATTGTAGCTAGGATGCTCAATCACACGAGATTTAATCCCCACGAGGGCCCCGTATTTAAACAATATCATATTCCATAAAATAACTGTCCATTTTATTTTTAAAACTATTCACACTACTAGCATTTACTACCTCCGCCAGGAGTGTGTTTTATTTATCAAAGATTTTAAAGGTGAAATTTTTTTTCCCTATGTTCTTCTAAAACCTCCGTCCTTTCAGTTTAAAACTGTTGTTACGTGTAAGACCATGGTCATACTTAGAATAATGTTCATAATTTGAGTTTTCAAATTTATTTAAAATTTTGAATACTTCGATAAGCCCATCTCACAATCGCCTAGTTTCGAAAATTGGTAGTTTTAATATATTTAATCTCCTGATATACGACTTATGTCTAATCGAGGGAAAAGGTTTAGTGGCTCGTCGTTGAATTCGTTCCGTTTTATTAATGTTTACATATGTATAAGATGACAACAATTCCATCGCGTATGCTAAGTATGGCCTTACTAAGCTTTTATATATATAGGTATGATTATAGCGTGGTGTTTGTATTGAAAACTTCTCGCAATAAATCCAAGCATTCGTGAAACTGTTAAAGTTAATGTCCTTTAAAACCTGCGAACCTAAATCTTTTTCTTTGTCCACAGCGATAAAAATTTTACTACCCATTTCATAATTAAAACTTGGGTTATTTTGACTTGCTTGAGAAACACTACAATGTTTAAGTAAGTTAAATTTCAAGTTCTATTTATTAGACCATTCGAGGATGTAATCTAGATTCAGATGAATTAATTCTCTATCGTTCTCATTTGAAATTTAGATAATCTATCAATTAGGCTGGTGCCCATATCGTTTACATAAATAAGAAACAACAATGGTCCCACCACAGACCCCTGGGGCACGCTACTAGTTACATTTTCCCACTCCGAAAATTTACCGTTTAAAACTATGCTCTGCTTACGATTACCTAGCCACGACTCTATGCATTGTAGAAGGCTTTGCCTAATTCCAAGAACAAAATTTTTAGTTAGTAATCGCCTTAGCGAAGTCTAAGTAAGCTATATCCAAAGAACTACATCGTCATAGCTTTTGATTATGTTGTCTTCAAATTCTAAAATATTAGTTTAACATGAATTTTTCTCTTTAATGCCGTGCTGACTAACATTTATGAGATTATGTACTTCCAAATGATCGATCATCCTACCGCAAATGAAAAATTCCATTAATTTACCTTCAATTGATGTTAAATTTATGGATCGATAATTGGTCGGAAGTTCCCTTTGTCCTTTCTTAAAAATATGAGATATATTTGCTAGCTTGGAAGTTAATAGCACAACACATTCTTCTAAACATATGTTGAAAAATGTCATTAGCGCTCCCACTAAAACGTTCAGAATTTCTTTTAAATTCGTTAGATAGATTATATCAGGACCCGGTGATTTACTGGATTTTAACTTCCTAATATAAAAATCTATTTCTGCTTCAAATAATTTGATACCAGTTAAATGTTATGCTCGTTAAAGCTAATTACCTCATTCGTTCTGGATATATTATGCTCGTCTTCATTTATAAATACCGTTGCAAAATGTTACTTAATATATCGGCCACCCTTTCTCTATTTGAAACTAATTCGTTATTTTAAATTTTAGGTAAGTGCTTTTGTTTTCTGTATCGAGTTTCTAGAGGACACATTATCGAAAAACTTCTAGGGTTATATATACTTTCTTTGGCAAGTTGAATTTCATATTTTATTTTAGCGTTTTGTATTACCTTCTGACATTCCCTTCGTCGGGCTACGTAAATTGGATTATTTTCTTCCGTAGGGTTACCCTTGTGACGCTTGTATGCACAGTTCCTATCCTTCAATTTGAATTCGGTATCATGATTCAAAAATTTTGGTTTACTTGAGGCGTTTCGTTATACTTTTCGCGGAATAAATTGCTCATCTATTTCCCTAAAATGCTCGGTGAAAATATCCCAGCACTGATTAACATTTTTTAACGTTGGATCCTACTTAATCTCTCTAAACCTGCGGTTGAAGCCATTAAATTTTGCACGTTTAAAAGTAGGCATTTTTAATATCATTATTTCCCTTATTATGATTTATATTAATATCGAACTCTATTGATATATGATCACTGAAACCTATACCTTCCACAATACTAATACCCCAGATAAGATTAACGATGTTAGTCAGAATTACGTCTAGGGTATTTTCCCCTCTGGTTGTTTCATTGACTAATTGTGTTAAGTAGTTGTCTTCCATAAACTCCAATAGCCTCTGCCCCTTCCCGTCCGCATTTAACGTTTTATTGTTAATATTTATACAATTTAAATCGCCAATTAATAGAGTGCTATTATTTTTAATGTTACTGCCACTAATGTTATATAATTCCATGTCAATTTCAATCTGTTCTGGTGATGGTCATTGTCTAGTCCTTACCTTTCGATTTTATTTTTGCGCAAATTACCTCAACTTCTTTGGGAGAGTCACTTTTAATTTCGGTTAAACTTATATGACTTTTCGTGTACATTAGTACTCCTACACCCTGTTAATGCGTACGCTCTTTATCAAACTAATAAACTTGTCTGGCTCTAAAGTTGACATGAGTGATTTTAAGATCGCTATTCTTGACGGGAAAAATTAGATTTACTATTACTAGTATGATCCAATTTTCTAACAAGATAAATTTTGCCATTCCACAATACAAATTGATGTAGATAAAAATTAGGCAGATTAGAAGCTAGAAATCTTCTTCAACCTGGTTCAAACTCTCGATAAACCTTCTTCTATCTACTACATACTTTAACCACATAGAACAGAGTATCTCTGTACAATAGACGGGCGCGTTTAATGTAACAGTTTTAATTAAAAAGGATTGAGTTATATAAACACTAGTTTTCTTAAAGAAAAATAAATTTTAGCAATTTCGTTGACAAACCATTAGAAAGTAAACTTGCTTAATCTTGTGGGTGTAAGGTTCAGGTACTAAAAGGTTGAAAACAGGTAGTCAAATGTCATATTAAATTGGAAAATTTAGTCCCTTTTAAAAAATAACAAAAACATTAAAACAACACTATAAGAAATAAGAACACACTATATACGTTTGAAAACAATAAATATACAGTGTATTTAACATTATTTAGTTTTATACCATGTTCTGGTATTTTCTAATTATAAAATTTCGTTCTTGATTGCACATAATTACTACCATTCTCTTAGATCATGAAGAGTAACACTTTGCCATTTCTATAAGAATATGTATCGTAAACGATAAGAGATATCTTTCTCTACTTATATTGACATTAAGCTTATGTTCATGTTTTAATCTACTGGATTACAGCTACCTACGAGAATCTTAGCTGTTTTTATCATTTTTTTAAGATCTTTGATACGGTCCACTATTTTTTATATTTTTTATTGATTAACTCTAACTAGAAGGCTCTGCTACTCGGGAACATTAAATGTTTGTGGTTAATTGGAAAAATAGAAGAGTGAAGAGACATTTTCTGAATAAGATCTTTCACGACTTTAACAGAGGCAGATTCATGTTCTTATAAACAGTCTACCATTTCTTTCCTATTTTCTCAACAGGAAGAGTAGTAGAGTGCAGCCAAAGCCATTCTACACTTTGTCAAAATGGATTGGGTTCGTAATGGATTCTCGGGGCAAATTTCGTCTAATAATTAATTACATATTTGATGGAGTCCATCTAGTAAACAAGTGGCATCCATCATTTAAGGCAATATGTATAACCTCTACTGCACGTCCGGCCTTCTCATATAGGGAACTGCATCATTGGCAAATCGAATAAAATTTTCATGCTTTGGAATTCTGACCAAAGAAAAGCAGGTGGAAATTTAAATAACTGAGCAAATAGTTGAAGTATTCGATTTTTCAATACTATTGATTTAAAAAATACTCTTTTGATGGTTCACCTACTTATTTCGAATAGATTATCTCATTAGCAACGTAATTAATACCTGGTATAGTTTGATTTGACATAAATCTTTTGGCAAGATTGACTGGTTTGGAATATGGTCGTTTATATATTTATGTTTAAATCGACTAAGATCGCGATTCTAATTCTATAGGGGAATTCCAGCGTCAATGAATTAATGAGTTAAACAAGTCAATTGAGAATTTACTTTTATAAAAAGAAGAGGCCAAAATTATTTGAAGAGGCAAGGAGCTTTTGCGACTTTTGTGGCTTCATAATCACTTAAAAATGTGCGTCTATGTTTATAAAGTTGCCCAAATTACCTATGTCACATTTATCCAAGTTTTCCGTCAAACTTAAATAAAATATGATATAAGCCATCGAAAAATCCTGGATGCATGCCATAAGCTTTGCTGCGCTAAGTTGCTAACTAATCATATTTTTCATAACAGGTTAGGTTGAATAAGTAATTATGGTGATAAAAAATTAGCAATTGTTGATATGAATATTTTTGTGATAACTATGATTATGAATTGAATAAATTTAGGCAGGATGAAAAAAAAAGTCAGATACGAGGGGCGGTCAATAAATTTTGCGAATCGGTAGGGCAAAACAGAGGAAGGGGGATGGCTGTTTGTGGGGGTGTTAAAACAAGTTATGCAGAGTCAGGAGCTGCAGCTGCACGCTCCTGTTTCGTCTATTTAAAAGCAGTAGCTGATCGCAGATCGTCACTCACAAATTTTTCGACAATGGAGAAGGTTGAGCACCACGCAGTGATTAAATTTTTGACCAAGGAAGGCAATGAAGCAAAAGATCCATGAACGCATGGTTGCAGTGTATAGTAAGACCACCCCTTCCTATGCAACTATTTCTCGTTGGAATAGGGAGTTCAGCCATGGTCGTGAGTTCCTTGAAGATGACCCTCTTCCAGGACGCCCGTCAGACGTAACCAACTAGAAGAATGTGGCCCGTGTGGAGAGGATCATAATCGAAAATCGACTGGTGAAGGTCGTAGAAATCGAGCGAGAACTTGGAATATCACATGGAAGTGTTATCAACATCATCCACGACAATTTAGCCATGATCGATGTCTCTGCCCGTTGGGTCCCTAGAAACCTCACGCCCTATGATCGACTTCAAAGTCGTCAAAGTCCACAAAGACAGAATTGCACATGCTTCCCTGCGCGAGTGCTGATTCGAGGAGCTCAACCATCCCCCCCTATAGTCAAGATCTGGCCCCTGGCGACTATTTTTTATTCTGCCAGCTCAAGGCTGCACTGCGTGGACGCCAGTTTGAGGACCATGAAGATGTCCAGCTCGCCGTCCAGGAGTGGATTGAACAGCAGTCGGGAGATTTCTGGTTGTTAGGGATTCGAAGCTTCCGGGACAAGTGGCACAAGTGCATTGAAGTTGAGGGTAGTTATATTAAAAAATAATAAAATACTTTTCCTCATATCTCGTTTTCCTATATCCGAATTGCAAAACTTATTGACCGCCCTCGTATATTAAGGATCTCTGCATTGAAACAAACCTTTTCAAAATGTTTTGACATTAACGCTTGGAATAGCGCAACAATGTGAAAAATTCACTAAATTTAATTTATTTTATTGTTACATCTCTTATCTAGTGTATTTATATCTAAATGTACCCCAAACTTTCCTTCTCTCATAAAATATTAATATACTACTTTGTCAACTGTAAATTGTAAACCATTAATTGCATATTAAAGAGTTAAGAGTCCTAAAAATTTGAAAAGTAGTTCTGAAAGGAACTGGCGCTTATTTCAATTGCCGTATAAGCAGACGGCTTTTGATTCTGATCTTCATATGTTGCATTGTATGTTCTTGAAATGGTTGAGGTGAGGTTAGTATAGTCGAAGCTGATGATACGGAGGCTGAAGGCTCAGTTCTTCCATCAAATGAATGTTGATTCATAAGCATTTGCATTCCATATTTCTGTAGTTTGGCAAATTTTTCAGCTTTTGTTACATTTAAATAATAAGGGGTTAAATGCGTCAACGAGGTGTGGTGATGTGAAAGCTAGTTGATTTTCTTGTTTACTGATCAAGTACTCCATTAATTTTGCCGAAGCTATTTGTTGGGGCGCCACTTTTTTTTTTGCTGAACTACCTTGTGATAACTTTCCTGGAGATTCAAAAGTAGGCTTTGGTAAATGTAAACGCCCTCCGTGCTTGCAAATCTACATTTAGTCCAACATCTGGTACTCTCGGTTACCCTACTCATGCGTAATGTTCTCTTCTTCGTCTTTATTTGTTGTGCAACATCATCTTGATTGTTTTCCTTATTCTGTTGACTGGCAATGTTCCCTTTGTTTTCCCTCTCGTACATATATTTATTCACAAAACTTAATTGTTCCAAATACTTATAAAAGTTTCATTTTCTTTGCACTCTGCTCACTCTTATTTGAAGTCTTCTTCAGAGATTTTCTGTAATTGGCCCTATGTTGTTCCATCTGCCTTTACATGATGTACCTAAAAAAGAAAAGAATTTTTCTTTTAAGATAAGTTATATTTCTTTCTTTCAGGTACCTAGCTACAAGGGATTATCTTAGAACAATTTCGTTCAGCTACCGCTTGGGTCATAGCACACTGCACAAAATTATCAGGGCCAGTTGAGTGAAATGCTGCCAAATTGTATAAAAGAGATTTGGATATCAGTTGCTAATGACTTTTCTACACTTTAGAATTATCCTAACTATTTGGGAGCTTTGAATGTCGAAAATTTTACCAGTCAGGCTCCCCCAAATAGTAGATGTCTGTACCTTATGCTTGAACTTCAATGGCCTGAATCTCCTAAACTAAGGTTCAAAGAACATATCGAACATTTTCGACATAGAATAGCTTTAACTATTATTTTCCTTAACTCGCGGGACACCAGGTATTTCACGTTGTTACTGAAAATCAAGGAACATTAATTACAATAGAAAATTAATTACCATATCCTTTCCTTTATAGTCCTTTATTACCCTATATATCTTGTTTAAAACTGCTGTCTATTCATTTTGGTTCGAAAAATCATTCAGAACTGGGTGATTTTTCATCAATTCAATAAGTAGTTCTTCATTTAATATCCTTGATACAACACTCGTCCGACGTCTGTGAAAAAATAAAATATATCGGTGGCGACGATATTCAACTTCACAGAACAGAGACGTAACTGACACTGAGGGTTAAAACGGTACTAAACCAGACGTGTGTGAATGCGTCAGCCGAATTCAAAGTAACGATATTTGTTTTCACCCACACTGACGAACTAAATGGACCCGGCACTGGTATGTGTGAATCGACCTTAATGCAGTTGTCTCTGAGAGACTTTATGTATAATTAAAGAGGTAAGTTATGTGTTTCTGGCATGTGCACTTGCCAGCCTTTCAATCTTTTGAAAGTTGAGGGACCAAAACTGAACAACGCAGCTCAAGTGAGGTCGCAACAAGTTATTGCAAAAGTTCTATTACACTCGTTACGATGCTCTCAACAAAAGATCCAATTATAGTTTTGCTGCTGTTAAAAAAGTTTATGTTGTTTTAACATATAAATATATGTTTAAATTGTACATTAATAAATGTGGCCGATCTCGACACCAAACACGCGCTTCCGGCGAGACTTTAAGGCGCCTCACACGTTGCGAGAATTACTTCCACATGCTGGCCTATACGCGGTTGACCGATGACATAAGCTTGTAAACGCTGCTGGGGCAGACCTTGAATGGCTCTCTCTAAAAATTATCCACACACTCTATTCGAGGATATTCAGGTCAGGCGACTGCGGCGGCCAGAATTTCTTCAACCAGAAGTTCATGAACGATCCACGAAACTCATGCGGGGTTCTGGCCGAGTGAAATGAGGCGCCTTTCTGCTAAAAAATCTAGAATGCCTTCTTCGTGATCTTTTTCACCATGGGAGGACATTCATAGCAACATATCACTGTATTCGACAGCAGCCAATCTGTAACAATATGCGAATTACATCGGTGGGATATTCTTGCCATTTCAAGCCACGATGCAGAGCAACATCACGGAGGGCAAGTGCTTGGTCGTGGACATGTAGCGAACCTCAGAGACATCCTGGCCGAAGCTTCTCACGCGTTCATTCTGCTTGTTGATGACCGAATCAACGGGGAAGGATTTTTAATCATAAAAAATCAGAATTCGTTTGCCATGACTATTCAAGTCATTGAGAAGGCAACGACAACCTTCTCGACAGTGTTTTCAGATAGTATAGGTTAGCAGAGGCCTTTCCAGGTAATTCAAGCACTTGTCGCCATCCACTTTGATGCCACGAGATACCCCGGTAAAATGAGATGTTCTTTTGCTCGCGAGAGCATGCATTATGAGCTGCGAAGCACTTTCCAAGGACTTTCTTAAAGCCAAATTGTTGACAATTTGAGGTGTCCCTGAATGAGGCCCATCTTTTAAGTCTTTTCCGTTTTTGAACCTCTCTGCGACTGTGTTGACAGACATCCGGCTGACATTTCCCCGCTTGGATTAGTTGCAGCCTGTACGATGGAGAGCCAAGATCTTCATTCTTTTCATTTTCATCTCGACACAACTGCACATAATGGAAAAGACGTTTTAATGACACGAGCTGGAAAAGTGAAGCTTTAAGATTGTCTAATAAATTTTTTTTATCATACACCTAAACCTTTAGAAAGCTAAAAGAAATAGTAGAGCAGAATTTTTTTCAAAATTCACTACAAGAGAAGCACACTTTCCTTCTTTTGAAGACAGACATACATGTTAATGTAACTTTACAGTGCTCTTATCTTTTTCTCTGCTTTAACCTCCAGGAGAGTTTATTGTAAGAGCCTGCTGATTTAAGCAATTACGATGTGTTTAATATTAATTTTCATATTACTAATTCTTTTTGCAATAAATATACTTATTGTAAAACATTACCCTTTGAAAGGTGAGACAAAAAGAGTAATATTAATAACATTAACGCATATTTCTATGACTTTACAAAAGTCTATGGACATTGGCATACGGACTCTATACCCAATAAGCAAAAGCTGAAAGAAAGCGGATATTCTGTGCACGCTTAAGCGATTTCTGCCGGGTGGCTTGATGGAGAGGAGACGAGGTCATCTCTACTTGTATCCCTCAGAGGCCAGATAGTAATTATCACAGCAAAACTTTTCGAGATTTGAATTAAATGAGAGAAGAATGGATATATGGGTAGCATTTAACTTTACCATTCCCATGTGTTAAACATTGTGAATGAATAATTACCCCCAATAGGTACACCGTTGCAATAGTAACTGCATTCCCCTCGCTTAACTTTTATTCCGCTAAACTAAAAATGTGACCTTCCTTGAAGGTGATAAATCACAATTGAAGGGTTTTCTAAAACTTCAAACGACTATAATTTTAGAAGGTATCAGGGAGGGAGAATAGGAAGTGGATCTTTCTAAGGGAGGGAGGAGCAGTATTTTAAGAGAAGGTTGAGGTGTGTTTGTGAGGGTGTTTTAAATCTCTTCGCCCTAAATAAAGAAATCGAAGATTCCTGGTGGATGGCTTATATATAGATATAGGATTTTTTCTAATTTAATCGTATCTTGAATGGCTGTTTTAACTGAGTTTTTAAAGCGCGCTCAAATAAAAAAAAGATATAACAATGTTTAATGTTTTATATTCATGCGTTTGACGAGGAAGAGGAAGACGTTCTTTCTTGTAAAAGATACGATTCTAGTCGCTCGACAAGGAGGAATATCATTATTATGGGCGACATTTCACCTTGAAATAATTCGAAGATATGTACAGTAGCGCGGTTGGCAGGGATCTTTAAAATGGATAATCACGAAATAATAAAGGCCTCAGAGGCAGGTTTTACTCGAGTTTTCTCGCCCTATAGAGAATAAAAATAAATTCTGTCTTCTAAACTGATGGGAACGATCTTTTTCTTCTCTCGATAAGCTGAGTTTTAGACTACACAAAATAAGGGAGTCAGGCGTTCCCATGAAACGTTCCTTGCTGCGAAAAGAAAAAGGAGAAAGGAAGGCTTGTATCTGCCGAGCGCCGTGGCAAGCTTAACTTACTCACTCAGACTGCCCACCCCGGAAGGTTGTTGTGTGAGCGTCTTCGATTGCCCCGACGATCAATTCGATTCCCAAAGCTTTTGCTCGGCATTCTTATCATCAATCTTCAGATTCATCGTTCTTCTGCTATTTAGTGCTCTTCAATCAGTGTTGTCGCATTGTGATCTTAGTGGTTTTTACGCCTCGCCTGGGCGAGCCCAACCCCACTTTCTAATTCATAATTTTTGCCTTTGCTCCCTCCTTTCTCCCCCACTATGTATGATAGGGATTCAATCCTTTCACTCAACTCTTTAAATTATCATCTTTCTCCAGCCACATACACGAAGATAAACAGGACTGGTTTTCCCCAAACTTGCCCAACTAGGAGGGGGCCGAGACTTTCGGCGTCACTTAGGAACCTCTTTCGCCCCACTATTCTTCCTTTACTCAACACTTACAAATCTCCCCCTTCCTCCTGTTCTCATCAGCAGGCGCTGTCGGTGTCTCTTCTGAACATTAGGAGCCTGACCAATAAGTCGGATTATATTCATGACCTCGTTGTTCGCTCTAGGGTTTCCTTTGTTGGTCTTACAGAAGCTTGGCTAGAGTCTGATTCTGGTTCATGCACTGTTATTGCAACTCGTCTGTTTCATTCTTTCCTGCAAGTTCCTCGGAACCACTGTGGAGGGGGAGTTGCACTGATTTCCAACGCATCCTTCTCCCTGAATCTTCTCTCCCGCCCTCTAGCCTCATTTGAGTGAGGATCTCATTGCTGTCTTACGTGTTGTGCCCGCTCTGACTATTGTGGTCCTTTAAGGCCCTTCCAGCTCGTCTTTGCCCTTATTTCTCGAAGAGTTCAGTAACCTACTCTCCGACCTATTCTTTACTGGTTCTCTCCTTATTCTCCGTGAATTCAATCTTCCTAGCCATAATGAGACTTTTCGCGCATTATTTGACATCATTGACCTCTTCTCTCTTCCCCATCATGTGTCATCCCCAACACATATATTTAGTCATCTCGGACCTCCCTATATCTAATCTAACATTAACTGACCTTTCTAATACAATTTTCGAACAGATATTGGTCAATTTTAAATTCTATATTCCCTACTACCTACCTAATCGCTCATCCCGAGATCCTACTCCTTTTCGGCGACTATCGTCAATTGCTACTACTTCTCTCTTTAACAATGTTCTTTCTGCCCTACCTCCTATTGATACTACTGCTTCACCTGACCAAACCCTACAACTCACCGCACAAATTATTACTCGCCTCCCTTGACGTGCACGCCCCACTTATCACTCCTTCTTCAAACAACCATCACCACGCACCTTGCTTCACCATGGAACTACTTTTTTCATGGAGGGCCTTCGTAAAGCACACTCCCGTGGGCAGGACACGACCTCTCTCTCACTTGCCTATCGCCTTGCTACTTCGAATTATTATTCCATATTAAAATCAGCACGTGAGGCTCATTCACGTAAAATTTTGCCTGAGAGCAAGTATGACTCCCGGACTATCTTTTGTCTGCTCTGTCATCTTTCCTCGCCTAGTCTCATTTTCCCTACCTCTCTTCTCATCAACTCCTCTATTCTTTCCGAATTTTTCTCTGATAAAATTATTAACTTTGGCGCCTTACTACCCCAGTCGTCTGAAAAGGCTCATGTTGTTCTCCCCCACCACACTTCATTACCGCTTAACGTTCTAATTCGGGCGTTGTCTTACGAAGTAACTACCCTGATCTCACGCACTAACAAATCTGGATCCTCTAAGGACGTCTTTCCACTCAAACCTCTCCTCAAACTTCTCCTCGCTGTCTTCCCACTGATTCTTTATCTCTTTAACACTTCTCTTCCCACATAAGTGGTTCCCTCTTCCTTCAAACATGTCTCAATTCGACCTATCCTTAAAAAAACACACCTTAACCCCTCTGAACCATTTAGTTATCGCCCTATCTCACAGCTTTCATTCCTCTCTATGATCCTAGTGAGAGTGGTTTTCTCTCGCCTTAATGACTATATTTTTAACTGCAATTTCGATGAAACGTACAAATCGGGGTTCAAAGCGAAACACTCTGCTGAAACCGCCCTTCTTAATGTTTCAGACAGTTTACGTAGAGCTGCCAATAGGGGTTGTACGTCCACTCTAGTCCTCTTAGACTTCTCCTCTGCTTTCGAAACTCTCAACAATACTCTCATCCTTGATCGTCTTCAAACATCCCTTGGTCTCGCAAGTACTGCACTTATTTGGTTCCGCTCATACCTTTCCTCTCGCACTTAGTCGGTCACGCTCGATAACATAACCTCTCCTCCAAGCCCGCGCCCATTCATTTTTTGGTGCCTCAGGTCGCAGTCCTTGGTCCTCTCCTCTTTCGCATTTATTTACCTTCTTTAGGATTTCTTCTCCACGATTTGGGCCTGTCTTCCCCCTTTTCTGCTGATGACACTCAGATATACCTTTTCTCATCCCATGTGTCCTTCTCTCAATCAATTACTAAGCTCCTTTCAGCGTACACCTCCATAAACGAATAGCTATCTGCCAAATTTCTCAAACTTAACTACGATAAAACTGAAGTTCTCCTTGTCGGTACCGCTTTGATGGTGGAGAAATCTAAAACACTCTTCCCCTCCCTTAAATTTGGAGAAACCACTGTCGCTTTCTCTGATACCGTCAGTAATCTTGGTGTTATTTTCGACGAGCAACTATCGTTCAAACCGCACATCCATCGTATCTGTATATCTTTCATCGGTTTCCTCTGCAACTTTTCACGTATTCGATCCCATCTTGATCGACGAAGCCTTGAGACTGCTATTCCTGCCTTCGTCACTTCGCCCCCTACAACTAGTTCAAAACTATGTTGCCATGCTCCTCCTTCGCCGCCCCCGGTTCTCTCCTTTGATGCCTCTGTTACAGGAGCTACACTGGTTACCTATTTGCTACTGTACCCACTATAAAATTCTTATAATCACCTACAAGGCCATAAACATCGAGGCTCTACCTTATCTCTCGTCTGCCCTCTCCCGTTGTCAAACTATTCGGGGACTCCGGTCTAACCTCGTTCCCATCCTGAACACTGATCGTTCTGGTCATCTGCTTGTTCAAGAAAAGCTGGAATCTCTTAGCTTTATGAATCAGGTTTATGGCTCCACGTTCATTGTGTTGTGTTCGTTTGTAACAGTTGTTTAATTATATTGAAGTTGAATGCTTTCCGATTATGGGAAAGCAATGATTCATGAATAAGGTCGATGTATTTTATATGTGAGACCCCATTAATCATAATTTGAATTCACTAACATGTCTGCTGCTCAGTTGCTAAGTGTGATGTCGTAATTTGTATTGTATTATTGTGTTGTATAATAAATGGTATTTTCAGCCCTGCTCATTGTATAGGGTTTAGTTTTTTTATTCTTACATCTGAAAGATATATATCCATTTATGATAGGTCGATCATAGTTTGTGCACTAGTACGTCTGTGAACCCTAATTAGTTTTATTAGTTTAGTAGCTGAGTCACAAACGTGTATGAGGGAAAAGGAGAGAATGTAATACAAAAGCCGAGACAGAGTATCGATTTTTAAGACTGTTGTACCATGATTATATGAAAGGCAGAATAGCAATTGGGATCTGATACTACTGAAGTTGGGGTATAATTATAGGTTATCTTTGTAGCAAGTTTTAGGATTTTGTTCATAATTGGATCCTCGTAGACATACTGCTAATTCTTTGGTACTCTTAATAATATAAGTGCAAATATTCTTCTCGCAAGGGGTTGGTCTTCTCTTTTCAAGAAAGAGAATTTAACTTTTTTCTGTTTTTATCATGATAGTTTTCTAGTGTAGCTATAAAGCGTACATACGCTTATCCCACATTTGCAATTTTTTACCACCTATTCTTTAAATGTTGTCGTCAGAAATGTCATTGTTTATTTTCAAAGATATTAGATTTTTTCAGAACACACTGCGTATCAGTTGCGTGGTAGAGAAGGAAACTAAGTGCTACCTGACAACATTAAGTTTCGGACTGAACAAAATATTTGGTTATAAACTCTCTCGATAATAACTAAACTATCAAAGTATTTGCATTAAATTACCATGCATAAGATCTGTAATCAGCCTTTCACGAATTAAGCTAAAGTAGCCTCTTAATTCTGACGACCACAAGTTTTCTTTTGGTTTCCTTTTCATTTATTTGACAACCTTAATCTTAAAGCATACAAAAGTTAGTTTTATATAAGGCAGTCATTTTACTTCTTCCATACATATATCGAATACCTTTTCTCGAATCAACCGTTATCTTAATAGACTATGAATTATTTTAGTATTCTGTATTAACTCTGAAAAGGAAAGCCACTATATATAAAGAAAATTCTTCATCCACTAAAAGGTATGCAAAATTCTTAATATTTTTTTCTTCATGACGCAAATTTGAAAGATATAAAAAACTTTTCCTATAATAAAGCAAACAAACATAGTCTGATCTTTCGTTCGTCTAACTTTACGACACCCACAAAAGTCGGCTCCAATTCTTTCTGGCTATCTATGGTCGACACGACTGAGATTTTAGAATTCACGGAGGCCTCGAATGGAAATGTCTTTCTATTGATCTTAGCCCTCCTTTCGTATATCGAATTCCAATGTACGGGATACTAGACCGCTAATCTTTTTTTGAGTTCACTGAATTTAGCATTTTCGGAGATATAATATGAAGGTAAGGATAACAAATCAACTCTCTTTTCTTGAAGGATTATGGATATTTCGAATCTATTTAAAAGAAAACATCGATAGTATTAAACGGCAAAAGAGAGTAGAAAAAGATCAATGCTTTTTCTTAGCGAATATATAATCCTTGAGACACTGGCAGGCAGAAAAAAATGATTGTTGCAGATCCCCACTACATTGCCAGAGACGAAAAATAAATAAAATATATATTTATATACAGGTATGTGATGTTAATTTTTTCCAAAACAATTTAGTTAGCGAATATTATTGTTTATTTCAAGATTTTGGGGGGAAAACAGTAAACAAATAAGAAAGAAAGCATGACAACAGGTACAGTATCAAAATCAAACCACATTCCTGTGTTGTTGTTCCCTTTATAAAACAGATGGCCATCGCAGTCACCCCCAAAATTCAAAGACTATTAGTATGATATATTATGTAAATTTGAAAGCTATATACCTATAAATACATATATTTAAATATATTTATATTGTGACGGTATGGAACGTACATACTCACATGCCGCCAGAAAATCGTGGGAACGAAAGAAATTTGTCGTTTGAGTCAACCTTCGTCTCCACTCTCTCTCCCCCCACCCTTCCCCCAACTGGCCACAGGAATTCGGACGAAAGAACGCCTATCTCACAAAGAAGCTTAAATCTTATTCGCTTTTTTTATGACACCTTGGAGATTGTCCAGAAGGCGCTGCGATAAGCAAATTGTCGTGAATGGGATCTCTCTCTCGATTTCCCACAATCCACGATATAAGTAACATCGCCGTTTACCCCTCTACAGCAGTATCCCAAATCTACTCGCGTAATCTTCAGGTTGAACGAGAGTCGTTACCGTAACGTATCGACTACCAACGCGCCGTCGAGTCAACTTGGTCGCTGTCTCAAAGTGTTCCTGGAATTAAATCCCGCCCCGCAGAGTCTGTGACTAGAAGAGTACGCTCTGTTGCTCAACGTAACTTGAGTAAGAAAAGGAACATCCAAATAGTTACTGGAAGTTAATATTTGTTAGTGTCACATCCAGTTAGGAGTGAACTAACCGGAACTGCAGCCAGCAGCACCGAACCCGTCGTCTTATCCCTCCTCTCCCCGAGAACTCTTTTAACGCCACCCGAACCACCCCATCTGGACCTGAGTAGTCGTCTCTCCAATCCATCAATTAATGGTAATCTATAAACCCAGTGTCCCTCTATTCTTAAATTACCTAATTAATTATCCGTGATTGATACTCCCATTGAGTCATTATAAATCTAGACGATTAACGTCAATGTTTAATATTTAATCCTTAATTTTGCCTCTTAACTATTGCTAATTATTATATTTGTGTAAAGTAAAGTTTATTTTAAGTACGTGTGTTTATTTGTGGCTTCTCCCTTTCGACGTACCCTTGGCAAGACTTTAATTAAGAATCCCTTCGGCTAATTTATTCAACCTGTATTATGCACCCTCAGAATTTAAAAATCACCCCCCTCCCCCGTCCCAGTAACAAGTGGGACTTTTATATTGAGAATCCTGGCCGTGGCACAACCCGCCTCTAACCAGCTTTCGTACGTTCAGTAGGATTTAAAGCCTACCTATATATATATATATATATATATATATATATATATATGATCGTAGGATTGAGTCATAGGGTCAATACCACCGACTAAAATAAAAGCGGTGTGTCCAGATCAAGGACTAGAATAATTATTGGACCAGACTATGTGCAATTCTACGACATATATGAACACGCACGAACAAAGATACAGGGATCTACCTAACTCTAAATACGAGTAACTAAAATA
The DNA here is from genome assembly GCA_963969495.1 of Ceratothoa steindachneri. Taxonomy (NCBI): domain Eukaryota; kingdom Metazoa; phylum Arthropoda; class Malacostraca; order Isopoda; family Cymothoidae; genus Ceratothoa; species Ceratothoa steindachneri. The sequence continues at coordinate 24,828,373 of OZ018321.1, read as the reverse complement.
TAATAACGGAGTATGACTTAATGGTGGGGAAAAGATAATAATATTTTAATTTATCATCAAGGAGAATTAAATATAAAAAATAAGATGAACATTTAATATATTATTAGAGCTTGTGTTTTGTTTTAATTTCTTTTTAGAGTAACTTTTGAATTTGCGCAACTAATTGCCAAGCCCCTAAATCCAATTATTTCTGGCAGACCAAAATCATTAGATTATAAGGGGTTTAATAATATTTCATTGCATATGAAATCAGTTTTAAAATAATGTGGAGCAAGTTTTCACATTTTATTCGATTTGAGTCAAATGATAATTAGAAAATAAAGCTACTGATATCCGACTTATTCTCACGTTATATTACTATAAATGGGCTACAAGTTTTGCTGATATAATATTTGATGTACATAATTTTCATATACATAGTGATTAATAAATGCAATTATGTTGATTTTGAGGAGTTTTTAATTATTAATTTTGCCAATCCTCACTGATACGCCGTGGAAACATGTTTTGGAAAATTGACTAAAAATTCAATTCGATCCCCTTAATATTAAATGATTTTGAATTAATTAGAATATTAACAGAAGAGCAGAGAAGAATAAAAGATATGCGAACATGTTTATGTGTTATATTTATCATAAAAAATAAAATTTAAGAATAGATCGAGAAACAATCTACAATATAGACTCTTAAATATATTCGAGGTTTTATATACGGAATAGAAGTAGGAAAATATTATGTAATTAAAACACGCTTGCTAAAATTTCTTAGTAGAAAATCATATCCAACTCTAAAGTATATTTTACCACATTTGAACGTAAATTTATCACTAATTTAGATATTCATGTATATATCTTTTCTATTTAATAGATTAAGTAAACTGTTTTTGTTTATCAGTTTACTTAAAATTCAACTTAGACCTTTGTTCTGAGGAGTGAGGCCTCTTTAAAACAACACTAGTAACCTTAGCTCCGTCAGTTAACACTTCATTAAGTTACTCATATATTACGAAAATTGTTATTAACAATACTATTTTCACTCACTTCTTCTCAAATAGAATCATATATTTTTGGAATTTGCATTCTCCCCTCAATCACAGCAATCATACTACAAAATTCAATTTTCGTTGTTATTTTGAAACGTATAATTTGGCTAAACTTCTCTTGCTCACATATTTTCTCACAAGACCAAAACTATCATCAATTGACTAATTCCATTTTACATCACTTGACTAATTCGATTTTCTTGGTTGATACATTGAAAGTCTTTATTCTCACTGAGTGATTGAAGATTTTAGTCAATCATGTTCGAACGAAAGAAAATAATATGCTACAATACGAAGTGTCAATTTGTGTATATCAATATAAAAGTGTAAAATTCATAAACAGAAATTAGGGTAAGATGTGGAGTAGCCATCATTTAAACGATACCAAGCATCGCATCGTCAAATGCCGCAACACCTTACACCATTAATTTTTAAGCTATTAGTCACATATTTAATTTAGCATCACATGATCACGTTTTTCAATTAAGGACTATAAAAATGCGAGTGATATGTATAGGGAAAATTAAAGCAGAGAAGAATAAAAGATATGCGAACATGTTTATGTGTTATATTTATCATAAAAAATAAAATTTAAGAATAGAACGAGAAACAATCTACAATATAGACTCTTAAATATATTCGAGGTTTTAGGGTAAGATGTGGAGTAGCCATCATTTAAACGATACCAAGCATCGCATCGTCAAATGCCGCAACACCTTACACCATTAATTTTTAAGCTATTAGTCACATATTTAATTTAGCATCACATGATCACGTTTTTCAATTAAGGACTATAAAAATGCGAGTGATATGTATAGGGAAAATTACACTTGAAAACTATTTTGCGAATGACGTATATAAATATTTTAAAAGAACAAGGCAAACTGATCTAAGTTGCGTGGTATCAATTATTCTGATATATGACCTTGCAACCTTTAAAATTTTCAGTAATTTCCGGACTAACCTTGAAGGACCTTGACAATTATATCATTCGAAAGAGAATGTAAAACAAGCTATTGATTTCAAATTCCGTTAGAATCGGCCGAATATTTAGGATGTTATTGCCAAAACAAAATAATTCTCGGGCTAACCTTGAGAGGACCAAGGCAATAATATCATTTAAAAGAGAATGCAAAATAACATAAGTTTTTCCAATTTCGTTAGAATATGTCGAATAGTTAGGATGTTATTGCCAAATAATTCCCAGGGTAAGCTTGTAAAGACTTTGGCAATTATATCTTTCGAAAGAGAATGTGAATCAACATAAGGGTCTCAAATTTCGTTAGAATCAGCCAAATAGTTACAATGTTTTCCAAAATTAACTAAGGAAAACTTGGACCGACGCACCTACCGACATAGTGAGAAATAGATTCGTACGGGACGAAAAACCTCGGCCATAAGGTTTAGGAAAATGATTAAAGAACGCCTCCAGCTTACTATGATATTTGGTTTGATTTCCAAACTCCATAGCTCCATCCACCAAAGCTTTGATAACAAATTATTAGGATTTTCTTACATATAATTTAATAAGGAAATTAAATATTAATAATAAATTTATTGACTATAAAATTAAAGATATTAAACATTTAAGTTTTCGCATTTGTACATTATAACTAAATCTTACTAAACTATCCATTTTTTACAGACTGATGCTCCCTTGCTTTCATTTCCTAAGTAAATACTCGTTGCTTGTGCAGTATAACCAACAAATATTGATGATAGCTTGAAAAAAAATATATGGTTCCATTTCTCATTATTTGAAGAACTTTATTTTGGGGTGTTGTTTAAAATTGCTGTTTTTATTCTTTATTTCCGAATATGTCCGAACCATATAAAGTAAGTGAGGAAGGAAATTAAACTACCATAAAGAAACATTCAAGCACTTTTTTGCAGTAAAATAGAGATAAATTAGAGCTATATGTTTGATGTACTTGTTTTTAAAATATTTTAAGTATGAAATTATTGTTAAAAGAGCAAAATTTTAATAAAATGGCTAAGAGGAAATTCAATAACTCGATGATCGTTATCTGATTTTAATGAAGATTAGCCTCGTACTGGTTCCTTATTTATATTTAAAGTCCCTTATTTCACTGATGTCAATTGTAGTTAGGTATTATGTGTATTTTTCTAGACACTAGTAAAACAATGTCTATTTTCATTGGAGTAGGAGCAGTGATAAGCATGACATGAATTTTTGTAATAGTATTTGTAGTTCTACAAATAGCAAACACTATTCAAGAAGTATAAAGATACATCCAATTTTATGTGTCAAAGATTAAAAGAGAAAGAAGAGGGAGGAACAAGTTGGAGTAGTTTCCAGCAAGGTAATTCTCAGTCTCCTCTAATATAGGTATATGTGGATTGTCAAATAGATTAAGTGACTCTAGATAACCCAAATGACCCCAATTAAATAACTCTACACACTTTTAAAGTGCTTCTTTCGAAATCCTTTTTAAAAACAGCGCAGATGTGACACATAAATATTTACACTTTTTTCGAAAATATTTAAAGAGAAAAATATGATTATCGAAATGTATTTTTCCATAATATGAGATATAGGCAAATGTTTTAATAAGAATATATATTCATTTCAATATTGGCGTGTAATGAAGATCTCTTGTGCCAAGTCATATATTATTATAATCACATATTTAAGTTGTTTCGTTTATTGGCAATTAAGACAAAGATATTATTTTCTTAATTTTGGGGAAAGGGAAAGAACATTTTATTTTTTAAAATTGCAAAAAGAATTTTCTCCCTAAATATTTTGCAATTCCTTTAAATTGAGTACTTTCAGAAAATTAATAGGATAGAATTAAAAAACAAACTGTCAAACGTAGTTGCCGAAGTGCACTTGCTTTACTCATGTTGTCTCGAAATTATATAGCCTATCGAGTAATCGAGTACTTAACTGTTTTTACTGTAACTTAATGAATAAAGGATGTTAATTTTTTTATCTTCTACTTAATGCTATTTGCTTCTTTTCTCCGTTACTCTGCTAGTCCAATATTTTGTGCTCTGTTTTGCTTCATTTAAATCTGTATACAATATTGACTGCTGTAATATCCAAAGGTCAAATGTGTTTGCCGAGCTACAGCAATAGCTGACTTTTATCTGGGTTTCATATTGTCCTCTAGTGTTCGTAACGACAAGAACGTCGTGGCTCAATTGAGAGGAGATTTTTTACCCCTCTTCAATGCCTCGAGCCTCCGTCTTGTAACGTGTATATTTTTCTTTTTCAAGCTAAAACATCATGTCACCAACTATGAGTTGTAACGTAGCAACGTAAAAAATCTAAATAGATAGCCCGGTAGACAGTCATTTGGCAGATTCTGAAGAGGAGAGCAGCGTACCCTGCATAAAATTATCGAGGATTGAATGGCAAAATTAATAGAAAGGAATAGACAATTAAAAAATAATGCTAGAACCCGCAACTCTACCAATTTAAAAGCACAAACTAAGGATACGGCGTGGCTGTATATATCTTGAAGGATAGGTCACTCAATGCCCTACTTTGCCATATTAAACATGCCCATACCTTCTACCGCTTCTGTCGGGCACTAATTCTCTTTTGGTCTCGAAAGTTTAGGGTAATAATGGCCATCTAAACGGATGCTAACTTGTCCCTCATATTTTCCTCACAGTAAATAAAGTTAGAAAGATTTAATTTTCTCTTCTGCTTAGTAGTGAATTCTATATGTATTGTTACCTCTTTCAATAAGCAACAAACACGTTTACTATTGAGATTATCTACTTTAATATAATGATTTCTTAAGTCCTCTTAAATTATACTGATTTGGGTAAAACTTTAGCCACATTAAAAGGATTCTTTTGACCATGATATATGGGCACCTCTGTCAGGGATCTTAGCTTTCGTAAACAACTCAATGTCTTGTTAAACTTCAAAGAATAATGCTTTAAATGCGAATACCATGGAGAAAAAGATATAAATTTTAAAAATCCATGTAGAATTCGATTTAAAACCAAATGATCATATTAAATTGAAAAAAATATATTGTTTTTCGAAATCAATTCAACCTAATAAAAAATAGCAGGGTAAAGCGAGAAAAATAGAGGAGAAGGGGAAAAGGATATATAGTTGTATCCCCTAGAAAACGAGCCAGGCGCGCAGTTTTTGTGATATATCATACATTTATTCACTAATTACTATTATCTTGAAGGAAATGGCATGTGTGCAATGTCTGTGAACACAACTAGATCTCAATGAAAGCTAGAGCAAAGAATATACTGCGCCAAACATTACTACAAGACAGATTTGTTTAAGAAAATGTATAAGACTTTCATTTATCAAATCGAATGTAAAATTCCTTCTCCAGAAGTAGAATTTATAACTAGATGGAAGAATTTGAGAATTATCGGACTCTAGAGAATCTTAACGCAGTCAGTGAAAACAATCTAATCAAGTGAAAACTTCCCAGGAGGTGTACAGCCAAGCTGATTGAGAGCGTGAGAAAGTCAGTTCAGCGGCTTCCGAGACTCTCTGTGCGCAAGACATGCACGAGATTACTATTAAACGATATAAAGGCATAGCCATACAAAACACAAACAAAGCAGAACCTTACAAGTTTAGAAAAACAGCAGAGAACGTTTATGGCAGTCATAATACTGTAAAATATCTAGGAGACCTCAGATTTCATTAATATCTTTGAACCTTACATATATTCCACTCCCATCTTGAAGGAAAGCTGCACTCCAATAAGTACACATTATGGGCTGCAATTTGAGCCACAGGCTTCATTGGACCATAGTTGTTAAAAAAATTTTGCGCGGCAGTGTTAGTCACCAAAAAGTAATGATAAGATTCTCAAAACATTCAAGACTGATCTAAAGGCAAACTATCCTTCTCTTTTAAAAAAAAAATCTGGTTCCAGAAAGATTGAATAAGCTCTCACATCTCAAACCCGTCTCAAGATTGGCTGAAAGAGAACTTTGAAGGCCGTTTAATTAGTCTCAAGAGTAAGCTTTAGTGTTCACCTCATATACTAGACATTAGCCACCCGTTTTTCTTCCCTCGAAGCTATCTCAAGGAGTTTACACAGAGATTCAAGAACATCACTGAACTCAAGCAAAACATCGATGAGGAGATAAGGGCCCTTCTTTGTTCTTTGTGTTGTATGTAAGGACGTCATGGACAACTGTATGCTGCACTTTAAAAAATGCGCTGAGCTAATTTGGAGGTAATCTCGAACACATGCTCTAGAGTGAAGAAGAAAAGCCCAATAACTATCAGGGCGTAGTTTCGCAACCAATTTTAAGGCACATTTCATGTTTTGTAGATCAGACCATCTAAAATTTGTAAATAAAGACGCAAAAAATCAGAAAAAAATTGTAACATCCTCTGTTGGGGACCAAACTTTGATTAAAATGATTTTTTCCAAAGTTTGAGGCTGTTGTATTCAGTCATTAGATTTCTCGTCTCTGAAGTTATAAATGACTTATTTCCGTACAAGAAGAAAGTTGCACTCTAACTTCTTAAGTATTAATGGTTTAGGCAATTTTAGATTTAGGAGTTCGTTGTTTCTAAGCTACTTGGAGGGCACTATAAATTAATTGATGTATGATGAATTTACGAGATATTTACAGAGTAATTCCTATGAAGGGATATGGCTTCACCTTTTTGAATGTATGTTATAGATTCACTTAACAAATATATTTTTCTGTTTTATACTAATGGGTCTTTCTATTGATCATTTTCAGGGGTAGAATGAGTAAAATTCCTAGAACATCAACAAGTTATAGTATCTTTGGCTCCCCATCTCCAGAGCTTTCTCATTATTAGCTGCCAACAAAACAACATGTTGGAAGATATATTTAGTATGTGAAAGGCAATGAATAAAGGAGCGTTTGTGGTATCAAAACAAGGAGTGAATCCCAATAAGAGTAAGAAGTTTCTCTCTCCATTGGTCAGCTTTGTGATATAGCAGGCTGCTAGTAAATAGAAAATAAAAGTATGATATCAATAGCTTGAATTTCTTATTGACTATAGAACTGGGCATCACATGAAAATTGGAGGTGTGGATTTATAAACCTGTCAAATGATTAAAAAAAGAAAATCACAGAAGATCGAATTCAAGAAAGAAGAGAAGTGTCACAAAAAGAGAAGTGGGAAGAGAAATCTAAAATTTCGGACCAAGCACAGGATGAAGAAAGTTCAACTTCTGATATTTCTACTGATGAATTGAAGAGGATCTTTGCGAGAACATAAATTCATACGGTATTTTGTGTCAAATTAACCTGCTGCTGCTACTACACTTTGGAATTATAAATTCACAAGACAGCTTCCATATAATTGACTATCACAAAGTCTTGAGGGCTCGAAAGAAGTTAAGGAGAAATTTTCCCGAATCTAGATGTTTGCGAGATAAGGGAATTACTGCTTTAGTTATTAATTGGAGAAGATTCACAACACTAACTTAAAAGAAGAAAGGGAACAAATGGTATGGAGCAAAATAAATTCAAGATCCCATGTGCTTGTAAGAGAACCTGATTCATTCTACTTAGATCATCTAACTATTGAACAAGGAACAGGTGCAAGTATTGCAAACGAACTGATATGATGGCGTGTTGAAAAAAATTTAACGATGAAGTAAAGGCACTGGGAGCTTACAGCATGGCAACTAATACTAGCTACAAGAATTGAGTCATAAGAGGGCTGGAATGTCAATTAAATCGTCCTTATCAGTAGATCATCTACTGCTCGCGTCTAAATGAACTTCCTTTGAGGCACCTGTGCAGGAAATATATTGGTTCAAGAGAAAGTGGAACTCAATGGAAAGGACCACTTGGTAAAGACTTATCCACTTGTGAAACTCAATATATTGCTAAAAGAGCTCCTCTTCAAGATGTCGATGTGAATCAGCCTCACAGGGATCGAGCTTAGTTGTACTGAATTATCAGTGCTATTAGAAGTGGTGTAATTGAAGATGATATCCTACATATTAAACTAGGTCCAATATAATACAAGCTGGAACACCACTGCCATCAGAATATGTCGACTTTATATTGCAACAGAAAAACCTAATAATGACTTGTATGCCCTCACAGTGTTTTTCGTGTGTTATTATAGGCCCATCTGGTTTTGCATCAAATTCTCTCCGAAAAGCACGGAGGGTTCTAAACATTTCCTGTAACAGATCAATCTTCTGCAAATACTCCAAACTGCCAGTGAAGCCAGAGCCTGGCAAACAATCCACGGAATATCTACCGGGCTCTTCCTGAGAAAGTCATTTGGCACTGCTGGCAGACGTTGATCAGAAGAAAAATAAATTAGCTATTGACAGAATCAAGAAGAACCGAGAAGTTACAGCGCATGAGAAAGTGTTACGTGATTTCAGGCCACCAAAAATAGATAAGACTGCTGATAATCTAACAGATGTACTTCCCCTTGAAAAGGAGTGCAGGCTTGAGGCAACAATTACAATACATCTATATAATGCGGAAGTGCAAAATATCTTCGACGAGCCAGTTTCTATTGACCTTCCATGCCATTCTCAAAGTGTGGAGCGGTGTTTACGAATGATGAGGGAAGCTTCTGGCGTAGCTTATAGAAAATAGGCAAAAGATGGCTACATTCATAAGGTACTAATATTCCGTGAATTCATGCCATCCTTGGCAATAAAGCATTTTGGAACAAAGCATGTTGACATATAGTATGTATCAGTTAGATAATAAACGTTGATCTCCTAACTTCTTTATCATTTTCTTTCAGTTTCAACTGAAATCTAATGCCTTGAGAAACACTTATAACAACAAACCAACAACCTTGATGGTGTTTTTTTGTAGAAAAGGCCTTCGATGATATACTATATATCTATTCTTTGTGGGGATTATTCTATATTCGAGTGCGGGGATTTAATGAGATGGCCGAGTAATATTCTACGTTAATAAATAGGTCTGGAGAGGGCTTATTTATCTTAAAATACTTAAGAAATGGAACGGAACCCAAGGATAAATAATATTGCTAGCATTAATAAAATAGAATTTTATTAATTAAACTAACAAAAATAACATGGAAAATATTTACATGACCGGGGATTAAAGTGGAAGATGTACATGAAATGAAAAAGGTCATAGGATACATTTGACTAAGCGGTGGATTAAGATTTAGAGGGATTTAAATGACAAAACAACTAGAAGGGAAAGGCTTGGCTAAATCCGGGTTAAAGCCCGGAGTAACGTTGGCGACAAAGTTAAATAATTAAATGCAATTCTTAGCTTACGTATTTATAAGGTCGGCATGCAGATGAAGGCGATTTGAAGGAATGGCCATGGTCCGACCGGCAATTTCCTTTCCAGGAGGAGGTTTTTTGGGGGGAGGTTGTCCGTAACGAGGGGGGGGCAGACTTCAGGAGTGGGAGCGAAGTGGAGCTCGGAAGTACGAACGATCCTTGAGACAGGATACCGGAGATGTTGTTGGTAAACAATTGAGGTTATTGGGGTAACCAATCGTTCTAATGAAGAACGTTAAAGGGGGGGAATTAAATTACCACTGACGTGATATCAGGGGGGCGAGAACCGTTTCTTGTCGAACGGGCTCCAAGAACAATGATTGTTCTAAAGTTGTTCTCTTCTGAACAATTGAAAACAGGGGGGCCCTGTTGACTTGGCGTCTCAAGGGGCACGAACCTTGGCACTCAAGGATATATTGTCCTCTTCTGGACAATATGGGGGTTCTCGAGGTAGAGTTTCTAGGTGCACAAGGGAGACCGGATCGGCGTGATGCATGATGAAGATAATTGGGATCTGATTCAAATGCGAAATTCTATCCCATAAATAGCCGGAGCTAACCTCTCGGGGTATGGGGCAATGGAGGATTTCCATGGAATGTCCCGCTAGCGATTCGAACACTCTTATCTTCCCATAAGCCTAACTCAATCTGGCCAGATCAACGCCTGCATGCAAACGGGAGATTGAACCTCCTTGATTAAACTTAGAGCGGGGGAAGATTAGGCTCGAAAAATGTTTAGGCGTTAAGAATCCCATGCTACTCTCTTCTCGCAGGATACAAGTGGCAAGCATGAGTACCAATATGTGATAGAAGCGAGGCGTGGCTGCCTCAGCTAATTCTATCACAGTGTATATCTTTTGGGTTGAGAATTAAAAAAAAAATGAAATTTTGAGTTCTAAAAAAGAGGTGTTCCAAACATTTCTCCCAAAACATTTGCACTTTTGAAATATGTGTACTCAATTGTACAAAACCTGAAAATTGAATGTTGATTTACTGAAATTTGTTAATCGATTCTACCGCCTAAGGACTTTCGTGTTTTAATTTGATTTTTTAAACAATATATCCTATTTACAACTGAAGTTTCATTCAATTCTGACGAAAAATTAGGAAATTAAGCATATCGAAATTCTGGGTCCGTTTTGGGGGGTCACCCTGTATATAGAACAAAACTAGCTCACAATATCTCAAACCTTGTTAGCTATATCTATTTCTAAAATTATGATCAAAACAAAATATTTGCATAATCCATTTCAGTTAAACTCGGCCAAATGATTACCAAGTGAATTTTCTTTGCAACGTAAGTTCTCTGAAAAAATATATTTTTTATATTGTGATTAATTAAATGTAGGTTGGCAACGTTACTAAAGAAAATAATGTTTTTTACTCGCTACACAGTTACTAATAATATTAAACATTTTTCTTCGTTATGCAGCTACTTTGCTATATGGTCTTTCAGAAGTTACCATTACTATTTACATTAGACAGGTATTTTTATAAATAGATTATATAAAACGCGTACTATATCTATTTTTAGAAAATTAAAAAATTATATCCATGCGAACAAGTTTAAAAACAAATCTTATCTATGAGGAAGTTTACTCCTTGACCTCAGATAGCTGAATTCCTGATCCTTTTTTCCTTTAATGACCTCACTGTTCTCAGCATGAGGCAATTGCCCTGTATGTAGTAACTAATTACTATTCATTACCTGATGTAGCTTATATATTCATAATTTACTTGCATTTACAATAAGCATTAATTTATCAATTGAATTAAGTCATTCAATCCCTCTAATGTTTGTTACGGAGATAAAAATCTGAAGCTACAAGCTGGCATCTGGTAGGGCGGCGTTTTTGCCCTATTAACATCGCTACGAGTATCATTGGAAAAGAGGTGAACGCCAGAAGTGCTAATAGATATGGCTGTGTTTTATTCGCCAAGAATGTGCATCAATTCTTGCTCACTGTTCGGAGTTATTTCTGTCATCGTGTTATCTTCGTGTTATTCTTCAGGCACTGATCATAAGCTTAACTAGGAGTTCTACTTTGCTTTTTACTGTTTATCCTTCGTTCGATGAATTTTGCCATGGCGTCATCTACGAGTACCTCTTTGATGCTGCGTAAGCTGCACTTGTGATCGTAAACGCACTCATGCCATTCCTGAGCTGTCTCATGGACTTTTTTTCTCTTTGTTAACCTAGATGTGTACGTGCATCTAATTCAGAGTGAACGCCAGTCGCATGACGGCCACGAACGGCAATCGATGATTTTGAAGGGGGGCCAAAAAAAGACTTTGGTTTCTCCGTCATCTTTTTAACATAGAAAGATTAGGAAGAAGACAGCAGAGTTAAGCACAGCTCTCTTATGCACGAAGTTTTGCTTTGAAATCATATAACTATACCTAGATATAGTTATTAAAGTTTGTAGAGTTCTCTTTCAATAAAGTTTGATACTTTACCTCCGTTATTTTATGTTTAGCGTTTCCGCTTTCAGCCTTCAAATTTATTTTTAAGCGTTCAACCTATTCGTGAAAGAAGTTGTAAGGCGTGTCTTTGGGGAATACTAAACTCTACCACAGCTATTTCTGGGTGTCATTCGCTTCAGCTGTACTGTGTTCCTCTTGTTCTTGGATCTGAGCTTAAACTGAGTCTTTATTTTCTTACCAGCCTCGGGATTCTGTACACGTTAAAGAAAGAAAGAAAAACGAAATAGCTTGGAGAGAAGTATTAGCTGTTAGAGAATAAAGCGGACAGAATCGTGCCCAGATGCAAATGAAGACAAAAGGAGCACAAAATATGTCAATATCAGAACACCGGACAACGAGACAAATAATAAACCAATAAGAGAATAAAAATATAACTATCTTTACTCAATCAAATTAATTTAAAACAGTTGTGCTTGGTTACTTCATTAGGTAACTATGTAATTTTGAGAGTAACTGCGAATACACATGTGCATTCCAACCAAATTAATCAGCAACTATGTTTTTCCCTTTATACTTTGAAGACTTTTTTAAATAAATATTATTTTAAAACAACTAAAATCATATTTTTTTATGTCATTCTTTTTCAGGATATTCCTTGAGTTAAAATTAAATCCAAACCTTTGAAAATCCTTTGTCATTTATAAAATAATGGTTATATAATTTCTTACATATTAAAACCAAATATCTTTAACTGAATTATCAATAAAGGAAAGAACGTAAATATGACATTGATAATTTATCACTCGGGCAAATAAATATTCATTGCTCGACAATATTGAAATGAATTCAAATCCTTCTCGGGTCTTATGCATACGAGTACATCATAGTATGTACAGATACAATTTGATAATCTATTTTTTTCCTCTCAACGGACTGACCCCTCTTATCACCTATTCATCCACTTTTTCAGCATTTGAAAGATAAATCTTAGCCTAAAGAAGCCAAAATTGCTACTCAGACTATTTTAATTTGGCGGCGGGAGGGAGTGGGACGCTAATGCTGATCATTCTCTTGTAATTAAACCTATGTGGTATTCCTCATGCAACAGAAGCAAAAAAAAGTGTTGGTGTTTTCTTATACCTAAACAATGACGGGAATATTTTTTTGTTTTCTTTTTTACTTTACTAAATTCAAGATTCGATCCTGTTTCTTATAACTTTGATCATCTAAATCTGCTGAGCAAAGGATTTTTCGATTTCAGAGATTATTCACTTAGAAAGCGAAAAAGAATTATCCACGGAAAATCCATTGGAGTTTTTTTAACTACATTGTTAAATTCGGAATTTAATCGTTAATAGCCAATTTAATTTAATTAGATGAGCTATTTAGCTATTTTCAATTAGGATTCTCTCCTAAACTTTCGTTTAACATTTCCTACTTTCGCCTTAATCTGGTTAAAATTAAATATCGACTGGATGATTTCCCCCTTTCACATAAACTTACAATATACGAAATTTCTCCTCATCTTTATTTCTCTGATTCTGCTGAGATTGTCTTTCGATTTAATAGACTGTTACCTCTCATATGGTTTCTAACTTCTTCTAGTATCAATTTCTAATTCCTTAATTTGATTTGCCTGTCAATGGCTCTCCTTTAATTAATCCATTGCTCTATCACAAAACTGAGTTTAATTTATGTGTGGCGCTCCTGTAATTTGTTAAAGGCTGCATCATGTTTGCTCGGACCTATGATTTTATTTTAGCAAGCTTTAGAATCAGACTGAGGGAGAAGGGTATAGGGAGGACTTGTACGGCATGGATTGTGGGAGGAAGCTTAAGAAGATTGATTTTATTCCCAAAGAGAGAAAGTTACGAAAAATTAAACAATCAACTCTCCCCCTCTCCTGAATTCTGGTAATCTCCTCAACTTGAGTCAGTTTGGCTAGGAACACGTCCATTAGTCAGAGTTAAGTATTTTATATTGTGGTAAATTTGCCTAAAGACGAGGTGAATTCCTGCAATAGCAGCACAATTTAGAAACACAAAGTTGCTATTCATATTTCTTTTTGTAGAATGTTTTGTTTCAGATAGTCTAAATTAAAACTAGATGTCGTAGAATTTCTCATAGTCCGGTCCAATAATTATTCTAGTCCTTGATCTGGACACACAGCTTTTGTTTAAGTCGATGGTATTGAGACCCTATGACTTAATCTACTTTTATTATATATATATATATATATATATATATATATATATATATATATATATATATAGGGTTTAATTGCAGCTGAACGTGCGAAGGCTGGTTAGGGGCGGGTTGTGCCACGGCCAGGATTCTCACTATAAAAGTGCCACTTGATACTGGGGGGAGGGAGGTGATTGTTAAATTCGAAGGGTGCATAATACAGGTTTAATAAATTCGCCGAAGGGATTCTTAATTAAAGTCTTGCCAAAGGTACGTCGAAAAGGAGGAGCCACCAAGTAAACACACGTACAAAAATAAACTTTACTTTACAACAAAATAATAATTAGTAGCAATAGTTAAATGGGCATTCAGGTAAATAGGGATTAAATATTAAGCACGGATTAGGCTGGGCTGACAGAAATTATAAATAATAATATCAGGGAATGACTCACTTGAATCTCCTTAATAAAGGGAGGATAACAATGACGTTAAGCGCCTAGATTTATAATGACTCAATGGGAGTATCAATCAGTGTTAATTAATAGGTAATTTGAGAATAGAAGGACACTGGTTTACAGATTACTATTAATTGTGATGGATTGGAGAGACGACTACTCAGGTCCAGACGGGGTGGTTCGTGTGGCGTTAACACGAGTTCTCTGGGAGAGGAGATATAAGAAGACGGGTTTGGGCTGCTGACTGCAGTTCCGGTTAGCTCACTCCTAACTGGATGTGACATTAACAAATAGTTACTTTATTTGGATGTTCCTTTTTTTCTCAAGTTACGTTGAGCAACAGAGCGTATTATTCTAGTCACAGACCTCTGCGGGGCGAGATTTGCCTCAGGAACACTTTGAGACAGCGACCAGGATGACTCAGCAGGCGCGCGTTGGCAGTCGATACTTTATGGCAACGACTCTAGCTCAACGTGAGGATTACGCGAGTAGGTCTGGAACACTTCTGCTGAAGGATGAACGGCGTTGCCCTTTATACTGCGGAATTTGTGAATTCGAGAGAGAGGGATTCCCTATACGATAATTCGCTTATCGCGGCGCCTTCTGGACAATCTCCTTGGTATCATGAAGAGGGCAAATAGAATTTAGGCTTCTCTCTGAGATAGGCCTTCTTCCGTCAGACTTCCTGTTGCCTGTTAGGGGAAAAAGCGGATAACGACTTAGGTCAGGGGGAAGGCGGAGGAGAGCAGGAGAATGTCAAGGGGACGAGGAGACGAAAGTCAACTCAGACGACAAATCTCTTTTGTTCCCACGATCGCCTGGCGGCATGTTGGTGTGTCCTTTTCAAACCCTCACACTAGAAAACTTATTGTTCGTTTCTTTTTATGCAAAATTTCTTAAATAATGAGGGCTTAAATAACGAGATCATTAATTGTTTATGAGTGGTTTAATTATTCCGGGGAAGCAGAACTGAGATTTCGAATAATTCTTCAAATATTCCTTTAATTTGAGGTGTCAGTCATAATATTTTCTCGCTATTTTCTAAATTTAATTTTCATTTACTCTCTTGAGGTTCTAATTATCTTGATTTAATAATGTTTCGATCCTTTAGGACACTGAGAATAAAATTAAGTAAAATTGTGAAATACTAGGCTAAAATTGATCTCGATAAATCCTCCCTCTTTTCTTTAAATCAGTTGGAAAATTTAACTATATGAATGTAATTTTAATATAAATCACTTAACTTAAGTATAAACCATCCCTCATATCTTGATATTTTTTCATATTTAGTTATATTATTCACAAATATGTATGATAAATATTGTGTACTATGTATCATTTTTAATAATTAATATGACTAAAAGTTACGAATTTACAAAAGCACTGAGCGAACAAATCCAGCAAATGTTTAGTATTACAATTAGAAATTGCTAGAATAAATGTTCTTGATATGCTGTCCCAACCACTAAATAACAATAACAAAATACAAGGGCCATGTATTAACGAGAAGAAGTAGCACCAAATTTCTTACGATACCAACGAAGGAATAATATGTCCTTTGGGCTAGACTACAGAGTCACAGAAAAGGCGTTCTGAACTTGCAAGTGGGTTCAAAGAAGGTTTAGGGTAAATTGGAGAGTTAAAGATCACGGAAGATCTGACATAACAAAGATAAAAATGTGTTCATTGGCTTAATGATGGAAAAAATTTGATAGATGAAAAATGGTCTAAATTTATTTTTTTTCCGATGGAATTTATTACTAAGTATTTAAGTAGGTTTTTACATGTAAGGTAATTCCATTTAAATATATTTGGGAATCGCTTATTTGAAAAATATCGCTTTTTTGTAACAAATTTGCAAACTTACACTAATTCTGATGCTTTTTGAGAGAAAGACTTGGAGATCGATTCCAGCAATTGTTTAAATTGGTACCAAGGTTCAAGAATGGATGAGGTTCAATCATGATAGGGATGTCGGAAATCTATGCGACAATTTAACTCTCTTAAGTTTCCTCTGGGCGAAACAACTGTCAAATTTCCATCTATCGAAGGGATGAGAGAGGAAAGATTTCGTATCCTTTCCTTTCTATTGTGTATCTTTGCTCCAGTTAGTTAACTACGCATTAGCAAATTTATTTCCCTAAGCTCAGCCGTTTGTCTTATTGGATTAATTCTAATTTTCCCATTTTGGGAAATGTCCTAGCTTATCTCACGTGTTGTATGTAATATAAAATTCGGTGATTGGATAATATTAAATCCTGTGTTACGCGCCATTACAGGGCACGCGTTTATCAGAATAAAGTTCCCAATATCAGCAACTGCGAGAAGTGGCGAAAAGTCAGAATTAACATTCAGAAAATTAAGACCCTTCCTCTATCTCCCGGTAAAACATCAAACATTGAAATGAGGCGAATATAATGCAAGTACTTCAAGTAGGATACTGTTATTATCACCCACATAAAAATCTTTGCAGCTTCACAGATTTTGTTACCTAATCGTAACTTTATAGAAAAGATATTCGTTATATATGTCTGCGCCAAGCTAATACACAAAAGGGTGGTAACACAAGTTTTAAGCAGAACTACACTGAAGGGAATACAACTGAAACAAATCAAGGCGAGTCTGTATTTCAATAATTCACGACTTTGCCCCACAACTCCCAAAAGGGTTACTCTATCGATGTAATAAATGATAACAGTGAGAAATTGTCATAATAAACATAGGAATAAGTAATAGAAGAATTTTTACCTGACTTAGTTCAGGAACTCGTGATTTTCGCAGAAAAAAAGAGGCAAAGTCACTTGGAACTCAAGGTTTCCCAGCACGAGTTTCTGCGCAGAAGAGTAAGTGACGCCATGGATTAGATGAATACAGTAATTCTTAACTTACACTACTATTCACTAAACACAGAACAACACTATACAATAAAAATCGAACATAAATAGCACCAGTAGTAATCTATGCACGACTTTTTAATTATGAACGATTATGAAAGAAAAAATACAAAGGGAAAGAAAAAAATACAAAAGCTATTAAAATCTGCACAAAACCTGCTTGATGGCAATAATCGTTAAAAAATAAAAAAAACAATTACGATTAAACGAAATTAAGAAAGTGTGCGAGTTAAATTGGTAAATGGGTGAAATAATAATAAAACAATTTAAAATAACTAGTAGCAGGAAGTATAAAAATATAGACTTAATATAAAATTACATGAAACCCAGACTTGAAAACTAGCCAAAATAGACACATGATCAATATATTGACAAATTAATTAAAACTTCAAAGGCAAAGAACGAATAAAAAAACAAATACATTCCACATCAGCAGAGCAAACTATGTCCAATCATTTGTCATTTATTACTTGTCGTCTAGTATAAACCAATAACATCCAACTTCTACCGTAAGCGTTAAAAAGGGAAAATGACCTGATTTCAAAACCAAACGAGGATTAACTGAAGCATACCGTGAAATAGAAATTAAGATGGAATTCACCAACATAATAATTGCAACAGGATATGGCACAACAAAGAAAAAATAGACGATGGAAAAGAACAGCAAATCACCGACAAACCATGATAACTGGTGGAATTTGTCGAAGATTAGTATTGCAGTTTCCTACATGTATCACTGGATAGGAAGAAACAAAAAACATTTCCTAAGCAAATTAATCTCTCATTTACTTTTAACATGGAATCAATTTGAATAATCTACTGCGATCATACTGGTGAACTATTAAATGTTGACCAAGAGTCAATTCAGAGCCAGCAGAGAGTGAAAAGCCTACCCTTTAGCAAACTTGGAGGCTTACAAAGTTAAAGTTAAACAAGGTCTGTTGACCAAAGTCTCCTGCCTGTAAAACTTTCAATAATTCCACGACTAACCTTGGAAGGACCTCGTAAATTATATCATTCGAAAGGGAATGTAAAACAATATTATGGTTTCAAATTTCGTTCGAATCAGACGAAGAGTTATGAGGCTATTTCTAAATAATTCCCCAGCCTACCTTGGCTGGACCTTGGCAATTATATCATTCAAGAGAGAATTTACAGAACATATGGGTTTCAAATTTCGTTAAAATCAGACCACTAGTTATGATATTATTGGCAAAACAAAATAATTCCTTGGCTGACCTTGCGCACGCGACTAACAATATATACCTAACCACCTAACCTGATCAAATTTATAGAACATTAAGTGGAAATAATAGACAATGCGTGAAGCAATGGAAAGAGGCGACGAATAGACAATACCCACTAGGAACCTTAAAAAGATACAACAATTAAAAAGGACAACAGTTAACACTTTCATTTTGCCAAATGAAGAATAGCGAGTATAATATAGAGAAAGAATAGAAATAAATACTTTTAAGTTTCGATAGATATCTCAGAACAAAAACTTCCTTGACAGTCTTGAGAACGTGTCTATTTAATGCAAGCCTGAATACAAGATAATCCCAAATGAATTGAAGGAGGACAAAATGAGCTTTGTGCCCAAACCCTGAAAACCGACAATGCAGGTGTAAAACTACAGATCTATATCGTGATGGAGCTCATTGGAAAAGATTAATGAAAGATAACACAGGGGAACAATTTTAATCACATTTTCTGGTGACATAGATTTATCTGCCAATCTTAATCCCTGTTTTCATGTTGATTTCAAATATATAATCCATTTTAACCTACTGCTATAGTTATTATGTAATTTCTATTTTCTCGTTTCCCCGAAAACTGCCCTCCGGACAGACAGAGAGGGTGCTTGTAGAAAGCAAATACTTCACAATACGTAGTAGTAAGATAGTAATAAGTGTTATTGTGCAAAATATTGACATTATTGTTTCTTTTTCAGGTCTGCTGATGGCTCCGTCAAGAGGAAATTGCGTGAATGATCCAGATATTTTCTGCTACATATGTGATGTTACATGCTAGTTTGTCAAAGGCGCATTATATAAAACTTTGTGATCCGCACTTATAAAGCATACTTTGATGTACCACTTTGCGATCAAGATAAGGAGTAGGCCCCAACATGCTGTTTGCCATAGTTGTGTGGAACATCTTCGTGAGTGGACGAAAGGAGAGAGAAATGGTCTTTCGTTTGAAATCCCCATGGTGTGGCGAGAGCCAAGGGATCATGTATCCGACTGGTATTTCTGTCTGGTGAATACTAAATAGATTGGCAAGAAAAATCGGCACAAGTTCGACTACCCCAACATTCCCTCGACGATCCGGCCAGTACCTCATTCTGAGTCTTTACCAATTCCAATTTTCAGTGGATATGCTTCCTCCGAGGATGAAAATAATGTACCTGATATAGACATCCATAGATTTGATTCAGAGTCTGCAGATTCATCATCAGATGGTAAACAGTCATTAGCTCCTCAGTTTCAATCAAGAAGATTTGAATGACTTGATACGTCTTGTTTTTAAGCATTGCCTCCACCTGATAAACCTAATTGCCTCTTAGAAGCATTTTTCCAAGTTTAAAAGCATGAGTAACGACAGGAGTGGGCTAAAGAATGCAGCCTTTATTAGCCCGAGTATTTACCCAAGGAGAGACTCCCTCGTGACCCTTCTCCCTTTCCAGGAATGCAGTGATCGCCTGAGGCAAACGCAAGCCGAGGCTTCGTTCGCATTACTCAAACGATGGATCATAGTCCCCCTATCTTCTATGGGGTAAGCTCCCTCACTCCAGGCGTGCATATTAACCCGTGTCACCAGGAATAGAAAAGATTGTGCGAGGAAAGCTCACGTTGAAAAGACGATTCTACTCCTCCTCGATTCGGGTCGTCGTACGCCGAAAGCAAGGACTCTGCGGGATAAGTCAAATAGCCCTCCTGGATAACTCAAATATCCACCCTGGATAAGTCAAGTATCCTCTTCCTGGATAAGTCAAAAATCCTGTCCCCGTTAAGAACACCCGTCTGACTCTGTGAAACGTTTCCATCCTTAAAGAAGAACTCAAGTCTTGTCCCAAAGGCTTTATTGATGATTGATCTTTGCGTGAGGGCCCTTAATTACGCACATTCGTCAAATCAATCCGTTTTGACGTCTCAGAAGAAACTTACTCTCCGTTTTCTTCGAATAAATTCTATCAGAAGAATTCCCAGCTTCCACTCTTTAAGGTTTCCCCCCACCCCCACCCCTCGTTATCACAAAGGAATATTTCAACTTCGAGTAAGTTGACCCTAGGCCCCGTCGAAGTGAACTCAACTTCTATTCCCCTTCTTGGCCAGAAAAGACCATCGTATTTCCCCTTCATTTGTACAAGGTATTGTAATAAATATTTTGGCTCCCCTAATTTTATAATTACCGCCTACCTTCCCCCATTATCATTGTGCGTTTACTAAGTCACCGAGTAAAGCCCACTTTAAATCCTTTCCTGCTGACCTATTTTAATTCATGCAAATACCTAATTTCATTACTTGCCCGTTGACCACTCTAATGATTTGTCTTATTGTATGTATTCCTATTTTGTATCATTTCAACCTAAGTTATTTATAATTATTAAAGTCTATTTTTGTCGAATCCTTTGCTTTCAAACTTTGAGCTCATTATAGCCGTGTAGTTACCTTGTAACTAAGTGAGACTTAAACAACTAAGCCAATAAGGAATCAAAGCAATACTATTGGATTAGCCCTCTCTTACGAGAATCTGACCTGGTAATCTGACTCGGCCGACTAAAAGGTATAAAAAAACTCCACGCACTCTAAAATCTAATTATAGGTATGGTTAATAAAACTTATTCCACGACAACGTGATTTGGCGCTCTCCGAGAAAGCTGGAAAACTTTAAGCCTCTAGGTTGAGTGAAAGACATATGCTTGGCATATCAGTTTGGGTAGCATACTATTGAACAAGGAAGAATACATTTGTTAAGTATTTCTCTGAAGACAAAAAATTGTATACTGCCACGATGTTCTTGGTCTTTTTACCGAGTTGGGACTTGGCACCTATAGCCCTGCTGAGTGGGCACTGTTTTTAGATAGCTCCAAGCGTAGCCTCAAGTGTGTTTTTTTGCATAATGGCAATGACTTTGGTGCAGTTCCTCTCGGTCACTCTGTCCATATGCGAGAAACACACTATGACATAAGAATGGTCATGTATTTTCTTAACTATCATGAACACAATTGGATCATATATGTAGACCTTAAGATAGTCTACTTCCTCCTTGGCATGCAGTTGGGATATGCAAAGTTTCCATGCTTTATCTGTATGTAGGACAGTTGAGCTCGTGACAAAGACTTGGTCCTCAAAAGATTCGCTAGTTCAAGAAACTTTGGAAGCATGAATGCCAAACATTGTTAATTAGCTAATTGTAAGTCGAGAGAAGATCATTTTTTCTCCACTTCATCTCAAACTGGGGTTGATGAAGCAGTATGTCAAGGCATTGAGCACTGACAATTATTGTTTGCAGTACATAGTCTCGGCGTTTCCTGCTTTTTCATGCCAAAATATATAATGAAGAGTATTTGATGGTCCCCAAATCCGAAGGCTTTTGAGTGATTCTAGATTCGTGACACCATGAGTGTAAAGGAGAAGGCAGCCTGGCTCTCATTTTCTGCCGTTGTTCGTTACTTTTTGTGAAACAAAAAAGGGGAGGACTACGAGGATGTGGTTACTAATTTTCTTTTAGCATATCGTGATCTTTGATGCACATCAGTGTGAAGCTGCATTTCCTAAATAGTCACTTCGATCGATTCTCAGAGAATCTGGGAGCCATGAGCGACGAACAAGGGGAACGCTTCCATCATGATTTGATGACGATGGAAGAGCGCTACTAAGATCACTGGGATAGACAAATGATGGTGGACAACTGCTGGACGATAAGAAGAGATCAACCAGAGAAGACTTACAAGAGAAAGAGTTACAAACGAAAATTTTTGCCCGATTGAAATCAAGAAGAGGTCCTCCAGCCTGGTGTACGGTCATTAATAAATTTATATCTATTTGATTACAGTAGTTGTAATCCGAATATTTAATTCAAATTCTTCTCATATGCAATAAAATGTTCGTGCAAAGAAACCTGATACAAAATGACTTCAGAGCATGATGATAGGTATGATGAAATGAAAATTATTGAATAATATTAGTTATTGATATTACAAAAAATCTGTAGCATTTAGAGAGAATCTGATTTCAGATTTGGATTAGGTATGCTCGAATAAGGTAGGAAAATGTACTTTTGTCAATTCACCAAATACATTGTTTCCCAGTGTAATCAATCATAAATTAACAGAACACATAAATAGACAAACCAGTTAAACAACTACAATTCTGGTTTATAAAAATAAATATAAACCGATAGCAGTCAACGTCGTCATAGAAAAATTAACAAAATTCAGAGAGGAAATACAAACATAGATTAGGTGTGTAGAGGTATATCTAAAGATTTCGATAAAGTTTGAGAAAGGGGAATACAACACCAAATACTCCTAGTTATAGGGAAGTAACAAGAAAATTAAAGGTATCCTATACGACTATGTAATAGAAAGACATGCTTACATAGTTTGGGCCTAACACTAAGGATTCAAATTTAAACTAGAAGTTAGTCTACCCCATGGAGATGTCTCTGCTCCGTTACTATACCCGGTGTTAAAAAAAATAAAAATACTTCGAACCTTTGTTGATATTCAAATTATATTCATTATTTAATTTATGTAAATTAAACCTTTTTTTCGTTAAGTTGGTACGACTGCTTGGTTTGTTTACCTTTGGAGTCTACTTTTGTTTGGGAATTATTGATGGATTTGCTTTTATGGAACATTTTGGCAGTAAAATTTTAATCTTGAACTTTGTTCTAAAATTTGTACTTTGTATTTTTTTGCTTGACTTAGGGCACTTGATTTTGGTTAGAATTGTTGAATATTTCATAAATATAGTAATTGGTACTTTAGTTAGGTCTGTGGCCTGGGGGAGTTAGACAGGTATGCTCTTTGGACCTTTAATTTCTATATAGAGTTAAAAATTAATTTATAAGAGGATGTTTAGGATATCCTTATCCCCCAAATAAATTGGAAGGCCTCTCAATCGGCTTACAGGTAAGCACTTATATTTTATGTATTGAAGATTTTAAAAACAATTCTAAAACAATTTTTTTTTAATTATTTTTGTTTAAATAATTGTTAGTGAATTGAGGTGCCTTCTAGAATTTATTTGTATATATTTTGTGATTTTGTTTATATTAAACTAAATTATGTTTTCTGAAGAAGATAAATTCCATACAGAATCTAAACAAGTTATTGGTGGACTTATTATAATTAGAGCTTTGTCTAAACGAAAACTATTTCTTTATATAAAACTCATCTTACACGAATATATGAGCTGATACACAATATAAAAGAAATAGATAATGAAATTTCCACAAATCTTGTTGGACATAATTTCCAAATATGTGATTATTATTTTTTTGAAAATGAGTTTGATGGTCAGGTTGATTAACTTTTTAATGTTAATTATGAATTAACTGTATTCGAATCCTATAAAGAAAGATCTACTGATCAATTAGATAATTCAACTTTAAATTCAACTGAACAGTTTTTATCTACCCAAAATAAAATGAATTTAAATGAATTTGAAGGTTTAACAGAGGATAAGTTCGCATTTGCAACTTTTTAATCAGTTTAATAATGTTATTGATGGTCGTCATAATCTTACTAATGTAGCTAAGTTAGCCTATCTTAAAAGCTATTTGCGTGGCTATGCTTTCAAAGTTATTAGTCACTTGTCCATAAATGATGAAATTATTCTGTAGCTATCCAATTGCTTAGAGATGAATTTTTCGATATCCCTTTTCTTATTGATGAAACATTTAAAAGGATAATTTATCTAAAAGTAGAGGATTGTAACTTTCAGTCATCTCGAATATATTTAAATGAAGTTAGGGCCTCTATATGTGAACTTAAAAATCATGGCCTGGATTTTCTTGAGGAAGACACACCGGGTTGTGCATTTTTAAGTCACATCATATTTTATAAATCGCCTAACCCTTTGTATAGGTAATTGGTACACAAGATAAACAATAACTACCCATCTTTGGATAAAAATTTTTATAATTATAATGAAGTTTGAAAACTTTAAACAAAACTACTAGACTAAATACTTCCAAATTTGAACTTAAAGGGAGATGCCTAAACCTAACATTATGGCAGAGGTAACCAAAAACAAGACCCTTTAAAACACTTAACAGGTTCCTCACAAAACTTATAATTAAATAAATGAGAAGGGTTCTAGTGTTGAATGTTTGACAAATCAAACAACGGTTAATGAAAAATTATTTATGGAAAAGGCTGGAACTTTGAATATAGACCATGTAAATTTTGTAATATTTCTGGATACTCCATGAATAAAGGTAATATATTTAAACTTAAAATGACAGATTGAAGAAGTGTGTAGCGCTTTCTTGATGTAAAAGCTGTAAAACCTAATTTTATGTGTAATAAATGTAGCCAATATAACTATATTACGGCTTTATCTCCTAACCAGCAAGATAACTCTGTAAACTTAGGTTTTACATCTAGTAAAATGGGTAACCTATCTTCGATTTTACCTACTATTACATTAAAAATAAGCAAAGGTTCTAAAATTCAAAAGGTCCGATGTTTCATTGACTCAGGAAACAAAAGATCATATCTTTCTTCCAAGGTAGCCAAAAGACTTTGTGATAATTATGATAGTTTACATGAAGTGAATTACAGTATACAGACCTTTATTGGTACGGAAGAGAGAAATGTAAAACAGGTAGGTTTTAAATTTGGGCCTGAGGGATACCTATAAAAAAGCAATGCCCTTCTTAATGGATAATGTTTGAGGTTTAAATTTTGAAGTCAATTTTATTGGTAATTCCATTTGGAAATGTTGATCATTTTTTCCTTGAAGATCAGTTAAAAGAATATTATAAAAACGATAACGTAGCTTTAGAAAGTGATAGACAAAATACATTGGTTAATTTAATCATGAATCCTATTAAGTCTTACTTTAATCCTCTAGCAAATATCGTAACAGATTCTAAAATTCATAATGGAATTGAAAATTTACTTTTCTGGGAATCTTTTGGCATTGAGAGTCGAGTACTTACCATCTAATGATAAATTAAAGGTTCAAGAATTTAGGGAGAACCTATAATTTATAGATGAGCATTATCATGTTAAATTAGCCTGGAAAGATGAAAAAGGAGAAATATTCTCTTCTAACTGGCGAATTGCTCTTAAATCTTTGAATAATGTAGTTAAATTCTTAAAAAATAAATGTTTATATGAAGAATATCATAAAGTATTTAAAAAGGAAGCTGAAAATGGTATAATAGAGAGAATGGATGTTATACCTTCTAAATATACTGAATTTATTTGGATTGAAAATAGGCCTGTACTTAAATTTGAGAAGCAAGTAACAACAAAAGTGAGGCCTGTATTTAATTGTTCTGTCAAAAGTAATGCTGATGGTATTTCTTTAAATAAAGCTGCCTATCCTGGTGTAGATTTAATGGGGTCTTTGATCAAACTCATGCTTGACTTTAGGTTAAATGAATATGTAGTATTAAGTGATATTAAGCAGACCTTTCTCATGATTAAACATAAGGACGAAAATGACAAAAGAAAGTTTTGTTTTTTCTGGAAATAAAATTGAAAGTTAACATCTTATAGATATACAACTATAGTTTTAGAATTTACTTCTTCACCTTTTGTCTTACATTATGTAATGCAACATCATGTTTATCAATACCCTAAGGATATATGTACGGAACTTTTGAACAATAACTTTTTCGTAGATAATTTGATATTTGCAGGAAATACTCTTGATGAGTTAAAATATATTTATGAGCAAACTTTTCAGGGAATAGCAGAAAGAGGTTTTAATTTGAGCTCATAGAATACCAACTGTGATACACTGCAAAATATTATAAAAAGTAATGGTAGGCTAGTGTAGCATAAGCAACCCTATGAGAAGATATTAGGTTGTCTGTATAGTGTGGCAAAGGATGAATTTAGTTTGTCACCAGTATATTGTAATCAAGAGGATGATACTAAATATTTAATTTTGGCTGAGATTTCAAAGTTGTTTGATCTTCTGGGATTTGCACTTCTTGTAACAATTAGAGATAGATTAATCATCAGACAAATTTGGCTTTTAAAATGTGACTGGAATGATAAAGTTACCATTGAAATTATTTCAGAATGAAAAAAAATTGCCTCTGATATTGACAAACTTTCTCTAAATACTTTTTCTAGAAGTACAATGAATGTTAAATATTCTTATGCACTACATATATTCTGTGACCATTCACAAAAATGTTATGGGTTTGTGGCGTATGCTTGTGGATCTGAGGGGTGCATTTTTTTATTTGCCAACAGTAAAGTTGCTCCCTTGAAACCAATGAGTATTCCTGTACTGGAGCTAATGAGCGTCATATTAGCCTTCAGGTGCCTACCTTCCCTCTTACAAGCCTATAGTAAAATTAACTTTGAGTTCATAAATATTTGTGTAGATGCTCAAATAGTTCTTTCATGGATCTTGACTGGTGATCCCAAAACTAAATCTAAATTTACTTTGAATAGAATTAAAGATCTTGAAAACTTGGCTAATGAATTAAAAAGTAACTATAAGTTACATATTGCTTTTAGATATATTGATACAAGGCAAATTTCTGCTGACTTTATAACTAGGGGTCTGACTATAAAAAATATGTTGAAAATAATAAACTTTGGATGCATGGGACTGATTTGATTTGTAATAATTTTGAACACTGGCCCAAATATCAGTTGATGTGTCTATCTCCTGAAGTCACGAGTTTTAACATAGTGAATTCAAGAGTCAGCGAGGTTTATATTAAGCCCCCTCCCATTACTGATTTGACTAAATTTTCTAATTTTACCAAGATTTTTAAGGTTAAAAAGTGAATTTTCAAATAGGTATCTTCTGTTAAAAACTGCAATCCATATGAAAAGGTAATGAAGTGCTTATTGAAAATTATTCAACAGGAAGGTTTTCCAGATGAAATTAAACTTCATAGAATTGTAAACAAAATTAGATGTGAAACCTAATTTAATGAATAACTTGAACTTATTACTTGATAGTAATAGCTTACTGAAATCAAAATTAAGACTTTTTAAAAGCCTTTACTATAGTTATGATGCCTTAAACCTTATTTTATTAGGTAAACAACATTACTTGACTAAACAATTAATCCAGCATTGTCATTGTAAAGTCCAACATCTTGGACTTGGTGCTACCTTGAACCAACTTAGAAATCAGGGATTCGGGATTCCCAAGGCCAGACAGGCTTTCTAAAAAAACTTTAAATAATTGTATAATATGTAAAAAGGTAAATACTTTTCCCTTTAAATTATCTTAATTTAACAGATTTGCCGAAACACCGAATGAATTTAGTAAAACTTTATAATCATGTGGGAATGGATTTCACAGGTCGTGTTTGAGTTAAAAATGAAGTAACACGGATGGATCGCAAAATGTTTATCCTTGTTTTTACTTGTTTAAATATACGAGCTATTCATAAGCAGCTTCTCCCAACATGTCAACAAAGTGGTTTTTACTTGCATTTCAAAGGGTTTGCAGCTTGTACACCCTCCATTCGTATTTGTACACCGATAATGCAAAAACTTTTAAGAAGGGTAGAGATATCTTATCTGAAACTTTAAACTCTGGAGATTTCAGTGAAGAACTTGGTAGAAATAATAGTAAACATAATAATTCCATAGTATTCAACATGGATAGGTGTCACATGGGAAAGACTTATTAGGATCTTAAAGAGTTACCTTAATAAAGTAGTAGGTCGTCAAAGATTGACTTATTTTCAATTTTTAACTGTACTTTCTAAAGTGCATAATGCTATAAACTCTAGACCATTAACCTATCGCTCTAATGTGGATGATTTGGAAGTTATTACGCCTAATTCTTTTCTTAAATTTAATTGTAATTCTAGCTTAATTCTTAAGGAGCCAACTGAATTAAATATTGATGCTGATCCTGATACTTTAGAAAAAAACTTTACAAGTTCAGGATCAAATTTTTCAAACCTTTAGAAAACTTTGGTATGAAAAATACTTGCTAAATTTAAGAGAGCAGAGTAAGAATAATATTCACCAAAGTGAATGGAAAAATAGAATAAAGGTTGGAGCTATTGTCCTCATAAAGAAATTTAATAAACCTAGGCCCTTTTAGCTCCTTGGAAAAATAATGGAAATTTTTTATTTTTTTCGATAACAAAATTAGATCTGTTAAAGTTAAACAAGGTAATAGACTAGTTATGCATCACCTAATAGGGAATTTATATCCACTTGAACATTCAATTACCCATAAAGACTGGAATGACTCAAGAAAGAGGATATGTCCTTAGAAAATTGTCCGACATTAGAAATTCAAAATAATGAAAATATAAATAAATCTTTAAATTCCAGTAGTACTACCGAAAGTAGAGCTTAAAGAAAGGCTGCTCTTAAATTTAGAGACGATATTCAACAAAATCTTAAATATCTGTAAATTAAATTTTTTTGACATGTTAATGTAATTTATTTTCATTTTTATCAATGAAACCCTGTTGTTGGTCGGTGTGTAAAAGAATTAAAAATACTTCGAAGCTTTGTTGATATTTAAATTATATTTATTATTTAATTTATGTAAATTATACCTTTTGAGGGTTAAGTTGGTACGACTGCTTGGTTTGTTTACCTTTGGAGTCTACTTTTGTTTTGGAATTATTGTTGGATTTGCTTTTGTTGATCATTTTGCCATTAAAATTTCAATCTTGATCTTTTTTCTCAAATTTGTACTTTGTATTATTTTGCTTGACTTAGGCCACTTGGTTGGAATTGTTGAATATTTCATTAATATAGTAAGTGGTACTTTACTTAGGTCCTTAGCCTAGGGTTAATTAGACTTGAAAGTTCTTTTGACCTTTAATTTTTATATTGAGTTAAAAGTTCATTTATAAGAGGATGTTTAGGACATCCTTATCCACAAAATAATTCGGAAGGCCTCTCAATCGGCTTTCAGGCAAGCATTTATATTTTATGTATTGAAGATTTTAAAAATAAAAATAAATCAAGAAATCAAGAATGCCTCAAACTACAATTCACAATGATGTTTCATTTGATTGTCTTTCTTTTAAGGAATTAAATATGCAAGCAAGAATAACAGCAGAAGAAAAAACATTAATGAATAATTACGAAAACATGTAAAATACATTAGTACCAACAAGAATAGGTGTAAAATTGTTCCAGTATACACGAACAAAATCTTAAACTTCTAATTTGAAGGAAAAAGAAACAGATACAAAAACTAATACAAAGCTTTAGGATTAACAAGAAAAAACAAAAAAATGTTGAGAAAAGAATGAATAAAGGAAAGCTGCGACGTAAACTGATCTTCATATGTTAAAATTTACAAAGACGATAAAAGAAAAATATATCAGACATAATACAATCAATGCTAGTATACAATAGAGTAGCAAGGCGCACTATCACCAAAAGAAGCATAGTAAAGTTACAGAGGAAATAAAACAAGGTAATTTATTTAAAAACAAAAACACGAACGGCAGAGCTAAGAAGCCAAACAGAATTGTCTAGAGATTTAAATTTGAAACCCATCAACAAATTTATAGAAAAGAGAAGAAAGAAAACACTCGTAATGAGATAAGAGGATGGAGAGATGAACTTCTCAACCAGATATAAAGCATAGAATGCTGGAAATACCATCGACTTTTCCCAAAGTAATGCACGAATAAGGTAGAGCCAAGTGTGGAAACGATTTATATAAATAAGAAATACGAACATGCAAAGTAAACAAAAAGTAAAATACAATTATACTAATGAGTAGAACAAATATCGAAAACCATTTCCAATTCTAGAGTATATTTTATCACATCTGAACGTAAAATTTAACACCGATTAAGATATTCGTAGTTATATCATCGCTGTTTAATACAGAAAGTAACCTACTTAAATTTCAACATTCACCTTTATTCTAAAAAGTAAGGCCCCTTTCGAACTACACTAGTAAACTTAGCGACTATTGGATCGTATATTGCCTTATTAAGCAGCAAAGCATCCCGTTTTTCCTTGTCATGTTAATATAGGGAAATTTGGCATTATATATTTGAAACCTTTTTTAAAAAAATTTTCGAAAAGAGAGAAAAGAAGATGCATAGAAGAACTTTTCAAACAGATAGAGAGCATAAAATGCTGGAAATACCATCGACTTTTCCCAAAGAAGTGTGCAAGCAATTTACATAATTAGGAATACGAACATGGACAAATAAACAAAAGAAAAACCATTATACTAAAGGGTTAAACAAAAAATCGAAAATTGACTGAATAAAAAGCCTGTCAAAGCGGCAATTTGCTATAGTGTATATTGCATTAAAAAGGATGAAAGAAATAAAAACCGAACTGAATAAAACAAAGTAATTTAAGTATAAAGCCAATTTATACTCTGAAAGTGTTGAATAGCTTGAATAAAAAGTAAAAATACATGCAAAGAAGTTCTGTCAATGTAAACCGTTATATTCATAGCTAAAAATTAAAAAGAATTAAAAATTGAACAAATTATGAGAGAAATGTAAGTACACAAGAAAACATATCAAGAAGTAGTAAGTTATAAATAATAAAAAGCATTTGATCACAAGAACAAATACATTTAAAACCAAATAAACACAAAGAAAATAATTTAAACCCTTGAAGCTTATGTTATTAATTTCTTTTTCAAATACTTACTTCCATCAATATTCTGACATGGTCAGAAAAGGTAAATAGAAAGGAGATAGGAAAATATGCACATCACGGTTTGGATGCTTCATTAAGCAGTATGTTGACTAACATTCTAGCTTACTTTATTGCCCCCTTCTTTACCTCTAGTTATTTTAATAAGTACTTACATTAATCTCGTCCCTCACACAATCCCACCCTATGTAATCATTCTGCTGTGAGTCTTATGACGTTCTGATGAAAATGGTTCAAAAGAGAACAATAATGGGCCAGGCCTTCGCCTCCCATCCTCTTCCCTAGCTCCTCCGTTGTGTGTCAGGAATAAGGTCAATTGAGGGTTTAGAATTGCCTGATATGTTCGTTTTCTTTGACGTTCCTTTTCCTCTCATTATATTTAAGGAGTTAAAGGATTTGAACAAAAGCGTACTAGGCATCTCATTGAAAGACGTTCCACGAATAGGGAGGAGCTAATTGCATTATTCCAAGGGTCTCGTCAAGACTACAGTAAGACATAAAACCGGTTGTGTTTATGGTGGAAACAGCTTTCTTAGAAAAAGCCAGCAAGGATGTGGCCTTATCATAAGCTCCTTCATGATAACACATTTGGATAAAAAACACCGGATCCATCAATTTCCTACATCATCCCACCATCATTGTCATCATAAAGACTCGATAACAAAAGAAGAATAGATAAGCGGAGCAAATTCCTCTGGTCCAAAATAAAAGCCATGGAATATATATTGATTAAAATAAGAAAATTGAATGTTGAATTATTAAAATACAATATAAATCAAAATCAAACAAAAGTATCAATAAGGACGCTTCCCAGACAGATCTTGCCAAAAAAAAGCAAAACTATATAAGTTGTTTAGGCATAACTGAAAGTCGCCATCATCAAAGATATTGATGTCAACAACAGCTTCATCTTTATGTGCGCAGGGAACAGGAACGAAGGTGTCGATACGAATTTGTTCAGCGGAAGGCACAAGCACACTCGAGAAAACTAGGATGGAGCCCAAACTCAGTCCCTCGCAAGTGGAAGCAAACGATATAATGTTTAGAAAAAGATAGATGGATAAGCGTGCACAATTGCAGAGAAGAAAAAGCAGAAAATGAAACAAAACAAGTATAGATCAAATTAAAAGAGATCAAATTTAATCAACACACGCATATCCCCAAAGTAACATTAGTACTTATATATATAGCAATCAAAGCTTCCTTTAAGGGAATTTTGCTTTATATATGAATATTCTTGTTTGAACAATAAAAAAGAGCTCTTTTCTCATATTAAGTTTTGCTAAACATGTTACAAGTTGGAGGACCATACTACAGTCAATTCACAAAGATATAATACTCCCATTTAAAAATAAGCACATGAGGGAAAGAGCACAGAGACAAAAATTCAGGCCAAAAACTTGGTTAAACTGCAGCAGAGACCATACAAAAATGCCATTCATTTGTCCCTAATGAAAGCACACATTAACTAGAAAGATAAATTTAAAAGGGTTAATTACAAATCGTAAACTTGCGTGACAATAAGAAAAATGCAATAATCCCCCCACAGAGAAAATCAGTCCATACTTAGCGGAAGTACTGGCAAAAATCTTTACGTCTATAATTCATTCACATTTTTTAAACATCGACAAAATAAATGCTACAAAGATAGGCTAAACTGCATATTAAATGGAAATAGATGCCCATAGATGAATGTCATCAAAATACTAAATCTACCAAATAAATTAAGCTTGTCACGAACAATGATTAAGAAAAAGGCAAAAAAAAGATAATCATGCTAGTGAGATAACAGTAAACCAAAGCACAATGTACTTTTCAAGGACACCAACACTGAAACAAAGAACTGCAAAGAAACTACCAGACAGCCAATTACCCAAAAGATGTCTCGCGTCAAAGCATCACGTAAAATATGATAAAACAAGCAAAAAATTAAGAAAAAAATAATCAAACGAGTTCCTAGCATAGAATCTAGCTTAATCCCGAAAAGAAGCCAAAGATTAGAGTCCTTGAACAAAAATAATAGAATAAGCCAAGTATTTGGTAAAAAATTAAAATAGAAATAAGTATGTATTTGCTAGATAAACACCAGCGGATGGAAAACAAAAAGAATGATATAAGGGAATGTTTCCGAGAAATTTATGCCAGTATTAGGCCAATATGTGAGCACGGAATTATAAAATATTAAGAAAAGTTAAAATAACGGATTTACGAGGTATATAACAACTACACTTAAGGTTGGTTCGATGGAACCGTGAATAGCCTCAAAAAGGGAATTAAGTTAGAAGAAATAAAGAATATGTAAGAAATATATGTCTCGAATGAAGTGGAGATTGAGTTTTGGAAAATAGCATTTGCTACCTGTTATCATCTCTCTCCCCCGCCTGAGCCGCGCCTATGTGGCTATTTCAAATCTCAGAAGCATTTTAAACAGATTTTCTGACTATCTTAATATGATATCTCAATGTAAGATGCCAGGAATCCGATTACAGGTTAGAAAACAAGTTGAATCCAATTAAATACTCTTCAACCACGAATATTTCCCAACAGCTCTGCTCAACCTTTCTCACTTATATCCCCAGGAATACGACCACTCAACAAGTCATTTGCCTGACCACTTTCTTCTAACTCTTTAATTATTATATGAAACTGGTACTGTGCCCCGGTAGTAACCACGGGGAAATTTACTTCACCACTAATAGGAATCCTATTCCAAGTTTTCTCAAATCTTCGCTTTAGGTATCTCAATGACTTGCTTCCAAAGATTTTTAATGAGATTCACTTCCAAGTCTGTACAAACAAGTCCATAACAGTGATATTTTTGTCCTCCAGAAAGGCCTCCACCGAGTTTGCTATGTTGCCATCATTCTGTCTGAAACCTCCAGATTAGACTTCGGAGGCTTGTAGATTGGGCAAACCGTGTTGTCACTGCAAATCCTATACAATATGATAACCTTCATTTAAATAAGGTCACGAGTGACTGAATATGTAAATAGTTGCACCTATAAGGTTTTTAATATGTTGCAACATCATCTTCTGTAGATATAAAAGAATACTTTTGCTCAATATGATTCTTCAAATCGAATGTGTTCGCATTCTATCTCCTTTTTTAATGCTATGGCCGCCTCCTCGTATCCTTTTGCCAGTTCATCCATTGTTGTTAACTCTTAGTATCCTCAAGTTGTTTCCGTGCCTATGTTTCCTTCTCTTGGTTTTCTTTGGTATGGGTTTGTTGTATTTCCTTCATTTTTTGCATTTCTTGCTTGATTTGGTGCGCTTGACTTACTCTTTATTAACACTGTAACCTTACGGTATATTTTTTCTTTTCCTATGGTTTTGAGTTATCCTATTCTTCTTCTGCTTCTTCTTCCGCGACTTTTTCATATCACTTTTTCGCGATCTTTGGATACTTGACGATAAGGAAATCATCCATTATCAGCTGCATTGCAAAGAATTCCGAGAATTCTAGATTTTTTAGATACTTTTACTTCCAGTAACTTATTTGTCTTGAGAATGGAATTGAGACCATTCTCTTGCACGCATGAGTTTCCTACGTTTGTTATGTGTGCTTGCACAACGCACATAATGATCGACACAATTGCTTACCCTTCTATCTACACTAATTTCCCCCTTGTTTTGTTAGTTTCCATAGGCTCACGTATGTGTGCGCCTTGATTTGCGATTCTTGTCTTTTCCTACTTCTGTTTAATGATTGCTTTCTAAATTGAACAGATGAGAGCCATGTTGCAGTGTTTCCTTTAACACTTGAGGCAAGTTTTGTGGTAGAGTTGCAGTCTTTGTAGCTGAGGCCTTTCATGCCGCATTCGCTATATATCCCATTTTCGGAGTTGGTCTTCCAAGTTGAAACATACAAAACACATTCGTATATTGTAAATGATTACTTGTTCGATGTTTTCCGTCAGTATGATCATGATTAACGCAAGGAGACCTTCATTCTTCGCATTTTGAGTTATCTCGGTGCTTTCAAAGGTTACCATTATAATTTTTGTATGGCTATTGAATTTAGTAACTTACTTGATCTTACCTTAGTTGTGTTGTCTCTGAATTTTATCTGTTTCTTCCGGTCTAGGCTCTTACATCGAGGTTTCGACCTTCTTGGAAATAATGTTCACGTTGGCCGTCACTTGTGATGTGGAAGGATTCATTTGCTTCTAAGACATAAAATGTTAATGAGCCCTTGTTCTCCATTGTCAGATAGAATAGCTCTTCCAACCTTATACTCCGAGCACAAGTTAATATATCCGCTTCTAACTTCAAATAGTTTAATGAGAGCCACCTTTGATAGCAAGAAGAGGACCTCAAAGACATTATTTTGATGGACGGTTAGGCCTGAGGTAGTTCATAAGGGACCCTCTTTGTCTGTTCTCAATACCTTGGCGCGAGACTAGTTTTCTCGATGCTCATCCTCTTGCTCCGTGTTTAAGTATCCTTAAACGAATAGTGTGTACATGCTCTCGTGTACTTGAGTCTAGTGAACGAGTGTACAGTAATTTTATTTTACCTTTTTTAATTGAGTTGGTGTGGGTCTTCCGCCCTACATTTCATGTTCCCGCAACCAAGTACTAAGTGGATGAAAATTTTAATATTATGTAAGAATGAATGAATGAAATAGTAACAAGGATCTCGTAAGGCTCCTATGGAGGGCTGACAGATTGAAGACTATATTAATAGTGGCTGAATCAACTGCCACTACTCGGATGACGGCCACTCATTGTCTTAGTTATTATATTTACTTCCAACCAACACATAGGCGAGGGTTACTTCCCTTTGTAGTCTTAGCCGTGAATGCTGCTTTACTTTAGCTCGGCTCCTGTGTCCTCTTATAGACAGCAATGAGAAGAGAAAAATATACTCTTGATTTCCATATAAGTTTATTTGATTATTGACTAGATCGAGCCAACAGAGTCAGACTTGAAGTCCTTCCTTGGGACTGAAATCCATATTCCTGAAAATGAACGTAAGCACAAAGGCTCCCAATCATTGTGAAGCAGTAAACTGCCTAGAAGCTTGTTCAGTCCCATATTCATATAATTACAGAATCAAGTCCCGCCGGGGCCTTAGAGAGTGACCAGGATGAACGAGCATTTAGATGAAATTACTACCTTGTAACAAATCATCAAAGACACTGTTCAGAGAAGAAGTACAACCAGTGACTTTTTGGAATTTTAGAAACTGGTAAAAAACGAAGCAAAAGGAACCGAGAGAAAGAGGCATAACAAGAGAAAAACTAATCAGAGCACTGGAAAATTACTTCACATCCATAACCCACTGTTTCACTGCAACGCTTAGCGCAGGATACTTTGCCGATGCGCTTATCTTCCCACCTAACCCGAGCAAACCTCCGAACTGTCTCCGAATTCTCTTGGTCAATAACGCTATTACAAATTACTAACGCTTAGTGTAAATAAGTGTGATCGTGTAGACAGAGACAAAGCATGTGTGGTATAGATAGAATGAAATAAATGTGGGGAAAAGAGAAGGTAGTGTAGGAGACTTGGAAAGAGATTCAAAGCGCTCGGTAACCACTCTTATCACATTCATCGTTATGTTGTTTGTGCATATCTTTTGTTGTCGTTATTGTTTTATACGCCGTTCAATCCGTTCATCTTAACATTTAATGTTTGTTCTATATATTAGAGCATTTGTTGTTGTTTTATGATATATGTAGCATAGGTAGTCAGCGTTGCCAGGCATAAGTAAAAAACTGTAGCAAACAAAAAAAGATTTATATCTTTTAAAATCTATACTTCAATAAAATTAGAGCGTTTTTATTCTCTCCTATCATACTCACACATGAAACTCACAGCGGACACGGTGGACAGGAGTAAATAAATAGCAATTAAGGAGAATAGTTATAATACTACACATCCTGGTTTGGATATCAGATTAAGCGAAAGGTACCATGACTAGCTTAATCTACTTTGGTGTCTCTTACTATACTTCTTCTATCGCCTATCCTGAAACATCCCGCTTCTCCTCCAACTCAATTCTTGCCACCGTATCCACACTGCCCGAAACCTACTGAGACTCTGGACAATAATGGTGTGGAGGATTACAAATAAGCACTCAGCCTCCCCTCTCTCCTCCCCTTGACAAATATTAAGATTGCCAGGGGGAAGGAGCAAGGTTCAGATGATTTGTTCATCCTCTCTGACTTTCTTTTTCATTTCATTATATTTATGTAGAGAAGAAACCTATTGATAAATATATAGTGTAACAGATTCCTATTTAAATATTTCTAAACATTTCTAAGCTTTATCAAGTATAAGTTTTCATTTTGACAACCAGGTAGCACCATATTTGACAAATCTGAGTAGCCTATGTTAGTCCTTGAGTCAAGTTTCCCCTAAAGGTCACCTTTGTTGGCCTTCAAGGTTGCAGTAAGTACAAACAGACTCGCGGAAATATATTAGATTGCTTTATTACTAAGGAGATACTTAGTATTTCGAGAAAACGTATCCTGGATGTATGTCGTCTTTTTTGTCGTTTTCTTTCATCTTTATTCTTTCTACTTAGGTGAAAATCGGTGAAGCTTTGAGTGGTAGTAGGTAGGGTTTTAGTATAAATTGGTACTTTTATAGTTTGGTCATAGTCGGTAGAACGGTACTATGTCTCGTTAAGCCAAAAGGCTAAGAGAATTTTAGATGGGTTATGGCTCGTCTATTCTGGTTAATCATATCGATGATTACTTCATACATTTCTGGATTAAACATAAAGTGCATATTTCTAGTCAGTTCTTCAATTACTAAGTTAATGGGCCTTATCCCTGTCTCCCTCTTCAGCTCTTTTAAGCCTCTTCTTTCTCACCTGTGTTTACCCATAATTAAGTACACCCATTGTTTTTTCACAACCTGTAGTCTTCTCGTTTATGTCCTTGACTCATAAAAGAAGGGGTAAGTGGGGTAGACCAGGGCAGATCTTAAAACTGCATTGTAGATCTTCTTCTTATGGATCTCGGAGGATACTGAACATGAATTGAGTTTTGACTGCGGCAAAGGATTTAAAAATTTAATCAGACTAGTTTCCTTTACCCGGATCAAGAAATATTCATCCCAAGTATACTGTAAAATATGATGTAGGGATAGCGCCTATTTATACCACGCCATGACATTTGATAGCAGTCTCCTTCCAATAAGGACCAGCGTGACTTTCTGTTAGGGCGTTCTTATTTTCAAATTGGCCTCATAGATGTTTAATCCTGCGAATTCTGCCCCTCCATATGAGCTTGCATATAAAGGTTCCACCAGGACACCGCTTTATATAGCGCAAATCATAAGCAAATTAATTGTTGATATAATTGGGTTTGTCCTGGTCTGTGACATCTGCGCTGTATATCGAGTAAAGAGTAGGGAACAGACACCAGCCCTGCATTAGGCATGGATCTGGGTGCTTCCATGCTCCCCTAACTGAAATAGGCTGCTGTCTCCCTGACTTACTCACATAGTTCTTTCTAAATTTTCACTCAGTCCCAGTCACAGGATCTTAAATGGCATTCCCTTCTGCCAAACCTTTTCGAAGCCTTTGATACATCTCGACAAATGTACAATATCCACGTTAACGTGGACATTGTACATTTACTCTGATGACATTTACTGTGATGAAATTTATCGCCATCCCAATACTTCACTTTTTTCTTGAAGCTACATTGCTACGGATTGTGTAAGAAGTTCTCTTTCAGATGAGACACCTGACTTTGATTGAAGATCTTTTACCAGACTTTCCCGCCATATATCAAGAGCAAAATTGATCAGTAGCTCTCTTTCATCGTTAGATTCTTCTCGTGATTGTCCAAGAAGATAACTTTAACAGTCTTAAAAGCATTGAGGAAGTGTTATGTATTTAAAAAGACCTAAATTTGTTCTCACTCTTTTGCTGATAGTAAATAATGCCTTTTCAAAATTAAGCTTAGTAAGTCCCCATTGTCCTGAGGCTTTCTAGTGCAATGAGTGGATCTAGCCGAATTATTTCTCCTAGGCTATATTGCCGTCTCGGTTACGCTTTACTATTACATGGTGTCGCGGCTGCATC
The DNA here is from genome assembly GCA_963969495.1 of Ceratothoa steindachneri. Lineage (NCBI taxonomy): Eukaryota > Metazoa > Arthropoda > Malacostraca > Isopoda > Cymothoidae > Ceratothoa > Ceratothoa steindachneri. The sequence goes on along the minus strand of OZ018321.1, from coordinate 24,789,246 downwards.
TTATGAATTTGTCTGTTCAGCTGGTCTATGATTTAGTGTTCAAAATCTTCTATCATATTCTTTATTATGCTGTTCAGTTATACTGAATATCTTTTTCCCAATAAAGACAGAATATTGCTTCTATATTTTTTTCTTCCGTTTCAATGTTTTCAGCTTCGTATTGTATTTCCCTTTATTTTCTCTTCCATTCAATCCTTTGAGACACATGATTCTTTACCATAAATCTTTGGAAGATGCATCTTGATATAAGCTTTCAGTTGCAGAATCCCAACGTCTCTACTATTTTTCCCGGATCAACTCGTTGACTTCTTCTTTGATTTCTTTATTCTTGGTATAGAGTTAATTGATGCATTACTGATATTTATCTCTTATAATCCTTTCAACTTGCGGTATAAATCTTCTAGGTATTTAGTTCCATTATATGTTGAGATGGATCTGCACCTGAATTTCAGGATAGAAGCTTTTATGTGCGTCGATTTGATGATTATTAAGCTCGTCGAATCCCTCTTCAATCTCCTCTAGTATTGTATCATCTAAGGTGAGAGTATGATAGTTTTTGAAGAGTTATATATACTGGACCAAGGCTGCCCTTTTGTAGTTTTTTGAAATACGGCTGTAAATTGTATAGTGTTCCTATTAATCGTGAGTAGGATCACAATACAATCACTACATGGTAACTCGACTGGTTCCATGAAGTAGTTGGACGGCATCAGACAATTGGCCAGAAAGATGTCTGGTTTTGTGCCACCCACTCCTTTCATATGGGTGAGAGAGAAGTTGCGGCCAATTCGCTGGACGATGGTCTTGTCCTGCAAAGTATCGAAAATCCTTCCGATTCCATTAAAAGTTCTATTGGCAGACTCCTGACCTCTAGCATTCAGGTCTCGTATTACGATTGTGTGAGTGTATTTTCCGAGAACATTTTCAATAAGTATAAAATTGTGTAAAAGTTGCCCTAGAATAGAAAAATTTATCCCAAGCTCGATATATATCCTTTGCAAGTTAATATTGGATTAGGAGGCATTATTTTGAAGTTATTACGGGCATATTTTAGAGAGTGAAATGACGCTTGGAAGTGCTGCAATTTATTTGGATGTGTTTTTTTGTGCTTCGGGTTAAAGATGGCGAGCTTAATTATGGTTGCAAGAACTTCCAAATAACGGGTGATATACAGATAAATCGTTGAGATTGCAGCAGTTTCAAGATGAGAGTTTAAAAAAAGTTTTTGATGAGTTTTCCTTTGCGCTTGCGATATACCTATAAGATGCTCGATTCCGATCGCATAACACATTAGGTTATTTGACCAAACTGTTGTAAACGACAAGCCTCGATTAGTTTCCTCCAGTTCCTCATGGAATGTAAACAGGAACTCCTGGCTTAAAAAAAAATCAAATGTTTATAGTAGAGAAAGATAGGGGCTATAGTAGCCCAGTTATGAAGGAAGTTACTCAAATATTTGGATATCTCTAGATTTTCGGAAATTTGACCAAAAGATCACATTTTATTGTATGCATTGACTATTAGGTGAATATATAACACGAAAGAAGAATTAATTGGCAAAGAAATTGAAAACATAGGTTTTTATTCTCTGAACCGTCTTTTCTACCAAAACATGCTCATTTTCTGACCTAACTGATTAAATGGAAATTTATTAATTGATTCAAGTCAATAATTCACATAAGACAATGAATGGGCAGGTACAAATAGTACCGTTGACAAATAGCATGCATATTTACTTGTAACTATGAAATAACAACAGCTGGAACAAGGCTATTAATTGAATGAAATTTGTGAAAAATACAACAATGTGTATGAGTATATACATAAACTTTGTGAATAGGGTGGATTTCCAACGATAGGTTTAATGGAAGGTGTTATTTTCAAATCACTTTTATGGATGTTCGAGTGCTTTCTAGCAAGCGATGGATCGGATAATAGTAGCGAATTGTGATTTTTGGATCATAATTTTAATACAATTGAGAAACTGTATGTACATATAAGCTGCATAAATTTAATATTCATTTTGTTGAATGAAAATGATTTGAAATTGAAATTCAGTATGGCTTGGTGGTGTAAGAATGAAGTTTCTTTTCAAGTCCCTAATATCGGTAGCAATAAGATTAAGAAAGCTACTCAATTCCTTGAAAATTTTCCAAGATTTCTTTGGCTGATTAATACAAAAGAATGCAATTTTTCTTACAGCTCGATTGCATCGACTTTTTAGAGGACTTTACCCATCTTTTAACAAATATTTTAGCAATAGTAGATAGATGTAAATTAATTAGGATTTTGAATAAAACGGGCGTTAGAGCAGATAAAATAACAAGCGGTCCTCGAGGAGGATTTTCTTGCAATGGATTGATCAAAAATGGGGTTTACTCATGTTATTTCTGGACGAGAGATACTAGGGGAAGTTTAGGGCCACCGACAACACTTGTTCACGACGGGCAGGGAACAGTGCGTAATAAATTAGATATTGGAGACATTTTAAAATATTAACTTAAAGCAAGCAAAATAATATCTAGAAGGATTTTCTCTGTAAGCTGGTCCTCTCATCTTTGATAGGGCACGATGGCATGAAAAGTTCGTGAAAAAATTATCAGTGGCTCAGATAACTCGGGAAGAAGAAATTCACGCATAATTCTCTGTTCTCATGATTGGGTTATGGCATATCTGAGAATGAGAGATCTGAAGTCGATTGCTGGTTAGCTGGTGAGTAATCAGAGAGCTTAGTGATGAACCAGAATGACAAATTGGATTTCGAATTTACCAAAGAAATGAGGAAACGATAGTATTTGGTCATGGGTTAGAAAGAATTAATAACTAATGTATTTAATCAAGTTCTACTTCTAAAATTAAAAGTTAATAGTTATTTTTGGGTAGAGGACATAAGTCTAGTATATGCATTATTATGAGAACCTTGGCATTTCAGGAACAATGACAATGTAGTTACTGAATGGTTGCCATTTTATTTCATTGTGTATGGAAGCTGTCCAGAATTAAATTAAAATTGAATTAATGTAAAGTAACTTATATTATTCAAGTGTATGAGCGAGATATAATAATTTCAGTGGATTGTAATTGGAGATTAGAGAAGGCTAGCTTAAGTTCACAATCCGTCTTATGCTTGTTTTCTTGATGATAGACCAGATAACCCTCCTGGATAGATGATTAGAATTCTTTTTCATTGGCGTTGACACAAATTTGCGGATAAGTGAGAAAATCAGTAATTATGGGTAGCATGAACATAGAGTAAATTTTTCTTTCGGTTATGATTGAATGTTTTGGTCAGACCACTGAAAGAAAACTTAAAATTGCTCCATAAAGTATTAATACCCCTAAAACCTATCTTTTAGCCAAAATTTATGAAATATGAAAGTATTGAAAAGTAGTTATTAATAGACAGCAATATAATTCAAGTTGCATCGAAAAATAGAGGAATAATAACTCTTCTAACAAAAGAATAAAATGTATTCATAGGAAGAAATTTGATAACTAATTGTAAATATCATAAATATTTTGCTTAATAACACTTCACATACGGTGATTATAGTTTTTCGCTGCGTTCAAACTAACTTTGCATGGAATTTTCCCATTTGTCTTTGCAAAGCTAATTCAATTTATTTTTAGGAGGTGTCTTGCATGGACGCGGCCCATGCCATCAATTTCCTAAAGAGGTTGATCTCTGGTGACGGTGATAGGCATGCTAAAGGTTAATTCTAGCTTCATTCAATCAAAAGGAAAGCAAAAAGACCTATAAATTGCCTAGAATATACTTGCGAGCATCAATCCACAGTTAATCCTCAAATATTCGATGTGGTACTAACACTTTTTACATAGAAACTGACCCAAAACATATATCTCTATTTTATATTTGGAATCGTATTTTTGAAATAACAGCGTAATTATTTTTAAGCCAAACATACCTGAGATCATTTGTAGCAAGCAGTTTTATCTGACTATATGATATGGCTCAAGAATTCTCTATTTTTCTCCAAACGAGCTTTAGCGGACTTAAGACTGGCATTCAAATGAATTTTCTGCCAAAAAAATGTCTTCATCCGGCAATGTCAATGAATTTCCGCTTTATGCAACATAGTTTACACTATGTTCAACATAACATCGACATTTTGCACTCATAACTAATAGTTCCACTCTCTTCTACTAATCCTTTAGTATTTATAACAGAGCTAAATATCCGGCAAACCGTGCGTAATTTTTCTACGATGACCCAACGAAGAACATTTGCAGTGGTCAACTGTTCTTTCAATTTTCTTATTACTGACTGTCCTGTAGATTTAGGATAAATAAGCTCTTAAGAAGGTTTTTTATCGCTTAACTTAGATAGATTAAATTTCATACTTATTCTGAATTTTATTTCTGAAGAAAGTTCATTACCTTGGGCCATGATGATTATTTGTAGAATAAGCTTTGAGATTGCGATTCCAAAGAAAGTATGCTATATTATTCCTGACTAATCTAAATTATGAATAGGTCAGTGAAACTTCTCATCTGATCCCGAACTGTGTTAAAATTGAAACTATATTAATTAAACAAGTTTATGAAAATTATATTGTTATAAGACTTTTTCATTGCGAATCTCGTAAAATTGCAATTTCTCATTTATTTTTCTATAAAACTTCATAAACTTTTGTTGCTGAGTAATATTGCATTCTTTTCAATGCCTAGAAAACTCCTTACCGTGAAATAAACGTTTCAGGGGCATTTGGTATGGTTATGAATATTTTGGGGAGCAGGTTTTTCTCAGAGTTGGACACCTCTTTTTCTTCTGCATTGCAGGACACCCCCATTAGAGCAGCCGCCTTCTCCACGTCCGGTATCTTGGGTCCTTTATCCCATTTCACGCTCCAAGAGCGAGGTTTCAGAGGTCATCAATATAACTCTCAATGACTACAGCGTTCTAGAAATTAACTTACTCATCTCTCTGGCGATCAGAATTATGGCTCAAGACTCTGCCCTTTACAACTTGCGAGTTATCTTCGAGAACGCCGTGCGCTAGCTGGGCGCCACCCACTTCCACACTGTTCTCGAACATCCGATGTACCTTACCTCGTCCGCTTTACCTAAGCCTTTCAAGGACAGTAATGTATTTTGCGACAACATGAATGCCCTCCCGAACATCATCCCACAGCGCCTGCGGCCAAAGACAACCACGTGAAAAGTGACAACAACTATCCGTGCTCTCTCCATGAGGACGGCGTCAGGATCAATCTCCGCTGTGATTATCGCCACTGGGATTATTCCAGCCCTTCTGCGTGCCTTTTTGTGCTTAAGCTCTTGGAAGCAGGCTTTATCAATCGCTCCCGACATGTCTCGTCGCCCCACTGCATCTTCGTGGTATTTAAGCTGGGTGGGTTAGCCTGAGTGTTGTAGTACATGAGCCCTACCTTGGATGCCTTCAACCCGTAGTCGTTTCAGCTCTCTTCCATCACCAAGGTCCTTGCCAACACCGTCCAGACCTAAAGGGCTTGAAAGCTCGACCTCAAGGACGGATTTCACCACCTGATCTGGCACCCCAAGCCACAGCGCCACTTCAGTTTCGTCATCGGCAACGACTTCTTCTGGGTTACTCGTCTTATCATGGGATTCGCGGGCTCCCCATACTTGATGACACATATCCAAGCGCCTGACAAGACACACTAAGGCCACCTGCATGGCTGCAGAGCCTTCAACTATTTAGATGATTTTCTCATCCTTGGACTCCCGCCCTATCTCCAGGCTCGAATCAAGACTTTACAGGATAGCTCCCTTTATTTTAAACCCGCCAAGTTACATCCTGATCTTGTGTTCTGTCTATTTTACTTGGGAATTTAAGTGAAACTTTGTTGGGGAAAGGTCGCCTTTACTCCTTGCTCTATCTACCAAAGGCACCACCAAAGTGTGAACATTTTCTGATCCAAAGGGCAGAGAATAATAACTAGAAAAGAATCTAACAAAAATTTGGCTACTCTGATGTCTACCAGGTGGAAATGGGTTCTAAAAACAACCTGGTACCAAACGACAAAAATCTTCAAATACCCCTAATTCTATTCGTTGCCTCTGGAATACTTACATTCCCGCCAAAGTTCTTTTCTATTATCTAGACCAATGTCTTCTAATAGTGGTTTTTGTAAATGATGACGTAATTGAATCACTTCTGGAAACATAGAAAATGTTCTGGCCTCCCAAATCTGAACTTTACTTCTCCAGAATATCAAATTTACTTGAATTAGTTGTGCTTTGTGAAATAAATATTTTGTTTCATAGTTTTTGTTTTAAAACCTTACATAGCTAACTTAATCCGTTAGTGAAAAAAAGGAGTAGCTGAGGTTAGGTTATACTATATTGGGTATTTTGGGAGGTAAAGGATTAGGGGAGGTTACTTAGAATATGTTATTTAAAAATATCTATTAAAAAAATATTTATTTCACAAAATACAAACAAATCAATTAAAGTTGATATTCTGGAGGTGAGAACATTTCCAATATTTCCAGAAAGGACTCGATTAAGTTTTATTCAAAATTCTTTAGTAAAAGAAATAGGCTGTCGATAATAGAAAAGAAAATGTAAATAGTTATCGATAATAATAATGTACGCACTCCAATATCTCTAATAATTACAAATATTCAGTCACAAACAAAGACGCTAAAAACGATCCATCGACTTTCTACATAAAATAGGGATTGATTTTACAATATATGTACAAGTATGACCAAGATAGCAATTTTCCCCTAAATGATCTTAAACACAAAATAAAACTAATATCAAAATCTCCGAAAGTTGAGCTAATCCTTATCAGAATACTCTATAAAACAATTTTTCTATGCTCGAGTGTGGGGAAAAAATTATTTACCTGCAAATCCATCCCAACATGGTGATGGGTAGTGTATCACTGCAGAAATGTTAAGTGGTGGCCAATCCAGGAATAAAAATTAGAAGAATAGAGGCAATGATAGTTTATTTCTATCTCCCACCTTCACCAGATATGCAGAAAACTCGATAGTTCAGGGACTCCGTCAACACATAACGCAGTTTTACAGTGAAGTAAAAGCGCAATATCAATTAGGGCGTATCACGCTAAAGGTTGTAAGGATAGATCTATAGAGAAAGTGGTAAGGTTAAGAAAAGAGAAAATGTGTTAATGATTAAAGGATTAAAATCCTTCTGAAGGCAATAGGATAATATACGTCCATGTATTCATATCAAACCAAAATTACATTATCATTTCCCAGCATAGTAGAGGCATTCTGTAGTCAAGCTCTTGCACCAAAGCAGAGATCAAAATCTTCTGAAACATCGTTTCTAATTAATTTTCCTTCTTAAAACCGGTTATCATAAGAAGAGACCATAAAGGATCGGATATTTTCTTATGGTATTTTAAATAAGCTGACAATGCGATAAATAATGATTATATCCTAACATTATCAAAAAGTCAAATAACAAATGATCATTATATAATACTGAGTATTGAAAATATCCTTTTACACGGGTTACGATGCTCACAAAAAAGGACACAATGTTAGTTTTAATGCAGTTTGACACGTTTTTAGTGTTTGCCAGATGGGGGACGGTCTACTTCTCCTGGTTGTACGCCTCGTTTTCCTTCCAACTGAGCACAGGAGATTTAAGAAACGAGGCATCCAACTTCAGTACCATGAAGAAGAAAAGTGACTGCTTGGTGACAAGGTCACTCAAAGTCACCGAAGAAGGATCTTGAGGCGCTGTCGTCCATCGCTTCTTGTCGAGGTCCATGTCAATGGCTAGCTTCTCCACCATCTTGGTCTTCTCCTCGATCGTGACTTTGTCACTGAATAGGGCAAGGCCGACAAAGTCGGTCCCCAAGTACTAAAAGTGCCGCTTGAAGGTCTTTACCGTGGCCTCCGAGATCTTTGAGTTGGGGTCTCTGTAGTTGTGGAGATCCTGAAAGAGAGTGAGATCGTTTAAAGGAGCGTCTGCGGTCAAGGTAGCCTCGAACTAGGCACGGGCGTAGATTAGGATGAGAAACACACTCATCTCCTTTAGGCTACGCAATTCCCTCGGCATGAATTCAAACTCGTCCTTGAACATCGTGATCTTGAGCGTGTAGATCGCCTTCGCCATCCATCTCGCGTGGTAGTGATACCTGGATGGCCTTTGCCGTTAGTTCCACGAACTCTTTATAATCGTCTCTTGTCGTTTCGGATGCCTTGGTAAAAGCCTCAAGGGTCATCCTCTTATATTCGTCATGGTTAACCAACCGAGGGTCGTTGATGATTGTATCATTGGCATGTACGAGGGTGGGCCACTTCTTGTGGAACCGTTTGAATAGTTAAGGATTTGGGCCGAACGTAGCGTCGCCGAAGGTGACTTCGAAGGCTGAGGCCAAGATAAGCTCCATAAGGTGGTGGCGGCACACCAAGTTCAACAACGGACGACTCAGCTTCTGTTCAAGGAGTGTGCAATAGCCAGCATAGATGCCTGTGTTTGAAGCGGTGTTGTCGAAGCAGAGACCCCCAATTCTGGCTTCGAACGTCCAGTGTCTGATGGTCTCCTCGACTTTGCTGGCCATTGATTCTCGGGTACGGGATAGTAAGTCAGGGATAGCCAGGAGCTTGTTTCCTTCGAGGGACGGACTGGTGACAAAGATGGCAAGCGATCGACATGACCTTGACTTTCTGATCCGAGCAAGAGTTTCCCGTCTATTTCTCCAACACTTTCAGGTGTCGGCGAATGGATGAGGTGGACGGTCTGAGCATTCCTTGGTCTGCAGCGATGGTCGAAAAAACGTGGTAGGCTCCACGAGGGGTCAACTTGACCCTGTCAGCCGCTGCTGCAAGCCCCTTTGTGATCTTGAGCCTTTTCGGAGTAGGGGCAGAAGCAGCGGCACTTTACTGAGCAGGAGAGTTGGTAGCGGACGAAGAAGTTGATGATGAAGCGGTGGTGGAACTTCCGCTCGCCAACTCAACCGTCTCTTCCCTCTCCGAAGTCTCTGCCAACTACTGCTACCCCCTTCTCTCAGTAGCCAACCTCTTATGTTTCCTAGACTCTTTTGCCACGCTTTTCTTGTCAAAAGTACTCATGACCATTTTTCTCTGGCCCCTTTGGTCGTCGAGAAAGTTATTTACACCTGGTTGAGGTGGATCATGGAGGCAGAAGTGGCAGGGGATGCGATGTCGAACAGTGACTATAAGTGTCCCTGGGAGAGGGCTTCAGAGACCTTGTTCGCCTTCGAATGATGGTTTTTCGCCTTCTTGCGGACTCCGTAATTTCCGACGAGGATTTCCAGTTTTTTCATGATTGATCGCAGTGGGACAACAGGAATTTGGGCACATTCCCAAACTTTGACAACTTCGTCGATGACAAGGTTTCGATTGTCCTTGCCGTTCGATCCATGAAAGAAGAGTCATTGCAGAACATCTTCCCCTGTTTGAAGGAGAATCTGGCTGAGGGCTTCAAGGGGCTGTCCCAACAAACGCAGCTCAGTCTACTTCCGAGTTGAACTCAGCATTTAAATCTGAGGACAAAACAAGGATGTTTTTAGCTGAGTTCTGTGTCGAACAGTACAAAGACAGATCTATATAACAGCAAAAACTACATCGGGGTATGTACAAAACGAGTTGACATCAACAAGAGTATATCTAATGGCAGAGCGCCCACAACACAGTTTATGGTAGGTACGCTATGCTAAGGGAAAGCAAAGCAAACTTTCGATCTCTCGGTTCGACCCCTCAACATGCTTTGATTTGGACGAAACTCCGGATTCGAGAGCTTTTTATGAAGCCTCACATTAATTCACGAGTGCAGAAACCAAAAGTTCACTTTGAAGTTTTTTACATATATCCGTGTCCCTCCTAATATTTATATATATATATATATATATATATATATATATATATATATATAGAGAGAGAGAGAGAGAGAGAGAGAGAGAGAGAGAGAAAGAGAGAGAGAGAGAAAGAGAGAGAGAGAGAGAGAGAGAGAGAAAAAGGGAGGTATTGAACATTTTCTCATTCCTGAGTTGTAAGCAAATAACATTTCAAAGATTTTTATTATCATTTATTAGATTGACATACTTATTTCAATTATCTTGGCTTTGAATGATATCGGACCCAGCATTGAACATGCCATGCCACATCACCCCTTGTACATTTTGGTTTGACCTTTTTGTATCCACCTCACACCTCCTATGTGTTTTATCCATCACAATGTTAGGATCGATTCTGTCGTAGCGTATTGCATCAGGAGTTTTGAGTGGCACAAATTTACCGCGCACATCAGCAGGCTTTAGAAGAATCTCTACAACCTCTTTAGAAACTCTAGTTCAGTGATGTTATTATGGATCTTTCGGTAAAGAATCCATCCATTAAGAATAGAAGCATTTTCAACAAATCTAATTACTGGATAGTACCAGACTCGTTTACGGAATGTCACTCTATACTTTGCTCGGAATTGATCAAACAGGTCCACTCCTTGATTGTACTATTGTATTATAATTGTTTGTAGTAGAACTACTACTTCACTTTATTTTTTTGACCATCGCTGGCATTTACCCATAATAATAGAAATATCATCCTTTATATTTTTAGCAAAGGTTACATCACTATTGTCTTACCAATGGCAACTACGATGTTTTTCTTTTATATCAATTACTTCTTCTGCTTCACCTCTCTCTGCTTTTTTCATATCAGAAAGAGGGCCCCCTTTAATCCTATCCCTACGAATCCTACCTGTGAGATTTATATCTTCTCCCTGGAATAATTCAAGCAGAGGCAGGGTCGTAAAAAAGTTACCTACGAGTATGTACCAATGACTCCCTTTTGGAACTAGTTCCAATGCCAATTTTTTAATAAAGATTCACCAACACTCATCCTCTTAGACTAGAAGTTCATTTCCGACCATACCAATCTTACATCGTCTAAGCCGTGTGGGGCGGGATAATGTCCTGCTGAAAGAAGTAATCCGCCTTAATCTTGATGTTCCTTAGCCAGGGCAGAACTTTCATGGAAAAGATGTCAAAATTTCTCTGTAATTGGCCGCGACTAACCTGCAAGAGTCCGTGATCCATACTTCCGAAAGTATAGCCATTTGAAGCTACGATGCCAATAAACAGTACGGAGGCGGGTGCTTGGTTGGGAACATATAGCAGACCTCGTAGATATCCTGGCCGAAGCTTACCACACGGTCGTTCTCTTTGTTTATTACGGAGTCGACCGGTTATTCAGAGGACGAATCTTGGGTCGCTAATGCCTTTTTTTGTTAAGTCTTGGCGGGATCTTGTCGAGCCATTACCGATTTTATTCGTTTTTTTCTCTTCTCTCTACTTACCATTTTTAACCTCTTTCCTGTAAGAGACTATGTCAATCTGGAATTTCTTAATCGGTTGAATTTGCATTACTACTCTTAAAGCTGAATCGAAATTTTACCTGCGGCGAAGCAAGCTATGGGTCATGCAAATCTCGTGTTGTGTTAATCTTCTGTCTGCCACGATTCGCTGCCTCAATGTAGCTATCTAAAGCCAATGCCACCAAAGGTAATTGAGGTCACTTAGTTTAAAAATTATATAAGTTGACCACCAGGTGACGCTACCTAGTGGCTAGAAGTAGTAATCGGTCATTTTCGCGGCAGGTCCACTAGATTAGGTCCCTCTAGTTTACTTAGGCAGAGTTTTTTTCCTAAAATAGAATAAAATTTGATATGTATTTCGTATTCAGTGTTTCTACATTTTTTTAATAACATGCAGATAAACGTAATTTCCAAAGCTATTTGTTAATCATGCTTTTTCGGTGGCAGATTGCGGTCCATTGTTTATTTTAGTCTATTGCTTAGGACTTTTGTTTATTCTTTAGTGATATCATTAGGTGCCTTATAAATTTAGTTATTAGTAAGTTTAAGCTTTAAATAGTTTTCTTCACTAACATTTTATTATATGTTCTATGGTTTACCTTGAATTTATTTTAATAGGCTTTGCTTTTGCATATATTCCATCCTCGCTCAATTTTCACATTTTGTCTCAAAGAAACTTTCTACGCTAAAGTGTGATATTTTATTAGATTTCCTCTTATATTTTTTTAGAAATTTCTAACGATAATTCTCTAACTTGATGATTAAATTCATTAATGCGGTTACCATGGCAATGCACATTAGGTCAGAAGGCCAAATTTTGTGACAAAATTATTTGAATGAAAAATAATATTCTATTTGTATATATATTAATAAATAACTGAAATATAATGCTTCTGACAACAAAGTAATGAACTTTTCCAAAACTTATATAAAAAAATTATTAAAAAGAAAAGTAATATTATATTAATTGTTATCACTGTCTTCAGAATCAGTATTTTTAAAATTGTCCTCCTGGTAGATCGTACTTATTGCTTCAAAGGGTAGTTCTAACCTCTTTTTATCTGGTGTTTGGTACATAGAGCTCAATAAAGGGTCAGAAGAGCACAGCAGTTTTGACATAATATCCTGATTTACAGGTATTCTTGAGCTTTTTCTAGAAAAGCTTTGCCTATATGAGCGAAACTCCTTATTTCTCGCATGTTGAGCTTCCTCCGAAAGTAATCAAATTAGAAGGTTGTAATTTTCGTTAACTTGGGATATATGAATGAGCAATATATGTAGCAATTGTGGCATATAATAGCAGTTGTATAAGGAAACAAATAGGCTTGCAGTGGAACGACAGTAATCAGAGAACTTGCAAATGTCAATTCTCTCTCCAGATGACACAAGACAAAGTATAACATGATTTCTTTTCAAAGAGGAAGCATCGAGCCCTGTTATTTCAGTAAAAACATCGGCTGCTTTAAAGAATCTTCGTGCTGTGTTTCAATGGTTGGTTGTCCCAGAACCATCTCGTTTTGGAATATCAATTAGAAGTCCGTTTTATCCTTGAAATCTTTTTGAATCTCAAATTTTCTGGCTGTTGCTTAAGTCTTAGATTCTTGTGTACTTGTTTGCCCACTGTGTATTGGAATCTTATGAGCAATGTGTAAGAAAACATTCCATACACCATATCCAGGAATGTTGAGTGGGCGTCGAAAAGCTACATCACGCAAGTTCATTTGTTTAGGGGTACATCCACAAAAGCTGCCACATTGAAATGAAGATGTTATTTTTGATAGAGAAGTGGCAACTTTTCCATCAATCATTGTAATGTTAAGTGAATGTTTGACTTGACATAGATACAAAATAGTTGTTAGGGGAAGTAATTGGATGTTTTTTTTGCAGATTATCCTCTTCTTTTTTTAAACAGGTCACATGTTTCCTTCCAAAAGGAGAATATCAAAGGAGGGCAATATAATGTAGAGGATGCCTTTGAATTTTCCACAAAATCCTCTCTTCATTATGTAGGTCTGTTGCTGTAATCTCAATTGGTACATAACTGGTCATAAATATTGAATTCTCATTTGCAAGAACTCTTTTGCATTTCAATTCAAATTTTTGTCTGTAAAGTGACTGTCCTGTTCATCCAGCAATACCAATTTTTTCATGCAAAGTTAGATTCTTGAGTTGTCCAATGTCAAATGAGTTGGCTTCGATAATGCGCTTTGCAATGTGATCTAACAAATATTGAACGCTAATTTCAGCTGAGGATTCCGTGAGTAGCCATTCTGTGACCGGAGAGGGATAACAGGCTTTCTTAAATTCTCTGACACTGTTTTATGGGGGATAGAAAATCAACACCTTTACTTTTGGCTCCATTTCTCAAGCAGTGGTAATTTTGATTTGACAGGGATCAATCAATTATTAATGCTAAGGCATCATTAGCGGAATATAAATGCTTTTTTGACATGCTACCCTGCACTTGCCTTGAATGACTTGTAGATAGAGCTTTTAATGCTGCAAATCTTAGCCTCTCTGGTGTAACAACTCTTAACTCTCAGTCTTTCTCATTTTTGTTTTGACTGAATCCTCTGGAAATTTAACATATGTGAAATAGGGGGTGAAATAGGGGATGAAATTATTTCATTTGAGAGCCATTATTGATATTTTGGAAGGAATAGTGTTTTATTCCGTTTTACTGATTGCCACTTCTGGCGAAGATTCTTTAGAAGAATCCACGACTACAGCTTCTAATTGTTCAGGACTGGAATTTAATTTCTTTGCAGTCAAATAATTAAGTAAATAGGACTTACACTTAGTGTCTGAGAAGCCGCACAAATGTTTCCCAACCACAGCTTCCGTTAACTCGTCAAAAAGATTTTCATTTGTCACACTCAATCTGCTGATTATAAATCTTGCAAATCTAGAAATAGAAAGAATAATTTTAACATTCTCCCTGCTAGAAGTTAGTAGCAATTTATTTTACTTATAACAGGTTCCTAACATGTAAATGGAATTAAAAATGCATCGCAGGTTTATAGCTTTTCCTAGAAATATTTTTGCCAGCTATTTCTTTAAAAATTACTTGTATTAAATAGCATTACAAATGTGAGTTAATTATTGCGATATAAAAGTGCAATATGTGTGCCTCCTTCTGATACGAAAGTAAGAATGAAAGAAGCAACAAGTCTCATGACTCTGTAACTTGCTTGTGTAAATCAGGCCTAATCATGTATCATTATGTTTGACTCTTTCTGTTTGTCAACAGATTGAACTCAGACAAGTTTATTCGTGGGAAAGAATATTGTTAAACATTAGGAAAGAAATTAAAACTTCTAAAAATGCTATTTTATAAACTTAATTTCTTGACTTTTGTCCCACTTCTGGCCTACTTTACAATATTATGAATCCGAGAACTCCTTTGTTCACGCTTAGGAGACGTTCCTCATCTGCCGCATGAAAGTTTGCTGTATGCAAAATTCAATCTTAATTAAAACTTAATTGCTTCTTATAACATCAACTCTTCCCGACACAGGAAAAGGGATCGTTTTTCTCTAGCTGTTTGGTGACGCCTTATGATGTATAACTTATATTAACCTGCCTTCTACGCGTCAGAGATGCTCATGATTAACGGAAACAAGTGTCTTTAACAAATTAACAAATCTTACAGCCTTAAATAAAAGAGCTTCATTTCTCTGTTTTAACTGTGATTTTTGCCGTCAAAGTCACAGAATCCTTTTAAACCACATTTGGCGACCCGCAATATTAATAAGCTTGCTTTCTATCTATTACAGCCTTTCACTAAATGTTCCAATCTGTCACAATTTTAGCCATTAGCTAAAAGTATTATTGCAATCTTGATTATTTTTAGGTTATAATGACTTTTCTAAAATGTATTCCCCAAAACTTTGCTCATTGTAAAAAATATATTTGTTTTATTATTGTCAACAGCTATGCTTTCTCTTGCTTTAAATTTTTGTGATCTTGCATCTGAGTAAATAGTAGTGAATGACTTTGTTAATGAAATGATATTGATATTCCTTTAAAGAGAAGTTATTATTTACTTGTGTTCAGTCATGCAAGCCCCATAGAAGTTCTGACTCCTTAATCTGAGTGGAAATATTTAAGTACAGATTCTTGCATTATTTGTATCAACCAACTATTTTGTAATTAATTTATTAATTTTATTAATATATCGGAAATTCAAAGTTTCTGTTATGAGTGATGACTGATTTCATGGTATATGAAACATAGAAAGTCTCTATTCGGTATAGCCTTTAGGCTTTCTAATAGAAAATGTGACCATTTTTTAGTTATATAATGTAATCTCATTCCCTTTTCACTTCCCTGAGTCTATTGATATTCTATTTTCTTCTGTTGTTCTTTTGCTTTTTAATTTAAATTATTTTCAATTAAGTGTGTCTGAATATTGTAAGCACCCAAGCTCTTCAATAGTTGTAAGAAAGTTTGTGAACGCGGGGAAATATTGGCACTTTCTGCCCCAAAGCTTATCGGATGGCTGTCATGGTCAGGACCCGACTCTGCAGAGGCAGTATAATTATTTAGGGAAAAGCTTTGAGAAATTAGTACCATATTGCTCCATGTTAGCTAGGAGCCACATACAGTCTTATACGCCCTGCTCTGCCTCTAAACGGCTTCCACAAACGAACTCGACGCGTCAATTCTCTACCTGGCCTCGCTCGTACCAAAGGCCAGAGTTACCGTCCGACAGACGATAGACACAAACAGGCATCTATCACTTGGGTATCGATTTCGTTCTCGTCTGGAGTACTCACTTGTTGATTTCTCAGCGAGGATTAAATAAGAAGCAATTCTGTATGTGGAATTTTGCAACGTCCCGTTCTCTCGTCGTCTCCAAAGCTTCTGGTCAATTAGGCTATGCGTGAGGCTCCCCATTATTAGCACTTTCCCACTTTCCGTGGAAGCAATCACCGTACATCCTCTCTCGGACTCTCATCCCCGTCAAGTAATTTTTATTCCTCCCCTCTCGTTTGGTACTCCGGGTCTATTCTTATTTATTGTCATTTATTTACCTTTGCTAATAATATTTTCTTTGTATATAGTAGAGTTATTTTTCTACAATCAGTTTCTCTAAACCCAGAATCTCTAAGAATTTATTATTTAGGCCACCGTACTCGATTTTGATTAATTAACCTACGTACTGGGATTTATATCCCCTACCCCTAATTTCTGGCGAGATCCCTTCCCGAGTCACCGCAGAGTCAATCGTCGGCTATCATCGCCGTTCGACTCTACGAAAAACATTATATAGTTCTGGTGTCAGGTGTGGGGTCACCGGGAAGAAAGGGAAAGAATCCGCCTTCATGAACTTGAAATGAGTAGGACCAGAAACGACACGTTGTCCATTGCCTTGAGGTCCAAAGCTTCCGATACCACGTCTGTTAAGCTTCCCGTTTACAAGGAAGGCGAGGATTTCAGTTCCTCCTTAATCCACTTCGAGAAAATCTTCGAAATCAATCATTGGCACATCGAGACAGAGGGAGTGACTCAATTGTTGCCCTTGCTAAATTTCCAACTCAGAGATACATTCATATCACTACCCTCGGAGGCAACAATTGATTATTCGACCTTAAATTCGGAGTTACTGGCGTTATATAACATGACCCCAGACTTTTACAGATACAAATTCAGTCATGCCCGCATTCATCCACGCAAAACATACGCTCAGTTTGAGTATACATCCAGCATCACCTCAACTTTTGGCTCGATGCTTGTAAAGCCTACATGACTACGATGCTCTCGTTGGCTTCTTCCTGAAAGACCAGTTGGTGTTTACACTATCGGCTTAAATTAGATCTTTCGTAAAAGACCAGCGTTGCCTTATATTCAAGGAGTGCACAGAAGACGCCGACATTTATTCAGCAAGCCACAAGATTTTAACGAAAAAAGAGAAGAAAACAACCCCAATTTCCCCAAACCTAAGCGAAACAAAGGTAAATTAATCCTGTAAAATGGAAGCAAGCTTGTCAAGGTAACTGGGCCGTCAAGGCCAAAACCAGTCTTTTCGACGAACACCAGGATGCAAAACCGTGCTCTTCAGGCCCTCCTACGTCATCTTTTCCCAGGAGACTCATGATTTGTTTCTCCTGTGGTTTGGAGGGCCACGTGAAAACCAACTGCCCTCACAACTCTTAGTTTAGGAATAACTCTTTTCACTAGGTACACCAGATTTATGCGACGTCGGCGCCTCCGTCAACACCATCGGAATCTTCTCATCCCCTACCTCAAGTCCCGGCGGCCACGAGGTAAACTTTTTGTTTGATAAGAATATCCCTGGAGGCCTTAAGTTTGAATTTGAAACGATTAATGGCTTCCGAGACTCAACTCTTGTGAGATATAGCGGTTGCACCTAAATACTGGTGTCGGACAAGCTGCTGCCCCGAGTAGCCACGGTCCATAATAAATTCGCCACCGTCCATGACTACTTTGGGCGGGGCAATCGGTTCCTCATCGTTAAGTGCTAGATCGATTGTTCGTACTTTACTGGATGGGTGGAAGTAATAGCCGCCCCTATTAAATTATGCTCCATACTCATTGGCCAGTGCCCACGGGTCTTCATCAACTTCGTGGCTCAACCCGTGGCTACCCGTTCGCATGTGTTAAAAGATTCGAAGATGCCTTCACCCCTAGAAACCTCACGTTCTTAAGAATTCAATGAGGTTATGACTGAAGACTTCGAAAGGAACTAGCAGAACTGCGCCTCTATCCGACCCTTGTGGGCTAAGGCCGAGTCTAAAGATCAAGAAGCCAGCAGAGGAGACAAGGCGAACTACTACCAAGGTATGGACGGCTTACTTTACCGTGTGTGATCAGAAAACGGTAAACCCCAGATGCAAGTATCGTGTGTCCCGCATTCACACGTTGGTCAAATTTTAAGCACTGCCCATGACAGCCTATTTTTAGGCCATTTAAGACTCACGAAGACCACCCGGAAGATCTTCAAATATTTTTATTTGCCAGGCACCCATGAAAAAAATCCTTTGCTACTGCAGGTCTTGCGATACCTGCCCAAAGACTGCCATCAAAGACGTGTTAAGCCCGCACTGTTCCAGAGAAGAACCCTAATCTCATAGCCGTTTTCCGATGTCGTAATTGATCTCATCGGTCCGATACACACCCTGTCAAGTGAAGGTCACATTTAAGTGCTAACTTTAGTGAATATTGCATCCCGATTTCACGGAGCCGTGCCGTTGAAGAATATAGACAGTATCTCCTGCGCAGAAGCACCAATCTCTATGTTTTGGATTACTCAAGGGAATCCTGTCTGATCTTCACCGCCAATTCACTTCGCAACTGAGGAAGTCTGTCTGCAATATCTTGATGATAATCCTCCTTTCACCAGGCTGTTAAAGGGATGTGTAAGAGGCTCAAAGGCTCACTAAAATCCATCCTCAAGAAACTGTGGGGCGAACAACCCGAGAATGGCACCGTTTCTTGCCGGTAGCCCTTTTCGCATACCAGAAAAATTCCCATCGCACCTTAGGTTTTGCCACATTTGAGCTTCTCTATGGACGTAATGTTAGAGGGCCACTTAGCATTCTAAAGAAGTTGTTCTCTAATTCGAAATTAGACTAGGAAATACAATCATCTTACGCTTACCTCCTAGACCTGAGGCAGAGGTTAGAAAAATGCGCAGAGATCGCGCACCAGAACGCCGAGACAAACTTGAGCAAGAATAAAACCCACTTCTACTGTAAGTCCAAAGACCAAAAATATAAACTCGGTGGCGAAGTCCTTTTACTACTCCACACGGAGAACAACAAACTGTTGAGTCAATTTAAGGCCCCCTTCACATTGAGGGACGCGGCCCCATCGACTATTTGAACCAAACCCCGTCTAGCACTAAATTATTTTACGTGAATATGCTTAAAAGTACCATCGGCGCACTTGCCATAACCCATTTGTGTTCCTGGGCGAAGAATTCGCCTTAGAGTCCAGTTACCCACTTGACCCTCTGGTCGTGGTACAAGTCGCCTGCGTGGAAGAAGAGGCAAAATATCCTCTTCACGTCTTGTCAGATACCACCGATTCCCTATGGACCGAGTTGAGTATAAACCCTCAGCTTTAGATCCCTCAGAAGGCCCAGTTAGAAGCAATACTCGCACAATTCACCGATGTAATCTCTGATATCCCTGGTTGTGCTAACCAGTTTGAGCACAATATTTTGCTCACCATCCAGGAACCTGTTACTTTGAAGCCGTACCCCCTCCCCATTCACTTAAGAAAAGCGTTTAATGAGGAGGTAGACAAGCTATTTCCTTTCCCACGAGAAAAGCTATGAGGGCTCCAAGAATGGCCTGGCGGACAGCTCAAGCAGAAATCCCCTGGACTTGTCTCCGGAATAATTTCCCATTAATACATTGTAGCGTTAAATTGATTACTTTTGTATATATTTATGAATAATTCTTGTAGTTTTGTGTAATGCATTATAAGAATATGTGCCATTATGAATTTTTATTATTGTGTATATATTTTTGATGAGTTCTGTTCGTATGTACAGTTTAATTTTGTATTGTCGACCTTTTTTTTTTAATATCCTTGTATGTAAGACTCTGGCTATCGAGACAATGTTGACCCCGGCTATTGATAAATATTCTTGTATGTGTTATTTTATTATTACTATTATTTTTTTTACTTGAAGTTGTACGGTAATAGGAATACCTAGCATTTTCCGAATCCCCTCTATATGACTTAATTTTGTACAGTGTAACCGGTACCATTTCTTCTGTATTTGTGTTCTATTAAAAATTTAGCAGTGAAATTATCCTATATTCGTCTGATATCACTTCATTCGGAATCTCCATCTTTTGAAAGAATGAGATATCAGATAAAGGAGTTTACGTCCTCCCCCCCTAGAACCCCACGTCTACCCGTGGCACCCGAGAAAAGCTGCACCTGCAATGCATCCCAGGTCCAGCGAGAATTTCGCGTTGCCGTTTCATCCATGTTGGGTTCATATCCTTCCAAGTGGCATCGGCTGATCGGCGCCAGACCTATGGCGTCGAAGAATTTTGCGCGAGACTGTTATGCTCGCCAAAAATATCCCGTCTCCTACCCTGGAGCGCCAAGTCTAATGAGGTCCTCATCCCCCTACTTGGGGCCTCTGGCGACCCGATTTAACCGGAACAGTAGAAATAATTCGGTAAAAGCTTTGAAAAAGTTAGAGCATGCAGCCGCGCCCGGGTTAGCAGCCACGTACATTCCAGTGCGCCATGCTTCGCCTCCCAACGGCTTCCAGAAACGAACATGAGGCGTCATCTCTCTACTCGGCCTCGCTCGTAACAAAGGCCAGAGTTCCCGCCCGACAGAGGGTGGACACAGACAGGCATCTATCACTCGGGTATCGATTTCGTTCATGTCTGGAGTACTCACTCGTTGATTTCTCAGCGTGGTTTAAATAAGAAGAAATTCTGTATGTGGAATTTTGCAACGCCCCGTTCTCTTGTCGTTTCCAAAGCTTCCGGTCAATTAGGCTATGCGTGAGGCTCCCCGTTATTAGCACTCTCCCACTTTCCCTGGAAGCAATCACCGTACATCCTCTTTCGGACTCTCGTCCCCGTCAAGTAATTTGTATTCCCTTCCCCCTTTGTTTTGTACTCCGGGTCTATTCTTATTCATTGTCATTTATTTACCTTTGCTAATAATATTTTCTTTGTACATAGTAGAGTTATTTTTCTACAATCAGTTTCTCTAAACCAAGAACCTCTCAGAATTGATTATTTAGGCTAACCGCACTCGATTTCGATTAATTAAACATCCTACTGGAATCTCTCCCCCCCTTCCATTTCTGGCGTGCTCCCTCTCGTGTCACCCTAGAGTCAATCCTCGGCTAGCATCAAGGTTTGACTCTACGACTTATTATATATATATAAATATATATATATATATATATATATATATATATATATATATATATATATATATATATATGCAGGTACTATTGAAGTCAACAGCTGTAGTTGCGTTATTAATTTTCACTTGTATTTTCTTAATACTTCTTACAAGTTTGTTAACGTGGTCTTTGAGGCGAGAAAAAACATACGTGAATGACATCTTTATTCCTAGACGTTTTTCGACCATATTAGGTCATCTTTGGTAAATGAACAGAAATGTAATTATTCAGAAATTGGTACATTATATATAGTATTTGTACGCCCACATAAGTATTACACAAATTGGCCAATCAAGGTGCGGAAAATTTTTAAGGGAAAACTAAGCGCTACAAGAAACTAACTAACAAGAATTTAACTACTATAAATATTACAATATTCGTTGGTTTGATTGTTTTTTTTATATACAATTCAAGCATAAAATCTTCGATTTTGCTCTCGTAAAATAAATCTTATCCTGATTCATTTCTAATTGTAAAAAGGAGATGAAGATAATGGCTTGATAATATTTTTCTTCTAGTTTCATGGGTGCAAAAAAGGGAAAGGCAATGAAATCCACTAAAGTTCGTACTGTGGGAGACGCCGGAAATATTGTAGACATAAAAACATCACCGTTTTTTAATCATTTTTCCCTTAAGAAATCCAATAATTATCATGTTTGAATAACACCTCCATAAAAGAAATATTTTAAAAACCAAGTTCATATAAAAGAACATTCTTATTATAAGCAAGCAAATACTTTTGTTTTTCCAGCAATAGTTAAGGTGGGTTTTTTTAGGACACCACATAAGTAGATAATTATTAAAAAAGATTTTATCATATTTTCGAGTGGTTAATATTTAACACATTTCCAATAAATTAGTAATGGCGGGCTTCAACGTAAGTAAAATAAACCCCCATTCTCCCCCAACTTAATTTTGTCAACGCCAAACACCATTCATTCATGTGCAGTTATCATAAAAATATCATTCAATTCTTCCTCGGTAAGCCTTTCTCTATCAAAAAATTACGTATATAACCAACCCACTATTTAGGCGATCTTACTTCTCACACCTTCTCCCTCTTGGGGTAGAAGGGAAGATGGGAATCTATGTTAATTCCCTTTCGCCCTGTCGATGCCCGAAATTATCAAGATCCATGTTTGCTGAAGCCACGTCCGTTATTCTCTTGGGAGGCCCACGCTGCGCGCAGCCCTCTGTCAACCATGGCTGTGGCTCGTAATTAAGGTGATGTCTGCAATTCGTCAGCAGATAGAGAGAACCCGAGCTTCTTGCCGTCCAGAAAGGTTCCGGTAAAGTGGTCCGCTCGCTCTTGTGATCTTGTCAGCAGATCGTCTTCACTTAATTTGCCCTGATCAGAGGAAGATTACGGAAACCCTGGTAAGCCCCGGAATATTTTCCTGGATTTTTCGTGTCTCACTACATCGGTTGGACTTCCTGCCATCCCGCATACGAATTTGGATTTATGCTTACCTCTCACTGGAACCGCGGTAATCTCAACCCCCTTCGGAGACTCTCTGGACGCCTTTGCATCAAGACCCCATCGACGAAGACCTATCTATTCGTCTTCCATCTCCACCAGTTCATCCTACAGATGTAACCTGGAGTCCTTACATCTTAAGTCTGACCTCTTCGTTCCCAGTCCTAAAAAGAATACCCCATTTGGTGTAATGCCAATAGAGTTGCTAAATCTTTCATTCAACCCAAATTATTGGATCACTTATATATTTTCCCTGACCTAGTTTTCTTAATTTTGCCTTTCATAATATTCTTTTGTCGTACTTATTATTATTTATATTTCTATATTTGTTTTGCCCTTGTTCTTATTATTTGTATTAAAGTTAATTTTTGTTGATCGTTATCTTTTGAATAACCATTGAGACGAACCCGGCAAACATATTTTCATTTAAAAAGCCAACTTAATAATCTCGCACTCTAAGTAGAAAGTCCTTACCTTTTCCCATTCCAATTGTACCCGAGCGCAGCGGTGATAGTGGCTGCTTGGCGCAGGACTTTTTGATTATACGCCTTCGTCCCTCAACAAAGGGTATCGTATGTTTTTATGAAGTACTGGGGCAGACATTCGTCTTTCCCTAAGTGTGGGCAAAATCTCTAAAATACATTAAACTGTAAGCTGATAATAAATTAATACTGTACAATTCATTGGTTTCTGCCGAATTTTAACAAATCATACATATTAACCTGTTCGGAAATATCTACAAAATTATTGACATTTTATTGCAATCCTGCTTTATTTTTACTGATTGGATAGCTTGGCTGGATATGTCGAAGAGGTAAGGGCTGTGTAAGTAGCAGGGGTTGGTAACGAAATAAAAAAAGCATCACATGTAATTTACTTTACGGGTTCCACTTCCTGTTATTAACGATAACATTGTCCTCAAATTGACATTAACAGGCTGACATTTATTTCTCTTTATTAAATAGCTGAATGGAATTTAAAATTTGTTTCACGATATTTCTTGCGTAAATTGCAATTTTCAACTCATTTTTACTCATTAAATGAGCGTTATATTCCTTTTCCTCCTCATTTTCCTTTTCAAGGGTTAAAAATCCTCCGAAGTTACTTGCGTGCGGCATGCATTGGTGGTGAGTTATTTTTCCCTTTGCCAAGTTGATTTCACATTTGGTGCTACTGTACTTTACCGACCGCAGATCATGTTTCTAGGTTGACCTCTGAAGGACTTATTCTGATTACAGAATATGAATTCTTACGCATTTTGCAAAGAGTCAATTAATATTACCAATATTTGTGGTTGCTCATAAAGACCCGAGGGAATTCAGTATTTAAGGAAGAAAGAAGTAAAATTTTCTATCTTTGGGCTGATTGAGCTGACGCTCAAGGAGACATAGAGATGGAGTGTAAGAAGAGTATCTATACTAACAATAATGGGTGCCTCCTCAAGACCGATTAAAGGAAAAGTGTACGAACGATTTACAGCCATATGACGATTAGCTTCGTAAAACTAATTGAAAGTAACTGAAGAAAGAAATTAAACGAAACAGAAAAGGAATAACAGTAGAAACAATGATAAAATTCTAGTACTCTACTCATCTCTTAACTAGTCTGTTCAAATACTGAAGTGGCAAACAAAATTGCGACCGACGTAATATTTGCGTTCACCATACGAATTACAGAAAGATCAATAGGGCATACCAGACGATCTGGAAAGGCGGGACTAGCATACATAGAGCTGAAGTGGCAAACAAAATTGCGACCGACGTAATATTTGCGTTCACCATACGAATTACAGAAAGATCAATAGGGCATACCAGACGATCTGGAAAGGCGGGACTAGCATACATAGAGCTCGCAATCTAAGATAAATGAAAAACGCAAAGTTAAAATTAATTAGCAGCCAAAAAAAGCGCAATGAGCTTAATAAAATAGATAAACTCGGAACAGCAAAAGAAAATTGGCAAATAATACACAAAATCAGGTGAACAACAACACGAATAAAAATAATGAAAAGTGAAAACTTCAAACTAATAAAGAGACTAAGAAATAGGGCAAAATATTCGCTTGCAATGAAAAATAGGAACATCAGCCAAGAAAGAAAAGAAAGGGTGCTACAATATTCAAGGACGGACATGAATAAAATATCTCTTTACCATTCAGTTAACCACATCAGGAAAGAACAAATGGACCCAAGGGAAACAAAAACAGAAGAGGAAATAAAGAGCACAATCTACACATTCAAGCAAAGGCGCAAGAACAAATAGGACACGGGAACCCTAACCTCAAACACGCGCCGAACCACATCATCACAACAACATCAGGCATAAAATCATATTTTATTTAAGCAGAACATCGGATATTTCAAAGACGGCGAAATTATATTTGAGCCAACTTCAGTAAAATCACCAAGCTTCTTTAATAGTGGCAAGCCTATATAGCTTTCATATTTTAATCGCAAAGCCTTTAACAATATACTAATTTAAAGTCTCGTAAATATCTGGAGGAAAATAACTTATATACCTATTTCAATTTTGAATTCTCTAAGAACAATGATACAACTATGGCCCTCAGAATAACGATATAAAAACTACCTCAAGCAAATGAAGAGAGAAAATAAGTCATCTTACTTCTATGGGAAGTAAAGGAAGCCTTTGAAAAAGTCTGGGTCAGAGGTTAGATGTAGGGGATAATTCTTACTTTCTAAATTAAAAACAATTTTGAAAGCGCCCTCTGCGCTTACATCACGAAATTTAGAGCGAAATTCCTGATTAAAGAATACGTATGACCAGAATTTGAGATGGAAGTTCATGTACAGCAAAGGGGGTTTCTCAGTCCTATGCTGTAGTAAATCTTCATATTAGACATGTCTACATGTACCTCAGAAACCTGTGACTCGAAATTCATATTTCTGATGATATAGGACAATTAATCACCTGCCACGGCAGAAACTAAACAATACAGGGTAGTTTAATGACATTGGAAATATGCCATTGAAACAAATTTTAAAGAAACTTGAAATTAAGAATAAATATTCAGAAATTTCCTGAGATACTGATTTCAAGAAATAATGTAAGTGAGATCGAATTATAATAACAAATGTACAAGTAGAGATATGAAGAAATATTTAGGTCCGAAAATAGTATTTAGAGTTTACATCACACACGCAACGGAAGGGAATATAAAGTACAAATTCTTCATTGCAGGTACTATATCCATTTCTAGAGATAATAACAAAAACAAATGAACAATTTGTATGGCACTAAGGAAGGGCGGCACTCCTCTACTCTACAATAACAATGCATATTGTGTCTAAAACACAGATGAAAATGTGGAGGCATGGCCCTGGGACTAAAATTGCGCCAGAAAAATGCTTCGCAGGAATAGGAAGAATTACAAAAAATTTCCTCGGGGATGTATATATTTATTTGTAAACTGGTTAAACAGCCCAATGGGCGGAGCTAAAAGCATTGCGTGCCCAGAGGCTAAAAGGAGCCACGCCTCCTATACTATTTTTGGAAGGAAAAAGGAAAATTCTGGAAACAAAGAGGCAGAAAGTAAAGGATATTCACTTACTCTTGGGTAGACAGTTAAGTAAGATTGACGATCGAATGTAAAGAACTACTTACTGTTCGTTTATCCTAGGGAATCCCCCGTTGTAATCCTCCTGAGTCTTGTTCTTTCAACAGTTGCTTCTCTGACGGTAGGGAAATTTTCCCTGACCTAATCGTAACGCGAGCCTTACTTTTGTCTTTCTTGTTTTTGTTTGTTGGAATTAAACCTTTATTTTTTTACTTGATTCCTCTAATTCCTTTATAGATCATTAGTCTTCATTACGCCAGCCAAGCCGGTATATTATTTGAGTATCGTTTAGAGTCAGATTAACACAACCCTTTACCTCACTCGTGGGACTTAAGTGACCTCCCCAAAATATCGGCGTCATTTTTAACCTTTAAAACTGGTGACGTCCTTCCTCTCCTAGACTTCCTCAACCTCGCCTATAATCCGGGTTACCTCCTCCGGCCATAAAGTGGGTGACCGTGACCCCTTAGAAGTGAGCCCTCCTAAGAGGTGACCGATCCCCCTATCAAGTGGTAACCTTAAGACCACGTTCAAATTGAACCTATACAGAGAAAACAAATTCTAAAAATAAAAGAAATTCACGAAGAAGCTAAACTAAAACGAATATAAAGGTCTTTACGAAAAGGACAGATATCACTTAAGAGGAAATAAGCAATCTTCCATAAATTTTTGAAGACCAGATCTATATCTCAAATGAAAATTGCACGAATCGTCAATTCCAAAACACAAGTCAAGAACGGAATTGAGAAGAAAAATACATATACATGAAAATAGAAACGAAAATTACTAGGACTCAAATGAGAATAAGACCAATAAAACCTTTTTGAAAGGTTATATTTTTTTTACTGATTTATAATAATTTTTGCATGCTGAATTTAAGAATATTGTATAATTAGTTTTCTTTGTTCTCGTCTTGTTTCTAAGATATGCTCTATTTATATTAGAATGTATTTTCTAAAATAGCGCTAGCATCCAACTGTTTATTACTTCTGTTTTGTCGCATCTTGTGATGAGTAACCATCTATAACCTATTTTATTCATCTTTTCAGGTGTAGATTTGCATTACAATGGATAATTCGTAAAAGACTCATCCGAATAAGTTTTGTTACATCTGCAGACATGTCGCTCTGACAGACCGTGGGGCCAAAATCACGCATTATATAAAAGTTACCTTCGAGTGAAACGAGGATAACAGGATAAGAGTTTTACTCTCCATACTTTACGTTAAATATGTGTAGAAAATTTACGCGATTTCAGTAATAAGGAAAATAAGGGTATGCCATTTGGTCTCCCAATGACGTGGAAGGAAGGTAAAAATCACGTCACCCACTGGTACTTCTGCATGCCAAATTTGGAAGGCATCAATATCACGAACAAGCACCATGTTCAATATCCCAAAGTTCCTTCTTCTATAAAGCTGGTCCTACATGGCCACGATCTTTCTGTTCCTGAGACTGATATTACCATGTGTTTTATCTCTGACTCCGAGGCTAGTGTCACTTCCTATACGGCTGAGCTTGATTCATACAAGCCAGAGGATGTCGACCAACTGATGCGATTTACGCAAGCCGAACTCAACAACGTGAAACGAGACCTGAAATTTTCCAACGAATCTGCTTAGCTAATGGGTTCAGGTTTTGGTATCGGGGGAGCGAAAGAGAATTAAGGAAGTTTTTATCGTTTGATGAAGCCTCACTACTAATCTACGATAACAACATTGCTAACCTGGTCAACATAATGGGCCTGAAGTATTATGCCATGGAGTGAAGAATTTTTATTGACTCATCTAACAGAAGTCTCATGTCAGTTTTTCCTAACAACGTCAATAAGTTTGAATCGATCCCTATTGGACAATGAGCTGCAATGAAAGAAACCTGCAATGGCATGGACCGTCTATTGTCTGCTATCAAGTACCAAGAACTACCAGTTTGTCGTGGTATGACATTACATTATATCAATACCATATTATATCTATGGAAGAGGACAAATAACTTGAAAGCAAACCGACAAAAGGGACGGAAAACCACGCGTTCAGACGGGCTGAGTAACGAGAGAGTGCAACAAGGTTAGGCAAATTATGGACAATGGCAAAGTTAAAGGTTATTTAAATAGACAAGTACAAAAATAGAATTTAATTTACACAAAAAAATTAATAAGAGAATTGAAGGGTAAAATTACCTCAGAGAATTAACAGGCAAAAATCACATCAATAAACGAAGGGGGAAAGATTAACTCAATTTGGTTACTAAAGGGGGGAGGGGGGTTGGCTTACGGATGTCTTCTGTACGTGAGGTGAGACCGCCCGGACTTCAGAGCGAGAGGTGGGAGTGATGATGGTTCTCCAAAAGCAAAGGGGGGAGGGTAATTTCCGGTTCAGGGGATAGTATTTCGGCTACCCGAATTAAGGAGGGCTTCGACAGGATTTGATTACAGAAGTCGGGAAAATCACTCGGGGCGATCGTTCAGTTAAATAACCTCCTGGCTGGGGCTAATTCCAAATACAGAAAAATAGTCCAGCTGTCACTTTGCTTTGTTGCTAGCACTTGACTTCGAACCATTGGGAAATCTTCTGGGTTCTGGTGAGACTTCTCAACAACTTTCATATTGGACAATTTTTCAGAACTAAAAACAGACTTCCACCTGAAATGAGCTGTTCAGTTGTCTATAAATTCACTTGTTCCAGGTGCCACCAGGGGATCTACAATGGCAGCACTGTTCGCTCACTTAGGGTTATGGTCTGTTCTTATCTTGGTATTAGCTCTCGCACTGGCTCCACCTTGACCAATAAAGAAACTTCTCCCATTCGAGATCATTAAATTAAAGGTAAGACAGGAATTTCCCACTAAAACTTTCAAATTATAGGACATGCCAAGGACTCCACTTCCTTCCGCATTCTTGAATCATTATTTATAAAACAACTAAATCCCAGTTTAAATTCTGATTCAACTGCTTTTCCCCTTCTCATTTCATAAACCACTCAAAATATTTTCACAACCTACCATTCTTTAATCGGTTCCGTCTATAATCTTTCCTCAGTCTCTCCGCTTTTGCGGTACACTAAAGGTGACTAATATTTTATGTGAACCAATTAATTGCCCCAATTAGTATATTTTTTATATTTATCCATATTTATAGCATCTATATTTTGTGTCAAGTTTTCAAATGATTTTTTCACATTTTCAGTTTATTAAATAATTTATTACTATTTCTGCTTCATTAAGTGACTAATATGTGTGTAAACCAATAATTGCACCAACTAGTGTTATATTTATCCATATTTAAAGTACCATATCTAAAGTTTCAATAGTTTTCAAAGGATTTGTCATAATTTTAATTAACTAAATAATTTATTTCTAATCCTTGTGTGCATTATAATTTTTGTAATTTTAAACGTGTTCTAAATCTATCTTATAGACCAGAAGATGGGTAAGGTACTCGAAACGTTGTACTTAATTAAATGAGAAATTTTACATGTCTCATTTTGGGATTTATCCTCAACCTGAAAATATATATATATATATATATATATATATATATATATATATATATATATATATATATATATATATATATATTTATATATATATATGTATATATATATATATATATATATATATATATATATATATATATATATATATATATATATATATACCAGAGATCACAGAGAGAGAGGGGGGGGGGGAATATACGCGCTGCCTCGCCTTTCAATAGAGAGAGAGACAACAGACACCTTGGCGACCTTTTTCTTCTGCGCTAATGGAGGTGCGAAATTATGAGACGCCGTGAGACGCAGCAATTACATAAAGCTGCGATAAGTGTTGAGAGCACGGAGGGTCCGATCTGAAGCCGGACAAAGTTTGCCTCGCGAGCTTAAGAACCATTTCGCCCTTGTGTTAAAAGGTTCGTATTGTCTGCCCATGTGTTTGACCCTAGAACCCTCCCCTACGAATGGAGGGGGGGAAACCCCCACTCGACCCCTTTGAAAACTCCGGCGACAGAGCTTTAAGGGTGTATGCGCCGATTATCCAGAGTATACGCCAAGTATCCGCCGTCCTCCCTGCCACCTCGTATCCTCTGTACGCCCCAGTCGGTACCCGCTATTCGAGTGTTGTTGGACTCAACAAAATTCTCACAGAATCCCTCAAGCTCCCCTGCTCCTGGAGCGCAGTGAGCTCAATCTCGATTCGTGTTACTTGAAAGCAAGTTTTAAGTTCACCCCGTAATAGTTATTATTGAGAGACTATTATTTGAACTTTGCGCCAAGGCAAGGATTACTCCCTCGAATCAAACTTTCGAGTTAACAGCAACGCGCCACTCTCGTGTACATGTGCTCTCTATGCCTCCACTTTCCCTCAGTATAAGCCTCATTGTTGGCTTTGACTACGATCAAGGTTGTTTCAGCGTCCCTCGATCCGTATTGTCCGTTTGTTTGTACGGTGACCATCTTCAACACGTCTCCCTCCCCCCCCCGTCTTAGCTGCTGAAGACCCATGTAAATCTTGTATATGTATAGCTCATTCTATACTCCTGTTAATCTTGTGACATAATAGTCATTTAAATATTAGCAAAGTTAGTTTGGTACCCGTTTTTTCTGGTATCCCGGAACTCCAAGATAGTCGACTTTTGTAAAAACTACTTTCAGTTAATTTGCATCTGCTTATACTGTAAACTTCTCACTCACTGGTAAATAGAAAGGGTGAACTTGACCCTATTCTACGACATCTATCTTAATCTGGTGTAAGGTGTGCGGGTTTAACTTACGACATCTATATTTAGTTGGTATCAGGTTTATGGGGTTAATCTTGCTCATCAATTTATTGAAATTTGATCAATGTATTGATTAACCTTGGTTAAATTGTTAATTATTGGCTAGTTATGTTTCCGGTCCGGGAGTTAAAAGGTTAGAAATAACCAGTGCATACCTATATTTGTAAAGTCTATTTGTTCCCGTTCCCCTCTATTTCTTTTTTGAATTGATTGTCGAGTGACCGTGTTTAACTAATAATCTTCTTCCTCCACGGAATTCAATTGTTTACCTTCGAGGCCTCATCTCGTGCCATAAGTTGAAGGTATAGAAAAATAGTATTATTCTTCGTATTGCTGTGCACTCGTCTCAATTACATTGAAATTTCGACCGCACAAGTTCTCTCTTAAGTGCCCCCCTCCCCTTGTTGTTCGTGTATTCATTTGGTTAGAAAAACCATTCACACTCCCTTTCGTGCGTGGAGGAACACATAATTTCGCTATACTCATTTCGCACGTTAATTTAATTCTTGTTATTGTGCCCATCTCGTAAAACAGCAAGCATGTCGCCGTTTGAATTTTTTAAGGCCCCAAGGTGTGTTACTCTGCCGCAGTGGAAAAGATTTGATGGCCTACATCCAGGAAGAAGAAATAAGAGAAATAGAAGAAAAGGAAAGAGAAGAAAGGAGAAGGAGAGAATAAAAGGAACAAGAAGAAATAGAAAGAATTCGTCTTCACGAATTGGAGATCAGCAAAGCGAAGAGCGAGACGCTCTTCATAAACTCTTCGAGTGTTAGGTGTGACGTACCGCAGTCTGCAAACATAAGACTCCCCTTCCCGTCTTTAAAGAAGGCGAAGACTTTGGGTCCTATCTCATCCAATTCGAGAATATCCTTGAGCTGAACCAGTAGGACATCGGGACCGACGGCGTTGAAAAATTATTGCCCGTGTTGAGCTCTCAACTCAGAGACATTTTATCTCCTTTCACCAGAGGAAATAAATGATTACCTTTCATTAAAAGCCAAGTTGCTCGTACTTACAACATGACCCCGTATTTCTATCTAGCTAAATTTAGGCACTGTCGCATTGAACTTAACCAGACCTTTGACAGTTTGTCTAATCCCTACAGCATTATTTTAATTTTGAATTGAGGCTCCTAAGGTGCCTCATGAATATAACGCCTTTAGTCGATTTCGTCCTCAAGAACCAAATTCTTGCGTCGCTTCCTTTGGAAATCAGATCTTTCGTGAATGACTAGAGGTGCCATACTCTTAAGGCATGCATCGATTAAAAAGACGTCTAGGCAGGTAGTCACAACTGCTATCCAAAAGAAAGGAAGAAATCAGAACCCCCATCTCCTAAATCGAAACCTAGCAAGAACAAATTTGTTCCTTATAATGGGAAAAAGTTCGTGAGGGTAAGTGTGCATATCCAAACACATACCCCCTTTCTCGTCAGACCACTGTGATGTTATGCCCTTTTCTCCCAATCCCTCTGCTTCGTCGTTTTCCAGGAGGACCATCGTGTGCTATTCCTGTGGAATTCCTGGCCACTTGAGATTCAACTGCATTGAAAACTCGTAGCTTAGAAGCACCCTTCTTCTCACCAGGTAGACTGAGTCAGTGACAGTTTCACTCCCCCACCGTCGCAAAATGAAGCTCACTCTTCTTCGAACCCGCCGAATACGGCTGGCAACCAGGAGAAATTTTTGTTCGATAAAAGTACCCCTGTTTCCCATAAATTTGAAACTGGAGCCGTGATGGGTGCCGAATCTCCACCCTCGTCCGTGATACTGGGTCCACGTGCATTGTTGTATCCGATGCACTACTCCCCCTTGAGCCTTCAAAACACGATAATTTTGGGCGAGCCAATAAATTCCACCTTGTTCACTGCTACATTGAAGGCGGGTATTTTACTTGTTCGGCTAAAGCCGTGGCATCCCCCATTAAGTTTTGCTCTGTCTTCATTGGTCAGTCCTCCCGGGTTTCTTCCGTACTGTGGCTAAAACACATTACTACCCGTTCCCACGCGAAGAAGGAACTGAAAGCTCCTACACCTTTAAAACCCCCGTGTACTCCCGAATTCTAGAGTGCGATGACCCAAGACTTTGCCAAAAGCCAGAGGAAATGTGAATCTCTTCGTTCCCTGTGAATTAAAGCCCAGAATAAGACCTGCGAAACCGTCAAAGAGAATAAGGAGATTTCCTTCCTCGTCAATAACAACCTCCTCTATCGAGTGTGCACCGAGGAAAACCGGAAAACTATGTGTATCTCGTTCCCACGTCCCTCCAATCATGCAGACAGCTTACGATAGCCTATTTACTTATCACTTTAGTCACACGAAGAAGGCCCTGAGGATCTTCAAATAATTTTATTCGACTGGCGCTACCGACAAAAATTTCCGATATGGTCGTTCGTGGGACATTTGCCAAAAGACGGCCATAAAAGGATGAGTTAGACCTGCGCCTTTGCAGAAGGGACCTCTAATCTCTGAATCCTTCTCCCGAGTAGCTATCAACCTAATCGGAATGATCCACCCCCCCACCCCCCGTCGAGCGAATGCTATAGTTATGTTTAAACGCTGGTCAACTTTGCCTCCCGATTTCCAGAGGCCGTACCCCTCAAGAAAATCAATAGCATCTCCTACAGCGAAGCCCTTATTTCCATCTTTTCCTGTGTGGGCCTGCCCAAATAAATACTCTCGGATCGTGGTCGTGAATATAATTTCAAATTAATGAAGTACGTTGGTAAATAATTGATTATCAAGCTCCTGTTCATCACTCCTTTTAACTAGAGTGGGAATGGAATGGGCACAAGGCTAAATCGAAGCCTCAAGTCCATTCTCAGGAAGTTGTGTGCAAATCAGCTCACCGAATGGCACCGCTTGTTACCGGTAGCCGTCTTTGCCTACGGTGAAATTCCCCATCGTACTTTATGTTTCGCCTCCTCTGAACTTTTATATGTTAGAAAGGTCAGAGGCCCCTGAGTATCAGAAAGGAACTTTATTTCATTCAGAAATTGGCCATAATATTAAAACTTCTTAATTGTACCTACTGCATTTAAAGAAAGAGGCTGGAAAAGTGCGCTAAAATTTCGTTCTATACCACCGATGTCAATTTTGACAAGTATAAGACACTTCGATTGCAAGTCCAAAGAAAGGAAATTTACCCCGATGAAGGAGTTTTGCTTCTTCTCCATATGGATAACAACAAATTGTTGAGCCAGTGTAAGGGCCCCTATCCCATAGTCAAGAAGCGTGGCCCCGTCTATTACCTTATTGAAACCTCCTTGGCAAGAAAGCTCTTCCATATTAATATGCTCAAGCGGCCTCACCGGCAAGCGAGCATTAATCAGATAGTTACAATCAATAAAAAATCCCTTATGGAATCTGATTACCCCTTGGATCCCTCTGCGTAATCCAAATCGCCTGCGTGGATCAAAACAAGGAATACCCGTTGCATGTCTTGCCCGACCCTAATAATTCACCGAGTGCGGAAATTAAGATATGCGACCAGTTACCATCTCGTCAAAAGGATCAACTGCAAGCGCTTCTAATTCATTTTGATAACGTAATCACTGAGATCCCCGGTTGTACTTTCCACTTTGAGCACAATATACAGCTAACCATCCTGGAACCCACCCGTTCCAAACCCTACCCCCTGCTTATATATCTACGGGAAGCATTTAATAATGAAGTGAATAAACTTCTAAGGTTGCAGATCATCAAACAATCGGAGTCAAGCTACCGTTCCTCGGTTGTCATGGTAAAGAAGGCCGATGATTTTTATTGAATGTGCATCGATTTTAGAAAGCTAAATTCGGTTACCGTAGTCGATCCACGCCATAGATCAGAACCTCCACCTTTTTGAGAAGACAAAGTTCATCTTGGAGTTGGATTTATGCAAGGCCTATTATTAGATCTCCTTGAGGAAGGAAGTTAAGAAATTTACTGCTTTTTCCACCGTGAAGGGCCGTATGCAATTCCGGAGGCTCCCTTTTGGTCTGATAACGGCTTGCCGCAATTATAACCAGAAGATGAGGATGATTTTAGAAGGCTTACCCAACGTTACCTTCTATTTCGATAATGTTTATGTGACACCAAAGATTGGGATCAACATTTAACTACCATTTGAGCCTTTCTCTGTTGACTCCGGGAAAATAAGTTGATAATTGGCCCAAGGAAGTGCCACTTCGTTTTTGGCACTATCGATTACCTCGATTTCAGTATTGGGAGTAATCGATTAGCACCTTACAGCAAGAAAAGATCCATGCCATCATGGACATGTCGTTGTCCACTAATAAAAAACAGCTGCGAGCCTTCATAGGCTCTGCATAGTTCTATCATCGTTTCATACTCAACTTTGCGACTATTTACGCCCTCCCTCTGCGAGCTATTAAAGAAGCAGGCACCCGAACGCCTCGAGTAGACGAAACTTTCAAATCACAACTTCAGCAAACTCAAAGAGAAGTTGGCATCCGCCTCTATCCTTTGCCTCTCTAACTCGGACAAACTGTTTGGCATTTACACCAACGCAAGTAATGGCATTATAGGATGTGTCTTCTTCCAGTATAAGGGTAACGGTGAAAGCTTTGCCATCGCTAACGCAAGCAGAAGACTACTCGCGTGAGAGAAAGACGATCGCTATAATTTGGGGAATTGTAAATTTAGAATGCATTTATTACACAAGAATTTGTAGTGAAAATATATCAAAAACCCTTATCATACCTATGCAATATCAAGAAAAATAACGGTCGCTTGTTGCGTTGGAGTTTTTTCCTCAAGAAATTCCAATTCCGCATTTTGTACATAAAAGGCACACATAACTGTATGGCTGAGAGTTTAATTAGGAACCAGTTAGATTCTTCTCCGAAACCATTTCGATCCATTTCATTGTGTTAATCCATGTATTAATTTTGTTCATGAAATAAATTTGGATATTTAACCATATAATAAGAAAACACGTATCCTTTCTATATATATATATATATATATATATATATATATATATATATATATATATATATATATATATATATATATATATATATATATGTGAGAATGGATGGGGAGAAAGAAAAGTCCAGACACTACACAGAGCTCTTTATTGACGTTTCGCCTCTTTGCTTCCTCAGAATGGAACTGACAAGAAAGATGGAAGATCGCCACTCGACCATTCGTAGAGTTAGTCTGGGTCGCGGTCAATTGCTCGCCCCCGGCCGTTTTCCCCTCGTCTCGACCCTTTCGCCTCTTTATTAATGAGCCTTGCCACACCTGTCGCCAGCTTGAAGAAACCATCCCGTTGATTTGTCGACCTATAGGAGAGAATATTTGTAGCTTCAATAATCCTACGCTCACGTTTTGATAAACCTTTTTGAACTATGCTCACCCCATGCCATTTGGGTAAATGCCCACATTCATCTATATGCACCACTAACGAGTTTGAAGTTCTATGTGCCGGACGTCCCTCTTGTGCTCACTAAGTCTAGTTTTAATGTCCCTACCAGACTCTCCGTAATAACTCTTGTCGCACCCTTCAAACGGAATCTGATAGATTGTGCCCCTATCCGTTTTGGCCCTAAACATTTTGTGCGAAACCAATTCCTTGATCTTCGTCTTAGCATGATCGGCAACTAGCAAGCCCGTTTTCCTGAGGGCCACATTTATGCTCTGCGCAGCCTTGCAGTAAAGCGCTAAAAGGTTCCTGACCCCATCCAATGTGCCTGTCAAGGCCTCACTATCCGCGGTCCTATTTGTCGTGCTACTCATTTTGGCTCTTTCCGATATCCCGACTACTTCATACCAGAACTTTATTAAGAGACCCTCCGGATATTTTAGTTTCATAAAAGCATTCTTAATGTAGTTATACTCATCAGTTAAAAACTGTTGGCTACAAATCCGGATGGCCCTGAGGTAGAATCCTATCACTACCCAAGTCTTCGTTCTATCGCTGTGTCCCGATAAATAATGGATGAAGTCATCCTTATTAGTGGGTTTTCTGTAAACGGAAAACTCAGTTACACTCATAACCCTATGTATAAGTGTGTCCAGAAAAGAAATCCGGTTATTAACTTCTTCCTCTACAGTGAACTGTATGCAACCGTTTATCTCATTCAACCGCTCTAATTTCTCATTGACGTCAGTATTTTCAGGAATTATGGCCAGAACATCGTCTACATATCTCAACCACAAGGAGTCACCCTCCCCGAATACCCTCATCAATTTCTCTGTTTCAAGCACCTCCATGAATAGGCATGCCATGACAGCGCTAAGTGGAGATCCCATCGCCAGTCCCCTGTATTTTCGAAATTCTTCCCCTTCAAAGGTGAACGCACCAAAGCTTACGCATAGCGAAACTTACTTTATATAGTCCCTTTTACTAACGGGTAGGTCAGCGTCATTCAAGACGAGTAACAATTTTGCCACTGCTTCCAAAGCACCGTCAACAGAAACATTGGTGAACAGCGATTTTACATCAAAGCTTACCATTTTCTTTCCCTGTAAGTTGACCCTATTTAACCTTTCCTTTAAATCGGTCGAATTCTTTAAATGCGCTTTGCTAATTTTTCCCAGTCCCTGAGACAATGGTCTGGCCAGTGCCTTTGCAATTCTGTGGGGAGCGCTTCCCACTCATGATGTGATAGGTCTAAGAGGAACCCCTTGTTTGTGAGTTTTTGGGAGCACCCTCATTTTGGGGGGTCTGGGGATTTCCTCAATGAGGTGGGTCATTTTCTTACCCCTTTCCGTTCTCCTGAAGAATTTTTCGCACCTGTTGTTCGAAAGGGACGAATCCAAGGGTTATATGAGGGATCTCTCTGCACGCGAAAAGAGTAACCGGCAAGTATCGGTGTTATTCTCGGGGCTGGTCAATACATATCCTTATGAGTACTGATTTGAGGGTTCCGTTTAATTTCTTGCACGTACCTTTCCCAGCGGGATGGTAAGGGGTGGTAAATAAAGGTTTTACCATCAGAAGCTTGCGTACATATTTCATGAGTTCGGAAGTAAACTGTCTCCCTCGATCTGACAGTACCTCTTTGGGAATTCCCACGCGCGAGAATATTGAGATCTGTGCTTCGGCGCACGTGATACTATTAATCTTCTTGAGGGAGACTGCTTCTGGGAAACAGGTAGCGAAGTCTATCAAGGTGAGGACGTAGCAATGTCCTTCGCTGGATGGAAGTTAATAGGGCCAATCAGGTCGATAGCCACTCGGGAGAAGGGCTTGGTGATGATGGGGCCTCTCTGAAGAGGGGCTGGCTTAACCCGCCCTTTCGCTGACGTCTTTCAGCAGATAGCACATGACCGATAATATTCGGCGATATCTTTGGCTGTACCTGGCGAAAAGAAATACCTAAAACTCGTTGCACAGTCTTATTATGGCTAAAAGGGCCTGCGAATAAACTGTCATGGGAGAGCTTGAATACTTGCGGGACGTATTCACGGGGATTACACAAGACATGTGTTTCTTGGTATGTGACTTCCGAGCAGGCACGATACAATAAGTCCTTTTTCATGAGATACGACACTCGTTTGTTACCTCGGATGGACTCACGCTCGATGGTTTTTGTTTTCTCACAAAATGGAAGGAGAGTTGCGCACTCTTTCTGGGCAAGGGCAAACTTGTCGCTCCGGAGACCTTGTAACTCCGGGTCGATGGAAGTTATCAGGGAAACGGGTGCATGGGATTCCAGGGCTGCCTGTGTACGGGAAATCACGGGTTGTTCTCATTAAAGAGAAAGTTTACCTGATGGTTCGGACTTTGACGGGCGAGGGAGGATCGGGGGTCTCCTAAGGCGAAGAAGGAGGAGCAGGGGCGGCCCAGATTTGGTGCACTTGGTTGGACTGAGAGTTTGCGAATCAGGAGTTTTGAGGACAGTACGTGGCGTAATGGCCGGGAACTACGCAGGTGTAGCAGATAATCGGGTTCTTTTGGTACGGCACAACCGGAGAAGAAGAAACGAAAGGCTTAACATCTCGGTGTTCAGATGGATGGAAGTTTCTTGGCTTCGAGGGACTAGGAACTTTGGTAAATCTTGGAAGCAATTCAGGAAGGGCCTTAGGACCATAAAATTTGTTTAGGGGGTATAAATTGTGACCTTTCACGTAGACATCGGCCTCTTCCAAGCAATCCTTGAAAGTGGCACAACGTTTATCCTTGATGAAGGCGCGAATTTCGGGAGCCATGGCAGGCAAAAGCTAATCCCTAAGGAAGAAGTCCAGAAGGGACTCGTAGACATGGGGAATCTTGCACGCATCCAGCCAACACTGAAAGTGTCTTTGAAGGATGTACCCGTGTTGTTGAAATGTTTGCCAAGGGCGGATCGTTTCCTGGCGGGATCGGGAGCGGTAGAATTCGCAATTCATATGAACAGCGGCTAACAATTCGGACTTTAACGTGGATCAGTCCAAAGTTTCTTCCGGGGAAAGGGATATGAAGATATCCCTTAACTGGGTGTTTAGGAGGGGGAGTAAGCGAGCAGCGCCATCATTTTCGAGATCTCATTTATTGATGTGAAAGATTGTCTTAAAATGGGTAAAAAATGAGCCAAAGTCCTCTCCATCATTAAAAGCAGGAAGTTTGACTGAAGGAGTTTGGGGAATTTCAGCCCGGAAACCGATGGACTGAGAATCAATTTGATTTCGGCTCATTTTTAGCTAATGCTGCCTAATTTGTTCCTGTTCTTCCATCTCCATATTTTCTTCTCCATCTCCATTTTGTTCTTCTCCATCTCTATCTTCAGTTTGTTCTCCATCTCCGTTTTTCTTAGTTCCTCTTCCCTTCGCTCTGCCCGTTCGACCCTCTATTTTTCCTGTACGTAATCTAGCAGGTCTTTGCCCGAAAAACCTAACGTTTCACACTGATTCTTGAATTTTTCGAAGGATCACATTGTTACGCAGTTAACTGACGGAACACTGCCACGCGAACGAGCTAGGACACTACCTACGAGAAACGAATACTTGAATATTCGTGAAGGCTTTGTTCGCCCACAAAAATATAATACAGCTTCCTACCTCTGCTGTTTCTAAGCGGAAAATATTTTTTAGGGTCCTACCGCAATTCGAACACCAAAGAGCTTAACTCTTTTGGATTAATATCCAGGAGGGTCTCTAAAATTCAAACACAATAAAAAAAAATTAATTACCTGGGGTCCAACACAAAATCTAAATAGATTAAGTTGAACTTGCCTTATGCCAGTACAATACAAAAACTAAAATAAATGGGATAGACGTGAATAACGAGAAAACTTCTAATGTCGAAATTAAAATGACACGGGTTCGTTTAAACCCCAAACACACTTGACACCAAAATTATACAATATGTATATTGATAAATATATATGTCGTGGTGTGACATTATATTATATCAATACCATATTATATCTATGGGGAAGGGACTGATAACTTAAAGGCGAACCGACAAAGGGGCGGAACGCCGCGAGTTTCAACGCGTGGAGCAGCGAGAATAGAGTGCAAAACGAGGTCAGTAAAAAATTGGACAATGGCACAGCTCAAGTTTCTTTTAAGAAGCCTGTGAAAAAATATAATTTTATTTACACATAATAAGAGAATCAAAATTAAATTGGTATATGAGGGGGGAATTGCAGAGTGATGCATCAGACTCTGAAGTTAGAAATTAATTCGTTACAGAAGGAGACTATTCCAATGGGGAGGATTAACTCAAATGAGTTACTGAAGGGAGGGGAAGATGGGTTGGCTTACGGAGGATTCCCGTAAGACGTCATATTAAGGTTAAACAGATGTCTTCTGCAGGCAATAAATGTAAGGGCGAGGGCCCTCGGAGCTTCTGAGCAGGAAATTGACGTGATTACGGTTCTCTAAGGGGTGAGCGCGGTAACCTCCAGTCCAGGGGAGTGTATTTCGACCACCCGAAGACGAAGAGGGAGCGAGGAGGGCTTCTACAGAAGTTGATGAGTAGAGTCGGAAAATTCACTCGGTTGCAATCGTCAATTGGAAATACCTCATTGGCTGGGCTAATACCAACGACACGAAAAGTTCAGCAGTCACTTTGCTTCGTTGTTGAGCCCCTGACGTTAAACTGAGGGAAATGCTTCTTGGATCCTGGTGGGAAACCTCAACTATGTATTTCCCACCTGGAAGATGAGCCATATATATCCGAGAGTCCCCCTGCAGGGATGGAGTAAACATGGGGTGTTTGCCAAGCACTACTCTCGCGTTGCCTCAAACCTTCACGCCCTGGCGATTCTTACCCACAAAAAGGTGGTCCGGGGTGGACGCGGTTCGAGGCTACCGCTTATGGATGGGATGGGAAGGGGGGCTTATCAATTTAAGCCTAACCAAATTCTAGAA
The DNA here is from genome assembly GCA_963969495.1 of Ceratothoa steindachneri. Taxonomy (NCBI): domain Eukaryota; kingdom Metazoa; phylum Arthropoda; class Malacostraca; order Isopoda; family Cymothoidae; genus Ceratothoa; species Ceratothoa steindachneri. Next base: position 24,747,880 of record OZ018321.1, on the reverse strand, counting down.
TTTTCTTTGACGCATGGACATCACTTCCGTGCTGGAAAAGAAATTCCATGTTGAATTCCTCCACGATGACCAAGACGCTGATCGCCAGAACTACCATTCTCAACCCCCAAAAAGGTTGATTCAAGAACCCCTTTGAACAACGAAGTGTAGGCTTTTATATAGTGCGAGACAAGACAATTGTTTTAGTAAGAGGAGGCACGGGCTTATTTTATAAATTAAAAAGCACATGACGAGTGATTTTATATATGTACATAGATGGATTTTTAAAGGCCCAAGGAAATGAAAATTGGTGACACAACCCCTTAAAAACACTTAGGAGAATATTACGTGAACCAATCAAAGAGTAAGAAGAAAAATGGGAGAAGTAAAGAAAGGAAAGATAGGACAAACAATTTTAATCGTTATATGAAAATAAATAAAGAAGTTGGATTTGAACCTGTGTCATTAAGCGCTCATCGCTTATATTACCAAGACGCTGATCGCCACAGCTACCGTCCTCAACTCCAAAAACGGTTGATTCAGGAAGCCGTTTGAACGATGAAGTGTAGGCTTTTATCCAGTGAGAGACAAGACAAGTGTTTTAGTATGAGGAGGCACGGGCTTATTTTATTTATTGTAAATCACATGACGCGTGATTTTTTATAGATGTATTTTTAAAGGCCCAAGTAAATGAAAATTGGTGACACAACCCGGAAAAACACTTATGAGTATATCACGTGAACCAATTAAAGCTTAAGAAGAATAATGGGAGTCGTAGAAAACGGAAAGATAGGACAAGCTATTTTAACCGTTTTATTAAAATAAATAAAGAAGTTTGTCTTGTCTATCACTGGATAAAAGCCTACACTTCGTTGTACAAAAGGCTTTTTGAATCAACCTTTTGGGGGGTTGTGGCTGGTATCTCTGGCGATCAGCGTCTTGGTCATATAAGCAATGAGCGCTTAATGATGCAAGTTCAAATCCAACATCTTTATTTATTTTCATATAACTGTTAAAATTGTTTGTCCTATCTTTCCGTTCTCCCCTAAGTGCTTTTCCGGGTTGTGTAACCAATTTTCATTTCCCTGGGCCTTTAAAAATACATTTATAAAAAATCACGTGACATGTGATTTTCAATTTATATATATATATATATATATATATATATATATAAGTTTTATATGAAAGATGAACGACACTCATCTGGAAGGCGATGTTTATAACGAAAGAGCGAGCCTATTGTATAATGGTTTGGTCACAAAAATGCAGATTTGGGGGGATAATCGAGCGTATTTCGGCAGTCATCTTTGAGCTTTGTGAACCAAAGAAGGGTACCGACCAGAAATGTAAGAGTTTATTGACGGTGGCTTTATCTTTAGTCGGATTAACAAAATGCTAAAGACATTTATTTCCTTATGCTGCTTTACATAAAAAAGTTTGGGAATCCGCTGTCTTGAAAAAACTTCTTAAGAAAAGAAAACTCCAAGTAATAGTTTGTAATTAGAGCATATTTTAAGAAAAGAAAACTCCAAGTAATTGTTTGTAATTAGAGCATATTTTAAATCCTATATGTAACAGGGTGTCAATAGTATTAGTTTAAAAAAAAAATTGCAATAAAGCTAAAGAAGCTTGTTGATAACCCAGTAAAAGTGGCTTTACTAAATAAACTTGCAGATAATCCGGTATGAGTTCGGGTTAAATTTATGTCTAAATAAGACATGCAGCCATTATTTTCTATGTCCATTATGAATTGTATTTTAGAGTGCTGCCTCTTAAGGAATTCAAGAAATTAAGATGCATGTTTTTCTTCACGAAACAAGATTATGCAGTGGTCAATGAATTGCCTCTAAAATACTGGGGAGAATTCTTTGGGGAAAGCTTGGAGCCAAAAGGCTTTATGGAAACATTGTATGTTATTGGCAAACGAAAGTCTCATCCCGATCCCTTCTTTAAGAAGGTCAAGTTCGTTGTTAAAGAGAAAATAGGAATTGTAGAAAATGTTGAGAAGAAGTGAAAATTTTATGTGAAATGATGTCAATTGTTTCTTGTAATGCAATCTTTGTGAATAGATTTGTAATGTCAAAGCTTGCCATGGTATACTTATGAGGAGTAGAAAGGCTGGAGATTGCCTCAAGTAATCAGATGAATTACGGAGATTTTATTCATTTGTTGTTAGGGGAGAAAAAAGGGGACACCAAATATTTTGCTAGTGCATAGGATGGTGTATTTATAGCACAGAAGACGGGTCGCAATGGATTAGATGGTTTGCGTACTTTAGTTAGGCCATACAAAATACCTCGTGCGGAACCTGAAGCAAAACGATAAGAATATGTCTGCGGATCAATAAGGTTTAGTTTCTTAAATTTGGATAGTACACGGTTAATTTTATCCTTAGTTTTATACATTATATGTTTAATAAATGATTTGACTTTAACTATTTTGTAGCATCGGAAAGGATAATGTGTATTTTTGAGATGTAGTCAACTTTATTCAAAATTACTACACCATTACCTTTGTCGGGGCGGCAAATTACTAGAGACTTATCCTTGGCTACCTTCTTTAGTTCTTTTTTGTCTGTTCTTTTAAAAACTGTGGTAAAAATTTTAAAGGGTTTCAAGTTATAAAAATACTTGAATCCAATGGATTGGATGGAGCTTTAAATGTGCTCAAAGTTGCTAATATCATTATTTCTAGCAATAGTCTTGAGGGAAGCGGCAAGTTTCTCAAAGGCGAGAAAGTATTTATGGAACTTGAGTTTACAAATTGGGAGTTCAAATTCAAGGCCAAATGCTATAGTATATTGAGACAAGGGGAAAGTGATTTCAAAGAGAAGTTAAATATTACACGGGAAGGATCGCATGGGGATAAACTATTATGAATTCCTAAGCGGGCTAGTTAACGTTTCTGAATGTTCGATACGTTGGCGATTTCCGGTGAGATAGTCGCCTTTACATTTCCGATAATAAGAAATATTTCAATGTTAGTTAACTCAATTTTCATTTGATTTAAATGCATAGAAACAATGTTGGAGTGTTAAAGTAAATTAGTATTTTTAAAATTGTAGGCTCTTTTATAGAGTCTAAAGCGGAGAAATTTAGGAAAAATCTCGTAAGTTTTACAATGGTCTAGGAAGGAAATGTCCAGCTTGCATTTTTGACATTTCTTAGAGCTGTCCATATATTTTTTGTATAGACGTACAGTGTCCTGGTTTTAGGTGCACCGTAATATGGATTCAAGGGATCCGTTCTTTATAGTCCGGAGTTTTAATATATATAAGAGAGAACCAGGGCAGCAGAAAAGAAATTATATTTAGTATAAATACAAACTACTTCTAATATAAAGTAATACAAAGTATTTGTAATTGACATGGGATAGGTAACATAAGGGAAATGGGCTAATATCTCACTTTTTTGTATAAATTTTGATACTGCATAATCTTGTTTCTTTGTATGTGACTTGGGGATGAGCCTTTAAATTGTGAGCGGGTAAGAAGATGTGGTATAAAAATTCCTTGGAGGTTCCAAGCTTAGAGAGATACTGGGTTTGATGGGATGAAGCTTTGGGCGAAGTAGAGTCACCGTGCCTGGTAGCTCAGCGGTAGAGCATCTGACCGGCAATCAGCAGACCCGGGTTCGAGTCCCGGCCAGGAATTTCAAACTTTTTTCCCCTGGCGTTATCTCTGTCTTCTCGGTAAAAGATTGCCTTCATTGTGCCGCCCTCTGCTCTCTATGATTCTGGTCTTCTTCTAATGTCCCTTTCTCTTACCTCTAAAAAAACTCCTGTTTCTTGTCTCATTGCTCATTCCGTCAAATTTCTCTTTCCTGTACTATATTGTAATATAGTCTGCAATTCAAGGTTTCTGCACCTTTCTTTCTGTCTTCAAAATTGTTTTGAAAGGCAGAAAATAAATATGGCGAAAGCACTGTGGTGGTTGTTATCACCCGCAGAACTTGCATTTGCTCCTTCTTCTATATATCTATATATATATATATATATAGAAAGAAAGAGAGAGAGAGACGTGAGGATGGTAACTACAACCACAGGGCTTTCGCCATCTTTACATAATTTTTGCCTTTCACATGCTAACACGCACAGTGACTCAATTCTACCCAAAGCTTTACCCTATCAAACCCAGTATTCCCGTAGGCTAGGAATGTTCAAGAGAATTTGATACCATATCTTTTCAGGGGCTGCCAATTTAAAGGTTCATTTTCCATGTTACATACAAAAAAAAGAGCAAATACAAGTTCTATGAGTGGTAACAACCACCACATAGATAAAGAGCCTTTTAATTGTTTGCAGGTAAGATGATATGGTAGAAAAATCCATTTGAACTTCCTACCTTCAGGGGATACTAGGTTTTATAGGGTAACACTGGATAGAATTGACTCACTGTGCCTGTGTTTTAACGGCAGAGGATTTCACCCGTAATCAGCAGACCCGGGTTCAATTCCCGTCTAAGATTACTAAAACTTTTTTCCCTTGGCGTTATTTCTACCTTCCCCGTACCTGGACAAGCAGGTGAGATCATTTTTCTAAATTAAAGAAATATCAAAATAAAGTTTAAAGTTTAGGAGTTATAACATTAATTCAAGAAGTAAAATTATGGTCTGATCAGCTGATAAATCCGAGTCAGAGAATTCAAAATCCTTCATCCTTACTTCTATTGAAGTCAAAATTAAAACCTATGTTGTGGAGCTTACCATGTTAGCGGGTTATATAAGCAATGTGAAAGATATTTACAAAATTGGAAATAAAACCCTCTGAAAAGCAAAAGTCGAGGTAAGAGGAAGATTTTGGAGATATATCAGTATTCAGAAGAAATTCATCAGTCCTGGTCTATTAATATAATATCTATACAACTCAATTTTTAACGTAGTTTCGTGTCCTAAGTGAGTTACAAGTCTCTACTTATGTCAGCTGAATTTGATGGATCTTTATCTTAACCGTACTTCTGTATTTTAAAAGTGTTTCATGAGAAAAGACTCTTTACCGAGATAAAGACCAATTCGGCCAGAATTAGACGTAAGTGCTTCGATTCATAAAACAATGAAATAAAAGGAAAGAAGCAATGAAGTGGAATAGCAAACAGGAGAAATTGAACGAGCACAATTTAGTAAGTCAGGGGTAACAGGTAAGAGAGAGTTTGCTCGTCATAAGGTTAAGATGAATTAACCAGGTACATATAACCCAGGAGTAGATGGATAGCAACAACTTTTTTTCCCGGGATTTTTGAAAAGATGGGGCAGAGAAGCATAAACGAAGTTTGTTGTGGCAAAGTTAGGATAGAGACCGAGTTTACCAGGCAGCAAACAAAGGTTTTTTAATGATCTTGCTCACACATAGAATAGAGAAGGCGGTCTGCAGGTTGATTATGCATGCTGTGACGAAAACTGACCGAACAGGTTGTTTGACGGATTAATATTCAGGTATCCCACTGTAGAGTCACTTAGTAGAAGGTTAAAACCATTTTATATAAGATCGACTGTTCATGCAAGAACAAAAAAAATACAATGAAACACCGATTTGGCACTCCATAAACATGATAAATTCTGTAAGAGCAAGTAAGCAAATAGTGGTATGAGTTTCAGTTGTCGTTAATTTATGCACAGTAGAAAAAATACCCTCTTGCGATTTTTAGGAGAAAAGGGAGTGCTGATGCACTGTTTTCACTAATACGGAAGAAAACTTAAATTAAATTATGACTACTTTCGCTGAAGATGGTCATGCCCTACGAGTGAGCTTAGAGAACATAGAATTCACTTTTCGCGTTTCAAAGTGAAGGTATTAAATTCAGTTAATTAAAAGTGATTAAATCATCGGTAACTATTTTTACTGAAAGGAAATCCACATTATATCTAGTACTATATTAAATTATTATAGCTAAATACTAATTATCTAAAATAAAGCACATAATCCAATTTCTTTCCTTGCATTCTTCTTAAGGAAAAAGTATGTATACATCAATGTATTCAAAATTGAACTTTATCTCCCTTTTAATGAAGAGAAGAGGGTTTTTTTTTACCCGGTTGATTTTACGCACGCCTACACCATCGCTCATGAAAAAAGTCCACTATTCAAAGCGAATCTTATTTTTTATTTTGTACCCAAACACCATAATTTTCTGAATTTTGGGTGACCTGTGAGTGAACAAGATCCCATCCGTCCAGGCACCTGGAAGCTGCGAGTCATCAAGGAGCCATTGGAGAACTTGTTTACTCTTTCAACTCTCTTCACTTTAGTAAAATTATAAAGCAGATATTTTTTATTAATCTTGATTGGACGAAGTTTCCGATTATTATTTAGCAATTCCTCATGACCACATGGCTTAATTTGGCCTCCAAAGCAAAGTGTCTAACACTCTTCCTTGTGCCCTTAGTTTTCCAAAGATATAATTCAGACCAAAGGATTTATTGTTAACTAAACAAGTGATATTTGATATGAATCATGAAAAAGAAATGATGGAATTCTTCTACCATTCTAACTAAATTTAACATTTCCCCACTCAACATGATTAAATTAGCTGATGCAAGGGTAATAGAACATACATATCTAGTGTTATGGTAGTAACAGCTCCGTCCTTGGAGTGCATATACTACAATAGGCAAGAGCAAGCACACTACCTTACTATTGGCTGGCTTAAGGAATGATCTAAACAACCTATTTTGTTTCAATAACCTGCTCTCCTCAACCCTCCAAAAGCATTTTAGGTTACTTATTGCGACCCTAAGGCTGGCTTCTTTCAAATCAAAAGAATCCAAAACTAGGCATTTAAAGAATAATTAAAATATTCCCGAGAGTACAAAACGGGAGTGGAAGCTTCACTACGGCAATGATCTCCCACCAAGTAATAGTAAAATATAATCACTTGCAGTAAAATATAGGAAGAAATTAATCAGCAAAGTCCCACCTGAATAAATTCAAATGCATTTGAATTGTTCCATTGTTCAACCTAAACAGAGACGAAAGTTTCAGTTTCAGACGTGTTGCCAAGCTAGACATGGCTGCAAGGTTTACTGACACAGACTCTTATCTAACTAAACTATAATTTATATTGTAAATATAAGGAAAACAATAATTATATAATAATTGAATAATTAATAAATGTCAAATAAAAATATAGTTCTTAAAACAATAAAAAATAAACTAAAAACTACGGAAAAAATAAATCAATTCATAATGATAATAATAATAATTGATGATAAGAAAATGACAAATAAAGAAAAGAGAAAATAAATGAATCAAATGCACTCTAAGGAATTAATTACCCAAGTTATGAAAATTCAAATTAATTTTGAGCGTTAATGCACAACTATAATTTTGCAAAACCGAAAATATATTAATTAATATAATAATATAAATAATTTATAAAGTTCACCCCTAAAGTCTTAATTACATTTTACAAAAGTGAAAAATACAAAAATTAAATAGAAATTTACGGTCTAATTTCATCTGTAGATTTTGACAATCAAACTAGTTTTACTGTGTAACTCAACACGATTATGTAATTGAGTCAGTGAGTTGAATTCCTTTTGTGTTTATTAATAGATCTTGACGCAAGTTAAACCCTTCTTTTACACATAGGAAACACCATGGCTTATAATCCATTTGCACAGATATTTTTTATAGTCATGTGAAACTCTTTCTTTCTCTCATTCTAGATCGCATAAAATACAATGAAGATAAAAAGCCCGTTTATGCCAACTTTACGAATATTTTGCACGACTTCACATAAAACTAGTTTTAATGAAATGTTTACCAATAATAAAGTAGAATAAAGTAGCATTGCAGAAGATTAATGAAAAATCTTCTAAATTATTGAAGCTAAAATAAATGATATCATGTTCTTTTCTCCCCAAATTTGTGATCCTCTTTTTGACAAAGATACGTTCCTATTCAAGAGAATAGCTACAAAATATCCTGTCATGAAGGAGCTGACGCATTAAGAAACGGTCTACATTCTCTTTTGATAGCAAGTGGTAAAAGCAGAAAGCCACAAATAGTAAAGTGAAGCATTTTCACTGCCATCACATTTGCCAGAAATAAATGCATAGAAATACACTGAGGATTCACAGTCATAAATTAAGATTTGGATAAAGTGCTCTCCTCTCTTGGCAGTATAATTTTTAAAAAGCTGGTGAATTCTGAAGCACGCCTACTGCAGCAGATAATGGCTTAAATAATTGTGACCAAAAACTTTTTCATATTTTAGTGAGCACTCATCTCAGAGGCTAATGCAGAATAGTACAAAAAACATATCCATTCCTCAAGATTCACGAAGTAAGAAAATTCAAAGACCACACGCAATCTTTAAAATTGAGGATCAATCAACTGAAATTACCACACATTTAAAAAAAATTACTGCCCTAGAACAAGTAGACACCAACAGAAAAGATGAAAAAGGATTTGTTCATCAGCATTCAGATTTGCTTTCGATGCTACGCAATGAAACAATATACAACAACCAACTGCCCCAATAAAAATTTAATTAGATGGTCTGAGTGTTTGATGAAGGACATTATTGAAGAAATTGTCTCAATAATACTAAGATTTTATTAACTCTTAAGGAAGCCTCCTTGAAAATAGCTTTCATTTCTAATAGATAAGAAATAATAAAAGGGAAAGGAAAGGAACGACAAGAAAACACCCAAAGCCACAAAATATCTTAATAATTAGCTACAAAATCAATTAAGTAGCCAATGAAATATTAATTTGTACAGAGCTATATATATTAAGATATTTACGCGTATTCTCCACTTGCATTTAATAAATATAGCGGAAAACGGTCAGCGAAGTACTGAAACAGAAAATACATAACACCGATGAATCATTTCACATAACCAAAAGGAAATTTGAAAACATATATTAAAATGACATTCGTCATCAAGAGAAGAAAGTCCAGCTCCTATTTTCCCCCATACCACCAAAAGAATATGAGTAATATACATAAAAAGAATAGATGAAGAAAACAAAAAACCTGTGTACGTATTGCTTGACGCATATAAAACAACATACTAAAGATTTATAGAAACGATTGGAAGAATCATCATACTTTATAATATACAGAAATTATATATTTCTAAAATTAGACCATTGTAAACTTTATTTCACGAATCAAAATTTTGAAGTGTGATGTAATTAATCTTCGTTCCCTGTAAAAAAGGCATAACAATTTAATGAACTTTACCTCACAGTAAAGGATGAAATATAGCTCATTAACATAGTTATCACCTCTGTATATCAACGGCATCGGCCGAATTTTCTTCGTTAAAAGCATTCCCTAAAATCTTAATTAACCTAAAGCCAAGTGCTCTTCAGCGTAATACATAAAAATAAACTGAGCTCAAACCCTTTGTAAAAATTAGTGTGTTTTCATTATTTTCTCGTTGTGTCGTGTCGCACCATTTTGTTGAAACCACATTTCGTGCATATCCAAATTTTCTATTTCTGAGAATAAATAATCTTGTATAATTTCTCTCTAATTGTCTTCTGTTACTGTCACTGTTTTCACGTCAACATCATTGAAGTATTAGGAACCAATGATTCGCGAACTGATTATACCACACTAGACCGTAACTGACTATGCATGAAGAGTTTGCTCGTAAATTATCATGAGGTTTTCAGCACACCAGAATCTATAAATTTGTTTATTAACTTATTATTTAATGTGAAAATGGGTTTCAGCCGATAGGATTAGGGGCGAGGTAAAAGTAAGATCTATTCTTCATAATAAATCTGTGCGTGCAAAGTTTCTTCTTTTTTGGTACTCTGCAATAGTTAAGACTAAAATGTCTCATCGAGGCCTTTTGACTTCGCTTGATTGTTTGAATGGATCTATGATCTTTGATTTGACACTTTGAATGGAATATTCTCTTTACTTTTAATCATTTTTTATTAAAATTAATCTATAATATGCATTTGACCCCCCAAAATATAAACGCTATTTACTTACTATTTAATTCGGATGCCCATGGGAGTCATTTTGACGACATATAATAAAACTGTAAAATCATTGATTCGTATTTTCCTACTGCTTCTCCTCAACATTCGCTATGACTGATTATAGCATTTCCTATTGCATTCTTTCTTGATATGTAACATATCTCTACAATAGTTGATTATTCTATGAAATTATGCCTCTCCCAAAAAGAATTGGGCGAAGAGTAATTCTGGATTAGAATCAAGTTTATCTGAAAGTGAAGAACATGAGCTCGAAGAACACATAAAGAATAATGAATTATTCTATTGTGCATTTGAAATGAAGAAGCATATGTATAAATTTGCTAAAGATATTTTAATATACAAAAGCGTTATAATAAAATCAACATATAGCTTAGAATCATATTGATATAAAAATTAAAACGAAAGAAAATATTATTAGAATAAATTTACTAATTATGTATATATATATATATATATATATATCAATTCCTTTACACAAACGTACATAAGAACTCTCATTCATTGGATTTTTCCAGGCACAAAAGATCCGACTGACAATTAAAGATTTGCTTGTTGCTTGTTTCCCTTTGGTCAAACATTTTCTTTCCAAATCAGCCTCACTCATAGGAAACTTCTAGTTTTTTTTTCTATTTTATCACTGATTAGCTAAACATGAAAGCCTCATAAACATTTTTACAAACTTGCTTCTGACTTATTATCAATCCTTTTCTCAGCTGTTATATTTTGTCTCAAACAAATCATTTGTAATAATTCCGATAATTTTTGCTCTCTCTCTCTCAAACACAATAACAAACAATCAATTCAGACTAAGCTCCTCCCCGAGGAACCCGATTGGTGATCAAAACTTGTCACGCACACTTTCTTTCACTTAAATACTCACATTATAGTACACTATACTACATTCTGTCATATCACTTAAGGTGTGCATAAGTCTTTCCATCCGCCTTTATATTCACTTTTCCAATGAAAAAGGAATTAAACTCACCAAGTCAACTCATTTATCTTACGAAACATCAAGTAAAAAATAGTTATGATATTCAATTGATTATAAATAAAAATATAATTTTATTTGGTGAACACCCAGAGAGAGGTAATCGAATCTAAATTTTAGATTCATACGAAAGAATGCTATTTGTCCCTCCTGAATAAATTCCTTTTTGTTCCTAATACGAAACACGTGACTCCCCCGCCCCTACAATCGATCGAAGAGAACCACCTTCTCTCACCACATGTGCATTCTCTTTCGCCATATATATATATATATATATATATATATATATATATATATATATATATATATATATATATATATATATATATATATATATATATATATATAGGGTGACCACAACAAAAACACTCCTTAATTTTTAAAATATATTATAGCAAAGGGTAAGTGAATATTATTATAATTTGGGTGCCAACAGTTGCAAAAACAAATCCCGTTTCCTTCCTAATATTGCAGATTCCACTTGATCCGCTAGATGGCAGTGTAATTCAAAATGGTGTTGACTCCGCAAAAACGTAGTTGGTATGTGATGGAATTTGCGAAAATAAACAGTGTTAAAAATGTGAGCGTGCTTTCAGATGCTTCCATCATTGGAATCGACTTACCAAGTGTTTCACTGAGTTCAGTTATAAAGAATGCATCTGTGACCAGAGAAAGTCATATTCAGCCTGTCCATCGGTGTCGGAGGAAGTTCTCGATATGGTCAGAGGAACTTTTCTTCGCTGCCCCAAGAAGTCGACGTGCAGATGTAGCCGGGAGTTAAGAGTCCCATAGAGTGCAGTAAACAAGATCTTGAGCAAGCGCTCGAGGTTTGCTCCTTACAAGCTGCAACTGGCCCAAAAGTTACACCAGCAAAAAATGAAATGCGCTTTGAATTTTCCAGCAATCTTCAAGCGATAATGGAAATTGATCCTGATCTGCTGTCAAAGATCATTTTCTGTGATGAAGCATTCTTCAACTTAAGTGGAAAGATTAATCTGCCAAATGTGAGAATATAGGTGACTCAGATTCCGCATGCCACCGTGGAGGTTAAACGTAACTCTCAAAAGTTATATGTTTTGTGTAGTAAAAGAGCGGTCTGTGTTTAGACCGTTTTTCTTTGAAGGACCATTCTTTACTGGACAACCGTACCTGGAATTGTTAAGCGACTTTTTGATTCCCAAAATAGGTGATGAAGGTGGTGACTACATTTTTTACTAGAACGGCGCAACGCTAGACTGGTCTCTCTCTGTTCGCTCATTTGTCAACGCGAACCTACCAGATCAATGGGTTGGCCGTACTGAAAAACATGACCAGTTGTTTTGTAAATGCCACCCCACCCTAGATCAACAGAAATAACTGGTTGTAACTTTATCTTTTGGGGACAAAGTTTGTGTACTTCCATTACTCGCGACCATAGATGAACTGCAGAAAAGCATTAATAAAGATCTACATGTCATTACGCCGGATATGCTATAAAGAGTCTGGAGTGAGCTTGATTTTAGTCTGGATGTTTACCGAGCAACAAGAGGGGCACACATCGAGTGTCTAGGATATCAACTATTATCACAAGAAACTTTATTAGTTTAATCATGTGTAGGCACCAAATTGTAGGTGTAAAAGAACAAACTCTGACCCCCCCCCCTCCCGTAATTTATTGGAGACCACGGGCGAGTGTAAACCAACATGAGGAACTTCACTTCTGTGAACGCCAAGCCTTTGAATTTGCGCAAAGGGCTCCCTTTGTTTAATCGAACACATGAAAGGATTCATCGATTACCTTTAAGGAAAATAAGTTTCCTCTTACAGTGGAATTACGAGAATTCACACTCTTTGCGTCGAACGTCATTTTTGAAGATTGGCTATCTTCTTTGGAAGGTTGGTACGGATTGTGCGCCACCTGTCTCCTGTCTCATTCAGACCGTGCCACACTTGCCTCATCATATCGTGCCGCTCTTACCTCATCGGATCGTTCCCGACTCGCCTCATCGCAAGAAGGACCTTTAACATAACATAACATAATTTCACGGATGATAAAAGCCACAAGGGCCTATCAAAGGTCATCCGCATCCGTCAACACCCACCCACAAAAAACACCATGACCAGGAGAAGACAAAATCAAAGTCCCCCACAATATAATATAACAGATGACAAAAGCCACTAGAGCTCATCATAGGTCATCCGAGTCGAACGGCCCTTTTTTTAAGGCACCCAAACTCCCAGGAAAACTACATCCAGAGGATTGCGTCCGGAAACAAGGGTATCACCAATCAAGGCTTGTCAAGAACTAAATCATGCAGCTATAGATATATACAAGCAATATTAATATATACAAAACTTAGGAACCATCACAACCTTCCCTTCCCATAAACTCATTCAAACTACTCTTAAATACATTTAAAATTGGACTACCTACTACCCTCCGCGGCAATTTGTTCCAGAAGTCTACCACTCTATTGGTGAAAAAATATTTTCTTAAATCCAACCTACACCCTTGCTTTTTAATTTTCAAGTGGTAACCTCTAGTCCGATTTCCATCATTTAACTCAAAAAACTTGCTAACATCCAATTTATCTATCCAAGAAAATTTTTAAAGAGCTCAATCATATCCCCTCTCACACACCTCCTTTCGAACGAGAACATATTTAATACCCTCAGTCTATCTATATATTCAAGGTGCCTCAGGGAAGGAACAATCTTTGTTGCCCTCCGTTGTACTGACTCGAGAAGGTTAATATCGTGTCTAAAATGTCGGCACCATGCCTGTATACAGTACTCTAGATGTAGCCTAACATAAGAGTTATAGAGTTTAAGAATAACCTCCTTACTTTTGTAACTGACATTTCTCTTAATGAAACCCAGCACTCTATTTGCCATATTTCTTGCTTCAATACACTGCTTAGAAAACCTTAATGACTTATCTATTTCTACTCCTAGATCTTTCACATCCTCTACTTAGCTCAGCCAATGCCCATCCATTTTATAGTTAAATTCTCTATTATCTTTTCCCATGTTAATAAATTTGCACTTATCAATGTTGAAAGTCATTTGCCACTTATGTGCCCAGGATAAAAATTTATTTAAATCTCCCTGCACTTTAAAATTATCATCAATATTTTTAACTACAGCTGCTAATTTGGTATCATCCGAAAAAATTGACACTTTATTATTAAAAACCTCCCCAAGATCGTTTATATAGATGACAAATAAGAATGGACCGAGAACTAATCCCTGAGGAACCCCACTGATAACATCCTTCCACTATGACTTTACACCATTTAGCACTACTCTTTGCTTCCTATCCAATTTGTAACGCCCCCACATATCCCAACCATTTTTAATTAATGAACTATTCCCCTATGTGGTACCTTATCAAATGCTTTACTAAAATCTAAGTAAATCATATCTACATTCTCTCCCTTATCTACTTGATCTGTTACAAACTCCAGAAAGTCTAGTAAATCAGTCAAACATGATCTACCTGATCTAAACCCATGCTAAACATCGTTGATTAACCCCTCCCTCTCTATATGTTGGCAAATCCCTTTTTTAACTATTTTCTCCAGAATTTTACGGACTACAGGAGTTAGGCTAACTGGTCTAAGGTTATTTGGATCCTCTTTACTACCCTTCTTGAAAATGGGGACTACATTCGCTCTCTTCCAATCATCGGGTATTTCTCCATATTCCAGTGACCTAGTATACAACTTGTCCAGAACTATTGAAATACTTTCTACCCCTTCTTTAAGTGTTCTAGAATGAATATTATCAGGGCCGGAGGCCTTTGTATTATCTAACTTACCTATTAGTTCTTTTATCGTCCTCCAATCCACACTAATGGTAGTAAACACCTCTTTCCCTGACCCATGAGTACTATAAATAAAACTATTTAGTTTCTTCTATGTAAATATTGATGCAAAATGACCATTTAGTACCTCAACTATTTCCTCATCAGTTTCTCTCACAACCCCTTCATATTTGATAGGACCTATTTTAACTCTGCCAGACTTATTATTAATTTTATAGTAACTAAAGAACTTTCTACGATCTTTGTTGCTTTCCTGAGCTAATTTTATTTTTGAAACCCTTTTGTTCTTCTTTATAATCTTATTTAACTCATTCCTAGCCATTCTATAATTACCTAAATTTTGAATATTATTTTCTACCTGTCATTTTTTATATGCCCTTTTCTTCTCTGAAAATTTTATAGCTATCTCCTGATTCCACCACACAGGCTTCCTACTTTTGTTCCTAATGGCTTTCATTGGGATACATTGTGCTTGGTCTACATTTATTATATGCTTGAAAGTATCCCACATCCCATAGGCATTTTTACCTCTGAATTCTACATCCCAGTCTACAAAATTTAGCAAGCTTCAGAGTTTTACATAATCTCCCTTATGAAAATTTTGAACTTTTACAGCATTCGCGGTTATTTTACCCTTCTCAATTCCCAAGTTAAAACGAACTATCTGATGGTCACTATTTCCCAATGCTTCCCCAACAGTCAATTCTTGAACTAAATTATCACTGTTAGAAAGTACTAAATCTAATATATTGTCCCCCCTCGTTTGCTTATTCTTAAATTGATTAAAAAAATTATCCTCAAAGCATTCTATGAACATGCCACTTGTTCTATCCCTACCTATCATATTTTCCCAGTCCACAGAGTTTAAGTTGAAGTCCCCAATAATAACTGCATCTGTTTCACATCCCTTACTTATTTGCCTTATCATTAGTTCATCCATATCATCAGTCTGACCAGGTGGCCTGTAAAAATCTCCCAAATGCACCATTCTATTTTTACTGAACCTAATATCTATCCGAAGTGACTTAACTCCATCCTGCTTTATTAGAGTCGTTAAACTTGGAACAATGTTGTTTTTTTATATAGATAATTATTCCTCCACCAATCCTACCTGTCCTTTGACTAATGTACATATTATAGCCCTGTTAATCAAATTCACTTATAGTGTCACTAAATTCTATTTCATTAACCCATGATTCAGTAACACATAATATATCTATATCCTTTTTGCTAATATAACTAAATAGCTCATCCTTTTTGTTTCTAAGACTACGAACATTTGTATAGAAACAATTTAACCCCCTATCCCTGAAGCAACACTTGAAACTTGAATGACCTCACCTCTATCGCCTTGGAACCTATTTCTGTTATCTGCCAAGTATATTCTACTTTAAGTACTATAATGTCCTCTCATGATTCCCTGACCAATATTAGTATCTAGTTTTCCGCCCGCAAAGACCTAATAACACGATCATACTCCTCCCACAACACATCTCCCCCCCTCCTATTTAAATGCAGTCCATCCATCTTATACATTTCATTCATTCCAAAAAACCTATCGCACACATCCACAAACATGACACCTTTCATCTCACACATCCTCCTCACATAATCATTCAGCCCAATCGCACGAGACATTTATTCTACCACAACATCCATTCTTGGAAGCACACCTGTCACAACACCTTTCATTCTACTTTCTTTCACCTATTCAATCAACCTCTTGTACCTCTCACGTAACTCACATGCACCCACTTTCTTCACATCATTCACTCCTACATGTGTAATTACAACCGCATCCTTTGCACAGCCAGACACCAGCTCCTTATTTCTATCAGACAGATCTCCCACTCCAGCACCCTGCAAACACACCCTCAAACCCTTCAATCTACTTGCATTCAGCTTCCTATCTAAATATCTAACTTGCGAATCACCCATCACAAGCACTTCAGTCAGACTCCTATTTCTAACCCCCACAGACTAACTCCATTCCAACTCCTATTCTCATTCAAACTACCAGTTACTTTACCTCCACCCCCACCCCCCTCAGTCATATCACTTCCAGTTACTTTCTCTCTTAGGGAACTGAATCTATTAGTCAAGCTAATAGGTTCTGTGTCCCTCTGACTCACAAATCTATTCTTTCACTGGCTAACCACCTCAACAGAGGCAACCCTATTATCACACAGAACAGGAAAAGCCTCCTTAGCTTCATGTTTCCTAACCACTCTTCACTGTCTCCCATCCTCACTAGGCATATTTCTAACTAATCTTACGGGGCTAACTTCACTATCCCTAGAACTATCATATCCTACCTCCTCCACTGGCCCTCTACCTTCACCTGAAACATCTAACTGGCCTACCTCACCACCTAACCTATTCCCAGCTCTAGGCCTAACACTAAGTTCCCTCCTGAACTCAGCAAGTAACCCCTCCAGCCTACATATCCTGTGTAAATCCTGCATTCTCATCCTCTCTAAATCTACAATGCATTCACGCAGCCCACATACAACACATGTATACCCCTCACCTAATACACCACAACAAATGCATAAATTCCTTCACTCATGCTCACTTTCATCCCCGAACTCCATCACTTATTCAAACAAAGAAAGAACTTAAGTAGTAATAAGGAAAAAAAAGAAGAGCAACATAGCTTTCGCTGATTAAGGTGAAAAAATAAACTGTAGAAAAATCTGAAAAATAAATCAACAGACTGAGAGCTCTATGAAATACGTGCTACCTGTTCGAAGGTCAGACTGACCCATAAGACTAAAATCCCGTTCATTCTTAGTATTGTCAAGTTCCCTTCTTTTTATCTGAGCCTAGTAACATTAATCAATTAATTCGAATCGTGCTCCCTTCTCATAATAATTATCAAGAGACTATTTTAATTTAAATTATTCCCTTTTGCCTATAATGATTCTTATTTTGGTCTTTATAAATAAAATTATATTTGTGTTATTGCATCATAAACTAACCTTGAACGATATTCTCGGCCTGATTATTAAGGATTTGAAACCCAACGCCTCAAGTTTGACCTCCTAGTCGCTCATTAATCCCCGCGACAGTTCTTCAACAGTTCGCGTTTCAATAGGTGATTAATTCCCCACCTACATAATAGAGGAGTGTGTATGATATAGAGTGGTGTTCCACGATATTATATATATATATATATATATATATATATATATATATATATATATATATATATATATATATGTTTAGTTGATTTACAACTTCTTTGAGTTTTAGTAGTTCCCTCTCATTACAGGACTCTATTTTTCTATTTTTGCCGAAGTACGTTCAAGTTAGTTCTAGATCAGTGAAACATTAGTCTATTATCTATAAAAAAAATCGATTATTAGTTGGAATCCGTCCTTTGTGTTTGGGTATTCCATTTATCGGAATATTTGAGTTAATCCCCACCCGGATTAGAAAGATTAACCCGTCTTAATCGGGTAAGAATAGTTTTATTGTTCCTTTTAATGGGATAATTTGAAAAAAATTATTTGGGGAAAAAGAGGATTCGCGTATATTGCCGAGATATTTCGTTATGTGTTACGTTCCCCCAAGTAAGCCAACAAGATGTCTTCTTCGTTTGACCGTTTCAAGAGTCAAGGAGAGTCGTTGGGCATGTCGGGCCTAGAATAATTAACTTATATTCAGAAAGAAGAGAGAAATGAAAGAGAAGAGAGAAGAGCGAAGGAACAAGAACTAAGAGTACTTCGAGAAATGGAGGAGCGTGAGAGAATAAGGCAGCATGAAGGAGAATTAAGCTGTAATTAATTGGAGTCAATGTCAGTTAATTGCCAGACCGAAACTCCACAGTTACCGTCAGTAAGATTACCCATCTTTAAAGAAGGAGAAGATTTTGGATCATATCTCATGCATTTCGAGAAGATGTTTCTAAATCAACAATTGTCGCCAAGTTGTTCCCCAACCTAAACTCACAGTTGAGAAACATATTCATTTCCATTTCCTGAGAGACCACTGTATACTACTCTACCCTCAAGTCCGAACTCTTAGCTGCCGTGAATATTACCCCGGACTTCTATCGTGGCCGTCTCCGTCACGAAAAGATCCGCCCCAGTCAGTACTTTGGCCATTTTGGGGTAAAACCCCCAGAAACACCTCCAATTTTGGTTAGATGCGTGTACAATCTTCGAAGGGAAGAGTACCTTCTAGAATTCGTCCTAATAGGGCAATTTTTAGCTTCCATCAACCATGAAATACGTGCCTTCATTAAGGACAAGCGCTGCTATATGTTCAAGGAATGGCTACAAGAGGCTGATGTTTATGCAAGTAGCCATAACTTGCATCCCAAGGTTAATAAGAAGCCTACTTCGTCTCCTGTCAAGCTTAAAATTAATAACTCTAGGCCTCCTCCATGAAAGATCCAGAGATTCGTGAAAGTTTAAGGCCCCTCGAAACCCCGAAACCATTCTCGTTCTGAACCAAGAGACATTAAGCTCATAATTACTGCTCTTACCGGGTCGTTACTCCCCAGAAGGCCGATAATCTTTTTTCACGTGCCGAATAGAAGGTCATGTACACACGAACTTCCCTCAAAATTCCTAATTTAGGAGCGTGTTCTCCCATCAGGTAAAACAAGTTAGTGCCACTCTTGCTCCTCCCCTGTATCTTCAAGATACCACTACGTCTCTCTCGTTGACTAAAAACTCAGGTCACCATGTAAATTTTCTCTTTAATAATAGCTCCCCCGGTGCTTTGAAATTTAAAAACGGATGCGGCATGTCCACCCTTGTACATCACACTGGGTGCACATACATCCTGGTATCCGTGAATTTACTTTCCCCGGTCGGTCCTGGCCATCAAATATTCGCTGTTGTCCATGATTACCTCGGCTGAGCAAATCGTTTCCCTATTGTAAAATGCCTCATCGAATGTGAGTATTTGACTGGTTGGGTCGAAGTGGTAGCAGCTTCAATCAAGTTTTGCTCTGTACTGATTGGTCGGAGCCCCAAGGTTACAAGTAACCCGGTAGCACAACCCGTGGTAACCCGTACCCAGGTCGCCAAGTTTCCGTGGATCCCATTCTTTAGAAAACCCCGTAGATCCGAAGATGGAGACCCTCCGGAACGAGGATTTTGTCCGCGCCCAGAAGGGAAGGCGCAACTCTCCTCCCCCTTAAGCAGAAAGCCAGGACTCAAAAGGAAGAGTCTTCCCGTGGTGGCAACAGCATTTCATACCTTGTTAATAAGAACTGTTACATCGCAAATGTTCCGATGGAACCAAACCTGAAACACACACAGTGAGTGTTCTTTGCTCTCACGTCCATCAATTCCTCCAGATTTTTCATGACAGTTTATTCTCTGGTCATTTTAGTCATAAGAAAACCGTGAAGCGGGTTTATAAATATTTTATTGGCCGGGTGAGGCCAGGCAAATTGCAGAGTACTGCAAATCATGCAATTCCTGCTAAAGGACAACAGCAAAGCAGCGCGTTAAGCGAGTCCCCATTCAGAAAAGCACGATCATCTTGGAACCTTTTTTTCGTGTGGCAATTGATCTTATTGTCCCTATTTATCTCCCGTCTAGCGAAGGACACAGTTACGCCCTCACTTTGGTTGACTTCGATTCCCTTTTCGATCTGAGGCAGTTCTCCTTAAGCGCATTGATAGCGTTTTGGGCGTCAAAGCCCTCATTTCCATTTTTTCTCGTGTAGAAATTCCTAAAGAGGCATTGTCGGATCGAGGTAGACAATTTACCTACGAGCTTATGGAGTATGTCGACAAGCTCCTCATGGTAAAAGCTCTCTTTACCACCCTATACCACCCAGCCGCAAAGGGAGTGTGCAAAAAGCTAAATGGCACATTGAAAGCAATCCACAAAAAATTGTGTATCGATCAGCTCCGAGAATGGCACCACTTTTTACCCGTGGCATGGTGTGCGTGTCACGAAATCCCCCACAAGACCCTAGGATTTACCCCCATCGAATTAGTGTAGGGGCGTAATTTTTGAGGCCCGCAGCTATTTTAAAGGACCTTTTCACCAATTCCCACATTTTCCGTCGAACGTCATCTTCGAAGATTGGCTATCTTCTCGGAAGGTTAGTTCAGATCGTGCCCCACCTGCCTCATTACGACCGCTCCCCACTTGCATCATCGGATAGTGCCCCCACTTGCCTGATTAGATCGTTCCCCACTCGCCTCTTCGCGAGAAGGACCTTCCTCGAAGTCACGGACCCGTAAGACTGAAACCCCTTCCATTATTAGAATTTTCAAGTTTTCCCCTTTTTATCTGAGCCTAGTAACATTAATCAATTATTCTATATAGGAAGCACAGTACGTACTCTTCAGTCGTGTTTTTGTTCTCACATGGGAATTAGACATAGAACTCGTAAAATATTTAGTAACAATGAGTTTTCTTCTATCAGGAAACATGCTATTGATTGTAAAACAGACGTGTCCTTAAATGATTTTTCTGTCTTAAAATTTGCTAAATCTATTTCATCTCTCCTCATTAAAAAATCACTGTGTATTAAATACAACCACCCAAATTTAAATGAGCACACGTCATCCTTTCCTCTGTTTATATCTTTACCAAGCTGTATTCATTCTTTAAATTCCTTCCTGTTTTCACTCGTCAATGTGATCCGACCATGTAAGGTAATGTTTCAGTGTCTATATTTTAGTTTTCATTTTGTTTGTATCCAATTCTCTATTTTTCCATTTAGATTGTTTAATTTTTTAATATTACGTTTACTTTGTTTGTCCTTAATTGATAGTATCTCTTTACAAATATTTTGCTGTTCTTTACCTCACTATTTTGTTTGTTCATTAACGTAACGTTCATTTTATATTTTTAACGTCGATTTTTTAATTTCCTCTTATCTGGGCTTTTTAACTCTGAACTTGTGCTTTTATTTATGTTTTTTGGCTTAGATTACTCATTTGGAATTTATTTGTAGCTCCTGAAGATGGGTTTTGTAATTACCCGAAACGTTAGAATTAAAGATGGGACCCGCCTTTTTCATTTTGTTCTTCTTACTGTATGTCGTAGAATGCCGAGCTAATATATATATATATATATATATATATATATATATATATATATATATATATATATATATATATATGTATATATATTTATTTATATATATTTATTTCTTTTATTAGTTTTTAATAAACCAAATAAACTTTGACAGGAGGCGTAGGTTGGTACCTCGGTGATCGCTTGAGGATCGGGCTCTAAGAGTGCTAATCTTTATTTTTATTCTAGTGAATACATAAAAGGGGTTTCTTTCTTGACCATCAAATATTGCCACTTCAACTCGTTTGGGGATAATTAATACAGTGCTTTTACTAAAGAAAAATAGACTTTAATGAACATAACCCAACTCACTAAATAACATACAACAAATACAGCTCTAATACACTTAAAAAAAGAAAATGGAATTACTGGGTAAGCTCTCGCCGTTTGCTTCGAGATAAAATTTTACGGGGGGAACAATTTTCAAGTTAGTATCGTTGTCTTTGGCCAGACATCCACTAAACTAATTATTAAGCACGGGGACATAAACAAAAGGATTATTCTTTACTCACATAAGGTAATGGAGATTAAATACTCGCGACTAGTTAGACTATCTTCGGAGATTTTTGATCGGAGTTGGTTGTTTGTTCGCTAGATGGCGTTTATTGAATTTCCTGGCGAGTTGACGAGTGACGTCACGAGGGATCCTGGGTAGAGGCGACTTGAACTAAAACTTAGCCGTTCTACTTTGCTTCCGGACGAGATGAAATCGTTGTCTTTTTATTTTTTCTATCTAGTTGGGGTTTGTCCAACTCAGATAAAGTAAGATTTAGAGTCCTCAAACTGGCTATCATGATACTAAATCTCTTGGGGGCTCGAGCGGTGCCGAGCTTCCTTGGTACGATCTGTTTTCGTACAAGGACTGCAAAGTTCTACTTAACTTGCAGAAAACTTTCTACCGGTGATTATTCTGTTTCTTTCTCGAACTCGAAAAATCTTCAACCGGTGACTTACTTGTCTCTTCCTTTAAAACGAACAAAAAGCCTGGTCTTATTAAGTTTAAGTTAAGGTGCATGTGAGGAGAGGACGATAGAGTGTGTGGAGAGATAGAGAAAATAGACAAGTGGAGAAGAGAGAAAGAAGTGTGGTAGAGGTGCAAAGAGATGCCTAGGGTCTGGTGATCAGACTTATCACTTTTATTATTTTCTTAGATGCGTGTATTTATTGCTGTTGTATTAGATTTTTTTGTAATAATTATAAAAATTATAATTATTATGGCGTTCAAGCCCTTTGTCTTAGCAAATTTAGTTTTTTTGGTTTATGTTGTGCATTGCTTACTCTGTATATGTTTTAAATACGTTTAAGTCCGTGCTTATTGTTTTGTTTTATTGTGTGTGTGTTTTTAATAGTATTTTTGTTTCTTCTTTCTTCCTTTGATGCTTTCTTCTTTTGAAGTTCTCGTCGTAATCGGGGTTTTTTTCTTCTTCTTGGTAAGGTAGTCTTGTTCGGTAGGTTGTCGTAGTGATTTTCGAGTTCTTTTGTTCTTATTTTTGTTCTTGTTTTCACAGGTATTTTTTTATCTCATTTTATGCAGAGAACGGTACTTTGTCTCCGCCAACCACTCGGTTGGCGGAGCTGGGGAATCTGAAGCGACAATCAGCTCTTCTGTTCTGGTTAATCATCTGGGTGATTTCATCACTCAGTTCACGATTAACCAGAACCTGCATTTTCAGGGTCCCTTCTTCAATGACTTTGTTAATGGGAATTATCCCCGCCTCTCTGTGTAGGTCTTCTTGCCGTCTTCTTTCGTGCCTGCGTGTACCCGTTATTAGGTACATGCATTTATTTTGCACTACTTGAAGACGCCTCTTTTTTGTTTTTGAGACACATGAGAGGGTGGAGGCGAGGTAAAGCAACGTAGATCTTACAAGGGCATTGTAGATCTTCTTCTTGTTGCTTTCACGTAGATTTCTGAAACTATATAGAGTTCTGACAGTGGACGAGGCACGAGAAATTTTTTGTTCAACGTGCTTTTTGTACCCGGTAGAGGTGATTTTCATACCGAGTACATTACATTCGTTGGTGTAGGGGTATCGCGTATCCCCTACACGCACGTCTGCCCTTGAGGTGCGTCTGATGGGGACCACCTTGAATTTCTCTTGGTTTGTTCTTATTTTCCACTGAGCCTCGTAGTTGTTAAGGTTCGCGATTTCCATCGCTGTCATGCAAGCTTGCCACGGCGCATTCCTCCATGGAGATACGATTATCTCGCTGAAATCATCGGCATATTGAATATTGAGGGAATTGGGGTACACAGGGTCTGACGCGTCCGCGGTGTAAATCAAGTAAAGGGTGGGGAACAGACACCCCCTTGTGGGAGGCCCGCAGTGAGTGGAAACTTCGGTCCGTTCGTGCACCCTAGACTGACATACGCTGCTCTCTCCATGACATAGTCACAGTGCTTTCTTTCTAAGTTTTCACTTAGACCCAGCCGTAAGACCTTATACTGCATGCCCCGCTGCCACATCCCGACAAACGATATCCACATAACTCCTGTCCCGTTTGGCTTAGGAAAGCTTTTACGTTATGGCATTAATTGCCATTTCCGTACTTCGCTTTTTTCTAAACCCGAATTGGCATGGGTTGTAGAGGGAGTTTTCTTCCAGGTGAGACACCAGTCTCCCGTTGAGGATCTTCTCAAAGAGTTTCCCACCAAATTCCAGGAGTGAAATTGGGCGGTAGCTCTCTCTCAACGTAGGGTCCTTTCCGTGCTTGGGCAAGAAGATCATTTTTACCGTCTTGTAAGCATCTGGAAAGTACCCTGTATTCAGACATGCGTTGAAAATTCGTCTCATTCCTTCGATGATGTTGGCTGGTGCCTTTTCGAAGTTAAGCTTCGTAAGCCCTGATTGGCCTGGGGCTTTTTGTCGGAATGAGCGGAGTGCACCAAGGATCTCTTCTTTGGTGATCTCGGCGTCTCCGTCACGCAGTCTATTCACCTGGTGATGAGGATGCGTTCGATGTATTTCCATGTTAAGCTCGTCTACGATGTTGTTTTCGAACTCTATATCAAAATCTTCGTTTTCATCTTCCGATATGCTGAAGATTTTTTCCCAATAACGCCGGAATATAACTTTGATGTTGTTTTCTGCAGTTTTAATGGATCCATCTTCTTTTTATATTTCCATTTTTTTCTTTTTCCAGATGATCCTCTGAGACTTTTGACTTTCTTCCAAAAGTCCTTGGGAGATGCATCTTGATCGAGGCTCTCGATCGCATCGTCCCATTGTCTCTGTTGTTGTTCGAGGATCAACTGGTTGAGCTCTTCCTCGATCTCTTTACTTCGTTGTAGCGAGTCAAATGTTGCACTTGTTATATTTAACCCGTACATAACTCTCAATTCTCTGTACAGTTATTTCATGTACCCAAGCCACCTGTATGATGAGATGGTTTTATACTGGGTTTGTGGGATGCAAGCCCTATCTGCAATAATTAGATGTTCGTTGAGGTCGTCGAGTGCCTCGTCTATCTCCTCGAGAATTGCCTCGTCCAGATCTGGTGGGCGATAGGCCTCGAGGAGATCAGCGTACCGTGCCCAGTCGGCTCTCCTGTAGTCTTTTCTGACTGGAGCTGGGACTTGTATAGGGTTCCTATTGATGGAAAGTAGGATCCCTATATGTTTACTACATGGTACCTGGACCGGTTCCATGTAGTAATTGAACGGCAGCTGACGATTATCCAGACAAATGTCTGTTTTTGTGGCACTTTTTCCTCGAGTATAGGTTGGAAAGTCCGGGCCTATTCTATGGACCATGTTTCGGTCCATCATAGTCTCCAGGCACCTTGCAATTCCGTTGAAGGTCCTGTACCCAGACTCCCGACATCTGGCATTAAGGTCCCCTATTAATATTGTGGGGGTCCTTCTGCCAAATTACTCCCGCTGAGGTGGGTGGGGAGGTAGATGGAGAAAGGGGGGGCTTGCAAGCTGGGACCTCCTGTTCGTCTCCCGCACTTTTGCCTCTGGTGGCTCGGAGAGGGGGTAATACGAGATCAGCATTTTGCACTTCTGATTGGATTGTTTATAAGTACACCCTCGAAGTGCCTGCCTTTTGAGCTGAGGTCAGAAATCAGTCTCGTATCACTTACCCTCTTGCCCGTTCTCCTATGTTACCCGAGAACATCGAAGGGGCAAAGCTAAACCCAGATGTCATTAGTTATTATTTCCTTAGACTAGCTACATATATATATATATATATATATATATATATATATATATATATACATATATATATACTAAACTCTTATTATACCTCTACATTTGTCCACCCTTAAGATGATCCGGGGGGTGGGGAATCGCCTGTGCTCTACGCAAAGAGACCTACTAAAACATTTGTACAAAAAGCTACTCGACCGATAGTGGGAACGCTCCACTCACATCACTCTCATTGATTGAATTATGTCCTCCGTGCGCCTAATTAATCCTTATTGTAACCGATTCTACGAAATACACAAAATAAACTACAACATTAGAGATACACTTATACGTACAAAATAAACCAACTTAAAAAATTCTATCTACACACAAAAATAAATTACAGTAGGCAAACTATATCAACCTGGCATTACATTATGACTAATGATCTCAGTACGCCAGTCGCATACGCTGTTTCCCACATCGTGAGTTTTTGAATGGCATAACATATGTTGAATGAATTCGCGGTAGCATGGGGTGGTTCCTACGAACGAACGAACTTGTCTTTTGGTTCGGGGTAGTGGCATCTTTATTATGGCGTCTACCCGATTCTGTCTTGTGGATAAACCGTTTTTCCCAATTTTGACCCCTAGCTCGGAGAGGGCCTCATCAGCGAAGTAGTATTTAGATGTTCCCATCGTGCGAACGCGTTCGCAGGGACACTTTGAGACGGCGCTACGTGCATGTAAGTGTCCTTCCCGTGTAGGGGTAGTCACGTACACATGGTCAGGATAGAAGAATGATTCCTTCCAACCACCTACACATCTTCTTGCTTCTCCTTTTCTTTTAATCTTTATTTGCCTATTTACTATTGACTTTTCTTCTTGAAAATAGGGTTGATCTACATCAATGAGAGAGAAGATTGATCTTCCCGAAATTCTTCGTTCATTTCTTCTTTCATTAAACTCTCTTTAGAACCGTCATTTTCTTGAAAGTAACTTGTTACTCCCGTTTCAATCACTGCATATGACCTTGAGTTTTCGGTCACCATCTTTGTCTTCTGAGAATTTTTATTTTTAGGGTTTTGCTCCAGCAGTGATTCTGCACATTTATTTTGATCTTGCCAAGATTTCTCAGTCAGAACTTTTTCTTGAAAAGTTTCTTTGATTGCCCTGTGATCAGGAGGAACTTGCTTGGCTACAGCTTGCTTATTAGGCGTATGTATTACTCTTCTTATATTTCTTCTTATTTCTTCTTCTTCATTCTCTTCTTCGCTACCTTCCACTCCGGGGGTAGAACGACGGCACCACATCCGTCGCATTCTTGATGACTCGTGAACATATCCCTTCGTCCACATGAATCTCGGATGAAAACAAATGGGTCGAAACCGTGTGTCTCTCATTGGCGGGTATCTGGGTGACTACTAATTGAGCTATCGGATTTGGGGAGAGCTGCATGCTCTGGCCTATTAATACAGAGCAGAATTTAATAGGCGCTGCTACTACGTCGGTTCAGCCAGAAAAATATTTCGACTGTATGTGGCATCGGACAACAGGAAACTTAGTGGGTGTACCCAGGAAATCCTGGACGACCACGAACTTCTGGTGCTGGGGGCTGATAGGGGGAAGCAATTGGTTTGATACAACGATACAGGTACACCCCGTATCGCGTAACACGGTTGAGACTCGGTGACCATTTACGGCCCCAGTCTCGAATTTTAATCCTTCAGGAGAATTTTTACTGTATACAAAATTCACATGCTGTTCAGGGGAATTCGCTGTGGTCAAAGGAGGTGAGGGATTCGAAGGTGGTTCTGATTCTAACGTTGCCGTCAGATTATGTACCTGCTGGTTCGAGGGCGACTTAAGCCTCGAGTTTTGGGGGCAATTGTAGCTAAGGTGGCCTTGGATGCCACAACTATAGCAGGTTATGGGGTTTCTGGGATTTACGTCGTTCCTGACGAATTTAGGGAAGTTATTTTGCGGGGGTTTCTGGGGATAATCCCCTCCCTTTTGGGAAAAGGGTTTCTGATGATACGTACCTTTCTTGGGGGACGAGGGCTTGTTTTTATTACACTCTCTAGGATATAACTTAGGGTTTGATGAATGCAAGTCGGCTTCTGACACACACTCATCGAAGGACTCTGCTCTCCTGTCCTTGACAAAGGCCATTAATTCTGGAGGCAGCGTGCTTAATAGCTGGTCCTTCAGTATGAAGTCAATGAGTAATTCAAAATCATTTCTCGCTCGACCTGACTCTAACCAAAATTGGAGGTGTCTCCTGAGAATTAAACCAAATTGTCGGTAGGTTTGTCCGGGCTCAATCCTAGCCTGCCTAAATTTTATCCTATAGTCTTTAGGATTCAGGTTAATCGCTCCCAGTAGTTCTGCTTTTAGGGTAGAATAGTCTATCACACATCAGATGTTAGAGACACGAATATGTCTCTTACTCCGGTACTGAGAAGTGGGAGTAATCTGGCGATACCGTCTGTATCGATATCCCAGTGATTCACTTCAAAAAAAATTTCGAAGTGCGAGAGGTACGCATATAGGTCGTATTCGTCCTTGTACGCTGGCAGCTTCATAGTTGGGACCTGCCATGTCCCAGTCCTGGACCCCACGGACTGTACTTCCACTTGGTCCTTGCTCAATGCTCTCTTGTATTCTCTTATCGCTTCTCTTTCATCAGCTTCCATTTTCGTCTTTTCTCTTCTTTTATCAGCTTCCATTTTCTTCTTTTCACTTCTTTCATCAGCTTCCATTTTCGTCTTTTCTCTTCTTATTTCCCTTTCCGTCCTTTTTTTATCTTGGAAGTATGCAAGGAGTTCTTTGTCCTTTAGTCCCAGGGTTTGACCTTGTTTAACAAATAATTCAAACGAAGACATTGTGGCTATGTTCGTCGAAACCTCACCCCTGTAACGAACGTTACGTATGCAACTTAGAGTCCCTTAGCTTTTATTACCCTAACCTTACTTTTCTCTAAACATCCTGATTGGTTTATTCCTATCCGAAAACAAAACAGCACACTACACAACACTCTTCGTTGAGTTATATTTCCTTTGGTACCAATCGAAGACAGAACGCATCCCTTCGAAAGGAACCTAAAAGACTACGTTGCGAAGAAGAATTTTTAGAAGCCGTAGAAATCTATATGAACCTTCTTGTTGCTTAATTTTGATCAGATTGTAATCAAATTATACTACATAATATATTCAGTCATCATGTAGGCTTGCAGAAAAAAAACATACTAAGGATAGACCCTGGTCAAGAACATTAAAATAGAAGCCTGATTATTGGCACTCTCTTTAGTGGATGGCGATTTATCATTGATAAATATGTAAAAAGCGCGGCCATGCGGAAATGTACAATCGTCGAATCTCAAAGGCAGACTAGAAATCAGTAGTTCACTTGCCGTTTTATAAGAGAGAAGCATCCACAGTTGTTTTTTACGTACTGGTAGTAGCTGGAGCTGTTGATATCGCTTTGCACGCTCTTTGCAGCTAGAATTTCGGATGGGGGGGGGGTCATTATGTATATAATGTGGCCAGGAATTGATTCTTCAAAATAATTAGTGTTCTATGATTTGGTCATAAATCACCTCAATCTTTTAGGCTACAGACCTAAGCTTTTCGTCTATTCTCAGTTGTTTGGAATATATTCATAAATAATTAATTCATTTCCTCTTACAGACCTAGAGCCTGCATTACCTTTGATGAAAAAAAATTTCTGATTATGTTTAGATTGCCTTTCACTCACTTTATTGCTTCCAAATCTGAAAGTTTCAGCCAAAATCACTGCTATGCTGTTGAGAAAGAGAGTAAATATCTGGTAAAAGGCTTTCCTTATGTCGTTAAGGATGAATTCCTTTCAGCAGATGAACGAGTTTGTGATCATTTCTTTATGCAACTGACGGAACCTTATCAGAATAAACGAAGAAATTTTACAATATATAACTATTTTACTTCTTCGCAGTTTGAGAAATAGTGAGAGCCCAAAGGAACAACCCAATTATGAACAATGAATAAAATTAGAAGGGAAGTACCTGTTACAGTAAGAAGCAAGAATAAAGAAATTTAATCTACTAAAATTTACAAGTTTGATGATATGAACCTGTTTATTAAAGTAAGTCTTAAAAAATGTCTTTCTTCTTATCTCTCCTGACCCAAATGTTCTCAGAGATGATTATGCAAAAGAAAGACCAGAAACCGTCAAATGATACAAAAAAAAATAAACATGGAGTCGATATCGTAGACCAAATTGCCTGAAAGTCTACTGTAAGAAATTATACAAAGAGGTGGCCTGTTCCTTATTACCCAAATACTCTCGAACTAGCTGCCATAATTGCATGGAAGCATTAACAAGGAGATCACTAGGGATAAAACTTCCAGGCGAGCACTCATTTATAGATTGGTAGAAGAGTTAGCTGAGTCATACTTTAGCCAAGAAGGCATGATAAATATGAAACACAGGTGAAAGATGAAGAATATAATACAGAAAGACACAAAATTAGTGGCAAGTGGAAATGCTTTGCAAGAAATCTGTACTGTGGATGCCTGTATGTAATTAAATGAGTCATTGTGTGGAACTTGTACAACTATGATTGAGCGTGCTTGCAAACAGTGTGGAGTTGATGTGTATTTTTTTTATTTTTACCTGAATACACTTTTAAAATTAATTGTAATTTAATATTCTCAGCAATATTCTTCAATGAATAATATTCTTTACTAGCTGATTATTTTCATCTTTTCACTCACTAAAGTACAATAATGAAAAGAAAATTTAAAAATCCAACAAACTGTGAAATTCTGAAGCAAATATGAAAGATAAAACTGAAAATAAATTTAGTTACAATGGTTTATCAACTTTTAAAAACAAAACAAAAAAAGAGTCATAATGACTCAAATCGAGGATTCGACGAAGATCATTAAGACCCGCATCCTCGTGTAAAATTTTAGGTTATTTAAATTTTATACAAATGAAGTTTGAATTCTTTTTTTAGGATGCCTTGCAAGGATTTTCAAGAAATTCCTTATTGACTGCAACGTATCCTAATTGACGTTTGAGGCTGTTATTGAACACCGTTTCACACACGCTGCAAATCATATGCATTTCGCACGGATCTTTGGCTACCTTTGCGTTCTTTATCAACAGTACACCCGGATTGTCTGATACTTCATAGCTTTCAAGAATTCAATACAGCGAAGGACTGTTTTGTTGATTAAATATAGTTATAAACTCTTTCTGTTTGGTAACAATTAACCATTATTTTTTTAGATATTTGTCACAATTCTTGCTCACTGTTCTTTGCATAATCTTGTCATTATGGGTTAATAATTATTTGGATCTTATTCTCTATTATAATAATTATATACCTTTTATAAATACACAATAAAAATGTGAAGTAACTTTTGTACCACAATAAAAGTGCAAAATATCATCGTTTATTTATATATCACCCACTTTTAACTTAATTATTAAAAATGGTAAGTAACATTTGGGCCACCGTATATTAGTATAAATGTATATATTTGTATTAGAATACACATGAACAGAGACACACACACACAAATATATATATATATATATATATATATATATATATATATATATATATATATATATATATATATATATATATATATATCCTTAAAATATCCTAAAGAAAAATAATACACAAAGCCCAAGCGCTTTCGTGTAAAGCACTTAGGGTAATTCTGTGTATTATTTTCCTTTGGGATATTTCAAGCATATTAGATCACAGTTGATTTGGCGGATTATTATTGCATATATATATATATATATATATATATATATATATATATATATATAATGATGAAAATTAATGCAATATCGCAAGAAAAGATGAGGAATTAAACCACATTCTTCGAAGACAATGTAATTCAGAACAGTTTCGGTGTATCTCACACCCTTTTTCAACTGACACTGGATAGAAAATATAAGAAAAGTGCTGTCAAACATAGCACAGGGTCAGTTCGTGAAAGATCCCCTCTTTTTTTCCCCCAATTTCCTACTTGTGGCTAATCAGGGGGGGGGGGTAGGCCTAAACATATAGAAGGGATGACATTTTACTATTTTGTTTATTTGCTTTCTTATTACAGGATTAAAAGAAAATTGACCTCAGATAGATTTAAATTAGGAACTGACGATATCAAGCTCGATTCTACGATTCTTCTCTTAACATAGTTAGCCGATTTAAATACCATTTTACTTCCATTAAAATCGATCGTATGATTCGAGTCTCTAACATGGCAAAATATTCCACTGCTTTTGCTGCCCACTCTAATATCTCTTTTGTGTTCATACATTCTCTTGTCTAGATTTCTGCCCGTTTCTCCTATATAAACTTTATGGCAATCATTGCATGGTATTGCATATACTCCTATGTTATGATTTTCTTTGGGTTTCCTGGCAATCATCAATTGGTTTAAGGAATTATTATATTTACAGGCTAGATTAATACCAGCTTTTCCAAATATGTCCTTTAAACTATTTAATTTTATTATTAAATGGCAATGTTATATATAGAAAGAGAGAGAGAGAGAGAGCGAGAGTGAGATTGTGCGTTTAGTAGATTCATGGACAAAAGATAAGAATAAGAGACTAACTCTATCATTTCATATAAAAATATTAATAGAACGAATCAAACAATTAATTTGGTTTTCGTAGGTTTGTATTATAATTTAAGGGAGAAAATAGAAAAATTTAGTCCCTAAATCTATTTTAGTAATAAATACACTTAAGTGATCCCCGCAGTCAATACTTAAAATGACGTCTTTTGTTTTCAGGACTGTTTCAATACATTTTGCCATGATAGAGAAAAAAATGTAATGATATCTTGACTATTCGCTCATTTTTGTTCGATAATCACCCGCAAGTGTTCGCAATTTTATGGGTTCTGTTAACTATCAGTTTGATTATTGCACGCAAATTCTCGATTGAATTCAAATGTTATCAAATCCAGGGCTAAAGCCCCAAAAGTTAGTTAGTCAGTCAGCCAAGAATTTTGTTATTGCTTTTTTCATTGTGTCATAGCAGGCCAACATGATGAATAATGCAGCTATTATCCCCAAATTGGTCGTGAACTGTTAGGAAAAGATGATAATGAAACACGTTTTGTTCCTCTCTTGATTTCATGTTCTTAAGAAAAATATTAAGTGACCTATTGTCCTTAGATGAGGAGTAGCTGCAGTCATAAAGAGTTTCCGGATGAATCACCTTGGGCAGGACAAGGGATCAGTGAAAAGCCCCCTTTTTTTAACCTA
The DNA here is from genome assembly GCA_963969495.1 of Ceratothoa steindachneri. Classification (NCBI taxonomy): domain Eukaryota; kingdom Metazoa; phylum Arthropoda; class Malacostraca; order Isopoda; family Cymothoidae; genus Ceratothoa; species Ceratothoa steindachneri. The sequence continues at coordinate 24,714,673 of OZ018321.1, read as the reverse complement.
ATACAGGATCTACCAGAAGTTCGAAAAAAGCGAAAGGGCGCTTCTTCTAATAATATTACTTTGTCCCACCCTTCATTAGCTCATTCATTATATTTTCTACAAAAATGTAGTCTATCCTTATAGCTTCTTCTTGCTGAGATGAAGGTTGCTCTCCACGCTTTTCGAATTGACGACTTTATCTGAAATTCTTTGCCCCCATATGTGAGATGAAGCGCTCTCAGCTGCTTCTTTCCAATCAATAGTAAGCTTGGCTCTGGAGGCAAACCTGATTCTTGAGCTAAGGCCTTACTAGGAGGCAATCTTAGCGTTCAATTAAAATTCGTGGGTATCCAAAAGTCTTCTCCACAAGCGTGTAACCAGTTTTTTCAGGAATTAATGATCGGAAAGATAGTTTTCTTCCGTACATTACCCATAGCACCTCTTTCCTGGCATTTCAAGACAATTTGATTCAGAACAACCCTAATTTCTCGCTTTACTAGGAAAAGAACCATTTCTTGAATTGAAGAAGATCCTAACGTTTATTTTTACCAAAATTGTACGAAATAGATTATAATTACACATTATTTATCCAACTCTTCCTTGTCATCATTTCACCCTTTTGATCCTATATCAAAGCTCCAGAAACTGAAACTAGGGTTCAACCGTCTTAAGACCAGAGCACTGGCTTTTTAATAAACCTTCAATAATTTCAATATTAGAATAATTATTCTTATCGCGTAAATTAAAAAAAATAAATGAATAAAATAAAAATATATGTTAGTTTCAAAGTTTGGGAGTGAGTATATATAGCAAAAATTCATAACTGACACTGCTTCAAGCTCCGTCGTGGCAGAGCATTTTCCACACCAAGGAAAGTATGTTTAAAGTATCTTTATTACACTGAACATACCTTCCATAGCGAGTTAAAGGCTCTCATAGCTTTTAAAATGATTATATGAACAATCAATTTGTTGTAAGAGAGAGTATATTGTTGTGCCTGGAACTGTTTATTGAGTTTCACGGGATAACAGAAGCTCTTAATGGTGGTACTGCAAGGTTCTGAGTATTGAAGGATGGCTCGTTTGATGAAGCTGAAATATACATATGTCCCCTCTTTTACATTTTATTTCTTTAATGGTGAGTAATATGCTATTTACTGGCAGTCATCATTTAGTGAGAATTAAGATTGTTAGATTGTCCTAATCAAGTCGTTAATGATACATCTCGAAGAACGGAAGTGTATTTTGATATTCTGCTAGTCTCGGTTCATGGTCGCTTTATTATCTTGTTAAAATTCTATGCTACTAATATGTAAATCAATTCTCTTTCTGTAAATGGATTTTGCTCAAACTTTCAAAATCTATCTAGATATATTATTAATTAATGGGTAACGGAATTCTTTCTGAAAGATATGTATGCCTAAACTGAGGTTTTACGAGTGACTACTATTTTTCGATGTAGCAGCTCACTATAAAAGAATTTCTCTCCTAATTTTAATGTCTCCTCACTTTTTTTCTGCGAAACAGAAAAGAAAATCTAGCCCTGAATAGATAATTGTCACTAAACCCATATGTTCCTAATATCAGCAAATCATCGCTATTTCTCCTTAATAATAATTGAAAATCACATGACACGTGATATATAATAGATGTGTTTTTGAAGGCCCAGAAAAATTAAAACTAGTAACAAAACCTAGAAAAAAGCTAAGGAAATTATTATTACGTGTACCAATAAAGCTTAAGAGAAAATGGGAGATATAGTAACAGAAAAAAGTGGCAAACTATTTTAAGCGGTATAAGAAAATGAATAAAGGAGTTGGTATTGAACCTGTGTCATTAAGCGCTTTTCTTACAAATCTACTTACCAACTTTAACCATCTCTTGCTAAAATGATGTATGGACCAAATGAAGTATAAGTTATACAACACTATACTTTTATCACAAGCGTATATTATCCCCAATGCCTCTGAGCAGTTCTTCCAATGTGATGTGTCCATCTATATCCCCAACACAGAGATTTCTGAGTCGTTTTTGAAGGTCTTTGGTTTCCCGTCTTACACGCTTTTGAAGTGGTTTCTCTCTTGAGTGAAGTCCAAGATGCGTGGCTGAAACTTTCCTGATGAACTCAATAGCAGTCCAAATTGTAGGGTGAGTGTAGCCTAACGGTCGTTGTAATCCACGATTCCAACTCTCACAGAGCTTGTTGGTGCGGTATTCATTGTAAATTGTAGCTTGGTACATATTCCACTTCTCTGGTAGGAATAATGGAGAAATCCACCGCACTAGCACTGTCACAGTACCTGGATATTGTCTGGTCTGGCCAATGCGGCGGTATGTGCCAGGTTACGTAGGTCGCATCAAAGTAATCCATAAGGTCTTCATATCCATTAAGAGTATTATTTGTTATGTATTTAATTCCGCCAGAAAGACGCTTAACAGGAAGAAAGGCAACTCCATCTAACATGCCGCAGAAATACTTAATATAGTCATCATCCTTATATCGGTTAGCCAACCCAAGGCACTGAATCTGTCGCCAGGAACTTTGTATCAAGTGGTGGAAACATGTCTTCACATTAACATGCGAGACATGTGGTTTCTTACGGCGTTCGGGGCTGCTTGTTCGAAGTCTCTCATTCTTTTTGTAACATCCATGTAAAATCCAAGTTCTTCTTCCTTGTCATTAATTGCTGTTAACATTTCTTAGTATATCTCTTGGGATTTTCCAGGCAGGAAGGCATAAAAACAACTTAATGCAGATTCCACTAAGGGGGCACGGATGATGTATAGTTGTTCAAATAAAGATGGTAAACAGGTAAATGACCCATTTATATAACATGTAACGGAATTGGATAGATGGCGTAGACTTCCTCGGTGGCAAACATGGTCATGCGGTTCCTTGCTTCTATCCCACTCTCATGAATTAGGAAAGGCTGTGGGGTCAGATCCACCTGTCAATGGCCACTCGCCCTAAATGCATATCTCTTGAATAAATGACGGATCTTTGGGGCGGCTTGCCTATCGATGTCTACGGATACTTCTTTTAATGGATTTCATCTGACCAATTGCCACTCGCCCCTCTTGGGTCATTTCTGCCATGCTGTCAAGTAGAATCTGTCCAGCATCTTCTCTGTTGACAACTGCACGTTCTTTTATAGTCTGTCGCAATCTTGCAGCCTCTACTGAAAATATATACGATGTATGGTTGCAGTCTATGGTGGAAATTATAGTTTGGCATTTAAATATGTTGTAATCTTGTGGTTGCAGGAGAGAACTGCTTTCCTGGAACATTCCCAGCGTTTTGTTTAAGAATACGTAGACTACTTTGTGTACATATAGACACGATAACATAGTTTTTATCCACTTTAATTGATGAATATAATTTACATTTTGAAGTAAGGGTATTCAAATGAAACTTGTAATAAAAACAGACAAGAGCTATACAGCTGTCGACTCTATTCACACACTGCTTAAGATAAATTGAATTAGTGCAAAATGGAAAAAGGGTTTGTATATTGGGTTAAGCTGACCTGTGTGGAACTACCTGATCTGACCGGACCTAATTCGGCCCACATTTGATAAAAAGATTTAGGATGACCTTGAGGATCATATACAAAGATTTGGGGTAAACTTCAGGGGTCAAACAAAAGCATTAGTTTAAAGAAGAAGGATATAAAAATATCTATATTATTTTTTATATTATTTCTTTACTATAAGGGGATTTTGTCTGCTAGGAGTGGGGTTTTTGTCCGGTATGGGTGAGGTTTATTTCTGCTGGGTTTTTTTTTCAGTATGGTTTCACTTCGCTGTTTTTGACCTAGGTGATTTTGTCCGACCGGGATTTTGTCATGTACCCATACTAACCTTCTTCCTTCTCTCTAAAATCTAGCGGGAATGAATTGCCACATATAAAAATCCCTTAGAAGTAGTATTATGAAAAAAGGAGATATATATTTTGAAGTGTTGTGAATAAGCTTTCTTTGAAAAAGTTGAAATATATAATAAATTTATCGAGATATTACATCGGACAACTATCTTTTATTTTCTTTAAATTCAAATAACGAGGCCAGGTTCTATTTATTTTCCATTTACCAAAATTTGTCAATAAAGTGACTGATATAAGATTAAATTTTTATCAGATATATCTTATTTACATTAGCAAATATATTCCCGAAGTTTACATTTAAATGCACAAATTAGCTAAATTACGGAAAGTGGAGAGATTAATTTTCTCGCTTGATTTCACTTTAACGAACTCCGCTGAAGTATGAAACAACACAGCGTAAGGTACATTTTGCCACTCTTGCACTTTAAACTTTTTTGTAAGAAATGCATCTACTGTAATCTCCCTCCTGCAAGGATTTTAATAAAGGAGGTGCAATTCTTATATTTACTAGCAAAAATCTGCACTACAGGCGTTTTTTGCTAAGCCTGTGGAGCTTGTTATCTTCGTTCACAAAATTAAGAAAGGGCCCAAAAGCAAACGGGTTTTATTTCACAATACATTTAAATTACTGTGCGAGATTGACAGAGGCTGATGAAGTTAATGAGCCCACCAGAGATGAATTATAAGGGGGCATGTACTTGTTTTCTCCGTACTCTATGGCAGCGGAAAGATTTAATAGGTCTCTTAGGAAGGCAGTTATTTTGATAGCTAACTCTGCGGGAACCAGAGTTGTGGAGTTAGTAAAGCATAGGAATTTGACAGCAAAAAACGACAATGGTATTATTTATCAAATACTCTGCGACGGATGCGACCGTAGCTATTATGGTGAGTCAGAAACAGATATTAATACTAGGTTTAAGGAGCATAAGTGGGAGATTCGAGCTAATATGACATCAAAACCATTGTAGTACATGTCTATGATTACGATCATTTGCATAATTCGGGTAGGATCAAAGTAATTTATAGGGGTTTAGCAAATAGAGAGAGAAGAATGAATGAAGTACAGTATATTATCTTCGACAGGTCAACCAATCACTGGGATGGTTTCTTCTGGCTAGCCAATGAAGCGGAAAGATCGGAGTCCGATAAAATGAATCAACCAACTCGAAGAAGCCAACTGAGGACGAGCAGCCGTGACCGGGCATGACATTTGCCTATTTACTTAGAGAGCGATCTCCTTTCTTCTGTAGTTCTATTCTAAAGAAACTGAAAGGCGAAGCGTCAATAAAGAACTCGAGTGTTTCCGGATTTTGACTTCCTCCAGCCATTCTCACATATATAAGTATATATATATATATATATATATATATATATATATATATATATATATATGGATATGAGAAACTCACAAAGTAGCACAGAAAAATGAAAGGCGGATTCCAAGTACTTTCGAACTTGTTTAGTTCATTATCAAGGAATAACGAATTTTTTTTACAAAGGTGGTATATATATGAGAGACACGAGAGTAATGCCCCGCCCATGTAGAGCGAAAGGGCACAAACTAGAGAAATATTATCAAAGACGGATGTGAAGTATAAAACCAAATAGATAAGATCTATTTCCGGAAAATTCCAACCTGTGTGCAAATAATGTAGACAATTTATTTGACTAAACTAAGTACAAACATATCAGATTGTGAATACATGGAAATATAAAAGACAGACATAACTAAATTAATAAATCATAGAGCTAATATTTTAAGTGGATAATTTTTTTATAAATTAGCCTTTTATTAACACGGTCTAGTTTAAAAAGACCAGGAGATATATTAAAATTAGGCGAGGAATTAATGAATGAGCATACAACAATATTTCCTTGCATAAAGTCATTAGATTTGTAAATAAATTTAACAAAATTCCAATTAATAGGCGGACTTTTTGGAGATAAATGGATAAATAAAGCGCTGCTGCGCTCTCCCCTCCTAATATTGCATTTATGTTGCTTCAAGCGTACACTTAATGATTTGCCAGTTTGCCCAAAGTATTGCTTAGAGCAAACTGAACAATCTACAATAAACCACCCCTTATACTATTGTAATTATTATGAATAAACATTTTATACATGGTAGACTGATATTTAAATATAACAAAAATATTTAACTTATTCTAAAGGCGGTGAAGCAAGGAAAAGGACTCAGAAAACGGTAAAACAAGGGGATTTTAAAAATTGTATGTGGGAGGGATTTCCGTTTTGAAATAAAAGGATCTTTTAACCAAATCTAGGCATCCTGCAAGAAACTTATGAGGGTAGCAAAGATTGGTACCAATTTCAAAGATCTTAGAAATCTTACGATCCAAGTATTCCGGGCTAGTGACCCGTAACCTACCGAGAAACATCGAAATAAATAGAGACCGTTTGACTTAATCACGATGACCTGAGTAAAAATTAATATAACAACAGGCGTTGGTAGGCGTACGAAAGATGGAAAATTTAAAACCAGATTGATTTAACAAAATTTCGTTTTTTCTTGATAATGAACTAAACAAGTTCGAAAGTATTTAAAATCCGCCTTTCATTTTCCTGTGAGATTTTTTTCATATATATATATATATATATATATATATATATATATATATATATATACACATATATATATATACAGGATGTATAAAGGGAAATTAATTTCAGCCATCGGGTACCGGAAAAATACAATTAGTAAAGCCAAACATTTTAAGTTAGAATTAAAACAAGCAAATTATGGAATTACTGAAAAGTATTTAAGGTTTATTAAGGGAACATTGCTAAAAATAGAGGTTATTGGTTTTTGTGGGGTTATTATGAGGGGGAATTAAAATTACTGAATTAGAATAAAACACTGGAAACACATGGGGATAACACTAACCTTATACAATAGGCCGTTAGAAGAAGACATGCGTTCATCCTATATATATATATATATACATTGCAGGAGTGTGCCGTATTGTTCAGTATGAGTAATGTAATATGTGGAAGATATCCTAAGATTACCCTACTATTCGCACTTGGGAACAGGCGGGCGCGCAACTCTCTGAAACATGCAAAACTTTCAAAATAACTTTGAGATAACCTTTTGCAACTAACATCTCAACCGTTGTGTGACACCTATCCCTTAACCCAGCAGTCTTCCCAGATTCCACTGGAATCAATCAAGTTTCTGCCTACGTGGGTCCACTACCAAAATTAACTTTATCATAATCTGAGAAAAATTTATAACTGTAAGTCGCATACACTAATTAAACCTAAACAGGTCGGATTTCATAATTTACAATGTATTAAATACATTTTTTTCTATAAACGCTTTGTTATACTTCAGGGGAAAATTGAAAGAAAGCATATAATACATCCTTTGAGCAATTAAAAATGTGATTGCGACAAAACTATTAATGCAGTAGACTCTGGACACCCAAGTACATTGAAATAATTCTCAAAACGAGGGCGCAATACCATTTTACTTAACGAAACGATGGAAGCTGATCCAAGCAATCAACGACTTTAAACTAATGAGAAAAATCTCCTCTGTAGAAGGGAACATATTAAGCAAAACATGTGAGAGAGGGAGCGGTACTGACAACATAGCTAACACCATCAAACTTCTTGTGCTGGAACCCCGCAGTTGGGTTGTATTTATTGTTAAATATGACTTGATTTGGGTGAGTTGCACACCATCAAATTCCCTAGCGCTCTGTATTTCTACTTAAACCTTTTGTTTAAGAATATCTTTTCTACCTCTGAGGAAGCGCGGCGCCAAGTCCATACCAGAGCTTTGCATCTCCTTCTTCCTCTCTTTGTCCACCCATTTTTCACAAATTCTCTTACACTTTCTCTCTTCCAAGACCGTTTAGACCATAAAATGGGAAAAGATGGCTCTAATCTCTTAAAAAAAACAATTTCTAAAAGATTCTTCTGGGTAGGCCACATTTTTTTTGCTTTAGATATATATATATGAAAATTAACTCAGAGGAAAATTCAAAGATGAATTCAAACTCTTTCGAACTAAATTAACTTGCAAATATAGTTCGAAAGTGCTTGGATTCATCTTTTCATTTTCCTCTGGGTTAATTTACATATTATTACTTTTCTCACGGGCCACTTTGTGAGTTTTTTCATATATATATATATATATATATATATATATATATATATATATATATATATATATATATATTGAATGTGATTAATTGTAAAACAACCATATCGTTATCTGTCATAGCTCTTTGCGCATTATGTTGAAGTTCACAATAGTGGTGATTTACCTGAAACTAAGCATCGATAAATAACCAGGGTGAAATAGTGAAGTAAGGGGAACTGAAAATATATAAAAGAAAATATGAGTTCCCAAGAAGTCTACACTCGAGACTACTCGATGCTCGGAAGAACTTTGAAGTGCAACTGTCCGGAACTTGCTTGACCTCCTTGAAGATATACACAACTCTTAAGTTGTTAGCTGCAACATGATTAACAATGAGGCTTTACTTTGAAAGTTTGTTATGTTCAGGGCAGTTATACCTCCAGCCTGTCTCGAATGCCACAAGTAGGTTTCAGGTATCTTTCACACATTTCACTTCCCCCCTAACTTTAACACTCGAAACACTTCTATACTTCTCACAAACTCAATTTCTCGTTGGTTTTTCTTTTTTACCAGGCAATCATTTAAAATTCCCCTAAGTTAACCACTCTACTCACCTTAGTCCCTTGCCCCTGTTGCTGCCTAGAAAATAATAAAATTGAGCATCGTTATATACCGTAAAAAGCAAACAAAATAAATTTATTCCACATTTTAAACAGGGAATGGTAGAAATGATATAAATAAAAAAAACAGCGCCGCTTTCTTTTCACATTATTGCCCAAAGGACATTACAACTAATTCTTAGTAAAAAAAAGTATCAAACGCGGGAGTTGCGCCTTCTCTCTATGAGTTGGACAAAATAATAAAAACACCGCACATGATCAAAAAATTATTATTTATTTTCGACTTGCTCCTTCTTTCTCAGTAATATTGTTTTACTCCTTGGAGGAATGTAGTCAGACAAGGTTTTAAAAGGGACTCTGGAAAGTTCAATCAATTGCTGAAGCGAAGGAAAGCCGTTTATTACTTTTTGCTCCAAAACACTCCAGATATGTTCTATTATATTAAGCTTTGGGGACTCGGGGGGGATGGGGTCCTTAAAAGTGCCCTATACTTCTGTTGTGCAAATCTTGTTAGCTTGTAAAAAATTATTTGTCTGAATTGATGCATTATCTTCTTTCAAGATGGCGCCAGCATTAATAAAAAGAGTTGGATCGAGTGGTGAATTTGTTGACCCAAAGAATTGCTTATAAGTATCCTTTCCCCTCAGTACTAGCAGAAAAACAAGAGAATTCAACGATATATCTCCCTAAACTATCATAGCAGGGCCTCCATATTTTACTATGGTTGTCAAGAAATCAGAATAAAATTCTTCTTTGTTTGCCCTCGATAAATACTTCTGTCGTAAACAAGGAAAAGCGCGAACGATGATTCATCAGAGCAAATGACATAATTCTACCATTTTAGGCTTTTAGATACTTTGATAGTGGAATAAGAAGGTTTAGAAATTGTAGCCCTTCCATGGTATCCAACTGTATTGAAACTTTAACAAACTTTTTTGCTTCACTGGTTCATATTGAGTTTACCTGGTGTTATTTTAGATCGGCAGTCAATTAAATATCTGAGGTTCTCTAATATATAGGTACTGTGCATTATACTCTGAATTACGCCTGTCAGAACTAGTTGTTACTTGTTTTTATTATGCCACCTTGTTAATAGACAGAGTGAAAATCTTTCTTCAAAAATATTAGGATTGTTTTTCGGTGTTTACAAACTTTTAGTCTCTAAATAAACAACTCAAGAATGGTTGAGACCTTGGCACCTGCCAAACAAAAAGAATCCTTTTTCTTAAAATAGCATTTTTTTACATTATTTGCCTTAACGCATGATATTTAGTTTAAAAATAAAGGTTCTAAATCAACCAAACTAAAGTTACCCTTCCTTGATTTTTATCCTGTAATAATAAGATATATGAAAATGTTTGGTAAAATACCTGGGTTGATGAGCTTTAGTGGAGATTTAAAAGATTTTTTTTGACAAAACTGGCTTAAATTTATGAACTTCTAATTGAATTTTGCAGGTCTCAGGAAACTATGAAAAGGGGGATAAATAAACTTAGAGAACCTTAGGGTAAAACTTATCTTTAAGAAATTTCCAAAGTAATGTTGCTAGGTGTAGAGAAAAAGGTTAATATACATTACCTGATAGGTTTATGTAATTACATGATTGATGCGTTATGATATTGTGTCCTTCATACTTAGAGGAAATAGCAAGATTTAGCCTTGCCCTTTTTTTTAAGTTAAATTGCAGATGATATATTATTATAGCAACAATTATATCTATGTAAAACTATTATACATGTTTGTATTATTTAAAAAGCCATATCACTCTTTTTTCGAAATTTCAATGATGTTAGAAATAAAAGAGAATAGAAGTCATGTTGAGAAATGAAGATCCTAAATTTACGCCAAATTGAAAATGCTTAAGCTATGAGTTTATGCATATATATTGTTTGGTTCGAAAGATAAACGAACTGTATACATAATGTAATAATTGGTGTAAATTTGATTTCATTTACTTCTATACCCGTTTATTCACACCAATCTTGTTACCCTATAAAGAGTTCAATTTTTTAGTTGCTTTTTTTGTTCATTTCGCTTCTTTTTATTATCATTTAAAATAAATACGACGTAAAATTAATTTTATCCTCATATTTTCTTAAGGTTGTCTTGACAAATTGAAGGTATAAAAAAATATATCACAAACCTATGAATTTTGAACAAACACTAGGTAGAGATGAAATTAGATCCTAAAAGATTTGAGAACTCTTTATTGGATACCTTAAAAAATCATTGCTTTCAACAGAAACTTTCTTTATACACCATCTTACGCCCATTTTTTAAGTATCAGATTAGTGACGTGGAAGATTACTGTATTAAATTTATTTCATCGCATCACCTACAACTATCGGACCACAAATTATTTACCAAATAGAAAGAACAAAATTTCTAAGACAGTCACTCAATTCAGGTACTTAAATACAGTTTACTTATATTTTGCTACACAGCTACGATAGAAGAAAACAGTTCGTTCTATATTAAAAATATTGAACATAAAAAACAATCCTTCATACAGGAAGTCAGTCATCTCAACTAAATTAATGCAAAGATTTCAAACAAATAGGGACCAAATATAACTGAAAGATTTAGAAAATATAGAGGCGGAATATAATTATTGAATAAGCAACAGCGACATCTAGAGTCCAAAGACTTCTTGTTTATAAAAATATAAACGATACTAACAAAGAAATTTTGGAAGAACAGTTTCTTTAAAAGGACACACATTTATTAAAAAAGGATTTAATATAAAAAAAGACTTCAACTCAACCAAACTATGAATGTAAAAGACAGCTGAACAAGTTCACAGAAGATAAAATAACCTAGGCCTTATATCAGGGAAACTCTTCGTTCACCTTTTTCATAATAAAACAACAAACATTTATCTAAACTAGATTTTTACTATACCATCAACGCAGTCAAACAAACCTTTGGCGATTCTATAATAGTTGTCCAATTCACTCCAAAAAACATAATATCGCTCCAAATAAAAGCATTACCTAAATAAAGAATAGCACCCATAATCCCTTTTTTATATAAACCAGCTATGCACCTTTTAAGCCTCCTACAAAAAGATATCTACATATAACTCAACAACATCACACATACATGTCAATAGATCCCTTCTAATGCTTATTCCACCTACCATTACTTTCTCGATGAAAAGCCCTTACCAATATTAAGCAGCTTATACAACAAGGCTTTACTAAAGCCAATCTAGCACCAAAAATAATTGTGATAACAATACATAAAAATGAATCATTTCACTTTATATCTTGACACATAATTATCATATTAAATTTGATCCAAGCGCGGTAAAAATGAAATAAAAGATTTATGTTAGGAATTATCAAAATGAGAATGAAAAATAGTAAATAAGCAGGGGAAATCATTTTAAACATAAGTGCATAACGCAGTGCCATAAATATCCTTACTCGCATCCATCTTATTCAACCTCTTCTCTCACCTCAGCTTCTAACTTGATCCAAGGATTACTTTCTATAGCAACGCAAAATACATTAAAATATTTACACAAGAGATACCCTCAAAAGATGTTGCTTTGATTGTACAGCAATTCATTATACTACTGAACTATGTTATGTTTCGCACAACATTACCCAGTTTTTACAATTTAAATCACTCCCTTCCAATTAGACATAAACCACAATACTTAGTCTTACTGTAAACACACTACCAAAATTGGTTACAATACAAAATAATGCCAAAGAAAATATTAAACTATATAAAATATAGAAATACCAATTTGACAAAAGGAGGAATAACGTCAAGCTCTCGAAAACAGCTCATTTGGATAATTTAAGGAAAGAATTAATCACACGTAGAAGCAGTATATTCAAACCCATCTCCCTCATTTATTTTACAATTGTTGAGCTGTCAAGGTTTGTACGTGGATAAATGCTTAGACGAATAAAGCCACAAAATAAAAGAAACACGGCATGGCAATATGGGGCGTTTGCAAATACCAGTCATTTGAACCCGAAACAAAGGCTGTTCCCATTAAAATCTCTTCGATCTCCCCAAAACAAAGTTTGCTAATACCTGACAAATTCCGAAACTCCACTCTGAAATAATTTTAATACTGTTCTTGATAAATGTAAAAGGCCATAATGTGTCCAATACATCAAATTTCTAAAAAACAAGGCCCCATATACGTGCGAGTTTCAGAGCACACATCAAAATAACCGCCTCACGAAAAGCTCAGATTCAATCTCTACCCCTTGCTAAAAACACCAGAAGTCATCAATAAGCAAATAGATTCAAACTACATGGCCCAGACAAACATATTATGCTTAATACATAACACTAGACAACAATGATTTTGCTACTTGGGTATAAGCTTGGTATTGGCTTGGGTATTATTGGCTAGTATATTCAAAATACGCCCATAATGTCCTAATGTTACCTATTACCTAACAGCGGAGTTAATCGAGTTGGTAGCCCTAGGTAAAAATCCAACCTAGCCTAGCAACTACATCATAAATAAAAACCTAAAATATTAGACATTCTCTGCTTTAACTGCTGAAAAGTTTCTAAAATTCCTAAAAGGTGAGTCAATTTAATAAACGTACTTTTCAGAAAGATTTCAAAGAAAGAATTTTTGTAAAAGTCAATAAGAAGTTATAGTGTCGATCCGATAACATGGATGAACCAACAAAGGACAACGTTGATTACAGAGAGCAACGGCACGACTCGATAAACGAACACTATCAAGAAAGGAACAGCAATTCTAAAATACAAATAGGATATAAGAAAATTTAACGTTTAGGGCTTTCCAAAGACTCGTGAGATAACTGAACATAGAGGATTCGGCCGCATTGGACCATGAACCAATTATGAGAGATAAGATATATCGAACAAACGAAGGCAATTAAATATATATATATATATATATATATATATATATATATATATATATATATATATATATATATATATATATATATATATATATATATATATTAATCTACAAGAAAAAGAAAACGGAAAAAATTTCACCTGAAATAATATTTACCTAATTCGCAAACATTCCGTACTCGGGTGGGATTTGAACCGTGCACACTGAGGCAGCGAGCATCCGCTCTGACCTCTGTTTCTTGGGGTTTGTTGGATTGATTTTCATCATTCTTTTCGGCTCTTGAAAGATTTATAAATTATATATATATATATATATATATATATATATATATATATATACATAACGGGGGGCCCAAAGGTTACTTCACATGTTAAAAAATTAATAACACAAAAACTAATTAAGTTATAAAAGTGAGTGATATATAAAATGAAAAAGAAGATCTTGGATTTTATTACTTAAATATAATATCCTTCAAGTGTTCTCTATTATTGTTAAAATAAAGGGGGATTATTTACACCATATTTTCCATGACACTTTCATAAACATCAGGACTGATTTTGTCAATTACTTCAATGATGTTTTGTTTTAATTCTTAAAGATTATTAGGTTTATTTACCATTTTCTTTTCTTTTAAGTATTTTCAAAGGAAAAAATCTGGAGCAGTAAAATCAGGTGATCGTGGTGGCCAAGAAACGTCACCTAAACGTGAACTTAACCGACCAGAGAAGGCTGCTTTTAGTGTTGCCATGGTTTCTCTAGCTGATTGTGGTGTAACCCCATCTTGTTGAAACCACATATCGTGCATATCTACATCTTCCAGTCCTGGTAATGAATAATCTTGTATTAGTTCTCTGTAATTATCCCCTGTTACTGTCACTGTTTTTCCATCAGCATCATCGAAGAACTAGGGACTAATGATTCTCGAACTGGTTATGCCACACCAGACCGTAACATTCTGTGAATAAAGAGGCTGCTCGTGAATTATCATGGCGTTTACGGCACACCAGAATCTGCAATTTTGTTTATTAACGTATCCAGAAATGTAAAAATGGGGTTCATCGAACATGATTAGATGCGAGGTAAAAGTCGGATCATTTGTTAGTCCCAAAAATGCTCTTGCAAAGTTTATCTTTTTTTGATGGTCTGCAATATTTAATTGTTGAGTTATTTGAATTTTGTATGGATGAAGTTTCAATTATTTTGTTAGGATGCGTTTCAATGATGTTCGAGAAATTCCTAATTGACTGGATATGCAAGATATGTGGTTTCAACAAGATGGGGTGACATCACACACAGCGAGAGAAACCATGGCAACACTAAGAGCAGCCTTCCCTGGTCGGTTAATTTCACGTTTAGGTGATGTTTCTTAGCCACCACGATCACCTGATTTTACTTCTCCAGATTTTTTCCTTTGAGGATAACTTAAAGAAAAGATATACGGGAAAAAACCTAATAATCTTCAAGAATTGAAACAAAACACATTGAAGAATTCGACAAAATCACTCCTGATGTTTTGGAAAATGTCATGGAAAATATGATGCAAATAATCCGCCTTTGTTTTAACAATAATAGGGAACACTTGAAGGATATTATATTTAAATAAGAAGAATTCAAGATCTCCTCTTTCATTTTATATATCACCCACTTTTATAACTTAATTAATTTTTGTGTTATTAATTTTTTAAAATGTGAAGTAACTTTTGGGCCACCCTTTATATACACTCTTGGTGCAATAAATATCCGCTACATGGTCAAAAGTTCATTTACCATAGTTACACAACAGCAAGTAGTCAAAATTTGAACATCTTATGTATTTTGAACGTTGAATACAAATTCGGTATTAGATACACAAATAGTAAAGCATTGATATTATATCATCAAAAGTGTTAGATTCTCGCCTTAAAACTATCCAACACACCCACAAAATTTGTTTTAAAGCGATAAGAAATAGTTCTCTAACATTCAAAAGTAGTTTACGTGACAGGAATAGTGTAGAACTTTCTAGAAAATATTCTACTTTGTCCAGGTGAAACAGCGGAACTCAGTCAGTGTCTGAGAGCTGCATAAGAAGGAGGTCACGGTTCAAAACTCTAATTCTGATAAGGAGAAGACTAGAAAATTGCTAAAAAGGAGCAGATCACTAATTTTTCAGTTACATAAAAGTGGTTTGGGCTAAAGAAAAAATTCATTTATGCTTAAAGTACCAATCTCAACCATTGGTGACACGATTCGTCGGTTTACGTCATATCAGTCCACTGTAAGTCTATCACGTTTAGGGCGTCCATATAAAATTTCAAACCATGCGGCTAAACATATAGTCCGTAAAGTAAAGGGCAATCCTTGGTGACTCGATCTGAACTTCAGAAAGATTTGTAAGCAGCTGGGAAAAATGTATGCAAAAATACAATTAGAGCAGTTCTAATGAACGAAGGATTCCATTCAATTCATTTCAAAAGTCGTTTGAATTTTGCGAAGGAACCTTTAGAAAAGCCTGCATGTTTTGGAGACTCTGTACTATGGTATGACGAGAGGAAGATTGAGTTATTTGGGCGGAATATTATTAGTTACGTTTGAAGGCAGAAAAACTCATTGCATGATCCTAAAAATATAATCCCACCAGTGAGGTTTGGAGGAGGCAGCATAATAGTATGGGGCTGTTTCTCCTCTACAGATCCTGGAAGACTCAATATAATTAAAGGGAAACTGAATGCTTAGATGTATCGCAGGAATCTGAATGATAATCTCTTACAGTCTGCAGACGAATTGAAGTTGCCAATAGGATGGACATTCCAGCAGGACAAGGATCCAAAACATACAACCAAGGACACTGCAGCGTGGTTTTAGCAGAGAAAAATAAAGGTTATGGGATAACATAACATAAAATAATTTCACGGATGACAAAAGCCACAAGGGCCTATCAAAAGTCATCCGCATCCGCCAGATCTAAATCCTATCCGTGAACTAGCGCTGAGAATTAAAATTAAAGATTCAGAAAAGAGACCTAAGAAAGCTAACGGATTTAAAAAGAATATGCCAAGAAGAATAAGCCAAGATACCTACAAATATTTGCTAGAACTGCATAAATAAATATCCCAAACGGTTGGAAGCTGTAATAGCGACAAAAAGTCATATCACCAAATACTAACTGGTTTTCATAGATGTATCGAAACATTTTTGAAACGTTTGTTTGATATTTTTGCCGTAATCATAGTAATGTTTTACTAATTTTTGCAACATGATACCAACTTGTATTCAACGTACGATTACTTTGCTGTTGTGAAACTATGGTAAATAAACATTTGACAATATATCAGATATTTATTGCACCCACTGTATATATATACATATATATATATATATATATGTATATATATATATATATATATATATATATATATATATATATATATATATATATATATATATATATACCTATTTTAGGAGGGAAGAAGAAGAAAAATCACTTGAATGTGTTCCGCTTAATGTTACCGTTTCACTCACAGATATTCTTCACAACAGAAACAAGAAAGAAATTAAAGAAAGTTCGTAGGTTAAAGAGAAAAAAGTTGGACTGAATCTCTCTCTCTCCCTTCTCTCCCGAACGCTAGCACCAAAGCCCTCATGGGTTCCAGGAAGACTGGCGAAGAAGGTGAGTGGCAGTGAGGCAGAAAAAGAGTATTTAGTAAAAATAGCAAAGCTGGAAATAGAGTAGATTTGACAGGGGACCCAGGCGGTCACCTGTCAAATCTACTGTAGTCGGATTAAAACCTACGGTGTGTACTATGTCCTTTCCTAGTCTTTATTCCTTTTATTTCTCCTCTCCAACGTAAAAAGTGTTCAGACATATAGAAAAAGGATAGGGAGACATTAACGAAGTAGGAGGTTTGCAAGGGAATGTTAGGTTACCTGTATTTCACGCTAATAATCTCTACGTTTAGTAGAGTAACATGGTTTTGAAAGTAGTCCATTTAGCGTTTTGTTGACTGAGATTCAGGCTATCCTTCATTATTTTTTCCTTTGTTTGTGTTTAAGTCATAATTGTGTTTTTTAGACGTTCAAATAGTGTTGAGTCTTTCTTCTGCTTGTTTATCTTTCTCATCACACTTTCTTACTTTTTTATGAATCTACATATATTGTACGTTTTCTTAGTTAATACTAAGAAAACGTAGACATAAGTGATTTTTACTTTCAGGTAATTTTTGTTAATTTGGTTCTTACCCAATTGGGTTTTATAATTAGAGGTATTGGTTAAGCTAGCTAAGTGCTCTCCAATAGCAATGTACACAATATCCAGATGCCACCTGATTAAATTGCATCGCCTACAGACAAAGAAATATTATTATCACTCATATCCAACGCGTAGAAAGACGGAACCAGAAATATTTACACAATAAAGCCAAAATAAACCCACTAAATACAATAATTGGGGAAAAAGGCAAAGAAAATTATTAAAAAAATCAGTACTAAATAGTAGAAGAATTCAACACCCAAATAGCACGAGGACCAGTTTATAAACATGACATGCCGTTACCGAGTGTTACAAACAAAGCGGACCAAAAGGGAAGATAGGATATTTAAGTGTAAAAACCCAATTATGAATACCCACCGAGACATTAACAGGAGGAATAGTCCCTCCAATGACTTGCGGCGTTTTTTGATACGATGAGAAATGATTATCGCTTTGATGGTTTCCCATGGTTCAAGTCAGTTACAAGTGCCAAAACTCGATGTCAGATTTGAAATCTCCGGGTGAATAATCATATGTCCCATGGTAATATGGGTCATTTCATAGATATAAATAGGTACAATTTGAACTTTACTCCCCTTTTTCTAAAAAAGAGCGACGCCTAGACTGGCGCTTCAACGCAGTTACAAACACTGAAATAGGACAGAAATAAACGAATCATGACAGATAATCGATTTGAATAATTTACCTAATTAGACAAACAAGAGGAAAATAAAACCCTAAAAAGATTTCTAGCCAAAGCAACATACATAAAAGTGATAGAAAAAACTAAGAAAAACACAAACAGAGATACAAGAATGCGCAGGCAAACAAAAGAGAAAACTAACTAAAAGCAAGTTGAGAGAATATAGCTTACCAACAACCAGAGGAAAAAGTTAATAATGGCTTGAACGCCGAATCACAAAAACTAAAAGAAACACAGAAAACAAACAAACATACACTTTCCCTACTATTGATGTAGAACATAACTCTAAAAATAGCTTAGGGATCAGAGATTAGCTTAGCGTGACCTCCACGGAAATTTGCAACTCTTTTCAAACCTTAAACTTCTTTAAATTTATCTCTTTCACTTTTACCACATCTATTCCTAGGGCCAAACATTAACATATGAAACAAGTAACATCATTTATTCCAATAAAATAGCGCAAAATAGACAATAAAGCATCGTGGTTTGGATTCCACGTTAAACTCTGGTTCTCAATGTTCTTTTTTTGACTTTTTCTCTTCCTCTTCCTCTCTCTTCCCTCTCCGGAGCTCTTTACCCTCCAAGAAAATCTAGACTTCTTAGGATGCTAGAATCGGAAGATATACATGGAGAACCGGGGATTCACGCTTTTCTCCCCTATGGTTCTTCTTAGGAGGGCTGGAGGGGTAGGAAGAGGTAGAGCGCGACGATCTATAATTCCTCTCCCACCTTCCCCATTCATTTCATTTTACTTCGTTTCCCTAATAATATCCCTAGGAGACCTGAATATAAGTTGCAAAACGAATGCCTACTCAAACAAACTCAAGATGGCAAAAAATTTGAAATATTGATGGAAAGGAATATATTCAAAAGAATCGAACCAAATTTCCTTACGTACCTCAATGACAGAGCTGCTTCAAAAGCAGATGTAACATTAAGTAGCTACTACATCTCTTAGAGCATCATAATGCAGCCCTTCATCGTATTATGTAGTGAACACTTAAGAAGACTACTGGAAGTAAATTAGAATCCAATACAGGTAGCAGTATAGGAAAGGAAATGTCACAATAGAGTGAACTGAGAATACAAAGAGGATCTTAGAAAATCTGTCCCAGCCGATATTAATGAAGCATACCTGGAAAAAAATGCTAAAATGCTTAGGCGCATGTAATCTGCTATTATTCAGGCAGATAAGATGAACCTACCAAAAACGAGACACTACACACTCTCACAACAAAATGGACAAAAGAGATTAGGCAGAAGACCCGATAATCCAGCGTTGACCACGATCAAATTACAATTTTAGGACCAACAAGAGAACGCCAAACTGCGCTTACAAGATGAAAAGAATAGCTGAGAATTCGCATAGAAGGACAACAATACACATTATGGGAAAGCCTCATTTGAAAACTCAATGTGGTAAAAGACCTAAAGTAAACTAGAGCTAATAAACCAAATGAAATGAAGAAATCCAATGAGAAACTTTGCTACAAAATGAGCAAGGAGAAAAAAAAGATGAAAAAACCATCGAAGGTATTTTCAGAAGCCACTGGAAGCCCGTGGTTTTCTTAACACCGGTTTCGAGAAGTGAAGGAAGAGATGGTTCACGAAAATCTCCGTAACACGCTAGGAGAATCTTTCAAGTAGCATTCGTAGTACAAGAAAGGGAAGAGAATCAGGGACCAGGAACCACAATTACCATCGAATAACTAAAGAGTGCTATAGGTTAATTCAAACAAAAGGGGCAAGGTCCATTGAGAATAACAAAATTCACAGTCACTAAGTCACCAGACCAACATCATTAAATCAATTTAGAATATAGGCTTTGGGCGCCTCAACACCGGATACTCCCCCGACGAGTTTAAACGAGACAAAATGGTCTTTATCCTTAAACCAGGCAAACCACCGAATCTCCTTGCCAGCTACAGACCGATATCACTTTTGTTTTTCACATGAAGTGTCTTTGGAAAAATCCCAAACAGAAGACTTGTAGAGTATTTATCCTGAAAATAATCATTACAAGGAAATCTCGTTTGGATTTCGTAAAGGAAGAGAAACCGCAATGACACTTGGCATCATCATGCCAAGGCCAAAGCAGAGGGAAAATCCATCGATATCGTCATCAGAGATTAAGAAATAAAAGCCTTTGACAAAGCCTGGGTCAAAGACATGTAGCACAAGATCTTGAACGTCCAGAAGAACAAAAATCCGGAGCTAAATATCTGTGACCCTAAGACAGATGGAATAACATACGTGGTGATCTTCGACTACAAAGGACCCAAGTTCCAATAGAATCTGGTCCGTCACAGTGGTTGTGTATAATCTCCATGCTGTATTCTATTTTACAGTGGACCTGCCAACATCTTTATTGATCGAATACATCAATAGCCAATCTGTTTATGAGATCAGCCAACTAATCGTATGCTAAATCAATAAAATGAGAGTCAACGCACATAGAACAGTTGTAGAGATTTAAAACACCAACCCGATCGAGAGACACTGTAAAAAGGTAACGAATCAAATATAATTAGCCGTTCTTCGAATCCGGAGATGAAATTTAGTAGGTAGATATCGAAGTACAAGGACAGATGTTCAGATACTATTAGGAAGGGAAAGAACTAGGGATAAATATAACCTCCAAAAGCTACATAAATCAAGTAGCCGAAGAATAAAAAGAGTATAGCTCTTATGCTGAGTCTCAGCTATTCATCAGAAGGCTAGAATCGACATGAGGATTCAGAGAGACCTACATAGAGAGTCTAAGATTAAACCACTTAACATCACTGTAAAAAGCCGCAGAAAAAAATCTGAAAAAAAAATTAAGAACCTTTCCCTATTCTTTCCAAAAAACATCAAAACCAGAGTCAATACTCCATGAAACTCTAGATTCCATAGTGAAAGGAATCATCAAGAAAGTATAGAAGCACAATTGCACACAGACCTAAGAAAATCGCGTG
The DNA here is from genome assembly GCA_963969495.1 of Ceratothoa steindachneri. NCBI lineage: Eukaryota > Metazoa > Arthropoda > Malacostraca > Isopoda > Cymothoidae > Ceratothoa > Ceratothoa steindachneri. The sequence continues at coordinate 24,693,326 of OZ018321.1, read as the reverse complement.
ATCAATAAACTCGATCATATGTAGCTTACCAAACGAGATAAACCCCAGCCCAACAAGAACACTTAGTTAAGTGGCCCCAAGATAATGACTAACAAAATTAAAATACCAAATAACTAGATTACCAAAGTATAAAATACATTAAAAACAGTGTTATCTATCATATCAAATTTGCTAACCTATAGTGAACTGAGACAAAAGTGATCTATAATAGTAATGTGGACGAAAAAAATTAACACGAAGAAAAATAAAAGAAAGAGAAAAGAAGTGCTCATGTGTAAAACTTGAAAAAAAACAAGAGAATATACATAAGAGAGTGGGCAAATAATACGTACACATAACGGCATGAATGCTAAAATAGGCACAGAATGAAATAATATATCAAGGAAAACAGAAATTTGTCAATTCAGTCATGTAGCAGAATGAGGTCAAATGGCGGCCACGTGCCCTCCTGTTCCCACGGGGATCCGGATGTCACCCCATGGAGCTGGTGAAAGTATGGGAACCTGGGCAAGTAGGTGGCTGAAACTGATATCCCTTGCCCCATCTGTATTTGCCTAGGAACAAATGGCATCCCCCCTCACGCGGCCACCTCTCAACGAGCATTTGGGCCTTTCTGCTCAATGATTGGAATCAGTTGGACATTCCAACGAGCGTTATTAAGATTCTCCCTTCCCGTGATATAGTCGCCCCCTTTTCCTCAAGCAAGCGCGCGCCTCCTCTCCAGGCGCCTATATAACGCTTCGACTGAGTTTAGAGAGCAGCACTGTTATATTTTCACCTACTCCGACGAACAAGCTTAAGGACGTTCTTGCACTCCCCCCACCCCCAGCAGCGATTTCGAAGTAAGTGAAGGCTAAATCGATCCGTGAACTCTGCCTTAGTCAATCGGCAAGCTTCGACGTCAGTGAACTCTATCCTAGGCAATCGGCAAAGACTTACAAGGATTCCCCACTCCGAAGACGACTAATGCTTCCTCATATGAAGCCAGAGGTAAACTAACTTCTTCTGTCGCATTCACCGTGCCCCAACTGGCCCCTTTTCTGCAACGAACACGTAAGTTATTCGTAACCGTTGCCACCTGCAGATTGATTGTAAATCTGGCCTATCCAATTGCACCATTATTTGTGTGAACACGCTAGTTTAAAATCTCCTTTTAAATCACCAACTGTATCTGATCTCCTTAATCCCTTAATTAATCTACTTGATCGCGTGTAGATCTTTAACTCCATCTGGGCGAAGATTTCATTTAAACGTAATTTTTATGTAAATATATATATCCTTTTGTTGTCAGTAAAGTTATATTTTCGTCATTGTCTTTCTTTTGTAACCTCAGCGCGTACCATCTATCTGTTAATCTTTGGCCAACTTAAACTCTGCAATATTTGTTTAAACGGACCCCGCAAAGTAATAATAAACCATCCCTACTGGACTCCTAACAATTTCACCTGTCACTATCGGTCTTCAACCCACTTTGGTCCAAGCCCCAATTACCTACGTATATATAAATATATAGTCTGGCCATTCCACGCCATATACTTATATATACTCTACTCTATTATACAATCTGGTGATCAGGTGTGTCAGGGTCTTTAAAAGTCTTTGGAGATATTTTTTTAAGGCAACCTTTTAACTTTATTGTAATTTTGAAAGCTGAGTACCGTTTGAGTTGCAAAACAAAACGAAAGAGGAAACAACCCTGCCATATTTATTTTTCGCTTACTGTTTGTATGTGTGTTTGGACCGACAACCTTAAATAGGGAAATTTTGCTAGGCGACAGAATTTTTCCACGGTCACTTTAATCCCCCACGGATTAGTAGTGTCTGAGCCCTTGTCATCTCAACAAGACTCCATTATTTTCTTTTTTTATTTTGATAGCAAAGCTTCCACATTTAAACAACCATATTCCTCCGTGTGTCAGTAATTTGTGAGCCAAGCCTCCTCCGTCCCGTGGTGATAGCCCATTAAAACCCGTTCTTTCGAACAAAGTACTACCCGTGTTACGAACAAAATGCGGGCAGTTAAGAGATTTATACTCCAAGTAGAATCCCTCGGTTTAAGAGCCAAAGATGTGGCACTTATATATAGGAATAAGAGAGAAAAGAGAGAGCTGAACAAAAAGAGATTAGAGAATTAGCTGAACGCGAACAAACAGAAATTAGAGAATTAGCTGTACGAAAAGAAATTAGAGAGAGCAAAGAATGTAAGAGAATTCGCCAATATGACCTGGAATCGAATAGTGATCGGCTCGAAACCCTTTCAGTAATTTACAGGTAGGCACCCCTCAATCTGCCTCCCTTAAACTCCCCACGTTCAGAAAAGGAGAGGAGTTCGGGTCTTTTCTCACTTACTTCGAAAATAATTTGGAAGTTAATCATTGAAACATAGAGACGGACGGTGTAGCTAATCTTCTTTCTCTACTAAGCTCTCCGCTCCGAGACCTAGTCGTATCGCTCCCCTCTGAAGTTACGGTAGATTACTCCGCATCTAACCAAATATGACCTTCCGTCATTTTGGATATATGCTTTCCCGTACTTTTAATTTTTAGTTATACGCATCGAAAGTCCCCCACGATTTTGAGTCCCTGGTAGATTTTTTTCTAGGGGATCAGTTGCTGGCATAGCTAACACCAGAGCTCGGCCCCTTTGTGAAGCATTGTCGGTTCAACTCCTTCAAAGAGTGCATAGAAGAAGCAGATATCTATGCGACGAGCCACAACTTATACCTGAAGGAAAATAAAAAGCTTCCCTCTTCATCCTTCAAGAATAAATTTAATAACTCGCGGTTCACTCCTAAAAACTCCCAGAATTCGCCAAGGTTACGGTCCCTTTTAAGCCCAGAAGTTTGCCTCCATCGGAATCCCGGGACATTAAGCCCCTCATAACTAATCCCCCGGCGTCAACTTTTCCCCGTAGGATAATTATATGTTTTGCGTGCGGTGTCGAAGGCCACACGCGCCCAAATTGCCCCCAAAATTCACAACTCCGTGGTAATCCCATTTACCAAGCCCACCAGGTGGATGCGCTCCCGCTTCGCCTCCATTGCGACCAGACTTTCCAGATTCAATCTCATCTCCCAGTGCCTCAGGGCAACATGTGAATTTCCTTTTCGACAAGCATTCTCCCGGAAGGCTCAAATTTAAAAACGCAAGCGTTAATGGGTGCCGAGTCTTCACCCTCGTCTGCGATATTGGGTGCACGTGTATCCTGGTATCGAATGAACTTCTTCCCCCGGTGGCTCCCAACCACAAAATGTTTGCTGTAGTCCGTGACTACCTGGGACGCGCAAACTGCTTTCCCATTGTAAACTGTTACCTCGAGTGTCAGTAATTTTCAGGATGGGCTGAAGTCGTGTCAGTCCCTATCAAATTCTGTTCCGTTTTGGTAGGGCAGTGTCCCCTAGTCTCATCTGACCCTGTGGCTCAGCCGGTTATCACGAGAGCCCAGGCAAAGAAGGAATCTCAGATGCCCGCTGCCCTTGAAACCCCATTAGGTCCAGATTGTCTTTCTTTTGCAACCTTAGCGCGTACCAGCTACCTGTTAATCTTTGGCCAACTTGAACTCTGAAATATTTGTTTAAACAGACCCCGCAAAGTAATAATAAACCATCCTAACTGGACTCCGAATAATTTTCCCGTTCACTATCGGTCTTCAACCCACATTGGGCCAAGCCCCAAAGTACCAACCTTTATTTAAATATATAGTCTGTCCATTCCACGACAACCCGACATCTTTACAGAAGTTGTAGTCGATAACCAAAATTAAACTTTATTTTCATATATTTTATTTTAGTGTTTCTAGTTATCCTCAATGCAAAAATGTGAAAGAAACCCTGTTTTTGAGTTTCTTAATAAAGAAGTTTAAGTTTATTTTTTCGTTTTGTCAATAACTTGAATAAAATGCTCTTATTGTATTTTAAACTAGTTTTAAGAAAAAGAATGTAGCTTGTTTCCCTTTTGAGCTTTAAGTTTATGAATTGGATTGAAAAAGATTAATTTAGAAATGATATCTTGATATAGAGGATCCATGAAGAATCTTCCAGGTTTTTGCGAAGGTTAAGAAATTATGAAACACTGTTGTATACGAGTATCTCCTCATAAGTGATTAGTTTGGGTTGTGTGTTTGGAAAAGGGGTTCATGTATAGGTTTTAGCTAGGAGTTTGTTTAAGTGTCTGTTTGCAAAAGTAGTGTGAATGTGGTTAATCAAGCTGCGGTTTCAGGAAAAACGAAGGTGTACAAGTTAATGCTTAATTTATATTTAGTACCTGTGGATTGGAGTTTATAACATATTTAATGAATATATTAACGCGTTCAGATGTGAGGGGAAGAGGGGTGGCTTGGCGTATTGCTTTCTCTCTTAGGCTATGTTTAGTTAAGAAGGTGGTGTTGCTGTGTTGTCTAGGTGAGGCTATTTTTAGGTTACGAGTAATCAATGACAAGTCGTGGGAACGTTTGTTGCGTGTGGTCTTTTATTTAGGGTTATTCAATTTTGTTTTGACTTTTGAGAGGGTTTAATGTTTTCATATAGAGGTTGCATCGATTTTCCTGGTGTTTTTATAATATATTGGTTATATGAATAATGAGTTTGGATTTTGTTTATATCTTTTATGCCCTCTAACATTTCTTTTGGGAACTTTTGTATGCAGGTTTTACTTCAACTATGAACTAAGGTTTGATGCAATTAACTGCATCTAAACAATTATCCCTGTTTTTTCAAACCGTGCATTTTATATTTGTTTATATTATAAAAAGGTCTCCTGAAAGAATGTATCTCGCATACTATGGATTAAATGCCCTCATAGAAACAATGTTAATTGTTGTGGGTTTTTATTATAAATTCTACACATTTTTATTTCCTGCAAATTCACTATTTTTCTTTACCAATCTATCTAAACAAACTTAATGGCGAAGAAACTCTCCCAGAGCGCCAATTGAGCTAACTTCTTGAACACGCAATTAATCTTTCCCGGCTACACCATTTAAGACCAATCTGCGCATCCCTTGATCCTTCCCTGAACACCAATTTCCCTCCATCACATATCCCCATTAATGACTCCCTGAATACCCATTGAACACTCCCTGAAAACCTCCAACCATACTGAACCTGCCAGGCTGTAAATTTCAAAGAAGATCCTGACCATAAAGTGAGGCCACCTTAGAACCGCTTCATATGTTAGATATACTGGCGTCGAGCAGTGGTGTGGGGGCAGGAAAAATTTAATATCTTGGCCCCCATCTTTTCCATTTAATCCAACCAATTAACACTTCCGCAGCAATGGCTGACCATCACTCATCTTCACGTTATTCATATAAAATTATTTGTAAGCATCAGATATCATAGCTTCACTATTGTTCGACTCAAATTATAAATAATTAAATTTTAATTTAAATCAATTAATATTTCTTACAGGTGACTGAAACCGGATCTATAGCTAAGTCGTTAGCTTGCGCCCTCACTTGAGGGACAGTGAATTTGTATGGATTATTTCATCCTTATCTACTTATGAGGTTCATAGTAGTTCACCGTCTCACATTGTATAGATTTTACATTAATTAGTATTTAGAATTTTATATAGCTAATGGCTATATTGTAGTGGAAGCGTGCGAATGGCAGTGAGTAGAATTAGTGTATGAGATTTCTTTCTAAGATTAGTTCAGACCCCGTTAGGTATATCCTTAGGGTTGGCCATTAGTTATATCCTTAGGGTTGTCAATTAAATTTACGTATTTTCCTTCCCTTTTTCTTTAACCTTGCAGCTGGGGAAATTTGGTCCCCTTGTGTTGGTTTTGAGAAGTCAATTGCCACTTGGTAGACAACTTATTCTCTCCTAGGTTAGTATCTCGCCTATTAATCTCCATTCTTCTCCTTTTGAGTGGCCTAGTAGCTCTCTTTATAAATTACCTAGTGCCCAACCTTTTTTCTCTAATTGCCTCTTTTCTTTCCTCTCAATTATTTATATGATTATTTTCTTTACTGTGTAGGCCTACATGCCACTACAATTCATTTATTGGTCCTATTTTTAATGTCATGTTAAAGACTGCTATATGTTATAGATCATTTACCATCATTCATGGGAAAAAGTTTTGAAACTACTACATTTTTTCAGATAAGTAAATTAATAGAACCTAGAAACATTACATTGTCTTTTACTATGTTTGTATCCTAATTTAACGGGGAAATATACAAACAATTAGATTCAATTACAGTCTAATTATTTGGGCAATGAATATTTACAATGATGTCACTTGTAATTCATTACTGTTTTAAATAATTTTGGCTTGCTGGAGACTAAATTTGTGATCATATTTTTATTGATATTGCTCTATTATTCTTCAATAAGTACCCCCCGTAAACGCTCACAATGGGATGGCTTATTTTATCAACCGCCAGTTTTAATTAACGCCAATAGATTGTCTATTATGTTCAAACCCTGTGAATTCCATAGGCAAGGTCTCTGGTGTTGCATGTTACTTTGAACCAAGAACTTTGCTTTTGCTTTGCATTGTGACAAGATGCGTCATCATGCTAATAAATACAGTTATCGTCCCCAAATTAGTCCTAAATTGTTTGGAAAAGGTGGTAATGAGGCACGTTTTGGTAGTATTGTAAGATTATGGCAGTATTCTTGGGCAAAAAGTTTAAGGCTCCAATTTTCTTAGATAAGAAGCAACCCCATACATGGAGTGTGTGCGGTTGCTTCACCCTAGGCACGAAACAGGCCTCTTGAAAGCGTTCCCATTTCCTCCTCTTAACTAGGGATCTTCCAGAAACTTCAAATTAGCGGAAAGGAGCTTCTTCTGAAAATATCACTCTCTCCTGGCCTTCAACAGTCCACTATCTTTATTGTCTACAAAGTGGAGCCTATCCCTAAACTTCTTCTTGGTTACATGAGGCTTCTTCCTTGCTATTCATTATGAAGCTTTCACACATGCTTCTTTCCCTTCGTAAGCAGACGTGACACTGGTGATAACCTATTGATTAAGCTAGGACTTTACCAGGAGGCGATCTTGGCGTTCATGTGAAATGTAATTAGTCTTATTAAGGTCATTAATGATCCTAAAGATAGGGAATCTTGATGCAATACCTTTAGTAACTATCTCGTATTTTTAGGTCACTTTGGTAGAGAACAATAAAGAGTAAACGCGTTTCTTTTAAAATAACCATATCTAGAATTTTTAAGAATATGCAAACATTAATTTTTCAAAGTTACGAAACAGATTATAATTATATATCATTCATTTAATCCATATTTATCATCATTTTATCCTTTTGATCGAGTAGCAAAGCTCCGCGGGCTTAGAATCAACTCTATGTATTGGATTCAGCAAAGGAATGCACTGTTTTATTTTCTCCTTTTAAATGCTGCCTTTAAATATACCTGCAATAAATCAAATATTACAATAATTAGTCTTATCAGGTAAATTTAAAAATCGAAAGAGAGAAATAAAATTATATATGTTTCAAAATTCTGACCATTAAATGTTTAATTAGGCTCTGGGAAATTAGAGAATCCTTTGATGAATCTGAATCCATAAATATTCCTGAATATTGGTAGATTTCATATAGTTGATTTTTTTATCAGGACAGATCTACCTTGTTTTTTTAATAAATTCACTAAATTTAAATAAAACTATTTTTATGAATTTTTTATTTAATCTGAAGTAATGTTTGATATATCTGCAAGGTGCATATTAATATTTTCCACATAAATGTGCCTATATTTTCAAAGCACGTGATTTATAATTTACAGTTTTTCCTCAATAGGTTACCCGCACTATAATTGGCATATATACCAAAGCATATATCTAGCGAATTGCAAGCCCTCCTAGGTGCCAATGGTAGCACCTTCATTGATATGTTATAATAATATAAATTCCATACATTTTAAATTCCTCTATCTTCGCCATTTTCTTTACAGATTTATCCAACCAATTTCACATAAAAATACACAGAACCCTCATTTTGCAATTCCCTTCAGCAGTCATTCAGCCTTCCATGAGCAATTATCAAGCCCAAACTCTGCTCTCATCGATCCTTTGCTGAACACTTAATAATATATCAAAATCCCCCATTGACTCTTTCCTGAATAATAATTGTACCTTCCCCTACCCCTTACTGAGACAATCCTGTCGAACCTGCTCGACACAATATTTAAGAAAAAAATCCTTAATCTTCACTGAGACAACCCTAAATCATCACTAGGCTTTATATATTCTAGATTTTTACAGTATCGTATTGTATTTTTACAGCAACAGTTCATCTTATTGTACTTTTAATATTGTGTTATTTTTAAAATAGAGTAACAAAGTACAAAAATGTTACAGTAACATTTATGTTACTGTATTTTATTACAGTGCGCTTCTGTAACATTTCCAATAGCATATGCTATTGATAAATAAATTGAGATGGATCTTGATGTAATTTTTTACGGTGTATTCCTGAAAATTCTACAGTAAGTTACACTTTTAAAAAAAATTAGAGTCGAATGAATTTTTGCTGCAACTAAATTTTTGCAAGTATTTTATTAAATATGTTAGTTATATTAATTTTAATTGGATTGAATTAAAAAGATGTGACAGCTTTTTTAATTTTAATCTTTTCAAGAATTTCTTGGCCATTAAAATAATTAAAGATGTTATAAAAATGTTTGAAGTTCTCCTGATCATCAGGTTTCTTCATTTCATAAAAAAGTATTTGCCTTCTGGAAGTTGAGGAATATAAGGGTATTTCTTTTAAGATATTTAACCAATTAGTTTTTCTTCAAAGAACTTTTGGTCTTAAAAATGCCGAAAAGGTCTTGAGTTGCCTGATTTTTTCAAATCTAAAATTATATTTTCACTTTATTTGATCTGAATGACGGACAGAGACATCGATTATTTTAATTTTTAACATCTATCAGATAAAAATTCTCTGTTTCCCCTCTCAACTCAGTCATAGAAATTCGTGAATGTAATGGTTTTGTCTAAAAATGTTTATGTAAAATAGATATACATATGTAGAGTGGGATGTAAAGTTCTGCAAGAGTTTTTGTGATAAGATAGCTTTTATAAATGTATCATCCGATCTTTTAATAATTTACTCATTTACAAAAGACAAGATCCACTATTAAATATCAACTTTTGACTATATGAAAATAGCTCCAGTGTATAGTATACTAGTAACGCAACTTTTCTAATTCCTTGAATATAATTGTTTTTTTATGTGTTTCATCACTTTGTCCTCATTTCACTAAGCCAAAATGATAAACTGTTACAACAAAGAGTAACAACAAGGAAAGAAGTTACCCTGAAGAGACTTTACGGTCCATTCAATGAGGGTAGCTTTGGACAAGTAATCGAGCAGCATATGGCTGCTCAATTGTTTTGCGTCCCTAAACGGCCACTTTTCAATACTTTGTCTAGTCTTGACTTGAACTGGTCAACAGATTCACTGTTGACAACTTCCACTGCAAGTGCGTTCCACTTACCGCAGTTACTGTAAGTGAAAGATTTTCCCCACAGATTGCGGTTGTAACGCTTCAGTTCAAGTGTGAAGCCGTTATTGCGCGTTCTGTCCTCGCTGAGTGTGAAAATATCCCGGTATTCATCATTGTCGAACCCTCAAAGTATTTTGAAAACTTCGATGAGCTGACCACGGAGCCTACGGGTTTCCAGCCAGAACAGATCTAATTCCCTTAGTCTATCCTCATAACTTTTATGTCAGATAGAGTGAATCAACTTGGTTGCCCTGGCTTGTACGCGTTCAAACCTTTCGATATCCTTGGGAAACGAAGGACTCCAAAATTGTACGGCATACTCCAGGTGCGGATAAACGAGAGAGTTGTACGGACAAAGTACTATCTCCTTGTTACGGTATCCAAACTGGCGCTTTATGTAGCCTAACATTCTTTGGGCTTTCTTTTCTGCCTCGATGCACTGTTTCAAGAACTTGAGGTCACTAGTGACAGTTACACCCAAGTCCTTCTCAGTGTCACTCAATTCAAGAGCAGTGCCCTTAAGGATGTACTGAGACTTTGGGTTTCGGTGGCCGATATGCATCACTTTGCATTTCGCCACTTTGAAAGGCATTTGCCACGTGTCCGACCCCTCTCCAATCCTTTGAAGGTCCTTTTGGAGGCGGGCGGTGTTCCCCTTCTTTGCCACATTGATACCAAGCTTGGTTTCGTCGGCAAATTTGGAGATTTTCGCAACCATGTCTCCATCTATGTCGTTGACATAGATAATAAACAGTAGTGGTCCCAGGACGTAACCTTAAGGGACACAGCTAGATACGGGCGCCTATTCAGAGGCCCGTCCATTCACCACTATTCGTTGCTGTCTGTCACTTAGCCACCTCTCTATCCAACCTGCTACCTTGCTGTCTATGCCCTGTGCACGCACTTTACGGAGAAGGCGGTGGTGTGATACCTTGTCAAAGGCCTTTTGAAAGTCAAGGTACACAATATCCATCGCTATTATACAAGATTCAAGAGAGAACGTTTGTATAATAAGGATAAGAATATCGCAAGCATAAAATCTACTATTATAAGAGCTTAGGAATATTTTGTTGAAATTTTTAAGTTCCCATCTGACCACTACCATCGAGGCCACAAGCCACCGTAAATAAAATTTCAGCCTAGTACTAGGCAATTATAAAATTTACCGAAGAACATACAGCAAACACCAAACAACAAACAAAAATTGAAAAAAACAAAAACAAATCAATAATGAACTAGCAAGAGATGTTAAAAAGTTAGTTAGAGTAGCAAGGAGAAATTATGAAATTAAAGTGGCAAATAGGGCAAAGGAAGATCCTAAAAGATTATATCAATTATACAAAAACTAATGTTAGAGATAAAATAGGCCCACTTATAGATTCTAATGGAGAATTAGTAAGTGATAGGGACTCAATGGCTGGAATGCTAAATGACTTTTTTCTCTCAGTATTTACACAGGAGAATACTCTAAATATACCCGAGGTGTCAATGATTTTTCGGGGTAATGATGAAGAGAAATTAAAGGATATCTTGATCACAAAGGAGATAGTGACAAAGGAAATTGATAAAATCAAAAGTAGTAAAGCACCCGGTCCTCATGAGGTCTTTCCTAGAATTTTTAAAGAATGTAAGTATGTGTTAAGTGAGCCCCTAGCATGCATCTTTAGAAAATCATTGGAGAGTGGCATTGTGCCAGTGCCATGGAAGAAAGCCAATGTGATACCTATATTTAAGAAAGGGGATAAAACAAATATGTCTAATTACAGACCAGTAAGTTTGACATCAGTGGTAGGGAGAATGATGGAATCTATTATAGCAAGGAATATTAGAGATCACTTGGATAAGCATAAATTGATAAAAGAATCACAGCATAGATTTAGTAAGTGTAAATCCTGTCTGACTAATTTGCTGTCTTTTTATAGTAGGGTGTATAAAGCAGCAGATAATAATGAAAACTATGATATTTTATACTTGGATTTTAGTAAGGCTTTTGATCGAGTGCCACACTTACGACTTCTGAGTAAAGTTAAAGCACACGGGATCGACGGCAGTATATTTTGGTGGATTCAGTCATGGCTTGGTGACAGACAGCAAAGAGTTAGTATAGATGGAGTTAAATCTGAGTGGGGGGGTGTTAGCAGTGGTGTTTGGCAAGGATTTGTTTTGGGTCCCTTGCTATTCTTAATTTATATTAATGATCTTGACATAGGTATAAGTAGTGACCTGAGTAAATTTGCTGATGATACTAAGCTAGGTAGGGCCATTAGGGCTGATTCTGATGCTGTTGTAATGCAGGAGGGATTGACCACTCTGTCCAATTGGGCCGAGAAATGGCAAATGAAGTTTAACATAGACAAATGTAGTGTACTTAGTATAGGTAGAAATAATCCATTGAATAGTTATAAATTAAATGGGAGAATTTTAAAGGAGGACCGATTGTATGAGGGACTTGGGTATTTTGGTAAGTTCAGACCTTCGTCCTAGAACGCAATGCCTAAATACTAAGAATAAAGCTAATAGGATATTGGGATTCATTGGGAGGAGAGTAAACAATAAGAGTGCTGAAGTCATTCTAAAACTGTATCTGGCGCTAGTTAGGCCTCATCTAGACTATGCAGTACAATTTTGGTCACCATATTATAGGAAGGATATTGATTTGCTTGAGTCTGTGCAGAGAATGATGACAAAGATGATTGGTGAGCTAAGGAACTTACCTCATGGTGAAAGGCTCAGAAAACTAAATCTACATACATTGGAAAGGAGAAGAGTCAGAGGGAAATTGATTGAAGTCTTCAAATGGGTAAAAGGATATAATAAAGGGGATCTGGGTAAGGTTCTTATACTGAGTGAACATGACAGGACACGTAGCAATGGGTTCAAGCTTGATAAGTATAGGTTTAGGAAGGAGATTGGGAGGAATTGGTTTACAAATCGTGTAGGCGATGAATGGAATAGGCTCACTAGACATGTGATAGAAGCCTTCTCTCTGAGGAGTTTTAAGAATAGATTAGATAAATAGATGGATGAAGCTGCTAGATGGGACTGACTTTTTTTATGTACATATGTATAAATTTTTCTAAGGAGTAGGGAGATTATATTTTGCGGTTGCATGAATGGACATAATCCTCTGGATGCATTTTATGTATATTGTAGATTAGATCTGACGAACTCCTGTAAAGGGTGACAATGTTGATGACTTTTCTCTGGTAAGAAATCTTTTGTGTGTTGACTGGAACAGGAGCTGCCAAGTGTATGCCATGAATGGTCTTTTGCAGTCTCCTTCTTTTCTTATGTTCTTATGTAAATAAAGAACAAGGAAGCACGCTCTGGTTTCAGGGGGAGGGCAGACTCCCTTCCTTGCAGAATCACGCGACCCAAACCAAAGAGAGTCAATTCAGTTTAAAAAACAGTCCAAAGTACAAGGAAGAACCGGTAGTGACCAAGATATCCCCAATACCGGGACAAGTAACGTACCCGTAGATTACTTACCCTGGGACATTCAATCCGAGTGTGTTGAACAGTTTTGGGAACAAAAATGTCATCGTGGTAAGGTGCAGGTGGAACTCCATTTAATAGCAGTGCATCCCATGGGTGATCCCAATTATGAAGACGACAAAAAACTACCTGAATGAAGCCTATAAGGCATTGTGGTGGTAAGTCCATGAGAACAGTCGCAGCGAAATACAACCCAACTTTAATTTTCCCTTGACTATATCCCTTCTTCTTTGCCAGGTAGCCCGAAGATCAGGCTTTCGGGTGGAGAAAAACTTGCCAGACGAGGGTTCATTTCTTGAAGAAGGAGGTTTCTGCTCTCCTTGAGCCTCCTCGGGTTTCCGTGCTTTCTCAAGAGAAGCTTGCTAAGGTGTGGACTCAGATTCGGTTTCTGGCACTGATCCAAGATTTGCTCAGCTATGGAAGACTCAGGGATATTGGGCGGAGTCACATCCGCTCTATCTTTGCATCGGGACGGGCCTCCAACTGGCCATCATTCCCCAAGGATTCAGGTATCCCGACTCGAAACTTAAAGAGCCTATGCCTCCTCTTAAACGTTATTTTGGCTGACATGCTGGCTCCCATTAACCTGAAAAAACTTAGATCGCCGGGGTTTTGGGCATTAGCCATGGCACAACGCCGCCTTTTACCCCTCTAAATGAGTTGAGCTGGTTTACCTTCACCCATCAGAGGGGGGGGGGCGAGAACCGAAGCTGCGCGTCTTTTGATTTACTCTGGCCTTGGCAGGCTCATGAGAATAAGAAAAAGGTGAATTGCCGTAAGTGGAGACTCACTTGGAGGCAATTTTTCAAATGTAAGTATTAGAAGTAACAAGGTAACCTCCGTAAGAGTCAAGATTGAAGAATAGGAAGCACCATTTCCGCTAAGAGAATCCTCGGAGGACTCCTGTAAAAGTATAGTGAAGAAGTAAGGGAGAAGCTCCCGATCTCTTATCTATTGGAGATAGGGAAACACCCTCTACGCTAGGAAAGACTTGAAGGGGGCTCTGAATCAAAACAGGAGTGGAAGGGGCACATCATTAAAGGGGACAGAGTTACCAGAGTGTACCTTCAAATGGGATAAAGGTGAAGATCCTCGATCGATTGAGGGCAGTAAGAGGAGAGCCTTTAAGGCAAGATTAATATTTACCAAACTAGGGAATGCAAAGAGTAGGTTAGGGTCAGAAGGGGGAATATGTTGCTATTTATACTATCCCATAGGATTTGAGTGTTATAGGTACAAATAAAAATGTTTTAAGGAGAAAAACATATTTGAGTCTATCTGTGAACGTTCTTTAGCTGGGTGAAAGAAACAGATCTTTGGCTCAAGCGCCGTGATACTGTCTTCCTGGTCACAGTACCACCTATAGTTTCATTTTTTTCTCGGGGAAATCCTGGCTGCTATCTTGTATCGATCTTATATGAGATACGAACGATGACTTGGTCATCATTCTTTGAGGTTTTCATATCCCTACCCCTAGAAGTTTCATTGATAATTCCAAAGATGAAGGTAATAGAATTATGCTGTTCGGATCATTTTTACCCCATACTTTTAGAATAGAAATGCTTCTTGCACTTAACTTGAACTTTAATCCATTTTCACATGTTCAACCTATATCGATACTTATTTTATATCTGAAATTTAGTGACCAGGGTACTTTTGTCCCTTTTCACTGTGCACTCATTGGTTGTATAACCCTGTCGTAGAAATCCCCCGCTTTTTGTTCAATCTCTAAGAGTGCTAAGAGTGTTTAATATATTGATATTATAAGAATATCTTAAAGAACAGAGCCGTTACGAAACACGTAAGGATATAAAAGATACGCCCACTAATTCACAAAATAAACTTATATTTTACCTTTATCAATTGAATACATAACATTTATACATTAACTACAGTAATACTCTGAATATTATCCTAAACAAGAATTAATTAAATTAGATTACCCACAAAATTTGGTTCACGTTTTCTCTACACAAAACAATAATATAAGAATTAGGCTTACGGACTCATGTGGAGTTTAAAGGGCGAAGTTCCACGGTCGTTTTGGTGAGGGTAGCAGCTAGGGGGTCCACACGTTCTTCCATGGGGGGGTTCTTCAAGGACGAGAACCAATACGGGGCTTTATGCAACCCCTAGGCAGTCGTGGTCTCTCTGGAGAGAGTGAGTCGAACTTGGTTCTTAAATCAAGCTAACTTGGAGTGCGGTGTGAGCACCGAGTAACGACCTCGAGGAGGAGCTTTTCTCTTTCGTTACTTATTTCCTTATGGACGAGGACTAAACTCGGGGGGGGGGGGTCTTCTTCAAGGGCGAGGATAACGCAGGGGGGGGTTTCTCTGACGAGAACAAGTTGAACTTGGTTCCTTACCAAGTTAACTTAAGAGTTCGGTGTGGCCACCGAATAACGGGCTCGAGGCGGAGCCTTTTCCTTCTTCTTTTCTTAATTCCTCAAGGACGAGGAATACCCTTGGTGTTTAAGGTGCACTAGGATATGAGGAGTCTCTCTGGCGAGAGTAAGTTGAACTCACCAAAGTTAACTTTTCGTTTGGTTTGATAACCAGGGACTTAGCTCGAGGATGAGCTTCTTCTGAGCCCCATAAGGTAGGTAGCCCTGCCTCTCTTGCAGGGTACTTCTTGGTCTGGCGAGCCAAGTACACTACCTCTCTAGTCTGGGTAGTTCGGTTTGATCCGAAGACTCCGTCACCTAGAAACTGACGTATAATACCACGATTTTCCTCAGAGTTCCTTATTTATACCTCTTCACCCCACTGAGGGAGTGGTAAGGGGGGGGGAGGGGCTTGAGGACAGCCCCAGGAGAGCTATTTTTCCAAACGGTTTTTCACACGAAGTCAAACATCGGCTCCTCGTTAGCCTTCAAGATTGGGAGAAACCCGTCTCTAGTTTCTTATTCGACGTAAAACTGGATCTCACTCTCCTGGGGGAGATCTTACATTTTGACCTTTAGGGTCTTTTATGGCACCGAGTTGTGCCCCACTGCGGTTAAGCACTGAACCCGCCGATGCCTTCGACGGATGTCTTTGCAGAAACTGCCTTGTGACTGCACCAAGAGTGAACGGGGGATGTGACCATTCCCCTCCAAACCCGATAATGAGTTTGTAAATAGATAAGCTTCACCATGGACGTAGCCCAGCACAACATAGATATAATTTAATTTTCGCCCTCATAGCACACTATTTCACTGTTCTACTCTGCTCTGGAACGCTGCCGATGGAAGCCTACATCAACTCCGAATGAGGCTACTCATATCCAGATACCACTTGATGAACAATGGATGCCTCCCGCAGAATCCTGAAGATGCTCAATTAAGTGTATGCTAGGGACAAGGATCAGAAAAAGCTTAGGAATGTGTAGATAGAAATGCGTTATGGTAGGTGATCGGTATATAAAAGTAATTTAGTATTGGGTGGCGTAGAGTATTTATGTTTAATATAAGTTAAGAGGTATGGTAAAAGATATACAGAGTGAGTAGTGTTAAATAAATATTTGTTGATTTAAAACAGGTTTGTGTGATGTTAGCAAGGCTGCTTATTATCTTCATAGATAGAATCGTGAGAGAAGAACATAAGTATGTGAATGAGGGAAAGGAGGTGACAATAATGAGAAACAAGATGGAATTGGTTCCATCTAAGTATGCTGCTACATGCTGTTAACCTTGGGTAGTAGGTGACTGAGAGTGCTATAGAAAGCTTGTGTAGATTTAGACAGTATGTGAGAGAAGGGGTTTTAAAGTGAAATCTGTAAAGAGTAAGGAACAAATGGGAAGTTTAATGTATTATTGTAAAATGCATTACAGTGAGTTACAAACAAAAATTGTGTCATCAAAGCTTTTTTTAATTGATTTAAGACAATTTTACTGGTGAATCAGAAAATGGCAGCTGTTTTTTCCGATCAGGTGAGGTATTGGTGGTAAGTCATTTCTTTAAAATTCCGATCTTATAACTAAATCGATTACATTTATATGAAATATTCGGTTGATTTTTCTAAATATTTCTCATCTGAAATGAGTTTTTAAGATAAAATCATCGTTTTCTATCACGTTTTATTAAATAAATGTTACAAAAGTTAATTAGTGAACATTGAATAGTAGAGAATGATAAAGGTAAGCAGGTACATGTAATTTGGACATGAACTGCCGTTTCTTTGAACTCCTAGAACGTTCAGTGGTAG
This sequence comes from Ceratothoa steindachneri, assembly GCA_963969495.1. NCBI lineage: Eukaryota > Metazoa > Arthropoda > Malacostraca > Isopoda > Cymothoidae > Ceratothoa > Ceratothoa steindachneri. The sequence goes on along the minus strand of OZ018321.1, from coordinate 24,676,173 downwards.
GGATGTCTCTTTTCAGATACAACAATAATTATCCTTTATGACTGCAGCCTACAGCTCCTGATACCTGTTATTCATCTTTTTCATGTTCCGATGAAATATCTCTCCCTGCTTGCCCAGATTCACACAAAACCGATCATAATGCAAGAATGGGTAGTTTATTTTTATGCTCATGTTACAGCCGAGGCTTCTGAAAGCAGTAAGCATATTTTTGACAAATTATATGTAATTCCTCGCCTCCTTGTTGCGAAGAAAGTTATTCACGACCAGAACAAGAGCCTTCCATGCTTCCAGTTCCTATTAGTTTAATGAGTTTACAAACTCTGTATCTCTGATGAGCTGACAGATTTGAGGAGTGACAAAGATTCTAGCCTTCAACTTCTCCATGGTCATTTCCTGAAGGTAAAATTAAGTGAAGCAGCCACTTTCCTTGTCCAAAACTGTGGTAAAGTGTAAATATTAATCCAAGCTGATGTGCAGCGGTTGGAAGGGTATCCTGTTATGTCCGTTAGATGGAGGTTTATAATGTTCCTTGCTCTGCAAGGAACTAATTCATCCCGTACAGTCCATTCATAATATCCTACATGCATAAAGATCTCGGGCACTTTGTGAACCAGGACTCTTGTCCCAATAAAATAAAATGTTTAGAGAGCCGCAAACTTTTCTATCCTTTACTTCTACTATTCTATGTGTAAGTGGCAGTAGATTTAATGCCAGATCACCTTAGTCTGGGCCGTAAGGCCCGTGTGATTTGTGTATCTATGTAACTGTAACTCTCAGGTCAATAAAAATTTACAACTCAGGCTGATCATAACAAATTTACTCCACGACGTAAATCACCGCCTCATAATTCTCCTTCACTCTAGTCAGGTGAACGAATGGTACCGAGGCAAACTGGTTGCAGTTTTGCAGCAGAACAGATTTCAGCTATTGCTTTCGGCTGTAAATAAATAGGCTCGAATCTTGTGGCTCGTAATGTGGCAGTTCCAGCTTGTGCAGAAGCTTTACAATATCTATAAAGTACGCCAAATCTTTCTATTCAGAGAATAAATGGAGGCTGCGAGTACTGCCAGAGAGAATGATTTTTCATTTATTCTGGATGCAAAAGGAGGTTACAGGACTTTGACAAGCTGAAATCGCGAAATAGATCATTTAGCTCCTTTTAGGAAAAAAGATGTGGAGCATCATCATCAAAAAAACTTCTTATTCTTTATTTTCTTCAGTACTAGAGGACTCTTCGTCAGTAATGTCAGGAAGGCCTCCAAAGACAGGTACTGGAATTTCATTAAAATGAGATACAGGACCACAAGCTGATTGAAGATCAGGATACTTGTGAATTCCAAACTTGAAACTACTCTTCGTACCATTGGTCCAACGAAACAGATATTCGGTGGAGGTCTATCATACCATGTGTGGTTACCAAGTTTCATACAAAACAAAGCATTATAAACAACGGTGTATAAGCCGCAGATTTAGCTGTTTACATAGGGCCTATTTTTGTAAGATCTGCCCGAATCCATTTCATTCATCTGCAAAAGAAAAATCATTTAGTTAAAATTACGTCATGTGAACTCTAGAAAATTTGTATTATTAAAAGAAATAAAAAAGATTATTGCATTATATAGATAAAAAAGATCCGTACATATATACAAAATGTAAATCAAAGAGTTGACCTGATTTAGCAAAACTAATGTGATTTTTATTATTTAGAACTTTTAAATTATCCTAAAGCAGCTAAAAGACCTTCATCAATAAAATTGTTGTTCTCCAGTCTTATGAATGATTGCGGAAGAAACGAAGCAGATTGCGACCCCAACGAATTAAAAGGTAGGGAATTTCTCTCGTGCAATTTATGCATTAGTGAAAAACAAAGGGGTTGATTAAGGAATGTGGTAGGAAGCGCCATTAGATTTTGTTGACATCTCCACATCGTTTTATAATGGTCAAAGTTTAATTCTTGAAGTCTTGAAGTTCCAATTTTTATCAAAACATTATATTTATACAATGTTACCATTGTTACCAACACATTTTCCCAACTTGTATCTAGTTTCTTCTCGTTAAACTCGAAAAATACTTTTAGAATGATTTTAATCCAGTTGTATATTGATATTTCACATCTGCAAGTGTTTGAAAGCCTATGACTCATAAAAATACTTTCAATTTTACGAATAAATTAAACTAATCATAATCACTTATGACTTCAGACATATGCCTCCTACCTTTAAAATAAACCCTTTTTCATCTTTCTGGAAGATTAGTCTAATCGGTAATTCTTACCCGTATATATTGTCTTGGATTCATGCTACATGACCTGAGAACAGCAAGTTATCTCCATCATAATGCGTTCACTTGCTCTTTGTGTTATTTTAAATTTTAATGTAAGTTCATTTTTGTTACGTTCCAAATCGCAGCTCCCCAGCTCATAGTTGTGATTATGCATTGGTTGTATGCTTTTCTTTTCAGGCACATAATCAATTTGATTTTGAAGAGATGCTTACCTTTCCAAATGCCTTTCAACCCATATGATTGATCATGACTTCTTTTTGTCCAAGATTAATTTTTAGGCGTACTCTTTTGCATACATTGTCAAGTTCTCAGGTCATTTGCTAATCTCAATCGATTGTGGTAATCCTCATTGATTTTAATGCCTTTGTTTTAATAGATCAGAAAGACCCCTGAAGATTTCTTCCAAAGAGAATGAGATCACTTTTGAAGAGATTGTATCTCCTTCTCTTACACCTTTTAGAAATTAAAGGTTGTCTAATTTATTATGCAATTTTGATATGATTTTTCTGATATTTATGTATAACAGTTCTAGACCCTAAATCTTCAAGTCTTTTATGTTTGCTCGTATTTCTATTGAATTAAATGTTTGCTGTTAGTCTACACACACCTAGTATAGATTGGTATTGTACTCTGAAATTTTATCATTGACCTGGTTGAGACTATGTACAGTCATGGGCAAATGTTTTTAGAATACTATATTTTTATATATAAGAAAACTAATAGAAGTAATAAAACGTTGATTACTGTGTAAAGTTTTATTCTAAATTGAAGAAGAAATATACAAAAATATAATTATTTACATTGATGACCCCTTTTTGTTCGGGACTGCTTCAATTTGTTTTGGCATCCTGGGGACGAAATTCGTGATGATATCTTGGCTGATATTGCTCCTTGTTTTCACTTTGTATCCACAACTACTTACAATTCGATACATTTTTTTTATAACCCACCAGTTTGATTTTCGCCCACATATTTTATATTGGATTTATATCTGGCAAAATCCCAGGCCAATGTCCCAAATGTTGATGTTATTTCAGCCAGTAACTTTGTTATGGCTTTTTCTTTGTAAAAGGTGAGCCAGCATACTGAAAAATACAGTTATCATCCACAAGTTATTCGTAAACTGTTATAAAAAGGTACGGATGAAGCACTTCTTGCTTCTGAGTTCATGGTCATGTGCTTGGACAAATGCTCAGTGCTCCATTTACCTAAGATGTGAAGAAGCCCAAAGACATAGAGAATTTCCAGATGCTTCACATTGGGCAGGCCACAGAGTTCGCTAAATTGGTTCCCTTTTACCTAGTAATGAGGGATCTGTTTTCAGCTAAAGATTTGGATAAATGTAAGGTAACATTTATTCAAATTTTTAGTTCTTTTACTTACTTCCTTTATTAGTAATGGATTTATTACATCCAAACAGCTATTCGCTTTTCGAGGAGATTTCTTAACTTAATTTTGATTCCCTCAACATACTTACATACCATTCAAAGAGACAATAGTGTTTGTAATGTGCAAAGCTTTCTCTTATCTCAACCCAGTCCTAGCATGGATTCTCCCATCTCGGTTTCGCTCTTTAATAGAATTGGTTGTTAAGGATAACTACATTAGATTTGATATAAAAACATACTGCCAGATAGAAGGGGTTGCCAAGGGTTCTCTCATTGCCCTAATTTTATCGATATCTTTATGTAAAATTTTGAACAGGATCTTATGAATATGTATCTAACCTCATTTAAAGATATTTTAAATAGAAAATATGTTGATGATACCCTTATAATTTTTAAATCAGAGCACGAATCCAATCAACTGCTTTACATATTTAATTCACTTATATCCACATTTTCAGTTTGAGCAAAAAAAAAAAGAACTTAATAATTCTCTTACATTTTTGTAAATTTTGAGTTTTCGTTTGAGCAATTCTTTCCTATCTTCGGTTTATCACAAGCCTACGTTTACTGGGTGTGGAATTTTTCAGTAGTTGTGACTTTCCATAAAATTTTAACTCGATATTTCACTAAAGCCGAATACTTTTATTCGTTTAACAACATTTATTTCCCGAAATTACCAACGGTTAATGTGACTAAAAATAAAAGATATTATTGTGCTCCCTAAAATTGTCCCATTACAAAAGACTGCTCCCACCAAATTCACCAAGGTATGAAATAATATTTATTTTCATAATGATTTTACTATTATTTTTGCTAACTAATTTAAATTGGGATTTCTTTTTAATTGTAACGATTGGCTCTCGCCCGAAATAACCTGGTCATATGTAATTTTATTTCTCCTGGTTGAAACCAAAGAAAGTAATGTGCAAATTATTTCAGACAGTACCAAATTTTTGAACTATTTCATAATATGTCTTAATTTTTGCTAACACTAATGACGTTTTATTTGTTTTCCGTGCAGATTAATGTACTGGTAACATCTAGCAACTGTTTTGTTGTGCCCTAGCTACGCTAAGCCCGACAATGCTACACCAGAGAATGTCGTGGATCATTATTGCTGGGATCATGCTCCGTGGTGTATTTGGTTCTGCCGGAATAATCACTTTTCAATAATTATCATCACTAACTCTATAATTTAAGAAGGGAATTTGGGGAGTATTTGAATAATAATTTCATCTTAGTTTGGTTATAACTTTTTTTCTTTATAAAGTTATTTCTAATAATTCTTTTATAATATCCAAAAAACAAATGGTGAAGTTCATAAATAAATATAAGTATCGAAATTTGGTAAATTTTTAAAACCCAAAGAATTACAAATAGTGAAGTTCAGAAAGTTTATTTTTATATATCTTGTATAACTATATTTTAGCAACGTGATATTTTGAAAGGGGGGAAATTTATTTTAGAGTTATTTTTAAAAATTATTAAATTAGCGTTGTTCATAAAATTCATAAAAATTAAACCATGGCTGATTTTTTTAGATTTTACAATTTAATCTTAGTAGCAAGCGCAAGCTTACCCCTGTAGGAGGGAGTGGCGAAACCATTGCCTGATTAGACTATAAATTTATTATGGATAACACACCGAAGAAGCGTGCAAATATTATAGCTCTTAGAGGAAATGCATGTACTAAATTCAAATGTTGGCGACATTATGAAAAGAGCTGAAGACACTAGTGAACATTCAACACTGCCACAAGGAAAATGTAGAAGTAAACTAAATACAACACTTAAAGATGACAAGGCTGTTATTAGAAATAGTATGAAGGATCGCAGAAAGACCAGTAAAAACCTCCAATAAATGTTTCTTCTTTAACCGTCCGGCGAAGGCAAATTGAAGTTGGCAGATTTGCTAGAAAACCGGTACATAAAGATTTATTGACTTCTGCTATAAGACAAAACGTCTTCGCTGGGCACGCAAGTATGCTGGATGGAAGGCAACAGACTTGAAGAGAGGTATGTCTTCATACGAGTCACATTTTGAAGTACATGGGCATATTAGGTCAGTGGTAGAAAGACGAAGCAAAGATAAATCAGTTCAGCAAGGACACATTCAACCGGCGCCAAAATACTCACCTAAGAAGATGTTTCGGGGTTGTTTTAAAGCTAAAGGCTTAGGGCGGCTTGTTACTATTGAGTGAATGATTACCAGCGTTAAATTAAAGGCAATCCTACAGACTCATTGCTTTTTGCGATGTAGAAAGACTTTCCTGATGGAGGCAGCATTTTCCAGCAGGATCTCGCTCGGTGTCATTCTTCCCAAATAATGAGCACATTCTTCGAAAAAAGTGGACTTACTGTTATAGATTAGCCTGGGAATTCTCCTGACCTTATCCCCATCAATAATCTATGGGCTATAATTAAACGTAGAATCGAGAAAAACGACTGTTTGACTATGCAGAAGATGATTTGTGCTGTTATCAATGCCTGGTACCAGAACGAAGAACTGGAAGAAATGTGTTCAAATTTGGTTGAATCTATGCCAGACCGAGTGAAGCAGGTTCTAAAGGTAAAGGGCAGTCATATTTCATATTAAATGTACCATTTATCTTATGATTGTCGTATTCTTTTCAAATATAAATAATAATTATCAAATAATTATATTATTTCACCACTGTCCGAACTAATTTTCACACTAGTATAGGCAGCACCGTACGTTCCTTGAAGGCCAGAATTTGTTCCCTCCTCGGCATTAGCAATTGAGCAATTCGCCAACATTGCCTTTGTTGTAAAATTAAGATAACCTCCAATAACTTTAAAATATTGGGATATACTCAAGACACTGTCACTCAGGATTTTGGAATAGCTATATATTGAGCATTACGATCCTTCTCTCTTTAGCGACTTATCTTCCTTCCCATCGTCAAAGACATAATCTCAGCCAACCAATATTTTGCCCTGAACCGGAAACTGGACTTACTTCTTTGCTATTTCTAATAGCCTTCTTTGACTTTTCTTTCAGCAAGGTGAGCTTTTTTGCTTGAGACTTATTTATGGATGATCTTTAAGCAACCTGGGAGCAAAATTTATTATTTATTTTTTAGATAGACCAGGCAATGGCTTCACTACGAAGATTAAAATTTGAAATCTTAAAAAAAGCAGCCATGGTTAAATTTATATAAATTTTCTGAACTTCGCCAATTATAATAATTTTAAAATATCACGTTGCTAAAATATAGTTATACAAGATATATAAAAATAAATTTTTGAACTTCACCATTTATAATTCTTTGGGTTTAAAAAAATTCACCAAATTTCGATACTTACGGTCACATGCTAAAACAAATGGGAAATGCACATTTGAGCCCCCCAAAATATTTTTTTTTATATATTTTACATTTTAGCCTTTTGCATATAATAAATTTAGAAATAATTGTGAAGCTAAACTAAATCTAATAAAATTGCATTTCACATTTTTCTTAGCATACGGCCGTAATATTTATTTCTGAAATGACCATTTTGTTTTTGGATATTATAAAAGAATTATTAGAAATAATTTGATAAAAATCATAAGTCATAACCAAATTAAGATGAAATTATTATTCAAATTCTCAAAGAAATCGCCTTCTTAAATTTAATTATAGAGTTAGTGATGATGGTGATGATGATGATGAAGTGATGATGAAGAAAGAGTGAAAGACCCCATCTTTTTAGATGGCTGGTGGGGACACTCACCTTCCTTGAGGCATATATTGCTTATATCTCTGCCGGTTCTGTATTCTCAACAAGTCTTCTAGAGTAGCTGGGCGGAGAGCTGCCTCCAGGCTGTCCCAAAGAGAGGTACTACGCAAATGCAGGAAGACACTCCAGTCTCGCTCCTGTTACGTTACATAATCGTTGCATTTTGTGTTGTGAATAAATAACAGTGCTTGATTTTGCACCCTTTGCATTTGCATCATTCTGCTTCTCTAGAATTCATTGTGTTGAACTGTTGTATACAACGGTTGCATTTTCACTAAGGAAGTGAACTGCCCTTTCTTGTTATCTAAGTTTAGGTTCAGAAATCAGTAAGGTTTAGTAAGTTCCAGTTTTGATATTTGGGCATTGGAGTTTATTTGGCTTATTGTGCCCTTCTTGCACATCCTGAAGCCTAGAGTGCTCTGGTTTGAGGAATATTCCACTATTGTCCTTTAAAATCGGATGAACTTCGCCTTCAGCCTGCATATTGCGACACTTAACGCTGTAGGCCGCTAACAATCAGGTTTACCTGTCAACCCTAATATTATATTTCCATGTTTGCTTATCTCACATTTCCGTCTCCGTCTCTTTCTCAGATCACTGTGATCCTAGCGAGACACACACACAAACATATACACCATATATATATATATATATATATATATATATATATATATATATATCAGCAGACCCGGGTTCGAGTCCCACCCAGGTATTTAAAACTTTTTTCCCCTGGCGTTATTTCTGTCTTCTCGGTAAAGGATCGCCTTCACTGTGTCGCCCTCTGCTCCCTTTGATTCTGGATTCTTCTAATGTCCCTCTTTCTTGCCTTTAAAAACCTTCGGTTTCTTGTCTCATTTGCTCATTCATGTCCAATTCTTATTTTCTTGTACTATATGTATTTATAGTCAGCTACCCCAGGTTTCTGCATCTTTCTTTCTGTCTTCAAATTTTATTTGAAAGACAGAAAATAAAAATGGCATAGCCCTGTGGTGGTTGTATTATCACCCGCAGATCCTGTAGTTGCTTTCTTTGTATGTGACATGGACAGTGAGCCTTTAAATTGTGAGCGGGTAAGAGCATGTGGTATAAAAATTCCTTAGAAGTTCCTAGCTTAGGGAGATACTGGGTTTGATGGGGTAACGCTTTGGGTGAAATCTAGTTACTGTGCCTGGTAGCTTAGTGTAAAGCATCTGACCGGCAATCAGCAGACACGGGTTCGAGTCCCGACCAGAAATTCATAACTTTTTTCCCCTGGCGTTATTTCTGTCTTCTCGGTAATGGATCGCCTTCACTGTGCCGCCCTCTGCTCTTTTTGATTCTGGATTCTTCTAATGTCCCTCTCTCTTGCCTTTAAAAAAACTCCGTTTTTTGGTCTCATTTGCTCATTCGCGTCCAATTCTTATTTTCTTGTACTATATATATATATATATATATATATATATATATATATATATATATATATATATAAATATATATATATATATATATATATATATATACATTTATATATATACATATATATAACGGGTGTTCCAATAACTTGGACCGATTTTAAATGAGTTAAGTTTATGCGTCTAATGATTTTTTTCTATTTCTTTCTGATTTAACAACTGCAGTCTTTGGCAATTCCAACCATGGAAAGAGTAACAATCGAACGACGTGGTAAAGTTATCGAAGCCTATTACGAAAATGGACGTTCAAACAGAAACGCATTTCGGGCACTCTGCGATTTGTGGGGTCAACATAATCGACCAACCGAGAGTGCAATTGGGACAATTGTTCGTAAATTCAAACAAATGGGGTCGGTGGCAAATATGAAAATGCCATTGCGTGCTCGTTCACGCAGTTCAGGTGAAAACATTGCTGAAGTGCGCGAGAATGTGGCCGAAAATCCAGACACCTCTATTCGTCATCGCGCGCAGGAATTGAACCTCTCCACAACAAAGTTACATTGAATTTTGACAAAAGATTTGTCTCTAAACGCTTAGAAAATTCAATAAACACAAGAACTGAAGACTCCTGACCATTTGAAGCGCCGTACATTCGATAATTGGGTGCACAAGCAAAGAGAAGCCGATGATGATTTTTCGCAAAGAATCATCTTTAGTGATGAATCCCATTTCATCTTGGTGGATTCGTTAATAGATTTCTTCATTTGGGGTCATCTCAAAAGTAAGGTCTATGCCAACAAGCCAACAACAGTTCAATAGCTGAAGGATAAGATAATAAGGCATATTGGTGAGATCGAGGAGCAGCTATGTAGAGACATCATCAAATATTTTGACCATTGAGTGTAGGTATGCTGCCGAAGCCTTAGCAAACATTTAGGAGATATTATTTTTTCACACATAATTGACATGACTCAACTAACATGATCCAATGGTGAAATGAATAAATTTTCACTAATAACACCATTTTATTTACTGCTAACTTTGATCTGTCTTAAAGGAACACCCTTTATTAGTCTTTTAAAGGAAAGTTGTGGGTAAGTCATTTGAATTGAGGATGAAGTAATCATTTTTTTTTAAGTTTGACAAAATTGAAGAAATACAAAGAATTTCACTCAGCAAAGAGAGGAACGAGAAGAAATAGAAAATAAAACAAAATGTGAGTCACAATAAATTTATGGGATTCTTAGTGTTTACAGAAAAGGACGAGTTTTGAAACAATCATAATAAAACAATGAAACTTTTCTTAGGTAAAATAGATAAACAACCGCATCTTATTCCATCTTAAAAGTTCAACACACAGTCTGACTTTTTCAATGAATTTCATCTCCCTGTGATGTTGCAAGCCTTGATTTTCCTAAATTTAAAAACACATTTTAATCAAGAACTGTGACCATTGAGATAAAGGGCGCAAATTGATTCTAAACAATTTTTCTCTTCTTATATTCTCCCTGTTTTAAATTCTAATATATATATATATATATATATATATATATATATATATATATATATATAGGTATATATATATATATATATATATATATATATATATATATATATATATATATATATATATATATATATATATATATATATATATATATATATATATATATATATATATATATATATATATATATATATATATATATATGGGTGTGTGTGTGTGTGTGTGTGTGTCACGGAATACTTGTAGTTTAGGATACATGTTGAAGGAAACAAAATAAAAACGACTGAGCTTTCGATGGTGTATTTCTGAGCTGTCACACCCAAGCTAGGTTTCCTCTAGAGAGAAGTAAGCAATGCAGAGTCCAACAGCGGAATGGTTTCAGTTGACAAGAGAGGGCAAGTATAGAAAGAAAGGATAGAGATCACTCTGGGAGCACATTCGATTATTTAGTCAGAGAGGAATGGTTTGAAATAACTTCTGAGGAGAAAGGAGAAGGGAGATAGGCCAGTGGCTATACACCGGTGCCAAGTATGTGTCGGTATGTTGTGCAATAGTGCTGTTGGACTGTCGAGAGTTGAAGGACGGCTCATCAAGGGTAGGTGTCTTGTTAGATAGACTGCTAGCCTAGATCACCGAAACTTGATGGCTTAGTGTCTGGAACACTTTAGCGCGGCGGTGTCTCTAAGGAATTAAGTAAAAAGTCATGTGATGCTGCTATTTAGATGTACAATGGTTCGGGCAGCTGGTACTGTCACGCTGCTGGGAATTTATGTTCCTAAGCAGCGGCACATTGTACATGGTGTACATGGTTGTAAATTCGCTCTCTATCGAGTTTTTTCATTTGTCTGGTTGGATTTGTGAAGGTGTAGGTGTTTAGAGGAGTTTGTTTGTTTGTGCCGTGAAGTTTTGACATTCTCGTGTAGAGAATAGAGCGACAGGCACGATTTAGAGCGGAGATCTGTATGCCCTGTGCGCTCCTCTGTCAGTGTTTGGCTTGCGGCGTTGTGTGTTTGGTGCGTATGAAAGTATTCTTCTGACAAGTTTTTTGTATAGGTGTAGTTGCATTTTTTTACTACTGGATAAAACCTCTTCAGTGTATTGTTTATTTGTTTGACTTTGGCTTGTATGGTGTTTTGTTGTGTGTAAAAGTGTAGTTTCTTGACAAATGTAGCTAAGATTATTTTTGTTACAAGTTTGTATGTGGGTCTCATGGAGGATGGGTATTATTGGTTAGGTATGTGATCGTATATTTGTATGTTTTGTGTCTTCTGAGGATTAGTGGTATCAAAGCGGGCGGCGTGAACTTCTCTTATTCGTGAAGTTTGGGTTAACTAGGTGTGTGTACTTGATCCCAGTGGGACCTAAATGCTTGGAAGATGCCATACGTGTTTCTGAGTGTTTGGTTGTCTATTTGTATTTTTATGGGCTTGGAGGGTCCATGCCCATCATACTCTTGACACACTGCCATAAGAAAGGGGGGGGCAGCACGACGAGCATGCTACGCAATGCGGATTACTTGGCCCCACTGATGGTTCCGATCGAATCGAAATGATGTATATAGAAAGAACAGGGAAGGATCACTGTGTGACACAGGCGATCAGGTAGGCTAGAGGAAAAGGGTACGGAAATAACTTGAAATGTGATAGGAAGAGTTGATAGGTCGGTGGCTAGACACCGATGCGTGGTGTAGTTGGGTGTGTCTCGGGGTGTTCGTGACTGGACGACGGTTGGGAGCTTGACAGGAAGGAGAGGGTGTCTGAATTGTCGGAAAGGCGTTATTCATGATGCTATTAACTTATGCGTAGAACAATATGGGTTGAGGGGTATCGCAGTGCAATCGCAATCATCAGGTTGGAGCAATACTCTTTAGATGTTGTAGACTTAGGTTTGAATGGGAACATCATTGGACTCATCATTAAGTCACGGGAGCATGCACTTAATATGATTGATACGATGACTCCCAGGTAAATTTATTTCGAATTAAGAACTATTATTTTCAATTGATATATTGCAACGTCCTGATACAATTTATAGCAGGGGACCAGATAAATAGTGTTTTGTTTTTTCAAACCTTTGGGTTACTAAAACCGATTTGGTATATAACATTCCTACTGAACTCTTTGCGAAGTCTCTCTCTGAAACAGAAGAAATATTTCTCTTATTAATGAATGTAAGAAAAGAATTGTTATGAAATTAATTAATTGGGCAGAGAGGAAAAAATCCTTGTCATTTTACAAGATCACCCTAAGTTTGCGGGAACAGTGTCCTGGAAATAAACTTAGAAATTTCTTTTATTATCTTTACTTTGGAAAATTACTCATCAGGACATGACATTTAATATAATTAAAAAATCATTAACATAGCATGGATCATATATTACACTTGTGTGTCATAAATATAAATGTCGCTTGAGACTTAGTATTGGACACTATGGCTACACAATCTATATATCAACAGCGTTATTGGGCATCTAGCCGCTGAAATTTGACGACCAAATTGGGAGAATAAATTATCGCACATTTCAAAAATATTTAAGCTCAGTTTAAATTGTGTCATGATATCTCTTTAATGGAACTTTCTTCTGGAACATATAGTGCACTACTGACTAAATAGGGACAGGTTTAAGCTCTTTAAATGTGGCATAAGTGATTTGGGCTGATTTTGTTGTCTAAACTGCGGAATTTGCTCGATGATTCTGCTGCAAATGCTTTACTTTGATGTTCGAGCATTTTGTGGGTGGACTATATGTGAGTGCTTTTGAATGAGTTTAGTATGACTTATTGCGAGATTTTCTGATTAAACGTGCTACATTTACAGATCCAGTGGTTTATGATCATTTCTGCGAGCGCTATTTGAAAAAAAATTGTAAACGTCCCATTCCTTAACATAGAGTAATCCGATTTAGCGTCGGAGAGATGCAGGTACTGTACGTTTGATGTTCCTTGAAACTGATTTATTTGGATTGACAAAAGGGTGACAGCTACTCTTGGATGGGTCCAGTGTTGTCTTCGTCTAACAAAATGGTTAAGTTAAGTTGAGTTAATGATGAAAAATAACTTCTGCGAAAAGGAAGTTTCAGAGTCACACCTGGCAGGGTCTTCGTTTTACAGAGATATGAAGATAAGGGATCAACACTTGACGCTGGTTTATAGGAATAAGGCTGGCTTTATCTTGTTCTAGAAAATAGCATTTTGCAAAGATCCGGCTAGCTGACACGAATTCGTCTATGTTGAAATGCAAGTTAAATACAAAGAATTACAAATGTATTTAATGTGAAAGTTATAATCTTTAAGTGAAAATAATAAAATAACTAAACCGTTGAGTACGAAGGAGAGTAAACAATTAAATGGACTTAAGTTAATTGAAATCCTGACCCCGCTGGTTAAACTATCTGAACTGCTGGAGAACAACGAGATACGACTCCAGATTTATAGAGTTTAAGAAACAAGAGCTTTTGCAATAGTTGCTAGCATTCAATCTGTGAGAAAACGCAAATGTGCAAGAACTAATAGCCTCAAGGGGCAGTTCAAATCACTAGATGGGTAGAGTTGATAAGTGTCAGATCAGGAGAAAAGAATGTGTTTTATCAGGGTCTTAAATATGATTAGGGCAAGAGGGCGAATTCCGTGTGCATATCTGTGCACAACGATATTAACCTGATATAATTGTTCTTATTAATAGTTATATTAGTCTCATTGATGTTGGCTACTGCTTTCTTCAATGCTTTCAATGCACCATATACTGGGACTTTGGTGAATAACGCTTTAACATTAAAACTAACGACTTTCTTCCCGCTAAGGTTTACCTCACATTATCTTTGAATTCAGCCAAATTCTTTAAATAAACTTTACTGATTTTGCCCAATCCTTGAGAAAATAGGTTGGCTAGTACCTGATCAATCTTACGAGGAGTACTATCCACTTCTTAGGTGATTGTTCTATGTTGGATGACTACCTTGTAAGTTTTAGCAAGCCCCTTGATTCTAAGATGTCTCACTTTCTCCCCAAGGAGTTTGACTAAATTCTTACCCCTTTCCGTTTTACTAAGTATTTTTCTATCTTCCTTAACGAATAATACAGCCTCTTTATCTGCACTGCTTGGATAGCTTTTGTCGTATGTAGTAATGACATTAAGCAAATCGTTTATTTTGTCGATATATGCCTACTTGTACAATATTGCCACCCCCTCTCCTTTGTCCGCTTGTATTATTAAAATTTTTCTAAACTTCCTCAGATCCTCTGACATAGTTATGAATCTTGAGGGTATAGAATATTTCTGCCCGTCAGTTATACTCTTATATGTAGAAAGATAAAATTCCTTGCTTCGTAATCTATTTAAGAGGTCTCTTACGAAGACAGATTTTGCAATAGCTAACTCTGCGGGAACCAGAATTGGGGCGTCCGTGAAGCATAGGAGTTTGACAGTTAAAAACGACAAGGGTATTATTTATTAAGTACATTGTGATGGATTAGAATGCCTTCATTATGCTGAACAGGAGGAGATATTTAGAATAGGATTAATGAGCATATGTGGGACATTTGAGACTATAGCAGATCAAAGGCAAAACTAGTACATATCAATGAACACAAGCATTTACCTAATTAAGGTGAGATCAAATTAATTCCTAAGGGTTTAGCAAAAAGAGAAATAAGAATGATTGATGCGGCACATATTATGCATGACAGGTTAACCAATCAACAGGACTGGTTCTTTCGGCCCGTTAAAGGTGCAGGTATGGTCATGAGAAATAGGGGAGAAAGGTCGAAGTTCGATAACATCAACCTCTCAACTCAACCAAAGAAGCAGACCGAGAATGAGCAGCCGTGACCCGAGTTATATCTTCCTATGCCTACATATATAGAGAGCGATCTTCTTTCTTCTTTAGATCTGTTTTGAAAAACTTCAAAGGCTATACGTCAATAAAAACTTCAAAGTGTTTCAGGATTTTTACTTCCTCCTCCCATTTTCACCTATACGTCGTAAAGTCCAACAATATATATACAGCTAGCCCGAAGCAGCTAAACAACCCTCAGCAAAAGTGACGTCGACTGGCTTGCAAACATGCCCTCCGTAACTCAAGGATCAGGGTAGACGGGTTTTATTGTCCGATAACGCCATGCTCCAGTTTTACTCCACCATAGGCCATATTACTCATCAGGAGGCAAGGAGACCAGTTAAATCGAGAGGGTATATTGCCAACAGTAAAGCATGATAGACGCTATGGGTCTGAATGTAAATTTAATGAGTAGGTCGTTTTATCAATCTTGAGAGCACCATGAATTTAGAAGAGTACACAAATTGTCCTGTGATATTACATGCTGCTCTTAGCCCGAGAGCTCTCCATAAATGCCGGTAACTGGATATTCCAGCAGACAAATGGCCCATGTCATATCCCTTCATCTTCTATACAGTTGTTTCAGGACAGAAATCTTACGGTGATGCACTAGCCACCTCAGTATGCAAATAGAAATCTACTGAAAACTTTCCGTCAGGACCGGAAAGAGGTTGTAAGACGTCATCAGCAAGACTCCAATGATTAAAGTAACTCAGTCATTACCAAAGGAATTGAAGGTTTTTTACCATTATGTAGCAACACAGCTTTAAGGCTAGCAGTGCTTGCATCGATGAATAGTCTCCTTTCACCAGGTAAATGCTCGTTTTCTAGCTGATTCGTGAGGCTATTAACATCAGTACAAAAACAAGCACCATCTTTTTATTTATAGAAGGCAGCTAAGGCCTAATGGTGGGAAAAATAGTAGATATTTTTACACCGTCCTCTAGAAGAT
Source organism: Ceratothoa steindachneri (assembly GCA_963969495.1). NCBI lineage: Eukaryota > Metazoa > Arthropoda > Malacostraca > Isopoda > Cymothoidae > Ceratothoa > Ceratothoa steindachneri. The sequence continues at coordinate 24,660,078 of OZ018321.1, read as the reverse complement.
TCCATTCCTGTATTCTGAAGCCCAACAGTTCTGCGTTTCCTTTGCAATGATAATTCCCTTACCGAATCATTTAATTTTTCTTGATTTATTAACTGGATCTTCTTTTTCTTAAAATCATCCTCATACATTTCATTCTTATTGTTATCCTAGTCTTCAGGCGATCAATTATCTTCTTTAACGGCACTAGCTGATGGAGGAACTGGATTGGCATCTCCATATTATGAGGGACTGGTTTTATAGCTGACTTATAATCTGAATATACAGTTTTTGACTTGTTCTTATTTGAGAATCTTGCAATATTTCTTATACAAATGTAGCAATCAAAAACATGATTTGTGGGCTCCCGCGACACCATTGGTACAGCAAAAGGCATATCCTTTAGTTTGCCATTTAACCACCGTGTGAGCCCCGTATAGAACGCAGTGCGTCCGCGAGCCTACCTGAAAGGGGTAACGTTCTGGATCTAGTATTTACCACCGATGAAGACCTTGTCTCTGAAGTGGTAATGGATGAGTGCCTGGATGGAATGACAACAATGTCTTCAGGTTCGGTGTATGTATGTGCCTCCGCTACGTATGATACACATAAACGAACACACAAGTTTGATCTCAGATGTACAGACTTAGATGGAATTTAGACGGCACTTGGCCAGATACAACCATCTAACGATCAAGGAACGAACTCCAAATTCAACGACTTCAAGAATGTCGTGCTACCTCTTTTTCCAAATAGAACCCAAAGGAGTTCTTCGCATACAACAACAACCGAAAACTAATACGCCAGTTCAACGGATTGCTTAGGGACGCTGACGGTGTCCTCCAGGTTGAGGACCAGGAAATTTTCAACGTACTCGACGAATACTTACCATAGTTTTCACGAAGTAACGGAACGCAGAGATGGCAGACAGCCGATAGTGAGAGAAATAAATAGAACTGTCGGAGAGGTTGCTAGGAAGCTCGATCAGTTGAATGCGTACAAATACTCTAGCCAAGACGGCATCCGGCCAAGAGAGCTGCGTGTGGTGAAAAATCAGGTAGGTACCCATCTTTCTGACCTCTTCAACGCGTCAGTTGACAGTGGTGAAGTCCAGACGGATTGGTGTATGGCCAACGTCACCCCTATTCACAAACAAGTGGACCATGGCACCGCTGGAAGCTACCAGCCGATAGGTGTTACGTCAATAGTCAGTTAGGTACTGGGTGGCATAATAAAGGATAGAATAACGGATCACTTAGAGTCCCTTAACCTGTTGAAGGAACCCAGCACGGTTTCCCAACAAAACCCTCGCACGAATTTTCTCGAATTCCTTCACATGATTATGAGTGAGTTGACAGGAGACGAGAGGTGGACATGCTTTATTTAAAGATCCATAAGGCTCTCGATAAGATCCGTCACCGTCAACTGAAGGCGAAGCTACATAAATGCATTTGGAAATAGAGGAAAGGTCGAAGAATAGTTAGAAAGTTGGTTATCGGACCGGTAAAAGAGGGTTACTATCGGGGGCCTCGTCTCTCTGTGGTCATAAAGAACAAGCCGAGTCCATCAGGGCTCCATGTTGGGGCCTCAGTATTCATCATCTACATCAAAAAGATAAATAAAGGAGTAGGGAGCCGCCTGGCGAAATTTGCCGACGACACAAACATTGGAGCAAACGTAACGACGTTCCAAAACATCGAGGGGTTGAGGGAGGGCCTATCGATGATCGGAGGGTCATTTGAAAAGTAGCAGATGCCTTTCAATTTCGAAAAGTGCAAGGTGATGCAGATCAGGTATGAGCTACAAGATATGCATCTTTAGTCAACTGAGGTAGAGGAGGACTTAGGGCTGCTGAATAGCAGCGATCTCAAATTCTCGAAGCAGTGCTTAGAACTGGAAAAGAAGGCTCATCGCGATCAATATGTTTTGCGAATCGGTAGGGTAAAACCGAAGAAGGGGGATGGCTGTTTTTGGGGGTGTTAAGATAATTTATGACAAGTCAGGACATGCAGCCGCACGCTCAGGGCCCCCTCTATTTAAGAAGCAGTAGCTGATCGCAGAACGTCAGTCACAAATTTCTCAACAATGGAGAAGGTTGAGCACCGTGGAGTGATCAGCTTTTTGACCAAGGAAGGCAAGAATGCAAAAGAGATCCATTAACGCATGGTTGCAGTGTACACTGACACCGCCCCTTCCTATGCAACCATTGCTCGCTAAAAGTAGGGAGTTTCGCCATGGTCGTGACTCCCTTGAAGATGACCCCCGTCAGACGTGACTAACGAGGACAATGTGGCCCGTGTGGAGAGGATGATACTTGTAAATCGACGGGTGAAGGTCAAAGAAATCGAGCGAGAACTCGGAATATCACATGGAAGTGTTATCAACATCATCCACGACAATTTGGACTTGACCAAGGTCTCTGCCGGTTGGGTCCCTAGAAACCTAACGCCACATGATCGACTTCAGCGTTGTCAAAGTACCCAAGGCCAGAGTTGCACAAGAATCCCTGCGCGAGTGCGGATTCGAGGAACTCAACCATCCCTCTAACTGTCTAGATCTGGCCCTAGCGACTACTTTTTATTCCACCAGCTCAAGGCTGCAATGCGTGGACGCAAGTTTGGGGACGATGAAGAGGTCCAGCTTGCCGTTCAGGAGTGGATTAAATGGCAGTCTGGAATTCAAAGCCTCAAGGAAAAGTAGCGCAAGTGCATTGAAGTGGAGGGTAGTTATATTGAAAAATAATAAAACACTTTTCCTCATTTCTCGTTTCCTTATATCCGAATGTGAAAACTTATTGACCGCCCCTCGTATTTTATATCTGTAGAAAAGGTTTTGTTAAAAGCGACGGCTAATTTAGCACAGTTTGGATTTTCAATTCACATCTTTCAATTTATCGAATATTTGCCTTTATATCTCTGTTGAGGGCGTGGTAAGTTATTCAAGGCCTCAACCCAGAGGTGAAGGTAAATCAATATGCGACAAATTGAAAGATGTGAAAAGAATACCTTTAGCCGCTTTCAACAAAACTTGCTACGTTGAAAATATATTGGCAAACTTTACCTTTTACCTATATATATTGTTAGAAAATGCTGCCTATAATTCGTGTACGTTACTAGTATTGCAAATTTTATCTTTTAATTCACTTTAAGCGATCGAGCAAGAGTAAATTACATGATATATACCTGACCTAAGCGTAGTTGTACTATTAAAAAACCTGATAGATTTTATATTAATTACATAAATGAGGCTATTTTGATGTTTTACACTATATATTTTGCGGAACATTCGAGGTTTAATTAATGAGCAGGATCACACGAAAATGTATATTTGCCACTTTCTAAGTGCCTGCTCTTTCCAGTGCATTTTCACTAAAATTATCAGCGTATTTGGTTCCATTGCATCAAGTTCGTTTCCAGTGTTTTTTCAGCTAAATCACACTTAAATAACACGACTTGGGTGTGAAAATGAATTCGTATGTTTTTAAATTAATCGCTCTCCAAATATGTATGTCAGCAACCACATAGTCTAACTTTAGGTAGTGGCAGTCGCCCCACCTTTTGACCACAGAAATTTTGATCTCCCCCCAAATAGCTAGAAAGAGTTTTGTAGCCTTTTGTGGTATAAGACACCCTTTACCGTTAACTCATTATGTCTCCCATATACCAAAAAATAGGAGCAAATTATTTTCTGAATTGACAACACACCCAACTATTAATATTAGTGGATGCAACAGACGCTTGTAGATGAACTGCAAAGTTTGCTTACCTCCAAATCTAATCTTTTATAAATTGAGGGAATTCTTAACCTAAAAATTGCTTTTATTGCACATAGCTACCTTAAGAAGAAAGTCATTATAATTTCTAGCTATTTGTTGAAAGCAAACAGCGTATTGCTCCTAATATAGGTACATGTCTAAATCCATATGATGTTTAGGTAAACTCGTTCTAAAGATACTAACTAATAAGAACGAGGTTTATTCGATGTTCTAATATCTAATTACTTTGATTAATGCAAGCCCTGTTGCATAGAATTTCTACAGAATATGATCCTCCAAGTCCTGTCATATGGAACAGAATTCCTTGTTGTTTTAACGGACAAAATACATTGATTACACTAGCCCCTAAATTTTAACTTTGTCTCTGCTACTTGAGTAAATGTTGTTCTAACTAAGTACATTTGTTGAAATGATCCCAAATCTATGCTCAGATTAGTAAGGTTCCTGAGTTATGCAACTAAGATAAATGGCTCACTTTGTCACCTTGGATAAATTAATGATATAACTATTACGAGTTTGAGAAGAATGAGACGTTTCTGAACAAAGGTTTGAAATCGGGGCACCCTATTTGGCACTATGTACATAATTTTTGCAGACCTAGAAAAGATATGTATTACATATAAAAGAGGTAGTACTCACCTAACTATAAATTTTCCCTAAAAATATTTGAGACTCTTGCTCTTGCGCTTGTACGTGGATATAGGATCCTCCCGTTGTAGGAACTAGTAGTAGTCACCGACCATGTTATCGTTGAAGCGGCTTTGATACCTGCTTTCCATCAGTGGAACCTTTCTCTATGTTCCTCACTAATGTCAGCCATATTAGATGGAAAGAAATCTAGATGTGAATGCAAGAAATGGAGCCTAAGAGACATCCAATACTCCATTCGTTGATAGGCCTTTAGCATGTTGTCTACTAGTTCTTCATAGTTTTCAGCCCTATGATTACCAATGAAGTTCTGCACTACATAGACAAATGCTGCCAACTCAAGTGGAATTAGTTTATTTCTGAACTCCTTGTCACGTAACAATCCCCTGATCTCCGGCCTGACAAAAATTCCAGCTTTAAGTTTAGCACCAGTTTTCTTTGCACCAAATTTATATTTGAGATACTGGAATCCATCCGATTCATGGGCCATTGCTTTAACAAAATTCGTAATAAGGCCAAGTTTGATATGAAGTGGTGGAAGGTCGATCTTCTGTGGATGTATCAAAGGCATGTGCTTCACATTGTATCGGCCAACTATGTGTTCTTCTCTTTTGGGATACTTTTTGACAATATATTGATTCCTGTCGTCACAGCTGTTCCATAGGCATAAGAAGCTGATATTCTTTGTATATCCTATCTGCAGTCCACGAAGTAAAAAACTTACCTTTAGATCGCCAGAGATATTACACTTATGATGCGAGTCATGAACACCTTCCAAAATAAATTTAATTGGTTCATACTCGTATGTCTTTATCATCCCAACAATAAAGGCGACAAGAATTTAAAGTTTCTTGTTACCATTGTGTAGCAATACAGCTTTGAGGCTTGCAGTGCTTACATCGATAAATAGTCTCCATTCCTTAGGTATTTAAATGCTCGTTTCTTAGCTGATTCATGAGGCTATTAACACCAGTACAGAAACAAGCACCATCTCCCTGATAGAAGGCAGCTAAGAACTCATGGAGTTTACAGAAAGTAGATATTTTTGCACCGTCCTCTAGAAGATTATTGCTGTATTGTGGAGCCCAACAGTTCTGCGTTATCCTTTGACAATGAAAACTCCTTCACCAAATCATTTACTCTTTCTTGATTTATCAACTGGATCTTCTTTTCCGTAGAATCATCCTCACACATTTCATCGGCATTGTTATCCTCCTCTTCAGGCGATAAATTATTTTATTTAACTGCACTAGCTCATGGAGGAACTGGGATTGACATCTCCATATTATGTGGGACTAGTTTAATAACTGACTTACAATCTGGATATACAATTTTTGGCTTGTTCTTATTTGAGGATCCCGCAATATTTGTCATACCAAAGTAGCAATTAAAAATATGATTTGTTTTCTCACGCCACACCATTAGTACAGCAAAAGGCATACCCTTCTGTTTGCCATTTAACCACTGTGTGAGCCCCGTATAAAACATAGTACAAGATTTGTGAGGTAACCAGGGCTTGTCTTGGTCACCAACTTTACAACCAAATTAATAATTGTATGCAGTTTTTTACAAGAGATAGTTATTCTATAATGTTTAATTAAATTTCAATACACAATGAGTTTGGCAGATAGAAAACTTTTTAATTCCATACATGAGATACAGTGATGTGAAAATAAGGATGCCTTTTTGCCTAATTAGAATTAGATCTAATATCTTGGGTGTTCCATGGAGACAATGAGTTTGATTGTGTGGTAAGGTGGACACGGATCGTAGTGCTAGTATTTTTTTGATCATCAAAGCTAAAGTTTTAAAGTTAGCAGAAATCCAAAGTGCCCAGCAGGTATCATAAATAAATACCTTGATTTTCCATACACAGAACTTTGAAATATGTTTATGGTGTCATTTTTGAAAAAGTGTTTTTGTACAGGTTGTGACCAACTATCACTCGCGCCGTATGCCCTTAGTACTAATTTTTGTAATTTTTTTTAATATGCCACAACTAAAATTAAATGATTTATGTACATACTACTACTAAATGAAACACTAATGTTATGAAAAGGCATGTAATATGAAAAAAAATTTTAAATTCTTATTTAACAACATTTTTACATAGATATCAAAAATAATTTTAAAAAATAATATATTTCTTATTTTTATAGAACATTTATAAGCAAATAATGCACAGCCCTCATTGATTATCATTGCCTAAATATATTAATAACCTCATTAGGCAATGGAAAAACCCCATCTTACTGCAATAATGCAACTGGAAAATTAAAACTTTCTTTACAAATATTTTAAAAATATAAATACTTATCCTATTACATAATACAGCCCTGTATATAGTAAATATGTAATGTTAGATAATAAAATAACATCATCTAATACTGATAAAAATGGTAAAGTTTGCACTTTAATATCGTGTATTTTTATTCATTTTTTGGTTGCTTTTTTCCATTTAAAATACAAAACAATGTTACCTGATCAATATACAGTAGTTTCTAAACCAAATCTTCATTAGTATAAATTCCACAAATTTACAAATTTTGTACGCACTTTGTACTACGCGCCATTTTATGTAAATTGTAGAAAAAAAAATCCCCAGGTTCGTCACCATGATGAAGTTACACTCAATTTCGTCCACAATGATCATATTCACCATAGAGAATATAACCAGCGGAATAACGCAAAATTCACGAAAACAGTGGATTATAATGTAACTCGTAAAAATTACATCAGACACGTGAAATATCAAACAAGCCCTGCTGGCCAAAGTCGCGTGCATTCAATTGTTCTGATTTATGACCTTACGACCTTCAAAACTTTCAATAATACATGAACAAATCTTGAAAGGACCTTAGCAATTACATATATATTTGAAAGAAAATTTCAAACAACATAAGGTTTTCAAATTTCGTTAGAATTGGCCGAATAGTTACAATATCATTATCAAAACCAAAAAAATGAAAACGGGGACCGACCGACCAATATACATAGTGTGATATAGAGTCACAAACGAAAAAAAACTTACCTAACAAACAAAAATCGCATCGAAGCTCTGTGTCCACTTCACCCTAGAGCAAAAATGCATATATTTGTTAATTAAGAAAAATTTATGCGAGTTAAGTTTTATATTTTATTGTTTTAAATGATACAGTATATAGGAAATCTTTTTATCCTTAGGGTGAGAGCGGTATGATTTAACCTAAAGACGAATACGACTTCAAGACTAAAATAATGGAACGGGATTAAACGAGATGATTTAAATGAGGTGTATCTTCCTCCTTTATGAGTTTTTCATTGTTTTCGTTCCTCTTATTTATATGTAATTTTATCTGGAGAAGAGTCGTTTTTTGTAGTCAAGAAAATTCGCTCTATTATGAATAAGTCCTTTTAGAAATGTCTTTTCTGAAGGTCCTTCACACACAAAGACCACAGCACACTATCTCTCTCTCTCTCTTCCTTTTTTTCTCTCTTTCTCTCACTTCCACGAGATCCACCTTCTCTATCTTTCCATTTTTTTTCATTTTGATGGTTTTTCTTATTATTTTGGTCTTTCTCGGTTTCTTGCTTTTTTTCTTATTCTCTTAGTCTTTATCATTCCCTTTGTCTTTCTCATTCCCTTGGTGCTCCTCATTCTTTGGGTATTTCTCTTTATCTAGTTCTTTCTCTTTCTCATTCTCTTTCTCTTTTTCTTGGTCTTTCTCTTTTTATTGGTGTTGGTCTTTATCCTTTTTTATCTTTCTGTTTCTCTTTCTTTTAGTTTTTCTCTTTCCGATTCTCTTGCTCTTGGACTTGATGTCTCTTTCTCCGTTTCTCTTTTTTCCTCTTTCCATGTTTCATTCTTTCCTCTTTTTCTATTTGTCTCTTTCGCACTTAGACCCTTTCTCTCCTTATCGCTTACTATCTTACTCTCTTTCTTTATTTCTCTTTCTTTCTCTTTTTCTCTCTCTCTCTCTTGTACTCTCCCTTTTTTTCTTTCTCACGAGAAGTTTGGACCCATGGAAGGTACGCTGACCCTCATGTCTTGGCCCATGACTTTTAAAAGACACATGCCATCACTGATATTTCTACCTTAAATATAATCCAAAGAGTAGACAGTCTGAGTGAACGCCCCATTACTATATGTGTCTTACATTTTTTGCAAATACTTCTCAGGTTATAAACGTACAGAATAACTCACGGTAATACGCACATCAATCATTTCTCCCTTGTCTTCTATGCCCTGTGCACAATCTATAGCTAGATCCTTCTCCCCTTTCCTCGTTCGAGTATTCTATTGCCTCTTATCAATGAACACCAGAACAGGATTATATATTTCGTCATCTTGTATGCATTATTGCTCCTTCCTCTCTATCAAAGCTCTTCCGTTATTACACCTATTCATAGCCGCGTATATGCAATTGGACTAACCAACGAGCATGTCTGAGCTTTACAGGAGATTTATTGTATGACTTATCGCGTTTTCTCAATACCAGAAGCGGATTCAAGAATCTACATATAGTCCCAGTACATATTTCAAATGAAGACAGAATACGCATACCTCATGAAAGCAATGGGTGATTTAGCTCGAAATGGGACAGCAAAATAAAAAATTTCCTGGAAACATCAAATGTGTTTTTGTTTCGCTGACCTTATCTTTAAAATCTATAGGTGTTTTAAAGATAACAACTTAGCAGTCTGTATTTTTAACTTTGATATACATGCATCTCTAAATAACAGAATTTAAATCCTTTATGCTTATATCTTTTGTTTTTTGAAGCGATACAACTGAAAGAAGGAGACAATAATTAAATATTTCTTTCGAGAATGAAAATTCGTCATAGTTAGTCTGAAGGGTTACGAACTGAAATCGGTTTCCTGAAAACATATATCTGATTTTTAAAATAGAATCTAGGAAGTTTCGCAATTAAAACGAAACTTTCTGTATTTGTTAAATTTCTTCATTTTATTCCTTATTCTCTCACTATAACGATAGACATTCCTTCAGTTTTCTATCTGTAGCCGTTTTCCCCTAATAATGTCTCATTCAACTTTTCATTTTCAATTTTAGATAAAGGTAGGAAACGAATCTAATCGAATCACTCAAACAATCATCTTACAATGGTGATCAATTGCATTCATTCAAAGTGAATATAGAAACAAACATATACTTCTTTTATCGATCAATTGTTTTTTGTCTTGTTTTGTCTACGTTACGATATATTTGTATACTCTACTCAAATAAAAATGAAATTTTGAATAAAATATAAGGTCAAAATTTTATTCCCATCTTTTTCCAATTAATGAGTTTGAACATGTTCATATATATTATACATGCTTATTTGTGCAGCGCAAAAACAGCGCACAAAATGTCAAAATTAGTATGGATAAGACAACTAAGTTCCAGAAGATATCACAATTTGTCGATAGCAATAGATTACGAGTTAATAAATTATTACCCTTTTAATTTCCTTTATTATGACTACTCCCTCTTTCATAATTTATTGAATTTCCTAAAATAAATATAACGAAATGCTATTTCCTTTTAATCTCGTTAAACAATTAAACAATCTATATTATTTATTAAATTAACAGTCATGTGAATCGAGTTTAAAGTTTATTATTTTATATGAAAATATTGCTTTTCTTAGTAGTAATGAAATTAGTACTAATATTTATAAAGGATGTTAGTTTTTCTTATGTAGAATGAGATCAATTCTATCGCACCGAGACACTCATGACTTTTAAACATCACTTGATTAAACTCTATTTCCTGCTTAATGAGTGAAAATTGTCACCTTATTTTGAAGAAAAACCATCTTTTGTTCTGTTGCACCCTGTTAAACCATTAAAAGGAAACAATGGTTTAATTTAACCTTATGAAATATATTACAAATTCCAACTATTGCCAGATTTTTATTGTGTACCTAATAAGCTATATATTTAGTCATAATGAAGAGGACACTCCTGGAAATGAAATAGAAACATCAAACTTCATCCTGTGGAGGGATCCTATGTACAACCAGATCCAATATTTTCTTTGTTAATTTTCCTTTATTATGTATTTAGTTCCCCTTCAACTATAATTATAATTTGATATATCTTGATTGTATCGTTTAAATCTTTATATTTACTCTAGTTTTGCTATTAACAAAATTTTCTGACCAATCATGTGAATATCTCCTAGTAAATAATATTTGATGAGAGGAGAAAGCTCCAATGCGCTTTCGAATTTGAATTCCAAGGTATTAAGCAGATTTGAAGATTTTCTCCAATAAATCAATGAACCAAGCGAAGATTTATAATGATATATTTATTGGTAAAAAAGCACAAGTAGTTTTACATTAAATAAATAAATACACAACCACACACTCCGCACCCGCCCCCCCCCCCTTCCCTTACTAGAACATTCGCCGCAGCTGCCAGTGCAACGTTGTCTGCTCCCCTTGCTCCCCCCCCCGACACACCCTACCCCCCAGCAGCGCCTACATCTCACCCACACATCCCGCTTCACCCCTCCAAGCACCTTACACTCAGAGACGCCCACTACTACCGACACCCACACACCACATAGCCACCCCCACTCCACACCACACACCCACTTCCACCTCACATCACACAACTAACAAAAACACAAACACTAAACTACACTTGGCAACCTTGCTCTCAACGGTGGCAAAAGACATGTCGATGGGCGACCCCCGTCTATACGCATATATACTGAACACACTATTCGCCTCACACGGAATAGAGCAGATCACCTTTCCTGAGAAGGTGTTTGCTCTAATAGACGAGCACATAAGAAGACCCGCACTCCTCCCTACCCTGGTGGGTACACACACCTCCCCACCGGGACCCACCGACCCCCACTTTCACTACGCTCCCACCACCTCCCGTCCTCCTGTCCCTGCACCTTGCTTACCTACTCCTCCGCCTACTGCTCCCACCTCTCTCCCAACCCCCTCTCCTGCCCGCACTCCTTCCACCTCTCTATCAAAACCTCGTCCTACCTCCAAACCCCCCCTTTGACAACCTTTACTCCTCCCTCCACTTCCACCAACCGTCTCCGCACCCCTTTCACAGCCTTCACCCCTACTCCCAGCGTCACCCCAACCCAGAACCTCCCCTCAGCCCACAACACCCCGTGACAATCCAAAAAACCCTACCCCAAAACCCCCCCGCACACTCAAGCATGGGACAAACAACCCCCCCCCACTGCTGCTGTTTCCACTCCTCCCCCTTCCACTCGTCCTCCTTCCACTCGTCTTCCTTCCACTCCTCCTCCTTCCACTCCTCCTCCAACCCAACCTCCTTTCTCCCCCGACATCCCTCCTCTCATAATCTGTACCTCTTCTACTATCTCTAGCCCATCATCTCCCAGCTCTACTCCATCCACCTCTGCTACTAACTCCCCCTACCAAGACTCTACCCTCTCCAAGTCTACTACCTCTACACCTCCGCCCGCAGAACATACTCCTCCCTCTATCATGGCCCGCCCACCCAATAACACCACCGTCAACCCCCACAAACAACAGCCAATAAGAGTTAAGGTACTCGCTCCCCACGCCTCCTGCGCAATTACCAAGGAAAAGGGAATAGTACCGGGTAAGTCAGCCTCCCGCGCACTCCGCCCACGACAATAGGTCGACTTAACATCATACATTTAAACGTACGCAGTTGGCACGGTATTTGCCATACGGTTGCCGACTGGGTGCGCAACACACAAAGACCCGACATAGTACTCCTGAACTCTACCAACCTACATCCTCCCAACAATAGACTCCGCATTGCAGGCTATCACACCTACCTATCTCTACAGGCACGGTACCTAGGATCAGCGATCCTAGTAAAGCGCAACATACATAACTCCCTCATTAAAACACATGACGCCTCTTTTCTAGCCTGCAAGATAGAGACAAGCTCCGGCCCCATAATAGTGGCCACCTACTACAGACCACCACGTCTACAGCTAAACTTAGAAGTCCTACTCTATGCCCTATCAAACTACAACCTTCCTATCTTCTTCGCGGGGGACCTTAATGCCTTTCACTCGACACTCCTTTCTAACAACACGAATGATGAGGGAAGTTATTTTGCTGGTGCCTTGCGGCGCTACCGCTGCGAGCACATCAGCCCAGCCTGTCCCACGTTCTTCGGTTCTCACGGATGCACCACATCCTCGGACGTTGTCTTCCGCAACAAACATGCCACACGCTTCTACAAGCACCTATCACCCGGTCCCCACGTACTATCTGACCACATACCGATATGCCTCCCATACTTAAACCTACACCACCTCTCTATGATTACAAAAACACTAACTGGGAAGAATTCAGAAATCACATATCAGCTAATAGACCACAAAACGTCGATCTGGAGGACACCAATCCAGACCTAATAGACTACCACTGGTGCTCAATTCTATACACCATAACCACTGCACGCAACCTACACTCACCACAAAAAACTATACCTACATAAAACATTCCACATCATACAGTACAATAATCACTACGCCAGAGGCCCACGACAAGACAGCATTAATAACCTTCGTGCCCGCATCCTACAGTGCGTGCAGCTAGACAGGAACCGGCAGTGGCGAGAGGTCGTCCACATTGCGGACAACACCCGTTGCACGGACCCTTCCTTCTTCTGGCGGCGCGTAAAAATGATGTTAGGCACTGACCCATGCAAACCCATCACCCTTCAAGTAAATAACCATACACTCACAGTCACTAACGTCATCCTCGACGCATTTAGGTCCCACTGGAACACGGTACATATACACATCCCACCAAAACCACACGCGCAGGAGCACTTCCAGGAAATCCAGGAGTGGTGTCGAGCTCACGCTCACGAGCTAAGGCCTGCCCCCCTGATACGAATGGAAGTGCTCGACTACACATTCACACTAACCATTCCAATTAACGTCGAGGAAACAAAACACTACATTAAAAGAACACCTTAGCGTGGCCCGGCCCCTCCGGGCTACCAGCCACACTTATACACAACCTCCCCGCAGACATATACCCCACACTCACACAACTATTCAACGCCTCACTAGCCTCAGGCCACTTCCCCAAAATATTCAAAGTGTCTCATAACATACTCCTACATAAACAGCCCAAAGACCCAAAACACCCTAACAACTACAGGCCTATTGCTCTATTAGAGCACCTAGGCAAAATACTAGAACGAATGATCAACTGCCGCCTACGGGAGTTCCTGGATGAGAGTGACTGGTTCTTCCCCCATCAATACAGGTTCAGGAGAGGCCGGTCAACTCAGGCGGCCATGACTATCGTTCACGACAGAATACAAAAGAAACGCCAGATACATCAAAAGACTCTTTCCGTCAGTAAGGACGTGGAGAAGGCCTTCGAAAAAGTGTGGCACGAGGGACTCCGTTGGAAACTCGCCAACAATACGGAGTTACCTCTCTGCACCAGAAGGCTCTTCTCGCACTACCTCACTGAACGGAGCTGCCACATTAAATATAATTACACCATATCACGGCCCTTCACACCACGCTCAGGCGTTCCCCAAGGAAGTGTACTGGCACCCACACTATACATTATGTTCACAAATGACACCCCACGCCCACCGAAAACTGCTGTCACACATACACAGTGGCCTACGCCGATGACGAGACCATTCTCTTCAGCGGCCGAGGCCCAGAAAACATCGCGCTTCCCGCACAAAGAATACTAGAAGAGAAGACAGATTACGAGGATAAATGGCTGATTGCCACGAATCCTCAGAAGACACAGATGACACTCCACGGCACTAGAGACCACTTCTTGCCCAACCTTCAAATCTACTAACATACACCAGACATGAACCACCTAAACCCAACAAGGCTCGAATACACTCAACGCACCCAAATCCTGGGGGTAACTTTTGACAAGAGCCTCAGGTTCAATATACACCCAAACATAATACAAGCAAGAGCCTCACGAACAAACGCATCGCTGGGTAGGTTTTACTCTGCGAGCAAAAAACTAAAAATTACACTTATACCAAGCGCTCGTGCGACCTATACTCACGTACGCGTTACTGTCGCTCTTAGCTGCGAGTGACACTTGGAAGCGAAAGTCTCGGCGCATTTAGAACTCTGCTCTGAAGTGCGCTTGCCGTTTGCCGTTGTACTCGAGAATGGACGCCCTACATAACAACAACAAATTAGCTCCTCTCAACACTTACGCTCACACCAGAAACACAAAATAACTCGATAAATTCACCAGAGACCCACTATACACGGCGTTACACGTAAGAAGGTACGCAATGGTGCCGCGATATCCCGCGGCCCACGAACACCCGCTACCCGTACCGTTCTTCGCATAAGCAGGAGGCATCATGAATAATACGTTCCAACTGAGCAGACAGCCTCGCCCTTCTGAATCCCTCCACCCCTCGTCCAGTCCAAACCACATAACCAACACTGCCACAACAACACAACGCATCGGTGTATAGCCACCGACCTATCAGCTCTCGCTATCTTTTCTTAAATGTTTTTAGCAACCCTCCTCTCTGACTAGCGACCGCCTGTATGACATACAGCGGTCCCTCTCTGTCCTTTCTATATACAATACATACATAGATTAGGAATTTAGTATAATTTCGTCTCCACGAGCATCGCCAGTATTCGGCCGTTTTCGCTTTGGCCGAACGCGTCGCGCTACTCTCTCTTGATCGGATACCACTCAGAGGCAGGAATTCCGTTCAGCTAATTAATAGCCTAGTATTGAGATGCTATTTGCTGAATCCAGGCATCGCCTTTAGCTCGGTGACATACTCCCTCGGTTCCTACTCTTGAGGTCACCCGTAGTAATCATAACTCCTCTTTGAAAGGATTCTCTCTCCGTCCAGTCTCCGTAGACCTTCCCGCTAAATCGAGGCTACGTGTGAATCGTTTACGACTCAGGCCTCCTGACTCTTAAAAAGAGTGCGTTGTTTAAATTTCATTGCCGCGTCCAAACGTTTCCCTGTTTTCACCTAACCCAATTGTATATTGTATTACTCCCTTGTTAAATTGTATATATATATATATATATATATATATATATATATATATATATATATATATATATATATATATATCTATATATATATTGGTTGATAGCGATGAACCACCAAGATAGTAGATTGTTACGGCCAACTTTATTCGCATTTTGTTCATGTACGAGTATATAAATTCCCACGCGTATCACGGCGAGGCCATGCACGTAGACTCGCTTCTTGAGGATCAAATGAGCCGAATTAAGGTGGGTCTTTACCTGACCTACGACATACATTTCCATATTATTTGTTACTATCAACCTACTGTCCTAGCAGTAATGATAAAAAAGTCTAAGGCTTGAAGGACTGTTATTAGTGTTAAAGTTTAAGAGAAGTACAAACCTTTAACCAAGCCGTACGTCGATAATAAAGTATTAGCTTTTATCAAATGAAATATCGTTGGGCGGTGAGGGGTAATTAGAACGGAGAACAACAATGATATCAAAATAAGAAAATTAACTAGTTTTTAAATAACAGTTTAAATTAGCACTTACTGTTATCCAAGCTGCTTCTAACATCAAAAAAACATTTGAGGTGAACACCATTACGCCGTGTTTGTTCAATAACGTTTGTACACCAAAATTGAGCTTGAAGGGAAGTTCAAACTTGTTCTTAATGATGAGGAATTATAATCAAGTGTCGCAAGGTATGGGGAAAGATGAAAAATAAATTGAAGGAATCAGTTATTTCGAAGTCTTCAATTATGTTTATCGCTTGTTGGGAGAATTGATACCCGTAATAAAAGATTGACCATATCAGATAACAACAATTCCTATAGTAAATAGATCTAAAAAAATAAATATAAAGTCATATTCCAAATACATTGTTTCAATCAAGTAAGTTTCTCTGTTTCTCCACACACACACACAATGTATGTATATATATATATATATATATATATATATATATATATATATATATATATATATATATATATACAATATATATATATATATATATATATATATATATATATATATATATATTATCATTGGTGGCTTGTACATTAGGGCCAGAGGGGCCGGGTCCCGCTAATGTAATAAATAAAAAATTCAAAGTATACAAGATAAATTGTATATCAAAACCTGTTAATGCATGCAAAGTCTCCATTGGGCCTGTAAATGAAAATTTTCCTCAATCATCTTCCAAATAAATGCCGAAGGGTTCACTTCTTCAGGCCCATTTAAGCCTATATCTCACTCTTTCTTGAACCGACTCAGCGGCCACTTCATATCATGTTTTTTTATAATGTAACTCAATAGCTCAAAATATGTGTCAGGCAAGTCTGTTCCGAGAGAGCTGACCATGAGTAGGTCACTCATTACGTTCATTGCTACGCACAGCAATTAATCTCGATCATTAAGAAAATAATTTCTTTTAATAAAAGAATCAACTTGTTTTTGTTTAAGTTTGAATGGAATTGGTGTGTTTTTTAGTATTTCACAAAAGTCAATACCAGAAATTCTCTACTACTCAGATTCCGAGAGTGTGTGAGACACGTTGGAATTTTAAATCCTTAATAATTATTGTAGTACGTGAAAACATAAACAAATAACATAGTGCTATATTAGTATCCCAAATAAATAGGACTTGTATCAGGAGAGCATTTGCGAATCTAATGGATTCAAGAAAATTTTGTTAGATGAAGAATTTATTTGCTTTTTAGAATTATTTTATATGTTCAAACATGATATTCTTAGTGGAAACTTACAGTTTAGAAAAACGAGCATCATTACTTCTGAAGAAGATCTCAAGAATTTTGAAATGGCTATTATCCACCTACGGGAAAATGTATCCGAATATTCCAATAATAGTTACCAATCAAAACCAATAACAGAGAATTTAACATCATAGCAAAGAAAAAGGCGTAAAGGGCAAACATCTCATCCTTCTTTTTCTTATTTGGAATTATGTGCAGCAGAAGAGTGCAATAAAATTATAGATGGATTAAAAGCAAACTTCATTTACTATAGTATATCCAGGTGATTTTGAACTCCATAGAAACTCTTTTCCTACCTATCATATTAAGGCAATTTTGGTGAATTCTTTAATGTCTAATAAAGAGAAATTAAAATCTAAATTATCCGATTTGTATGCAAATGATACCTTCATTAAAATTCCAAACATTAGTAACTTAATGAAATTTATAAATGAAAACAGCTGTAATGAAACCTTCTCTGAAGTATTAAAATTGCTTGCAATTGTCCTTGTGAGACCAATTTAAACTTCTGATTCAGAGCGATGCTTTAGGACAATGAAGCGAATAAAGACCTCTCTACGAAATACCATGTCACAAGATAGGTTAAACAGTCTCGCATGCCTATCCATTCATAAGGACTATATAAGCAAAATTGGAGTAAATAATACTTTTGCTCAAATGAAGAACCTAAGAGCCTATTAGTTATAAAAATAAATAAAGGGTAGTATGTGAGATTTATTTAAAATTTGAGTTATAGTACATAAATAGCTAGGTAGCCTATAGAAAAAAATTGTTGCTAGCTTAACTAAGAAATAATATCCTTTCCTGGCCCCACTCATATTGATACCCACGAGCCATCACTGTGTATACGTATATATATATATATATATATATATATATATATATATATATATATATATATATATATATATATATATATATATATATATATATATATAATGTATCCCTCATGAACTCGAGGGAATGATCAAATGAATCCTTTATACCACAGGGAAAAATGATAAAAGGAATTACTTTTTCCTAATTGCGGTAAAACATGGAGATGATAGAAAAAAGTGCACTGAGAAAGTGGGTAACCACTTTGATCTACGTTAAAGCAATGCTATATTCCAAAGCCGCTACGCAAGAGATTAAAAATTGTACAAATAGACGAGCTTTTAAGGCCTGCTTCAGCCAAGTTGATTGATAGGACTGAAGGCGATGGAAAAATGACTCGGAATCCAAAATAAAAACGAGAAATAAAAGTATCGCACGGTGAATATGCTAAGTATATCTCTAATGAACGCGAAAGGCATGAAATTAATCCGTTATTAGGCAAAGAAAGAACTTAACGTTTCGAAAGATGTTTCAATCCTAAAATTATTCCATTTATCTTCTCTTTCTTTATAGTAAGATGGATTCTTATATATATATATATATATATATATATATATATATATATATATATATATATATATATATATATATATATATATTTATATGGGTAAGAGTGGTTCGAGGAATTGAAAATCCGGAAGCATCCTGGAGTTTTTTATTGACGTTCGCGTTTCAGCTTCTTCAGAACAGAACTGCAGATGAAAGGAGATCGCCCCCTAAATCTGCGGCAGCCTCTATCCTGGCTCACGGCGTCTTTGAGTTGCTTGGTTTCTACCTTAACTAACTAATAATACCCTTTCCTGGGCCCAGTCTTATTGATGCCCACGAGCCGCCACTATATATATATATAATGGGCATCAATAAGAGTGGGGCGAGGAAACGATACTATTAGTTAGTTAAGGTAGCAACAATTTTTGATGGAAAGGTAAACTCGAAGAAAAATGTCTTCTGGAGGAACGCAAGGCCAATTGAAGTAGCCACCAAGCCCCCTACACCCCCCTAATTGCACAGTATGGACTGCAATCTCAGCCAGTGGCATCATCGGACTATTCTTCTTCGCGGAATCTGGCGCGACAGTGCCAGTCACCAAGAGGCGGTATGTTGAGGTCCTTTAAACCTTCTAGAGGAGCCCCAGGCCCTGTTCCCGTCGCTAATGGGGAAGTTTTTGTTCCAACAAGATAAAGAAATCTCCCACACCTAAAACCTGTCCCGATATTGGCTGAAAGAGAATTTTGGTTGCCGTCTGATCAGTCTCAAGACTGATTATGAGTAGGCACCTTACAGCTTAGATCTTATCCCCCAAGATTTCTTTCTCTATGGATACCTTAAAACCAGAGTGTACATTTGGAGACCCAGGACCAATACGGAGCTCATGTATGCTATAAAGTAGCAGATCTGAGCCATGAGTTGGTTCGTTTGCAAGTACGTCATGGACAACTTTGTGCTGCGCCTCAAGAAATGCAGAGAGCTAAATAGAAGTTACCTCGAACACATGCTCTAGAATAAAGAAGAAATGTCTAAAGCCTCTCGTCCTTTGATATGATGTTTTTAAACACATTAAACTAGTTATCACCAAAGTTTCATTTTCGGTCACCTTGTATTAATTCATACCTAAAGCAATATCCAGAAACCTTCCTGCTAATCCCCCAAAAAAATTACCCACAAATAAAAAATATCAAAGTATTCAACCTCAACATCAAAACGAAAACCACTAATGACGTAAACTTTTAAGGAGTAGCAATAATAATAAAAAACATGTAAGCTTCAAGAAACTCAAAGATTTAAACGAAACCTACTTGGCGGTGAGTGTAAGAACCTTTACTGGCAACACAACCATCGCGACTGGTTATCAACCCTGTAGAAGGGACCTTTTGCCCGTCCATAATATCTATGAAGTTTTCCGGAAAAAAAGGCCTAGGCAATCTTTATATGAGATTTAAACGCTCGCACTAGAGCCTCGGGTTACACTAGAAACTTTAACATGGCTGGAAAAGACCTCGATACGATGTTGGAATAAGAATAGTAGAGCGTATAGGACTAGATTTTTAAACCTACTTATGGCCTAACACAGCCCGATATAGTATTGAAAACACCGGACCTCCAATTCAATTATCTCATTAAAAGAGGTCCTCCTTTAACAAAAGACCACATGATTATGGTTATGACACTAGTACTAGACCCAATCCCACATAGATGCTCCTCCAGGAAACTGTACAGAAAAGCCTATTGGAATGGCTACTTAGAAGGGCTAGCTAGACACCAGTAGAAAATTTAGACGAAGCAACGTTGGGGGAGATTGACCATGAGCTCGAGAACCTGATGTAGGCGCTGGTCAATGATGATAAGAGTCATGATTCCACGAAAGAATATAGAACACTACCGCACTTACTAAGGACTGCACAAACCAAGAATCTCAACCAACAATATATAGCCTAAAGGGAAGAAATAGAGCATCATGGTGCGCAAAGAGGGGATAGGGCATGATTACAGCAAGTAAAAGAAGACTTGATAACTGCACGACAGAAGAAAGAATTGCTAGATGGGATGGATTTGTGGAGGCTCTAGACAGCGAAGTCAACCAAACACAGCTATGGAACAAAATCAACATACCCAGAGGAAAGAGACAATCAAACCCCAAAATCAAAAGAGTAGGAAACGGGGAAGAAGCCAAAGAGCCCCATGAAGCTAAAGCCGCCTTCCATTAACATTGTAGAAGAGTGTTTGAAATCTTTCCCGAAGAAAACGAAGACTTTGATAGGGAACAAGAGTTAAGAGTGGTAGAGGAACTAGAATTAAATCGACTCGAAATTGTCTCCAATAGCACTGCATCGCCGACACTTCTAGAGGAAAAAGTATTCGAGTCAGTTACTATACAAGAACTCAAAAGAACACTTTTAGCTAACAGACAGATGGCACACAATGAGTCAGGACTAACTAGACAGATTCTGATTTGAGTAGGATCCCTTTTTGGATAAAATAGTATCGCTATTTAACGCCGCGCTTAGTGCAGTCTATTTCTCCGACAAATTGATAAGAGGAAAAATAATATTCCTACCAAAACCTGTCAAAACTCCTAATAACCTAATTAATTTTAGATCAATTACATTGCTGGAGACTGGCTAAACTGTTAGAAAGATTGATAAATGCCATATTGACCAAACACGTTGAAGATAGATCCATGATATTGTTCCACCACCATGGGTCATTAACTGGCTGTTTTATTCGAGACTGTTGCCAGAGCCAAATTTAACAAGAACTATACGGATGTTGTACTTAAGGACGTCCAAAAAGCTTTGGTTAAAGTTTGGAGGATCGGCCTTAAGTGCAAAGTCAGAAGATTGAGGCTACCCCTAACTTTAGCAAAATGCCTATGTGACTAAGTTACGGATAGATTAGCCTATATTTCATTAGAGTGCTTTAATGGACCGAGCTTCAAAATCCCCCATGGAGTCCCTCATTAGGCTGCATAAGTGCAACACTACAGTATTTTCACGATGGACTTACCTAGCCCAGTCAACGAATCTACTAACTATATCCAATTTGCAGATGGCATAACAATATTAGAAAATAGCCCATGCAGGCATGCCAAAACAATGGTTAGGATCACAGCAGACGATATCGCTAACATAAATGAATACGAACGCAAATGGAAGATCTGCACGAATGTGGAAAAGTTCAACATTATCCAAATAGGGAGACGAAAAACAACCAGAGTACAAGTAGATGACAATAGGTATCGTTACGGGAACGAGGTAAAAGTGCTCGGGCTCAAGATCTCACGGTACGGATACGGGATACACGAAAAGGAAAGAGTTGGATTAGTGGAAGCCAGCTTAACAAAATTATACCAACTTAGAGGCCTAAAAAGGGAAAACAAGAAAAACATATATAACGCACTCTGTAGAGCCACACTTCTCTAGCCAGCTATTTCGATGAATAGACTCTACAAAATAAATACCAATAAACTCCAAAGGGTCCCAAGGGCAGCAGTGTATATCATTTCAAACACTGGGAGAAAAGAACATAAAAAACTAAGCGAACTGCACTGCGAAATCGATCTTCCGGCCATAAATGTGTCTTTGCACAAAGAGCTTGTAAGGTGTGGGACAAGCTAAACGACTTATTAGTGAATAAGAAAAGAGATATGGACATCCGCCAAAATTATAGGGTAAACAACAGAATGAGTTTAGGAGCAGAAACCCAATTCGAGGGAGGAACCGCACCAAATATTCACGACTAGGTGAGATTCCTAAGCAATTGCACAAACTCAAACAAAATAATCTGAAGTAGACAACGAAAAAGAAAGGAAGAAATAACGAAGAACAATCGAGGTGTGAGAGCCTAAACCTAATGAAGAAAAAAGTTCGTAAAATAAGAATTAGTAATAAGAATCAAGGAGACGGCTGGTCACCCAGCAACTATCACTAGCTATCAACTCCTTTCCTTTCACCACTTTATCTAAACGCCCACTGGCAACTCTATTCTTACTATATACTTTATCTTCTATCTTTTTCAAGACGTATGACGTAAGACGCGAGATAGGTTGCGTTGGCTCTTGTTTCGTCTTCATGTTTTTTGTTCGGTATTTTTCCTTAGTACGTCCTTTTTCCTAAACAAGCTATGGCCAAATAGTCCTGTGATCTCCTATGGAATAAAGGAACGTCTCGAATTCATTTGTGCAATCTCCCCTTCAAACTTGGCATTCTGCGACAGAACATTGTTCTTCAAGCAGGTGGATTGGTTTATTCATGGTAGCTCAAGCAGTTGAAATATAATTGCTGAGTAACGAAATCACTCTCCATCTGTCGAGGCAGACTCGAAAAATCAAGAGGAAATGAACGAATTCGAATTGCTTTAACCTTCATAAGCTTTTGAATTCAACAATTTCTGTGGGCTTTGGGCAATTATGGTTGATTTTTAATTCCACGTGAATCTCCTAATTAATTTCCTTTTTAACCATGGGATCAAGGTTCTTGCATAGAATTCTTCCTTGATTATATCTGAAGGGAGTATTTCAGTTCGAAGTTTGATTTTCATTAGGCACTTGCGGACTTCAGTATAGATTATAGCATTACAGTTCACTTCTCTAGCACATATGTGTATTATTAATTATATATGTCAATATGTAAGTCCTTTAGGCTGAATGTTAATGTCATAATATATCTTTTTAAATACCTTACCCCGATCGGGTAATTTCGTGAGGTACATTCCTTAGCCATATAGATAGCGAGAGGATCAAGAGAAAACCGATGTATGCGTAGATTAGTGCAGTTTTTGTGGAAACGACTCTTTGGAATATCAATTGTGATAAAGATAGAAGAGAAAAGTATATAGAAAATATCCACAAGAGGTCACGGTTCGACCGTAGGAAAAAATATAGTAATTAGGCAATAAGAGCAAAAAGGCTCTGCACACTGTTCAGTCAAAGATGAACGATTACAATTAATATAAGTGCATGTTTGTAGGGGTGACAAAGTAAGTCTGGGGTAAAGTGAAGAAATAATAGTGGTAAAAAAGAAAGTATTTTAGGAGATTTTGAAATGAATGCTAGAGGCCTGGTGATCAGACTTTTTATGGCGTTCAAGGCTTTTAGGTCATAAGTAATATCTTTAGATGTTACCTTATCTTACCGAAGTGCCTGTCATGTTATGACAGCTATCATGGAGAACAATTCTCCTTCCTCTTCTACCTTCTTAATTAGATCTATCACAGTTCATCTTCTGTTCATTTTATATGAACTTTTGCCTTTGTCTTCCACTGGCTCTTCTTCATTCAATTCTTTTAATCTGGCAATATCTTTCTATTTCTCTTCATCTCACGATATGTCCAAGAACTGCAGCTGCTTTCTCCGGATGGTTCTCAGTAAGCCTCTTTCCCGTAGTGGACGTCTTAATACTTCCTCATTTATTGTTCCTGCTGCACATGGGATTTTTTGCATTCTTCTTAAAAAACACATTTCTGTTGCTTCTAATTTCTTTTCCATATTCTTCTTAATCGTCCATGACTCACATCCGTATGTTAAAAGTGATCAAACATAAAACTTTAACAACCAAATTCTTAATGTCATTCCAAAGCTCAGATTACTTAATAAGTTTTCATTTTCATAACAGAACTTTTTGCCAATATTATTCTTGTCCTTATTTCTTTCTCACACACAATCCGCCACTTCTGACTCAGTACTTCCTAGGTAATTGAATTTCCTGACTTTTGATTTGTTACATCTATTTTTTTATAGTTTTCGGTATTTGCTATTATTTTTAGCGATGTTTTGTTTTATTGTGTTCTTTCTTTATATTGTAACGAGTGTCATTCTTGTTTTTCTTCTCTCTGCTTTTTTTCGAAAGGGTGGCATAATCGGGAGATTTTTTTTTATATATTTGGATCCATTCCTCAATTTCTGGTATCCGTCGTCAAATTGTTAATCTTTGTGTTCGGTCCTTCTAATTTTTTGGTTTATTTTCACCCAATTCCTGCGTGAAATGGCGCTTCTTCTCCGTTCACCATAAGGTTTATGGAGCTCGAAAATCTTACATCGATTCGTGCCTTCCTATTTCCGTTAATTATATCTAGGAATTTGTCGTCCAGTTATTATAGGAATTTTTCTTCCATATTCCTTTTTTGTTCCTTAATAACTTTGTTTATGAGTTTTAACCGCAGCATCCCGTGCAGTTCCGCTTGCCTTTTTTTATTTCTTCTGCGCATCACTGTACATAATTAGGTACATGGATTTGTTCTCTACAGTTTGAAATCTTCTCTTCCATAAGAGCGGTGCTCTTACCAGTTTTATAAATCTTCTTCTTCTTGCTCTCTCTCTAAGGTTTCAGAACAAATATATCGAGAGTTCTGGTTATGGCAGTGGCATTTGAAGTTGTATCTGAGACGTGCTTCCTGTATCAGACAAATTACTCTTCATCGCGAGTACATTGTACTCAGTAATATAAGGATAACGTCTATACCACACTCTGATATGTTATAGTAAGGTCCTTTCGATCGGGACCAATTTGAAATTCTCTTGAGTTGAAAGCATCTAATTGTTTCACCTAATCCGAAATTGTTATGTTTGATCCAATTCGTGTTGTTTGTGTGCCTAAGTCCATGTCTTGGCCCGCATGAAGTTATATATATATATATATATATATATATATATATATATATATATATATATATATATATATATATATATATATATTATGGCCAGAATCTAAGAGTATTTGGTGTTACTTTCCACTAAGGTTGCATTTCTGATCTTGAAATCTGCTTTCCCTAGGGCATAAAATTATGTCTATTTTTGTGATGTCATAGTTGACCCGAGGGTAAAAGGCAGAATTTAGTCTCGATGACATAGCACTCGCAATATTAGAGATCTTGAATTTGTTTTAATTGCTTGATAATCTTTTTTTAAAATTTGTATAAATAGTAAATATCACTTTTGAAGACCGCAATACTTCCCCGAAATACCTCCTTTTAGGTATTAAATAGCTTAAATGCGGTGTTACCATATAAGAAATGGATTGCCATCGGCAGGAGAGATATACGAAAACTTAAAGAAATCAAAGCATAGAAAAAGAAAAAGAGTACAAAATTTTAAATTACACGGGAATAGCGAAATATACTGATGAAGACGGGAGAATTTCAGTAACTAACTTGACTTTACCAAACAACACTGTCCTAAAGATATAAATGTGTATTACTTATGTGCATCTTAATAAGATTAGTCCTGCTGGTACAATCTCTGCTACAGTGAACAACCTCAGTAACAACGGCATAACAGAGATGTGGTTCCAGGATAGTCACTCTTCGCCAAAGAATCCAGGAGTAAATCTGCTTATGAGTGCACAGGATCATTATATGAATCAAGAAAAAGCAACAAACCTAAAAGAATAGACAACAGAGGATAATACAAATGTGGATTTAGAAGATTCCTCTAGATACGAGAATGAACTCAGCGAACGAGTAAAAAATTGCAAAAATGTATTAATAATTAAAATGCAAAATACAATACGACTTAGACCACGAATAAAAGGAAGTAAAGAAACTTCTAGTCAAGAAAGGGAATAATTTTAAGAACTAGCTAATCGAAAAAGGCACTAATAAAAAATATATGGAAATCATCACAATCAATGTAAGAAGATTAGAAAAAATCCGACAATATTGTAACTATTGAAAATGAAAAACTACTCACTTAAGGAAATGACCTAAATTGATTTCATTAACTTAAGAAGACAAACTCGACTAACCCAAGGAAGAAGAGGGAAAAATATACACACACGTATCAAGACGAAAGAACAAAAGAAGGAAAAATGACAACATTCAACTATACTTTCTGATTGATCACCCTTACCACCCTATTTTACACATTCTATCTCCCATAAATTATTTCACCCTAGTTCCTCTGAAATCTTTCACAATAAAGGACCAAAGCTAAAGTAAAAACAAGCTCCTATGCTAATTTCTGTTTAGTGCTATAAAAACCGGATTTGGTAGCCAGGTAATGTGACATAGTTATGAAAGCCTCATGAAACATTACATTATCATTTATAAATTTATTCGTTTTTTTGAACTGTATATGAGGGCACCTGCATTAGAAGGGCCACTTTCGCCCATTGGAAAAAAGTATATATTCGGTATAGCACTTCATTGACTTGTATACTTTCGTCTGCGAGTGGATGAGCGTCCTTCCCTCCACTGTAGCAAGGACTGACAATCCATTTACAAGGAAGAGTTAACTCGACTCGAAATGCATGCAGCGCTTTGTTTTAAGCACAATATTCCAGACTAGAAGGGTTGCCCAACCAGTCTACACAGTGTGCGACGTGGAGGAGTGATTTATTGTGTTAACAATGAAATTAGTAGGTCGGACTATTATTATTTGAGTATACAAGGTAACCCTAAAAAACGGGCCTGCACACACCTTTAGTGATTATTCCATCCTAAATTCATTGGTTAATCACAATTACTTGGCAGGACATAAAAGAAGCAATGCCTGTCAACAAAACTAGATCTCAATGGGAGCTCCCGCAAAAATTATATTGCGTCAAATATTGCTACGAGACAGGTTCGTTCAAGAAAGCCCTCTCAAAGAAAGGAATTCAGGACTGAGTGGACTACTTCAAGAACTATGATACAGTGGAGAACCACAATGCAGCCAGTGGAAACCGTTCAGGTGATTCAGAATACCCGGCAAGCGTAGAGTTGAGCTGGCCGAGAAAGTGAGAGAATCAGTTCAGCAGAGTCCAAAACGCTCTGTGCGCAAGCGAAGTCAGACCCTCGGTATCTCCCGTGAGACTTTGCGGAGAGTGGTAGTAATGGATTTAAAGGACTATCCATACATAATATAGAGGAATCATATCCTTACAGCCTCAGACAAGGATGGGAGAAAGGCTATGGCACTTAAGATACTGGAGAAGATTCAAGAGATCCCAACTTTCCTTAACCTCCTTTGGAACTCAGATGGAGCTCACTTCCACTATTAAGAAAAGGTTACTTTGAAGAAAAATGTCTTCTGGAGGCCCTCCAGACCAAAGGGAGTAGCTGCTAAGGCCATAACCTCCCCTAAGTGTGCGGTATGGACTTGAATCTCAGCCAGAGGCATCATCGGATCATTCTTTTTCGAGGAATCTGGTGCGACAGGGACAGTCACTAAGAAGCGTATGTTGAGGTCATCAAAACCTTCAAGAAAGAGCTGCAGAACCTGTTCCCGTCGCTTATGGGGAAGTTCTGGATCCAGCAAGATGGAACAAGCTCTCATTCTTTAGACTTGTCCCGAGATTGGCTGAAAGAGAAATTCAGTGGCCATGTGATCAGTCTCAAGAGTGATTTTGAGTGGGCACCTCACAGCCCACAACTTAGTCCCCTAGATTTCTTTCTCTGGGGCTACCTTAAAGATAGATTGTACGCAGGGGGTCCCAGAACCATCACTGAATGCCATCAGAGAAAAGAGCAGAGCCGTTAGTAGGTCGGTTTGTAAGGATGTCATGAACAACTTTGTGCCGTGCCTCAAGAAATGCACAGAGCTAAATTGAGGTCATCTCGAACACGTGGTTTTAATATGATGTTTTTACACACAATAAACTAGTTATAACCAAAGTTGCATTTTTGGTCACCCTGTATTAATTTATACCTAAAGCAATATCCGGAAATAATCCTGCTAATCGAAAAAAAAATTACCCACAAACAAATAATATCAAAATATTCAACTACATACAACATCATAACGAAAATCACTAACGACCTAATTTTTTTATGGCAGCAATAGCAATAAAAAAAGACGTAAGCTTCAAGAAACTCAAAGATCTGGATGAAGCCTACTTGACGATAAGTGTAATAACCTTCACTTGGAACATAATCATCGTGACTGGTTATCAACCCTGTAGAAGGGACGTTTTGCCCGTCCATAATTTCTAGGAGGTTTACGAAAATAAAACACCAGGCAATCTTCATGAGAGATTTGAATGCTTGCACTAGAGCCTCGAGTTACACTAGAAACTTTAACAAGGCTCGAAAAAACCTCGACATGATGTAGAAAGAAGAATAGTCGAGCGTATAGAACCATATTTTACAACCTACTTAGGGCCTAACCAGGACCACAAAGCCCAATCTAGTATTGAAATGAAGCCTATCGAAAGTTAGGGCCCGTTTGCGGGGAGGGGAGCCTGTAAAAGGTAAAGTGCATTTACCATTTGTATCCTCAAATGGTTTTAACCTAATAGTAATAAAGAAAGTAATTCCCCAAAAGATGACACAAAATGCCGGGTTGCCGGCATAATATTTCACGACTATGTCTTTACTCGTAAATAGTATCATCACAATTTTTGCGGTATTTATATTCACTCCATACTGCTTCATAAGAAAAATCAACGTTTTACATAAATTGGCCGCGGCAATCTTCTAATTTCAATCGCAAGATAGGAATCAGGGCAACAAACACAGATTTGGAAAAAAATAAAGGATTCTTTAAACAAAAAACGGCTCCCATGCCCATTGTAGTCTTTCAAAACTTACACTAATGTACAAAGTAATTGCTAACAATTGCTTGGTAACAAAATGTAAATTTACATGGGCCCAGTAATTTTATGTCGGATGTTTTATTTTTGGGGGTAATAACTTATTAATATCTAATATTTTCACTTGTTTTAATTGCTATATTATTCAAGTATTTCTGAAGTTAAATTCTAATTTTATCATACTCAGTTGAATAGCAAAGCAGAATTCTCGATATTTTAAGTGTCCAATAGGTTTGTGTGTCACTATATATACTTTTAAAGTGTGTATATTCCTTATTATTATTAGCACTAAAAACTGTTATCGAATAGCATTAACCATTATCAAAGAAAGTGATTTTTTATGGTCCCCAAATGTTATCAACCATTTAAATGGCAAAATTAAAACTGTGCATTTGACAGTTTGCACCAGACTTAATAACAACCTTAACTTCTAGGAGAAATGATTAAAATCCTGTATAATGTAAATATTTTCACTGACTTTCCTATTTGCTTCCTTTGTGAAAAAAAGAAAATTGCCTTTAGCGAGGAAACTTAATTTGCAATAAGTGAATCTACTTAGCAGTAACAAAGTTTTACTGAGAATCTCAGATAAATTAAGGTCATCTTTCTGTGGAAACAAACCTTTTTACTTCTTTTTTCTCATAAATTTCTTTATTTTCCTTCTTGTTTTGTTCCGGTGAGTTCACTTCTTACTCTAAATAGCACTTCACTATCTTCCGTTTGTTTCCCTTTCTATAGTTACTTCATTATGTAAGGAATATTATCGGGCTAGAGGAGTTTCGAAATGCCGTAAAAATCTCTAGAGCGAAAATTCTTAGTGATATAATTCAAGAGTAAAACGTTATAGAGAATATTACGGTTTCCAAACCGAAAAATATTTTTAACATTAATTTGTCTCCTACAGTGATACCATCTGGGTGAAATCTTTGGCGAATTGAATGTTGAGGCAAGTGGGGTTTACAGGTGCTGGGACATCAGCGGTGTAAATTAACTAAAGAGTGAGGGAAAGGCACCCCCAACCTGTGGGAACCCGCACTGAGCGAAAACTTTGGTCCCTCCATGCCCCCTAAACTGATATACGCCGCTACCTCCATGACATAGTCACAGTGAGTTCTTTCTAAGTTTTCACTTAGGCCCAGGAGTAAGATCTTGTACTGAATTCCCTGTTGCCACACCTTATTAAACGCTTTTGATAATCCGTAGAAAGAATGTCCATGTAACTTCATAACCATTTTACTTGGGATAGCTTTTCCGTGATGGCATTAATTGCAATCTCAGTACTTCACTTTCGCATAAACCCGAATTGATATGGGTTGCAGAGGGAGTTCTTCTCCAGGTGAGACACCAGTCTTCGGTCGCGGACCTTCTACAAGAGCTTTCCACCAAATTCAATAAGTGAAATTGGCCGGTAGCTCTCCTTAAACGTTGGGTCCTTTCCGTGTTTAGGCAAGAAAATCATCTTAGCCATTTTATAGGCATCTGGAAAGTATCCCTTGTTCAGATAGGCGTTAAATATCCTTCTTATTCCTTCGATGACATTGGCTTGTGCCTTTTAAAGTTTAACTTTGTAAGCCCCGATTGTCCTGGGGCTTTTGTCGGAATGAGCGGAGCGCACCGAGGTTATCTCCTGGCCCATTGCTTGTTCCAATGAATTTCTTCTATGAGCTCGTTGGGTGGGTTCTCACCAACCCAACTTGCCACTTTGATTCAGATCTCACTACGTTTTGCTGTCACTTATGGGGGTGTCCTTGCTTCAAGCCCAAAGGTCTTTAAGACTTCAGATCCTTCTTCCGACAGGAGCTGGTCCACGTCCTTGGTTACCATGCAAATTGCTATGAAGCCCGAGGAGACTTTGATCAATTTAACAAGGCCACTTTTAGGTTGACAAGGAGTATTTCGCATAAATTTTTCTTTTCCGGTGCCTTTGATCCTTGAATAGTCGTGAGATGGACCCTCTTAGTGAGAGGAAACGTGGTCTTCCTTATTTCTTCACTATATTCTCTTAGTTTATCTACTCTTCTGTAAACAAGGTGTAATTATTTTGTATTTTTGTGGATTAATAGATGTGAAAGAAAAGGGTGGTAAAGAAGGTAGAACCCTCCCATGCATTTTCCAGTTGTTTCCATGCTAAAATGATGCTAAGATGATGGTGGTGATGGATGGATGGAATTGTTCCCGAATGGGAACCTCGAAAGAGATTACCAATAGTGGACTTGATGGAAGTAGTTGCCGAAACAACTGCCGCTACCTCTTTCCCACCTCCTTTCGAGTATTTATGCCATAACCGCTTCCAACTACAGAGAAATGAGTGTTACTTCCCTCTATAATTCTGGCTGAGTCCCTCGGATGCGAGGATTTCTCCTTCAATCGAGACTTGCAGTTAAGTTCCAGTTTCGAAAAGAATTTTGACTTCCACTTCTGCTGTGGGCGAATCATCAAACTAGTTTTCACTTAAGTTCTTAATTATAGCAGTCCAAGTGGCTGGCATAGTTAAGACAAAATTAATGAATAGCAGGCATCCAAGGCAGGTTCCCAGGCAAGTGCTTTACTAAGCAAAGTAAAGTTTGTTTCCGAATAATAGATCAGCAAATTCTTATCAGTCGAATGCTCGGCTTACACTAAGACAAGAAATGAACGGGACCACCGTTTTATATACGCATGGGATTGAACATAACCCTGATAATAGTTCAAGCTGAGCTGATGATTCTTCGGATTTCTGAAGAGTCCGGGCCAGTGTTGGGGCGATGCATTGCCACGAACTTGTGTTCAGAGACACGTCACAAGGCTTCAACGCTAACTCCAGCTTCTTAAAACATAAGTCTGAACGTGGCCGAGCAAGTGGTTTTCCCCCTTCACTTGCCTCTTTTAATGTGAAAAGATGTATAAAAACCACTTGTCTCTCCGGAGACTTTTTCAAAAGTCCAAAATAGGATGTCGACGCATAATAAGATGCAAGAAATGTGGCTCCCTGAGAATCCAGGGTAGGAGGAAATCCTAAGGATTAGTCTCAAACCTCAGTGCGAAACTAGGTGCCAGAACCTCCCCAACCCTGGGAACGCTCTAGCCCTTTCCAGCAATCCTAGGATCCAAGCTTAAGCAGAAAGAGACGTTAACACACGCACAGAACAACAAAACAACGATAAAGCAACAGTACAGGAAGACCTACGGGAAGAGCGCGTTTGACCCACCTCCAGAAATCCTCCCAGCCTCAGAGAAGATAGAGGTCGTCCTTCTCTTGTAAGAGGGATTTCAGGCACGTGTATCTTTCAAGGAAAATTAACTTGATGGTGTACGCCACCGAAATGTCCCCTTTTTCAAGTGAGAAAACAACCATTGATGTATCTGATTGTATAAGAACCGAAAGATACAAATGTGAATTCTTATGGGACGACTCCACGAAACAAGAAGGCAAAGAAGCTTTACTGGGTGGTTAATCAAACTTGCTACCGAAACTTTCACCTTTCTTACAGACGGCGAATTCAGGGAAAATTGCCCCCCAAAAATTACGCCACTATCCATTACACAAGGGTCCAAGCTTGTAAGAGAATAAGCCATAAAAATCCAAAACATACAGAGGAATCTATCGTGAACTGACAATGGACAAACTAAAAATAATATACTTTAATTCGATTGGTGGACTGAAAAAAAGGTTCTGCCCACAAAAAGTCGGTTGTTCTAAAATATTCTGATTTATAACCTTATGACCTTCAAAGCATTCAATAATATGCGGTCTAACCTTTGGAGGACATTGGCAATTATACCATTTAAACTGAGTGTAAAACAACATAAATTTTTTCAAATTTCATTAGAATTGGCAAAATAGTTATGATGTTATTGCTACATAATTCCCCGGCTAACCTTAGGAGGATTTTGGCAATTATATCATTCGAAAGGGTCCAAACAGAATGTAAAGCAACAAAAGGTTTTCAAATTTCATCAGAATCAGTTGAATAGTTATGATGTTATTGTCAAAACAAAATAATTCCTGGGCTAACCTTGGGATGACCTTGAAAATTATATTATTCCAAAGAGAATGTAAAACAACCTAAGCCTGTCAAATATCGTAAGAATCATATCAATAGTTACAATGTTATTACCAAAACCCCCCAAAAGCAAAACGGAATCCGTCGTCCGACCGACCGACATAGTGAGATGCAGAGTCGCCCACGACTATAAATCCCTTATTGTAATATAATTAGACAAAGTGAGTCAGACGATGTATTTATCTCAGAGCACAGAATAAATACATACAGAGACAGGAGTACGATTTAACGGTTGTGCAATTACTGTGAACAGATGCCTTGCCTTTAGAATAATAAGTTGGCTCGATGAATCATACCTAGCTTTGGAAGTCCAAACGGCAGCGGGTCCCCTCGTCCTGCCAACAGGGTTCCAGCCCCCAAGGAGAGGCTAATTACCCCTCCACTACTTCCTGCATCTTTGTGATCACGGCAGAATCGTTCTGTTTCCAGTGAACTCAATGCGAGGAGAGCTGCCTCAAATTATAAGCAGACCAACTGAGCAGAATGGAATCTCGAGACACTCATTGACAGACAAATTATGACAAGAACTGAACTAAACTTTCTCACATAGATTACAGACACAGCAACCAAAAAAACGGACACAATGTTCACCAGCACGTTGCTCCTTTATAATTACTTTATTGAACCGGCCCTTCTTGTCCCCAGCGACAACCAGGCTAACCCCTATTCAAGTCAACATTCCAGAATCCAAGAGATATCCTCGCGCCATCTTGGATGCTTATGAATAACAACTCGAAAATTACATTTCCGTCTCCTTAATAAATGCCAATTTAGAAGAGATCGACGAGTAGTTGCATTAAATTACTGATTATTTACTAAAAGCTTATAGGAATCCATTCCCCAAGTAAACTATGAATTTCCTCCTTCCCCTTCTTGGATCTTAGAATGAAATGTCTCGCAAGGGAATACAAGGAACAGATGAATAAAGTAAACCTCCCTGGCTCCAAACATAATTATGCACATACGAAAACAACAAATACGTAACGAACTAATGCCACTTATCAGGTACCAACAGAGGGTACTTTGTGACAATTTAATAGACAGACTTAATTTCAAACAAGACTCACGTACATTTTGGCAGAGTGTTATAAAACTAAAAGGATGAGAGACGCAATCGAGAAAAAAATCGATAAAGAATTCAGACTCTTCTGATCATCTAATTTTAAGATATCCCCGAAGGAGAATAATAACTTAGATTTAGACAATGAGGAAAGAATTATTGACGAACCGAATGATGACTAGATTCAAAAAACCTATCCTCACCATTATGTATCGCAGGAAAGAAATATGGTTGGATACAATGGTAAAATTAATGCCGAGGAAATATCAGAAACTTTAATATCATTTCGTGAACAAGCACCTTGGCGTACAAGATACGGGAAAATTTCATAAAAGCCCTACCTAACATCCTACTAGAGCTTCTGAATATCATGAATGCATGCATGAACGTGGTCTACTTCTCTGACCACTGGAAGGTAGCCAAAATGATATTCATTCCCAAAGCCGGTAAACATCCGGACAGTCCAGCTAACTTCAGGCATATATCTCTCTTAGAATTTGCAGGCAAAGTCTTTTAGATGATAATGGCCAACAGGGGTAACTTCTTCCTCAAAAACAACAATATGCATAAAAAACAGGAACATGGTTTCCGGGGCGAAGCGAAGAACAGACACGGCTCTAGCCGTGATTACCCAGAACTTGGCAAAAGTAAAAGTTGAAAGACGCCACGCAAATATCACATTCTGAGACGTCCAAAAGACCTTTTTCAAAGTGTGGAACAGAGGGCTAAAATAAAAAATTCTACAACTAGGCCTCGAACCCATACTCGAAAGGATACTCAGCGGTTACATAATGTAGAGGATTTCAAATGTGCACATTAAAGGCCTAAATGGCTCTGAGTTCGAGCTCGAGTTAGGGGTGCCACAAGTCGGGAATATAAGTTCCCTGCTTTAAAACATCTTTACAATCGACCTTCCCCAACCTCTGACAGAAGGCTCGTTATATGTACAATTTGGGGACGCTATTTCGATGATCTCGACGATACCTTATTGGAATGTAAATTATATGGCACAGAGTACGGTGTTGGAAATCTAAAACATAAACTCTTTCTAAAGGAGATGGAAGATATCCACCAATGCCCAAAGGTTCCAGATAATCCCTTATTACGAGTACGATGAACACTCACTCACATACGTGTGTAGGCATCCCACACCGCACGGAGGGTACGGTTCTGGGTCTTCGGATTACGAGTAGTAGACAAAGGAATGCAGGCGGGATTTGGGTGAATTCTTTCATATTACGAGTAGTAGATAAGGGAATGCAGGCGGGATTTAAGGAGAAGGCTTCGTTCGATCCAAACTCCTTCACACTCCGGTCCCCATAAACGCAAGTCCCCAAGACCCAAGTCCTTAAACTGCAAGGAGTTCAAAATAAGGCTGCCATAATTATAACGAAGACCCAAAGGAGAGAGAGGAGAAGGCAATGTGAACTCCACGGTGAACTGGCGTTAACCCCTATAAACGTCGAGCTTAACTGAATAGCAAGAAAGATCTGGAAAACCGTATACCAGCGCCTTCCTCCCCAGTATGTGCTCAAGCACATGGACTTTACTGACATAAGACACGCAAGATCATTTACAAGTAGCAGACTTCTCATTGACAACGACATAAATCCAATGTTCACTTAAAATTCCGAATACTCAATACTACAATTCAAAAACAAAGCCAACACCTATCCTTTTTCAACTTAAAAATTAGTTAAATACTAATTCCACAATATATAATTAACTCGCCGTAAGATTTTTAAAAAACAAACAAACCAAACAACGCAAAGTCCGGGCTTAAAAACCTTGAGAAAAAATTTCGCCAGAGCAGTAGGGACCAAAACCTCCTCTGCTATAAAAGCTTGAATACCTTATATCACTCAGGTGATACTTTGTGAGTTTTTAATTATATATATATATATATATATATATATATATATATATATATATATATATATATATATATATAAATATAGTAAAACAAAGACCCAAAATGCAAAGAGCCAGAGATACCCTTTCACCAGGAAACTGTACATTCATTTTCACTTTCCTATTTTTTCAAAAATTTTCCCCTCTATTTCTCCTATTAAAAATCTTTTACTAGTATATTCTTCTCCTGATATTTCCATGTCGAATTTCTTGTCTTCCAATTCCGAATAAGATTGTCGATTAACAGTAATGAATTTCTACGTTTTGAGTTTGACCTTTTATCATGTCTGGTCGTGGGTAAGGAGGAACAGTTAAGGGAGAATTCTGAAGGCACCCTCACAGGAGAACCTTTATTCTTGTTTCATTAAGCAGAAGAAGAAGAGAGTATACCAAAAAGAAAGGGGAGTAATTCGCCCCGAAGGGGGCCACTGGGCCGCCCAACCAGGACACCAAACGGGTCCCCCTCCTTACCATAAGGCGGGGGTGAATGAAACCGAATCGGTAGGCCGTCATGGAAACAATTTTTGGCGTATTCAATATAACCCTCCCACATCACATCAGGCTAATTGACATGCCCAACGGCTACGCGCCAGTATGTTGGGGATTGGAGGACGTTGAGAAGATCGTCTCAGAAGAATTTAATGAGCCCTTTCGGAAGATTGGCAATGAAGCTTCCGTCCCGAGGAGATCCTCGTCTGTCGAACAATAATCCTTAGGAAGCTCGACTGGTTCTTCACGGAGAACACCTGTGAAGATATTTAGGCCCAACTATTTAAGCAGCAAAAATGGGTACAAATTGTTAAGGTAGGGAAGTTCGCCAAAAATATCGTTAAAATCATCTTCGCTGGCATCGAGATGTCTCAAAGGGACATAAAGGATGGACTCTTGGGATTCTACTTCCAAATAGCCCCTGAGCAGATAGAAGCAGAAGAGTTCATCCACCTTGAATCCTGCTTAAGATGCCTAGCCGTCGAAAAGCATCAGACAAAAGATTGTAAACCTGATGGAGTCAAAAGCACCGTCTGCTCCAGACCAGGTCACGGATTGAAGGAATGCCCTTCAGAGAAACCAAGATGCGTAAGCTGTGGAGGAGACCAGTGGACATTAGCCATGACGTGTTCCATTCACAAGGAAGCTATCCGAGCAAAACGCGAAGGTATCAAGAAATAAATAGAGGCAAAGGCAAAGACCTAATTCAAGGCGGCGACGACCACGAAATCAACGTTACTGGAACTGCGGCCCCAAAGCTAGTGATGTCGAGTGAGTGCAAAAAACTAAGGGCTATGGTCATCATTGCTTAATTGGCTATGCTAGCTAGGCCCGGCACTTTTGCAGATGAGATTAATCGACTCCTGCAGAAGAACGGGGTGAAGAAAAAGATCTGATTCACGCCTAACCCTGCGTCGCAGGATACCTTGATAATCCAATTGAGACGAATCACAGCAAAAATACAACAACCCAAAATAAGAAACAACTAAAGAACCGCTCCCAAAATGTACGTAGTCATAAGAGCCTACAGAAAACAACAAAAAGAAACAGTTAAAGAACAGCTCATAATAAGTACGGAGGCAAAAGGGTCCTGAGAGGAAGAGGAATAGGCCAAGTTGGGTACCCTGAAGAAATGCAAGAAGAAAAAACGACAAAGGAAAAAGAAACCGACAGTAAAACAATTAGAAGAGGGAGAAGAAAAGGAAGATAAGAAAAGTACAGATGAGTTTGAAGACGAAATCCTGAACTTTCAAGGAGGACCCCTTACGGAGAAAAAAGATATCTTACTTCGAGGGTTCTTCTTTAACGGCGAAGATGTGGTCCTCAAAGTCTTCGTGGCTTGCGTTTGCAGTCCCCACAAAGCTGACCAGGTACGTCTCCTCGAAGGAATTCGTCATGGTAACTACAAATGGACCTATGTGAGACCATATTTTTTGTTAAGGAGATACGAGGACTTTTGATGTACATTTCAGATTCGTTCATCTACGCCGTCAGCATTTCCTGCTACAAGAAGATACAAAGTGGACTGAAAACATCAAAAATTGAAAAATAAACTAAAGGGCGAAAATATTAATGATAAAATAACTAAAAGTGAAAAAATAACGGAATTAAAGTGATTAAAATAAGTGTAATTAAAAAAAGGTGATCAAGAATTACCAGATATGATTTACCACAAGTTAATTTGAATAAAGTGAAGAATAATAGCTAGATATGATTAGAATAAATATTAAAATAGTGAATTATTGTCTAAACTATGAATGTGTTAATTCACTACCTTTATAATTTAAGAAGTGGATTTTTTTGAGTATTTGAATAATAATTACATCTTAGTTTGGTTATAACTTATGTTTTTTCCATCAAAGTTATTTCTAATAATTCTTTTATTATATCAAAAAACAAAATGGTGAAGTTTAGAAATAAATATAAGTATCGAAATTTGTAGAAATGCAGAACAGATATGTTATTTATTTTAGCCGGATAGGAATATATGATAGATAATGAAAAGTCTTGATTGTATACAATCAAGATTGTATACAATAAGGTTCGGTATGAAATTTAAATTCTTTTTTTCTTACTTAACTTAAAGTTTAAAGCTTTATTTGCGGAATTTATTCCCCCCCTCCCCTCGGTAATTCTCAATTTTACAAATTTCACTGGGTAAAACTAGTTTTGTTTCTTTAAATGTTTTTAGTGTTTCTAAGGTGGTTTTACCTCCTGATTCCAGAAATAGCATTGAAAATTGCATAGCATCGATATCTTTGGAGATAATTGGGAATTTTTATATAAAACTAACCATAAATAGCTGCGAAGGTTCACTTTATTTTGCATATTCACATTGTCCATGAATATTAGCTGATAAGAGTTTCTCCTTGTATTCCTTTTTTAACTAAGGGGAATATTTGATTACAAGAGATAACCTACTAAAATTACACTGAAGAACGTGCTTTCTTACTGTGACTTCCTTGATCTTTACGCACCAGTGACCATATATAGTCACCCATCATAGCTGTGTCTCATCTTCATTGGTATCTTTTCTCCATTACAGCAAAGTCATGACGAAAACGCTCACCAAGCTCCTAACTCACTTCTCCCAAATTTTCAGGAAAAAACTCCAAATGTGAATGAAAAAAATTGGACCTTTAGTGACATTCTACTTCCTAAATTTTTATAACTTTAAAAAAGTTTTGCTACCAGCTGCTTATATTTTTGGTCTTTATTTGAACCAAGCAATTCATTAACTATATTACGAAATGCACTCCACGACTCACTTTCGACATCATTACCTGCATTCTCAAGTTGTAATGACTTCCAAATTTGGCCTCTGATAGCTTTGGAAAGAGTAGACGAATCTCATGAAATGCTTCTTCACCATGATATAACTCTTTTACAAACTGTTTGACCTAACCAAGCTTTATATGAAGTGGAGGTAGCAAAACCTTTGCCAGACTATACAAGAGGCTGTCTAATAACATTTAGTTTTCGTAGCTGCAAGTTATCTTTGCAGAAGCAGAGATCCTCACTTATATCAAACTATACTTTCTCGTGGCGCTTCCTATATACTTTTGATCTGCTGAACTCCGCCAACAGATTCCATTCATTAGGTCTGGATGCCAAAATCTCAGCTCCTAAATTAGTGAGACTCCAGTCCCTGATGAAATCATCCAGTTCACGTTTATTTGGAAAGTGTGGGCGGGTACTCATTCTTGGATCAAACGTTTCATACATTTCTTCATTGTCACAACCTTCCAACTCTCATGATGAGACCTCCATCATACACACTAACTGAAAGATATATATAAAAAGAAAAGTATTCAATGGCTAGAACATAAATATGGAGTGCATGTGTAATGACATTACAATAAACTTTAGCTAGATGTTACGAATATTTCAGTATTGATTCTGTTACAAAGAATATACGAGGGGCGGTCAATAAGTCTTGCAATTTGGACATAAGGAAACGAGATATGAGGAAAAGTGTTTTATTATTTTTTAATATAACTACCCTTGACTTCAATTCACTTGAGCCACTTCGAATTCCCGACAACCAGAAATCTCCCGACTGCTGATCAATCCACTTCTGGACGGCGAGCTGGACATCTTCATCGTCCCCAAACCGGCGTCCACGCAGTGCACTTGAGCTGGTGGAATAAAAACTAGTCGCTGGGGGCCAGATCTGAACTGTTAAGGGGGATGGTTGAGCTCCTTGAATCTGCACTCGCGCAGGGCAGCTTGTGCAACTCTGGCCTTGTGGACTTTGATGGCGTTGAAGTCGATCATGGGACGTGAGGTTTCTAGGGATCCAACGGGCAAGACCTTGGTCATGGCCAAATTGTCGTGGATGATGTTGATAACACTTCCATGTGATATTCCAAGTTCTCGCTCGATTTCTTCGACCTTCACCTGTCGATTTTCGAGGATGATCCTCTCCACACGGGCCACATTGTCCTCGTTGGTCACGTCTGACGGGCGTCCTGAAAATGGGTCATCTTCAAGGGGTTCACGACCATAACGGAACTCCCTATTCCAGCGAGCAATGGTTGCATAGGAAGGAGCGGTGTCGGTGTACACTGCAACCATGCGTTCATGAATCTCTTTTGCATTCTTGCCTTCCTTGGTCAAAAATTTGATCAATGGGCGGTGCTCAATCTTCTCCATTGTTGAAAAAATTGTGACTGACGATTTGCGATCAGCTACTGCTTTTTAAATAGATGGGGCAGAAGCGTGCGGCTGCAGGTCTTGACTTGTGATAACTTGTCTTAACACCCCCACAAACAGCTATCCCCCTGC
This sequence comes from Ceratothoa steindachneri, assembly GCA_963969495.1. NCBI lineage: Eukaryota > Metazoa > Arthropoda > Malacostraca > Isopoda > Cymothoidae > Ceratothoa > Ceratothoa steindachneri. Next base: position 24,619,250 of record OZ018321.1, on the reverse strand, counting down.
CCTGTTTTGCTCTACCGATTTGCAAAACTTATTGACCGCCAATCGTAGCTTAGAATTTTTAAGGATTTAATTACATTTTCTGGCGGTGGTTGAACCAATATGGTATCATCATGTGGCACGGGTGCAATAGAGGATGAAATTTGAAAAAATAGAATGGATTCTGTTCCCTTAACTTTTCTGTATTTGATTTGTCAATCATGCTCAATAGCAATCATTGTGATGATTTTTTGGCTCTCTCCAAACTATCAGCACAGTAAATGGCATTCCTTTTCTGGCACCTCTCAGCCATGTATCTAAATTTGATCAACATCTTCCACCTATCACATGAGCGACCCCATGGTTTTCATTGATCACCCATACTCATTCCAAAGTATGCACCTCTCACAATTTTATGTGTTACATACCTAGGTCCAACATATAGAAACCCCACATAAAACAGAATGAATATGGCGAATTTCTGTATCCTCTTGTAGCCATAATCAAGAAAGTTAATATTTATCATAGTAACCTGAAAGAAAAGAACTACATTACCGAAAAATGTAAGTGTGCTTTTCCCGTACCCCATACATTTCTTTATGTTAGCATAATTTTTCTATCTTTCAAACCGTCGATGATAGAGCAAAAGTCAGGACGTATTTGAAATCAGCGCAAAATTTAGTATTATAAACACTAAAGAAAATAAGAGAAACAAAATTTGGGGAAAATTTGTTAGCCAGTATTATTATGAACTTATCTAAAACTATTTCTTTAAGGATTTATTCGTATTCTAGGTTAAATAAATCCCCAAAGTTAGACGCTAAGAAGTTTGTTTCAGAGTTCGATCCTTGAATCTTCCTGGTAATTTTATGCATTAGGTTTTACTTTGCCTTTTTTCAAGGAAGTTAGCTGAAGGATCACAAATTTTAATGCTTTGAAAGTTATAGATATGTATACTCAGTAGACGCACACTAAGGTGAAAAGTGTAATTATTCCAGGTGTATGTAGAGTAAAAAAAGTAGAATAAAGTTTGAGATAAAAAATGAAGAAAGGAACTGAGCAAGTAAAAAGAAAACAAGGTGAAAAATGAATGTAATATCTTATTTATATAAGGGTACACTAAGGAACTAATTGTGAAGTTAACTTTTATGGACAAATTGATTGGAGCAACCAGGTGTCTCGAAGATGATATCTTCAAATCCATTTTGCAACTGCTGCAGCTGACTCTTTTGAAGAGGCGCTAGCCTGGAAAAGACATCCAGCACGGGGGATGATGATTTCGCGGTTTCAGATAAAGATTGGATATGGTAATCATCATCTTGTTCAATGCATACTACCTGCACGACATTGAGGGGGTCAGCAGGATACACCGCTTCCAAGGGGGACTCTTCATCGACGACCACAATCTTGTTGGTACAAGCACGGCGGTGATATTTTTTTAACGTATTGATGTGGAAGATCTTGAGTCCTGAGGGGGTTCGAATCAGGTAATCCACTGGTCCTTTTACCTCTAAAGCGAAAAAGGAAGCCTTCCACTGGCTCAGGAGTTTGTCACTCTCTGTGAGAAGTAGCAACAGCACCTCCTCGCCTGGCTTAAATCTTCTTTCCTTTGCCTTTAAATCGAAATGAGTTCGATACTTCTCCAAATTTACCTCAGCATTTTGGTACGCGATGTCGGCACATATCCCGAGATGTTTCAGAGGTCTAGGAGGATTGGATTTCGTTATTCAGATGGAGATTGGTGGAAGTTACCTGTAAAATAGCAAGGGGGCATCGAACATTACGGCCATAAAGTAATTAGAAGGGGGCGAAGCCTAGGGTCTTATGGTGGATTTCACAAGGATTGCTTTTTGAGGATTGATTTCAATGTACCATGAGGAGCTTTCCGACATACTCCATAAGCTTGGAGGTAAATTGTCTTCCTCGTTCCGACAATACCTCTTTAAGAATTCCTACCCGTGAGAAATTTGAAATGAGGGCTTCGGCGCACGAAACACTATCAATGCGCTTAAGGGGAACTGCCTCCGGAAAATGGGTAGCGAAGTCTACCAAAGTGAGGACGTAACTATGTCCTTCATTAGACGGGGGATGAATGGGGCCAATAAGATTAATGGCCACACGAGAAAAAGTTTCCAAGATGATTGGGCTTTTCTGAAGGGGGCCTCGCTTGACGCGTCCTTTTGCAGATGTCTTTTGGCAGGCATCGCATGTTCTGCAGTACTCTTCAATTTCTCTGGCCGCATCTGGCCAATAAAATTACTTAAAAACCCTCTTGGTAATTTTATTTTGACTAAAATAACCAGAGAATAAACTATCGTGAGAAATTTGTCGGACTCGGGGGACGTGAGAGCAGGGAATACCCAAGGAGTCTCTTTCAGGTTCGGTTCCGTCGGAACATTTACGATGTAACAGCTCATCGTTGAAAAGGTATGAGATGCTTTTTTAACCACGGGAAGACTCTTGTTTATGAGTCCTGGCTTTCTTGCAAAGGAGGAGGAGATTTGCCAACCCTTTCTTGGCGCGGGAAAAATCCTCGTTCAGGATGGTCTCTATTTCCGGATCGACGGGGCTTTCTAAAGGAATGGGTTCCAGGGAAATCTTGGTGGCCTCGACACGGGTTTCTAAGGGTTGTGCTACCGAGTTATTTGTAACCTGGGGCTCTGACCAATCAGTACAGAGCAAAACTTGATTGAGGCGGCTACCACTTCGACCCGACCAGTCAAATATACACATTTGATGTGGCATTTTACAATAGGGCAACGATTCGCTCGGCCGAGGTAATCATAGAGCACAGCGAACTCTTGGTTGTCAGGACCGGCTGAGGGAAGTAAATTCTCGGATACCACGATGCATGTGCACCCAGTGTGAAGTACAAAGCTGGAGAGACAGCATACGTTCACGACTCCATTTTCAAATTTCCAACCACTGGGGGAGCTGTTACTAGAGAGAAAATTTACTTGAGGACCTGAATTGTTAGTCCATGAGTGGGACGTAGTTTTATATTGAAGAGACGGGGGAAGAGCAGGAGTGGCACTAACTTGGTGTACCTGATGGGAGAACACCCTTCTGAGTTGAGGATTTTGAGGGCAGTTAGTGCGTACAAGACCTTCTATTCCGCAGGGTAAACAGGTTTACTGCCTTCTGGGAATTAACGACGCGAGGAGAGTGGTAATTATGGGTTTAATGTCTCTTGGTTCGGAAGGGGGAAGGTTCTTGGGTTTTGAGGAGCTTTAAACTTTTACCAGTCTAGGAGTATTTCTTGGAGGGGGTCTAGAGTTATTAATCTTAAACTAGAGAAGAGAGCGGGAAGCTTCTTATCAACATTAGGATACAAATTATGGCTACTTGAATAAACATCAGCCTCTTCTAGGCATTCCGTGAACGTAAAACAGCGCTTGTCCCTAATGAAGGCACGGATTTGGGTACAGGGAAGCTAAGAATCGATCTATTAGGAGAACGCCTAGAATGGACTTGTATTCTCGGAGGGCTTTACATGCATCTAACTAAAGTTGGAGGTGTTTCTGAAGGGTATATCCAAAATAGCGAAAGTTCTGAACGGGGCGGATCTTTTTGTGGCGGGAACGGGCATAATAAAAGTCTAGGGGGATATTTACGGCAGCTAATAGTTCAGACTTGAGGGTAGAGTAGTCCACAGTGGACTATGAGGGAAGGGAAATGAATATGTCTCTCAACTGTCAGTTTATGATATGGAGCAATTTAGCGACGCCATCTACCTCGCTGTCACAATTGTTGATTTCAAAAATCTTCTCGAAATGCGCAAGATAGGATCTAAAATCTTCTCCTTTTTAAAGACGGGTAATCTTATTGACGGGGACTGTGGAGTTTACGTCCAGGAGTTAATTGACATTGACTTCAATTGAGTACGGCTTAATTCTAGTTCATGCTGCCTTATTCTCTCACACTTTTCCATTTCTGCTCTTCTCTCTTGAGCATCTCCTAGTTTGTTTTCCTGCACTTTTAGTTCTTGTTCCTTTGTTCTTCTCTCTTCTCTTTCATTTCACTCTTCTTCTTGAATATAAGTTAATAATTCTAGGCCCAACACGCCCGACAGGCCTAACGAATCTTCTTTACTCATGAAATTGTCAAACGAAAAAGCAAATTATTTGCTTACTTGGGAGAACATAATACGCGAACGGGGCCATTGAAGTTACGAAATTACTCGGCAATATAAGTGAAGCCTAACTTTTCCCCAAAATAAATATTCAAAAATTATCAAAGTCCGGCAAATGGAATACACAAACGCACAGAACGAGTCTCAAATAATAATCTAAATTTTAAATAGTTAATAGACTATAGTTTCACTGATCTAAAACTAACTTGAATGTACTTCGGCCAAAAATAGAAAAATAAAGAAACCTAAATAATGAGAGGGAACTACTAAAACTCAAAGCGGATGCAAATCAACTCAACAGATTTACTATGTAATGGACCTCACACACTTGGCAACAGTTTTTATAATATAGAAGTAATATATATATATATATATATATATATATATATATATATATATATATATATATATATATATATATATTTATATATATATATATATATATAAATATATATATATATATATATATATATATATATATATATATATATATATATATATATATATATATTTATATATATATATATATATAAATATATATATATATATATATATATATATATATATATATATATATATATATATATATATATATATATATATATATATATATATATATATATATATATATTTATGTCGTGGTACAACCACTCTATTTCATACACTACCTCTATATTCTGTAGGAGGGGTGACTTAATCACCTACTGCAACGTGAACCGTTGAAGGAATGTTCGCAGGGATTAACGACTGACTCGGAGGTCACACCTGAGGCGTTGGGTTTCAAATCCTTAATAATCAAACAGAGTGCATGAATGGTTAGCGAGATTTACTTGAATAGGCCGGGAGTATCGTTCAAGGTTAGTTGAAGATGAAACAACAAAAATATAATTTTATTTACAAAGATTAAAAAAAGAATAATAATAGACAAAAGTGAATTATTTAAATTGAATGAGTCTCTTGATTATTATTATGAGGAGGGATTCTCAAATGGAATTAATGAATTAATGTTACTAGGCTCAGATTAAAAACGAGGAACTTGACAATACTAATAATGAGGGTTTGGGGGTCAATCTTACGGGTCGATGACTTGGACAAGGCTTGGGAGTAGTTCGCAGGATTGGGAATTATTTTCTCAACGTACTTAGGAATCGGAAATTTGAAAATGTTTGAACAGGAAGTAACGTCGTCCATGGCACCATACCATAGCACGTGGTCTCAGAACAATTGTGACGGGGGGCCACAAAAGGTCCTCTGTAGCCTTTAATCATGAGACATGCCCTTCTATCCATAATAAAGTTTAAAGTTACAGAGGATCCTTTACAGGATTGGGTCTAGCTGGAGGTTCAGGATGTTGTATTAAAGTGATGGAGACAGATTTTATCGAAAGCCTGCTGCACTTCCCTCAGCATACTGTCTACATAGCACCCGTTCGCGTGAGAATATGCTACTTTCTCTGTTAGGAGCGCCAGTGGATGTATCGTGCTACTTTTTATTCTCAAGCCGTGTTGTTGAGGGTTGTGCGCTCCTCCTAACATGCTCAGTTAAGCTTGTGGTATGTCTGCTATTATATTTTCAAAGAAATTTCCCTGCATCTCAAGAAGGGAGATCGGGTATTACGTAGCCACCTGGTCTAGGGACTTGTTTCCCTTCGGGCCGAAGATGATTCTGGCCATTTTGTACCCGTCAGGAAAGTAACCTGTATTCAGGGCAGCCTTCATTGTGTTCGCCAGACCCTGAATCATTTGCCTTAGGGCATTTACAAGGTTGTTTTTCGTAATTCGAGACCAGCCTGGTGCCCTCTGCTTGAACGACCTTATGGTGTTTAAGGTCTCTTTGGGAGTTAACGGGCGTCGTAGCTAACCATCTCTCTTTCATAAGATACTTGCGGTTGTGGGTGGGTTCTATGTATCACTGTGCCGATGTCATCAAACAATTGGTCTGCGAAGTTTTGGTCAATTTCTTGGTTCTTCCTAGGGGATATGGCGAAAATTTCGGGCTAGTGCGTTCTAAATTTTCTATCGAGAGACTCTGTGTCCTCAATGATGTTCTATCCATCCTTGATTTGAGTTCTGGGTCTGGCAAGAAATGCCCTAATTCTTTGGTTGTTTTTCCCAAATCTTGCAGAATGGCCCTCCCTCTCCAGCCTCCCAATGATGTCATTCCAGATTGCTCTTTGCTTTTTAATTAGTATGTTATTTAGTTCCTCTCCTAGTTGTCTCATTCAGGCTGTCCTTTTCGTAGTGGTGCCAGTCCTGCCGATCTCTTCATAGATTTCTTTATGTTGCCGGCGATTTCTCTCATCTCTTTCTTTCACCTAGGTTGTGGGAGCATTTTATATGAGATTCTGGGGACGCATCTCTCGTTGGCTTGTGTACGGAGATTGGTGAACTTATTTATCTCCTCATCAATCTCTTTGAGATTAGCGTCTCCGAGGTCAGCTGGTTGGTATGCAATAAGTATCTCTCTATATAGCTATCAGTTAGCTTTATCATAATTTTCCCTAAGTGTGGCAGACTTGAGTAGGGGGGCAAGCGAGATTATGGTGATAATCGGAATGTGATCGCTGGGTAGCACTGGTGAGGGCTCAATGCTAATATTGAAGGGGAAGCTTTTTCTCGTTAACAGCACGTCTGGTTTATTTGCCGAACGATGTGGTAAGAAGGTCGGAAAATCTGACCTGACTCTCTGGAGTCTGTCTCTTTCGAGTAGCAACTCCAGGTTTCTTCCCATTTGGTCAGTGCTTACGTAGCCTAGCGCTATGCATCTGGTGTTTAGATAACCGCCAAGCAATGTTAGATTCCCGTGCCTAAATAGAGTGTAAAAGTTTGTAATCGGCAGGTATGTTTGACGTTGAAGTTGATAGACAGCCGCCATGGTCAGGTTTCCCACCAGAGTTGGTATTTCAAAAGCGACAAATAACACCTCTAGGTTTGCAAGTGTTGTGTATGTAATTTTTTTTCGGATCGCGATGGCTGCGCCGTCGTAACGATACTGTCTGTGGTTTTTCTTTATAATGGTGTAATTTGGTATCTTTATTCTGTTTGTATTCGTTTTACTACCGTGTTCAGTGATGAGGATCAGGTCGAGATGCACTGTACGGAATATTTTTTCGTATGGAATGTGTTTCCCTTCCCATCCATTAACGTTAATTGTCAGTATTTTTATGTGTCATCTGTTTTCCATGTTTATGTTTTCTAGTGCCTGTGTCTTTTATGTGTGTGTGTGTCTTCTTCTACTGTTATTTATTACGGTTCTTTTTCCGTTTTTATTTTGAAAAATTCTGCTTCACTTATGGTGAGGCAGGAGTCCCTACGTATTTTTATTTCTGCCGTGATAAGCGCTTCTTGGACTAGCTCATCGTACGTCCATTTAAATAAGCCTGTTTTGACTCCTTCGAATATCTCCCAGATTTTGTGATCCTCTTGGGAACAAGTTTCAGCCTACCTTTAAAATCAGATTTTGAACTCTTCTCGATCAATTTTTTGGGTTTGACGAGAAATCTTCCCCTTACTCTTGCTCCTTGCTCTCTAATGGGCCTTAGGAGGCTGGAAGCACTTTTGTTCCTCTTCAAACGAGGCAGCAGAGCCTGAGAGGCTACCTTCAGCCTGTTTGATTCTTCTGGCTGCTCTTTTTTCATTCTTTTTCCTTTGCCTTCTTGCCTCAATTCTGTCTCCCTGTTTACGGACCTTTGAGAAGCTGCGGTTCGTTCCGGGATCGTGTTCTTTTTAGTCTTTACTTCATCTAATAGAAAAGCAGCCAATGGTGCTTCATCCTTTGGTTGGAAATACAGCTGCATGACTTCGTCTGATTGGGTTTTTTCCGGAAACCACATTTCTGCTAAGCCATTATTCTTAAGCATAGTATTTAGCTCTTTAGCGATCCAGCCTGGGTTCGTCAGATTCCCTCACATAGGCATATAGTATGCATGTGAGGATTTTCTTTGGGTTTTCATTGCTGATCTTCAGATAGGTTTTCTGTGTGACATTCTCGACATTTCCAACGGGGACTGCTTTTGCAGCTGAGGCGTAGGAGGTATTCGCCCTCCTGATTCCTTCTGTTTTTTTCTCTTTAGCTTTTCTTTACAGGATATCTTTCTTTCTGGGAAGGACTTCGCTATTGCCACCTGTTTTCGTCCACAGTTTGGGAATTTCTTCTGCTACTGAGCATTCATGCCAGCCGTGTTCTTTTTGGCAACATTTGGAACAGGTCGATTCCTGCTCCTTGCACTCCTTCGTGGTGTGGTGCTCGAGGCTATAGCATCTAAAGCAAACGGCACCAGGGTGAATTCCTCCAGTTCGATTTGTTCACCGCTTATTTTTGTGTTGATGAGAAGTAACCCTCTCCTTTCGCCTTTGACGCCCCCTGCATATCTGAGAAGATTAATTTAAACACGTGATGATATTCTGTGTTGTTTCTTCTGTTTATAAATTGTATTATTAAACAATACTTGCACATCGCTTGTTCCGTTGTATTCCCTCTTTGATTTCTTTTTTACTGTGTTCGTCGATCCAGGGGTCCGGCCTTCGGCACAACATGCTTCTGTGTGCGTGGATCTGAAGAGGGGTGCTTGGCTGTAGATTTCTTTCCTTCAGAACTTTCACCCCATCATTCTTTGTGAGTGGCTCTACGTCTTCTTCCTTTTCGCTTATTGTGGTTTTATTCTTTGATTTAATGTTTTTCTCCTATGTTTTTGTATCTTCATGTGCATTAGCGTTTTTCTTATTGTTTGTGTTAATGATTTTGGTATTATTTTGGTATTATATTATTTTTAGATTTTGAGCATTTAAGCCTTTATTAGCTATTTTTTCAAACAATTTACGTTGTGTATATAATTAGTGTAATGATGTTTTTTAAACATTTGATTACTATTGTTTTTGATTACTGTGTTTCATATATTTATATATTATTGGAGTGTCTTCTTGTGAGCATAGTTTGGTGCTCGGGAACTGACGCTGATATGAGAGTTTTGCCCGTAGTCTTGCAGGTATGTTAAACCTGCCACCTGTTCCCTATAGCTCTAGAATGACATCATTCGCTAGGGTGGACCAGATATTTCTTCCCAGTTTCTTGATGGCAACATTGATGGGCTTCAATTGGTTCCTCCTGTGTATATCTCTTTGACAAAGGTGTTTACGCCTTCTGACTTTATTAATAAGTAAAGATGCAATGTTCTGGTCACGCGAAAGTCCTCTTATTGAGGATTTGCTGGCCACTTGAGTTACCACTGTGGTTTAGATGAACTTAACCCGGACATATGTCAGATATATTTTCCTGATGTTGGCTGAGCTAAGATCTTTTAACCTGTATAGATTGGAGATTTCGCAACTTGGCAGGTTCCTCTTCTCCGTTTGCTGTCTCGAGTATCCATTGGCGGAGATCTTTAAGCCTAGAACGGTGCCTTCGGCGGAGTATCCTTATCTCCTCCGTTCTCTAATGATAGACCATGTCAACTTGCAGCTCAGTGGGACGAATTTGAATTAGTCTTTGCTAGTCCTGATCTTCCATCGTCTCTCGTACTAGTTGATGTTATTGATTTCCCCTATCATGAGAGCTGCCTGTGCTTTTGGTTTCATCTCCGAGTATGGCACAATTTGCGTGATGTCATCTGCGAATTGCCGATTCATCGTTTACATATGCACCGGAGTTGGTAGGTCGATGGTAAAGACCAGGTAAAGCAGTAGGCTTACTCAGCTTGTCTAGAAGACGCCAGCCGTAAGTTTGAATTCAGGTCCTTTGTATCCCTCAATCATGATACATGCCATTCTCTCCATGAGAAAGTCACAGAGGATCCTTTCCAGGATTGGGTCTAACTGGAGGCTCAGGATCTTGTATTGAAGTTCTTCAAGCCAGACATTATCGAAAGCCTTCTGCATGTCGTTCAACACAATGTCTACATAGCAGCCGTTCGCTTAGGAATATGATACTTTTTCTGTTAGGAGCGCCAGAGCCGTTTTGGTGCCCCTATTTTTTCGGACTTTGTGTTGGTGGGGGTTGTGCGCTTCTCCTAACCTGCTCAGTTGAGCTTGTAGCCTGTCTGCTATTATATTTTCAAAGATCTTTCCCTGCATCTCAAGAAGAGAGATTGGGCATTACTTAGCCCCCTTGTCTGGGGGCTTCTTTATAAAGATGATTTTAGGCCATCTTGTACCCGTCAGGAAAGTAGCCTGTATTCAGGGCAGCCTTTCTTGTGTTCTTCATACCCTAAATAATTTGCCTTGGGGCATTTACGAGGTTGTTTTTTCGTAATTCCAGACCAGCTTGGTGCCCTCTGCTGGAACGACCTTATGGTGTTCAAGGTCTCTTCGAGAGTAATCAGGCGTCCATGGCTAACCATCCCTCTTCCTTGAGATACTTGTGAGTGTGGGTTGGTTCTATGTATCACTGTGTCGAGGACATAGAGCAATTAGGCTTCGAAGTTCTGGGCGATGCCTTCTTTCTCCTCAGGGGATATAGTGGAAATCTCTGGCCATGCGTTCTAAATTTTCTCTCGACAGACTGGGACCTCAATGATGTCTTCCTTATCCTTGTTTTAAGTTCTGGTTGTGTCAGGAAATCCCCTTAGTCTTGGATGGAGGTTATTCCAAAATCTTACAGGATTTTCCCCCCTGTCCAGCCTCTCAATGATGTCATTCTAGTTTGCCTGTAAGATGCTAAATAAGAACACTTCCATCATTCTGAGACTAAAAAACCGCAGAAGATTGCGAATGGCAGAAGCCGTCATTATCCAAATGAAGAAACCGGCAATCAATGTGCAACTTCAGCACGAATACATACTTTCGACAACTCGCTGTCTCCGCGTCGACCTCGCAAATACAAAATCGCAATTCCCTTAACTTTTAGAATATTATCAGAACAAAAATTTTTCCTTGAATGTTTTTTCTCATTTTGCAACGCCTACGTCTTGGACATTGGACATATAAAGTGAGGAATAGAGTAGTAGAGGGTTTTAGTAGGAGAAATTCCGGGTAAAATGGGGAAATTGATATATATATATATATATATATATATATATATATATATATATATATATATATATATATATATATATATATATATATATATATATATATATATATATATATATATAATATATATATATATATATATATATATATATATATATATATATATATATATATATATATATATATATATATATATATATAAAAATATATATATATATTTATATATATATATATATATATATATATATATATATATATATATATATATATATATATATATATATATAAGGCATTCAAGCCTTTGTAGCAGTGTTTTTTATCTCTACTGCTTTTAGTGAAGACTTTTAAGGTTTTATATGGGTTGTTTACATCTTGATTTTGAGTTGTTTTTTATTATTTTGTTTATTTTGGATTTTATTTTTCTGGGTGTTTTGGATATTTTTTGGCGAGTTGATCTCGCTAAAATTTGTGAGAAAATTAGAAAATTAGCACTTGACTAATTTAGTGAAAAAAAACTTTGTTTGGCTTTGTGTTGGTTGGGTATTGTGAAAATCTAAGTAAAAATTGGGTCTACGTCGTCGTCAATGGGTAGTCTGTTTCTTTTAAAAGGTTTTGCTTGTCCTATTTCTTTAAAGTCCATGTGCTCGAGTACAAATTCGGGAGGGAAATGCCGGTGTACTTTGTGCCAGATCTTGCTTGCTCTCAGGTGAAGCTGTGCGTTTATGGGGGTTATCTCTAGTTCACCATGGAGCTCACTCTGCCTTTTCTGCTCTCTCCTTCGGATTCTCGTCATAATATAGACAGCCTTACTTTGGACCCTTTGCAGTTTTAACACTTGGGTCTTGGGAATCGCGTTTATAGGGACTGGCGGATACAGGAGTTTTGATCGAATGCATGCATTTAATCTTTATTTTGTTAGAGATACTCACGTTTAGAAACTTGGAAAAGATCCCCTAAGTCTCTCCCTGCATTCGATGTAGTTTTAGCTCCACGACTCCCATATCCATGAGTCGTAATACGGAGTCTCAGAACCATGCCCTTTGTACGGTAGGAGATGCGTGCACCCCCTACATGGATGTCTGCGAGGGTCCATCGGAATAGAGGAATGACACGGAACATTTGAGCATTGGTAGATATTTTGCGTTATATCTTCCACAATTTGGAAGTATAACGAGCTTTCCGTCAGAGGTTAGGGAAGGTCGATGTTGTATATGTTTTATAGCAAGAGGCTTATACACCCGCCTTTTAGCACCCCTGCCTCGAGCTCGAACTCGGGGCCATCGAAATCTTTAATGTTTACAACCGCCCTCCTCTCCATTACGTAGTGACATATAATCCTTTCAAGGGATTGAGGCCCAATTGTAAGATTTTGTATTGCAGGCCTCTCATTTATACTTTGTCAAATGCCTTTTTTACGTAGCTGAGTACCAGGTTTATCGTAGCGTCTTTCAGCCTTCACCTTTGCCAACTTCCCGGTGATCACGGCTAGCGCCGTTTCCGCTCTTCACTTTCTTCGGAAGGCATGTTGTTGGTTGTTATGAGAATCATTTTCATCGAGGAACGTATTCTCCCTGTTGTCCAATATTTTCTCCAAGAATTTACTTGCAACTTCTAGAAATATATAGGACTAAAGATAGCTGGACTGTCTGGTGGCTTACTGGCTTTGGTAATAAATATTATATTTGTTCCCTTCCAGTGGTCTAGGAAGTATCTCCCGTTCATGCACGCATTTATGATATTCATGAGCTCCAAAACGATGTTAGGCTGGGCTCGAATAAAATTCTTCCTTGTCAGTTCTGTACGCTCTGGTGTTCGTTGACGAAGGAACTTTAAGATTTCTGAGAAATCTTCGGCATTAATTCTATCACCAAGTATCTCCATGTCCCTTTCCTGCGATACATAATAGTGAGAATGAGTTCTGTATATCTGGTCGTTCAAATCGTTTATTATTCTGTCTTCGAAGTCTAAATCAAAGTTATCATTCTCTTCCGCGGAAATCTCAAATATGGATGCCCAGAATAGTCTGAATTCCTCTTGAATTTGTTCCGCGTCCGTAATTTCGTATTGTCACGTGTAAGTTTTATCGTCTTTTGTGTCTGTCTGCCTTTTAGTCTTTTTATTTTCTGCCAGAATGTACGTGAGTCGTTTTCTATATTCAGTCCGTCTATCAAATTGTCCCAAAATACATTCTGTTAGTCCCTAATAAGAGTCATTAATTCGTCACGTATCTGAGAGATTCCATTCTAGGGGTCTAAGAATGGGCAGAAAGATTTTTATATTTAACTCGGGGATTGGCTTCTTTATCGGGTTTAATAAATTATCACTAATTTAATCCAAATCCTCGTCAATCTCTTTTAGAGTGGCATTAATTAAGGGGTCAGGGTTGTAATTTTCGAGGAGTCATTTATAAGTATCCAAGTTGGCTTGAGCGTAGCTCTTACGTTATATAATAGGTACTAAAATAGGGGAGGTTAAGATTTTAGTAAGGATAGCCTGGTGGTCGCTGGGGATATGGGGACCCGGTTCAATGAAGTAGTTGTAGTGGAACACGGTGCTGTAAGCATTATGTGTGATTTTGTGGTTGCTCTGCGTGTAATGTATGTGGGGAAGTTTTGTCCGATTCTTGTCCTAATTTGCCTCTTAATATGTGTCTCAAGATTCCTGCCTGCTGGGTTGGTCGAAGTGTAATCTGAGGCAGCACACTTCGCATTGAGGTAGCCGGCAAAAAAAAGGTTCTGCCATAACAACAAAGTTGCAGGGAGTTTGGAAGGAGCAATTACCCTATCCTTGGAGGCTGGTACCCTGTTGTCAGCACCAGGGGGCCCACTGCCGTACGGAACTCAACAGCGAGGTATGACTCATCGAGTCCACTTATTGATCTGAAGTCAAAACCTCTTTTAACAGCTATCGCACATCCTTCGAAACGTTCTCCGCTGTGATTTTTGGTTAATAATTCGTAATGAAAAATTTTTATTCTGTGTGTGTCATTCATCCCATTTTCTGAGATAAATATAACGTCTAAACAACATTGTTGTATTACGTTACCATAGAGTATATTTTTTTTCATACAACCGTCTGAGTTAAAATGTAATATTTTTAATGTCTCCGTTGTCTTGTTCACTAAAGATTCCTGTCTGTGGTCGTGTTGTTTTGTAGACTTATTCTCTTACGAGCTTAGGTCCTTGTGGAGTGTTTGGTGGCGTGATTGTTTTTCGTGTACTTTTTTCTGTATTCGCCGTCCGTAAGAATAATAAAGGTTTCGGGTGCCAGTTTGATTAAACCTTGCAGTAAAACTTCCCCGAATTGTTTCTCGCTGCAATCGTCCGAGGTGGTCTCATTTGTATCTTCAGGATATCACTCCTCCTGATACATCAAGGACATCTATCTTCTAAGGGAAAGTGAACCTTTCGGCAGCGACTACATTCAATTTAATTTTTCCCGAATGGTAAGCGTGCTTAGATTCTCTCTTACAAGAAAAGGACGATCTCAAACGTCTCTGAGGCTGTGAGGTTTTCTGTTAGATGGGCGATCGTGTCCCTTCCCCCCCTCAGGTATCGCTCCCCCAGTCATCGTAACCTCATTATCCTTCTGTGTGTGTGATTAGGTTTGTTTGTTGTGTAGTTTGTGTGTCATTCTGCTTTCCAGTGCATAATTTTGCCTCCATTGCTGCCTGAGCCTGGATCTTAGAATCCCTGAGAAAACTGGAGCTCTGCTGGGGATGGAGAGCTTTTGGCAACTATTCTCACAATAGGGTTTGAAACTAACCTTAAGAATCTCCTCTGACCGTAGGTTTGCGGGAAATCACATCTTCTCCAATACGTTAGGCGTCAGCATTCTATTTAGCCCATCCACAAAACACCCCAGGGCAGGAGAGATTTGCGATGTGAGCATAATTGATGCAACACATATTTTTTGTCAAGTTTTCTTTCTCGATGTGGAGGTATGTTGAATTTACCCGAGACTTAGCAACAGCAGCTTTAGCATCCTTGGCGTAGATACTTTCCAGTTTGTTTTCTACTTCCTGTTTCTTTTGAGTTTCTTTTCTGTTTCTTCATGGCAAGCCATGAAGAGCGTCTTTTGTTTCCCTGCACAGTTCAGGCATTTCATTGAGGTGCTATTACAGCTTCTCCAAAAATGTGCATATGACGAGTAAATAAAGCACAAAAGTTCGTTCCCCCTGGGGCAGCTGGCCGTGGTGTGCTCCTAGTACTTATAGCACTTGAAACATCTGGAGGTCAATAAACTCCTCATGTTCGATCTGCTTAGGGCATACACAAACGTTAAAGAGGAGCATACCTCCCTCCGTAGCCTTAACCGCCATTGCCGTATCACAAAATACTATTTTGAATACGTGTGTGTACTTGTTAAATTTTATAATTTCAGCTACCTTCGCCTAGGAGAGTTTTTTCCACATCCGCATGAAACTCTTCAATGCTGTGCCACACAACCCATGGATCAATGCGTAGAAGGATACTGCTTCTGTGTGTCTTAATTTGCAGTGGTGTGTAAGGGTTGAGGTTAAGTGTCTTTAGGCATTTTGCTGCTTTAGGAGAGATGAGTGCTTCGCAATTACTTTCCTTTGAGCAAATAGCTGCGTATCCATTATTAGTATCAAATAGTCTCACGAGCACAATTCCTAGATCCCCATGAATTTTTACGAAAACCCTCCTCAAATCAGGCTTTGGGCCATCGGAGAGGGTCTTCAGCACTATTCGTTGGGTCTCCCTCATTTATCCTTCCATATCCTCATATTTGAGGATTGGAAAAAATAAACTCTTCAACGGAAATTCCGAACGGAGTAATTGTGTGTGTTTGTATGTGTGCGTGTGGGTGGTTGGAGAGAGACTTTATCACCAGGTTTGAGAGAAAAGAGAGTTTCCAAGAAAGGTCCCTAAGTTTACCCCCCCCCTTCCACATATAGCTTTCTAAATAACACTTACCTTCCGTGTAAGGCGCTTCTCAAAGGCCTTCATGGTGTTGTCCGACCAAAGAGACTCGATGAAGAGCTGGAAGGAGGAGGGGGAAATAAGGTTCACTCCTCGCCACGGGCGCACGAAAGCGAGTGAAAAATTTCACAATTGTAAATGCAAAAAATATTCGTAAATAAATTTCTTAACAGCACTGCCAAAGCTTATCCAAAAGAATTCACCAAACGCACGGTACTAATGTACAAATCTCAGTGAGATAAAAAATTTAGGCACTAACACAGTCTTCACTAGAGCAATGAAAATTTGGCGAGCTAAGGCAAAAAAAGCAGTCAACGCCTATGTCTGTAAAAGTCAATTATTCTTTAGCATCTATGATTTTAACGTTAGTTTCTCTTTAAAATGTCTGCTACTGTGATTGGGCAATTCTGTATCCTTTATGTTCAAATAGAAAAACAAGCAGTGCCTATGTTTTGAACGTTAATTTGCCTTGAAATCCTTCTAAACTTTGATTGGGCGATTTTTTATCCCTTATATTTAAGTAGGAAAGTATACATAGTGTAGCATTCTGTAAGTGATGGTTGGCCACGGGTGCCCAATTACCTTCGAAGAAACCATGAATAAAACAAGGTCCTTCAAGCAAAGGGCACCAGGCTGCTCTGGAATCATGAGAAACAACCTCGTGAATGCCCCGAGGCAAATAATACAGGCACTAGTTAACACCATAAAGGCCGCCCTGAATACAGGCTACTTTCTCGACGGATACAAGATAGCTAAAATCATCTGCATCCCGAAAGGAAACAAACCACCAGACCAGGTGGCTAACAATCGCCCAATCTGGAGATGCACGGCAAGATATTTGAATAGATTATAGCTAATAGGCTACAAGCTCAACTGAGCGAGTTAGGAAAGCATAACCACCAACAACACGGGTTCCGGAAGAAACGGGAACCAGAAACAGTTCAGGCATCCTAAACAGAAAAAATAGTCTTTTGTCATCGAATGGATAATATGCAGACATTCTGTTGATTATTGTGCAGAAGGCCTTCGATAAATTTTGCCTGGAAGGAATTCAATACAAGATTCTGAACCTCCAACTAGACCCAATTATGAAAAGGATTCTTTGTGATTTTGACATGGACAGAAGGACATGTCTCATGATCGAAGGATACAGAGGACCTGAATTAGAACTCAAGGCGGGCGTTCCCCAGAGAAGTTGCCTGAACCTACTGCTTTACCTGGTATTTACCATCGACCTCCCAACTCCGGTGCATTGGGACACGATGTATCTGCCATTCGCAGAAGATGTCACCCAGATTATTCCTTGCCCGGTGAAGAAAGCAATGGATCAGTTAATGCGCACAATAGCTGAAATGAATAACATCTACCGGTAAAAGAGACGATGGAAGATTAGCACAAATAGAAAGAAGTTCAAAATCGTCACCCTGAGCGCAGGTTAACGTGGTCCATCATCATCGATGGGAGGAGATATGGCTACTTCGCGGAAGGCACTGTCCTGGGCCTAAAGATCTCCAACCACGGATACTAGGGACATTACACGGAGAGGCGGAACCTAGCAAAGAGAGAAATCTCCAAGCTATACTGGTTTAGAGATCTTAGCTTGGCCAGCATTAGAAAAATATACCTAATGTACTCGTACATCTGGGCTAAGCTCATCTATCCCGCAGTAGTGACTCAATCGGCCAGCAAGACCTCAATGAAAAAACTACAACGTGTTCTATAGGGTAAAACTAATAGGTTTTTGGCCTGAAACTTAGGGATATTACCATTAGGTTGATAATAGAAACACTTAGCCGACTAATAACAATTGTCGAGAAAGTACAGAGGGTAGCACAAATTTAATATATATATATATATATATAAATATAAATATATATATATATATATAAATATATATATATATATATATATATATATATATATATATATATATATATATATATATATATATATATATATATATTACAAGAAAGAGATGGAGAAATAGGATGTGAAGGAACAGAGCATACCAAATCCGTAAAATTCTCAGTGTCCCTTTCTCTTGCCTTAAAAAACTGTTTACTTTCTTGTGTTCATTCTCTTCTAATTTCTCTCTTTTTCTCATTTAGTATATTGATATAGTCTTCTTAGTACGGTTTCGTCATCTTTATTTCGAACTTCAAAGGTATTTAAAGGCAAATATTGCCACCCGCCGATGCCAAATTTGTTTTCTCTATGCACATATATATATATAATATATATATATATATATATATATATATATATATATATATATATATATATATATGAGAGGAACAAATATTCCTACACGGGAAGAATTGTTCATTACTAAGCTTTCAAGTATACAAATCTCTTAAACCTAAAAAGTTTGGTATTACAATGAACTGCATTATATTAAGTTAAGCATCGCTAAACCTGAAGTGAAATATATTAAAATATAAATCATTCAAAGTAGGTACGAGAAAAGTATTTTTACAGATGTATTCAGTTCCATAAATATTGTTAGCCAAAACTGCATGTAGGAATGTTACATAGTTTGTGACCTATTTTGAATGAGTGTATGTCATTATTTTTACCCAATGTTCTTTCAGAAAGCCTTCAACTCGACTATGGGATCATCCAAGTTATTATAGCTTTATAATTTTTTTCCATAAATTTCTTATGGGGTTTAAATTAGGTAACGGACTAGGCCACTCCTGCCCCCTCACATAATTCTGAACAAACTAATCCCGAGTATGGTTGTTATCTTGTTTTGGAAATTAGCTTGTTTGATGCACTAGCCATCTCCAAGTTGTAACTGTTAGACAGAAAATAGTATATTTTACTGACAAATTCTACGATAGTTAACTCCATTTATTGTACCATCTTTCACATGAAGTGTTCCCGTATCATTAGATGGAAAACGACCGTATACCTTGGTAAGGATGATGATGTTATTTGCATTATAAGAATTTCCATCTTTCATCTATACATAACCCGCTAACTTTCTTTAAAAAAAATAAATTTTGTTTCATCTGACCGTAAGACTAAACTCAAAACTTTCTAGGTTTTTCAAATGTAGGCGTGAAAAATTTAGGCGTGCATCTCTGTATTTTTATTGAGAACGAGTTTTCTTCTTGGTTGTCGAGATTGCAGATTATTATGCTAAAGATTTACTGCTTAATCATTTAGATATCAAAGTTCCTGCAGCAAGCAGCTCTCCTTGGATCTCCTTACGTTTCGGCCAAGGGTTCGTCTCAAATTTTCTAATAGTCTTTCTAGAAGTTTTGTCTGAGCTTGAACAAGGAACGCCAGTTCTAGGAATTCTTTTTCCATTTTAAAATATCCGAACCAATGGTAATGAATGAATGGAATGTTTAACCTCTTCCATACACCTTGAGAACTCAAAAATTCATCGTAAAGGTTAACACTTTCATTTTTTAAATTCAATAAAGAACTGAATCATCATTGCCTTGGTGAATACCTTGCTGCATCAGGAGAAGTTAATGAATGGAGGTCTAGTTTCAAATGTCATAACTTGTTGAAAATAATAGTGGAACATTCTGGAATATTGATGACGATTAAATCAAACACATTTTTCATCTAAAAGTTCGTAATTGATACTTTAATATATATTTCTTCCTATGTAGGTATGCCTTTTTCCATACTCAATTGAATAATTTTAATTTTAATGCATTTCACTTTAGTATGTTTTTGTTTATTACAATGTTTTAATTTATTTGGATACTTGTAATGTTATTAAGAACAATATTTCAAGTGTATGAATATTTGATTCCACGCTGTATATATGTATATTTATGGATATGAGAAACTCACAAAGTAGCGCATGAGTATAGCAATTTTTGCAGAAAATACAACAGGAAAATGAAAAGCAGATTCCAACTACTTTCGAAATTTGTTCAATTCCTTCTCAAGGAATAACCCAAAAATTATTTTACAAGAATGATATATATATATATATATATATATATATATATATATATATATATATATATATATATATATATATATATATATATATGAGAAAACTAAGCGACGCTTTCACTACGTAAAACGAAATGATACAACACAAAATAGACTTGAAAAATATATATAAATTATCAGAGAAGTGCGATAAAAGACACATACTGTAGCATGGAGGCCACAAGCCTCGGCTTCTGTTTAAACGGCTCTTCTGAGTGTCCTGAGCGCTATCAAAGATCAGTTATTAGTGTCTTAGTTAACAGCATAATTTCCCATTCCTCCTCGTGGACGGCTCTCGATCTTGAACTAAAGAGATTTTTCGCGTTCTGGTTAACAACTCTTAAACATAGGAAACCTTTAATACCACTAAAAGAAAAAAAAGGAATTAGGCCCCAAGATTTGGTGCCTGGTCTATACCGAAGGAAAATACTATCGACCTTCATTACAAGGCTAATATGAATACAGGCTCTCGTGAAGATAGCCCTACCGACCCTAATGCAGATCTAAATCTGATAACACTGTGTAACAAATTTTCACTTTTGTTTTGTTATTGGGTCAAAAGTGTTATTTCCCGATTGTTTGTGGCTCTATTAAATAAAAAAAGTCAATTTTATTCCCAAAACTTTGCTTTTGTTGCTTAGACATTGAATTTTTAAATTAGCCTATTTACGGTAAATAACATTACGTTGATGCAAATAGTAAAAATATATATCAAAAGTTTCAAGGGTTATGTTTTTTCCAGTTATGGTATAAACATGATATACTGTATTTAAAAAGTTATTGACACAGTAATACAGTAGTAACAGCTATTATTTCCATTATATTTTATTTTTTTGCGAGCTGAGCAGCAATAGCAGTTCTCTTACATTCCACATACATTCAGCACTAATTTGGTGAAAAATAAACTGTAGAGCTTTCTAGAACTTTTGAGAATTTCTTGAACATTCTGGCAACGTAAATGACATTATAAATACAAAGATCAGTTTAACTCTAGCCGTCACAACGCAGACATTGTGAATCGACATTGATAGAAGCATTCGTCACACATGGCATCAAGAGGTTGTAAGCATCCAACAGACGCATTTAACTATGTCTGCAGCGAATTTATTAAGGCGAGAGCGAAAAGGTACTCTGTAGAGAGATCATCTAAGATGTGTGAAGCCTAGAAGGCATATTTCGGCATGCCGGTCGGAGATCAAGACAAACCTGGGGCACCTCATTTCTCCAGCGAGCTCTGCAAAAGAAGTCTGGAAGGTAATATATATATATATATATATATATATATATATATATATATATATATATATATATAATTTAACAGCACAGGCAAGGGCGCAGAAGATGCTCAACTACATATATTTATTTAAATTTGGAAACAACGTTTCGGGCAACATGCCCTTCTTCAGGTTCTAAGATTAAAATTGTAAAAAAAATAATTATAATGTCATTAAAGTTGTGAAAAAGAAAAAAATTGAACTAAAGTTTTAAATGGAATAAGAAAGTTGGGCTATTTTTCCTATAAAAATATTAAGAGTATACAACTAAATTGATTAAAAGATACACAAAAAGACATAAACAAATAAATCGATAATAATTAAAAAAAAAAAAAACCCGAAAGAAATAACATAGGTACTAAATCAATAAAAAGATTAATAACCAATTTTATGAAAAAACTAAAAAGGCAAAAAGGCAATACAAAATATAAATAATAAATCATTTCAAATAAACTAAGAAAACAGTGAGTAAAATGACAAAAAAGTTTAAAAACTGAATGTATAAACTAAAATAAATAATAATCTGAATCAATGAGATAATAAATTAAATGGTTTAAGATAGTGGAAGTCAATTAAAGGTATAAAGTAAAAGAAAAATTCAAGTGCTTAAAAATATTAACTAAACAATTAAGAATGAAGTGGTTACCAAACGGAGTTGGAGATAGAGCCCAGAATGAGAAATTAAGTAATGAGGAAGCTAAAGGAAACCTTGGAATTATGTTAGGTAGCTGTTTAGGGGAGGGAAATAAGTTAGGAAATACACTAGGAATGTATAATTAAGTAATTAGAAGGGGGACTAAATAATTATGTTGGTTGATGGTGGGAGATTTGATTTTTATAAAAAGAGATTCTAATATTCACAGGCTATATTTATTAGTGTTACGGCCTATAATTTTAAAATTGTTTATCGAGCATTCAGTCTTGCATTCAGTGTGGTCTCTGATAGAAGAAACCTCCTTCCTAGACAGGATTTGGCCAGTGCGGTGGCTTATTCCCATATGGGAACAAAACCTCTCATATAAAGAGCGAACAGTACTGCCGATGTAAGTTCCTTGCAAACAACAAAAAAAATTAGTCATATATAATTAGTCATATTACTGTGGTTTTATCCATATATATATTATATATATATATATATATATATATATATATATATATATATATATATATATATATATATATATAGTGACCTCAGAGTAAAGAAATTTACATGTAATAATCACAGTTTCTATATAACTAACTGGAAAAACTGTATAAGGACAATAGTAAAATATGACAAAGCTAAAGTTTACCTACATTCATATAAACATGGTTTAGTGTTTGTTTTCATCACCCTTTTTGCCGAGTTCATCTTGCAAGCGCTTGGAAAAGTCTCTTACGATTTTCTACAGGTGCTTGGGCTGATTTTGTATAAATTCTCCAAAATATTCCTTCCACAGATTTTCGATGTGATACAGGTTTGGTAATTGATTTTCCCATTCCAAAACATTAACTTCACCTGTATACAAGCAATTTTTAGTTTGCCTTAGTGTATGCTTCTGCTCATTGTCGTGTTCAAATGCCCATTCTAGTTTCAATCTCAAAAAGCCCTCCACCACTCTTCCAACCCCTAACGATTAAAAATAAATCTATACCATGTTTGATCCAAAATAAAATTGGACTGTAGGGATTGTAGTTTTTGACATGTAAGCTTCCTAGCTTTTTCTCCAGATCCACTAATTGAAGTACAACAGAAAAAGTATATTTTTGTTATTTTATGACCAGAATATTTGTTCACAGAAAGTTGCCGTTTTATTTTATTATTCATTAACAAACACCAAGCTAACTTTACAGTGAGTTTCGCAAGGAGTGGGATCCTTCTTGGAGTTTGAGAAAAGAGATCATAACGACGTACGTTCTACTTAGTTTATCATTGCTAACTTCAACAAAACTTTTTTTGAGATCTTTCTGAATCTTTCTTAGAGTAGACTTTGGTTTACTCTATACTGTTCTAGCAATATTCGAGCTGCACATTCTGTTAAAATTCAAGAGTAAGTTTAGAAGTCCAAAAGATGATTAGAATTAAAAGACTTTTACTTGCGTATTTAGTACCAACTGAATGTAAGGGTACTTTAAGCTGTACCGAGATCTTTCTGTACCCAAGGCAACTCTTATGAAGAGTTTCAATGCATTCAGGAAAATCTTGACTAATTTGTTTGTTTTACCCTATCCATGATGATGAAGTTGACGATACTACTCTTCGTAAGGCATGACGAAAAAATACTCTCATTTTGTTTAGAATATTCTAGAGATTCGGAAACTAATGAGGATTAGTTTTTAATTAGATATTTCGCAGATGTAACCTATTTATATGTATTTAGGTAAATGTGTTGTAAAACTTAGCTTTGCAAAATTTCATTATTATTCTTATAAAGTTTTTCCTGTTCAAGATTTTTCTTTCCTGATTGTTACACTGTTTATTACATAAAGTTCCGTGTTTTTTTAAAGTTTATTAACCTTCGTTAACTATCTATTGTTAAATTTGGTTTCTAACAGTTGGTTTTCAACCTCTTCAGTGTATATATATATATATATATATATATATATATATATATATATATATATATATATATTTGATGTAGAGAGAGAAATCTGATTTTAATGACCACATGATAAAAGAACCAGGACTGTTTTCACTATGGACTGCATTAATTGAGTAGTTCTTTGCTCCCCTTGAAATTTGTATTAGAATCGTCCAAAGCCCCTTTCTCTTGGCTTAAAACGTCATGTTTCCTGTCTTTCGTATTAATTCACCTCCAACTTTCCAATCTCTCTATCTTTCTTTCTCTCTGTCTCATTTTTTCTCTAGTATTTTTTTTCTCTCTTCTGTCATTCTCTCTCATCCAACTCTTAGCTGATCATTTTAATCAAATACGAGATAAATAGGTCGTTAGACACAATAACATATCTGACGAAAGAAATATTAAAAGGATTAAGGAAAATAAATAGGTTCAATTCATTTGATCCTCGAAAATTTATTCCATTTTACTAAATGAAATCAAGCAACAGACAGCCATATTTCTATACACTACTTTTACTAAATCCCTCGCTCTGAGCCTGCTGCCCAACGATTGAAAATTGGCAAACCTCACAAGGTTATTTAAACAAGGAATGAAAGACAAGACAGATAGATAGTTGTAGGCCAATTATCGTAACCTCTGTTTTCGGGAAGCTGTTTGAGGCAATAATCTCTGATATAAAGTAAAAAACCTGAGGAGTATAGGTGGGACTACATGACTTACTACTCGAGGATGATAAACCTCAGAGTATATGCTGCCGTAGGGAACCAGTTTCCTGACGACGGAGGCCCAGAAGATATTGCCGATGGCCTAAGGGCCGGACAATACAAATAGGACTACGAGGCTGACATACGTGAAGATCTGGTAAAGCAGGCAAAATTCCGTGACCTTGTCCACTTCTCAACCAACGCTTACGTTGTCTCCCGGACGCAGAGTTCCGTAAAAAGAGATCCGTCTCCTCCGAAAGGAGCCAAAGTCGACCGAGAGAGGAACACTCCTCGCCGTAATATCTAAGCTACATTGTAGGTGTAGCATCCAAAGCTCGGCAAAAATTGAAGAAGACCTTACCCGAACGGTAACATCAACCCTAACATATAACACTCTTACCGATTATGACAACCAAATTTACCACAAGTTTTCACTGAATTGTGAGTTACCATAGTAGCGAGTTTTACTAGTTATACAAAGGCTTGAATTCCAACCAATTTCGACACCCAAAACAACACCACACAAGACTAACATTGCCATAGTTACCCTTTGACCAAAGCTACCTTGGCGTGCTATATTTTTACTATACTACCTACTTATGCTAGAGATACCCTTCTACGAGGGAAATATACTCACTTCAAACATATACTAATCTTACCTTTACTAACCACTTCAAAACCCTCTCACCATTATACTCTCTTACTTTTCTATACTTACTCTCTTATTAAACTATACTTCCTAACTTGTTATGTCCAATGTCCAATAGGGGGGAATAGACAGAAAAACTAAAAAAACTTAAGCTCTCCGAACAAGTTCACCACTGGAAAAGGAGAAGGAGTAAGGCGGAAGCGATTTGAAAAACGTCAACTTTCCCCACATTTCCCCACGGGGTTTTCAAAAAGAAGATAATATACCGAACCACGCATAGCCGACCTGTCTTCACAAGCGTCTCCCCTCCCCACAGGCCCCTTTATCGGAGCGAAGGATCTAAAGTGAACTGAACTGCCATTCATTTAGTCTCGATCCAACTATGTCGTT
Organism: Ceratothoa steindachneri; assembly: GCA_963969495.1. NCBI lineage: Eukaryota > Metazoa > Arthropoda > Malacostraca > Isopoda > Cymothoidae > Ceratothoa > Ceratothoa steindachneri. The sequence goes on along the minus strand of OZ018321.1, from coordinate 24,593,690 downwards.
TTTTTGATAGACATAATTGCAGGCGTTGAGGAAAGCAGGTTTGAGGATTAGCCCACTGTGGAACTCTGCATCAGAGGTAGCCAGGTGAAAAGGCGATTCTAAAAGCTTTGGGGAAAAGTTTGCGCTCGGTTCTAAGTGTAGTTTCCGGCCAGAACCACAGGGGGACACGTAACCGTCCCTGTGTAAGTTGGAAGCAGCATCGATAACCAAACTCATGAAGAGGCGGCACCCCCGGTTGTTTGTAGTTGATTTGATCACCTGCCATCATTAATTCAACTAATTGTCAGCCTTCTGAGGGGCCTCCCAGGGTTCACTCATTATCATTCATCCTTTCCATCTGGTAGTTCACGTTCACGGAAACCTGCTTGCAACGAGGAGAGGACTGCTCTCAAAGCGCTCTACAAAGAGGAAGCGGGCCCTACAGTAAGAGTAATACAGTGGATTAACATATCGACGAACAACAGGAAGCCTTACAGAAGAGACAGTGAGAAGAAAGCCAGCCCGAGGGGCCACTCCCTTAAGAAAATGGAGTAAAATGGTGCCACTCGGATCAGGCTGCACACCATCAGAGGAAGCAGCAGACCCAGCCGAGATAATGTCTTTGAAGTGGTGCATGGGAAATTAAAATTCGCGATGCTCCGACTGCTCGAAGTCCCCACAGGTTATGTGTCAATCTGCGAGAAAGATAAGGACGTGGGAAAGATAGCTGAAGAAGAGGCAGTTGAAACGCTCTAAGAAATAGGTCTTCAACCGGCAATTCTACCGCATATCCTAACGCCAAAGAGCGTGGTCTGCCTGTGACTGGCTTCTGGATTAAGCAACGTACAAAAGAGCAAATCAAAGAAAAACTCATGAAGAACCAACCGTGGGCAAGGGTTTCTGAAATCATAAAGTTGAAAAAAAGATAAACAATTCTAAATACACACACGTATTTAAGATTGTCTTCTCCGACACTGCGATGGATCAAAAAGCCAAAGAAAAGGGATTCCTGCTTTTTAATGCAAAAGTCAGTGGGGAGCAGATAGAGAAGGAAAAATTTACTCCCATACAATTCTGCTTCCGCTGCTACAAGATGGAGACCCACACGACACAGGAATGTAGTGAATCTCAAGAAATTTTTCAATGTGCAGCAAACCAGGACACCACTGGAAGAACTACAACAGTCCCAGAAAAAATGCGCGAACTGCCGCCAAGGACCTCGCTCTATGGCCATGGCCTGCCTACTGAAAAAAAGCTTATCAAAAAAGGTATAGCAAAAGAAAGACGAGCAAATACAGAAAAGCAATACAACATATGCACAGGCGGCAAAAGCAGTCCTTACAGGGGTGGAGGCTAAAAAGACTTACTTAAAAGTGGAAAACGAAAACACGATGGAAATCATAACCTGCATCATGTATGCTCATGCCAGGAACCTTACACAACCGGGAATATATGCAAAGGAGCTGAATAAAATGCTCACTAAGAACGGCATGAGTAAGATGTGGTTCTCTGATAACCAACCATCAGGGGACGTTTTCAAACTTCAGCGGACTCCCAAACATTTGTTCAACTTCCCCTAGCAGAGTACAAAAAGAAGAGGAACGGAAAACGTAAATCAACTACTCGCAAGCACTAAGACACACAAAAAGTCAGGACAGAGAATGGAAAACCCGAAAAATAGGTAAAGGATATTGACGCTGAACGTAAAAGGATGGAAGGAAAAAGCCATGGGATACGAAAACATAGTACGCGTGCATGACTGCGACATCATACTAATCACGGAGCACGATATCGATACTACTACCAGTCAGCTAAAGATACCTGGCTACAAAGTAGTTACGAAAAACATTCTCAGGAGTGGTTTGATGGTGCTGCCGTTACCATCAGGAGAAATCTCTCGTTCGGACACCTTCCTGAAGTGGACGAGTCCTTTGTGGCGGTAGAATTACACACACTAGTGGACAATCTCTTAATCGCGGCAGCATACTAACCACCTCGACGGCAGAATGGCATTCATTTGGGGCGACCTCATTGTCAGATGCAAAACTGCTGGCTATGGAAACACGAATAACAGAGGCCACAACTTTCAAATGAAAAAGCACCAAAAGGATAGGACTGCACTTTCCGACCTATATCACCTCTCGGGCAGCAACAAAGCCCGACATAATCATGAGAAGTGACGGCTTTCCCTCTAATTACCATAGCGAGGTGGCCCAACAGTACCCAGAAACCACATAGCTATCTTGAAGACCATCTCGCTCGTGCCAATCCAGCTTCCGATCCCCCTCCGCAAAAGTTACGCTTCGGTCAACGGGGAACGCTACAGGCAAATCCTAGCCAGATGTGAACCAATACACCAAAGCGAAGCAATACTAGAGGAGCTCAAAGAGGAACTGGAGAAAATAACAGCCAACATCATCGAAGCTGATCGCGAGTGTGTACCAATTAAAAGGTACAAAACTCCTCCACAACCCAGATGGACCGAGGAAATGAGTGAGATCGCTAGGGTGCACAGGGAGGTGTACAAAGAAACCAGAAGAGAAGGTAGAAAACGGGAAAGAATCTCGCTGTTACGTCGGCTGAGTGAAAAGCTGAAGCAGGCCATAAACCACAAACAGGCTGTGATCTGGGACAACCTGATTGAACATGTATACAGCGAGGTGAGCCCCGGCTTGTTTTGGCGGTAGTGAGAAAGTTAAAAGGCTTACCAATTAGAGAAAAGACCCGCATTAAGGAGGGCAATCACTATTTGGATGATCGAGCGGTTGTGAAGATGAGATTCCGCACATTCTTGAAGGAGATCTTCACAATTACACTTGAGGACAATGCGGAATTCAACTAGGAATTCTAAGGCCAGCTGATTGAAGATCTTAATTAAAGAATACATCGAACGCACACACAGGCCTACGTCGACGAGGTGAGGCTGATGGCAGACCATGGCCGACCAATTACAAGAGGAGAGGTCATGGAAACTGTAAAAACATTTCAACAGAAGGCACCAGAATGGACGGGCATCACCAAATACAACTTGGTACATGTACCCCGACAGATCATTCAGTGAATCGTGAATATCTACAACGCTTCCCTGAATACGGGCTACTTCCCCGACGGTCTAAAAGTGTTAAAACTATTTTTATACATGAAGAGAAGAAGCGCCCCGATCAACCGGTCGATTACAGGCCAATATCTTTTTTCGTGTTGATATGAAAAGTCTACGAGAAGCTTCTAGCTAATAGGCTACCAGCTAACAGAGCTAGAAGCCCACAACCCTCAGTAACACGGGTTCTATAAGATGAGGGGGACTGTTCCAGCCCTTGCTCACTTCATCGAGAAACTGTCCCCCTGTAAAGCTGAAGGAAAATACGTAGACGTGGTGTTGCGAGATGTTCAAAAGGAATTCGACAAGGTTTGGCTGACAGGTCTCCAATTCAACATCTTAGGCCTCTAACTAAACCCGATCCTGGAGAGGATCCTCAGTGACTACGTCATGGAAAGGAAAGCCAAAATCTCGATTGAGGGCTTATAATGGACCCGAATTTGAACTGGAGGCGGGCTTTCTACAAGGTAGCTGTTTGAGTCCACTGTTCTACCTAGTGTACACATTATACCTGCATGCTCCAGTAGGCAAAGATGTGATGAATCTGCAGTTTGCGGATGACATGACTTAAATCATCCCCATTACCCCCCAAAGTACTGGAGTTCAGGCAAGGTAGACAGCCATCGAAATCGACAACACCAATCGATAAGAAAGAAAAAGAAAGTGGAAGATCAATCACAACCGTCAAAAGTTCTAAATCCTACCAATAAACCGCCGGAAATGTGAGGATGTCTTAGTAAACGATGAAATCTACACGTACACAAACGAGAGCAAAGTCCTAAGTCGGCGCCTCACCTCAAAGGGGTTCAGAGCGCACATAAAGAACAAAATCTTCGTAGCCAAAACACAGCTTGGGAAACTATATAGATTCCGAAGCTTCAGCTCTAAGAATCTGAAGAAGCTGTACACTACTCTGGTAGGCTCGATATTAGTGTACTTGGCAGTGATCTTGCAGGTTGCGAGTTCCAACTTCTGGTAGGCAAATGCAGAGAGTGCAGAACAAATCGGCCCTGCTTATAGCGGGGCGTGCAGGGCGGACCAGATTCGGCAGACAGTTCTGCACGAAAGAACAGGTTAAAAGCCATTGAATATGGAAGCCAATGATAACAAAATATAAAATACATAAATAATGAAATAAAAAATAAATAAAATCCAAAGAACAACGACAAAGGTAAAGCCGAAAGTAAATGTCGCAATGCGGCCAAACAAGCACCAGAAGCAAAGACTGATGGTGCACACGAAAAGGCAAATGAGTCAAATAAGAAATGGGAAGTACCTTAGAGATGCCCTCTACACCAGAGCAAAACTCACCATCTTTATTGACCTATATTTATCTTTTACAATTTTTCACTCTTTGTATATTAATCAATCAATCAAATGTAACTGGTGGATAAAGGAATCACAGATGGTGTTTATCAATAGGTTTGGAGTTTTATCCCAATGTGTTTACTATCAATGACAAACATAATATAGTAGTGGTCCGGTACTTAGAACTTATAATAACCTTTGTCTGTTTCCCATAGGAGATTCATGTCGAAAGTGAAGGCGCTTAGACTTTTAAAATATAGCTAAATGGATAGAACATTGGCTTGGAAAAAGAAAGTAAAGATTAGTTCTAAATGGATCTGCATTGTATTTTGTCCCAATAGCAAGTGGAGTGTCGAAAGGCTCGATGGTTGGCGACCTGCTATTCATAATACATATTTGGGATATAGATGAAGTGATCTTCAGTAGCATTTCTAAACTCGCGGATGACACAAGACTAAGACACAGATTGACTAACTCAGAAGAAATAGATAAACTTCAAGCAGACGTGGTTGATAACAGGCAAATGCTCTAAGACTAAGTAGATACCATTTAGTTAAATATAAGTGCCAAAAGATAGATATATATGGCATAAAAATCAAAGAAAGGCTTAAACACTGCTAGAATATATATTGGCGGCATCGGAAGACAAGAAATAAATATAAGTTCTTACCACCAGTGATCTGAAATTCTGGAACCCTTTATAGAGGCAGAGAAAATAAAAGAATTTATAGGAGTATACCAAATTACAATTTAAATTACACAAGGGAGAGATCATCTTTTACTTGTATAATTCATTAGTACAACCACAAATTAAATACTATGTACAAGTATGGTTGGTATCCTTCCCTCGGGATAGACTTGCAAAGGCTGCAACAATCAGATAAGAAACAAGACTGGCAGACGTGAACGTGTTTGCATTGGAGACAACAACACTACGCTAATAACCAATCTGTGTTTAAAGAATTTTTAACGGCATCAACGATCTAGATCTCAGAATTCCCAATAAAAATTACTAATGTGCTAAATGTTTGGAGATTAGAGGCTAAAAGATCTTTTATTGACAGCTAGTTAAAATTACTTTTTGCATCGGATACTCACGCATGGATTAGACTGCCTTTATATTTTGCAAAAATTAAAACAGTGGATATATCTAAAATTTCCCTATTACTTTACAAAATTAGGGTGAAATTATTGGAAGAACTAGTAGCTTTCTTTTGCAACGGTGGCAATGCATGTTCGACCAACTTTTGTGGGAGATTTATAGGTTTTTGTTTAAATTGTATAAGTTTAAAACGAGCGAAATCACACAACTAGACCTTCTTACCTCTCTTGCAATTGCAGAAAGAGTCCTCCCTGAAGTTGTCAACCATAAAATTCTCTGACGGAGTAGAGGAGTTACTATCACGTGTGGTGGTACTCTGGAGAGTAAGTACGGCGGCAATGTCCAGTGTTAATTACTGAACATAATGTTGCCAGATGATTTCCAAAAACTTATAAGAGGTTCCTGTTAGGTTGCATGGAAATTTCAATTAGCTACTCCTCATATTTTTTAAGATATAATATTAGAGGAAAAGCTTTCTCTTATTTTTCACTGTACAATATATATATATATATATATATATATATATATATATATATATATATATATATATATATATATATATATATATATATATCTTTTGATCAACCTTTAAATCTCACTCGCCTTATATCTCTACCTCTGATTCTTCATATATCCCTATCTGTCTCTCTCTCACTCATTCTCCAATACACTCTTCTCTCTCTGTTGATGATATATAGCAGGGACGTGCCGTCTAAGTAGGCAAGATAGGCAGTGCTTATCCTGGATAAAATAAATCAGTAGCTACATTTTTCTCATGTAGCAAAATATGCACCTAATTCAACAATATTATGATGAAGGTTTCTCAGATTATTATCTATAAAATGCAAAATATTATATTTGGGGGCAGATTAGGTAGGCAATAAGCATAATTCAGCCCTGCCTTTTAATCTCGTTATGAAGGCTACGCATAATAGTGGTGTATATACCCCTTAGGTAGGCAATAAGCATCATTTAGCCCTGCCTTTTAATCTCGTTATGAAGGCTACGCATAATAGTGGTGCATATACCCTTTTAACCGTATTTTCTTTACATGCTATAAAGGCAGTGTTAAATCTGCCTTCATCTCACTCACTTGGCATCTTCTGTGTAGTAAGGTTGCGCGCCTGTTTCGCTAATCTTCTTGGTTTTTATCCAGTTTTAGCTCATTTCCATTTACTTATATTTTTTTACCTTTCCACCAATGGATAGTGAATATCTTAAGACATTTTCAAAACTAAGTTTGAACCAAAAGAGACAAATTCTAAGAATTGGTAGAGCAAAATTTGAAGAGCAACCAAGTGTCCTAATGTACCCACGTTGTCTCGAGATCACCGCATGGAGCTTTGAAAGCGACGCTGATCTATGGCCTTCCAGGAGGCTGCCTTTTCCCCAAGATCGCATGAGTTGAGGAAGATCACACCCTGCCTTCAAAGTCTCACGCAAGACCGTCTATATATTCCCACGACTTGGTTTAGCGTGGAGAACTTCAAGACTTTCCGTCTAATAACAAATAAGAGCTAAGGAAATGCTCGCTCGTGACGATCGGAGACAACGACGATTTTAATGCGAGAACGAAGGCTAAATCAACATCCGTGAACTCTGCCATAGTCAATCGGTGAGTATCTAGCGAGGATTTCTATCTCCGAAGGCCAAAGTACGTGCACCCCCTCATCTGCCCCGTGAGGTAACTAACTTCCCCATTTCAGTCATCGTATCCTGACTAGCCCTTCCTTTCAACGAACACGTAAGCAGTGCAACCGTTGAAGCCTACGGATTGTTCTATAATCTGACATACCCGAATCGTCCCCTCCTTTGTGTGCGAGCCCCAATTTAAAGTTCCATTTTAATGACCAACCTAAACCCAACCACTAATCCTATAATTATTCTACATGTGTCTCGTGCGGTCATTTAATTTCGCCTGTGCGATCATTCCCTTTAAACCATATATTTGTGTATATTAAAATTCCATTTCACTTTTTGGCTAGTAAATATATATTTTCATTATTGTGTTTATTTTTCAACCTTAAAAGTGTACCAGCTACCTGTTAATCTTTGGCTAACTTGCACTCTAAATAATTTGTTTTTAAAGGACCCAGTATATTTAAATGTAAACCATCCCTACTGAATTCATAACTATTTGCCGTCAGGAACCGGCCAGTTCGAACTTTAAGCCAACTTTGATCCCAAAACTCCAAAAGAGCATACATATGTATATATATATATATATATATATATATATATATATATATATATATATATATATATATATATATATATATATATATATATATTTATATATATATACATACATACATACATACATACATACATACATACATACATACATACATACATGAGAAAATTATGTGACGTCGCTCCGCCTACGTATAATGAAAAGAGAAAAAGTAGAGTGTGTGTGAAGTGGTATAATAGAATTCACATTACTATGAATTCATAATCAAAACGTCTAGAGTCATGAAAGGGCGTAAATGCTTCTTCTGCCTCTGCTTGGGTTTGAAAAGTTTTATTATATATAAAGGCTTCATGATGTTTGGAAATATAAAAATCTGTTAGTAAGATGTCTGGACGATGTGGTGGATTAGACATGCGACCAATTTCTATGTCTTTTAGTTTATGAGGAGTAGTAGTCTTCGCCAAATGTGGACGAGCATTCTCTTGGAGGTGCATACGACCTTTGCGATTGACTATAGCTAGTGTTTATCGCTATATTTCTTGCATTATCTGTAATTATTAATAGTATTTTACTGTTTTGATTGTTTCTACCTGATTCAGGAAGTTATATTGTTAATCGAAGATCTAGGCAAGCATATTGTCCACATGCCCTTTGTGAAAGAACGGGTTGCGGCAGCGTTAATTTCAACCACTAACACATGTTATTTAAAACCACGATGCTCCCCACGTGCATCTTCGCTTTGAAGCTTGGCGCCTTATCGCAGCCACCTGAGTCAATGTTTAAACAAGGAGGTTTTTCTTCCCCAGTTCGCCCCCATACGCCGACCTCGCCAGATTGAGCTAGGCTTATGGGCAGATAAGGCTTGTTCTCAGGCTCGGCTGTGCATTCCCTCGAAGCTCCCACTCTATTGTCCCCCACGCCAAGGGAGTGTCTCGACTATTTAGATGGGAAGTTACCACTAAGATCAGATTGGAGATCCAGATTTTCGTCGCGAAACATCACCACGACCCTCTCTCACCTTGTGCGCCAAGGGACTTCGACCTCAAGATTCACCATCACTTGTTCAGAAGAAGAACAATATACCTTGAGTGCCAAGGTTCGAGGCTTCGTGACGCCAAGTCCACAAGGCTTCCCCCTTGTTGTTCAGAAAGAGAACAACATTAGAACAACCATTGTTCTTTTGAGCTCGTTGACAAGAAACGGTTCTCACCTCCCCCCCTGTTGTTCAGAAGAGAACAACGTAGAACAGCCAGTGTTCGTTTGAGCCCGTTCGCCAAGAAACGGTTCTCACCCTTCCCCTGTTGTTCAGAAAGAGAACAACGTAAGAACAGCCATCGTTCATTCGAGCCCGTTGACAAGAAACGGTTCTCACCCTCCCTTCCTTTTGTTCAGAAGAGAACAACGTAGAACAGCCATTATTTGTTTGAGCCCGTTCGCCAAGAAACGGTTCTCACTCTTCCTCATTGTTGTTCAAAAGAGAACAACATCTAAACAGCCATTGCTTTCGAGCCCGTAGACAAGAGACGGTTCTCACCCCCCTGTGTTCAGAAGAGAACAACGAAGAACAGCTATTGTTCTTCAAGCTGTTCGTCAAGAAACGGATCTCATTCCTCAGACGCCACGTCAGGATAATTTAATCCCCACCCTCTTCGGCTGGAACTCGCCTTCCTCTGCACAACAAGTATAAATTACGTAACCCGAACGTTACCTTTGAGTATTTAGCTCTTTTTGTCAACTCTATCCGGTGCTTTAAATGGTTTAGCGAACCATCTCCTCCCTTTAACTTTATATTTGTTTTACCTTTTTGAATCTTTTAATCCTTGGATTAGCTCGTGTCCCCACAACCCTTTTCATTCACTGTTTATGTCAATATTTTCCGTTTTGTGTGTTGTTGATAGTTATTATTAATAAAACTCTATTTTATTAATGATAGCAATATTATTTTCCTTGAGCTCAGTTTCACTTCTTAAGCATATCGAAGATACATAATATCAGCCAGCCAGACATCCACGCACTCTAAGATTATTAAATAAGTTCCCTGAACGAATAGTTATATATGGTATATCGCCAAGAGTCCATTCTACGACACCCTTTTTTGATGGAAAGTGGGCTATTGGATATGTTTCGGTTGCTTTTTTCAGTCAAACCACTATGCAGAAATTTGCTTGTTGTTGTAATAATTCCATTTATCATCAAAAGTAACTATCGGGTTAAAAAATGGATCATTCCGATTTCTTAGTAGCAACGTTGAAAAACATCTAGTAGCTTTGATTTTGTCGTTTATCTGTCAGTATATGTGGTACCAAACTATCCTTCCTTTTTCATTTTCCAATTTAAAAGAAGTGGTCGGAATTGCATGTTTTGCTTGCTCCCATTTGTCCAGTAAGCTTATGTACTGATGTACCAAGATCTACCTTGACTGCTTTCTGAAGCCAAAGGAACAGATCCTTGGGCAAAGGTTTCGTTAAAGTTTTATTTTATCCTTGTTAATTTAAGAGTCACTAAATTAAAAAAAAAACAGATTTTGAGAGTTGAACAACACAAGGTTCGTGTTAACTTATGTACTTTCGAAAAATTCACGTTAAACCTTACTACAACTTGGTTTAGTTGGCAAGTTCATCCTATATATGGCAGTGTGAGAAAAACGCAAATAATTTCTTAACATGATATACAGTATATGCCAGCGTCGTGTTTGATCGCATGCAGTCTACTCAAGGTTTTTTTATGGTATTTGAATATTTAAATGTAATATTTATCTCATTTTCGTTCGCATAGGATTTTAGAGGGGCCAAAGCGTAATTGGCGTTGCGCGGAATTGTTTCTTGCTTCAATGTCCCATTTGCCCTGATAACACTATTCCATTGTCATAGGTCTTAGCGTAAGTGTTCTTCATGTTATTACACAGAGCTCAAAGGTTCGTGGGGAAATGGTGAAGGTGATTATTCAGGAAATGAAGTTTGACTCTTAAGTTGCACACATATTACCAAAAACCAACAGCAGTTTATCAACTATATGCTCATAAATATTGGCATTTATGTTACCAATAAAGTTTTTTAAAACCACTTCAAATGACAGCTACGCTCTTTTCTCCTTGTCATTCATCTTTCTGACAAATTCGTCATCACGTACAAGGAAATGTATTTAAGGTTCATCAAAAAAGCTCGATTGGATTTTCTCAAAGCAGATTATGTAGAATGTATGTATTTCAATGTGCATTTCGTGTAGTACTCAATTCCTTCACAAACTGCTTCCTTGAGCCAAGAGTGAAATGAATAGGTAGGAGGGGATCAGTTTCTCTCTACTGACGACCAGTTCACTCATATTATTTAGCATGTCCAGAGTTTCACGGATGAATAAATTGCTCCTGGGTCAAGAGTATCTCTCGTGCTCGTCAGTCCCATATCATCACAAATGATCGAGTTAGGATCTTGATAAATGAATAGGTCAATAATGATGTTTATGTCTTCATGGGTTCTCGTAAATACACCAAGTGACCAATTGGAAATGTACCCAATCATTCCCATTAAGCCAGAAAACACAAATGAAGCTGCACTTAGAACTATCCAAAGATATTTCATATTCTGTAAAATTATACGAGGCAACATCTAACTCTTCGAGAAGACATGTGATAGTGTGGCAGTAAACAAATTGCTTGTCTTCCAAAAGAAGTTCATAAAATCTGGTCCCGAAATCTATTTCATCTTCAACGGCGCTTGTCGTTTCGAGGTTAAGCAATCTATTAATAGCACCCAATTTTGCATGCGTAATATATATTTGGTCAAAACAACTTGTGGTCATTAGATGGTGATAACCAATTGTGACTTCTCTTATTATTTGATGTACCCCAGTATAATTTGTTAGCAGTCAATTTATTTCATTTTGATTTTGATGTAAAGAATACTGTTATACTTTTATGTATGCATTTATGTAACCTCTTGCGGATACCTCATAATTTAGCACCCTCTTGATAAATTCTGGTGATTTTCTGGTAGGCTTTTAGATCCCAGGTCATCTATAAATTTATTGTGCATTCCATTTGGGCCGTGTGAACCGGGTTCCGCGACAACGCTGGTAGGAATTAAAGGCATAAAATTCTCGCTTCACGAAGGAATCCAGTACGGGTGTCCAAAAAATTAACAACGTTAAAGGTAAGTGACGGAAAACGATTCAGCGGAGCAATCATGGCAGAATCCTGCCAACAGAATAACTTAAAAGGCCTTACGGCCTTATTTATATTCTTTCAGTCTGAAAGGGAGAAAAGGGAAGTAGGGCACAAGAGGGGTGTGTGGAATGAGTCGCTTCCCTTACGCAAATTAGTCTGATAAGTTACAGAAGTTTAGGCCAAAAATGGTAGCATCGAAGCGGGTCGACCTGCGAAAACACCATAAACTATGTTGAGCAAGGGAAGGCATGGGAATACAAGGGCCTACCCTTAACAAGTTTACAGAAAAACCTGTTTAATGTAATCATTTTCAATAATTGTGTAATTTCCAGAATTTATTTATAGTGATCACTTCATTGCAAACACTCGGTTCTTTGCGATAGGATAGCTATTTTTATTTTGCAAGGTATGCTACCTTTTAAAAACGATAAATAACATAACTGCTCAGAGATTAATTAATTAAGAGTATTATTTGGGTCGCACAAATAGAGTTAAACAGATAAAGTAAAGTATAATACTAGTGTACTAAGCTAATAAATTCTTAATTACCTTTATTTTTTAATCTCCCCTTGCCAATCAAATTAAGTGAAATCCTTTATTTCTCTACTATAATACTTTAAGTAATGTGTTTTGCGAAATTAGGTGTTACCAAATACGATTATTCATAGAGATCACTGTACAATAAACGTGATTGAGGAGGCTACTTGGATAGGTTTGTGATGTCATTCTTTCTTCTTGAGGTCTTAAATAGTTTCCATGATCCTGTGGTCTTCATTGCTCTGAAGTAATATAAAACCAACTAATAAGTGTTTTAAGTTTCATCTTTGTTAACCTTCACTTTGTTCCTAGCATATTTGCTTGCTAATCAACTTTGTGATTGATCGTTCTCTTATTTTGTATATGTCAATATTTTATTTTGTTTGTTTATTTAGTATAATTTCTTAAAAATGTTATTGTATCATAAGAAATCTTCATAACATATACTAAATGCATGCCTTTATGTATCAAGGAAATTTCATTTATCAATTTATCAATATTTTTGAAAATATTTTAATAGAGGAAAATCGCTACTTTATTTTGTTCGTTAGTGTATATATATTAGAAAGTCATACAAAAGTTAAAAAAATTACTACACATATATTTCTCTCATTTTGAATTCTGATCATCCATTCTATATAGGAAAGCTTTGCTTTGAAATAAGAAAGAGGGAAAGTAGCAAATGTTTTAGAATCCTATGAAATCACCCACTTCCACTGATCTCGCATATTGTTCTTGCTAGCTTGCTAGCAACTTCAGAATCTTTAGACCAATTTAACAATTAAGCCTGGAGCACTAAACATACTTCCCTGTTACATAGTCACTGAACTCGGATATATTATACCCGATTTCGGAAAATAAAAGAAAAATAGTAAATATACAAATTTATTAATCCTATCATGTACACACTAACTATAGGCATGTTAATGCCAATTAAACTAATAAAAATATGTACTTACTTTGCACAGTCACTGAACTTGTGTATATTTTACCCAATTTTGGAAAATAGAAGAAAAATAGTAAATATACAAATTTATTAATCCTATCATGTACACACTAACTATAAGGCATGTAAATGCCAATTAAACTAATGAAAAAATATATTTACTTTAATAAAGATACATATATTATAAAAATAGCCCTAATACAGTCAAAAAGTTCAAATTTTCTATCATTTTGGCGAAAAATTCACCAAAAAATACCATTTCATAGAATTCGCCCAAACGTACGCCCAGGCTTCCAAGGATGTTAAGCTTTCTTCCTATGAACTCCCCATGACACTGAAGATGTACAAAGTGTAGGGAAGAGAGTGCGAACAACACCCTTTTTTTAGTGCACTAAAAATGACTAATTATTTTATATATTTTGGTTTTTTTGTTATGAAACCCCTTGAAACCACTTGAAAATGACTACTAAGATATAATACAGACTATGACCTATGACCGCTGACACCAAGCCTCTCCATTGGTGTCTATCCCGTGCAACCTCCTGTCACTGATATGGAAACTTTTCATTATTTTCCACTATTTATTGGTATAACATTGTGGTGGCTAATAAAATGAACCTAGGGCTTCTAGTTATATAAATCTAACACATTTTTACACACCCACACGGAAAAAAATATTTCATATTTATTACCTACGTCAGCTTCGGACGTAATTATAGCAGTAAGGGAAGTAGTGGCTTAGGCAGACAGGTTGGCGGCCGTTGTGATTCCTGAAGCGTCTCTTCTTGTCTGTCTTTGACTGACACTTACTGACGACCAGCTTCACCTGTAGATGCTTTGTTGGGATGTTGAGTCGTTTCTCAGCTGAAGGCCTAATGAGTTGCAGGGCCAATTCGTGCATGTACTTTTGTCTCTGCATGGCGCTACCTCCTACCGTAGCAGTGTTGCTGTGGTAAATGATCCACGAATTTATGACACTCGCATTTAGCATCCCAAATTACACACACAATGGCAACCTACTGGTCTATATGCTGCAGTTATAAGTTGCACAAATGTGGACAAACGTTTCAACCCCTCCTTTTCTTTCTCACTGACATTATCCACCGATGCCTGTGTGTGCATAGTCGACGGCAGGAGCACATTCCTCTTGCTTGTCTGTGTTCTAGGGATATATGAAACAATCTCATATCTTTCTTGAACACAAATGTTGAGCTGCCAGGTGTGCTGATATCCTGCCTCATTACATCAGGCATTTATGCCATGTTTACCCTTACCTTCTCCACCACTGTCAACCCTTTACTGACCATGTCATGTATGAAGGGCACAGACGTGAACCAGTTGTCGGTGGTGATGTTTCTCTTGGTTTGGCGGTAGATGCGTGTGAGGTTTTTGGTAAACATGTGGCCGGGTTGCAGTCCATGTCTTGCTGTTGTGGCCTGTTTCCATAGGTAGGCAATACCTTGCAACATGTACTTACTTTCCGCATCGTTTACCTTAACAAGTTTTATCCCATAATTTGCTGGCTTATTTGGGCTATACATCGTAAAAGGGCAATTACCCCTAAAGGCCATCAATTGCCGATCTACTGTAAGGTTTTCGTGGGTTGTGTAGTTGTCCTCACAGCAGGCCTTTTAATGTCTCACACAGCCCTGACTAGGGAAAATTTGTGAGTTTGCCGCCTCTGCTCCCCTGTTGCTATATCGTCAAACCTGAGGCAGTACAGCAGGAAGCAAACACGCACCTCAGACATTGCTGCCTTGTAGAAAGGAGCCCCTGCCATAGGGCACCACATCTCCTTAGTATTCAGGTGTTATCATTTCTGTAACCACTGCATATAAGGACACCTAGCAGGGCACGTATCTCTGCTGCTGTTATTTGCTCTAAAGTCACTTTCTGTCGCCTGTACCTCCTGGTAACAACATCAATCTTCTTGTTGGTAAACTCTACAATCAGATTCACCAGAGCATCAGTCACAAACAGGTGAAACACTCTTCAGGTGTAGTGGCAGTAACAGCTGATTGTGTGGGACCTGGCCTAATTGATGGTATAATAGTTCAGGCTGCTGTCCTTGTTCCTGCAGCAACCTGAGGCTTTGTGTGTCATACATAGCCTGAGCGGCTTTTGACTGTTGCAGAGTTAAAAGTCACTAGCAACTCACCATCGTTGACGTTGTCGAAGGCGAGTATCAGCAAGGGTTGTAGCAGGGGCAGCAGCATGGGTGGTAGGAGGAGGAGCAGCAGCAGCATGGGTTACAACAGGAACAGCGGCAATAGCAGCGGGGATGGCAACAGGAACAGCAGCAGCAGAATAATGGTCGTCAGGTTCATCAAAGCCTGACGACACAGTAGGGTACTGTACAGGAACACCAGCTGAGTTGCAGGATGGGCCAACAGTAGGCTTATCAGCTGTGGTGGCATGGGTAGGAGGCTAGGAGGGTGGACGCCTAGGAATTTTTGTCTTCCGCCTTTGTTTGCTTGCGTCAGCGAGGAACGATTGCTCCAGATACATGGTCTGAACTTTCAGCCATTTTATTTGGCTCTAAAACATATTTTTTATCATTCTTACTGTGATAAAGTACATAATTTTCAACACAATCATTATCGTCGTCACTATCTGGAGTAAAGAGAATTTCAACAATATCCAGCCCAGTCAATCTGTGTTCTTTCACCATTTCAATCACAAGTTCGCACTATTAGCTACTCGAAATAAGAATTACAGCCTGAAAAGAGAGAAATTTATCACTACAGCATCACTATAACTTCTCTTTGTACGCTACGCTATTACCACTGAAATCAGGTACAGGTTGCCCAGTACTGTTTTACTATAATTAGCACCGAACTAGGGTAAACGGTACCTAAACAGATGTCTAGCTGGAAATCCAAGTAGAGGAGTGGACGGACGTGGCCCATAGAGCGTTTGCTAGACTGAAGCAACACAGACTCCCAACATCTTGCCTTGGGACGGAGGGGGAGAAATTCGCATGACGTCACTAGCCTTGGGCAAACTATAACATGTTCAGTGCTCGAGGGTTAGTTATGTAAATACTTAAAATTCTCTTGATTTATTTTCTTTGGAGATAAATTTGAGCCTGAATATTATTTTTTTCACATTCATCTGCTCTCTTTCTCTAAGGCGACATTCATTTTCAATCTATATGTTCCTTAACTTTCAGGGGTCGATTCACTCCCTTTTAGCCCTTTATTTACCTTCTAAATTCATCATTGACCACTGTATAGTCTTTCATTCGATTACTCTTTCTCCTTTTTTTCATTTTGAGCATGATAGCAACACTGATTTCCGTCATGAATAGCGCCCCAAAATAATAATAATATCCTGCTCTTCCCTCACTTATTTAGAAGGATAGACATGTTTTAATTTTCTTGGAATGCGGATCTCGTCCACTGACTTTAATTTGGGTAGTAATTGGAGTCTGCTAACTCTCAAAAATAGTATCCTTATATTTACTTCCTACGTTAGGCGCTTTTTACTAGTCATTTTTCATAAGATTAATAGGTAAAGAGTGAGGAAAATAATAGTGAAATGGAGATAAATTGAATGAGGTGGCCGTAACAAACCTCTTTATTCTTAATTGCTGGAACGTGAGAGGATATTATAAATATCCAGGAACTTGTTCGTAAAATGATCAGAGGTACATAAAAGAACAAATATCGACCCTTATACATGTAATCCACAGATTATTTTAAATACTAAATATGGCGATCTAACTTTTGTAGTTCTATTAGTTGATAAAGCATGATGGGGTCAGATTTTGTTAAGGGTGTGGAGAAATTAATTGAAACAATTCTCCACACCAATTAAAGTGCATTCTAAAATTTTCAGCGCGCTTTAACAAACTAAATAAATCAAAATATCATGAAGAAAACAAAATGAGGGCTACTAATTTCTAAGAGAGTAATTCGATACCAATGGAAAAATGACTCATGATTAGTGAGAAGTAAGTTTTTCTAAACACAATTGTTGGTAGAGTTATTTCATTGTCATGACTCACATAAAGTATTTTTAACAATTTTCACTATGGTGAATAATATTATGTAAATGCCACTTTAATCCCTAATCTAGAGTTTGGTGTGCTACGGGGCTCAATTGTATGATTAATTTGCGAGAAGGGTTTGGTAATGCCATTAAAGTTGGTACGAGAATGTGAAGTTCAAGTTCTTGTTGCTGGTAACAAAAAAATGGTATATACAATTTAAAACTTGGGGTAGATAATGAGTATATGGTGGGCAAAGTCAATTGTACTTTAATAACCTCTCATTCTGTAACCTATAAACAGATACCATTTGAATTACCTTATTTCCCCAACTTCTGGGTGAAGGGCTTTACCTAACGTTTATTTTTAGAGATTAATTTTTGTCTTTTCCGTTACCCTTAAGCGTTGTTTGATATTACTTTTCAATATTATTCTTTTCTTATTTTTATTACTATTGTTTTTTGCCAGTTGCCAAAATGAGTACATATATAGTTAAATTTTATTTAAATCAAAGAATTTTACAATATTTTTTTCATAAAGGAAGCAAAATTCATAATGGTTACAAGTTTTAACTAACATAATATAAAGTCTAGGATATGTGCATATAAAGAAAGACACTAAAATGATTGACGTCCGAGTTCAGACAAAGCAACGTGACCCAAATTGTACAAGAATGCTGGTAGAATGTTGAGTATTGACAGTTATTATATTGCTAATGTATTAATAAATGTATACTACCCGCAATTAAAGAACAACGGCGATAGAACGATAGAAATCAGCACAACAAGAGTTAACGACATTTGCTGATAGAATGGTAGAACATGGTGATCTCTATATAAGCGTTATATAATATGAATAGAAGTCTTAAGGGATAGTTTCTACGCTAATGACTGTTCGTTTTACAATCATTTGAAATATTCGCTCACTCTGTTACGTAGCAATAATTTTCGATTTATTAGACATGCCAGGGTAAAGATTCGTATTGGTCCCCAAGGATTTTTGTAGCATCTGGATGCAATTCAGAGAGTTAGTTGTTGCAGGACTCTCATGCTAGTTTCATATCCAGCAGCGCGAGCGGAAAAATGGGAAGAGAGGCGTTGAAATAGCACCTATTTATTTTAGAGACAACAGCGCGCCGTTTTTAAAAAGATGATAGTTGTATCGGCCGTAGGTCCCTCACATCCGTCCCTGGTGAGCCAAGAGGGAAATAATCCCTGGTCGACCCTTGCAGACTCCCCGGTGTTCGCTCTCCTTGTTAGTAACACCTTCGGTTAGGCCAGAAAAAGAAGTACTGGCATGGGTTAGTATACCAAAAGTAATCCCTTCAGATTTCCCATGCACCACGATCGTCTGAATTATTCGACAAATGTTCAACTGCACAGGTGAGAAACAAATTATTTATGCTGATCTCCTATATTCATGCAAAAATAGAAATAATGGCAGGTCTTTACAAATTATGTCATTTTCTATTCTTGATGTGATGTTTTATTCATGCTGAATGATTTTCTAAAATAATGAATAACTTGAATGATCTTGCAATACAGAGTTATCTGCTAACTGTTCTATTAAAAATCTAAAATTAGGAAAGTTTTCTGTAAAACAACGATTAATTAGAGTAGTTACTTTAAATCTGTGTTGAAAGGTGAAAATGGCTGCAAATAAAAAGTGATGTATGAAAAAACTATAAATGCTTTGCAAAAACGGATTGGAATTATGAAAAAGCGCGAATCTTTTATATAGGATTAGTTAAAATATCTCAGGCATAAAAAATTGAGGAGACAAGTGTTAGAGATTGCTCATCGCTCGGTCAATATTACCAATTTGAAAGGGATGAAGAAAAAAGAAGGTAGAGCTGAACAAAAATAAAGCAGATCATGATACGGGTACAAGTCGTTCATAAATAAAGTAATTGTAAATTTGGTGTAATATTTAATCTTAAATTCGATTTAATGTATTGGGGATGGCGCGTTAGGTAAAGAAGACTGTCAGTCGTCGGTTTTAGCGTAGGTGTGGGAAGTAAGTTTGGATTGTGGTTAGGTATTTCTCCCAAAATCTGTTTTTTTATATAGTTATTTGTAGTAATTAAGCGTATTTATTGCATTGTTTAACGTTCTACGAGTCGATAAAATATGGAAAGAGAAAACATGAAGCGGAGACTTGTTTCTATTAAGAAGACTCGAGTGCCTTCAATTAAAGGTTTGGGAATGAAGGTAAATATTCTTCTTACTGAAGATAATTATTGCTATGTCCCTCTTGATTTTTTTCATAGTAATTGTCGTCATCATCTTGCCAAGCTAAAGAAACGAAGGGCTTCCTTTCTTCTCGTTTTTTAAATCTAAGAACCTTCTACAGAGATTAACTTTGTGCAAGAATTTCTTATACTTTTGAGGTTTATAGGGATGGGAATTCCTTATTTGTTATAACATTATTATCATATGTGGATATTACGTTAGAATTCACCCAAAATGATAATATTTTAAGGAATAACAGGAAAAACCATTTGCAAGCTTAATCTGAATCTTGTACCTCCTCAATCGTACAAACAGCTTTTCTAAGTGTTCATCATTGTTCCTAATGGATATCAATCAGAGAGATATAGAGAAGAACACAAAATCCAAACTCCCTCTAGGCGTGCTTAATGAATAATTTAAAATGATTGGGCACTAATGCAAAGCCGATTCGGCAAGGCAACCTCCACAAATGTACCTACTGACGTTACCTTGGCTTTTCTCTATATAGAAAAGGGTTCCATAGGTATCTTTCAAATTGAATTTCGAAAAGACCTTACAATCTTCTAATGCTGACGCGTAATCGGGAAAAGTACTTTTAAACGGACTAACCTTCGGTTATTATCTGATCGAGGAATGACGAAGGATCGTTTGAATTATTTACAATCTCAAATTCATCGTTGGTCGTTTTTGGCTTAAATATGTAGATTACTTAATCCTCAAACTAAAGCACTAAATGTTGAATCCTTTCTTATGGACTACAACACTACGGATGGAAATTCATCAGGTAAAACACCACAGCTCTACGTATAAAAATGTATCGGGTCAAAAAATCTGAAGTCCAAGAGAAATTGTTTAGTCCATTTCTCCGTAAGTATTGATAGCTCAGCCTATCTATATCTGTAGCTAAAGGTTAAACATAGTTTTTTTATATGATTCATTCAGTGTAGATACCTCTTCTCCTTCTCCTAAAAGGATCCTTTTTGTGAAATTTGCGTGTTTAGGTACGTTAAATAGAAGACACATATACAACTAGCTTCCTATTCGGGAGATTTCCTGCTCATTGCCTTTCTTTTGGAAGCCGGCGAAGCATTGATGGGGTTGGTCCAGTAATAATTTTTAGTACTAGCAAATTCTATCGTTTGGATGGAGGTATTCCAAAGAGGCATTCAAGAACTTCATTTTTAAAGGGAATTATTCCAGTCAATTTTGCTAGCCTCTAGGTTAGAAACTAAACATGAATTTCGGCTTATAATTTTTTGGAATTGAACGGATACGTTATTAAATCAGTTCATGTGAAGTTTAAGTAAATTAGGTAAGCACGAGTGTCCACGCCTAATTCCTTGGTGTTGCATTTATTATGTTTAATTACAATTGTTCTACGATACTATCCATAGCAACTAACGAGCAAAGAAATAAATTGGGCCTAAATTTGGCAGAAGCAGTCATTATACCTTTTGTCGGTTGGCTTGCAAATTTTTAAGGTTAATTAGTTTGATCCTGTAGATATTAGTCGCTTCGAAAGTATTTTTATTGATATCAATATTGTTTTTAATATTTGGAAGCTTAGATTCCTCGAAAAATATTTCTTCTTTTATTGATGTATAAACATTTAATAAATGCTTATTCAATATCCTCACTAGGATGCGCGGATTGTCACTTAAGATATCACTACCTAATTAATTGGCTTATTATTATTTGCATATCCCTAAAATTGTTTGTGCTTGTGTTTTGACATTCATGCTAGTTTTTTTCATAGTTTATTCTTAAATATTTTACATTACTGATTAATATTACAAATCACTCCTATTACTTCCATTGCACATATAATATAACGTTAACTTATAATATCTCTGTCAGCATATTACGGATTATTACGAGATTAGATCTGTAATGCCAAATGGCTATAAACATAGCTTCATAAACAGACTTAACAAAATTCTCATCAAATCCTTAGCCACAAAATTATTTAATCTTATTTTAATAAGATGTTTTTATTGATTCAAATAAAACCGTGCGGTCTGCCATTTTTTTTAGTTATTTAGCTCCAGATGAGCGTACATCATTTCCCCGAATTTTGCAGATGGACCGTAAATTTCCAGGATTTTTCTTTATGCCTTTTTAAAAATTAAATTTTACATATACTTATTTGAACTTATTTTCAACTATTCCGTCTCAAATAAACTTTTTGAAATTTCTTTAATATGTTACATATTATTTTAAATTGGATTAGATAGATTTTTTTCGGGCTAAACACTTGAATATTTTATTTTCATATTTTCAGGCTGTCTTTAATTGAATGTTTTGTCTTCGAGAAAATTGATCTCGAGATGTACTGTATTTTGTGCTTATCT
The DNA here is from genome assembly GCA_963969495.1 of Ceratothoa steindachneri. Classification (NCBI taxonomy): domain Eukaryota; kingdom Metazoa; phylum Arthropoda; class Malacostraca; order Isopoda; family Cymothoidae; genus Ceratothoa; species Ceratothoa steindachneri. The sequence goes on along the minus strand of OZ018321.1, from coordinate 24,571,792 downwards.
TCTACGCTATAAACATTTGCAAACTTTTCATTTCATATCTTCACTGCGTTTTGTAGATCATCACTAAGGGAGACCTTTGTATTCTTAAGTTGCAAAGTACATGACGTATCTAATAGGCATGATGAAATTGATAAGAATGTTATAGGTAACAAAATAAATTCAAATACTTCCTCTGTTGGCAAGGAAACCTTCCACCTCATTCCCTATACACAAAGACGGTTTAAAATTTTGGAAAGCTAGTATATCCAGGACAGTTTTGTTTTTCTCCTTTTACTTGTGGTATGGTTTGTACATACTACGTTGAAAAACAAATTAAAAAATTCTAGGAATTCATGTGCAGTTAAACATGATATTTTTATTTCGACTTAAGTTATTGGTTCTACAAATTCTATTCACTCATTAGTTTCTGAAAAGATTGCTCCAGGGTTCCTTAAAAATCTATTCTTCAATTGGGATACGTTTGTACTCAATTCAATTATTGAACAGTTTTCCTTCTAGCACATATGAGAAAGTTACTTCATAAAATTGTTCATTAACATTTGTAGTCATTCTTTTTAAATGAGCGTCTCTTATCTGACAACCTATTTTGCTTTAAGCCCGATTCTTTTACCAAAGAATAAATACTGGCGCTCATGTAGCAAAGTTATAGAAATAATAATGGTCAGGAAACTGTGGCAGCCATATGCTTACGCTATTTAAAGCTTTTAACACAACCAATCATGTACTTATGAAGCTGGCCATATATTGGATGATTGGCACCTCTGTGAAATGGAATAAATCATATTCAAAAATAGGAAGCAACCTTTTTGAGTTAAATGTATATAAATCCAATCTGGTTAGAATAAAGTATGGCGTCCTCCAGCGTAGAATCCTTGGGTAAATCTTATACATGTTTTTATAGCGATGCGACAACATGAATAATTTTTTAGTAATACATGAATTGAGGTGCTGAAAGTCATGTTAAGCTTTCTATTATCGTATTGAACCACCTCTAGGCATGTAAAACACAGCAAATCGATGTGTCATCGATTCTAAAAGGAAAGAGAATTCTTCTGGAGAGAAGTTGAGCAATGTCATTTCGCTAGATCTCCATAATTTCCTGTTATTTGTTTTTGCAGGATCTCGATTCGAATAAATCTCAATGGCTTGTTTAAGAAGACTAGCGAACTACACCCATTTCACTTAAACACAGTTTACACCACTAAGGTAACACCACCATGTTTGTTGACAACTAGGATACAAGGCCTCATGAAGTCTGCGCCATACGTGAACCCTACAATCAGCCCAAACAAAATGAACCGTGACTCATTGTATCAAGCTGCGTGTTGCCAGGCATCCAGAATCTAGTAACTGACGTCAGGAGCCCAAGAAGAATAGAATTTGCTCATCTGTGCGTGCATTAACTAGTACTAATAAATTTCACTAGCCCAAAAATTTTAACTTTTTCTCTGCTACTTGAGTAAATGTTGTTGTAACTAACTAACTTTGGTGCGCTGATTGTAAATCTGTGCTTAGATCTTTCCTAGAACTTAAGGTTCCTAAGATATGCAACTAGGCTACATGACTCACTTTGTCAAATTAAATCAATTAACTATATAATTATTACGAGTTTAAGAGGAGTGAGACATTTCTGGGCAAAGGTTTGGAATCGGGGCACCATATTTGGCATTATGTACGTCCTTTTGCAGATCCAGGCAAGATATGTATTACATATAAAAGAGGTACTACTCAACCCACTATAAATTTCTTCAAAAAATGTTTGATACTCATGCTCCTGAACGAGTAGGTGGATATAGGATCCTCCCGTTGTAGCAACTGGCAGTAGTCACCCATCATGTTTTCGTTGAAGCGGCCTTGATACCTGCTCTCCATCAGTGCGATATCTCGGTGGAACCTTTCCTATGTTCGACACTAATATCATCCATATTAGATGGAAAGAAATCTAGATGCGAATGCAAAAAAATGCATCTTTTGAGACATCTCACACCACATTCGTTGATAGGCTTTTAGCATGTTGTCCACTAGTTCTTAATAGTTTTCAGCCTTATGATTACCAAGGATGTTCTGCAGTAGATTAAAAAATGAATCCCATGCTGCCAACTCAGGGGGAGTTAGTTTTTTTAGGAACTCCCTGTAACTTATTAATTCTTTAATCTCCAGCCTTAGAAAAAATACCAGCTTTAAGTTTAGCATTGGTTTCCATTTCCCTAAATTTCTGCTTTAACAAAATTCGTGATAAGGGCAAGTGTGACATGAAGTGGTCATAGTTGGATCTTGTGGGGATGTACCAAAGGCATGTCCTTCACAGTGTATCGGTCAACTATGTGTTCCTCTCTTTTGGGCCACTTTTTGAAAATATAATGATTCCTTTCGTTACGGCGGTTCCAAAGGCATAAAAAGCACATATTCTTGGTATATCCGAGCTGCAGTCCATGAAGTAAAGAAATTACCTTTAGATGACCACAGATATTCAACTTATGATGCGAGTAATGAACACCTTCCTAAATTAATTGCATTGAGTCATATGTCTCTATCATTCTAACAATAGGGGCGACAAAAATTGAATGATTTTGTTCCCATTGAGCAGCAACACAGCTTTCATGCTAGCAGTGCTTGCATCGACGAATAGTTTCAATTAATCAGGTAAATGCTCATTTTCTAGCTAATTCATGAGGCCATTAACTTCGCTACAGAAACATGCACCATCTTTTCTTAGTATAAGGCAGCTAAGGCCTCATGACCTTTACGGAAAGTAGATATCTTTTTAACCGTCTTCTAGAAGATTCGATTGCTGTTGTCTGGAGCCCAACAATTCTGCATTCTCCTTTAACAATGAAAAATCCCTCAACAAATCATTCAATCTATCTTGATGTATTAACTGGATCTTCTTTTCCTTAGAATCCTCCTCCTACATTTCGTCGTCATTGTTATCCTCCTATTCAGGCGAAAGATCATCTTCTTTAACTGCCTTATCTCATGAAGAAACTAGGATTGTCATCTCCATATTATGGGGGACTAGTTTTATAGCTGACTTACAATCTGGATATACAATTTATGACTTTTTATGATTTGAGGATCCCGCAATATTTTTCATCAAACACTAGCAATCAAAAACATGATTTGTTGGCTCACGACACACCATTTGTACAGACAAAGGCATACTCTTGCGTTTGCCATTTAATCACTGTGTGAGCCCCGTATAACACACAGTACAAGATTTGTGAGGTACCCAGGGCTTGTCTTTGTCACCAACTTTACAACCAAAATAATAATTGTATGCAGTTTTTACTCTTTTAGCTAAATTTTTCTGCTGGTTGCTTGTATTATATCTTCCTCAGATATAACAAAAGTTGTCTGGCATATTTATACATCCTCGCTGATTCATGTTTTCAACTAGTTGTATATATCCTGTTATATACTTTTGTACAATCTTATTTGATTTACATATTAATTGAGATATAAATCTGAAATAAAAATGCAATTAGTCACTGTATGTAAATCTCGTTTCAACACCACTACTATAATGGCTTAATTTGACAACGTGATAAAGCAGGAGTCTAACGCAGGAACCAAATACACAAAAGACATCCTCACACTACGGTAGCCGTAGCAACACTGGCCATATGTGTAATTAAAGAGTATGTGTTTAGCTTTAAGTGCTAGAACAATTATGCTTATAGATACGGAATCAGCATGCTCGATTTAGTTTAAATCATAAACTAATACCCAACTAGCAAAATCATTGTTGACTCGTGTTTTCATTAGATATTGAAAATCACTTTAAATCATTTTAGATTTTAGCAGGAAATCACTTAACGTTCATACAAAAGATAGTCATAACCCTCCTAAACCTGTCGATGAAGTAAAACTTATTGGTATATTGAACTTTGCATCACAAGTTGTAGAAATTACATTAATGAATTATTTATTATTTTTTCAATCAAAAAAATCTATTTAATATTTTTAAATATGCATTTTTCTTATGTGTCAGACTTTAGCGAGACCCTATACATTTGAATTGATATTAATGAGTTACAAACCAATCTCCTATTAATTTTATCATTTTATACTCAAAATAGGGAACATATTACCAAAGGACACAATGTGCCCTCTTATGTTGCGCTTGCTCATTTTCACCTCTCCTCCACACATATCATCTGTGACAGGGCATGCCAGCTTTATTTCAACCCCCTTCATCCTTCCCCTAAGAAGACCATTGTGACCAGTGAACCCAGTTTCGATTTCGAAAATAAATTTTAGCCTTAATTTCTTTATTCAATCAACATAAACTTTATTGACCTTTATTTTTTCAGGGGGCACTATCATATCACCAAAAGGAATTTTTGTAAATATAAAGGAGAAAGATGAATTACATGTTTTACCTCCACCTACCATATTGGTTCATTGAACCAAATTTAAATACATTCAAAGTTAAATACTTTTGTAGTAAAAAGATGAACCTTCACATACAACTTAAAATAAAAAACTAGGATTTTATATTTATTACTATTTATAATAATTTAAATTTTTTTTATTAAATTTACAATTCTATACTCAATCACAATATTTTTCTGCTATTGCGTCATCTTATATTTCTTTTTAGACGAAGTAATGTCATCTAATGTTACATCATCTGACACTATATAAGAGCAGAAGAAGCTTAGTATTACTTTGGTTTAGTCACTAATTTAGAGCTGTCAGTTAGTTCTTTTTACAATGTCAAAGTGACAGAAGCTAAACTGAGAGGATGCAATTATTAGACGACTCGATTGCTGATAGGGAGTTGGAAGATAGTGATGACAGCATATTTCTTTCTGATGATATTGAAAGTGATCATCAAAGCATTTGTTAAATCTGACACTTACTGTTATGATGATGATGTACAAAATGTAAATTCATCCCCTATCAGTAATCATTATAATTCTATAGAAATAAATGAAGTTTGATTTGCTGAACCAAGGAGACATCTAGCAGGTTTGGGCTTCTTTACGCAAGTTTCGAAACAAGAACTTGGTCTCTCTTGTTGGGTGAAAGTAGCCTTTGATTTAACTTGTACAGACATCACAATTTTCATGGACATAACTTACTTGAAATGATTCGGAAATGGTTTATTCTGAAGGAACAACAGTACATATATGAAGTTATCTCTTAAGATCTAGATGCCAAGGAAATGTTTAAGTTTGAGGAATAATTCTTTTCTCTATCTGTGTACAAATCAAAAAATGAAAATATCATTCATCTTTGGAGAGTGGAAGATGGATGTAATTTCCTAACAAAATTATAAGTAGGCAAAGGTTTCAGCAAATTCTTAAAATTTTACGTTTTGATGATTTAAGGTCAAGATGGAGAAGAAATATAAATATAAATGACATGCTTTAACCAGTAATGGTAATATTTGTAATGTGAAATAAGAATTTTAAAGAAGGATATGCCACATCTTCTTGTTTAACAGTTGATGAAGAGTTAATCACTTTCAAGGCCGTTGCTCATTTCCAGTATTAAGAAAGTTAAATTCAGGAAAATATGGAATTAAAATCGGGGCAATATGTGATATTGAAAACTCATAGGCTTGGAAATTTCAAATCTATATTGTAAGGAAGAAGAATTAAGACGGGAGAATAAACAAGGCTCAAGAGTGATCCAAGAATTGTAGCGAGAATTGAAAATAGTGGCAGAAATATAACAGGCGATAATTATTTTATTACATCGATGTCTTCTTACAAATGTGCTGATTTTATTTAGCACCATCATAAGAATAGAAATGAGCTCCAATTTGCCCCCCCTAATGCAAAAGGAAGATAATTCAAGAGCACATTATGCGAATTTCAAGTTTATACATAATTCTTTTATATTGTCCAGAGAAAAACAGCGTTGTAACTCTTTTGAGCTCAATACATTCCGAGTCTTATTGATCCATTCAATTCTTCCAAAAACAGATGTTATCCTTTACTAAAACAAAACAAAAGAAAGAGTAGTTACTCTTGTCAAAACGACGAGAACACATTCTTGAAAAAGAATTCCTCGAAGATGGCCTTTAATCAGTTTTTACAACATGGTGGGTATCGATGCAAACAATCCTTACATTCTAGCCAAAGAAATATGAATAGAAATTTATCATTTGATTATCAAAAAACGAGCAAGTGTTGTTTTAGACTCCGGAAGAGCCAGTGGAGAATCCATGCACGATAAAGTTTTTTAAGTAGCAAAAAAGGTTTGATTTCCAATGGCTGGCTCCAAAAAGGAAACGAAAACCTGCACTGTTTGTTATAATTGCAAGAAACATGTTTGTCATTACTTTACTTATTAGCTGTATCCAATGTAGTAACAGAAAGTAAATTTTAAGATTTCGAAAGATATATTTTTTTTAAATGTTAAGGTGGCATACGTTTTTAATTCGGTTAGGTTCTTTGGCTTGCGTAGGTAAAATTCTTTTTAAAATTCCTCCATAGGCTTTTTCAATTTTGATTTAGTTGGTTAGGTAATTGCCATAGCCATTTTAACGCCTTCTATGTTTCAATCTTCAGCCACTCTTTTATGGATTTTGATGTGTGTTTCGGATTGTTATCTTGCTGGAGTGTCTTGTTGTGTCCGTTTTTTAATTTCTTCCATGAGTCGAAATGATTTTAGCTAGTATTTCCTGGACATGGAACGAATCCATCACACCATCTACGCAGTAAGGTTTATAAGTTCCAGATGCAGCCAAACACTGAGCGAAAGTGCTTTACAGTGAAGAGAGTGACGTAGTATTATACACTTAGTTCTTCTGTATCCAATCGTATGGCTGGTATATTGCCCTGAATATCTACAATTTCATTCCTTTACAAGATTGGCTAGATGGTGCGTTTCGTACGCTAATTGATTATGCTTTTGCTCAGCGGTCAGCATTGAAATTCTTACGTAGAGACCTACACGGTGAAGCATACGCCCTATTTTAGAAGGCAAAACCTCATTACCAGCAGTGGAAAAGTCATACTGTCCTTCTTTGTTAGCCAGGCAAAGGTTTTCTTCACCTTTCTCCTCATGAAACGCATGGCAGCTAGGAAGTTCACCTTTTTCTCAGTCTCCAAATAGAGATTCCACTGTACCTGTAGCTTTATAATTCGTTACTATGTTTGCAATGGTTTTTTAGAACTATTCAACATGTTTGTTATTTTATTCTATCCATTTTATTGCTAATGGATGTGAATTATACCTCCTCTGTTCTCTTAGGCAACTTTGTTCTCTTTGCTATCTTCAGCAATGTGTTTGACCAAAAGACAAAAAGTTAATGCGCATATGGAAAATATATGGCTACAGATAAATTAGTCATATAGCCGTTGACAGAGTAATTATTAGGCGTGGCCATGGTGATAATCCTCTTAATTCAATGGACGGCCAAAATGAGCGATATTTATAGGCTATGTAAATAATTCGGATTCTATTAAATTATTTAAAATGTATATTAATTTTACTCACCCAAAAAATAACTGTAATTAGTGTTAATAAATTATTTAATGTGATCCTTTGTATTAAGTTTTCTAAGAAAGTGAATGTATATATGATTCTGAGCAATCATTAAGATATTTGGAGGAAAACAATTTTTAGTGCGTGTATACTTGTCTATAGTTTTCTTTCCAATTTTCACTTTACTTTGTCATTAAATTTATTTATATTCAATTTTTTAATTGTTTTATTAATGCTTGAGCTGACAGATCTTCAGCGCCAAGCAATCAAATAAATAGCCACTCTGTAAAAGAACAACCTCTGACCTCCCCTGATTTATCAGAGACCACGTGCTATGGTATCCCGCCATGGACCACGTTATTTCCGGTTCAACATTCTCTAATTTTCGACTCCAGAGCAGGTTAGGAAAATTTTTACCCATCATGTAAACTCGTCCCGAGCCTCCCCTCCCAACCCGGTGACGAGGTGTGAAAGAGCCGCTCTGTCTCGCCGTTGCTGCTAAATGATAAATTGACTCCGCGTCCAGATGAAGATGTCTGGAGATTGTGACTCCTTTCTTCAAACTTCCACTTCCCTTCCAGAATCGGGCATACAAATACTCGAGTTATTCTGTGGTTCGATGAGTCCAGTCCGCTCCTTAAGGCCGTCCTTATCGTCTCGTCCCCTAAGCGTTCGTCAGACAGCAGACATCTTTAGCTGTGATTCTACCCAGGACAATTGGTAGCTTCTGTGAACAGCAAACCTTTGAATTTGCACAACAGTCTCCCTTCGTTCATTTAAACCGAATAAAATCTCCATCGATTACCTTTGAGGAAAAGAAGATTCATCTTTCCGTGGAATCACGAGACTTCCCACATTCCCCGTCGAACGTCATCTTTGAAGATTGGCTATCTTCATTGGAAGGTTGCTTCTGATCGTGCTCCACCTGCCTCATTCGGATCGCGCCCCACTTTCTTCATCCAATCGTTCCCCACTCGTCAAATCACAAGAAGGATCTTCCTTGAAGTCATCGACCCGTGAGACTGAAACCCTCTCCATTATCAGTATTGTCAAGTTCCCCCTTTTGATATGAGCCTAGTTACATTAATCAATTAATTCTATTTGAGAATCCATCCTCATAAAAATTATCAAGAGAATCTTTCAATTTAAATAATTCCCCTTTGCCTATTATAATTCTCATTATTATCTTTGTAAAGAAAATTATGTTTTATTGTTTCATCTTTAACTAACCTTGAACGATACTCTCGGCCTATTAAAGTAAATCTCGCGAACCATTTATGTAATCTGTTTGATTATTAAGGATTTGAAACAACGCCTCAAGCGTGACCTCCTAGTCGGTCTTTAATCTCTGCAAACAGTCGTTCAACTGTTCGCGTTGCAGTAGGTGATTAAGTCACCTCCCGGCCACATAATATAGGAGTAGTATATGGTATAGTGTAGTTGTACCCTGACAAGATTAAATTTGAAAGTTAAAATGTCCCAAGGCTAGGCATTTAGCGTAGCGAGTGTAAAACGTCTAACATTTTTATAAGCTTGGAAAAATTAATAAAGTTAGTTTGTGGGATAGCTGTGTTGATTAAGGGTCAGGTTTTCTGATCTCAGCAACCAAGAGTCAGTAGTTTAATTCTAGCAACCACAGTAACGCTTCCTTATTTTTAAACAGGTCCTATCTTTTCTACACTGTTCCGCTTAAAATTATATATATTTGAACTATCATCGTTCGAAGAACGACTTCATCAAAATGAGAACCAATTCAAGTTTAATAATTTTTTAACTGCCTTGATTTTGTCAATGTTTTGTTAATTAAATTTCACCAAATTTACGAGAAAAAATTAATGAAGTTTATCAAACTCTAGTTGCTACGCTATTTTGAGAAGAAGTATTTTAAAAATATTTTTGCACACTTGGGGAATATTTTAGAATATCGGGTAACAGAAATTCGATAAAAAGGAGAAAAAAAAAATCACTGACCTTTACAAATAAATAAATATTTGATGGATTTAACGGATTTTATCGCTCCGAAATATATATAGTCTCATAAAGTACCTACCTTATAACTATCGAATCTCATTTGTAGCTACGGCCCACCAAAAGGAGACACTCTTTCTGATTACAGCGATGTTATGCTGTATCTGATGCGGTAACTCGCGGAACAGTGTCATGATTGTAATTGCTTTCATGACAGCTGCCACACGCTCGTGATACCCATGTGGCAAACACCTAACCTAGGTTCACATAAAATAGGAGAATTAATGGGCATAATTTCATCAGAGAATTAATGGGCAAAATTACATCAGATAATTAATGGGCAAAAATACATCAGAGAATTAATGGACAAAATTACAGCGGTAAACGAGGGGGGAATTGTAGTTATGCATCAGACTCTGAGGTTAAAATTTGATGTATTACAGAAGGAGACTATTCAAATGGGGAGGATTAACTCAATTAAGGTGCTGAAGGGGTTAGGGGGGTGAGACGTCGGGGTAAGGCTTCACGGATCTCTTCTGCACGTGGGGCCAGGCCGCTCGGAGCTTTTGAGCGGGAATTTAAAGTGATGACGGTTCTCCAAAAAGGAGGGGGTGCGGTACCGTCCTGTCCATGGGAGAGTATTTTGGCCACCCGAAAACGAGGGGCGAACGAGGAGGGCTTCGACAGGAGTTGATGAGTGGAATCGGTAAAATCGCTTGGTAGCGATCTTCAAATGGAATTACCTCACTGGCTAGGGCTTATTCCAACACACACTTTGTTCAGCCGTCACTTTGCTTTGTTGTTAGCACCTGACTTGGAAAAAGAGGAATCTTCTTGGGTCCGGGCGAGACTCCCCAACTCTGTGTCTAACAAATGGAAGACGAGTCCTATATATATATATCCAAGGCTCTCCCCCCGGGGGTGGGGGAAACAGCGCTACTATCGAATGGCCTCGAATCTTCACGCCGAGGCGATTCTAACCCGCGTAAAGGTGGCCCATGGTGGACGCCGTTCGAGGCTACAGATTGTTTAAGGAGGGGGGAGCAAGTCCATTTAATCCTAAACATCTTCTAGAATCTTCTTCAGCGCAAGGACATCACTTACGTGCTGGAAAAGAAATTCCACGTGGAATTCCCCCACAAAGAAATTTGAATTATCTGTGACTTCTCAACTTTATGACTATTCCAACTTATGAGTGAATTATTATTCAGAGAAGTAATAACTAAAGTTTATACTCAACTGAAAACAGCCACTATTAATTTTTAAATCAGACTTTATGCACCATCAATGGAAATAATTATTCCGTTACTATATAGTCGAAATTAGAGCACCTTCGTCACATTAGATATATAGTTCGGATTAGTACCTAATTAGAAATTTATTTAAATTTTAGAAAGTTCTCAAATACAAGATTATAAATATTTGAAATTTCACAATTAGAAATTATAAGGAATTATTTATTTACCATAAAATTTGCGTTCAGAACTAGAAAACCTATAGGCCGTGAATATTTCTAACTTCGTAAATAATAAATATGTATTTAGAATTGAAATAAAATAGTAGAGTAGAACAAGAGTAAAATTTTTATGTCATCCATAATTAAAACGGAAAAATGTTATTTCTAGCGGAAATGGAATAGATATTTTTTAATTTCGATTACAACATTTATAAATTTAACTATATCCTATAATTTTAACAATAGAATGCCTAATGAAGTCATTTTGATTCCTCATGAGTGTTCACATGGATCCGTGTTCTCTGCTATGGTGCTATGAAGAGAAAACTTTCTTTTAATTATGTTTTAATGTTCAACATTACTAAATAAAATGCGTTTAACACAAACAATTATTAACACTATTTGCTTCTAATTTAGGTTGGATGATTAAGGGTGTCATTTTGAATCCATATTATTACAACTACCAAACGTTGCCTTGTATCTTCAATCAATTTATTTTCAATATCATCCATCCACGTTCTGGATGGGGATTGGGATGGTAAAAGGTAGAGATTTTGTGTTTTCCTGTGTGTATTTATGAGATGGTTATGAGTGACGGGTGATATATGGCAATGATTTGGTGAAGGTGATAATGATAGTGAATTGTGCCAGGTTGCCTGGCAAACTCTTTCGTTCTGCATTTATTTTGCTATTTATTATTTTTTTCTTGAGGTTTGCAATTTAAGCATTCGAACTTTTATTATCAATTGCTCCTATGAGCTCTTTATTTTTATTTTTTTATTATATTTTTATTTTTTGGCTTTTTTTGCAATTTTCAGTGGTTTTGTAGTCCTATATTTAATTTGTCTATATATTTCCTTCTTTGCATTTCTCATTACTCTTTTCTGTTCTTATTCTCTTTAGTGTGTCATTCTTCTTTGGTTGTCAATATTGGTGTTTTTTTATTCGGTAGGTTACATTGTGTTAGTTATACATAGATTGGGTTGTATTCTTCTTGCTTCTTCTCTATTCCCCTATTTTATCTGACGGATTTCCTTGTTTGGTACGAGTATTTTGTTTAGTTCTTCCTGGGGTCAATTTTTATTTAACTTTATTCATAGGTTTTTGGCTCGTTGTGAAGTACAGTGTTGATAGGTTCAAGTTCGGTTCTGCTCTGCAGTTCCTGGGATGTTATTCGGTCCCATCTTCTTTTATTTTCAATGAATTTCGTTGCCCAGTTTTGTACTCTTTGGCCCTTTCTTATTTGATTTTTACTCAGCATGTGAGTAGGTATGATCGGATATAATAATTTGAAACGGACGACGATGGCTTTATATAATTTTCTTTTTTCTTGCTTGAAAGGTTATGAAATCGTAGCAGCGTTGAAATTGTTGCTTTTGCTTCATTTACCCTTTTTGACAGGTGGGAGACAGCCATTTGTCGTTAGTTTGAGTCTGAGGACTCTTCTCTCCGTGTTGTAATGGTATCCTTCCCCCTCGATTCTAATTGTGGCCATTTTCCTTCGATTAATTGGAATAATGTTGAATATGTTTGTGTTTGTTTTAATTTTGTTTGTTTTTCGAAATCGTTTATTTGTTTGATTTCCCTCGCTGTCCTTTGGGCGATATGTATTGGGTTTTGTCTATTACTTGAGATAATTTGTGTGATGTCATCCGCTAATTAGATGTACATTGCGCACTCATCTGTTGATTTGGGTAGGTTATGGGTATATATGGTATATAAGGTTGGGGAGAGACAGCCCCCTTGTAGGACCCCCACCCGTAGAGTGAATGTGTCATTCATTTGGTCATTTAATTGCAGAATGGTTTTTCTTCCTATTAGGTAGTGGCATAATATTTTGGTTAAATTGGTCTCCATGTTGAGCACACTGATTTTTGCTTGCAAATCGGGCATTCATACCTTATCAAAAGATTTGGCAACGTCGCGGAGTATGACGTCCACTATGTTGCCCCGTGCTATTTCGATGACTATTTTTCCGTTATTACTGGCAGTGCGGTTTCCATCCCTCACTTGCTCCTGAAGCCGTGCTTTGTGGGTTATATAGATTATTGGTTTCAAGGTGATTTATTACCCTCTCGTAGAAGAACTTTTCAAAGAGTTTCCCGAGAAACTCGGTTAGTGAGATTAGGTTGTAGCTTTTGATGTGGTGTTTTGGTTTACCCGGTCTCGGCAGGAAGCTCATCTTTGCCATCATAAAGGCATGGGTGTAGTATCTAGAATTCAGACAGGCATTAAAAATCCTTAAGATTGCTTCGTGCATGTTGTTTGGGGCATTAGTCAAGTGCGTCTTCGTTATGCAACTTAATCCTGGTGCCCTTTGTTCAAACGATTTGACTGCTGTCAAGTACTCTTCCATTGTGAACGGCATTCCTTCTTCCGATTGACTTCGTCAATCTGTGCGTATGGTTGATATTGTTTTGTTTAGTCTCAATTGTTTGAGCTATTTCCTCTTCGAAATCTCTATCGACGTCAAGGTTCTGTTCTGGTAAAATCGAAAATATTTGTTCCCAGTGCCTTCTAAAGTTATCTTGTAGTTCTGTGATATTATGGTCACGGGTGCCCAAAAATATTTTACAATTGTAACTAAAGGTTTTATGAAAATGTAACCACTCTTGTGATATTGAATTTAGGACTAAAATAATTAATGCTCTAATGTATTTGTCATATTATTTTTTAAAACGTCTTCTTCATTTCTTCTTGCCTATTTTTATACCAATACCAATGCTTTTCACTTAATTTCTTTCAAAGGTCTTGTGCTGGATTCCAATTTGTGCAGTTGAATCCGCGAACCAGTGAATTAGAATACATCAATGCATTAACTGTCTTTTATTTAAACTTGAGCCATTCTTTACTTTCATGTTATTTAAACGGGGAAATATCCTTTCTGCAGCTGCTAAGGAGTGTGTTAAAGACATGTGAAACATAAATTTAGTTAACAATGAATAGCGGGTTAGATCTTGCATTTTTCGAAAATATTAGGATGCCAAAACTTTCTGGTTCTCTTTCTTTGAAAAAAGTTTTTTTTTTAATGAGTCATTTCTTTCCATTCATTATTGGTGTTTTCATATTGATCTGTATTGAAAAGATTTGAAAACTTCATTGCTAAAATAATGATTGACGTTGGTTTTCCTTCAGAAATATTGGCTGGATATAATGCTTCTAACTTATTTAAATCAGAAAGTAACTTCGAAGAGAGAAAGCAATTCATCATTTCTTCGAAACACACGCTTAAATGTTAACGTATTAACTATAAACTTGAAATTCTTTTTGGCAAATAATTTCTGAGTTTGGTATTTAAAAGCTGTCAGGAAAGGTATAATAAACATTTTCCTGTTTATTGTAATTTTCTGAATAGTTGATATATATATATATATATATATATATATCCTCAATTCAAATGCCTATGATAATTTCTTGATTTATAACTTGCCTAAAATAGCTCTCATTTCACTTGTTTAAAATATTTTAATTTGTGATTCAGCCAGAGTTAGAAGGGAGTATCCGCCGCCTGCCCGCCACATCAGTATCCACTGCCTGCCCGCGCCATTAGTATCTGCCGCCTGCTCGCTTCCGTCAGGACCTGCCGCCTGCACGTCCCCGTTCGTATATGCTATTCACATCCCGTCGGACTATGCCCAATTCCTCGCAGAGACCCTCAATCTCCGTATATTCTCGTTTAATTAGCGTGGGTCTATCCTGTACTCGTTGTTATCCGCTCCTCGAATGCTAGGCGCCTAGTCTCGATTCGGTTTTCTAAACTCTAAGGCAGGTCTAAGTTCATACCGTTAGTAGTCATTATCAAGAGACTATTATTTTCAATTTCCGCCAAGGCAAGGATTACTCCCTAGGACCAAACTTTAAGATAATAGCAACGCACAGCACTCCTGTGCAAGTGCTCCCCACCCATTTCCAAGTGTAAGCCTCCTTTATCAGCTTCTTGTACGTTCAAGGTCATTCGAGCGACCCTTCTTCGATCAGTATTGTTCGTTCGTGTGTACGACGACCGTCCCCGCCAAGTCCCCACAATTTAAGAGGTTGAAACTCGTGTACGCCTAATTAGATCCTGAAATTCCTCTGATATTCCTGTAGCCATTGGAATCTCATCCTCTAAACTAGCTGTGGTGAAAAATAACAAAAATAGACATCTAGACGAGCTACGATGAAGAATCTAAGTGTGGCTAATTTTTGTAAAACTTTGAAATTCTTTATAGTCCAAAAACCTCTTTGGGCTTACTAAGTCTTCTAGTTGACCAGGCAATTAAAGACAGGTTTTGGAATAAAACAGGGTTAAACATATAAAAAGGACTTTTCTCTTTAAGTAGTTTCTGAACCTCACCTTTGGTCATCATCATATCAGTGGCATTATCACTGGCAAAAACCAATAGAATTTGTCCAAAGTCTTTTTTAAATTTCTTGATCATATTATGTGGCGAACAAAACAAATTATTTCAGTGTGGATAAATCAGTGACTTCATCAATTATAAGTGAAAACTTTGTTGTTTTTATCCTGGAAAATATATAAATCAAAGCAACATCTGAATCTGGAATTAAATTGGTAAGAAGACCTCGTAAATGGTCTAAAAGAGAAATAGGCAAATTGTGTTCACCAATGAATGCACAAAATTTAAGCGCAGCACCTGCAACCTTCTGGTTCTAAAAGGTAAGTTGTAATGAAATAAAATTACTTACCTTTGCATAACTTTTTATTACCTTTACATATGCTCATTTTATCCTTTTCTGTGATTACCTGTCTTTCTCTATTTGTAAAGGCACCTTAAATTTCTACAGTGCCTAATATGAAAAGTCCTTTGTTACCGTTATATTTACTTATTTCCAGCAAAAAGAAAATCTTTTATTATTCGCGATGCTATGTTACTTACAAGTTTTATTTCAGTGACCTTTCGTTTCTTCTTCTTTTAGGGGTGCGGCATTTAACTCTATTATAAGTATGGTCATCACTCTCACTCCTTCTATTCAAATGGGTTGATAAAATTTTAAACATTTAAAAAAATTAATATCAATTGGCACATAAGAATAAGAAATTCCAATAATGTGGGTGGGAAGAGGGAAATGGTACATTATGCATTTTGCAACTAAAGTGAATTGACAAATAAGAGACTAGTTTGCAAAATCGCTCACCGTAGATATTCTTTACACCCATGTTTAAGGGACAGTTCCTTCATTTGAAAGGACATACTTATTATCAGCCAATTATAATTCACGATAAGAAGTTTTAATTTTATTAAATAAGATATGATTGTTTTTAGAAACCGAACCAGAGGAATAGAATTACTAATAATTTTGTTAAAATTAAGTTTATTTTTAAAAATAGTATCCTAATATTTTACACGAATTGTAATTATTGTGAACTTTTAAAGAAATGAGCAAAATTTAACCAAATGATAAAATTGTAACTATTTCGGCAGGTCTGATTATGCTACCCACCATAAGAATTAGGCCACAGAAAATGCTTTCATTTATTAATGACGTCTCAGAGGACTTATCTAAATTCCGAGATGAAAGTGAACTACAATCAGATTATTCAAATTCTTTTGTGCCTGCTGGATTAGAATCAATAGTTTCCAGTCTGTGAAATTTCAAAAGCTATATTTCTGTATTTGAGTAGAAAATATTTATTTTATCCTAGCTGATTTGGCAATAGCATCAAAAAGTGTCCTGTGACTAAGACGAGGGATAGTTTATAATTTTCTCTATAAAATAGAGTTTTGTGCAATTAACTTACCAAACTTTATCAACATTTGCTTTAATTGCTAGATCAGATGACAATTATTCGAACAAAATAACTCTTTTTTTCATACAGTTCTGCAGCCTACATCAAGATATGTAGCAAATAGTTTTTCGTTAAAATATTTTTACTATGCGGTAATATGCATGAAAGGTTCATTAGTTTACAGTAGGAGTCCTGAACTAGTATCTCCATCAGAATTTTTGGACAGTCCTTGAGAGACAGATTTAGAAGGATTGAATCCTTGTTTTAGTCAAAAGGTTATTATATATGTAGGTATGGATATTGTAGAAATTGGTGTTGAGGGAAGGAGAAATAATTATTTGCTGTAGTTCATATAAGTTAGAAAGTGTAAGGCGAGTCTTATTAAGGAAGACATAATGATTTTAATTATTTTATATATGATTTCTTAAATGGTGAAGTATACGGAAATGTGAAACAAATGTTTTAATAGGAAGTGGTATTTTTATTTAAATCTTATATTAAAGAATATGACAGATGAGGTTGCGAGTATTATTTTGGTAATATATATGTGCGATTTCGAGATGCAATGAACATAATTTCCTTTGTTTTTCACAGAGGAAAGCTTGGTGTCATTGAGGAGTCTCTCCGAATGTACCGGATGCAAAATCAATGGGGCGAGAGATTGCTATCCTAACTTCGTTGAGTGCAGCTTATCTAAAATAAAAATTCCATGAAGAAATTATCCTATTACATGACTTAATCAGTATCTTATTTTTGGGGAACGGTCTAACGAAATCTTTATATTTTTTTCTATAACATTCTTTAAGAGAACGAGTCAATTTTGGTGCCTCACCGTAGACAACATCGAATCGTTGATTTATTCTTGAATTTTTCTCTCAGTTCGTATAACCTTCCAAAAGTTGATTTAACTTCGAAGTTTATATTCTCACATTAAGGAATAAACGCAGTTTTCCGCCAATTGCTATAAGGAGAAAACACCAAACGATTCAGTCTTTTTCATTAACTTCACTATCCATTCCACTAACTTCACCTACATAATTAATTCCGCAATGTTTTCGAGGCTAACAATCACTAATAAATATTTTCAATGTAACTGCAATGACATATGAACCAGCGAGTGAGTGGTGTCAATGACACAAACCAATTGACGCTCCGTGGACGAGATTACAGCGATTTTAGCAAATTCATCTAAACTTTCTGAAGTAAAGTTTGTGACGTAGAAGATCTAGAATTTGACGTACCCTTTGCTCCTTTTACTTTCTCTCTACTTAACTATGCTTTTTTTTTTAATCAAATTTTTCAAAATTTACAGCTCGCGTCCATCTCCGCCGGATAAGGATATCAGGTAAAACACACCTGTACAGCAAAGAAAAGAGACAACTAATAACCAGAATCATCATTGAGTTTCTGTTTATTATTGCTAACGTAGTAAACGCAGCAAACCCCTTTGCACCTGATTTGTTAACAAAAATATTTTGGCCCTGCCTCCCCGCTGCTTATGTTTATTAGTCGCCTGAGTTGAAAGGGTGATTGTGTTTTCTCGATATTTGATCATATAAATAATCTGTATAAAATGATCAGCCTGTCACTATTCGCTGGGTCTGCTTCCTCTTCACTTTAATCGAGATTTGATAATCCATTTTTTGTTGGTCTTTCATCTCTAATGTATTTAATACTCTAAAAATGTTGTAGTCTTAAAAAGCTCCATGAACAAACGAATATTGTATCGTCTGTTTTTTCATTTATTAGTGATTCTGATAATTATATCTTGCCCAAAATATGCCTTTCTTCCCATTTTTTTTAAAACCAGGTCTAAATTATTCCTACCCAAATTGAATAAAAGTAATGTAGGTTTGTTAGCGTAAACTTGGCAATGGGCAAAGAGAGTATGAAATAATTTTCCACTCTCCCAAGGAAGACAGAATTCTTCCGTCACCAATTCCAAGGCATTTCAATCACTACCTTATCCAGAAATGTTTCCCTATTCTTCTTTTAACCAATTTTATTTGTATCCCTTCAATGTAGTACGTTTCCTCAGTGTCGACTTCATTCAATCGAATTGGAACAGATGACTAAGGTTAACGCCTTACCCCTCTGATCTACGCTGCTCCAAATAATCACCAAATGGACTCTTGTCGATCTTTTTCCATATCCTCTCCTCTGGCCTTATTGTCATTGTTCCCATCTCGCCATATACTTTTTCCGCTCCGAAGGCATGCTCTCTCGTAGAGCAAATAAAGCCAAAAGTGACTGTCAAAATATAATAGGGCTGCTCTTAGTAGTGTAATTATTATGGTTACAGCTTACCATCGCATAATCCACTGTTTTTCACCCCGACACAACCCTTCAGGAGTCTTAGCTTGAAGCCCAGACCGGCCTTAAGCATGCCGATAAAAAAAGGTTCAATACACACAAACCCTATCTTTCTTGTTCGACTCTCTTTCTCACGACCCCTACCGATTCTTTGACATTTAATTTTACAAGATATTTCATACCCAAGCTGCCTATGGAATATCGCTCAACAACCCAGAAGCAAGAAACGAATCCCGAAAACCCAGCCAGCTACTATCCGCCTTGATCAAAAAAGGTTCTTAAGTGCCATGCTCATTTTTTTATCGTCCACATAGACTACCGTAGCTGTAACTTTCGCTGAATCCTATGTTTCCACTCTTTCTCCTCTTCCAGTTGTTCAAAACAATGCAGGCTACTTTCTTCTCCGCTATGGTCCTTTCTCGCAATCCTCAACTTACTGAGACGTTAGACACAACTGCATCATCCGAAACATCTTCCCCATTGAAACTATCCTGTCCTCTGAGAGATCTACCTTCCGGCTCTGATCAATTAGTACTTGTTCTCTGTAGTCACATTTACTTCATCTAGAGTCCCTCCTTCTCGGATTTTTCTCTTATAAAAGCGAGCGGGTACCTATCGCCAGTGGTAAATTTTACTCTTGATTAAATTTGTTATGCACACTAACTTATTCTGAATATAAAAGACTGAGTACAATTACAAAACATTTCTTATTAACATTTTACATAACTCTTAAAATTTTCAGTTCTAAAATCTACTCAATAAATTTAAGGTTTGAAGTCTATCATACACCATGAAGGCATAATTTTTCTGTTAACGTGGCCAGTTATTGGGAAGCTTTACTATTTTTTTATAAAATATTTTATGGTTAACAAAGCAATTTTATTTCATATATATTTAAATTATATAAATTATAAATATTTAAAATTTGTCTTAGAAATTAAAAGAATATCACCCTAATAAGAAGGAAGCTTGAAAGTAAAAATGAAACCTTTACACTCATTTCAAAATTGGCTTGAATGGTTTATGACACTAAATTCAAAAGAGTGTTATACTATTTGTTTTTGGGTTTAGATATTTACGTATATTTTAGTTTAGAGTAATTTTTAAATCAAATTGTGAAAAGTACTTTAAGATTGCCATTTATGCAATCCCTAAGCTTTGAACTTATTTATCTTATACGCGAAAAATTTCACTTCTATTTAAATCAATTTATGCTGTAAAAAACTCTTAATTCATTAGATTTTGTCATTTTCATTTTTTACTCAAATATATTTTAACATTTTTCATAGCTTAATAAGTTAATTATGTCAATAAATATTCGATTAAAAATAATTATTTGACTTTATTCAACAAAAGTCAAAATGTAAAGATGAAAAAGAGGAGTGGCCTCGCCACTTCACCTTGCATGAGGAGCTTTTAAAATATTTAGTCCTATTTTCTGAATTTAAGTTTTAACAAGTCAAACATTTATTTAGGTTCGAGGCTCCATCTCTTCATTATTTCTTTAGAATTTAACTTTTTTTAACTCATTCATTTTTCATATTTTCCTCATATAAAATAATATGCACTATTGAATTATTTTATTTTGCTAAATTTTCAGGCCAAACTTCATAATTAAATTATTAGTTCTGAGAATTAAAACTTTCTGCAAAATTATTTTAAATTTTCGCGTTATTTTATGAATATTAACTTCATTGCACACATGCGAAAATCTATATCTTCTCAGAATAGTAACAATCTACGAGTGTAAATATATATATTTATCGCTTTTCATGTAAATTGATTGGAGCATTAGTAAATAATCTAATAAAAACTGATATCAATTCAAACGATTTAGGTAAAATTACTATAGATTATTAACTCAGTCTAGAGCAAATTTAAATGTCATTAGATTATTTCCCGTCATTTTCCAAAATCTCATCACCATTAGATTTTCAGGCAAATAAATTTATTTACGCAATTCAAGATCAATCAGGTTAATATAGGACAAGTAAAGCTTTTCGGCAAATAATCAGTCCTTTATAAGAGAAATTATAGGTAGGTGAATTTGGACTATTTTTTTAATCACTAATAGAAACGGAACACTTCAGACCTTGGCATTCTTTAAATTATTAGTATTGAAAAGATATGTTGGGAAAAGATGTGTTCACTCTTCATTCACTACCAGCTTATTTGAATAAATATGCTTAGAAAATAAAAGCATTTATTAGATTTCCTAATAAATGAATATGACGAAAGCAAAATTTTATCCTTAAAATTTGGTAAATTTTTAGTTTCCTGTATTGAGTGCATAAAAAAAGAAGATTTAGGTAGGAATAAAAGGGTTAACTAGTTATTCATTATGAATCTCTAATAAAACAGTTTTATAGGATACTAAAGTCATTGTGTATCGGGGTTAATGCTTCGTGAAATTACTCTAAACATCTTTAATGCTGATTCAATATTCATTACACAATTAGGAACAAAATTGTTTAATCAAAAGTTTATTAGTCCTATAGTAGCTGATGCTAGTACAGAAAGCTTTGTTCCTATCAATCAAGAGGCAATATTTACTCTTTATCAATAACCTTTCGATAACTGTATTAAAATCCATTTAACTCGTCAAAACTAATTTCCTTTACATTTTAAATTCACATCGCGTTTTTTAATTGACAGGTAAAACGGAAATAATTAAATAAAAATTGCGCATTTTTACCTAGTCGGATTAAATGAATGCAAAAAGAAGCAGATAACTTTCGTCTCAAAACAGAATATTTCAGTCCAGATAAATGATATGTTATATAGTTTAAGTTTCAATGGTATAAAGAAGGGATACAGGTTATATAAAAAAATTAGGAGTACTATAATTATTCTTAAAAAAACAACAATATCGAATAAAAACGCTTTCTAATTGGTGCTAATCAATCGTTTCAAATTCCACGCCCCTCTTTATCTATCTATAATTTATAAATTCATTATTTTGTATAATCAATAACTACAAGCTTTTATTATATCATTTGAGTAAAATACTTACTCGTAAATATGAAAAAGCAATCATTTTATAAAATATAAATGCTTCCGAGCTCAAATTGAGTATATAATTAAAAGAGCTACAGAATCAGTAAGGATAGTAAATGACTTACCTTTTTAAGGCAAATGGTTCTCAAATATAAATATATTTAAAAGTTGAGTACTTAAATAAATAGCTAAATTTCGTACTATTTTAATAAGATTCTTTGCCAATCTCACTATTTTTAATAAGATTTTTTGCCAATCTCATGTGATAATTATTATTTTGAGAATCTTGTTATCCTTATCAGATGTTTTAACCAACTCACTCAACATTTGACCAATAATTTACTATTATATCTATGGACAGAACTTTAAACCAAAGATTAATTATAAAAATAGCGTGATTCTCTTCATTGTACTTTATAAAAATCCTCTTATAAAGTATGCATAAACCTTTATATTTATAGGTAAATTAATGATTCTAGCTAGCTGCCTAAAATGTAAATATACTTAATATAAATAAATATACATTGAGATTTCTCTAAAATATTATCAAACTATAACATGCATACAAAAAAGAAAGGCTTTATTTAATTAGTAAGTTTAATAAAATGATTTTTAGAGATGGAGTGTAAATAAACTAAGACCATAAAATTGCGAGGAGATGAAAGAGAATTTAGGTTTGATAAAACGCCTGAAAATTAAAACAGGTGATTTTTAAAGGGAAAAATCGACCATTAGTAAAGAGAAGAAAAGGCGAGGGGCCAAAAATTTCCCAAACTTGTACATGAAGGACAGGCCCCCACAAAAGAATCACGTGGTCTCCTTGTAATTATTTCTATTTCAAGGTACCATAATTATTAATCTCTTAGCAACGAGCTGTGTTCAAGTTGCTCTATGATTAGGTCGTGCTTCATAGCGTTGGTAGATAACTTAAATAGCTCTTGTCCAAAGGTATGCAGAACTGCATCTGCAATTCTTGCACATGGTCAAAGAATAGTGTGATCTAGCTCTGTAGACTTCAGAAAAGGTATAATTAGATAATGGTCATGGCGATAAAGCCACAGTCAATGGTAAGCTCGCTATGTGTGGAGGGTGCATGAACTAACACGGGAATGTAATTTCACAGAAGAAGAAAGACAAATAACAACAATGAAGAAGCCTTAACGTTGGGATTATAAAATTGTGGACGAATTCAAACTTGATCTGCTACAATATAATAATACTTAAAACAAAACAAGATTTATTTCAATCTCTTAGATTAAGTAAGCGATGGAATCGATTCTTAATCTCATGTCCTATAGTAGAAGCAAAAACGATAGCAGATGAATGCTCTTCTGAATAAGCAAGTTCATTCTGGAAAAAAATACTTTCGCAATAGAAAGGAGTCGATTTAGCAAACACATCACTTGAGCCAGAGAAGTAACTGTTTCGTAAAATACTAATGCTCACCTGATAACTACGATTATATTGCCGGCTAAGTAATCAAAATTCCATCTTCATGCATAATAAGATAAAGGAAATTTTCAGAAAAAGGCGTTTATAGAAACTTCAAGACTTAAACCTAAATTCTGCATAAATATTCCATATTAAATAATTATATAAGCAAACTGAAGAGTAACAAGAAAGCCCGCCTTTTCCAAACGTCAGAAGCATGACCTATGTTGCAATGTTAAAGAAAGTGAAAAGTGATGCAGATTTGGCATCCTGATCTATTTTTAATAACAGAAAAATCCCCCCTAAATATCGTAGCAAAAAAATAAATGTATTAACAATTTTAAAATATCAACAAAATTATAGCTATATCTCTGACGATCTAAGAGTAATTTGTTTTGGGTGTTGCAAGTACTGTAGTTGGTCTCATTCTCATCGGCGCACCTGACCGATTAATTCATATGCTTAAAATCCTAGGAATTAGGATGCCAGAAAGTGGCACTGTTTAAATCGCAGCAATTCTCCGAAATCACTTTTAAATCTTTTTGGAGGTATGGCTTTTCTAACAGCAGATCTTACCAGTCATGTTTTGCTCACAGATTTTAGCAGCAAAATCTAGCCCTCTGACTTGTAATCAAGACCCTTTTCAAAGACTTATGGCAGTTTGACGTCATACTGACTGGAGACAAACACAAATACCATTACTGTTTCGGAAGAACTCGGGCTTCTTGATACATAGAACGTCTCATGTATTATAAGGAAGCCACCTGTTGTTCTAGTTTTGGAAGAACGGATCATGGGTAAAGTTCCTTTTGTCTAAGAAAAAGCATCTCGCCCCCTACTCAAATTGATGCCTCAGCACCTCAGCTTTTTAAAGGGCTTTCTTGACTTCGTCAAGCGGTTCTCGTTTGAGTTGTATGTCAGAATTTGTCTCTTGCACCTCGTTTAGATTGGTAGCAAATTGTTCATTAAGAGCTATCTCTATGATGGTAACTACAACACCCATCTCTCTGATCAAATCCTGGATTTCTTTGTTCGGGTATTCCATCACCTTCTCTAGCATGTGATGAATTAATTGCGATGTACGAACAAAGTCAGAACGCCTGTAGTTTTGCTTTCTTTTGTCTACGGCTTCGTAGTCTTCTTTTGTATTTGTTAATAACACGACTTACAAGCTATTTAGAGGGAATTGAGTAGCAGTCATAACGTCTGTATTTTGATGACCTGCGCGAATCATCTATTCCTACATTTCATTGACTTTTTCTCATCTAAAATTTACTCTTTATGCTCTCTAATGGCGTTAACTGTTTATCGACCAGTTAAAGTGTTCCTGAAAAAAAGACATAAATAATCGTCAAATTAAACCCAAACCCCCCTGTATAATCATCTTTTCGTGGCTATATTCACACACTCCACAAAACCCTAATAAATCAGTTAATTCCTCTTTGAAATATCATCATTGAGATACAGCTTTTAGATTTGAATCCGCCCGCAAATCTGATCGACTTGTTCATCAGTCAAAATACATCCCTCCGTGAATTTCAGCAAATTCCACGAATAACACTTTGACTATTTTATATATAGTATTAATTGAATAGTAATAAAAAATCCCCACCCTGTTCAGAATCCTTCTCAATATCTAATTTACTCTTCGGTGCCATAAGCCCTACCAAGATTTCATCAAAATCCCTTCATAATTTTCAGGTTAAATATTATTTTAGTAAATTTTCTTAAATTAATCAGTTTAAGAATGAAAAGAAGTCAAGTCCTCTTTAAATTAAAGCCTATAAACAGATCTGGTAAGCGAATTTTATTACTAGATTGATAACTTTTATTCCAAAGGTCTTTCATATAATCATATTATTTCTGATATAAAAATATTCGTTTTTATCTTTTATTTCGCCTGCATCACGACAATTCGACAACATAAAAGCCAATCCTAAACAATTCCGTTCAATTACATTCCATGCACTGAATATAATGGGCTTTTTTTTATTTGTGTGCACTATATTATTCATGCAACACGCATATGTACTGCAACTCCAATCTGGTAATGAATGACAGCATATGTCTGGCAGCTCTGCTCTTCAAATACTTGTCAATTTGTAGTTATTCTAATTTCATTTCATCAAAGTTGCATGATATTAGATTCCAGAAATGGAAAAGAAATTCTTTTAGAAATGGAACTTTATTTATCACCGGAATAACAAAATGCAGACCTAAATTCATAAAAGCATACACCTAGGAAGTCTTTTCTAGAAAAAATGGTCACTTTTGGGCTTGGTATTGTATCATCTAGAAATAATGTGAATTTTCATTTGTATTTCGAATACTTCTGTTTTGCAGGGTCAGCTTACAAAGGTCACAGAGAGGTAGCACACAACCTGTGTAAAGGTTGTTTTTTCAAACATTGAACAAAAGTCCATTTAAAGTCAACCCCTACCTAGTTTAATTATAGTCAAAGATCTTGAAAACATAAATGAATGAAAATTAGCCGAAGAGCCAACACAATCAGATATCAAAACTTTAGACGGGAGACTCGAATTGAGGTCAACATCAGCCAATTCTTTACCAGGATTAATTTTCTTTCTTCTCGATATTTCTCTTATATTGCAAAGCAGTCCATGTTTTTACCATATCAGAGTGGGATAGATTATCATGAAGAATTTTAATATTTGCATGATGTAAATGCCTTGCAAATGCCTTTTAGAAGTGCGAATACAGTATTTCTACCGCTTAGCATTTATCGTTCTTGCTCCTTATGTGTAAATGAACACAAGCTTTTTTATTAAAAATGACATCATTTTAGCAACTTCGTGTGCATTTTAGTAGTTCATTGCTTGCCACTAATCTTTAATAGTGCTTGCCTAAATAATCCCTATGAACTTCCTACA
This sequence comes from Ceratothoa steindachneri, assembly GCA_963969495.1. Classification (NCBI taxonomy): domain Eukaryota; kingdom Metazoa; phylum Arthropoda; class Malacostraca; order Isopoda; family Cymothoidae; genus Ceratothoa; species Ceratothoa steindachneri. Next base: position 24,545,562 of record OZ018321.1, on the reverse strand, counting down.
ACAGAGATCAGTCTTATAGGCCGGTATTTAACTTCACAGCCACGATGACTATTCTTTTCGATGGGAATCACTTTAACCATTCACCACTTGCTCAGATACATTAAAGATCTCTAAGCGATGATAAGCTAGCTCGTCATTGACCTTACACAGGATCCTCTGGATGTAAATATCTGTTCACTGCGATGAATAAGGATTTATCTTATGCCGCCATACTGCTATTTCTGCAGCGTTTGCCCATTTCTCACTCAGTGTGTCTATTTCTACTAGTATCATCGTGGATTCAATATATCACCGTAACTCTTTCTCGTAAACAACAAGAAAATATACAAAATCGTTAAGGGAGTTATCCATATCAAAACCTGACCTTGCATTATAGTCTTTCTGTCCGTAAATAGAGTATAGACTTTTGCACAATCTTCGTAGTACTAAACTACGCAAGGAAATATTCTAAATTCCATTTGCTAACAGACGCCACAGAAAATCTTTCTCACACTTAGCCATCTGAAAATAGACATTTTATCCTCTTATATAAGCAACATATCTCTACGTCATGAGTAAAGCGACTCCGTTTACATCTACTGTATCCTTGCTTCCTGCAGGAAATTGCATTGGAACTTAGCCAATTGAATTTTTTTTTTCTATAGGTTTCGCAAAATTTGTTGGCGGGCGTAAACTAAAAAAATATGAAGGAATTTTTAAAACATTATTTAAACCCCAACCTTGTGAAATTGTGGACGAGGTCCTTCTATAAGCCCGATGGCACCAGGGGTAGTCTCACTTTGTTAGTAAGATACATGTAGAGTGTTAGTATTGATTTTTCCCTACAGAAAAATAACAAGGATGTCTTCATGGCCCAAGGTTTTCAACCAGTTGTTTACCGGGGTGTTTAGAATTAAGAATACTTTAGCAGGTTTATCGATGGAAGATTGATATACTGTTCTCCAAAAAGGAGAAGGAGAATTAGAAATCATCGTTGAGAGTAGCTACGTGAAAGTGAAGGAATTTTGGCACAGTTGCCTGGAAGTAGTCACGTTCTACCACTTCTTCAGGGGGTAGAAAAAAGTGGCGACAGTCCTCTGTAATTCTAAACCTAATTTAGCAAAGGGGGTTATTAAAAGTCGAGATTAAGCTACCCTTCTTCCTCCTCAAGGCTGCACGATCCCAACTAAGCAGCACCAGCCAAAGAATTCGGGACAGGAAAAAGGGACGTTTCTTGGGTGTTGTCAATTATCTCCAGTAGGTACTTAAAAGGGAAAATAAAACAGCGTATTCCGCGAGCAATAACCTTTAGATGACAACTTTGAATAGTATAGTTGTATTACACAGACGATATTTTTCCCCAAAAAAATCCCTCTGATACTGCGATACTGTAAATTATAAGTAGTCTATATTATATGTGATCTAGGGGACGACTAAAATCTTTCCGTTTGCGTGTTTACGATTTCGTTATTTGCGCAAACTAAAGAACCAGACGGGCGTTCTCTTCTCAATTCATTGAAGTTGTTGGGGTTGAATATTCTCTTCGGAATGTATGAAGACTATGGGAAAGAGCTCATTGTTAAAGTTGCATACCAATGGCCCAGTTTATTCCGCTAAACTATCCCCATTGTATTGATGCCATCAATACATTTTCTGTACTTTCCTAATAGGAGCCAATCGCGTGACTCACCGTCATAGAATGAAGGAATCCTCTAAACCTTACTGCGATGATTGCATGTTAGTCGATCGTTCTAGGCACTTTATTGGTTGAATCTCATCATCTGCGGCGAAGCTTTATGCAAAATACCTAACTCTGACAATATGGTTTGCTACGGCCTCTCCTTGTTGGAGTGTGCTGTTTATTACGTCGTTGCCTGTTTATTTTAGTTTTATAGGAGGCAAGCCTCTTCCTTCTTATTTATATTTTATAATATTTAATTCATAATTGTGTGTTTTAAAGGGGGGAGGGGATGCAGACTACTCTTAATGGAAGAGAGAAAACCTCTTAATGTGTGTGGATTTGATTGTTAATGAAAATATTCTCGTTTATTGTTGTGGGTGTGATTATTATTGCTTATTTATATAAATATTTTGTTTAATGTTCAATATTTCTTTTATGGCAACCTGATTATCGTTAAAGCACTTTAAAATAAAATAAAAAATTAATGACTTTAAATTCTCAGGGCGGAACATGCGCAATAATGACTGGTATGTATTTGACTGTGGATTGTGTAATTAAACTGCGCAAGAGTATCAAGCTATCGATATTAGTATATGAAAGTAATAATATTATGCAATAAGGTAGGAACTCGATTAAAATCTAGGGAAAAAGAGAACGAGCTAACCAACTTCAGGTGTAGTCTAAGTTTTCATGGATGAGGTGTGTGAAGGGACGTGTTTTGGGACCTTCTGTCTAGGATTCAGCCCTGAAAATGCAATGTTAACTACAGTCCTTAACACCCCATTCCAATGAAGGCAAATTGGCGTGCAAATAAAACATGTTTAGCTTAGTGTTTAATTCCTAGAAAAATCATAGTTCAATGTATCTTCATGATTAATATCTTAACTTGCACAGAGCATTATAGAATCTTCTTTACGACCTTAAAATGGTAATGAAGTTGAATTAGTTATAGACGATTATTTGCGCAATCACGCATAACGGTTCTTTTCCACTCTGAAGTCTTCTAATGATGTATTAATTGGGATTGGATTGGACTACTTAGGTAAATAGTCAGAGGATTGTTTGGTTAAGAGTCTTGATTCGTTATCACTTATTATCTACTAGAGAGAGATTTAACGTAGTTTTATGAGAAAAACAGTCATATGCAATAGCGAGAAAAGAAATATTATTTGGATGTGTAACGTGCATCACGAAAACCAGTAAAGCATGCTAATAAACTGAGCTACCTATGTTGTAGTATATCCTATATACAAATACATTGTAGCGAAGGTAGAGTGGCCCTAGCCCAATGTACATTAGCAACATAAATTTTCGATTAGAATAAGTCTATTATAATTTAAATTGGTCTTTAATCCTCAAACACTTTATTAGTGGCAAATAACATATTCTAATAGGAGGATAATAATAACAATAATAATGCTAATAAAATAGATACTATTAATAATAATTGATTTAATGCAAAAGGAATAATTGTGAAATCGAAAGGAGCTTGATGATAAAATCGCGATGGCCGAAACCGGTACACTGATATCGTCGGTGACCAGAAAATTCGGTCTGGGAAAATTCTGACTCGAAAATTCGGTATCGAAAAATTCGGTCTTCTCTTATAATGCTTTTATTTCCTTTAAATGATGGAATGCGTGTTAATCCTTCGGATCAAGCAAAGGTACCGAAAAAAAAATATAATTACAAACTTCCGTTTCTCATTTATTTTATATGAGCGTAGTAATCTTCTGGGTCGGTCAGTCCAGGTCAATCCCATTCTCATGGATTTATTTTTAAATTGTAGTAATCCTTCGGAACAGATAAGATAGAGGGTTTAACGTATCTCCCTCGGTTGGCTCTAGAATTAAAGCAATAAGAATCGCTCGAAATCAATCTCGTCCTATAAAAAGGGGATTCCGTTTATCTTCGGTCTTAAAAAAGTTATTTTTCATTGAACCGTCTACCCAGACCTCCCCCTCTCTCCCGACTTCCTCGCTCTCCCATCCAACCTCCTCACTCTCAGTTTATAATGCGTCTCTACTTAATGTTAGAAGCCTCGCTAATAAAGTGGAGTTCATTCACGATCTCCTAACTAATTTGCGTCTCCCTCCTTGGTCTAGGTGAAACTTGGCTTGATCAGAGTGATCGCTGCTTGTCGCTAGCGACCCCTGATGGCTACACCTACTCCCATATCCCTCGGAAAAAACGTGGTGGAGGGGTTGCTCTCATTCATAATGCCTCTCTTTCTCTGAATATCCTTCTATCCCTCCCTCTTCGTTACTTTGAGGCCCTTATTTCTGTCTCTAATTCTGTTCTCTCTCTAACAACTATTGTGCTCAACCGCCCCTCACTCCTCCCTTGATCTTTTTCTTGACGAATTTAGTAACCTTCTCGCAAGGTCCTCCCCATTAGGTTATTTTCTCGTCATGGGAGACTTCAACCTCTCTATCGCTAACCACATTCTATCTGCCTGTCTTGAGATCCTTGACCTCTTCTCCCTTACTCAACACGTTTCTTCCCCAACACACTCCCATGGTAACATTTTAGACTTTGTAATTTCCGAGTGTCAAATTTCCAACTTGACTACTTCAATTCTGTCTAATGCTATTTCTGACCGTTGCCTTATTAACTTCAATGTCTCAAACCCCATTTCTTTGCCCTCTCGGCCTCCTCTCATCCCAAAATCTTATCGATGGCTAGCCTCCATTGACATCCCATCCCTCCTTAATGATGTTGCCTCTAATTTACCCCCTCCCGACTCTCTCGCCTGCCCTGACCAAATTCTCTCATCCTTGGAGCAATCCCTCCTAACTTGCCCACTCCCCCATTATTACTCCTTCGTCCTTTCGCCATCACCCCGCCCCAAGGTACTCACTGGAACTCCTACGCTTGAGACAGTCGTTACGTGCCCATGAAAGAGCTCTTCGTAAAGCTCGCTCCCGTGGGCAAGATAAAAGTGCTCTTTCACTCACTTACCATTTGTGACATCTCTCTACTTGGCTAAACTGAAATCTGCTAGTAAAGCTCATTCGCATAAATTGCTAACCAACAATAAGTATGACCCACGTGCCGTTTTACACCTGCTCTCTTCTTTTCCTTCCTCACACCAAGTCCCTACCCCCATCAGCATCACCACCTTCTCGAAATTCTTCGTTGATAAGGTCATCAACCTTCGTGTCTCCCTCCCACGATTTCCTGAACAGGCCTTACACATTCTCCCTGATCCTCCCCCTCCCCCGGCCGCTCAACGTATTTCTGCCGTGACTGCTTCTGAGTTATCTGCCTTACGCTCGCTCTCTAAAAAATCTGGCTCCTCTTGTGACTCGTTGTCTACCCAAGCTATTAATCAAAATATTGCCTGTCATACTCCCAATGCTCCTCTACCTGTTTAATACCTCCCTTGCTACTGGTGTTGTCCTTTCTTCCTTCAAATGTGTGTAAATCCGTTCGATCCTTAAAAAGTCGAAGCTCTAACCCTTCTGACCTAGCTTTCACCGGATCTTGCAACTTCCTGTCCTCTCTAAGGTCTTTGAGAGAGTAGTTGTTTCGCGCATTAATTCCCATAGCATTGCCTGTAATATTGATGAGACTTACCAATCAGGTTTTAAAGCTGTGCACTCTACCGAAACCACTCTACTCAATGATAGTGATTGCTTATGTAGAGCTGCTGACCGGGGTTGTGCCTCCATCCCAATTCTACTTGACGTCTCCTCTGCCTTTGATATTATTGACTATTCCTTTTTTCTTGATCGCCTCCACTCTTTCCTTTGTTTTTCCGGTGCTGCTCTTAAGTGGTTTCGCTTTTACCTTTCGTTTCGCACCGAATCTATAGTAATAAACGATGTCTCCTCTGACCCTAGTTCCATTCACTTTGGTATCCCTCAAGGCTCTGTTCTCAGCCCTATCCTCTTTTGTATCTACTTATTCCCTCTGAGCGACCTCCTACGTAATCTCGGTCTATCCTTCCACCTCTATGCTGATGACACTCAAATCTTTATTTCATCTTCCATCTCGACCATTGCCTACTCAAACTATGACCTCCTATCTGCCTATTCTTTAATCTCGGACTGGCTATCAACTAACTTCTTCAAACTTTACTACTCCAAAACTGAAGTTTTTCTGGTTAGTAGCCCCGCTCTAGTATACAAAGTTAAATCCCTCTTTCCCTCCCTGCATCTGGGTGGAAACTCTGTCTCTTTCTCTGACTCTGTTAGAAATGTGGGTGTTGTATTTGATGAGCATCTCTCCTTCAAGCCCCACATCGACAATATTAGTACGAGTAAATCTTCCCTTCGTTTCCTCCATAATTTCTCTCGCATTCGCTCTAAATTCTATCGCCAAAGTCTTGACACTGCTGTCCACGCCTTCATTACCTCCTGCCGTGATTACTGTAGCTCTCTTCTTGTAAATCTACTATCTTCCTCTCTACTTCCCCTTTGGTTAGTCCAGAACTACGCTGCCTGACTACTTCTCCATCGCTCTCGCTTCTCCACTTCTAATCCCTGTTTCAGGAACTACACTGGTTACCTGTCAGATATCGTTCTAATTTCAAGATTCTTCTCTTGACTTTCAAAGTCTTTCAACAAAAGGGCCAAACCTACCTTCCCTCTGCTCTTTCACAACGTCTCGCCCCTCGGGCCCTTCGGTCATCTAATGCTCTTCTCTTTAATGCTCCTCTCCTGAATACTCCTCGCTCGTCCCTCTGTTCAATGGGCGACCGCTCATTCTTACTCTGTGTCCCCAAACTTTAGGATGCTCTTCCAGCTGAAATTAGATCTGCTGCCTCACTAACCACTTTCAAGCGACTCCTGAAAACGCATCAGTTCAGGATTGCCTACTCACCACCTGATCTTAGCCTACAGCCGAATGTGCGCTCTGTTAAGGCCTCTGGCCTTGAAGAGGGCATTATAAGAAATTTATTATTATTATTATTTATTGTGTTCAGAATGCGATCATTAGGTCACTATTAAGCTATTTCTTGGAGAGCAGTGTCGTGCAAGTTCAACGTTCTGTAATTAATAAATTTCGCATTATCCATATTACGGCTGCTATGTATTTTAAAAGTGAGAATAAATAAAAGTTGATTGACGAACTGAATTACATTTATGATTTCCATATGCTTAGTGTTGATATGGTAAAGAATCTTTGGCGCTGTGATATGCGTAAAAAGAGTTATGCTCGCGTGCATACAGAGAACAAATCTGGTTATCTTGTAAGTATAAAAAGCTCAATAGTCATGAACATGAAGCTGATCCAAATGTACCTGAAGCAAGAATGGCCATTTCAGAATTAAAAACCAAAGTGAATAAGAGCGCTGCTTCAAGCACTAGAGCTCTCATTAGAGAAACAGTAAATGATGTTGGAGAATATGCAAAGTATGAAATGACAAATTTGCAAACTGTTTCGCGAAATATAACTAATTGGCGCAATATATATTTTTGGCGCACCTTTTTTGCCTCTTTCTTCGTACAGGATTTGAAATAGAAGATACTTTCACTAGCTTTCAGAGAGGTGCATCGCTCTTGAAAGCTAACAATGGTTCTAATGACTAAGGGAGTACTTTCATTTTTGCCTCAAATGAGGTCCTTGAAGATTTGAAGAATGCGTCACATTTATGATTGGATGACACTTTTGAATCAGCTTCATCTATATGCTATCAGTTGTTCACCATTAATGCAGTTTTAAACGATAAATTATTTATTTGTGCTTTTGCTTTTTTGCCTGACAAGACTGAAGCAACGTATGACAATTTTTTTAATGAGCTAGGAAAATATAAACCCACAAAAAGCAATGATTGATTTGGAAAAAGCACTTCAAAATAGTTACAGTCGTAATTTTACTGGTGCCAACAGCGTGAGTTGTCTATTCTTATTTAGTCAGAATGTTTATAAGAAAATAAGTCAACTGGGATTTAAGGGCCAATTCAGTACTGATAGCAACTTTGCGACTAAGATAAAAATGATCTATGCTTTTCAAAATTTACCAACTGAAGATGTTATTAGTTTCTATGAAGATTTAGGCGAGGATGCCAATATAATTTATAAGCTATTTTGAATTGAAATACATAGGCGAGAAGAGCCTTTGTATCCAATTAATTTTGGAAATGTCTGCCATCGAGTGATCCATGGATTGCTCAGAACAAACAATGATTTAGAAGGTTTCCACTCGGCTTTGAGAGCATCGGTTACCTGCAAGCATCTTAATATATTGAAGCTCATTGATGCTATCCGAAAGAAAGAAGAAATCAGACAAACGAAAATTATTCATATTGAAAGAGGAGATAATCCACAAAAGAAAAGGAAGTATGAGAAAATAGATGAGAAGTTATTAAAACTTGTATAATCTTACAATAAAAATAAAAATTAGCTTTTTAAAGGAATTTCTGATGTATGATAAATAACAAGTTTATTTATCTTGTTCTGTATAAGACTGAATTTTTCAAGACCAACTTTTCTTATAATTTCAAGGACTTCTTTTAATAAAAGCTCAGCTTAGAAAATAATTGTATTTTAATTGTTTCTACTCCGTTAGTTATGAGTTATTCTTTAACAATTATCATTTTTTTAATGTTATTCCATTTATGATTTTTTTTTCAGGTATTTAGGATATTAACTCCTCAAAATTTACGACTGAACTTTCTGGGACCAAATGTACCTAACAACGATATCGCCATGTTCTTCTTCATTGCCTCTCTACTACATCGGTGAGTGAAAATCTACGATTGTTTCCTAAGCACCGAAAGTGCCACCCAAAAATGTTGGATCACTTTTTTTACCCCGAATTTATTTTAGTAAAAGTAGCTAAGTTCCATGTTCCAAGAACAATCAGCAATAGTCGCTAGCTAGCATACTACAACACCGAAACTCTGCCTAAATTGCTATCAGAATCCCTACTTGTGCTCAAGCTCAGTCAAATATCCCAACGCTGAGGAAGGCCAGCTACTGTTTGTAACTTAAGAGTTCATTCATAAACGATCAAGTCGCTGTTAGATTAGTTTCTATAATCAACCCGCCACCTCACCATTGCTCTCCTCCCTCCCATATCTCGAATAGGTATCAAAACCTATCCTGAATAGCTTAAATCTTTGAGAAGATATGTGCATCAAAGTAAAGAGAAGTCACTTCGGTAATTTTTCATACCTTCGAGTCGAAAAGATAGTTTTATATCAGTTACTAGAAAACGAACGTAGGTATGGAAGAACACTCGTCCTCGAACAGGTGATACATTCAGTTACGCAACGTACTTTATGTGTGTACTGTTGCAAAGCTACTTATGTGGGTGAAAACGAGGCTTAAATCTTGGTTCTGGTTGTTTAGCATTGAGACCCATGGGACGTACTTAACATTAGCAACAATTAATTGAGTCATCAAACCTTCTAACTTTAATTGAAAAGTAGTTTCCACTGGTGTCCTTAAAGAGAGGAGAAGGAGAGGCAATTTGAGATATTGTCAGAAGATTGAAGGAGAATTGCTTGAAGAAAGCTCAGAAGAGTAAAGAAAGATTGACAGAAGTAACTTATGAGAATGAGAAAAATTTGAGGGCTGAGAAACTTATAAAAGCAAAGACATCCAATTCTATAAAGAGGAGAGAAGAGAGAGCGCCAAGTAAGAGAAATTTGAGCCTTATTAAGATCTGTTATACTAGTATTTTAAATTTTTTAGATAACATTGAGTATTGATTTCTGGTGTGAGATTCTTTTGTAAGATTATTCTTTTTAGTCTTTCCACAAGAAACTTCCCAATTGGAGCAAAGATAGAGTCTGCTCCCAATTCATTTTTGTTATTATTGGAACGTATACAAGAAAAAAAGTCTGATAACAAAATCTAATATACCCTCAATCCTTAAATTTTTTTCTAATTTTTCCGCTCCTGTTAGTGATTCTTCCTTTATGAAATGAAACAGTTTGATAAATCTAAACAATAATTTATTTGGTCAAAAGGTTTGCTAATGTTGACTTTAGTGCAATCCCATATAGGTAATCCTTTGGGTAGAAACTTAAAAGGAGTTTATTTTCCAAAAGTAAGTTCCGGACACGAATTTGAATTCAATTTTAGCAGATCTCTTAAAACAGTTTTCAGATAATCAAAGCCTACATAATAGCCCAAATTGTAAAGATCCCAAACCATTCGAATTCTCAAATTTACTGAATAACCCAAGTGCTTAGAGTCCATTAGTTTTTACGAATCCCAAGAGTTTTTAAGCCCTCTGAATTTTCAGTTTAGTAAAAATACCCCGATTAAAAAAGCATGCAGATTTGAAGAGTTATTACAGAATACTCTAGCGCGATGTTTCAAAAAGGCGAGAATGCCAGAGAATAATGTTTTCCATTTGTCAAAGAGGGCCAAATGGGAGTTTTCATCCATAGTCTATCTAATCCATTATCCAAGTGGACTCTTTGAATTGAACTTATTGAGATAGATAAGTAAATTTTACCCAAAGTGGAGCGATACATCACCCTGAATAAGTAGGAAAATTACAAGACAGTTTGGACTCTTGTTTTGAACGTAAAAGTCATGAGAAAGATGCATCAGCTGACAGCTTAGTAAGTGGTGTAATTTGTTGTGAACACAATAATCTAAAATTTGACACAATTCGGGTTTTATCATTGATAATTTCGCTGAGGGTTTTCCACTAGTTTACTATTTTTTTTCATTCGTACTCCTGTTGACTCATTTCAAAATTTTTCCCAGAGATATCTTAATTGTAAAAAGTATAAAATAAATGGATTACCTGTAAAATAAGATGTTTTTACTGCCTAATTTTCTATCTTTTTCAATTTCACATAGTTTTGCGCATATTGAGCGCCATCTGTTAAAACTCTTTATACTATTCACATTCGTATTCACATTTCCTCCGACTCATTTTTGTTAATTTATCTCACCTACGTTTAAAAGCGCACCTGATCATCTTAATTATATTACATAGTTTTGTAACTTGATTTGAAGATATTTAATTTTTCTCTAGGATTTTACACAATTAATTTTCTTCATTACTTACCTATTGGTCTGAATTCTTTAATATTTCGTGCGAAATTACTCACTTCCGGTCTCTTTCTCGCTCTTGTGTCGTTTAACTAAATGTGAACACATGTGCACCTACGTCAGCTTCAGTTGCTAGCCGAAAACTACTGAATCAATGTCGTCAGAGTTTTTTTTAGCATGTCTCTCTTCGAGGCGATTTGTTTCATTGTTTCGTCTTACTTGAGGATCTCTTGTTTCTCTTACAAGAAAAAAATTATCCTGCACGATTTTTGTCTTTATCCTTGCTTCCAGTTTTTTTATTTCAATGAATATTTATTATATATTATTAGTTCTTGACTTATCCTTAAAAATTGGTGCACTTTCTTTCTCTTTCCTTATATCAGGGTCTCATTTTCTCTAATTATTTATTTTCGTTCATTTGCCTTGATCCCAGTCTGACAGACTATAATTATTTCGTTAATTCTTTGCTTTCTATATATATTTTAAACGTTTGTATAATCCACTTCATTTCATTCATTTTCAACTATCTTCTAGCAAGGGAAATTTATTGTTACCGTTCGAGTATATTTTTTATTAACTCAGTAATTTAGCGACCTTGCCGCGGTCCATTTGATTTTAATTTTATTCAAGCATTTTTTGCTTCATGATATTTTTTGATTTACTTTTTATTTCGATCCAAACGTTGGTTCGCTTCGAACCAATTACCCTCTTTCCTTAATTTATCATGTTTGTCTATTATTTTTTTAGTTCAAAGCCGCTGAGATTGATTTTCAAAATTATTTTGTGGTTGTCTCTTCATTTTCTTCCTCCGAAGGAATTTTCACTTTTCATTGGTGAAATCTAATTCATACATATTAACCATATATACAATTACCTTAGTAACAAATATTCTCGTAAGATTTCATAATCACGAGCCTTCAATATTTGCATTTTCTGTCTTATTTGATTTATCATTTCTTTGGGGAGGAAACCTTTCATTTTGAAGTATCGTTTGCTTAGAGTATCTCTTAGAAGAAGTCTTTGCTTGGTTGAAATTCCTAACTTCTCTTCCTCAATTGAATTAAACATATTCTCCTCTTCGTTTGAACTACAGAAAACAAGAGATGTATGAATAGAAGGCCCCAACCCTGCCTGTCATATATCATATAGAAGTTCATTCACCTGTCCCATAGTGAGCCGTTTCTTTCTCATTTACTCATTCACATATGAGGGCCTGAATGAGTTTGCATACGATGTTACTCGCACTCGTTGATGCGCCATGCATGTCTATTTCCCTTCACTCCTCTATCTCTATATAGCCTCAAAATACTAAGTTAGAACCTCGTTTACATCATAATTGCTTCTTTTACAATGATTCATCTCTCAATCTACCTTTTCCACAACCAAATTCCCTTAAATTTTAGTTCATTTCCACTGCTTTCATTTGAGATTTTCTCTTTCCCTGGCAGACAATATTCTCACTTTCATTCACTCAGGATGGCACTGCCATAATTTCATGAGATATTTATATGCTGCCAATCATTTGCAATTATTTATCTCTCTCTCTCTCTCTCTCTCTCTCTATATATATATATATATATATATATATATATATATATATATATGCCAATAATTTTCAATACACAATTGTTAAATAAACCATCACACTTGTTCAAGTGCCATAATATAGGTCAAAATATAAACCATCTTAATCTATCCTGTATTTTGAACCCTCTAGTTACGCGCAGTTTTTCAAAGACAGGATCAATATTTCTAAATCCCATTTACTCGACTGAACTAAAACTAAGGTCATTAAATCTACGCCCCATTTTGTTTCTTTATTCTAATAAGAGAATGGTAATAATATTAACATAATAGATAGTACTTCTAATAATCGTACCACTGTAATAAGAATAATCTACATTGAAATGGCAGTCTGAAATCAATACGAGTTTGATGGTGAAATTGCGAAAGATGGGAATTTGTATGCTGTTATCGATTAATTCTTCCAGACTTCCCACGACAACGGTGAAGGAAATATTTGAATCTCTTCTTCTGCTCTGGGCTGGCCCCTATAATTCTTAGATCGTTCGCTTTCTCCACTTCCATATCGACAACGTTGGAATATAAATTTCTATGCTCCAGGAACAACAAAAATCAGATTCTGGCTAACAATCTAGGAAAAGTAAACACCTTCCTTGATTGCATAAAGAACACTTGAATATAATCCGAGGTCGGACAGATAACCAACCGCTAGAAAGACAAACTGTTTGCTCATTAATTCCCGAAATGTCATGTCCCGCGTTATATTACCTAAAACTCTCCTTTGTTCCCTTCACCATTCAATTACCCAAATATTTTGGTAATTTTTCTCAATAAAGAACTAGGAGCATAGCTGTTATAGAAGTATTGTCAGCAAGTGGTTCCTACTTCTGCTCTCTTAAGTTACTTTAATTGTGGACTCAAAGTAACAGTTTAATTTTATTTGTTTAATTAATAATTTACTTTGAAACCAAGAGTAGCTATTTTTTGGCTCAAAAACTTCATGTTAGCGTCTAATGTAAACCGAATACATAAAAGAGGAAATTCTAACTCTAAATAAAACACAGCATCACTCAAACAACAAAAAACTTCATGCCAAAGATTTCACATTAGAGAGTGAAATAGTTTTAGGGAAAATGTATCTGGGACTTCACCACGGATAGAGAATACAGTACCATCTCCTTTATCTTCACTACCACTTTACAGGTCTTTCCTTACAAACTGTGTTAATTTTATGCTTTGAGTTTGAGGGAACAAATCAACACTTTGCCTAAGATAATATTTTCCGTCTAAGTTATTCCTTCAAACGATGTGGTTCCTTGTTTTGTATCATGTCAATTCATCTAACCAGAGATAATATATGGTAGGAAATGTATGAATAGAAGCCCTCGATTTTGCTCCCTCATAAATCTCCTGCCTGCCATATATAATATAGAAGTTCATTCTCCTGTCCCATAGTGAACCGTTTCTTTCTCAATGAATCATTTACATATGTGGACCTGAAAGAGTTTGCTTATGATGTTACTCGCCCTCGTAAGTTCGCCATGCATGTCTACTTCCATTCACTCCTCTATCTCTATATAGCCTCAGAACACTAGTTAGAATTTCCTTTCATCGTAATTGCCTCTTTTACAATAAGTCATCTCTCAATCTGACTTTCTCACACCCAAATTTCCTTACACTTTTGTCCATTTCCACTCCTTTAAATCGAGGTCCTTCCTTCTTCCTGCATTAAATATTCTCATTTTCATTCACTCAGGTTGCCACTGCCATAGTTTCATGAGATTTATATGCTGCCAATCATTTGCAATTCTATGTATATATATGCCAATAATTTTCAATACACAATTCTTAATTAAACCATCACGCTTGTTCAAGTGCCATAATATAGGTCATAATATCACTTCTATAGACCAGCTTAATATATACTGTATTTTAAACCCTCTAGTTACCCGCAGTTTTTCCCAGAAAGGATCGGTATTTTCAAATCCTATTCACTTGACTATACTAATACTAGGTCATTAAACTTACGCCCCATTTTCTTTCTTCCATTTGAACCTCTCCCCGCGCTATATCCTCAAATAACTTGAACAGACTGAGACATCGCGCACCATTGCTTTAGCCCGTATCTCATACAAAAGCAATCGTGCTCTACCTTCTTACATAAGGCCATAAATTTTCCCTGTTGATATATCGTTCGCTTTGACTAGATTCATGAATCTAGTATGCAAACCTCTATCTTTCATCTTCTGCCTTCGCAGCTAGTTGTCTGTCAACAACTATTTTCTGATGAAAAAGATTTGACGGTCAATCCGGTCATCATCAAACAAAACATTTGCCTTATCAGCTTCGGTCAGGAATTCTCCAAGGTACGTTACATTTCCATGGCAAAAGCCCCTGCCTTTTCTTTATCATCCTTGGCTTTGTGGTTTCGAGTGCGAGAAGATGTCGGCGGTGTGGTTTGCGGCTGGTTACAGGCCCCCCTTTGCCGATTCTAAGCACATCTTGGTCACGATTGTCCTGCCCTTGATGAGAAAGATCAGAAGAAAGGCGGAATTTGACTTTTGAAGGGAATGTACTAAGCTCACATGGACAAGACCGGACAGGAATGTTTGAGGTCTAACATGAACCTTGGTTAAAGAAATTTTGGCCACCGCAGTGACTCGAACTCAATCGCCTCCACCTCAAAGTGCAGATGCGTGTCGATTACAAGGTCCGAAGGACCGCCAGAGCAGTATCGACGAGCTGAAGCATTCCTTGAATAGTGTAATGTGCCAGTAGTATCATTGAAGGGTTTAACACATTCAAACCAGTACACACACTAAAATGACATTGTACCTGAGTCTAAACCCCTCCCCCCACCCCTTTTTTTCCACCAAAATATTCCAACACCTCTCCACCTCTATGTTACTGATATTTTTTCGAGGGAATCAGAGTCTACAAACACACACATTCATGAGAACATTTAAACACATACACAAACACAAATGACCTTGCAAAAAATTGAGCTTGATCTCAAAAAGTTGTAATATTTAGTGTGTGAATATTTTCCCAATAGCTTCATTTGTGCTTCCAATTCCTGGAACATCACTATACGCTAAAAGGACTTTTTAGTATAATGACATCTTAATGGCGAAATGAAAAGAAACGGATACTTTGTAGAACTAATGGAATTTTTTTATATATATATACAACTTGATAGGTAATTCTCGAAAATTGGCTGGAAAACAAATAATAGCCAATTGCTCAAGTCCACCAAAGGCCAAAACAGGTATAAATAAAAAAAAATAAAAAACTTTGTCTTAGTTAATCAAGTAGTATTTCTAGTTTTACGTTTTATTATATTGTTATAGGCGCGGAGGGACGGGGCGAGAACATTGAAAAGGTCATTTGTGTATTCTCGCATATTTGTGTGGGTGTGTGTTTGCAAAAAATCAGTAAAGTCAACACTTCTAATTATTTGAGGGGAAAGGAAGTAGACTCAAGGGACCCCAAGTCTACACACACGCACACACTCATGAGCACATTCAAACACGTACACACAAATGTGACCTTGCACCAAGAGTTTTGTAGCCAAAATGTTCCCAACCCCTTCCCCACCCTCCCCACTCTAGGTGAGTGATATTTTTTTTGAGGGAATCAAAGTCGACACACAAACATACAATTTTGCTGCATTATGAAACTAAATTCAAAACTTTACCCAGCTTCAAAATTAATAGCAAAAATATTTTGTGGTGTTTCTTAATTGTAAACCCTACTTTTATATTCATATTTCCTACACAAAATCAACTCTGAACTCGAAAGTGATTAAATTGGGATATAATTAGAATTAATCAATTCAAACAAACGATCGAGCAAAGTAACGTAGAATCGCTAAAGCATAAACAACAGAGTGGAACAAAAGAACAATATAGAATACAAGACCTTTTGAACTTTTCCTCTTTCGTCCATTCGAAAGAAGTAAAACGTAACGCTAGCTAGGATTTTGGTGATTAAACACAGGATATTAAACTATATTATGGCATAAACTTTCGTCAATCATCACCATTAAAGCTTAAATAGTATTCCTATCAAATAGTTGGTACTGTTATTAAAAGAATCCAAGTCTCTCTTTGATATTTCACCGGGGCTTTCACTTTTTAATAGCGTAATTCATCAGAATTACGTGCACGCCTCTGATTAGATTAATTGTATATAATGTAAGCCATTATGTAATTTAGTAAGTATCAAGTAAATAAATAAGAAAATTACTTGCTCTGTAAACGAAGCTATGTATAAAGTTAAAAGCACCTATGCGTGTATGCTCGTAAATGTATGTGCGTGTGTCTTTGCAGAAAATCAGAAGGGTCACTAAAATGGGAGAACAGTGATGTTTATCCCCTTGCCTCATTAAGCATTATTTTCAACTATTTTCACTCGGAAAAGACTAGGATGAGGAAGGGAAGGAGGGTGTAGCATGGAAGGTAGAACGGGGGGAGAGGGAGTGGAGTAGTGGGGAGAGGGATGGGGCCGGGAACATCTTGGCGACAAACCAATAAGGGTATGTGTGCGTGTGTATTTTGTGATTTCCTCGAATAAATTATCACTGACCTAGGGGGAAGGATGGACGTGGTTGGGAAGCTTTTCGCGACAAAGTAATAAGGGGTAGGGGACCGTGTAAACTCGGGGTGCAAGCTCAGGGTGCGTGCATGTGAGTAGACTCGTGTTCCACCCTTCAATACTACTCTGATTCTCTCGAAAAAAATATCACTGACCTAGGGGGGAGAAAAACACTTTGGCGACTAACCAATAAAAGGGAGAGGGGGATAGACTCGGGGTGCAAGATGATATGTGTGTGTACATGTTTGAATGTGCTCATGATTGTGTGCATATGTGTATACTCGGGGGCCCTCCCTTTAATTCTGCTTGTGCCAGCATTATGAAGTTCACGCGGCCTCCAGGTCTCTCCTAGAGCGAGATCTTGCCTCGGAGGGCGTTACATTATTTAATATTACAACTTAAACACATATATTAAAACAACAAAAACCCATCTAACTGCTTCAAAACGATAATTGTGCCCTTTATTGAAAGAGTCGTAACGAGTTTAAGAGGATCTATGCAATACTCGGTAGATCAAAACCACTTAATTTTCTCTATAATTCAAAATTACGAAGGAAATTTTATAGAAAGGAGCCCCAGAGTATGGTTAATTTCCGATATATTTAAAGAAAAACAAGTGGTCACTTTTGATCAATAAAAATAATTCACTCGGTGAGTGACAAAAGTCAGGAAAGAGCTATGTCGATTTGAAAAGATTATTCCTTTTTTCGTCTAGTGGCTAAACAACATGAATGGAAAAGTGAAATATTGACCAGATTGTATAAATCAAAAGTTTTCCTTGTTTCCCTTTTGACCTACTGCCAAACGCCCTATCAAGGCGTCTCTTTTTTTCAAAAGGATTAAAGTTCAATTGTACCCATTTAGAGCCATGAAATGACCATGGGACATATAGTTAATCGCTCTGGAGATTTCAAATCTGTGATCGGATTTGGCGCTGGATCGCGCCATCTAGTGGCAGAAGCCTTATTTATCCATTCAAAGGCACTTGTAAGTGATTTGAACCATGGGATACCATCAATGCAATGACCATTTATCTACTTATCCCAAAACGACGCAGGTCATTGGAGGGACTTCCCCTCTTGTTTCCCTCAACGTTATTTTAGTTAGTCTCTAGTTACGCCAGAAAATTACTTCATCTATAATTAGCTATATTACACGCCTATCGTGTCCACCATTACGTTTTTGAAAGATCTCTTATGATGACAATAAATTGGATGAAAATTGGCAGAAAATATCGAGATTTTGAAAGATGAAATTGAACTTATGTAGTAAATGGACCTACAATATAAATCTCAGAAATACTTACTTTCTAATATTCTGCACCGAAATATTCCTTCCATCCTTATATTATATAACAACTTATCGATGCCTTTAACGTATAAAGCATTTTCACCAATTCAGTACACTAGTGCGTAATATTATTACTCCATTGATCTTCATTGGAATTCCAAACACGTTTTATGGGGACAAAGCGTCCATAAAATCAAATAAATTGATAATAAAATGTTGTTTTATACGTGGTGGTGGCTCTAAAAGGGGAGTGAGGGTGTGCAAAAGGGAAAAAGGAAGGAAAATAATTTATAAGAAAACGTTTAAATGTTGCAACAGGCATCAGTCTTTTTAAGCAGAAGTTAAATTGTAAATTAGAGTTATGATAATACTAAAAGAAATAAATTTATTTTTTTACTGACCTCAATAGCGATGTAAAAGGTGATTGGTATTTTGTTTCTTTAAATTCAAAATTTTATTGTCCTTCCATTTTTTTATACTTTAAATTAAATGATATAATATCAGAATGGAACGAAAGTAATGCCTGATTTTCTAGAATTAGCCTCCCGTTATCGCTTAAGAGTGCTACAATGGGTAATTTATGTGTAATTTTCCTTCGAGATTATAAAAAATATTGCTTATAATCTTCGGCGATATTTACCTCTATGTTTATCGCCCCTAAAGATCATATTAGTCATGTTTTACTCTATGAGTACAGCGGCAATATCCATTCAGAGTACATATAGGGATACTGCAGTAGAGGAAAGAAATTGCCTGAGTTGGTTTTGCAGTAAACAAAGACCAAAAGAAGGAAAAAAGGCAGGGTGGCCTAAATAATCTTTTTCTGAAGGGTTAGAAACTGCTGTCACAACAAATCCTGCTACAACTTTTATGAAACTCAGAGAACAGTTTATCCTAATCCATGCGACTATACTACACCAACTCAAAAGTATTGGAAAGATTTCAGTCATTGGAAAATAGGTCAAAAATGACTAACATATGAACTGTCACGATGAATCTGCAACAGGCTGTTGTTTGCTGTGTATTAGTGTTTGTACGACCCATTCAAGCAATATTTTTAGGCAGGTTTGTTACTGGTGATGAGAAGTTGATCCTTTATCATAACGTTAAACGCCACCCTTCATGGATACGTAGAGGAAGAAGAATTTCTCAACAGCCAAGAGGATGACTATATCCAAAAGGTTCATATTGAGGATATGGTGTGATATTGGATGAATTACTCATTACGAACTGTTCAACAACAATTCAACCACTAATACTAACATCTATTGCAATTAACTTCATCATGTGAAATTCGCTATGGGTCAAATGCGACCTTCTTTAGTAGTAGAAGGGGTGTCATTTTTTTTTGTAAGAGCTCATATGGCGACTGCCTACTTGGGCATTAGTCGCCGTATTTAAAACTGCCTAGTACTAGACTACTTTAAAATCTCATGCAATAATATAAAAAAAAAACAAAAACAACCCAAACAACACCATAAATTTGAAAAAGAGAAAAGGAAACGAGTAGTAAGCAAGCTCCTGCGACGGAGAGAGGTCCCCCCGGTGCAGGAGTGAGCAACCTATAAGGGAAAAAAACAACTAAACAAAACAAAAAAAAACCTGGTTAAATAATACGAAGAAGGCCCGTCTCCCCCCAAAAGTCAACAAGTCAACCAGTCAAAGTGCACGCAGTCGTCCCGAGTACAAGAGACAGGCGGTAGCAACCTCGCCCATCCCAGTACAAGGACAGGTAACGTGCGCGAAGATCACCCAGACTGGAACATTCGACAAGAATGTGCCGAACAGTCTGGAAGACGACACAGTCGTCATAATAGAGCCCAGGCGAGCGCTCCATCAAATAGCGATGCGTCACACGAATATGTCCGATTCAGAGACGACAGAAAGTGAACTGAAGCGGTCGGGGCATTAGGGGATAGGTCCATGGGAACAGTCGGGGCGCAATGGCACGCAACATTAATTCCCTTCGACCGCCTACCTTCTTCTTTTTTAAGCAGTCCAAAGAGCTGCCCATATTCCTGCCATGTATTCGGTGAGAGGAAGAGCGAAACGCTGGTCCGGTCGCAGAGTCCTTGCGTACTCTTTGGTGCCCTCATTGGCGCCCTCATTCCCCGCAGTTCCTAAATGTCCAGGAACCCAGCAGAAGATAATCTTGACCTCCGCCCTGCTTGCCAAAACCATGGTGTCATGGATAGAGCGAACCAGGAGATGCGGAGATTCCAATGCCCTAAGAGCACTCAGGGCGCTTTGTGAGTCGCTATAGATCATAATCTGGTCTCAAAACCAGGCACGTCGCGTAATCTCCCGTACCAAGTATTGTGAGCCACCAGCTCAGCCGTGAAGACAGAGTCAGCGCCTGGCATTGGTTCCAGCGTGACACGAGGTGTGCTCCAAAAAGGTCGAACGCAATACTCACGGCGCTATACAAGCTTTGAGAGCAGAGGAGTGGCGACAAATAGCCAAATGTGGTACCCTCCAGGGTGGCGTCTTGGGCAAAACCAGAGGCGCCACCGGCCAGAGAGCTATACCTAGCTCTCGAAGGAGTTTCCAGGCCCTAGCCCCAAAGGGCTGAGGGTATGACTGGCGTCTCTCGGCGGCATAGGCACCGTTGAGATCAGCTGCGGATGCAGTGAGAGCTGTTGGTGACTAAGGGAGGAGCCAGGCTCGCGCGTACAGGTCTCCAAACCAGGCACGTCGCGTAATCTCCCGTACCAAGTATTGTGAGCCACCAGCTCGGCCGTGAAGACAGAGTCAGCGCCTGGCATCGATTCCAGCGTGACACGAGGTGTGCTCCAAAAAGGTCGAGCGCAATACTCACGGCGCTGTACAAGCTTTGGGAGCAGAAGCGTGGCGACAAATAGCCAAATGTGGTACCGTCCGGTGTGGCGTCTTGGGCAGAACCAGAGGCGACACTGGCTCGTGAGTTATACCTAGATATCGAAGGAGTTTCCTGGCCCTAGCCCCAAAGGGCTCAGGGTATGACTGGCGTCTCTCAGCGGCATAGGCACCGTTGAGATCAGCTGCGGATGCAGTGAGAGCTGTTGGCGACTGAGGGAGGAGCCAGGCTCGCGCGTACAGGTCTTTAAATCAGGCACGTCGCGTAATCTCCGGTACCAAGTATTGTGAGCCACTAGCTCAGCCGTCAAGATAGAGTCAGCGCCTGGCATCGGTTCCAGCGTGACACGAGGTGTGCTCCAAAAAAGGTCGAACGCAATACTCACGGCGCTGTACAAGCTTTGGGAGCAGAGGCGTGGCCCCAAATAGCCATATGTGGTACCCTCCAGGGTGACGTCTTGGGCAGAACCAGAGGCGCCACCGGCCCGTGAGCTATACCTAGCTCTCGAAGGAGTTTCCTGGCCCTAAAAAACAAGGGCTTAGGGTATGACTGGCGTCTCTCGGTGGTATAGGCACCGTCGAGATCAGCTGCGGATGCAGTGAGAGCTGTTGGCGACTGAGGGAGGAGCCAGGCTCGCGCGTACAGGCGAGGGATGCACTGCGCACGGCGTAGCGCGAGTGGCATCTCCCCAGAATCTACCAAAAGGCTCTCAATGAGGAAAGTGTGGAAGGCACCGGTCGCAAGGCGAAGGCCGGTGTGGTGGATCGATTCCACCTTCCGCAATAAACGCTCGGCTGCGGATGCATAAAACTCGCATCCGTAGAGAGCTTCGAACGAACAAAGGATCGATAAAAAAGTAAGACAGTAGCCCTATCAGCACCTTAAGCGCTGAACGTCAAGGAACGGAGAATATCCATGGCTTGGGTACAAGAGCGTGCTTCGAAATATACCGCAACCTAGCCCTAGCCCGACGAAATTCACCGACAGTGAAATCGTTCGGGCGACGCTTATAGCGCATGTAGGCATAACACTTCTTCTGTTTGAGGGCCGTCCCACACTAAGCCGACCACCATGGAAGTGATCGGCGTGCAAAACGGCCAGATGTTCAGGGAGTATTAGTCAGGCCCGTGGCGAGGAGGTTGCCGAAGAAGAACTCAACGGCCTCATCTACCGACCTAAATTCCTAAAATGCAGGCCACCGCGCCCGCGACAAGCATCACCGAGTTGGGCCCTCAGGCGGCAGTTGCCCTGAAAAGGATATTTGAATGGGAAAGTGATAACTACCATGAAAGTCATCGGCTGCCCCATAATCAAATTCAGGCTGTGCATTCGAAGAGCACAAAGATAGGTCAAGGCAAAAAAATAAAGCAGTTCTCGTACAGTGATGCGTAAACTCATCCACGTTTAGGACACCAATCTCAAGCTCTTCGATCAGATCTGCAAGCACTTATCCCCTGGGATTTATTGAGTAATCTCCCCAGAAAGGATGCCTGCCGTTCAGATCTTCAAGCACGAGGAAGGGCCTTGGCAACCCTGCCACGATGCGGCAAAAGTCCTCCGCATAGACGTCAGCTGACGATGCTTTGTCAGCAGAAATAATAGTATACCTCCTATCCAGGTGAAACTGCACAGCGACTGCCTGAAAGGAGGTATCTAAAGTGAAATGAAGAACGGAGACATCATGCCGGGTGTAAACCGCGCATCTTCCGGCCCACCCATCCCGCGGTGGGGGGGTCGCAAGACCCTTATACTCCGGAAGGGTAGGCAGGAGGCACGCGGCGAGCATGGTTTCCTGCAGAAAAATAGCTAGTGTGGAACGGCACGAGATAAGCCTCCACAGCTCATCCCAGTTGGCCCGAAGTCAACGACAATTCAATTGAAGGAATATTTTCTCCAAGCCTAGTTTGAAGTAGACGCAGGGGCCCTCTTTGAACAGAAGACCCTCACAAGAATGGCCGTGCGCCTTCCGGAGGCAGAACCCCGGGCACTGTTGGCCTCACAAAGCGCTGAAGTTGCTGTCGCCTTCGAGGACTTAATGGGGAGGAAAAGACTCGCCATGCGAGTCTTTCCCTCCCTCCGCCTCGAAGCCTTAGGCAAGCGTTGCGGCTTCGGAGGCGGAAGGCCCTTTTTTCAAGGAACCACCATCCACGAGCCACTCAGCCCATCACTAGGCGTGGGCGAAGGAGCCGAAGATCCTTTCTTGCTGTCCTCCTTTCGGTGGACAGCTTTAGGAACCCGACTTTGCAAGTCTACATGAACGATTCGTATGGCAAAATCGGTGACAGTAATAGGACCGCCGCGGCAATGGCACGAATGCCTTCACGCGATAGCAGTACCAACTGGCACGCACCGACTCAAGGAGCTTGTCACAGTGGGACTGTAGGGGTGGGTCTCGAGGCCCCTCCCTGTTTTCTCATCCCACGTTCGACCTCGACCGCCCCATGGTCAGCCAGTTCTAAGGTGATGTCCTCTATGGAGTAGTCAACGAGTTCCCTGGCATAAACTACTCCTTTCACAAAGTTCATGGTAGAGTGCGGCGTCACACTCACCGGGGTGCCATAAAGTGTCCGAAGAGCACTTATCTTGGCCGCCTCGGCGGGATTCGCCGCATTCGCCAGAAGGCTCCCGTGCGAGAAATGGGTCACATTCGACTCTCTACCAATTGCACGAGCTAATCCTCTCCTCTGATGGATCATGTTGCCCTTGGTCAACATGCTGTCATCAGTGGAGCGAATAACGAGGAAGCGTTTAAAGCCAGCGGGCTCGAAAACGCCAGGTACAAGTGAATGTGGTCCCCGATGTTATCGAGGCTCCTCCCTGTGCACTTTTGGTCTTAGTCATAGTCAGGGGCTCCGCACACGGGGGTGAGGGAGAAGGGCCGGATGTGCTGATCTTGGCTTGGTCGCTTGCCAACGTGGCAGCAGACCCATCCGTCTCCGCAGCCCCCGCAGATAGAGAGGAGCCCCGAGTCTTTTTCGTCTTTTTCCTGTTCTTTTTCTATTTAGGAAAGGAGGGCGGGGAATGAACTCGATTCTCCCCTCCGCTAGCAGGAGCTCCCAGGCCAGATATACCGGCCTCAGCCAGTTCCTTTTCTGAAATAGAGAAGGTCCTGGTGGTCGCAGAGGCACCGGTTGGAGGATATCCATCCCCTCCTTGTACTTCCTCGAAGACCCTAGCCGTTTGAGGAGGACCTTGCATAGGGGCGGATTCGGGTTCGGTGCTTGTCGCCAAGCCCGGATTCCGCCCCATGGAAGGCCCTACCGTCTGAGGCTATGTTGCCTCAAGGACCATGTGTTTTACAGGACGGGCCTCCAGTTGGCCATTCCCTCCCAGGACATCGCACGTTCCGTTGGCATCGTCACCAGTCATGTGTGGGAAGGCACAGGCCTCGACCCCGGCAAGGTTGCGTATTCTGACCAGCAGGTCTTCTAAGGGAAGCGACTGAAGGGGCCTGGCTTCCCTTTCCCCCCTAAGATCGTTTGCGCTACCGGCTATAAGCTGCTGCTGGCTTTCTTGGCAGTGCCCTTAGAAAGAAAAGGAGGGACTGCCGCTGGAAATAGGGAGGTGGCCGAAAGCCCCTCCAGAGAAAGGGGTGAGGGGGAGTCCCCTACACCCGTAGTCGTGGGAGAGGAGTAAGCCTCCTCTCCGGTTAGAGAAATATGGAGGGTCCCCTGCGCAAGCACAGGGGGAAGGGACCTCATTTTTTTCGGTGGAGCTGCCCGGGGGTGGCTCCATTGATGAGCAAGGAGAATTGGGGAGAGATTTGTTTTTTTTTTGTAATTTTCATACATGGGCATGGTGACCATCTTTGTTCGACGGAAAGCAATAGCTCATCACCCCTTGCAGTTGCCAGCTCTGCAAGAGGTGCGTACAGGCCTGGCAGATCTAGGTGCCGCCATTTAAGGCCACCCCTCATGCCTGGTGACCTGGTAGCCCTTCAGCATAATGGCTTCACCTTGGGTACGGCGTAAAATTGATAGTGTGTGAAGAAAAAAGTAAAATGGACGTGAGGAAGGTATGGGTGGGGATGAAGCAGGTTGTTAAATAAAAAATCCATCCCGGACCGGAGCTCAGGGGTTAGGGAACATTGTCCCCTCCCCCCTTAGCCCCAACCGGGGACAGCTGGCCGAGGAGAAGGTCAGCATCTACCCTGTGAAATTATACGCCGGCCAGAGAAAGTTGTGGGAGAGTTTGTATGTAAAGCGACGAAGTAGGGGAGAAATACAGGCTGTCTGAAAGAAGGAGAAGAGGCTAAGATGGGTTCGGACGTGGTGCTGAGTCCCATCAGCACGGCGGCCAGGATGGCAAATCGCCGTGCCCCTTCCGGGGAGAAGGGGTTGTCATCCTCCATCACGACCGTGCATGTCCTCACACAGCTTGACTGATTAAAGATCTTTTGGATACTTCGTTTGGGAAATAAGGCTTCATCCTCCATATTTTTCTGATATTGTTCCTTCTGATTACACTGTCCAACAATGATTTTGCTACAGAAATGAGAAAGTAGTTTTCTATTCTAGTTTTTTGCCTCAATTACGAAAATGACATTTATTTTTCATGAAATTACTTCAGTTTTTTTGTAATCTGCACATTTATTTTTTTATTAATATTAGATTATTCAGCATATTGAGGTATGAAATATTTGTTATTATTTTATTTTTATTTGACAAAAAGTACAAAAATAAGTGGAAACCAAAAGCTTATTCACTAAATGAAATTAATGAGTCCTTTTAAAACATTTCAGAGTGTGGTATTATAAAAATATATTTAAAGGAATAATGAAGATTTAAGATTTTTCCTAAATTGCGAAATCTATACAATTGTCATATATTTTTGGAATATTTAGGCTTCTTTTTATGTATAACATCTTGTCTCTCTCTGTGAAGGGTCCCGCAGGGGTCAGCAAGCATTGCTGGACTACATTTACCTTTTCCTAGGAGGTTGGGAAGTTGCTGAGATTCACTTCAACGTTGTTATGAGCGCCAATAGGCTCATATTTAGATTAATCGGCTATTCCAACTCTCGTTCATACATTTATATTTACTCAAACATCACCAATTTGAGATCTTCTTATCCTCAACCTAACGCAATATGACTTAGTTTGTTATCGTTTATTACTTATAGAGAAATGACTATTCTATAATGAACATCAATATAATGCACAAAGAGCTGTAACATTTAAAGATACAGTTGTTACACAAAATCAAGCCAATGTACGTAATCACAGTGAACAATCTGCGCTTTTTCTACATATGTACAATCTTAACCATACCATTAACTGTAAAAGTGCCAAACCAGTCATAAATTGCAGTAATTATATTTCGAGAAATATATTAGAATGTATCTCCATTAACGCGTTCCCAAATTTCAACCTTAGCCCTGGCTTGTTCATACTAGACCCCAATATTACTCCAAACATAAGATCTCAAATAAAGTTGTTTCAGAATTTTGTACCCCTTAATTAAGGTTCAGAGGTGGGTAGTCTAGTCCCCCTTTGCCCTGAAGCTAGTTTCTTCTTCAGAGCTTTACGGATTCCAACCTCGAATTGGTTTAAAATTTCAAATCAAATTGTTTATAGAAAGAACAGTGAGGGATTGCTGTAGAGGCGACAAAAGATCATGTAGTCAAAGAGGAAAGGTACGGAGAAAACTTTTTTAGGGTATAAAAGTAGTAGACAGGTACGTGGTAATACCCCGATGCAAGGTGAGGTTTTTTTTCTGTGTAGGGATATACGTTATGAATGGAGAGACCGGAGACGGGCTGGGGACTTAATAGATGCTCGCATGCATGGAAACGCGCCATTTACGCTACTGATAAATTTATCTGTTGATTGATATTAAGTCCTAGTTGTCGAAGGCTGTGGGCTATCGTGTTACAATCGCAGCGCGTTGTCTTGTGTGAGTGTATATGTATGTGTGGCATTGCGAGTTTACCTTCCCAAGGACATTCCCACCAATGCCACGACGGCTTCAGGCTGCTTTTTGCCTTCGCCGAGTTCGGCACACTCGCGTGATCCCCCGCCATTTGATAGACTGCTTGCCTGAAACTTATTGTGACGACTGTGTTGTTCCCTGGACTGTTCGGCCTATTGTTCTTAAGTCTCCCAGTCTGGGTGATGTTCGCGCATGTTATCTTTTCCGGTAGTGAGAGGAGCGGGGTCGGTGTACTGCTTGTTCCTTGTACTCGAGACTGGTTCATGCACACAAATTTGCAGAGTATACCACTTTTGGGAGGTTGGCCTCCTCCATTTTATTTGATTCTGTTGTAGGTTGCATATTCATGCGCTGGGGAGGCAGACCTAGCCCTCCGATCCCGGAGAGCGCTTCCTTCCCATTGCTTTATCTTGATTTTTGGATTTATTTGTCTTAGCATTTGTTCCTTTTTTTATTTTGGTTATTTGGACTCGTCAAAATTGTGAGTTTCCAAAGTTGTCGCGTTAAACGAGTGTGGGCGTATGAGTTCATTGGTGTTAATTTGTTATTTTTGTTTAGTGTAGCCATACTTGTGTACATGGGAAAGCGACAGGCGCTCTTCAGAGTATGGTCCTGAATGCGCTGTGCGTCCTTCTTTTTTGTGTGACACGCAGCTGCGAGTGTAGGTGGAGGGTATGTGCGGAGTGGCCTAACAAGGGTTTTATATAGATGTAGTTGTAGTTTTAGGCCGACAGGATAGAACCAGAAGAGCTTCTTGTTCTTGTTTATGGCACTTGTTTAAACGATGGTTTGGTGTGTGTGAAATCTTAGAAACTTGTCTAATGTTGCCCATAGAATTTACATGTTGGGCGAGTATGTCATTCTTGTTGGGTTAGGGTGGTTGAGAGTCGTTGTGCGCGTATATATTTGTAAATTGTGCATGTACTGATCGCTTATACCGGATAGTGTCACCTGTGTATTCTGATGGTTTGTGGCTATGAGCCCCTTTTTCTCATATTTTTATTTCGCGCTTAGTAGTATGTGTGAGTTGTGTGTGATCATATTTGTTAATGGTCTGGTCTACGGCGTAGGACAGTGTTTACGTATGTCTGCAGTCTTCCCTCGGGCGTTGGGCGTCGTTAGTGTAAATTATGCATAGTACGCTAACCTGCGCTACGCCTGAGCGTGATGTGAATGGGTGTGAGGTCGGGTTGTTGTATTTTATGTGGCATCTTCTGTCTGAGGAAGTGGGAGAGAAGCCTTCTTGTTCCGAACGGGATTTTCGTGTCGTTGGATAGTTTGCAACGGAGTCACTCGTGCGATACTTTGTCTAAGATCTTCTGCACGTCCTGTCTGATGATGAGTGTTTCCTGTACATAGGGTGCTTTTAGATTATGACATGAACAATGGTCACAAGCAACAAGGGTGGGCCTAGCCCTACTGAAGCTATATTGGCAGAGGAAGAAGCAGTCCATTTCCTCTAGGAAGTTCTGCAGACGAGTGTTGGCCTAGATGCTCTAACAGACTAAAAAGCCTGTAACCTTTTAGTGTTTAGGATCTTTGTTTTTTATGTAGTAGGATGTTACGTGATACTTTACTTGTTTGACGGAAGTTACCAGATTAGTGTGTGGCGTTGTACGGATAGATGGAAGGCCGGATGGGTCTGGGCCCGGTTTTGCGTTTATTTAATGTATTTTTTGGTTTCCTCGGTGGTGATTGGAGTGATTAGATGCACGTAGGAGCGTGATGTTTTGTTGTCTTGGGCATCTGTTCTAGTGGTCTTTGTATAGTGTAATGATTCTTTGTGTATGTATAGAGAATGGAAAGTGTTTGATGTGAATCTATATTTTTCGTGGTTTGTGGAGGTTACTTGCTGTATATATGGTGTCCTTGAGTTAACACCAGTTGTTGGGTATGTGGCTAAGGTTGCTGTTTAGTAAGTTAATATTGTGTGGTGTGTTTTCTGTTCTGTCAACTGAACTCCAACCATTTCGTGT
Source organism: Ceratothoa steindachneri (assembly GCA_963969495.1). NCBI lineage: Eukaryota > Metazoa > Arthropoda > Malacostraca > Isopoda > Cymothoidae > Ceratothoa > Ceratothoa steindachneri. Next base: position 24,516,784 of record OZ018321.1, on the reverse strand, counting down.
TACTGTAATGGAAGAAGCGGTGTGAAGGTATGAGTATTGGTGATGATTAGATCATCACGAATATAGGAATGTGGTCGGATAATACTTGGGGGCCTGTGGCAATGTGAGTGTGGAATCGTAAAGAATGGTCATTGCGAAAGAACACGTATGGTGACGTGGTCCCTACGCCAAGCCCATAGAATGTTGGAAAAGCCGTGCCAATGTTCTCGCAGCGAAATCGCTGTAGAGCGCTGGTCAGATACCTTCGTGCTTTATTACTGGTTTTCGAAATTAGTGTGTGATGGTAAACGTCCCGGTCCACATGTAAACAAGGAGAGAGGTTATGGTTAGATAGAGCAAGGACTCGGACGTTTATGTTTAGGTGTATGTGAGGTCTGTATTGTGTGGGGCCGAACTCTTTTGTACTTCACAGTCTAGAAAAGGGTAGGCTTGCGTGTTTGTGAGGGACTGGTATATAGACCGCTTAACTAGGATCACGAATCATAGATGTGGTTCTTCTGGTGTTAGGTAACTGCAGTATCCTGCAATTCAAAATATGTTATTGAGAAAGCCTAAGCTGGTGGAGTTCATTAGTATAATCTAGGGTCCTTGTTTATTTAGTAACTACTGTAGTAGCGAGAGTAAGGCGGATACCGTATCAGCTGCGCACACTAAGCTGCACGACATTCAATCAAGCGATTGCCAAGTGCGAGGTGCACGTGAAGCGGTGATAAGTACAGCCGCTGTCTTCTCCTTGAACCCCTGTTATTTTATCAAGAGATTGAGATTAGGGGTTTCCACTTTCAAAGGACTCTGTGCTGGGTAGCGTTTGGTGTATGTAGGTGCATGTATGGTTTTGTGCTATTGGTAGATATGGTGAGAACAATAGTCGTAGTAGGTGGTCCTTAAGGTGTGATAAATGTTATAGAGAGTATAAATGGCAGTGGAGAGAGTGAAATGGCAGATATAGAGATCGGGAACTGTGGAAGGGGCGGTAAGGGCAATAGAAAAAGAGGGAAGATAATAACTGTGGGATTGGTATCAGGGGGACGTGATCTAGACGCAGGAGAGTGACAGGTGGGAGCAGAGAAAACTGGGAGAGTACGGCAGGAATCTAGGCGGGGCTAGTTGGCAAAGGGAAGGTGGGTAGTAGGATGGATAGAGTTGGGACTGTAAGAAGAGTTGAGAAAATAATGGAGAGATAGGGTGCAGGGCAGGAGAGGATGGGGTAGTGGAAGAAGAGTTGGGGCAGAAGGCCATAGAGGAGGTGGAAAGGGGGTCTGGAGAATGTTGGGAGCTGTGTGGATTAGGGTCTGGAATGAGATATTTTCGTGCTCATTAGTGTTGGCAAACTAATTTGCCCGATGCTATTCACGACCTATAGCTCGTAAAGGACATTGGCGTATAGGCTGGGGTCATTCCCGACATTTTTTTGCCACAGCTAAAGCACGGCGGCCAGTTGTATTTTGGGGCTGGTAGTGTGTGTTTGGTTAAGTGTATTTTATAAGTTAAGAGTAGGCGTTGGGCTAGGTGGTGAGAGTGGTCTGTAGGGAGTTGGTCACAGATGTCTGTGCAGACCACGCTGCAGGCAACGGGGGCAAATGTTCATGTAAGAGGTGAAGGTAGTAGGAGGGGAGAGGGTGGGTGAGGTGGTGGTGTGTTTGGGTCTGAGTGTTGCCGCGAAGGCTTCCGCACAGGCTTTGGACAACTATTGGCATTTTATTCTGACGGCAACAGGATCGCCGCGGTATTTAATGTATCGAGGGGTGGCTGTGTTACATTTAGTGTAATGGTGCCCAATTACACTGCGTTTCGAGTAGACAAGATCTGCCTGGCATGTGTGCGTTTCATGCCCCGTCTCATAACATTGGAGGCACTGATTTGGTTTTACAATGGTTGTGTCTCATTATTTTGTTATTATGAAAGGGTGCCGCAGACTTTGATGTCTTGGTCGAGCAGCGTTTTTTGCGTGTGTTCCTCGGAGGGTGTGATGACCTCCCAGTTGAATAGTTGTAAATGCCAACCTAATGGATTCGTTTAGCGTATGCACATATGATGCATTTTTAGTAAAGCATCAGAATGTTTGATCTAGTGATGATGTTTCACAAGTGTGTATTCAGCAAGCAGCTATAATTTTTATGCGTCTTCTTGTGACCTAAACACGAGTTTTTGCCTGTGCGTGATTGTGTTATGTTTGTAATCATTGTCTCGAATGAGTTTGCTAATTTGAGATATATCAACCACACAAGTGTTTGCTCCAAACGAGGACTGGCTATTCTTTTTTATGAAAACTTTGAGAAAGTAAATTAGGCCACTATATGTAAATGAAAATGATGTAGGTATAATAATGGGTTGAGGAATAAGTTCTTGCTGTTTTATCAAATTTATTCATTACCATTAACACTTTTAGAAAAACTTCATTTTTAATTCATAACAATTTGCAATTTAATCAATAAGGTATTCTCTGTTGTTATTTGTCTTCTTCCCAACGTTCAACTAGTTTTTCGATGCCTCTGCAATAAAAATCACCTGATTTCGACTCGAAGAATTCGTCTAACCAGATTCTTAATTTTACTTCAGTATTAAACGAAACGCCGCGCAAATTGTTGAACAGCGATCATAAAGGATGGAAATCCGATGGAGCCAAGTCTGGCGAATATAGAGGATGCGGCAGGATTTTCCAATCAAGCGTTTGGATGGAGTCTTTTGTCATATTGGCAATGTAAGGACGAGCATTTTGGTGTTGCAGAAGGACTCCATAACGTCGATGAGGTCACTTTTCACGAATAGCTTCGGCGAGTCGATACATTTGTTGAACGTAGAGTTCTGCATTGAACATCTTGTAATTTCCAAGGAGCTTATAAAGAATGATGCCTTCGCAAGCCCACCACACAGAAAGCATCGTCTTTCGTGGATGAAGTCTTTGCTTTAATCGCGGAAGTGGTTTATAATTGGGGCTAAGCCATTGTTTTCGATGGTTCATGTTGACATAAAAACTCCACCTTTCGTCTCCAGTGATGGTGCGGTAAAGAAATCTGTGCTTATATCCACGAGTAGCCTTGTGACCAGCTAGCAAACATGCGCCAATCGTGGAGCGTTGAAGTTTGTTGCTTTCGCTCAAAGCGTGCGGAACCTATGCCCCGAGTTTTTTAACTTTCCTCATCGAATGAAGGTGAATCACTACAGTTTTCTGATCACACGCCGTTTGTACAGCCAATTCTCTAGTCAACTAATGAGGCTTTTAATGAAGAAGGTATTTCAATCGATCTTCATCCAACTTAATGGTGCTACCAGAACGCTCTTTGTCATTAAGATTGCAATGACCGTTTTTGAAAGGTGATCACCAGCATTCGCTGTGTTTGCATTATTCCCTTCTCGATTGATTATGAATAAAAACAAGTGTATAAAATGCGCCTTTCTTTCAACTTGACATTACCTTTTGAGGGTACAGAACAAAAATTGAATTAACGCAACTTTTAAATAAACCGCAATGACTTATAACTCAACTTCAAGACGTAGCCTAAGCCAAAACCTAATAGCCTACGCTGTTAAGAGATGTAAGCTAACCTTTGCAAATTTTGCTCTCATTATTTATTATTGTTTCTTAATATGTGCACAAATCAAGTCAACAAAACTTAAATCAACACAACATTAAAAAAAACGCAAGAACTTATTCCTCAACCTAATAGTTAATGATGTAGTTTCCATCAATCCTCTAATAAATGTTTATTTCCCTGATGATGATGGGTTTTGTACATCCATAGCATCTTATAGAGATTGCCTGGCCACTATGAGTAAAATCATCACGAATAATGAAGGAAATAACTTAATTTTGTGTGGTGTTTTTAGTGCTGATCGCAGCAAGGGGAATTTTGGAGTGAACTCCAAGAATTTGTGAATGATTTCCAACTTCACATGGACGATGCCATCTTACCGATGGATATATTCACCTATCCGAGTCCTGCCGACAACTCTACCAGCTGGCTGGATCACGTTATCATGTCGCGGCCGATTCTGATTGATACCCTCTCTGTATGTTAGGGATATTCATTGAGTAACCACTTCCCTTGATTATTTACTATGATAATAAAAAGTCAAACTCATGTTCGTAATGATATGGAAAACACTATTGACTCAAATCATTTTGTGAACTGGCATAATTTCTCTGAGGAAAATAAGCAACGCTACTCAGATAAACTTGACTCAATTTGCTTAACTATGAAAAGGAAGTACTTGAATGTTGATCACGATAGTGTAACTCCGAAAATCAAAAGTTGCTCTTAGATAATGCTGATAATTTATTAATTACAGGCTTGCATAAATCCTCTGAGGAATTTAAGGTCAGTAGGAAGAGGTCGCCGAAGATCGTGCCTGGATGGAATGATCTCAGCACAGATCTTCACTATAAGGCCAAAACATGTTTTTTACGTTGGAGACAGGCTGTCAAACCGTAGCTAGGTGGCTTGCATGGACATATGAAAGATAGTAGAGCTAAATTTAAAGTCAAAATTGATCTATTTATGTAGAATAAGTGAGAAGGAAATAGGAATGGTAAACTTGTACAGGAATATGTAAGCAAAGATACAAAGAACTTCTGGAGGTTAATACCTCAACAAAGGTATAATAAAAATAACCCTCCATCAATAAGTGACGGCGAAGACAACCATGATCGTATTCCTGAAATTTTAAGCAATAAGTTCAAATTAGTTTTTGACGACAGTAACCGCCAGAACAAACCTGTTTTTTTTTATTCAAAATTCTGAGCACACCTTAAATTCACGAACATTAGAAAAATAAATCAGGTAGAAGTCTCAAATACAATTCACTCTCTTAAAATAGGATTCGCTAATGTCCATCCTTATCATTTTAAATATGGCTCTGGTATCTTATATTGTTTCATTAACAGAATATTTTCATGTATGTTCTCCATTCGTATCTTCCAAATGAAATAACGAAAGGGAAAATTCGTCCAGTTGTTAAGAACAAATTAGGAAACATGAAAAGCTCTTCCAATTTTCGCCCAATAGAGATTTCCTCAAATTTGCAGAAAGTATTTGAATATTGTATTTTACCAGAATTAAATAACCATATTAAACTCGATAGCAACCAGTTTGGCTTTAGATAAATAAAAAAATGTCAACAGCAATTTTCCTTGCCTTTGGATTCCTGTTAAAAATTATATGTATATACCAGGCAATGGCTTCGCCACTTTCCTTTACGCAAGGGAGCTTGCGCTTGGATACTAAGATTAAAATTTAACATCTCAAAAAGAGCAGCCATGGTTAAATTTTTCTAAATTTTCTGAAGTTCGCCAATTGTAATTATTTGGGTTTTAAAAAAATCCCCAAGTTTTGATAATTATATTGATTTCTGAACTACACCATTTTGTTTTTTGATATTATTAAAGAATTATTAGAAATAACTTTGATAGAAAAAGGTCATAACCAAATTAAGATGAATTTTTTTAAAAATACTCAAAAAAGATAGTGATGATATATATTTTATATATATATATATATATATATATATATATATATATATATATATATATATATATATATATATATTATTGAAACCGAATGCGAGTTTAGCGTTTGTTGTGTTATGGGAAGGACCGAATGATGGCGAATTTCGTAGGTATGGGTTGTTTATGTACGTCAAAAATCTTGGATTACGTTTTATCTCTAAGAGTACTCTATATTTGATTATTATTAATTATTATTATCTGATTATTACTTCTTTAACCTTTGAGGGTTCCTAGTGCCTTGCTTAGCGTTTCGAGGATTGAATAAAATTTGTTTAATAATAACTAAAACTTTAATCTAAAAAAACATGAACCAACGAAATTTGACACACTAAATACACAGACAGGAATTCAATAAATTTAAGTGAGGCTTTCTAAAATGACATATTTGAATTTAGAGTAATGGGTGACCCACAGTTCACTTCAATATATAAATATGCAAACGGACCTTACTGAAACGGATACTACAGTTTAAATAACTTTATAGATTCCTCTTAGAATCTGGTTTGAGTCGGACCTTGAACTCAATTGTTACGTCACCTCAGGAATGTTTTTTTCCGGGCCGCCATGTGAAGCGTGTCCAGATGTGCTCGTGCAGGAGAAATAGCTTTAAAGCCAGAAAGGCCTTTGGTGCGTGTGGCAGATGGGGAGACACACGCCTTCTGGAGAAAATTCTCTTGCCACTGGACAGTTAAATAATGTTTCTTCTTCTCTTCGTGATACTCGGGGAATAATTAGCACTGGCGAGTGATGAGTCAATGCTTGATTCCTTTGACTTAGGGCATTACTGGAGGGCGTTCAATCGGGGGTATTCCTCAAGGGCGAGGACTATATCTGTGCCTTGGAATACACCAGGATAAGGGTGGGGTTCTCTGACGGGAGTAAGTTGAACTTGCTTCTTAAATCAATTTAACTTAAAGTTCGGTGTGGCCACCAGGAACTAGCTCAAGGATGAGCTTCTTCTTAGTTCACGTATTCCTCAAGGACGAGGACTATCTCTGTGTTTTAGGATACACCAGGATAGAGGGAGTTTCTCTGACGAGAGTTAGTTAAACTTGCTTCCTAAATCAAGTTAACTTAAAGTTCGGTGTGGCCACCAGGAACCGGCTTTGAGGATGAGCTTCTACTTAGTTACTTCTGTTGGTAGCCCGGCCTGTTGCCGGGGACTTCTTCGCCTTGATGACTAACGTAATCTATCACGTTTTTCCAAAGATATTCGCTTTGATACGTCGCCAACCAACTGGGGTAGGGGCAAGAATCGGGGGGATGCGTTGACAGGCCGTATTAAGTCTCCTCCTCCAACGATTTTTCTTAGAGCGTCGTAGAACTGTTCCCGAGGCACCTTCTGGCTTTAGGGCGACCCTCTCCTGATTTCGCATATGCGGTGACATTGAATACCAGCTCTTAGGGGAAATCTTGCTGTTTTAACTGATGTTCAGGTCTCGGAGCCAACCTAAGCTGATTAGCGCATTTTGTGGTGTGGGCCGCCGTTCAGCATTTCATCGGGACGAGGGGCGAAATGGAGGCGGTTAAGTTATCCGGCTAGGCTGCCTCCACTGACAGGACGTTGTGGTAAAAGACCAGAGGCTCACTTGGGAGTGGGAGGGGGGCATCTATTCCTTCACAGCGCGTTAATTAATTTTTTTCAATTCTTCTCGAATTTTTTTATATTCCGCTTTTGGTCGTGAGTCAACCTATGGATAAGATTGCCAAAATCATCAGAAAAATTAATGAACAAGAGCAGGAAACTAATTTACTGAGCAAAACAAATAAATTAATTGGCCTGACGCGTTTCGATTCACACCTGTATCATTTTTAAAGGCTGATATTTATTACTTAAGCAATTGAAGAATGGGGATTTATATACATCGTTATTTAGTTAACTAATATAGGAACATAATTATAGAGAATTTACCTTCTTAAATACAAGAGGTACATTGAAATGAAATTTTGACACTGTTAACCTCATAGAGTTACATTGAAATTAACTTTTTGATAATGCTTCAAATGTTTAATCTACATATAATGTGCACAACATGAATATGGCTATGGCTATTATTCGTGCGGCGGAGACGTGAGGAAGGCAGAGTGAATTGTATGTTTGTTTGCATATTTAATTTCGGTTGTTTTTATTTTATATATATTGATTCTAATATAATTAGCTTTCGACAGTTTGGGGCATATGATAGGATTTTGGTATTATCTTCGAGTGACTTCCTGTCTAGTTGTCTTCCATGTTTTTCTGACGTGTGTGTTTTGGGGGCACCAGGTCAGCTGGTAAAGAAGGCAATATGTATATACGATACGGATACTCGGCTTTTTTGGCATTGAAGTTGCGCACATAACATCGATCACTTTGCGCAACCATCTCAGAAGCGTTAGGTTCCTTGACCCGTAGAAGTCAAATATGGATTATGAACTCAAATGTGATTAGTGCGATCCTAAATATTTAAATCAGACTATAAAATGAGTCGGATCGGTATTGAAGTTTATTAAAGAGCTCTCCAAACCAGAGATCCGTTATAAGCGGTCGTATCTCATGGTTTGAAGTGCAGACACGAGATGTAGTAGTAGTAGTATGTCCAGTAATGGATGTCCAGTAAAGGCTGGTTTAAATCACGCATTGAGATCAGTCCCTGGCATGACCCCCTAAGCTACAATGTGATTTAATTTTTACCTGCATTTTCTGACTAATATTTTGTATTTTTGTAATTATGCCCTAAATTATCTATATACGTTCAATCATTTCTTTATTTTTTTCTATTCTCCTTGAATTATTTTATTCCCCTCACCCTATCCCTTGCTTTCTTTACCATTTGAACAGATTTTAAGAGATGGCTAACTTGGGAATTGTTCATTTCCCAGCCGTATATCAGTTATAAATATTAGAAGATCCATGTTTAGATTCATCACATTGTCACAAATACATTTGATCTGACTCTAAATAGCTAGCTTATCCTTCTCCCGTTGACTGGCTCGATGATAAGAGACAAGGAAAAAGGAAAGTTTGACGAAAACACCACCAAAAATTGATCAAGCCGGATTGTTCTTTTAAAAGATTTAATCTTTGCCATGGCACATCCTGTCCCCCGCCTCCCCTTACCAAGAGAAAGAGTTTTTTTAAGTTATTTATGATATCATACAGGATAGACTAATTCTCCTTTCATCCCATACCCCGTCATGAAATTGGCCCGTTAATGAAGATACCATAAATAACCCTAGTTACAACTATGCCGTTCATTTAAAAGGTATAACTGGTGACTTAGGGATAAGGAGGTTGTGCTTTACCGACTAGTGAACCAGAATTCAGATGCATCCTGAAATATGTTGGAATTACAACCTGCAAGAAAGGTAATCATCTATCCATGTGGGGTCAGTCAGGATCGCAGAGGATCATACCACCTTGTCAGTGCATGCTGGATGAAACACTGATAACCAAGGTTATGAGGTAGTTGATGTGGGCTTCATTCATTTTTAAGTCTGCCATGAGTCATCCCTCTAAGGAGAGCCATCCAAGTCTATCTATATTCATCCATTTCACCATTCATCTGGATTTCATAGTTCATAGAGGAAGTCAACGAGGTTATCTGGGCTTTTCTCGATATTTCTTTGAACACACTCAATCCAAGTAACTCACTATGGGTGGGGAAACCAGTCTGCGTCCACGGCGCATTGACGGTAACAAATTTACCATTCTACTCACCGAAACATCAAAACTCTCAAATATAGTTAACATCTTATTCACAAAGATCATAAAGTCACATATTCGACAAAAAATTATTTTGAGGTCTATATCAGACGAACACAAATCTTACACGCCTGCTTAGGATGCACTGACTTAAAGACCATCTCACAAAGCAGCCAGATTAAATTAAAAAATATATCAAATACATAGACATCAGATAAACCAACACTTTCTGGTTGAAATACCCCACAGACGAAGTCTTCACCGATATTAGACATGAGTATGTGTAAGAGTCATCTATGACTTCCATTCCAACCCAGCCAAACAATGGGCTGCTATCGCACAAATGGAAGAAATTCACACGAAAACGATGCGGAAAGAGGCATTAAAGTCATTGACACACTAATATAGGCAACACACATTGAAACTTAGCACAGTATTAGACCACAGAAGTGCCTACGTTGCAAAAGGACTGGCCACCAAACAAAGATATGCCGAACAGACCATGTCTGCTCCACATACAGTGTTAAAGGCCTTTTAGAACTAAGAAAGCCACAATTCCCTCATCCTAACACGCATCCATCTCACCCATTCACAAAGCACCTGCTTCCTACTGCTTAACAAGAATATACGGCGCTGATGACGGTGCAAGGGGGGAACACTCAAACCAATACCATAAATTTCCTGCCCAGAATGTGAAGACAACTTGATGCTCCATTCAGATATGAGTTAGTTGAAATCACAAAAAGTATGCTATCTCGAGTGTTACTTATCTCTGCATTTTTTTTCGTAATCCTCTTTGTCAGTTTGCATTGATATTCTTGGGGTCTGTATATTAATTCAAGGGTAATTTTTGTTCTTTGATGTTTATAAGAGAATGTGAGTTATATCAATGTTCAAAATTGGGGGTATTGGATGAACACTAGTACACCTCCACTTTTTTCAATGTTGCATAAACGGGAAGTATAAAATCAGTGATAAAATCATTCCTTAATATTTAGCCAGGATTATGTAATGGCAATAACATCATTTTTTTCTGACAACAGTATTTTTCATACTCTAAGGATTCATTGCAAGAGGGTTAGAGATATATGTAAATAGATAGATAGTGAGGGTATTAGAAACAGAGAGGAAAAGCGAGACAGAGAAAGAGAGATGGGTAGAGATAGAAGGATAGGGAGAGGTAAAGGTTGAGGGGATAAAGAGAGATACTCGTAGATTTAAATGAGAGAGAGAGGTGAGAGAGATAGAGAAAGGGGTAGATAGCGGGGGACAGGGAAAACAACAGAGAGTGAATAGAGAGAGAAACAGGGGAGATATGGAGAGAGCTACAAGGAACTACAAAGATAAGAAGTACCCTAGAAGATCTTACGGTCCATTCAGAAAGGGTATCATCGAGCTAACAGTCGAGCAGGCACAGTTCTGTTCAACGGCTTACGTGCCCAAACGGCCACTTTTCAAGACTTTGTCCAGTCTTGACTTGAACTGATCAACAGAATTGCTGTTGGTAACTTCCACTGGAAGTGCGTTCCTACAATCACAGATAATTTATGTGAAAAAATTCCTACACAGATCGCGGTGGTAACGCTTCAGTTAAAGTTTGTAGCCGTGATTTCTAGTTCTACCTTCACTAAGTTGGAAAACATCAGTGTAGTCTACATTTTCGAAGCCTCCAAGTATTTTGAACATTTCGATATGATGACCACGCAGTCTTCAGGTCCACAACGAGGACAGATCTAATTCCCTTAATCTATCATCGTAGCATTTGTGTCTGATAGAGGGAATCAGTTTGGTTGCCCTGGCTAGCACACGTGCCAATCTCGCGATATTCTTTTGAAATGAAGGATTCTAAAATTGTACCGCATACTCCAGGTGCGGTCGGACAAGAGAGTTATACAAACACAGTACTATCTGCTTGTTCCGATATCAAAACTATCGCTTTATATAACCTAGCATCCTTTGGGCTTTCTTCTCCCCCTCAATACACTGCCTCGGGAACTTGAGATCACTAGTTATAGTTACACCCAAGTCCTTCTCAGTGTCGGTTGATTCAATATCAGTGCCCTTAATGATATAATGAGATTGGGGCTTTCAGTGGCCGATATTCATCACTTTGCATTTGCTCATGTTAAAAAGCACTTACCACGTGTCCGACCACTCCTTAATCTTTAGAAGATCATCTTGAAGGCGGGCAGTATTTCCTTCCTTTGCGACGTTCATAGCAAGCTTTGTGACATCGACAAATTTAGAAATCGTCGCAAACATGTCACCATCCATTTCGTTTACGTAGATAATGAACAGTAGTGGTCCCAGGACAGAACCTTGAGGAACACCTTAAGTAACGGGCATCCACTCAGAAGCCTGTTCATTCAACACCACCCGTTGCCGTTTGCCACATAGCCAGTTCTCTATCCAACTTGCTACATTTCCGTATAGACCTAGCGCATGCACTTTCCAAAGGAGGACGAGGTGTGGTACCTTATCGAAGGCTTTTTTAAAAGTCTAATTAGATAAAATTCACCACCTTGTCCCGGTCGTGCTCACTGATAACGAAGTGGAAGAATTCCACAAGATTCGTTAGCATGACCGTTGCCTTCCGACTTCGTGCTGGAAACTCCTCAATTGCACGTTAGACCATAAATATGAGGTTATTTTGTTCATCATGATGCTTTCCATGAGTTCACCGCCTATTGATCTTAAGCTAATAGGTCGGTAGTTCGACGGCTGGCTAGGGTTTAGTTTCTTCAAGATAAAAGTCACATCCGCTTGATGCCTGTCTCTATGAATGCATCTGGTCCGGATTGACATGTTGAATATTGTGCTCAGATGTCGTCATACTTCATTGCGCACTTCTTTCAACACTTTCGCTAGAAACCCGTCCGGGCCAGGAGACTTATTTTTTTTTAGATCAGTGGTCTTTTTTTCTATTTCTCCTTTGGTCAGGTCAATTTCTTCCATTTTCTCCGCAGAGTAAGAATCCGTGGGCTGGGGGATGGGACCATATTCTTCAGTAAACCCTAAAGAGAAGTAGTCGTTCAGTAGGTTAGCATTTTCTGCAGCTGAGTGCTTTAATGCCCACTCCTCATTTACTAAAGGGCCAATCGTGCGATGGATTGGTTTTTCAGCTGTTTACATACCCAAAGAACTCCTTGCGATTCTCTTTGCATAGTCTCACCACCCTTTGCCACCCTTATGCTGGGTTTCACCATCCTAACTAACCTACAGTACTCCTCAAAGTCTCCAGAAATCTTTGATGCCGGTACATCATTCTCTTCTCTCTCAGCAGTTGACCGATTTCTCGATTTAACTAATTTGATTGAACAGACGACCGACGAAGGCTTTTGAAAGGGATGAATTCTCATTGAAGACTCATGAACGTAGTTTTGAATCTATGCCACGAATCTTCAACATCCTCGCACACTTCTAGCTTCGCATCACTCAATCCAGCACGAAGACCTGCAAGGTTTGCTCTTCGTAAATCAAGTTTGGGGACCTTGACTATAAACCTGACTAGTCGGTGATTACTGCTACAGAGCTCTTTACCTACAGAGAGATCCTCAACGATGTCATCCTCAGAGGGGAAAACCAAGTCTAGGTTATTATTGCCTCTCGTCCATTGAGTCAGGAACTCGTTGTTCGCGAACTTCAGGAGTAGTGTATTCTTGCCACAGGATTCTCTGGTTTACGAGTAAACTTGGGTATTGAAATCACCCATGGCTATACACAAACTATCTTGTACAAGTTCATCTAGTAGCCGGTACAGATCCCTGTCCTTTTCATTGAGTTGCGCAGAGTGTCTGTAAATCAGCAGGGTCTTATATCTGGCGGAACCTATATTTAGGTCAACTCCTAGTAGCTCGTGGTCAGATACAATGTTACAGTTCGTCGATGTAAGTGTATCCTTGACATACAACATCATACCACCACCTTCTCTGTCTGGCCTATCTTTTTTGAAGAGTTATAAACAGGGAATTGTGAATTCACCTTCAAAATCAAGGTTTGAGATTTTTACCCACGACACCGTTATAGCTACCATTTCAGATTCTTCCGTCGTTACGAGGGCACAAATTTCAAGAAACTTGTTCTTGATCGACCTTGCACTAAACAGAAGAACTTCCGTTTACAGGCTTACTTGTTTAAGAGGGGCAACCCCTCTTTGCGACCTCTAAGAAGGTCGTTTCAGGAGTGACACAGGCGTATTGGCATATGTTCGCCATCAATCTGGGCCGGCCACTCCTTTTGGTCCGCTCCACGACATCCTCTAATATGTTACAGAGTACAGCCTTTCCTTTAAAGGAAAGATGCACTCCATCCCTTTGGTACGAGGGGCGGTAAATAAGTTTTGCGAATCGGTAGGGCAAAAGGAGGAAGAGAGATGGCTGTTTCTGGGGATGTTAGGACTCGTTATTACAAGTCAGGACCTGCAGCCGCACGCTCCAGCCTCGTCTATTTAGAAAGCAGTAGCCGATTCTAATCGTTAGTCACAAATCTTTCAACAATGGAAAAGGTTGAGCAGCGCGCAGTGATCAAATTTTTGACCAAGGAAGGCAAGAATTGGGCATTAAAGATCCATGAACGCATGATTGCAGTAAACACCGACACTGCCCTTTTCTATGCAACCATTGCTCGCTGGAATAGGGAGTTCCGCCATGGTCGTGAGTCGCTTAAAGATGACCCCCCAACCAGGACGCCCGTCAAACGTGACAAACGAGGACAATGTGTACCGTGTGGAGAGGATAATCCTAGAAAATCGACGGGTGAAGGTCGAGGAAAACGAGCGAGAACTTGGAATATCTCTTGGAAGTGTTATCAACATCATACGCGACAATTTGGCCATGAATAAAGTCTCTGCCCGTTGGGTCCCTAGAAACCTCACGCAAAATGATCGACTTAAACGTAGTCAAAGTCCACAAAGCCAGAGATGCGCAAGCTGCCCTGCGCGAGTGCGGATTCGCGGAGCTCAACCATTGCCCCTACAGTCCAGATCTGGCACATAGCGACTACTTTTTATTCCACCAGCTTAAGGCTGCTACGCGTGGAAGCTGTTTTGGGGACGATGAAGATGTCCAGCTCGCCGTCCAGGAGTGGATTAAACAGCAGTCGGGAGATTTCTGGTTGTCGGGAATTTTAAGCCTCAGGGACAAGTGGCCCAATGCATTGAAGTGGAGGGTAGTTATATTGAAAAATAATAAAACACTTTTTCCCGTATCTCGTTTCCTTATATTCGAATTGCAAAACTTATTGACCGCCCCTTGTTGATTTCGTTTCTACCATAAAAGGTGCGGTAAGGGTGCACAATAAAGCCCCCTCCGCCGTACACAAATCTGCCAGTGGTATGTTCAAGGAGATGTTCCTCGAGTGAGCTATCCGGGTTGGCCTCTACTTGGGAGCATCCCGACCACAACATGTCTGCGGGTTTTTAACCTAGAGTCGTCCATGGCTCCCATAACCGTTTGCATAATATTTCCTTCATCACCTAGCTTACCTTCTTCGAGGTAAAGGTCGTTGCCACTTACCACCAGAGCAATGACTGAGTTGTCAGAAATCTGAGATTTCTCCGCCTCTACCCTGATTCGGTGGTTTTCCCATCCTGGCAGGCATCTTGCCTTCACACTGGTGGAGAGTCGCCAAAAAGGTTGACTCTCGCACACTCTGCTCCAGAGGAAAGAGTTTTCCCTTTCGAAACTGACTTGTCCGTTTCCTCTTTAATCTCCATAATTTTCTTCTTTTTGTTCTTCTTTCTTTTTTCTTATCTTCTTCTGGTTTCACTTCTGTTTCTGCTTTCTCTTCTTCTGTTTCTACTTTCTCCTCTTTCTTCTTTCCTTTCTTCCTCTTTCTATTCTTCTTTTTGGCCAGTTGAGTCAGTCCCACAACAGCTGACTCTAGCTCTGGGATGTTTGAAGGTTTGCGTGACACTGCCGATGCAGTGCTTGCTTTTTGGCCGAAGGTTTCGTTGTCGGATCCACCCACGTCGGTAAGAGATACAACATATACCGACTGGACCTCTAGTCTTGAGGACAACTCGATGATCCTGTCCTCGAGACGGCGAAGCTGACGCGTGTGTTGAGAATCTAGGTTCTGCAGCTTCCTCTCCAGTTCTTTAGATTTTTGCTCAGATGATCTATATAGATCCTTAGGCTCTTGCACTTCTCCTTTAAGGACACAGTCAGGGCAGATACTTGCCGGGTGGCATTAGGAGTAACACCCCTCCGGGAAATCCACGCACCACTTGTCCTTTTTGCACACTGAACATCTGTATTTAAGAGCAGCCGTTCCTTTCTTTCCAGTCATGCTGAACAATTTATGACCACTCAATAAAAAAGAAAGGGGAGAGACAGAGAGACAAAAAGAAAAAGAAGACGAAGGGGGATATGAAGAAGTATATTTTAAGGTGAAGTGAGTGGAGAGAAGTAACTTGAGAAAGAGAGAGGTGGAAAATATAGAGAAAAAGAGAGAGAGGGAGAGTTAGTGTTTGAAGGCAGAGATAAGTATGAGTATAAGTAGAGGGGTTTGACAGAGAAAGAGAGAGGGAGAGAAAAAGAGAGAGAGAGAGAGAGAGAGAGAGAGAGAAAAAAAAAATATATAAAAAGACAAAGAGACAAACGGAGTGAGAGAGGCCACACAAAGAAAGTGATTTGAGGAGAGTAAGATGAAAAGTGAGTGAAACAAAGAGAGAAAGAAAAACAGGTATGAGTAAGGATAAGTAAGAGTGAGAGAGCTAGAAAGACAGAAAGAGCTTGAATGAAAATAAAAAGAGAGGTGGGGCTATAGAGTAACAAGGAGTATCGAGGAAAGGAAGTACCCTAGGAGACCTTACGGTCCATTCAAAGAGGGTACCTTTGGACTAGCAATCGAGCAGACACATGGCTGCTCAATTGTTTTGCGTCCCTAAACGGCCACTTTTCAAGACTTTGTCTAGTCTTGACTTGAACTGGTCAACAGATTCACTGTTGACAACTTCCACTGGAAGTGCGTTCCACTTACCGCAAATTCTGTAGGTGAAAAAATTTCCACACAGATTGCGGTTGTAACGTTTCAGTTCAAGTTTGAAGCCGTGATTGCGCGTTCTGTTCTCACTCAGCGTGAAAATATCTCGGTAGTCAACATTGTCCAACCCTCGAAGTATTTTGAAAACTTCGATGAGCTGACCACGCAGTCTAGGGGTTTCCGGCGAGAACAGATCTAATTTCCTTAGTCTATCCTCATAACTTTTATGTCGGATAGAGTGAATCAGCTTGGTTGCCCTGGCTTGTACGCGTTCCAACCTTGCGATATCCTTTCGAAAAGAAGGACTCCAAAATTGTACGGCATACTCCAGGTGCGGCCGAACGAGGGAGTTGTACAGACAAAGTACTATCTCCTTGTTACGGTATCAAAACTGGCGCCTTATGTAACCTAAAATCCTTTACGCTTTCTTCTCTGCCTCGATTTTCTTTTTCGAGAACTTGAGGTCGCATGTAATAGTTGCCTCCAAGTCCTTCTTAGTGTCACCAGATTCAAGAGCAGTGCCCTTAAGGATATACTAAGATTGGGGGTTTTGTGCCCGATATGCATTACTTTGCATTTGTTCACGTTAAAAGGCATTTGCCCCGTGTTCGACCACTCTCCAATCTTCCCAAGATCTTCCTGCAGGCGGGCAGTATTTCCATCCTTTGCAACGTTTATACCAAGCTTGGTATCGTCGGCAAATTTAGAAATCTTGGCAACCATGTCACCGTCCATGTCGTTGACGTAGATAATAAATAGTAGTGGTCCCAGGACAGAACCTTGAGGCACCCCGCTAGTAACGGGCACCCACTCAGACGCCTGTCCATTCACCACCACCCATTGACTTCTGCCAATTAGCCAGTTCTCGATCCAGTCGGCTACATTTCCATCTATGTCGAGCGCTTGCACTTTCCGGAGAAGGTGGCGGTGTATTACCTTATCAAAGGCTTTCTGAAAGTCTAAGTACACCACATCCCCCGCCTTGTCCCGATCGTGCTCACTGAACACGAAGTGGAAGAATTCCACAAGGTTCGTCAGGCATGACCGTTGCCTTCGGAAGCCGTGCTGGGAACTCCTCAGTAGCAGTTTTGACTCTAAATACGGCGTCATTTTGTCCACCATCATGCTTTCCATGAGTTTACCGACTATCCAAATCAGTCTGATTGGTCGGTAGTTTGACGGTTGACTTCGGTCTCATTTCTTGAAGATAGGAGTCACCTCCGCCTCACGCTACTCTCTAGGAACGCATTCGATCCGGATTGACATGTTGAAGATTGCGCTCAGGTGTCGTGACACTTGATTGCGCACTTCTTTCAACACTTTAGGTAAAAACCCATCCGGGCTAGGTGACTTGTTCGTCATTATGTCACTGATCTTTTTTTTTATTTCCCCTTCGGTGAAGTCCATATCCTCCAGCTTTTCTATCGAGTAGGAATCCATTGGCCTGGGGATGAGACCACACTCTTCAGTAAACACTAAAGAGAAGTAGTCTTTGAGGAGGTTAGCATTTTCTGCATCTAAGTGCTTTAATGCCCCCTCCTCATTTTTCAAAGGGCCAATCGTTCGACGGATTGGTTTACGGCTGTTCACATATCCAAAAATCTCCTTGGGATTCTCTTTACAGAGTCTCGCCACCCGAAGTTCCTCAGACCGCTTAGCTGCCCTTATGCTGGACTTTACTCTCCTGGCTAGCCTCCGGTATTTGTCAAAGTCGCCCGAGATCTTCGATTGCCGGTAAACACTTCTCTTCTTCCTAAGCAGTTGGCCGGTTTCTTGATTAAACCACTTTGGTTGAACAGAAGACCGACGGGGACATTTCAGATGAATGATACGCGATTGAAGACTCATGAATGTGGTTTTGAAACTGTTCCACGAGTTTTCAACAACATCGCACACTTCTAGCCTCGCGTCAGTCAGTCCAGCACGAAGACCTACAAAGTCTGCTCTTTTCAAATCGAGTTTCCTCGATTTACTAGTTGCAAGCCCTGCCTTCGGAACTTTGACTACAAATCTAATTAGTCGGTGGTCACTGCCACCGAGCTCTTCCCTAACAGAGAGGTACTCAACGATGTCATCCTCAGAGGTGAAAACCAAGTCGCGGATATTGTTTTCTCTCGTTGGCTCTCTCAACCATTGACTGAGGAACTCGTTGTTCGCAAACTCCAGGAGTAGTGCGTTTTCTCCACAGGGTTCTCTGGCTTCCCAGTCAACTTGTGTGTTGAAATCCTCCATGACGATACACACTCTGTCTTTGACAAGTTCTTTAGCTGGTACAGATTTCTATCCTCTTCAATGAGTTGGGCAGAAGTTTTATAAAGCACTAGGGTCCTGTATTTGGCAGGACAAATCTTTAGGTCATCACCAAGTAGTTCATGGTTGGATACGATGTTGCAATCCGTCGAGTTGAGAGTATTCTTGACATACAACATCATACCGCCACCTTCTCTTTCTGGCCTATCTTTCAGGAAGAGCTGGTAACCGGGAATGATGAATTCACCTTTAAAATCTCGGCTTGAGGTTTTTATCAACGACTTCATTATGGCTACCATCTCAGGTTCTTCTGTTGCTACGAGGCCACGGAGCTCAAGTAACTTGTTCCTGATTGACCTCGCCTTTAACTGAAGAACTTTCATGGAGTCCCCGAATGTAGGACTTTCTACTTTCTTCCGTTTCCCGGATTACTTGCTAGAGCGGTGCTATTCCTCTTTGCGACCTCCGATAAGGTCGTTCCAGGAAGCACACGAGCGTACTGGCGTACGTCCACCTTCACTATAGGCCTGACACTACTTAGGGTCCATTCCACGACATTTTGTATCATGTTGCAGAGTACGGCTTTTCCTTTAAATGATAGGTCTACTCCATCTATTTGTTAGAGATGATTTCTACTATAGAAGGTGCAGTAAGAGTCCAAAAAAATACCCCCCCGCCGTACACAAATCTCCGAGGCGTCGATTAAGGGAGTGGTCCGGGTTGTACCCCTTCTCGGGAGCTTCCTGACCACTATACCTCTGCGTAATTTAGCCCACAGTCATCCACAGCACCCATGACTGTGTTTAGAATCCTTTCTGTGGGGCCTTTCCTTCCTCCCCTCAGGTAGAGGTCGTTGCCACTTACCATTAGGGCAACGACTGAGTTCTCAGAAATCTGAGATTTCTCCGTCTCCACTCTGATCTGCTGGTTTCCACTTCCTGGTAGGCAAGTTACTTTCACACTCGTGCGAAGGCGTGCTGCTAACAGAGGCTGCAGGGCCCGTACTCGAGAGTCCCCAATAAGGTTTACCCTCGCACATTTGACTGTACTCTTTTCTCTCGCTATAAACTTATCTCTTTTCTCTTTCGTCTCTGTATTTCCCTTGTTTTTCTTCTATTTCTTCTTCTTCTTTCCTTTATTTCGACCTTCATCTCTCTTTCCTTCTGTTTCTCTTTTCTGTTCTTCTCTTTCCATTTTCCCTTGCAAACCAGTAATGCTCGAATCCTCTACACTCGGGTAAGCTGCATTAAGGTCCTTTTTTATTCTTTTTATTCTTTTTCTTTTTCTTATTGGCTTCTCCGCATGGCTTTTGTGAGACTGCCAATGCAGTTTTGGCTCCTTGAGCTGGAGTCACATCGGCGGAACCACCCAAGTCAGTGGGACTTTCGTCTCGAGCTTGAGCTGACTGGGCCTCTAGTTTAGAGGCTATCTCTAGGATTCTCTCCTCGAGACGCCAAATCTGAAGCGCGTGCTGCGTTTCTAGGGTCTGTATTTTACTTTCCAACGCCCTATATTTTTCTTCAGAGGTTGTGAAGAGACCCTTGAGTTCATTGCAGTATGCTACTGCCTCTCGGACCTCACCTTTAAGGATGCAGTCGGTGCATATACTTCCTGGGTGGCATTTTAACAAACATCCTTGCGGGAAGTCCACGCACCACTTATCCTTCTGGCATATCGCATATGTATATTATATTGCAGCTAGATCTTTTTTCTCTGTCATTTAAAACACTTTCTCTCTCTCTCAAAACTTTGCTACCAATCAATAATAAAAAAGGGGGTTGGTGAGTTCTCCCCGCGTGAGTCGTTCCCGCCTATCCATCGGAGAAGTTTCGAATCTTTCAAAAGGCACGCTTCATGTGCTTCTCTTCGTCCGACTGAGTTGTTAATCCTCCGCGTGCCGTGGCTCCCAACCAAGCAGCACTGACGGTCCCCGAAGGGGCCATAGATTTCTCACCAGGTGAACAACGGAGCACGCCTCGTACTAAACTCCTACTAGTTCTCTTCACGACGGCTAACATCTCGGAGCAGCGTTCAATGGATATCCCGCCACACCAAGAGACTCGACCCACGGCTTTTTATTGGCCTGGCAACCAGCCTGGGAACAAAGGGCCGTCACCTCGGAGCGATGGTACCAGAAGCATCCGTCAACGGTTACTGGGAATGGTCAATAATTACGCGCCAGGGAAGGGGTTAACGGTGCACTAACCTCATCCAATTCATCGTGCCCCAACGCCTAGGACACCTCTAGTCCTAGTCTCTGGCAACCAGTGAGCGTCGATTGGCGTTGTTTATAGAGGTTCCAAAGCCTCTCTTCTGACGCGACAGGTAGCTGCCAGGTCCTTAAATTTAGAAAGATTGAAAAAAGGGTGAGGATGACTTGATAGTAGTAGGGTTTTGTTGTTTATTTTCGTTTTTTTTTTCTTTTTATATAATAAGTTGAAGAGATAGGATAAAAGTGAAAAAGGAGAAGGATAGAGTAGAACAAAGAATGACGCACTTAGTCTGGAACCTCGTTTCCGACCAAATCGACAAGGGAATCCTGACCAGGGGTACCCAAAAGAGAGGTACTCCCGTCGACATAGCTCGAAAAGACAAAGGTACACACAAGCTCTCTTTCCGAGACAAGGGGGAGTCGTGAAGGTAAGCTGCCTGTCAGGACGGGGTAATGCACTATATCTTCACGAAAAGCGAATTGATTTCTTGCAAACATAGCTAGACCATGTGCATATAAATCCAAAGATAACACTGGTTAACAAATTGTAACTTTTTTCTGCTGACATAAGTTTGAGACCTGTTCTTGGGAAATTCGGGGTCACTAAGTTTAAAAATGGCAATAGTTTTCTTCTATGACGTCACGTTGTTTATTTATGGACTGTTCAATATTGGTCGAACTCTATGTAATTCGACTTCTCTTCATGCACATATAGATATAAAAAGCACTTGTGTATAATATCATTTTGTATTTTATCAGATTTGTTTTATGAAATAACATTCAGTAGTATGGCATCATTACGAAGGAAATGGTTGAATTCCCCTGACTAGTTTTACTATGTATATATGTGGTTATTTTATTGCACGAACTCAAGGAATGAACAGTAGTATCCTTGTAAAAAGAGCATACTTGGCTTACTTTAATATTAAATTAGGTGATCGCGATAAACCGTGGGCTTCTCACAATGTTTGTAAACCCCATGTCGAAAATCTATGCCAATGGGCAAAGGGCACAAGAAAACAATTAGGATTTGGCATTCCTATTGTGTGACGGGAGCCAAAAACCATGTAAACGATTGCTATTTTTATCTCACAAGGACTTCAGGTAAACAATAAACTTGACATTGATCCACACTTTGTACATACATCGACCCAAGAACGTGAAAACTTCAGCCAGTTAGAACTGAATGATTTATTTAGAGACCTAGGCCTGTCAAAAGAGTTAGCAGAAGTGTTAACTTATAGACTTAAAGAGAAGAATTTGTTGCAGGAAAAAACAAACGTAACCTTTTATTGAAATAGGGAGAGAGATCTCTTGGCATTCTTTAAAACTGAAGAAGATTTTGTTCAATGTTGTGACGTGACGTGACTGTTAAACCAGATGGGTGTTTTAGGGTATGATCTAAAAGAATGGCGACTTTTTTAAATAGTTCAAAGAACAGTTTAAAATGTATTTTAATCCATAATGGAAACTTGTTCGGTTAGATTCCTATTTCTTACTCTGTGCATTTAAAAGAGAAGCATGAACACCAAAGATGTGTCTTAGATTCCTTAAATATGATGAACACAATCAAATCATATGTGTGGATCTGAAAATGGTAAATTTTTACATGGCCAACAATGAGGATATACAAAATATGTGTTTCCTGTGTTTATGGGGCAGCGGAGCCAAGGACAAACATTGGGAACAGAAACACTGGCCAGTTAGAGAAAGTTTGACTGTTGGGGAGAAAAATATTATACACCAACGACTTATTGAGTAAGAGAAAATCATCTTTTTTGATGGGCCACAAATTAGAAAGTTAATGGAAAACCAAAGCTTCTCGAGCTCGATGTCTGGCATAGAAAAAGGGGCATGTGATTCATTTGTGGATGTTGTGAAAGGATTTCTCAGAAACTAAAAGCCTGCTAACTTCAAGGATTAGGGTGCGACATTACTTGATAGCTTTAATTGTTTAGGCTACAATATGATCATAAAGATCATTTCCTCAATTGACATCTTGATGAATTCCCTACTAATCTTGGCAACGTGATTGATGAACACGGAGAGCTTTTTCATAAAGATATCAAAGTTATGGAGGAGAGATATCAAGGCCGATGGACCACAACCATGATGACAGACTACAGTTAGAGTAGTCAACATGACTGTGTAGACATCAAACACTCTCGCAAGCGAAAATTTCTTCCATAAATGTATAGGTATTTTTACGATTGATTGCGTTTCTCCATTGTATTAAAAAAATAACCTGTATTTAATTAGCAATAGGTGATGTTATCTTACAATGAATTTATCCTTGCAAATTTTGTTGACATTTTAAGTTATGGTTTGAAGCTATAACACTTTGGAAACTCTCCTTACCAAGTAAATAAATGCAGTACCTCCTAAAATAGGAATGAGCTGTAGAATGAAAACCTTATGTTACGAAAAAAGCGGAGGACATATTTGAAATTTGCACGCAAAAATTAGTTAAAAACAACCTCAAAACATAAGTCAGCCCAAAGTGTGTTGACCAGTGTAATATTTTTTCGAATAAATCAACTCTTAGATCATACTTGTGGTGATGATAAGCAGTTTTGATCTCCATTCACTCGAAAGGACATTTGATATTGAAACCCGTCTAGGAAGGAGCAACTAAATTATTTTCTGAACTTTGAAAAAAATCATACGAAGATCAGCATCGGCGCTGCCATCCTCGTCAACTATTTTAAGATAGTATGTGAGTTTATTAGTATAATTAATCACCTAATAATTAAGATACATAAGCGAGGAGTTACTAGAAATACCGAATTCTAGCAGCAAACAAAATTTTGCAAACTTTCTTTCCTTAAAATATAGTATAGAAATTGAAGTTGTTACCTGAGGGGGTCGTTCAACGCCCTACAGGAAATATGTTTAAGAATACAGTTGGTAAATATTACTGTAAAATATGATCTTACAAATACAAGCGTTGCGAAACTAATTCTTTATGCATATTCTTCTCTTCATTTTACTTATCCTTGACTTCTACTCTCCCTTTTTTATGTAATAGCCTCGATTGGATGTCAGGGCCTTTGTTGCTTCGTAATTATCTACTTTACGAGTAGGCTTCGAATTTACTAAATGAATGCGATGATTTTCTTATTGCCTTACCTAAACTAAATTTGTCATTTAACTCCTCTAACCCACACATTATTTAACCGTTTGTATTTGGGGGCAACAGTAGGCGAACGAAATTGGATACGTGAAAATTGAAATAGATTTATATTTCATTTCATAAGAACAGTTATTTGTAATAAGAGAACTATTTCAGTTAAGAAACGACTAAATTTTTCGAAGCTTTGACCATATTTGAATTACTCGAAACTTTTAATTATTAACCTTTTAGGGTTTTCTTAATACCAGAAATATCTAGTCTTTTTAGTTAATATCCATTTATTCCATTCTGACTCTCTTCAATATTTGGATAAATATAAGAGATAATTGCAGGTTATCTGCTTTTGGGACGACATTTGTTTTTATTGCTAGGGTTTCACATAGGCAGAGATTTGCAGATAAATTAGACACCACATTTCTTTAATATTGGGTAACACTTCAGTTGATGGGCGCACGAAAGGGGCTGCTATTTATGGGCTACAATTTAGGCCTTACTACGTCAGACGGTAGCATAATATGGATTTGGCGAATCACGGCGTTTTATTTGTTTTAATTTTGTTTCTGGCAAAATTAAATGCTTTCACTTCTACTCAGTTATATTATTTAGTACTTTTTTTATTCGTTTGCCAATTTCATTAGAATACAAAAGGATCAGCTTTGCCTTCTCTAAATGTGACAATAAACCATTATTTTCACACACTGGCAACTTTTAATTCGCACTTAATTCACAAATAGGCAACCGTTTATAGAAGTTTTTATAAGAGCACCGCTTCCGCATTTCGGGCCAAAACCAGTTTGTTTAACGTTGTTTAGGCAGTTATGTGTTTTACGTATTTATATTTATAATCTTTAATAAGACTTTTCACAATTTCTCGGTAAATTCAATAGACTTATGTTGAAATTATATCCTCATTCTGAAAGCGTTGCGACAAGTATAGCTTGATTACAATATTCTCAGCACTAAATATAGTAAGTTTGTTTTGTCTTTGGATTCGAACCTAACGGTATGCTTTCAAATTAATACTACTAAGTGTTTTAGATAAGGTTTCGTAGCACATACTTGTTCCTAAGGCACGTGGGAAGGCAGTGGGTGCGGGATGGGGGGCGGAGCGCCCCTATAATGATAACCCGGTGCGCGGCTCGATAATGGCTCCCAGTAACCAAACGCATATATGAATAATCTATAAATAAATAGTAAGTGCGTAATAACACTACTAATGGTGCTTTTAGGCATTTTAGTCATCATTTACGTCTTCGTTTTCGCGCGGAGAGCAGTTATTTTTACGATAGTATTGCTGCAAATAGATTCATACCCAGATTGCTAGAATCTTAAATATATGGGCTTTCCGTGCTTGGCTGAAGCTGTAAATGATGACTAGAATGCCTACAAACACCATTATTACTTTTTTTACGTTTTTTTAAGTTTCACTAAACACCCATTAATTGTAGCGAAAGATTGTAGCCCAGAAATAGCGCCTCCTATCTTGCGCCCCTAAACTGAAATATTACCCCTCATTGTTTTAAACTCTTGATCTCTATTTAGATTAACATTTTTTATGAATTGTATTTGTTTTTATCAATTAATTCAAGTGAATTTTAGTGGATATACTTTTTATATAGTATTTATCAAGAATCCTAGACCGAATCCTTATGACTGACATAAAATAAAAGAATTGAATATGGTTTTTGGACTCTTGTGTCTCTGGCAGCACTAGAAATGGTGAACTAATGAAGCACAGCCAGACAAACTTTCAAACAAACGCAAAGGGTTCAGGGGATTTTATGGACCCCATTTCACTCTTAAATTTTCTGTCTGATATTGATTTTTAGTTTCCAGCTCATTTCATCGTTTGGGGTTTCTCTTTATTCTAACTTGAGGTACATCACCTTGATCTAGTCTTTAAACAAATTGTTTATCTATATACTAAATTAATTTGGCATCATTAACTTTTTTATATCTAGGTTTCATTTAATCATATAGATTGAGTTTAGGACTACGTTTTTGTCATATTTCAAAGCATTTTATATCTTTTATCTCAGGTACCGAAGTCAAATTTCAAATAATTGTTCTGTGACAAAATTACTTCGCTGGGTAAGTAAAGAAATTATTTTTCATTACTTGGCGTTATAATACAGTCTTCGGTCCCCGCAGTCCAGGTTAAGTACGTTTGCCATGGCAGCTTCTCCTTTATTTGTCATTTCCAGGAATTTAAACTCTCTAGTTATCCCCGCTGTTCTTCGATTATCTATGGAATCTTGTTAATTGGTTATTGATGGATATATAAGTTCATGGCCATGCAGTTGTTCTTAACCTAAATCATCATTATTAATCAATTCGTCTATCCTTTGTCCTTTTTGTATCTTTTCTCTAGCCTCCCTTTGTCTTCCGAGACGTAAAAAGGGGTTTTCTTTATAACGAACATTGCCTCTTCACAGTAATAAAATCAATGTAAATTTAAGTTAAATTGACTTGCCTTTTTTCCCAGTTCCCTCAGTCTGATCCGTTCTATTGTATCTCTGTCATTTCTTTGTTCTAAATCATTCCCCCGCCTCCCAATCTCTCCCTTTTCCCGCCTCTGTAATTTAGTCCACGTTCATCTTGCACAGACCACCTAACTGACGGTGACATTTTAGTGTCTCACAGCTCAGTGAACTGAATCCAAGTCGGTCGATTCCGAAAGGGTGAGGGATGACCCCGAAGACCACCCTTGGAAGCCTTCCAGCTCGCTTGAATTGAGAAAAAATGAGAGCACAAAAAAGAAAGAAAGAAATTATCGAAGAAATTAAACGCCGAGAATTGAAAATTACTTCAGGCGTGTAGAAAATTGAGAAAATTAGTTATATTTCAGATCCAAATTTTCCATCTTCTTATTTTATTTTGGCTTATTGTAAATTGAATTACGATTCTACGATTTTACACTTTAACGCTAATAGAAGTGTTCGAGTTTTTGAATTATGATTTGAATCATTTGATATATTTAGTATTAAAATCATTTATATCTACGTGTATCACAGAGTCTGTAATATGTATGTATATTTTGTAGTCATTTTATTAATCTGCTCGTTTTAATTTCGCTTTATTGCAAATTGAGTGCAGTTTGTACCACTTAGAAATGAATGATTGCGAAAAAAGGGAAAATGCCTTTGAGACTTGGAAAGGAAATAATTAAGAAAACTGAACTAATATTTACTCTAATTTATCAAAACTAGCAAGTATAGGATTGGAGATTATTCTGCAAAGTACGGGAAATCAGCATTGAGCAATCACCGTTATTTTTAGCAGTTTTTAGAATCGTAGCAATTCTGAGCTAGTAGACTATATAAGCATATCAAATTCTTCTAAAGTAAGCTCTGGCGTTTGCTTTGACTTATTATTATTAACATGCATTCAAAATCAAATTAACTGTTGATTGCTCATAAAAAATAGAGGTATATACCCAAAAAAGAGTTACCAAAGAATGGTATGTGCAATATGAGCATATCAATTACATATAATAGAAACAGAAGAAAAGTTATTATGTTTTACCTATCATAGAAAGACTTACCATTGGTTAAGTTTTCCAAATCATTAAGATAATAATGTGTATCGTTGTTTTTAATAAAAATTATTATATTAAATAAGATTACAAGAAATTAATCAATAATTTTAATTTATTTGTTCAGAATAAGTTGTTGATTTGTTTTCAGATGATTTCTCAGTCTGCAAAATCTATTTTCTCGCATATGAAAATGCTGAAATTTCATATTTTGATGAGAAATGAAAATATAAATCATATATAGCCTAGCGGATGTTCTATCGACATTTCAAAATTTCGGAAAATTGTCAGTTAATTTGTTTATACACTTGTCTAACAGTCAACAACAACGTTGGACTCATTTCGACGTTTAAACTTATTTTGTAGGAAATTTCATCTTCAGGTCGAGATTCTACCTAATATTATTATTCACACAAGAAAATTTCAATCTTCGAATTCTAAAATGTCTGCTAGTAGTTTCTTTAGTATTCATTTTATCGATATAAATATCGATATTACAGACAAATACAGAGCCCTTCCGTAATTTGCCGCTTGATTTATCAATGTAAATTTATTTATGCTAAAAACTAGAGCATTAGATTTAACAAAAAATGAATTGCTTTTTAGATTGTAATATAAACGAGATGAAGCAAAATGAATGTCAAGTACTTAATATTTAAAGGGAATGCCCCATATCCTTTAAAAACGCTTCCTCTCTACATGTTTGGCCGAATGTTGCTGTTTATGAGAGAATTGGATACTTTCCACTTTAAAAAATTAATTTTCATCTTGAAGACCTTTGAATGAAGGTATTTGAAAGTAGCGTACATTAATTTCAGCTTTTAAAGCAATCGCGTTCTTAGAGCAGAATCGGTAATCAGTTTTTAATGTTTTTTCCTTAATTTTATTTAACCAATCAAGGAAACGGATTGAATTTTATTCAGTTTAAGTTGAGGATACTAATTTTTAATCTTTCTCGTTGTAGATTTTATTATTATTAATTTGATTAGGTTACATATTGATTTCCTTAAATTTTAGCAGATAGTCGTATTTGGATAATCTAACGGGGAGGTTATTAAGGAAAGTATCAAGTCGTAATACTGAATAGCAAGATGGCCATGACTCGTACAAAAATAATCATTTCTTATAGCGTTAAATAATAATTAAATTATTATTTTACATCTTGATACCAGTACTTAATTTACCATAAATCATTTATAGAGGCAATGAAATTCAAAGAAAGCTGAGTTTCTCACTTGTTTGGCCTATTCCTGAATGTATAACAAAAAAGATAGTAGCGATGCTTACCACTATTATCGAAAGGATTCAACCAAGAAAATCTGTCGACATATAAAGATAAATTTTTCTCTTAATAAATTAAGGTTTATATATATATATATATATATATATATATATATATATATATATATATATATATATATATATATATATATATATATAGCCATGTCCAAAGTTTTGGAGACGTCGAAAGTATTAGGAAATTAGATAAATCCTGGAAAATAAATTTTATAGGCATATCAAAGTATATATAACAGTGAAATAATTAAGAATATAGAACGATGTTAAATATGGGCAAACAATCAACAAGAATTAACAAAATAAAAAATTGGCAACACATATAACATCAACAAAATATAAAAAATAATCGGATAATTCTATATGAAAATTACATCAAGAAAAAAACGGATATAAAAAGGTTAGTAGTGTGTCTAGATCACCTTGGCAGTGATCAGAGCATTTATTTTTGAGTCATGCAACCACGAGAGTGCGCCATCTGAGGGGCATGATGCTGGCAGAGTCCCTGCGATAACGGCGTTCACTTTCTCATTGGAAGCTGGCTCACGACGTCCTACGGCCTCATTAAATTCCTGCCAGATGCTTCCAGGGGAATCCTATCAGAAGACTGAGTAGGCCAGTCACTTACACTGATATTGTTGTCTCGGTGAAGAATCTATGGTGGACGCAGACTTTTAACTTCTGACATTGTTGGAAAAATATTGGACTGATAGTACCATAGACCAGCGCTTTACCGACATAGCTAAGAGAAACAACAGCAGCGACGACATTTTTTCCCCAAATCTACTTTGCGTTCGCATCTCCAACACCAACTACCAATGAAACTGTGCTTGCAGAATGTTATATATTGAATCTCCATGGTGAACACATCCTTTCTTTTTACGCCTAAAATCTATCGGACAGTTGTAGTTTGCGTGGAAACTAGCAAGGATCTATCACGTTTAGGCTTATGCTCACTCAGTAGAGTGCTGGTCTAGATAATCGGAGGTCTCAGGTTCGACTCCTTGTCGGGGCAATGTGTTTTCCCCGTGTCTTTTCTCAGGATCATTACATGTAAGATTTATTCTTACTGTTCCTGTTTAATTTTCACACATTATCTGGATCATGCAGCGTAATCCTTTTTTATCTCAATCTTCCCTCTCCCATCTACCTGGATTACGTGACAAGTTATTACGTAATCAATTATTTCCTCATTAAGTTGGGCTAAAAGAATTAATTTTGTATCCTCTGATAGGTCTTAACACTCCAAAGAGCCCCTTTACCCTTTCAAGAACGAGAGAAAATACCCTCTGCTTTTAGGCGATCAAGGGCACTACTTGCAGAAATTTAGACCTGAGCTTTTTCCTTCGATTCCGGAATGCACAAAACTGCTCATCACGATCCCTCCCCTCAGAAAATATTCACTCCCTGAATCATCGCTCCCTGAACCCAAACTCTTACGGAGAGTTTTGTCCTTAGCTTTTCGTTCGCACAAAGGATCACTTGTTTATAATTTAAAATTCATTGAAAATATCCACCAAACTTTCTGATCTTCAGATCCTCGCTACGCTCCACCCACTCTCTCAAAGAACACTTAAAACCTTCGCATTCTGGAAACAATCCTAGTTTATCGGCCCCTAAATTCTTGTCAGACTCTTCTTTAAGCTCCCATGACACGAATGCCACGAATGCCCACTAATACCAAACAGACGCAGTTCTTGAGCAAGAATGATAGACAACGAGCTCTAATCATCCTGTTGCAAACTTTCACTCTAGAAATAGGCTAGCTAAATGTATTTGCTTCAACCCGTTCACAGGCTTCTTCTAGTTTTTCAACCGTGTCTCTATCTACAAGACTCAATTAAGAACCCACACCCTTTAGCAGCTCTATGGACGCAGGAAGCTCTTGCTCAGTACATGCAAATTTTTCTTCGTAAATTAAGTCTCGCATACCCACTGTAGGCTCTCTTATCCCAACCCTTTCTGGTCCAACTAATGGCATCGTCCGGCCACTTCTGCTTGTCTTTTACTTCTCTCCTACCCTTTTCCGGTCTTTTTCTCCTCCTGCGGTGTCCCACGCATCGACAATACCGAGACAATATTTACCCTGCGCGAGGTACGTAGTTTTGGCTTTACGTAATTATCTTAAAATATGCTATTTCTAAATCCATTTTTCTATGATCTTGAGTACTTTTTTTCCGTTATAAATCAGACCGCTTACCGCCCTAGTTCTGATCATCAATGCCGTTTCTCTCGGAATATTTACACAAATCGGGAGGCAGCTTTATTTTAAATAACTTGAGCAACAATATATTCTTTATGTTTGGAGCACTAACCGTAGAAGTTCCTTACATAAATCGGTCCAGCCTCCACACCAGGGTTACGATAGACTCCAGACACTACTCATTTTCACGAATTTAGCCGAACCTAAACACTTACTAGCTCTTTTCGATCTCCTAATCTTGTCATAAAAGCTTCTTTAACAAACCTATAATCTTGCTGACACACACTCGTCAATTTTAGATAAACGTGCTCTGCCTTGATTTTAAATCCATGCATCTCAATCTTTTCCTGAGGACCCCTATTTCAATTATAGATTTCTGCTTTTGGTTCTAGAGCAGCGAGGAATCTTTCTTGGACGATTTCGTCAAAACAGGGCAGTAGTCCTATCTGCTTAGAGAGTTAGTTACATCCCTTAAACCCACGTGAAACACCAGACTGCAATGTCCGTGCATGCGCTTCCTGCTCTAAACCCCAACCCTTATCACTAGTCTTAATCGATTTGTGATGCCTTATATTTACGAATTTACAACTAATATTCAAAATTTGGCTCTGCCCCGCCCCTTTGCTTCTCAAACATTCTTTACGTACTGCCCTCGTCGGTTTCCACTAATATGAAACTAAAATGCTACGCTATAGCATCGCTTTATCTATATCTCTTTTCAGGAAATATGTCCGCGATATTAATTTTAGAATTTATATAAAAGCATTGAAATTTTAAATAAGTGTAGAGAGATATAGTGTGAGGAGATGTATGTATAGTTTCCAGGTGACTGGATGGACCTTTCGCTTCTTTAGTTTAACAGTTTCTACTCTATACTGATTATGCTCTTTTATTTTCAATGTAAGCAAGTGATATTATATTTATTTAAACTTTTTATTTTACTTTCACTTACTCTACCTACACTCTTTCTCTTGCTCACTACTACTTATAGGCTTAAACAAACTTTGGGATAATATTCGTTCATTACTATCCTTCTTCTACTGCTAAAATTGAGATTTCGTCACAACTCCATCTCATAATCTTAATCTGTCCTCCCAAAAATTTTTTAGTTTTCTCTAGTTTCTTTCAAGACCTTATTTGCCCTCTCATGTTGCACTGTATTGACCGGTTTCATTTTAACTTTTTTATGTAGTTCTTCCTGCCTTTTCATGTCCAACCTCCTAGACCCTATACTTGAGCAGTTACACTGGTTTTGTATCCTCTGGAGTTTGTTCATAGCACCCTTTGAAGTGTAATGTAGCGGAACTATTGGGTACAATAGAGTGGCTCTGAACTTCACTATATTAATTTCTTTTTGCGTCTGGGCGACATTCCTGAAAACGTTAGTAGTAGTGCCACCTTCACCTGAGCTATTCTTATTATTTCTGCTACAGGTGAGATGTAGCCGGTTTTACCAATTTTAGGACCCAATACCTTAGCTTCGTCCCTATACTTATACCGTTTGCACTCGAGACTTAGCTGCGGAGGGAAGTAACCTATGTAGCCTGTTACACTTGGTATCCGGAAGAACTGCAGGTCATCTTATTCTGAGTGCAAGTTATGAATGTTTTATCACTGGGTTAACCCTAACTTTATGTTGAGGCCTAGAAAGTTGTTGATGCGCTTTCCCCTCACCCACGCCCAGCTCTACTTTACTTTTATTATTATTATTTAGTATGATTTTTATATTAGTTATTCTGCGGGTTCTACTCAGCCCGGGTGCTCTTCTAGTAGAGATGGCGGCATAAAGGGCCCAGAGCCATTGTTGACTAAAACCCGGGATTCCCCTCCCAACTCGTCCGAGGTTCATATTACTTCAAGAGAATTGACTTGGACTCCGACCCAACTGGGATGAGCAGCAGAAGGTCGCTCCTCCCGTTCCCCATTAGCAATCGTTTTGCAGGAAACAACCCCGGGCGTGCCACATTGCCCAACCTCTAGGGGTAAAAGAGTTTCGCGCCCCCACCACCAATGGATGTGGGCCAGGCAAGAGGATGCACCATTTACGCCCGGAATGATTTCTCCGTTGTTCTCAATGCTTTAAATAATTCTTTTCAGGCAGTAGCAGTGTAGCTGCACCTGGATAGGACCTATAATGTTATTTTTGTGTACATCCCACCATCCTTCAATTTCGATATACGCCTACTGCTTCTTTGGGGGTCAGCCGAGTGTGAGACTACCACCAAACAGAAGTGTTATGCCTACATGCCCTATAAACTTCAACCGAACGATTTCACTATATGTGTATTTCGTAGAGCTAGGGCTAGCTTCCGGTATATTTCGAACCGCGCCCGCTTCTCTTCATGGTGGGCTCACGTGTCTTCACTTAATGGGAAGACCCATCCTGCCGAAGTGTGAGCGTGCATCAAAGGGAACCTGGTCAAATTCTAGCAGGAACCCCTTCCCGTTTTTCAGGCGAATGCGACCATAATATCAGACCAT
Source organism: Ceratothoa steindachneri (assembly GCA_963969495.1). Classification (NCBI taxonomy): domain Eukaryota; kingdom Metazoa; phylum Arthropoda; class Malacostraca; order Isopoda; family Cymothoidae; genus Ceratothoa; species Ceratothoa steindachneri. The sequence continues at coordinate 24,483,499 of OZ018321.1, read as the reverse complement.
GCGTCCGTGGGGCAGTATTTATCCGCATTCTCTAGTAGGGATGCTGCTCTGTCAGCAATCAAAGCGCGTCGTGATATCGTTGAAGGGAGCCGACTGTAATCTACCTCAAGAGGCGGAAAACACTTCAACAGCATTTTTACATTGAGTGAATTGCGCTTCGCTCTCGATTCGTGCGAGGACACCGTCCCTGATCCCGACGATATCTCGTATGCCATACCTCAACAGCTAGGTGAGAAAGGCATGGCCTTCTCTTAGATATGTTTAAGTGGATCTGTACAGAATGTATCGTCGCAGACTCCTAGCGAATAACTACTGTGCTCGATTTTTTAAAAGTGGGAAGAAGGCCTATGTTGGCGCATGGAGATAAGTTGTTATTGAGAGTTTCCATACGATTGGGGCAGGGAAACGCCTCTGAATCTTTAGCCCTGAGAATTTTGCTAGACCTTTGACTTGAAGTACGGAAATAGGAACCCTCTCTGGCCCAATTGAGCAGGAAGAGGGTGTCCCGCAGGAAATTGACCTTAATGTCACATTGGTTGATCTGAGCATCAACGATATTACCTCGATGCTGCCTGAAGATGTTCTCGCAAAAGTCTACTTGAATGACCATTCGAGCTCTTTTTGTGTGGCTCAGATGAAAAATTTGGTGCGTCAACTTCAACAGGCATAGAGGTGCATCTCTCGCTAATTCAAAGCCCACAGGCTTTGCTTTTCTTTAGGCAAGACTATGGTGGTGCATGTCTGCCGCCGACCGCTGCTCTACCCCGACCAGGACTTGTTTTTGAACAGCGTTTGCTGGAAATGGTGTATTTGTGCCATATCCTTGCTCACGATTTCCCCCGAAGCCTCACCTGGTTAGCTCATATTCGCAAAATTAGGGTACTCTTGCATCCGCGCCACGGACATTATTCTTTACGATACGTTCAACATCCAGGGTGCTGATAGGGCTATTGTATTGCTTATATATCGACCCTTTGTTCGTTTGAATCTTGACTACGGATGAGAGCCATTTGCTTCCGTAGCCGAACGTGGATTTCGGATGGTAGACTCATTCCACCACACTGGTCTCTGCCTGGTAACCGGTTACTTTTGCACGTTACTCAGTGAGAGGATGTTTGTGGATGCTGGGGAGATGCAAACCATTCTGCCTTATGTACAATGCATTATGCATCTGTAAGTAAGGCCGAGTGCCTCCCTCGATTCCAACGGTCCTCACTGCATCGGCAACCAATCTCAATGGTACCTATGCCACCTAAAGATGCCATTCATAGCCTGAGATCTTTTGGTTTATGAATAGGAAACTCCATTGAGAGTTTAGTGTTTCTTTCTGTCCGGTCGCTTCTCGGGTTTTTCCTAAGGACACCCCTCTGAATGGTACAACCTTTAACTATTTGTCGCATAGCCTCTGTTCTCAAATCTTTCACAGCTCCGGGAGTATTAAGTTCGGCCTTTCTGCAACACACTTCGTGTCACGCTTGATCCATGCCAGTGAATAAGGATGGCTCAATCCCCACTAGGGGGTCGGTTACCAAGCATTTTCCTCACTGTTTAAACTTAGTGCGGCTGTACTAGGCACTGTGTCTTTCTTCATGGAGGAGCTCGTTTCAACAGACCACTCTGCCGTGCAAAGAAAGAGCACCAAATATACAAAATAATAACTTTACAGGAGAAGCGTTCAAAGTTTTCCTTCATTGCAATGCCCCCCCAAATAGTTTATTTTCGAGATTCTGTTAAACGTTTAATGTATTTACTCCATTATGGGCATCATCTTTCATATTTGTACTTTCTTTTGTGCATTAATTTTATATTTTTGGCTCAGTTGCACAAAAACTGTTTTTCCTTTGGTTTGTGGATTGCTATTCACCACAAATGCAGAGGAAAGAAACCGAATATAAATATATTCGGTGTTTTTTTTCTTGAATGACCATTAATATTAAACAATAAGACACCGATTATACGTATATTTGGTGTTTTCACTTTGTATTATTGACAACATTAAGCAATCAGACTTCATTATAATTATGGCAACCACATTACATTATACATTCATCCCTGTTTTTGTTTATTATTAGAATTTTTAACAAGTCATTGGGAAGGTATAAACAATCCTATAAATCTATGTAATTTTTATTGGTATTTTCACCATAAAGATAAAAACCAAACAGAATCTTAAAAAAATGCAATGAATTTATCTCTCTACTTGCATGTTAATATTATTTTGAAATATCCTTAATTTAATAAAGAAAATAGTGAACATAAAGTCATATTTAAAACGATCGGAGTAAAAGTATAAAACTTCACAAAAACTGTAGTTATATACCTTTAATCTACTCTAGAATTTAAGAGATCGGAGATATTATCACTAGTAGGGAGGTTATTAAAAAATGCTCGACGGGAAATAAGCATTCTCATAACAAGACCTGAGGGAATTTTATCTAATTTTTCGTTTGGAATTCCTCTTGGCTTTGATGGATATTTCGCCGAATAACTGCGTGGAATAATTTCTTTCATAAATTTAAATTTGAGTCCAGAGTCGTGAAATATTTTTTTATAGATCAGTCCATGAAGACATTTCTCAAATCGGACTTCACATCAATCTTGTAAAAAAGGAATATTATTCTCAGAAGACGCTCGTCGGGTTGTTGTTCATAATCTTGACAAGTTTGGGTACGCCTTAAAATCATAAAGTTGCATTTCTAGGACCGTTGTTCTCTTCATTGAAAGTTCCAGTGAATCGCAGAGGTCTCTCATATCATACAGATTCTTCTTTTTCAGGATTACCTATTTAATATTTCCATGAACGCCATCTGCGGCAAAGAATGTCTGACTGGGGACAAGATATTTCAACGTGATTTCTGAGGGTTCAAGATCTTCATTGACAAGTAAAGCGAGTGCTGAATATAATGTCCAGTTTATATTCTGAGCAACGCAATTATCTGTCAAAAATATAAACTTCTTTGTATTTCTCTTTTCCTTAATCACTTTGATATAGAATGAGGCAACATCAAGAGCATTCCTGCCTCGAAGACTTTCATTCCAAACTACACAATAGTGATGTTGACTTTTCTTTAAAGAAGCAAATGTTTCATTAAACAAAACCATTTTCGAGCAGAAAAGACTTTCTTTAACATCAGGCATCCTTGGTAGGAGCAAAACATTTTGCATATCGACGGCAAATATTAGGAGTCTATTCATTTGTTCGTATATCTCACTAACTCTATTGTATTCTTTTCTTGCTTTCTTTTGCATTTCATTGTGCAATTGAGCATTTGCAGCATTTTCTTCATTCATATTCAATTCATAAAATTATCATGTTGAACATTTGTTAACATAAGGTTCAGAAAAACTTATGTTCATTTTCTTTAGTATACTCCGATAGGATTCATATGAACAACGGACAGATGCGTGTTTTTCTTGAAATATTTTGTACATTGAAGCAACGGAGAGATCTGTTAGATGTGATTCATTATTACTTTTCTATTAACTCGATTGGTAGGTTCACGTTTTCCTCTTTTATCTGTCACTGTGATATTTCCTGACAAATTAGTTGTAGATGAAGAAGCTGCATCAATGGAATGAAATAATGATTTTATAACCTGATCTTAACTGTACCCTAAAGTATTGAGAAAATATTTCTGACAGATTTTGATTGCGTGTCCTTGGGCATCGCTCAGTGTATACACATACGATGACTTCTTCCTTGATAAATCTTCCTGAATAAGTCTTCTTTCTACTTCTTTCCTTGTTACTTTGCTTGTCAACCATGCTTGCCTCATATCGTAGCAGTTTTTCCCAAATTCTGAGTGAATTTGGTTTCGTATTTCATCTGAAAACTTGGCATGGCATTTGTAAGGGCATTTATCTATAACACACCCATTGAACATTGGGTGATTTTCTTTATCATGAATGATCTTTTCTTGTTGTGTCATTGATTTCCTAAAAAGCAACAGAGGTGTGATAGGAAGCCATTTTATTGTCATACACTGCTTCATGAGCATCGGAAACTCCACGAGATTAAACTTCGATAGCAGCTGCTATATGTATTATTCTCTCGAATGCATAAAATGTCTTGCTCTTCTGTCCTCAAAACACCTCTGAAAGGAGAAAAATAAACAAATATTTATGCATTGCATTTAAGTAGCACATACAATAATTTCGGGAATTACTGCATTATCATAATGATAATCATCACCATCATCATATTCCCTTACCTCCCTCACCACCACCTTAATTTATGCTTGTTACCTTGTATACACAGCTTAACGGTGCAAGTATTTTTGTGTTAACAAATGGACACACATATAACTTAGAGGCATACAAATATTTAAGGCTTGCTCCTGAATAGAAATATATATAAACAACGATTTATTAAAGAAAACGATATTGAAAGTTAAATGTCGGTGACTCAGCAAGAGTTGCAGGCAGCCGCGCAGGGCCGTGAACACGGTAACTCACACAATGCACAAAAGAGAACCTAATCTGGATCTAAATAAAAAAAAATCCTAAATTACCGGTTTATAGACCGACAATTCACTTACTGTTCTTTTAAAAATTGGAAGACATTTGATGGTGTATTGTAATTGCAAGCCATGGCTACCAGCCTTTCTGCTTTAACCACGAGATTATCTTCGACTGAATTAAAAAGATAAAACTTGACATAGGCAGAAAGAAACTCTCTTGTACATTTCAGTGCAGACGCGTAGCTCACAATTTGTTCAGGAAAAAACAGGTTGCTGCATGAGAGAAGGTGCAATAAATTGATGAAAGCTTGCATATTCGGTGTTTTATGTTTGTATATCGTGCTACATATAAAGGAAACAGACCAAATATTCAGTATAATCGGTGTTTAACCTCTGCATTTTGCATATTCGGTATTTCTTCTATGTTAACCATGGTAGTGTCGTGTATATTCGGTGTGTAGCAAATTTCTAACTCAAAATGAGTAAAAGATGGGTGTAAACCAATGCTAGAAATGGAATCTACGGGTCGAACTACATAAGAGTCAATATATAACTCAAATTTGGAAAATTTGTATATTAGGTGTTCTTCCTTTGCACAGTAGCACTCAGTACGGGAGGTAACCCATTGTACCCGGTTCAAAGACTGGAATTTGATCTATAGCGACTTACAACCGGCTTTGATTGCTCTCATGACATTGGAATCTCCACACACCTTGGTGGGCAATATCCGTGACGCCACAGTTTTTGCGACCCGAATGGATGTCAAGATTATCTTCCGCTGGGTTCCTGTACATAGCGGATTTGTTGGGAATGAGCGCACTTAATAGTCCGCCCGGACTTGGCCACCAAACAGCTATGGTCTCTTTCTCAGCCAGACTACATGGCAGGAATCAGGGCATCTCTCCGGGCGCCTTAGCAATGAAGATGGGAAACTTAAAGTTGCGGGTTCTTCCGCCGCAATTGTTCCTAAGTACGTACCCACAAAGCTGCGACTACTTCAGGTCGCTATCTGTCCTTTTTCAATTGGGTACACTCACTGGAGGCACTGCCTATTGATGGAACGCTCACTTACATCTTTTTGCGTCGATTGTGCTTCCTCCAGACTGTTCGTCAGATTCTTATTGAATATCCAAGTTTGGGAGAGCTTCGCGCTCGTTTCCTTTCCAAGTATCCCGTTTACTCCCAACGGGTTGCTGTACACAGAGTTGTGCACTATCTAACTTTTTCGCATCCTTCGTTTTATTTGACTCTTTGTTATAGGTTGCACATTCTTACGCCGGGGGTTGGGTGGTGGCCCTCTCTCTAAGCGGAAGCTTTTTCTTACTTCTTTCTTGTTTGTTGATTTTTTTGATTGTTTCTTTGCTTTTGTTTTGTTTTTATCTTGGTTATATAGTTTATGCATGTATTTTGTTTGTTAATGCATCTAGTTTTATTCTGTAGCGTGATTATAGCGACTTTTCCCATAGCAGGCAGTCGCCAGTTTGTCTCATAAAGTAAAAGAAAACTCAATCCTTATGCTTGCTCTCTTCCTCCTGTTGCTGGGCATCACTGCGAACTTTACACTTTTAGTCTTAATCTCCCATCTCCTCCCATATGTCTTTAAGTTCAAGATCTCTTTTGCTGTATATTTCGTCGCCTTCTTTGATTTTCTCGTTGAGGTCGCAATATGTAATCTGGGTTAAGTCGTCTACGAACTGCATATAGGCAAATTATTTATATAAATGGCATAGAGAACTAGTGAGAGAAAGCTCCCCCGGGATTCTTCAAATGCAACCGAACACCATATATTCTTGTATGCTGCTTAGTAAACTGCAAAACATTCTGCTCATTTTCTCCCCGAAGTTCCTATCTTACCAGCTTATACTTGAGTTTATCCCTTTATATCTTATGAAACGCTTGCTGCACGTAATTTGCCACTAAGTAGACCATCAAACCCTCATGCTTTAATTTGAGCAGCTTTTCTGTTATCAACGCTAGGAGCATCTCCGTGCCTTTCGTTTTCCTGAACCCATACTGTTGGGGATTGAACTTACGGTTCAATTTTTTAAAAAAGTATGTCTATAAAATTGAACAGCAAGTTTAGTCTAGACCCATTGACGGTTGTAGGTGACTTACCTATTTTCGCCACAAATACCATTTTTGCAATTTTGAGTATGCCAGAGAAGTGGCCGATGTTCCAGCTTGTACTAAAAATTTCCACTATCTACTGAACCTCGTTGTCTGGGAGCTAATTTATGCTAGCTCTCGTCATCCAGATGGCCTAGATGCTATTTTGAAGGCTTGGACTACTGTTGTTATTTTTATCACACCAGCGCCTTCGTTATCTTCATCTATTGCGTTATGACGTAGAATCTAGCGGATATGTCGCATCTAGCTATAGGTGCATTTTTCCATAATCCTGGTTTTCGTCTCCGCATCAAAGTTCACAGTGTCCTTTCCCGAGATATTAAAGACCTGGTTCCAATGTTGTTGAATAGCTCCTCTATTTCCTCTTCGTTTGTTAGATAATCATTGCCTTTCTTAATTTTAATTGTTTCAGTGATGGAGTACTTTCTTTTTAGAGCTCACCTTTCCTCAAGTATAGCTCAGCAGTTTTTTCTAGTTCTCGTACCTGTTGATTAATAACTTTGATTTCTCCGATAACCCTCCTTATTTCAGATGACTATCTTGGAACAGGGTGAGTCCATAGTGCAACATTGGGTATAGTTACTTCCTCTGCTGCCTCAATCTCATATCCTCTTCTTTCTATTCCACCCTTAATATCTTAAAATCTCTTATACCTCCAAGCACTAGCGACCGCACATCCCTCAGCAGATCTGGGAATTGGCCGCAATCAGCATTCACATAATTGTTTCCTGAGTCTTCATGGCACTTGGATCGGACTAATGGCCAGGAATAGCGTAATGGAGGTATGATCCATAGGGAAGACAATACCCAGTCCGACATACATGTTCCAGTGAAATTTCCTACTGGCTATTATTATGCATGTATTGGTTTGGTTACTGCTCCTCCGTCACCTTAGTAGGAAATTCCGACTCAGCTCGTGATCATTAGATTATTAATCATAAGATTTAAATTTTTCATACCATATAATCTGAGGTATTTTCCTCAGGCCTGGAGCGCGCATTAAGGTTGCCAAAGAAAAGCATCAGGGTGTTCCTTCCCATTCCCATAACGAAGTTATTTAGGGGTAAATAATTTATAGGGGGCTGGCAACTTTCCATTTTACAACGAGGCTCTATTGGCATATAATTTTCTTGATGCTCAACACTTTTTTAACAGCTATTATTATACCGTCGTACTTCCCATTAGATCGGCTTTTCGTGTACGTATATTAATTCCATAGCTTTATCTCATATTTTCCTATATTCAACCCGTGTTTGCAACTCACTAGTACATCCGAGGTCCTCCCTGACTGACACCTTCTATAAATGGTTTGTCTTGATTTTAAGTTTATTTAAGTTCACCCAACTATTATTAGTTTATTAAATATAGTACCCTTTATTCTTTACTTAATCAAATGTACAACCTCTTCTGTGGCCCGTTCCTTAACTTATTAACTAACACTCCCCCTTCCTCCCCTCTCTCACCTAACTCCGCCACCACTATCTGCCCGCTCTCCGACCCATACTTTTCTCCCTCGCCCTCTACACCTGCCCCTCTACCCCTTCCCTTATATCGCTATATTTCTCCCCATCCCTCTCCTCTCCCCCCTTACCCATCTTCAACCTCTACCTCCCCTCTACCAAAAATATCCAAACTAAGAAAAAAAATATTATCCTAGTCTCACCCCGTCTCTGTTCCCCCCTCTCTCCTCCTTTCCCCCGATATTCCCGAATCAAAAATTCCCGTTCCACCCCCCTCTCTTCCTCTCACTCTTACCCCTAAACTCTCGCCTCTCCCCAACCTGTCTTCTCCCGCTCTTTCCCCCCTCTTTCTTTATTTACCAATTTCTCTTCCTCGAGCTCTCCCCGCTCTTTCCCCTTTTCTCTCCCCCTCTCGTCAATACAATAGGACATCCAAACAGAGATAAAAAAATTTTGTTCTTGAGATATGTATCGAGAGATATATATAGATAAGAGGCTCGGGCTGTTTCTGGGGCCTCAACGTTGTTCGCTCAGAAGTAATGGTCAGTCACCCGAGTGCAAACTGCCAGGTACGCGCAGTGAACCATTTTCCTATTTTAAGTATATTATATGATAGGGAGAGTGCGCACCTCTCTTGAATATGGCTGCAATCTAAAATAATAATAATCAGAAAGTAAAGATATTTTTGTCCCACAATATAATCATTTCAAACAATGTGCATCTGTACTTATTTATGACAGGAATATATAGCCCAGCCAACACCCGGGATAATAACAAAAAATAACAATAACAATTATGTCGTGGTACAACCACTATACCATACAGTACTCCTATATTATGTCGGGGGAGGGGGAAATTTAATCACCTACTGCAATGAGAACCGTTGAAAGACTGTTCGCAGGGATTAACGACCGACTAGGTGGTCACACTTGAGGCGTTGGGTTTCATGTCCTTAATAATCAGAGAGAGGGCAAAAATGCTTGGCGAGATTTACTTTAATAGGCCGAGAGTATCGTTCAGGGTTAGTTAAAGATGAAAAAACCAAATATAATTTTATTTACACATATCAGAATAAGAATAATAATAGGCAAAAGGGAATTATTTAAATTATAATAGTCTCTTGATAATTGTTATGAGGATGAATTCTCAAAAGGAAATAATTGATTAATGTTACTAGGCTCAGATTAAAAGGGGAAAATTGACAATACTAATAATGGATGGGGTGTCAGTCTTACGGGTTGATGACTTCGAGGAAGACCCTTCTTGCAATTAGGTGAGTGGGGAACGATTCGATGAGGCAAGTGGGGCACGATCCGAGCCAACCTCCCGATGAAGGTAGCCAAACTTAAAAGATGACGTCCGACGGGGAATGTGTGAATTCTCGTAATTCCACTGGAAGAGAAATCTTGTTTTCATCAAAGGTAATCGATGGAGATTTTCTTTGGTTCGATTAAACGAAGGGAGACTGTTGCGCCAATTCAAAGGCTTGCCGGTCACTGAAGTTACCAATTGACTAGGGTCAAATCATGGTTGAGAAAGTCTGCTGTCTGATGAACGCTCACAGGATAAGGATGGCCTTAAGGTGCGGATTGGACTCTTCGAACTACAGAATAACCCGAGTATTTGTATGCCCGATTCTGAGGGGGGAGGGGCGATTTGGAGAAAGTAGTCACAAGCTCCCGACATCTTAATCCGGAGGCGGAGACGATTCATTATTTAATAGCAAGGGGCCAGGCAGAGTGGTTCTCTCTCTGCTCATCCTCGGTGGAGTGGTGTCTTGGGACGAGTTCGCAGGATTAGGGAATATTTTCTCAATGGGCTCAGGAGTCGAAAATTCGTGAATGTTCGAACAGCAACTGACGTCGTCCACGGCGAGATATCATCGCACGTGGTCTAAAGTAAATTGAGAGGGGGGCAGAGTTTATTCTTTTACAAATAACGATATCAATAACGTTAACAATAAAACTATCAGTAACAATAATAATAACAACAGTATTGGTACTACTACTACTACTAATAATAATATTATTAATAATAATAAATATAATAAAGAAATATGCTCAATAAGGTAAACTTAGGAATATGGTGTATCAAGAATTTCTGTAGCAGTGCTGAACAACATTAAGTTTAGCTTATAGAGAGACAACATTATTTTTGAATAACAAAAAAGCAAAGTTTCAAATCTATCTTACTTTACTTCCTAAATCACTTTTTTACCCAGACAACGCAGGGTACCTCTGCTACTATATATATATATATATATATATATATATATATATATATATATATATATATATATATATATATATATATATATATATATAAAGGATTCATTGAAGTCGACAGCAACGGCGGCATTGTTCATTTTGGCTGAGGCTTACTTATAGATTTAAGTATAATTTCAATTGATGTCTCTAGGCGAGGAAAAATGCTCGGAAGAGTAATAACTTTATTTTGTCTAGACCTCTTTCGACCTAACAGTAGGTCATCTTCGGGGCAGAATGGAGAACTTGATATTACAGGAAAATATATTGAATATTTAAGAAAATGGACCAATCAACTAACTCGAAAAATACATGGATAGATTTATGTTTAAAAATATTTTAAACATTATTGTAAGGAAACGGACGAATCAACTAGACGGAATTTTTTCTAAATAAAATCAGAAGCTGAAATTCCCTAAAAAAACTTTCTCAGAAAACTATAGCGGGAAATAAATTCCCGCCCCAGATAAAGGCATGAATTCCAACTGATCAAATCTAGCCAATTAGATTAGCAGGCTTAATTTAATTAGTATAAGCTCTAAATTTTAATTTATATATATATATATATATATATATATATATATATATATATATATATATATATATATATATATATATTGTGAGGAAATTCCGCGTGGAATTTCTTTTCCAGCCCGGAAGTTCCATGTGCTGGAAAAGATTCTGTTACGTTTAAATTGCTAAGCCTACTCCCCCCCCCCTCCCCTTCTACAAGCGGTAGTCTCGACACGCGTCCACTCTGGTTCACATTTACACAGGTTAGAATAGCCTCGGCAAGAAGATTCGAGGACATTCAAGAGTAGAGCTGTTTCCCGCTAACCCCCCGTGGGAAGAGCCTCGGACATAGATAGTGCTCGACTTCCATGAGGCAGACACAGAGTTGAGAAGTTTCGCCCGGACCCAAGAAGATTCCACTAGTTCCAAGTCAGGTGCTAACAACAAAGCAAAGTGACGGCGGAACTAGTTGTGTATTGGAATTAGCCCCAGCTAGTGAGGTAATTCCATTTAACTATCGCTACCAAGCAATTGTTCCGACTCTACCGTTTAACTCCTGTTAAAACCCTCCTCGTTCGCGCCTCGTTTTTTGTGTGGCCGCAATACTCTCCCCTTGACCGGACGTTACCGCCCCCCCCTCTTTTTGGAGAACCGTCATTACTTTAAATTCCCGCTCAAACGCTCCGAGTGGCCTCGCCGCACGTGCAGAAGAGATCCATTAAGCCTTACCCCGACGTCTCACCCGGAATCCTCCGTAAGCCAACCCCTTTTCCCCTTTAGTAAGCCATTTGATTTAATTCCCCTCAAATTTGAATAGTCTCCTCCTGTTATACCATAAATGTTAACTTCATAGTTTGTTTCATAACTACAATCCCCCCTCCCCCTCGTTCATCTGATGTAATTTTGCCCAATAATTCTCTGGTGTAATTTTGCCCATCAATTCTCTCATTATTTTTATGTAAATAAAATTACAATTTTTGTACATGCCTCTTTAAGTAACCTTGAGCGTTGCCATTGCTCATTTTATACCTGACCTCGTTGCAGTCTTATCTCGCCCTCTGCCCGTTGAAACTCGTGTTGTTCCGTCCATTTGTCTGCTCGCCTTTAAGTTATTGGTCCCTCTCCCATAGATATAATATGGTATTGATTTAGTATAATGTCCATACCACGACATATATATTTATTAATATACTTATTATATAATTCTGGTGTCAAGTGTGTTTGAGGTTTTTACGACCCCGTGTCATTTTAATTCCGACATTAGAAGTTTCCTTGTTATTCACGTCTACCCCTTTTATTATAATTTTTGTATTGTACTGGCAGAAGGCAAGTTTAAGTTAATTGAAGAGCAGTGGTACGTTATCTATTTAGATTTGTTGTTGGACCCCAGGTAATTAATTTCTTTTTATTGGGTTTGAATTTTGGAGACTCTTTTGGTTATTAATCCGAAAGAGTTAAGGTCTTTGGTGTCCTAATTCCGGTAGGACTAATTTAATTTTTTTTCCGCTTAGATACAGCAGAGGTAGGTAGCTGTATCTTAATTTTTTTGTGATCAAGGCCTTCACGAATATTCAATTATTCGTTTCGCGTGGGTAGTGTCCTAGCTCGTTCGTGTATCAGTGTTCCCTCAATTAACTGCGTAACAATGTCCCCCATAGAAAAATTCAAGAGTCAGGGTGAAATGTTAAGACTTTCGTCCAAAGACCTGCTAAATTACGTACAGGAAGAAGAGAGGAATGAACGGGCAGAGCGAAGGGAAGAGGAACTAAGAAAAACAGAGATGGAGAAGAATAAAATGGAGGAGAACAAACTGAAGATGGATGAGAACAAACTGAAGATGGAGATGGGGGAGAACAAACTGAAGATGGAGATGGAAGAACGTGAACAAATTAGGCAGCATTAGCTGGAGATGAGCTAAAAATCAAATGGATTCTCAGTCCATCGATTGCCGGGAAGAAATTCCCCAAACTCCTTCGGTCCACCTTCCTGCTTTTAATGATGGAGAGGACTTTGGGTCATTTTTTACCCATTTTGAGAGAATCTTTCAGATCAATAGATGGGATCTCGAAAATGATGGCGTCGCTCGCTTATTTGCCCTCCTAAATGCCAAATTAAGGGATATCTTCGTATCCCTACCCCCGTAAGCAACTTTGGACTATACCACGTTAAAGACCAAATTGTGAGCCGCTGTTCACATGAATAGCGAATTCTACCGCTCTCGATTTCCGCCAGGAAATGATCCGCCCTGGCCAAATCTTTCGACAACACGGGTACATCCTCAGTTTTGGCTGGATGCGTGTAAGATTCCCTAGGTCTACGAGTCACTTCTGGACTACTTCCTTAGGGATCAGCTTTCAGTTGCCGTGGCTCCCGAAATTCGCGCCTTCATTAAGGATAAACGAGTGCTTGGCAGAGGCCGATGTTTACGCGGGTAGTCACAATTTTTACCCTAAGGATGTTAAAAAAGCTCCCCAATCGCCCCCCAAAACTAAGTTTTATGGCCCTAAGACCCCCCCTAAATTGGTTCCAGGATTTACCAAAGTTCATAGTCCCTCGAATCCAAGAAACTTCCATCCATCTGAACACCGAGACGTTAAGCCCCTAGTTTCTTCTCCCCGGGTTGTGCCGTAGCAAAAGAACCCGATCGTCTTCTAAACCTGAGGAGTTCCCGGCCATTACCGCACGAACTGTCCTCAAAACTCCCGATTCGCAAACTCTCAGTCCCACCAAGCACAGCAAATATGGGCCGCCCATGATCCTCCTCCGTCGCCTCAGGAGACTCCCGATCCTCCCTCACCCACCAAAGACCCGGTCCATTAAGTAAACTTTCTCTTTACTGAGAACAACCCTGGTGGATTGAAAGTCGAGAACGGAACTGTGAACGGTCGCCGAGTATCCACCCTCATCCATGACACAGGGTGCACCTGTATTATAGTTTCTGAGGACCCACTCCCTCCTGTTAGCCCCGACCACAAGAAGTTTGCGGTTGTCCACAAATACCTCGGCCGGGCCAGCCGTTTCCAAGTAACTCGTTGTCACATCGAGTAGACTATATGTCCGGTTGGGCTGAAGTGGTAGCGGCTCCAATCCAGTTCTGCTCCATTTTGTTCGGTCAGAACCCAATAATTCACGACTATCATGTGGCCCAGCCCGTGATTACCCGTACACAGGCAGCCCTGGAATCCTGTGAACCTGTTCCCCTGGAAATCCCTATCGATGAGGAGTTCCAAGCCCTCCGGAGCGACAAGTTATCCCGCGCCCAGAAGGAGTGCGCAACTCCCCCCTCCCCTTTGGAAGAAAACTAAAGCCCTCAAGCGTGAGTCCACCCGAGGTAACAAACGAGTGTCGTATCCCGTGAAGAATGACTTATTGAGAGGTATAAGACCTACTTTGACCTTAAGTCACGAGAACGAAAATTCAAGACATGCGCGGAGGTGCTGGTGCTACTTCCCACGGGAAGCAACAAACTCCTTAGCCAGTGAAAGGGACCCTCTCCCTTCTTCAAGGCTAGAGGACCCGTGGATTACCTCATCCATACTCCGGCGAGAGCGAAAGTTTTCCAAGTGAATTGTATATATATTATCTCATTAATGTTCCTAATTATAATTTTTTGGGGGGTGTACTAAATTGTTCAGTCTTTAGTCCCATATTTATGCCTCCATTTAATTGTATCCTTTTTTGGTGTTACTGAAATGTTGCCAATGTTCTCCTGTGATTTGTTTTGTTTCAAATTGTACTAGTTAAATTCTCTAGATTTGACCTGTTTAAGGCTTATGTCCGTTGTAAGAGAATCGTCACTCCCCCTTCTCTAGCAGTAAAGTCAGGAGGCGATTACCGCAAAGACATATGGCCCCTGGCACCGTCGGGTCAAGCGCTTAACCACAGCGCCTCGCCCTTCGTCGCTATGATAGACCTAAAGGTTAAAATGCAAGATCTCCCTTACGAGAGTGAGATTCAATGTCACCTCAAGTAAGAAATTGGAGACGTGTTTCTCCCAAGCTCGAAGGCTAACGAGGAGCCGATGTAAGACTTGGTGAGAAAAACCGTTTGGCATTAGAACCCTCCTGGGACGGCCTCAAGCCTCCCCAACCCCCTCTTACCACTCCACCAGTGGGGTGACGAGGTATAAATAAGGAACACTGAGGAAAATCGTGGTAGAATACGTCAGTCTCCAGGTGACGAAGTCCCCAAATTAAGACCGGGCTACCTAGAATGGATTGGTAGAATACGTCAGTCTCCAGGTGACGTTGTCCCCGGATTAAGATCGGGCTACCGAGACTGGAAAGGTAAATTACTTGGCTCACCAGACCAGGAAGTACCCTGCAAGAGAGGCAGGGCTACCTACCTCAAGGGGCTAAGAAGCAGCTCATCTTTGAGCTAGTCCCCGGTTATCAAATCAAATGTTAAGTTAACTTTGTTAAGTTCAACTTACTCTCGTCATAGAGACTCCTCAGATTGTGGTGCATCTTAAACACCAGGGGTATTCCTCGTCCTTGAGGAATTAAGGAAAGAAGAAGGAAAAGGCTTCTCCTCGAGCTCGTTACTCGGTGGTCACACCGCACTCCAAGTTAACTTAGTTTGAGAACCAAGTTCAACTCACTCTCGCCAGAGAGACCACGACTACCTTGGTGCAGCACAGAGCACCGTAATTGTTCTCGTCCTTGAAGACCCGCCCCCCCCGGAATACCGTGTGGACCCCCCAGCTGCTACCCTCGCCAAAAGGACCTCGTGATCCCGCCCACCTACATCTGGCCAGTCGGTACGCGTGGTGAGACAATAACATTCCTGAGGTATTTAAACGCTAGTAGAGTAAGTAAGCCTAAATCTTATATATTGAAGTGCGTAGCGGTCTAACTAATTTTAGAGGGTCAAACTAATTTAATTAATTCTTGTGTATTATAATATTCGGAGTATTGCTGTGGTTAATGGGTAAGTTTTGTGTATTCAATTGTTAAAGTTAAAATATAAGTTTATTTTGGCAATTATTGTGCGTTTCTCTATATCCTTACGTGTTTGAGACGGCTCTCTTTTTTAAGATAACAATTTTAGCACTCTTAGCACTCTTAGAACAAATAAGGGGGGCATTCTACGACATCCATAAATTACCAGCTGAGCTCAGATTTACATTTTTTTTGTGGATACACCTGTCGTAGCAGGTCAGAATTTCCCTAGACCCTTGATAATTCTAATTTGACGGGTAGGATGATCCTTTCCTACGCAACTGCTGTGTAAAGCCTCATCTTTCGGTTAGGAGATGGGTGAGGAAATTCCACATGGAATTTCTTTTCGAGGTGGAAGTTCCCTGTGCTGGAGAAGATTCTGTTACGCTTTAATTGGTAAGCCTAGCCCCACTCCCCTTCCACAAGTGGTAGCCTCGACACACGTCCACCAAGGTTGACATTTCAAAAGGTTATAATAGCTTCGGCAAGAAGATTCGAGGCAAACGAGAGTAGAGCTGTTTCCCGCTAACCCCCCGCGGGGAGAGCCTCGGACATAGATAGTGTTCGACTCCCATGAGGCAGAAACAGAGTTGAGAAGTTTCGCCCGGACTCAAGAAAATTCCCTTAGTTCCAAGTCAGGTGCTAACAACAAAGCAAAGTGACGGCTGAAATAGTTGTGTATTGGTTTTAGCCCCAGCTAGTGAGGTAATTCCATTTAACTATCGCTACCAAGCAATTGTTCCGACTTCACCGTTTAACTCCTGTTAAAACCCTCCTCGTTCGTGCCTCGTTTTTTGTGTGGCCGCTACTCTCCCCTGGACCGGACGTTACCACCCCCCCTCTTTTTGGAGAACCGTCATTACTTTAAATTCCCGCTCAAACGCTCCGAGTGGCCTCGCCGCACGTGCAGAAGAGATCCATTAAGCCTTACCCCGACGTCTCACCCGGAATCCTCCGTAAGCTAACCCCTTTCCCCCTTTAGTAACCCATTTGATTTAATTTCCCTCAAATTTGAATAGTCTCCTCCTGTTATACCATAAATTTTAACTTCATAGTTTGTTTCATAACTACAATCCCCCCCCCTCCCCTTCATTCATCTGATGTAATTTTGCCCAATAATTCTCTGATGTAATTTTGCCCATCAATTCTCTCATTATTTTTATGTAAATTTAATTCTATTCTTTGTACATGCCTCTTTAAGTAACCTTGAGCGTTGCCATTGCCCATATTATACCTGACCTTGTTGCACTCTTATCTCGCCCTCCACCCGTCGAAATTCGTGGTGTTCCTCCCTTTTGGCGGCTCGCATTTAAGTTATTAGTCCCTCCCCCATAGATATAATATGGTATTGATTTAATTTAATGTCATACCACGACATATATATATATATATATATATATATATATATATATATATATATTTATATATATATATATATATATATATATATATATATATATATATATATATATATATTCTACCTCCCACACCATCTCTAACCTTTAACCTCACCCAATTTCACCACTAGACTCTCTCATATCTTTTCCTCTCTCTCTCCCTCTCTCTGTAATTTTCATCAACATTTTGAGTCCAAGTCCAAGTCCAAGATGCATAGTAGACTCCATTATATAAACAAAACTAACACGCTAGTCATCTCTCACCCGATAAAGGAGGCAAAGAAAAGGAAAGCGAGCTTAAAAACGTGGAGATTTTCTTGACTCTCCCTACAGGGATTTTTGAGAAAGATTCTTACAAGCTGCTCCTAAGCGACTTTGTCAGCTTCCCTGCCCCCCGACTCCCTCTATAGAGTAACGAGGCAGAAATGAACTGGACTGCCTTTCATCTTTCCTTGACGCAACTATGAGGTTGTTTGTAATAGACATAATTGGGGGCGCCAACGAAAGCTAGTTTGAGGATTAGATTCACAGTGTAATTCGGCGTCATGGGCACTCGGACCAGTGGCAGGACTGCAACTTCCTGGAAAAGACGCGGGACCCGCCCCGACCGCTCTACCAGTGTGATCTAGCATAGACCATGGAGGAAAGCAACACCCATCTTTATCTATGCTGGCTGCAGTTCTGATGCCCAAACCCTTATGGGGTGGTACCCACGGTTAGCGATTGTTGATTCCGCGCTAACCACAAAAATGTCGGCAATACAATGACGCTTCGTGGGGGCTATCCCTGGGTTCACCCATCATCATCTCATCTTCCCCATTTGGCATTTCACGTTCATGGACACATATTTGCAACGAAGAGGGAGTCTACCAATATAACCAAACCCTAGAGGAATATCGTTTGAAGAGAGGGAGCAAAAACTTTAACTCAGAATCAAAACGACGTAGACCATCAAATAGAGAGAATAAGACAACCCCTGCCCCGTGGAGCAACTCTCTCGAAGAGATGGCTCAAGAAAACACTACCAGAATCACGCTGCCTACTATAGATGGACAACCCAAACCCAGCAGGGAAAAGGTTTTAAAGGTAGTGTACGAAAATATGAGCATAGCTATGGTTAGACTCCTGGTCGCGCCCTCCTGGTACGTTGCTATCTGCGAAAAGGAGAGAGACATTGAGGACATGATTAACATGGACTCCTCATGTTCAAGCTAAGTTTAGGGGAAAATAAATCGAGAGAAAGGAGTTTATGCTACTTCAGTTCTGTTTCCAGTGCTATAAAATGGAGCAACACACGAACAATGACTGCAAAGAACCCTTGGAGACGTGCTCCAAATGCAGCGATAAGGGCAACCACTGGAAAACCATGTAAAAACACTTACGAAATATGCACCGCACCACCTGTGGACAGGAACATAGATCGATGACAATGTCTTGGCGAGTCAAGACGGTGATAAAAATTCAGCAGCAATAAAGGAAACAAAAGCAGACGCAGAGGACAAATACCACATATGCACAAGCAGCAATGCGCAAAGAAAACCTATCTCAATATCCAAACCGAGAATTCGACCAAAATTCTCCACGCGCACGTCATGAATCGAACACAACCGGGTACATTCGCAAAAGAACTGAATGACATGCTCGTGAAAAACGAAATGGATCAAATGTGGTTTTCGGACAATCCTTCTTTCGGGGATGTCCTACAACTGCAGATGGTACCAAATCGTCAGTCAGAAGAAGTGGAACAGGACTGCACCAAAAGGCAAAACACCAAAACACGAACAAAACCCCTCAAAAAGGAAAAAAAAGCTGTAGAAGTAAAAACTCCGGCATAGAAACAGAAAAGAGAGCCTCATGAAGAAAATAAAATAAACCGAGACGGAGAGATTGGAATTCTTGGACATGGAAGATGTTCCTCAAACCATGAAAGCCAAGGGGACGAAAAGTATAAACAAGAAACTGGATGAGGATAGAATCAACACATTTATCTACGCGTGCGCACAGTTTCCCTCCCCCGAGGATATGGAGCACAGAAGAAAGATCTTTTAAGGCATTAAGTCAAAAATATACAAGTGAGAATTTGATGCTCATATCGACACAGAAACAGTAGAAGAAGCATTGCTCTGCCACAGAGTCGTTCGACATAATGATACGTGCGAGTGGGTCTCAAATGCTGAATTCAGGAAGAACAGGAACGGGAGAGAGAAAGACACTACCCCAAAACACTAAAAGGAAAATATAGAGGGAGTAAAGAATATAATGAGGATCTTGACACTCAACGTACACGGATGGGAGGGGAAAGCAACGGTATATGGAAACATATTTCGTGTGCTGGACCTCGACATCATATTAATACCAGAACACGGTATTGACACTACATCTGGTCAATTTAAAATACAGGGCTACCACGTTTTAATGAAAAATCATTCACAGGAAAGGTTTGAGGTTGCTGCTATAGCTGTCAAGGGAAAAATCTCGTTCAACCTCCTACCGGAGTTGGACGGAATCTTTGTGGCGGTTGAACTCCATACATTGGTAGGAGACATCGCAATAGCCGCAGCTTACCAACCACTTCGACAAGTCTACTGCCAATAAATAATTTCTCCACGCTGTTGGGGCATCGCAGAATGGCTATCTTAGGGGGTAACCTCGTTGCCAGATGCCGAGCGGCAGGTTATAGTACAACCAACCAAAGAGCCTGAAATCTGGAATTGATTATGGGAAGAAAAAACATCCAAAGAATAGGGCCAGAATTTCCAACCTATATCACTTCAACATCAGCCACCAAATAGAATGGTCCTAAAGATTTTTCTCCTTTTGTATATTCTCAAGATCCATTTTTTGTTCTCGAACGTATTTTCTAAACATATCCATTTATTTTCATGTTAGTTGATGAAAGTGATGAAATTTGTGGTACGTTTCCATAGGTGTGAAATTGTATACTAATTTGACCTGGTGTTAAGGGCATCATTAGCATTTCTCTCTTTTTTAATTTCAGTTTTTCATGTCTCATCCTTCTATAGTTGTGATGACTGCCCTTGACTGTCAAGTTCTTCCTTTTGTTTAAATATTTTACTAACTCTTAAGTTGGTTGTTCGGTCGTGGCTTTCAAGTATTTCAAGTAATTTTGGGCTAACTGATAGTTCGTTTCTTCGTTAATTTATGTTTATTATCTTAGCGTTGGGCATTTCGCCTCTTTTATTTAAGCTTTTTACATTTCTTGTTCGTTTAATCTATATCTTAATTTAGATTAAATACTAATTTGGGCACTTGCCTCTTTTTATCTATGTTCTTAATTGATTTTATTATTTAGTAAAGTTTTGTTTGCTGTTTGGTTATTTTCTTACTTATTTTAATTTAAAATTACATTTGGGCACTTCCCCTCTTTTTCCTAAGCTTGTAACTTTTGTTGTTAAATTCTATTTCATTTATAATTTAACTTGGGCACTTCGCCTCTTTTTAACAATGATTAACTTTTGTTGTTTGTTTACTTTATTTCATTTTTTGTCTCATAATAACTGGGGTAATTTGCCTCTTTTTAATTATCTCTTTTTGTTTATATTTACAATCTCTTTTTTATTACATTATTTTGGGGGTTTACATTCTTAGGTATAGATCGGTCTTATTTCTTCCCTCACACAGTTTCTTCCTCTGGGGAACAGTGCTGTTCTTTCTACTTTATGACGTCCGCATTGAGGTATGTCGATGTTATTATTGATATTTGAGAGTATTTCTTCCTCCACATTATCCCATGTCTTTCTCTCTAGCCTCTGGATCTACATATTAATTGGCTTAACTCCGAATCTTTCGTGTAAGACTCTTTCCTGATACGGTTGATCCTTCTTGCACCGTCAATAAGCAGTGTGGCTATATTCTGCACCTTCTGCATCGTCAGAGAGAGGTACAGCTGGCCATCTGCGTGAGCACTGCTGGGTACAAAAGGACCCAGCATACCAAAGCAATGTAGAGTTTATCTTTGTTTAGCACAAAGAGCCTTAGGTTCTGTAAATTTCTTCAGCGCTTTTTTGACTAGGGAGACTGTTGTTAATGTGTGTTTAATATTCTGATTTTGTGAGTCGTAAGCCCAGGACTTTTCCCTTCGTTAGAGTTCGGGTAGTGTTGGTCATCTACGAGGATGTCGTCTACTTTCCAGCTTTTCATTGGAACTACCTTGAATTTCTGGCGGTTCGTCTTAATTTTCCAACTTTTTTTTCAAATCTGTTGATATTTGCGATCTCGGCAGCTGTCGCCCTTGATTGAACTCCATCGTTCCTGATGGGACTTGAGATAATTTTAGTGATGTCATCTGCGAACTGCAGATACATCGTATCGTCCCGCACTGGAGCAGGGATGTCTATTGGGTACACGAGGTACAGAAACCGACTTAGGCAGCTGCCTTGTGGAAGGCCCGCCTCCAGTTCGAATTCGGGTCCTGTGTAGCCTTCAATCGAAATTTCAGCTCTCTTTTCCCTGATATACTCACAGAGGACCCTTTCCAGGATCTGCTTCGGGCGAAAGTTCAAGATCTTGTATTGTAGACCCCTCAGCCAAACATTATCGAAGGCCTTTTGAATATTTCGCAGTACCACGTCTACCTACTTCTGCTCAGCTTTGCTGCTCGCGATTTTTTTCGTTAGGAGAGGGAGGGCAGTTTCTCTTCCCCGTCTCCTACGCAAACCATGCTGCCGAAGGTTATGGGCTTCTTGCTCGGCTAAGTGGTCTTAAAGCCCGTCAGCCAGAACCTTCTCGTAGATCTTTGCCACAAACTCAAGCAGTGTGATTGGCCTGTAATTGACAAGTTGTTCAGGGGGTTTACACCTCTTAGGTATTACGGTTATTTTAGCAAGATTTAAGCCATCTGAGAATTAACTTGTATTCAAGGAAGCGTTGAAGATGTTAGTAATTCCCTGAAGGATTTGCTGTGAGGCATTTACTAAGATGCATTTAGTGATGTCTGTCCAGCCTGGGGCCCTTTGTTCAAAGGACTTTACAGTGGCCATGACCTCCTCAAGGATTATGAATCGGCCTTGGTCCGCCATCTCTCTGCCTTCGTTTACTTGCTGATGTGGGTAAGTTCAATGTATGATCTGATTCAGGTTTTCTATCAGTTAGCCTTCGAATTCCTTGTCGAACTCTTCATTGACTTCTGGAGTGATGCTGAAGACATTTTTCAAGTATGTTCAAAATCTTTCTTCCAGAACCGCCGGTTCCTCTATATAATCCCCGTTCTCTATAATTCTAGCCTTAACTTTTTCTATTTTTCCATTTAGTTTTCTGAGTTGTCGCCAGAATTTAGCCTGGTTCAACTCGCTTTCGAATCTATCTATTAAGTAGTTCCATATTTTCTCTTGTTAGAGGTTGATAGCGTCTTTAAGCTCGACATGTAGGCGCCGTAGTAGCAAACTACTCTCTCGATTTGGACCTGCCCGTCTTATTTCTTTATGCATTTCCCTGTGATTACGAGCGAGTGGCATCATTTGATCTGTCCATCTAGGTTGATGATTAGTTCTGAACCCTGTCTTGGGTAAATACTCGCGGTCTGCTTCTAGAATAGTCACAGTTATACTCTCCATCTCTTCCTCTATTACCTCGAAGGTTGTGTTGAGGGTGGAGCGAATGTAAGTGTGTGTTTAGAGCCATTGTCCCACCCCTTTCCCAATAACCTCTCCCTCCCTCTGTAAGAATGTGGTATGAATGTGAATGTTGTTTTTTTTTTGGGGGGGGGGTTATATATAATTGCTTTTCATGTTTTTGCATAAAATGTTTTTTCTCTTCCTCAGCTATTTACCCAGCTGTTTGATCGATAAGACAATATTAAATTCTACAAAATTTAATCGCCACCATTTGTAAAGAGTGAGAGTGTAGTTTGGAAATAACGCTGTTTAGGTTATTTTAAGTACCACCAGGCTAGAGAGGGCTTTGATAGCCTCAAGACGCGACTAGATCGTATTATACCAAGCTCGGAGGCACCGGCCTTTTTTTTAAGGAGTTCAGCAATTGTGCCCACACGAGTGGCAGCCGGCAGGACTTTTCCCCCGGGGGACCTAAATATCTAAACAAAAATCCATAGTGATACTTGAGGCCTTTTCTTTTTGTTTGTGCGTTTGCTAATTTATCGCTCATTTACCTAGTTAGTTTATAAATAATTGCAAGGTAGTATTCGCCCATAGGAATTTTTTATTGTATATATATATATATATATATATAGTAAATTCATCTATCCATATCTTTCGTGTGTCTATAAATAACTAACGAGATCTCTTATAAATATTTACCCCATATTTTTTCTTGTAAATAAAAGACTGTACATACAATCTGTTTCATTTCTCCCTCGATCTATCACGTCTGAATTAGTGTAGGAAGCGGGTCGGATCGATTAGGGTTAGAGGATAGACTTTCGGCAGGCTACAACGTCACTCAAGTCTCTCTCCATTTTGCAGGCAAAGACGTACCCTGAGGGCACTTGCAGGAGTCGAACCACGGCTATGCTCAGTTTTCCGTACATTACCTCTAAAACCTTTTCCATGCTGAGTTTGGGTTATCCATCTATAGTAGGCAGCGGGATTCTGGTAGTGTTTTCTTGGGCCATCTCTTCGAGAGAGTTGACCCTCGAGGCAGTTGTATTCCTATTCACTCTATTTGATGGTCTAAGACGTCTTGATTCTGAGTTAAATTTTGTGCTCCCTCTCTTCAAACGATATTCCTCTAGTGCTTGGTTGTAGCGGAAGACTCCCTCTTTCTTGCAACTATGCGTCCATGAAAGTGAACTGCTAATTGAGTAGGATCAGATGATGATGGATGAAGCCTGAGGAGCCCTCACGAGGTGTGATTTTATGTGATTGTATGGCAGACTTTTTGTTGGCTAGCGCGCAATCAACCACCGCTAAACGGGGGTGCCGCTGCTCGCGGACTTGGATATCAGAACTGCAGCCGGCATACATAGTGACGGGTGTTGCTTTCCTCTATGGTCCTAGCTGGACTCACCTAGGGGAGGAGTAGGGATGGGCCCCCACATCATTCCCCGGAAGTTTCGGCCCTGCCCCTGGTCAGGATTCCCATGACGCCGAGTTCCATGTGGGTTATTCCTCAAACCAGCTTTCTTAGTTGTCGTCCGTTTCCTTACAATAACGTTTAAAGTATTTTAAACATAAATCTATCCATATATTTTTATAGTTAGTTGATTGGTTCATTTTCTTACTGTAATGTTCAAACATATTCAATATACTTTCCTGTAATATCACGTTCAAAATCTGCTCTGAAAATTACTTACTATTAGGTCGAAAGACGTCTATGCAAGTAAAGTTATACCTTTTTCGAGCATATTTCCTCGCCTGAAGCCATCTGCTGAGACCATAGCCAAAGCTATAAGAAAACTGCAGCCAAAAGTACACAATGCAGCCTTTGCTGTCGACTTCAATAAATCCTGTATACAAATGCACTCCCTCCAATATACGTAGGTGAGTCAAAAAGTTCTCAGACAAATGCCAGATTATTGAAATGTTCGATTTTGTACAAGTAAATACAGGGTCAAACACGACTTTCATGTTTTCTGAACAATTCCTACAAAATTCGTCATTCAATTTGTCGAGACTCTTTGTATTAGATGTGCTTCAAAAAGGTTACTTTTTTGAACCCATAAAATGGCAAATTTTGAGATAAGAGCGAACATTAAATTCCTGACTAAACTTGATTGGAAGCCTGTTAAGATTATTGACGCTCTACAACAGGTTTATGGTGACTCTTCGCCATGTAGAGCGGTAGTTTACGACTGGATTAAGCGCTTCAAGGGGGGCAGAGAAGAAGTTGAAGATGATCCACGTGAAGGGAGACCCTCCACCTCCATTAACCCAGAAAATGTCGAGCTTGTGAGGAATCTAGTGGATAAAGATCGCCGTATTACTATTGATGAAGTTGCCAATGCATGTGAAATCTCTCATGGCTCAGCATTTGGAATTCTAACTGAAAATCTTGGCCTGAGCAAGCCTTCAGCACGTTGGGTCCCAAAAGCGTTGCGAGAAGACCAGCTGAATCATAGGGCCAACCTTTCTTTGGCTATTTTGACCAAGATTGAAGCAAACGAGGATAGTTTTTTTGAGCGCCTCGTAACGGGAGATGAAACTTGGGTGTATCAGTTTGATCCTGAAAGTAAAAATCAATCAAAAGAGTGGCACCCAAGGGGGGCAGCAGGGCCTATCAAGTTCAAGACAGAGAGGTCCGTTAAGAAGATAATGGCTACAGTTTTTGGGGATTCGGAGGGAATTATTTTAATAGACTTCTTAGAAGGACAAAAAACTGTTACATCCAGCTATTACGAAGGAGTTTTAAGGAAGCTGAAAACTTCAATAGCCAAAAAACGACGAGGAAAGCTCCACAAGCAAATCTTGTTCCACCATGACAATGCCCCTGCACATTCGTCCAAAGCTGTGAGATCTCAGCTACGGGAATTTCGATGGGAAACTCTTGCTCATCCCCCTTATAGCCCTGATTTAGCACCCTCTGACTTTTTTCTGTTTCCAAATTTAAAGGGACACCTAAAAGGAACCCGGTTTCAATCATTAGATGAAGCAAAAAAGCAGGTCATTACTTGGTGCCAGAGACAACCCCGTGAATTCTACAAAGATGGTCTTTACCGTTGGATTCATAGATTAAGAAAGTGTATAGATGTTAATGGAGCTTATGTAGAAAAATGATTACAGTATTATTACAAATAAAAATTTTATGCCATTTATCTGAGAACTTTTTGACTCCCCCTCGTATATATATATATATATATATATATATATATATATATATATATATATATATATGAATCCATTAGACCACATAGAAAGAGAAAACGGAATAATTTTTCCTTGCAGTAATATTTTTATTACCTTTTTTCGAAAAATCCGTGCAGGAAAGCGATTCGAACCAGACACACTGAGGCAGCGAGCACCGCTTTGATCTCAGTTAAAAATATTTCTGCAAGGAAAGATTATTCCGTTTTCTCCTTCTATGTGGTTTAATGGTTTCATTTTCATTATTCTCTCGTGCTACTTTGAGAGAAATATACGTTTGTATATCTGCCACGCGTTTAACTATTCCTCATTTATTCTATGAATTCCCAATTAATTTTCTATTTCTTTCATAGTCTCCGTTCGAGCTTCCGAAAGTGTTCCTTAAAAGCTATTCTATTCAGAGAATTATTTTGGTTCTCTGCGTAGCGTAGTGTACTAACGGCATACTTCTAACTGAGATCAAATCGGTGCTTGCTGCCTCAGTGTGCCTGGTTCGAATGGCTTCCCTGAACGGATTTTTTGAAAAAAGGTAATAAAAATATTACTGCAAGGAAAAATTATTCCGTTTTCTCTTTCTATGTGGTTTAATGGATTTATTTTCATCATTCTCTCGTGCTACTTTGAGAGAAATATACATATATATATATATATATATATATATATATATATATATATATATATATATATACAGTGCTCTGCAATTTAATTGGGACACTACAAGAATATTCTGAGTTGCTATGATTTTTCAGGCGTTTATTTTGTTAATTGGCAAAGATATAGATTTCGACAAAGGGGGACACTTTGCAACCCTCGGTTGTCAAGAACAGTGAACAAAGACTACAATGAGTGCAGTCATTAAAAGGCTGTAGCACTTCGTGAAAATGGTGGTATTTCATTTCGGGAGATAACCAGTAAGCAGAGGCTGACAAACTCAACTGTGTGCCGAATCCTCAAGAAGAGCGAAGTTACCACTAATCCAGAAGTGTAAAGAAGTGGACGATATGTTTGAAAAAGAATAACAAATGCACAGGATAACAAAATATAGCTACGAAATAGTGCAAAGTACCCATGAAAGGCTAACCAAGACATACAGCGGGATTTATTAAATGCTGTTATCCACATCGACTCGTCAACTATTCGCCCATGTTTCTTGAAGCCAGCAAAACTAAGCTAAGACACCTCAGTGAAGATGTAACTAACGCTGATATGAAGGTGAAACGTTTAACTTTGACCAAGAAATACAAAGAATAGAACAAAGAGGATTGGACAAAGATGACATTCTCTGACAAGCTCCACTTTTAAGTCCATGGGATCCTATTACAAGTCGTGAGGCGCAGTGCAGTGCAGGAGAACCAGTGAGAGTTGAGGACATCTATCAAGTCCACAAACTCCCGCTTAAAAAGATGTTATAAGGTACTTTCACGACAAAATTATCCGAACCACTGGTACCAGTGGAAGGAATTATGAATCCCCTCAAGTGCCAAGCAACTTTAAGGAAGCATCTACTCCCTACCTTTCGTTAACGTTTTCCAAAGGGTGATGTCATCTTCGAGTAGAACGACGCCCCATGACAATTATCCAAATATTGCATTGTTTCTTCCAAGCCGAAAGATTACGGTACTGGAATGGCCTGGAAATTCACCAGCCCTTAATCTAATTGATAATCTGTGGGCAATCATCATGCGGAGAACCCGGCGAACGACTGCTCCACAATGAAAAAGCTGATTTGTGTTGTTATACAGGCCTGATATCACGATGAGGAAGTAGGGAATAAGAGACAGAAATTGGTGGAATCCATGCCAAATCGGATTGCTGAAGTTATTATTGCAACTGTCAACATTAAGATGATATGCATACTATAATTTTGAGAATAATACATTACTTGTGAGATTGGTGTTTTCCATTGCTGTCCCAATTTATGTGCATAACACTTATATATATATATATATATATATATATATATATATATATATATATATATATATATATATATATATATATATATATATATATATATATATATATATATATATATTAGTATGGTCATCAATGATAGTGCAACGTAAGGTATCCTATTAGGAGATTTAAAGCCATAATCTCACCTGTTCCCTTCAATGAGGTAAAAAGCCTTGTAGCACAGTTTGCAGCTTCCTTCCTATCCTTTGGTTATAAGACATCGGAGCAAATATTTACTTAATCTATCACCATCACATTTCTTACTGTACGAATCCCACCTTCACTATTTCTAACGTTACTCTACGATACATAACTGCATTATTGGTTAGCTCAGCAACTTTGGGACAATAAATCAAATCTCAGAACAAATTAATTGCATTTTGTATCATATCTCATTCCAACTATAGGCGACAGATTGGAATCTTTTAATAGACCTTCGTCTTTCTAGCAGTGAAAAACAAATTGAGAATTGAAAAACAAGGGAGAAATTGAGTTACTCTCCCTTTTCAAAGTCCCAATTAATCTAGCGAAGCGTGCCTTAAAAGCTTTCTATTGAGAAGAATATTTGTTTTGCCACGTAGCCGAGTTGATGAAAGCCTTGATTTAATTGAGATCAAATCAGTTGTACGGTGCTTCAGTGTTCTTGTTTCGCATCCCACCCCGGTACGGATTTTTCGAATTAGGAAATAACATTTTTCAGAAGAAAAAATTATTCCGTTTTTCTCTTTCATGCGGTATGCTGGATTTATTTTATCATTCTTTCGAGCTCAAGTTTGATATACATATCTATTATATATAGAAATTCATACTAAATTTTCTTTAGGCAGCAAGTTATCTAGTAAATTATTTAACCTTGATATACACTTTTAATTTTCTTGAACGACTTAATATTGTAATTGGTTTATAATTTGGGTTAATACTTCCTAACTTCTTTCTAAAATATATAGAGATCGGCGCGGCGTTAATTAACGTAGGTATTGCTTAGACCTTGAAGAAATTTACTAAGTTTTATAGCTATGCATGATATATATTTAGGGGTCTTAATTATTTTCACTACAGTGACATGTATCAGGAATTTTTTATATTCCTATATTGTTATTTATTTAATCACTCTAATTTAACCATCTTCAGTAAATCTGACTAAAGCTTCAAATTGACATAACTTTGGAATCTTAATGGCAATATCAAAACTATGACCTTTATCAGAGATTACTCAGGATTATTTAAACAAAGATTAAGCTTAAGATGTGACAAAAGGCGAGCCAACGCTCTCACCTTCCTTCAAGTTCATATTCAGCTCATTCCACCCGCTATCCCACACTTCACGACTTTCTGTAGAATGCTGTGCTTACAATCTTTTCGTGCGAGATACTCTCAACACTGTTAGAATGTACTCTTTACTTTTCTATTCTTACCATTTTAACCCTTTCACTGCACAGGATACCTTTGGGCATTCGCCTGACAGAGATATCTAAAAGCATTTCAATCCTTCTCTTTTAATTAAAAATTCCACGGCTATTTCGAAGTCACTTTTTCTCAGAGAAACATAATTCTAAGGTAATTTCTGTCTGCTAAAATGCTCGGTATCCTAATTACTTTGACGTGAGAAGCATTTTTATTAGAAATTATAATTAGGCAATTGCATTTTCCAAGGAAGTATTAAAAATGTTTAGGTAAGTTAGATCAGACTTAGATGAGTTGTTAAATGGGTTATGAGATGTTTAAATGTTATTTATTTAATAGTGAATGCATTATGGAAATAAGAATTTAGACAAAATATATGAGACATATCAAGGCTGCTCACCATTTAATTCAGGTAGAACAATATTTTTTAAATCAATTAACATTATATATATTTTATTAAAATCTACCAATAGATAATTCGAGCATCTAGCTTCTACGTGTCTCCCTGTACTATCTTTCTTGACCCTTCAAAACTTCTTAATTTCGAGCAGTAGTTAATGCGCTTTTGAGACAGCTACAGACTGTTATTTAAAGTAAATTATGGTCCCAAACTTAGAATTGACCGATACACAGATATATTGTACGTTCTAATCTCTAGATGTTACGTCTTATCGTGGATTTCGTAGTTACATAGTAACAGGAGCTAGCAAACACTACTTAGTTCTCTCAACTGCCAGTCTCATTCTATACTAGCATGCCAATAGTCCTCTTTTGGACATTGTCGGTACAATGTTTACTAATATCATATTTAATCCACAACAGGGCTCCGTATTTAAACATTGTTATTATTTGTAAAATAACTGTAGAATTTATATTTTTTTAAACTATTCACACTACAAGCATTTACTACCTGCGCGGGGAGTGTGCTCCCTTTATCGATGGTTTTAAAGGTGAACAATTTTTTAGCTATTTTCGTTTGAAACCTCCGCCATTCAGTTTAAAACCATTGATATATGTGACACAATGGCCTTACTTAAGTTTTTTTCGTAATTTACGTTTTCAAATATATTTAGCATTTTGAATACTTCGATAAGTTTGCCTTGCAATCGCCTAGTTTCGAGAGTTAATAGTTTTAATATATTTAATCTTTCGATATATAACTAATTTCTAATCGAAGTAATTAGTTTAGTTGCTCGTCAATGAATTCTTTCCATTTTATCAATGTTTACGTTTGTATAAGTTGACCAAAACTGTTTCGCCTATTCCAGGTGTAGCTTAACTAAACTTTTGTATAGAAGTTTGATTATACATATCTTGGTGTTTGTACAGCAAACTCCCTGCAATAAATCCAAGCATTCAGTTTACCTTCTTACACACTTCGTTACACTGTCTATTAAACTTAAAATCCTTTGGAACCCGGACCTCTTTCCCCTAAATCTTTTCTTCGTCCACGGATAAAAGATTTTTACCACTAATTTCATAGTTAAAACTTATTATTTCGACCATGTGCAAACCTCTACACTTATCTAAATTGAATTTCATGTTCCATTTTTTAAACAATTCAAAGATTTTATCTAGATCTCGCTGAATTATTTTGCTACCTTTTCATTTAAATCACCCACCCCCGTCTACAACTTTGGATAATTTACCAAGTATGCTGGTGTCTATATTATATATATAAATTAAAAAAACCACGATGGTCTAAACACAGACCCCTGCGGCACGCAACCTTCGTGTCAAATTATTATAGGCAGCTTTGTTTTTTTGTAATAACAGAGTATTTATTCGGTCAAATCCATCTATTTTCACTCTGAATGATGATAACACACATTTACATGTATTGCACCATAATGAATCTGATCCGCCTATACGTAAAGAAACAATGGTCTTTTTTTTAATAGGGATCATTTGTATCGTCCTAAATTATTATGTAGGTCTAATAAAAATGCTAATTTTTCAAAAACAAACATTTATTTTATGCGACAATTAAATTTTAACAACAAATATAATCATAACAAACTTTATAATGAGCATAATAATATGTATGAATTGAAAGAATAAAAGAAATATGACCTCATAAAGTTCTTAGTGATGCTTGTATGATCCTCCTCATGAAAGAACGTCCCTGCGTTTATCCATTGAATTCGTCATGGTAACTATTTCATATGGGGTACTACTGTCAGCAGCCTCTACAATAGCTTCCTCGAGCGCATCTTTTGTTGAAAACTGCCGTCCATCTTAATATATCTTCCTCTTCAAAATACTCCATAGATTTTCAAACGGGTTTAAGTCGAGTGAACACGCTGGCAACTTCATTAAACGGTGTCCAGTTAAATTAAATTGCTATAAGGTTTCCAGAGATTTCTTAGCTGCATAAGAAGGTGCATTATTTTGCATGAATATCACCGTTTTCTAGGGTAGCACGGCATTCGTCAGTAAAGAGGACTTTTGAAAATTCTATCTTCATGTAGTTCTCTGCCCATTTGACTCTATTTTGCGTATGAACAGCCTTCAGAAGGGGCCTTGTAACAGGTTTTACGTTCTTGTCTACCTGCTTTAAGAGGCGACACCTGGTAGATTTCGAAATATCTTCCCTACCACAACGTTTAAACAATTTTCAACTAGTCAGACCTGGGTTCGTCACTACTTCCCTCGTTATACGTGACATGGTTAGCCTGGAAATAACCCTCGAAATACCCTTGTCAGCCCTCGAATGGAGAGCAGATCTTTCCACAAATTTATATGCAGTTCGATGTTCTCTTCTCACGTTCTTTGATATTTTCAATGTCGTTTTTCTTTGCCCAAGCTCTAAGGCAATGGTGGTCTTTTCAATTGATGTTAAATCACATTTTTGTCCCATAATAACACTTTATTCGGCACTTGCCTAATAAGTTAGGACGGTAAACTTGTTGCAGTTTCACAAAAATGGCCACCCTTTGATTATATTTGTGCAGATCCAATTTACTTTACTACAGTATGTGCAAGCAGATGTTGCCATTATTCAGTGGGTCAATATCTTAATTCCAACGAATAATTACTCTGTTATTACGAAGAATAAAGCTGACTAATAATTTGATACGCAGTTTAGTTACATTTTTCCATTCCAAAAATTCACCGTTTAAAATTACTCGATACAAACGATTACTAAGCCACGACTCTATTCATTGTAGAAATCATCCCTTAATTCAATGAGCAAAAAGTTTGTTATTAATCGCCTATGAGTAACAGCGTAGAATGCTTTAGCGAAGTCTAAGTAAACTACGTCCAAAGATCTACTTTCGTTATAGGTTTTAATCATGCTGTCATAAAATTCAAAAGATTGGTTAATAATAATAATATAATAATAATAATAAGTATTAATAATGCGCCCTTCAGGGCTGTTAGCCCTCACAGAGCGAAGGTTGTGTAGCGAGTGTAGAGAAAGTTTACAGGGAAGAGAAGGCAATTCTGAAGAAATGAGTCTTCAGGATACGGTGAAAAGTAGCGAGGAAAGAAGAGGATCGGACTTCGGAAGAAAGAGCATCACTTCGGAAAGGGCGCTCTTCGACTGCCCTTCTCCGAATGTTGTTGTGTGAGCGTCTTCGATTACCCTAACGATAAATTCTATTGTGTAAACTATAATTGGTTAACCATGTACGAATTTGTTTAAAGCACTGTTGACTATCATTAATTAGATGTTTCCTTTCCAATTGATCGATCATCTTATCATGAATAACAGATTTCATTAATTTACCTACGATTGATATTAAAATTATGGGTCGATAATTGGTCGGAAGCTCTTTTTTCCATTCTTAAAAATCGGAGTTATATTCGCTATCTTAAGATCTAATTGCACGACGCCTTCTTTTAGAGATTCGTTAATAAAAATCGTTAGCGGTCCCAATAACACGTTTCGAATTTCTTTTAAATGCGCTGGATAGATTAGATAAATTGAGATTCATAATGCGTGAAACATGTCTGCCAACGAGATGGTATCTGTAACCCCCATTCTCTAAACACCTACACGCTTAGTTTAAACGGCAACTGCTTCTCCAAGAGACTAATAAAAGAAGGAAATCATGGGAGACATCGTTACATTTTTCATTCCTTATGACTGGAATAATCACCGAGGCACTTTGCTTTCTTTGAGTCTCATGAAGAATAAAATGGTTTCGGAGATATGTTCACACCGTGAGCATGAAGGTTCGATTTATTAATATCCATTTATCTCTATTATTTTGTAGTATTTCTTTTTATTTATCAGTTTGTGGCCGTATTAATTGTAATGACTTCATCTTCTTCCATTCTTGCATCATTATAATTATTACTTTGCTAATAATAAATATGATTGTTGAGAGAATGAATACATTTTGATATCACCACGTTTGTGCAAGTGGAGATTTTGGAAGGTTTAGGTTTGGTCGAAAATACACTTGTTTCTTTTAAAGATTTTTATGCACCTTATCAGCCATGAATTTGGCTTTTGAAAATCATGGGGTTGGTGGGGATTGGCCGAGATTGTTAATTTATTATTTATCATAAATATGGCTTGCTATAGATGCCCCTTGAAAGACTCTTTGCAGAAAAGTAAAAGTTTCGAAGAGAGCTGCGCCGCCACTCATTGCTGAAAAAAAAAACAGTCATCTCATACTTTTTTTCGGCCCAGAAGTTTGCTATTTTTTTCTTAATTGAGAAACTTCAGAGGTGGTTTAAGCGACGATGAAATTTTTACAGAATAGAAAATATGTGATTGTTTACATCAATTCTGGTTCATTTGTGTTTCTGTAATCTACATCTCTCTAAAATAATGTATATCATTTACTAGCATTTGAAATACTTAGAACTATTTTACAAAGAGAAAATAAATTTTACATAATGCCAACAGTATAAAATATTTATAAAACTTTGACTACTTTCCTCCTACGCTTTGTTTCAGGAGCCTTCCCGTTCTTTTAAATTACATATTTCCTTCTAAAGTGAATCGGTCCGATCCAATATGAGACTGTGTGTCTTTGCCATATTCTCCAGAACACAATCCTGGAAACAATCGATCCAGCTATATATCTCCCGATCTCTTAGGTTACGTTTACGTTTCTTCTAAAGTTTCTTAAAAGGCTAGTATTTCCCCTGTTTTTTGTCTACAGAAGTTCGTGGACATTGATGAGCTCTTTGAATTTAGGCTGGCTGGCCAAGAGACTAAATCTATACAGTTAAACCTCTCTAACTACCTCCATTGATCTTCTATCCAAACAAATTTGGGGGTCTCTCTGGATCCAAAATTGATGATTAGCTTTCGTAAATCTCCCCTTCTCTTCATTTGTCCATATTTAAAAAAAATCTAGTGAGTTGGCTGAGGTTGATCTTTATTTTGGCAAAAGGGACATGCTCTTCTTTGTTTGTTACACTTTGTGAGCTATATCTTTTATGTTGATATTGTTATGCACTACATTAATAGGAGCTTATTTCTTTTTTGTGCTGATGACAGTTAAATCCAGTAGAATCATTCTCTCGTCATCTAAGATTATCGGAAAATGGCCCTGTACATTAGGGCGTAGTGTCGCAACCAATTTTAACCCACATTTCAGGTTTTGTAGAGCAGACCATCCAAAATTTCGAAATGAAGGCAAAAAAATGTGAAAAAATCGACAAACCCCCGTTTTGGGGGCAAAGTTTTCTTAAAAATGATATCTTCCGTTGTTCGAGGCTGGTTGTATTTAGTTATTATAGTTCTCGGTTCTCAAGCTAGAAATACGTAATTTTCGTACAGGAAGAAAATTTGCACATCAACTCTTTATGTATCTAAGGTTTTGCCAATTTTAGATTAAAGAACTCCTTGTTTATAAACTATGAGGGTACTATAAGTTAATCAATTTATGATAAATTTACGAGATATTCACAGATTATTCCTTATCGAGGGATATGTCTTCCCCTTTTTGAATGTTTGTTATTGATTCAGTCATCACATGAATTTTTTCTGTTTTATACTAACGGGTATTTCTATCATTCATTTTCATGGCAAAAATGAGAAAAAGAACTAAAAGATTCACAAGTCACAGTGTTTTTGGTTCCCTAATTACAGAACTTTCTTATTATGAGCTGCCAACAAAACAACACTTTGGAAGCTATATTTAGCGTGTAAAAGACAATAAAAACAAGAGGAACAAGGATGTTATTCGTGAAGTATCCGAGGCCTTTTTACTGAAATTTCGAAAAACGCCAATATTCGAGTTCAGCCGATTGAGAACGTTAAAACCTAATTGCTACGATTAGTGGAAGAAGCGTCTGTGGTATCAAAACAAGAAACGAATGCCACTAAAAGTAAGAAGTTTAACTCATTATTATGAAAAATTTTGATATAGTAGGCTGCCATTGTGCTTATCTCTTGGATTGCAAGTGTGTAAAAAACATGAATGCGCCAATTCGAGAGCATGAATATCTTATTGACAAAAAAACTGAGCGTCAGATGATCATTGGAGGAGAGGATGTAAAAAAGTGCCGAATGATTTAATTAAGAGAAAATCAGAGAATATCGAATTCAGTAAAGAGGAGAAGAAGAAGAATCACAAAAAGAAGAGGGAAGAGAAAACAACAATTGTCGATGAAACCTTAGAGGAAGAAACATAATCTACTGAAATTTCTGATGATGAAGGGAAGAAAGTCTTTACGAGAACAGAAAAAAACCTCATACCAATACCAACAATTGCCTTGGGGGCAGATCGGCATTCTGTCTCAAATATAGCTAATTTGGGAAAGCACGACAAAAGTTAAGGAGGAATTTTACCGATCTGAATTTTTGGAAGATAAGGAAATTACAGCTTTGATTTTGATAAAGGGAGAGACATAACACTAACTAAAAATAAGAAAGAGAACTAATTGTATGGAGAAAAATAAATTCAAGATCACTATATGATTGTTGGAGAACGTGTACCGTTCACTTATATCATCAAGGAAGAAGAAGTGTAGGTATTGCAGACGGACTGAAGAAATGACTTGTTGAAAATGATATTAAAGATGAGATAAAGTCAGTGGGAGCTGATACCACAGCAAATAATACTGGCTACAAGAATGATGCCATAAGAGGGCTGGAATGTGAATTACATCGTCCTTTACAGGGGAACTTCTGCAGTTTGCATCTAATGAGCTTCCTTTGGGGACCTGTGCACCAAATATATTCGTCCAACAGGAAGTGGAACTTAATGGAAAGGTCCACTTGGTAAAGCCTAACCACGTTTTGAAACTCTTTCAGTATCACCAAATGGCTTTCTATGTATTACTAAAGGAACTCCTCTTCCAGATGTAGATGTGAATAAACTTAGTCAGGACCAAGCTTATTTGTACAGAATTTTCATTACTATTAGAAGTGGTATAATTAACTATGATCTTCAACATATGAAACCAGAGCCAATATCTCATGCAAGATGGTTCACCACTGCTAACAGGCTATGTCGACTTTATGAGGCAAGAGAAAAACCTAATAATAAGTTGTATGTCCTCAAGAGGTTTGTTGTGTGTCATTATTGCCCCAAATGGTTTCTCATAAAATTTTCTCCGAAATGTACGGAGGGATCTAAACATCTGGAACAGATCAATCTTCTGCCAATACTCCAACATTCCAGTGAAGCTATAGCATGACAAACGATCCAAAGGAATTCCTACTGGGCCCATCCTGAGATCGTCCTTTTGGGAATGTGTACAAAGGTTGATCAGAAGAACAGGAAATTAGCTATTGACAAAATCAAGAAGATACGAGAAGTTACTGTGTATGAGGAAGATATAAAGGGATTTCAGGCCAAGAAAAATATGTTGATAGGACTGCTAAGAACCTAACAGATTAAAAAGTAAAAATAACAAACTTTTCGGTTATAATATTTTGCTCTAAAGTTGAGATGTGGAGCAGGCAATATTTGGTGCAAGTCAATGAAAACTTGGAATGTTGGAAAGCTCGATATTTGTCTTTGATTTTACTCAGTATGTTCCCTTCTGCGAGTTTCATGACGTTCAGTCTGAAAAACCTTTAGTCAATAACAGTAGGATATCAAAAGTTTATATCTCAGACATTGGGATTCAATGCATTATTCTCTCCTGATTCCATTCACTTTTTTTATATATATATTAGGGTGCTTAAAAAATTGAAATTTCGAATGTAATCTCAGCTGTATGTAGTCCCCTTTCGTATCATATGAGGCAATGTTCACACAAAACTTTAAGGTGATAACTTAATATTTAGGAGTCGCTCAATCAGTTTGATAAAATTTTAATTATCTATATTAATGAAAAAGTTTAAACGAATTTAATTTAATAAAAGTTTATTTTAGTTCTCTTTTCAACAAATAAAATAAAATAAAACTCTTTGAATAAAAGCAATAAATCATGATCTTAGAAAGCTGATTAGGGGTCTAGTGAAATCTCGTTCGGGTGCTATTATACAACTCTCAAAAGTAACTGGCGCTGAGCTAGATATTTGGAAATAAAAGTGTTAAATTTTGGATTAGGAAAATGGCCCGCTCAGTATGGTCATTCAAAAACTTCAGCTCATGTACTGCTTTTTCGAACCGACGATCCAAATCATCGTTTTCACAAGTAGACGCAACCTTCGTCAACAATTTGCATTTTTCTGAAAGAATCACCGGAAATACCCTTATTGTTTTCAAATTAAAAAAAATTCAGAAAGGGAGTCTATAGCGAAAAGGTTTTTCCAGCGACCATCTTCAATCTCTTTGGTTTCTTAGGACGAGTCATAATATTCACCATTTTCAGCTTTTGATCAGCCGAGATACGATCGTTAAACAGGCAAAGTCTCACAACCTCCTCTGAAATATACCAAAGATGACATTTAAAAGCTGTGAAGGAAACAGTTGCAAGTTTTTCATTTTCAAGTATTCTTGCATGAGATTCATCATATTCATATTGTTCTTAGGTACCATAAGGACCGATTCGTTACTCATTCCAAAATGGCACTTAGTGCAAGGGGAAATCTTAGGCTGCTTTGAGCCAACAATCTTCTGTTTTGCAGTTAACTTCAGAGTAACTTCAAGACGTCTCATTGTTTCATCACGAAGTACGGACCAATCAGCCAGTAAGTTTTTCAAAATATTTTCATCATCCTGTGCTGGATTAAAGGATCTTTTTTCGCGGTATTCCAAATCGTCTGAAAAACAGAAAAATGATGGGATACATGGTCCAGAAGAAGGACTATAGTTGGAAGGTAACACATCAGCAAAAATTACTTCGTACACGTGATGTCGATAGTCCAATCAAATAAGCATAAATATATATATATATATATATATATATATATATATATATATATATATATATATATATATATATGATGTCCCAGAATTCGCGCACCACCCTGATTTTGGAAAAAAAACACCGTTATTGATAATAATCATAACAAATACTCAAATTGAGCCCCCTCTGCAATAAAACACGCAATAATTCTCTTCATCAAACATAACAGATTTCGAATGTCCCTGAAGACATGTTGCCCCATGTTTTCCGATCATGAAAAAGAGTTGAACTCTTTCTTCTACTGCTAATTTCGTAGCCATAATTTAATCTGAATGAAAGAAAATAAATTGCGTCAATTATTATCAATAAAGATTATTTTAAATCAATAAAAGTGTTTTAGAAATTAATAAAAGTGGGGTTTTTTTAGGAGACGCCCTATATATATATATATATATATATATATATATATATATATATATATATATATATATATATATATATATATATATATATAAATAAAAAGAAACTAGGTACACAGAAGTAACAATCGCATGATCAAGTGACCTCTTTACCTATACACTTATCTGTGGACAGAAACGCGATGACCGACAATAGCATTTCCTTTACTCCTTATTACGCACGAGAATTAATATGAAATAGCATTAAGAGCCTTAATACAGGGTGACTTCCCAAAACGGGCCTGCACATACTTTTTGTGATATATCCTTTATTCATTCACTAATCACCTTTACTTTGCAAGACATGACAGAATCAACGCCTGTGAACACAACTAGATCTCTATGGCAGCTCCAGCAAAGAATATACTGCGTCAAACATTAGTACAAGAAAGGCTCGTTCAAGAAAGTGCACGACATTTTCGTGCATCAGTTCGAATGTGAAAAGCTCCCTCCAAGAGAAGAATCCAGGACTGGATAGACCACCTCGAGAACTATTGGACAGTGGAGAACCTCGATGCCGCCAGTGACAACCATTCAAGCCATTCAGAATGCCCCAACAAGCCTACAGCTGAGCTGTTCGAGAGCGTGAGAGAGTAAGTTCAGCAGAGTCCAAAACACTCTGTGCGCAAGTGAAGGCAGTCTCTCGGTATATCCCGTGAGACTTGCACGAGAGTGCTAGAAATGGATCTAAAGGCCTACCCATAGAAAATACAGAGGAAACGGGCCCTTACAGCCTCAGACAATGAACAGAGAAAGGCTATGGCAGTCAAGATACTGGAGAAGATTCAGGAGACTCCAAATTTCCTTTTCCTCATTTGGACCTCAGATTAAGCTTACTTCCACCTTGAAGAAAAGGTAAACTCGAAGAAAAATGTATTCTGGTGGACCTACATACCAAATAAGGTAACCACCAAGCCCCTACACTTCCCTAAGTGGTCGGTATGGATTACAATCTCAAGTAGAGGCATCATGGGACCATTCTTCTTCGAGAAATCTAGCACGACAGTGACAGACACCAAGGAACAGTATGTTGAGGTCCTCAAAACCTTCAAGAGGGAGCTGCAGACTCTGTTCCCGTCGCTCCCTTAGTGTTTTTTTGGGGGAAGGGTTATGCCATTGCAATTGCATTATATTGTATTATATATAATTTTTAAGTTAATTTAGAAATGATGGGCTTCGCTCCCTCTACCGCCTACTTAATTGTGGGGGATTGCACCCTACCACCCGCAAATTAAAAAAAAACTCGTAATATTCCTAATTCGAAAGCCTAACCTTAGATTCAAATGCAAATGGTGATTGCTAAATGTCTTGGCCTCTTGTTTTTCTACCGCGTTCCTTGATATCTGACATATAAACCTCCTCCCCGAATGCTTTTTAAATCAAGGATTATTTCTTATAATTGTACATTATTAAAAGTACTTATTATATTTTAATTGAAATAATTCCCTTCAAAATTTTATATAATACAATATGATGCAATTCCAATTAATAACTTGGAGCTTAGTGTTTATAGGTTATACTAGACTAAAGCCTTGAACGAGGGAAATTACTGCCGAATCATGTAGTTACACAATCATAGCATCTTAATTTGAAAAGAAATATTTCAAATATTTTTCCCCCCAAAAATCACAAAACTACATTACATAAACCACTAAGGAACAGATTCTTTCGATGAATTAAAACAATATATAACTGACATGATGGAGAAAATAGTGTCGAAGAATAGGCCGAGTGGTGGTTGGGGTTTTGCCTGACTCTTGTATATATACATATATCCTATTATCCTGAATGCGTGGAGTCGTCGTACTACTCCTTATACTTCGTTCAGCGCGTGCCCTGAATGGGTTTATTGACTCAGAGTGCTTAGAGGTTGGCTACGGAGGGATTGGAATGAACTTTGCCAGCAAGCGACCCAAAGGAAGTTAGATACACATCAATATGAAAATAAAGTTTTAATGAACAATAAACAAGAAAATATATGTATATATATATATATATATATATATATATATATATATATATATATATATATATACAAATAATGTGCTTTGAGAGATAAATCAATAAGTGAATCTCGGATATCTCACTTTGCTTGTAAACAACTATTCACTATGTAAATCCCTATACACTTGTAATGTTGGTAAGCTTCGCTGTGAAGTTGGGGAATGTGACAGGGAAGGGTTACCTTGGAACCTAAATTTCGGTTGGTTTTGGTGAGTGAAGTTGGTGAGATAAAGGGTGGAGACCATGAGGTAGGTTCTCCAGGGACCGACCTGGTCCCAAAATTCCGTCACGATTGTGCTGGGCGAAGGTGGTGACGGGAGCTTCTTGTTGAAGAGGGCCCCACGCTCGTGAACTCCGAGGAATCTTGGGTGCCTCTGTGAGGGAGGGGGGGGGGCGAAGTGCCCATTTGACGCGTAGGGTCACGGAGAAAAGCCGAGATATAGTATTCTCGCTTAGTGCACCAAAGTGAGGCTGTGTGTAGCTTCGGCTCTGACACGTGAGTACGAGCTTGGGTCCGCACTCACCTTCAGACCAACGGGGTAAGGAGCCTCCCTAACTGGAACCGATTTCCTCTCTGAAGACTTGGTACTTCGACGATTTACCACTATACCGAGGTATATGGCAATTCCTAGCCCGCCAGACGCTGTGCAAGCTCTACTACCGAGGGTTCAAAGAATTCATCTTTTCTACTCGAAACTCGGGAGAGGTTCACATGGCTCCGGAAGTAGATTTGATGTCAAGCCTCTCAATTTCTTACTTTTTAAACTTCCGAGAACCACGGGAAGCCAAGATAGGCTCCCATCTATCGACAACCAGTCGAGGAAGGAAGTCGGTGGTTAGCTGAAATGGCCGGTGGTTTCTTCCGGCGTGAGACTATCAGATATCGGGCCGGAATGGGAAGGTTTGATAACCTGCCCAGTCGGAAGGGAGGTGGGGAAAACGTGGGTGCATTATGCTATTCTCCTACAGGCGTCCAATCTATTTTTCGCTATAACCTCAAAATTAGAAATATTTCCAAATTAAGTAGTGTAAGTGCTAATAGCTAAGTAAGCATTTGCGTATTTTTATAACAAAGCACCTACAAAATTCTCGGGTGGGCATAAACCCATAAATAACGAAAAAGATGATATAACTTATGATGATACCTTGCAACCGTTCTACGTATATATCTCTCACAGAGGTTAATGTTTAGTATGTTAATCATGGCATACATTTGCCTACCGTCTTTCGTTATACTTTGTTACAGTTGGTGACGTAGAGAGATGTGTGCGCTGGCCGTAAGAACCTTCGTAGATGCTTTGGGGGATTCATGGACATATTAGGAAACTGAAGGAGAGGGCGCTGGAACAGGTAGATAATGTATATAGGTTGAGCACTAGGGTAATCTTATGTATGGTACGGAAGTATAATTTTGCGCCCACTTGATATCACGACGTGGAAGGGAGTTTTATTTACAAGTGTCTCCTTTACCATAGTTTGTAGCAAGATTAGATTCTGGTATCTGTCGTTGACACGTTTCGTTTTTACTCATTCAAAGTTGACCTCATTTACCATTCTTATTCGGGAAGTTGGTGGGGGAAACTGTGTAAAGATAAAATTATTTAGAAGTTTCTCATCCCTTTTGAATTTCGTCAATTTTATGAAATCCACATTCATCAAGGTATCAACAAAAATATTAGTTATTTTAATACTAATTACTCACTTATAAAACTTACCAAATCCATTAAAACAAAATAATTTTTAGAGAAAGTCTATGGCAGTCAAGATACTGGAGAAGATTCAGGAGACCCCAACTTTCCTTTACCTCCTTTGGACCTCAGATGAAGCTCACTTCCATCTTGAAAGAAAGGTAACCTCAAAGACAAATGTCTTCTAGGGGACCTCTAGACCAAATAAGGTAGACAACAAGCCCCTACACTCCCCTAAGTGTACAATATGGACAGTAATTTCAGGTAGAGGCATCAGATGCCTATTCTTTTTCGACGAATCTGGCGCGACAGTGACAGTCACCAAGGAACGGTATATTGAGGTCCTCAAAACCTCCAAGAAGGAGCTGCAGACCCTGTTTTCGTCACTTAGGGGGAGATTCTGAATCTAGCAAGATGGAGCAATCTCTGAAACCTCAAATCTCTCCCGAGATTGGATGAAAGAGAACTTTAGTGGCCGTGTGATCAGTCTCAAGACTGATTTTGAGTCGGCACTTCACAGCCCAGACCTTAGCCCCGCATAATTCTTTCTCTGGGGCTACCTTAAGACAGATTGTACGCATGAAGACCGAGGACTATCAAAGAACTCAAGGAATCCATCAAGGAGGAGATAAGAGCCATTATTCAGTCGGTTTGTAAGGACGTCATGGACAAATTTTTGCTGCGCCTCAAGAAATGCACAGAGCTAAATTGAGGTCATGTCAAACACGTGCTCTAGAATAAAGAAGAAAAGTCCAAAGACTCTCATGTTTTGATATGATGTTTATAAGCACAATAAACTAGGTATCAGCAAAGTTTCATTCAATTCTTGCAGAAAATTAGAAAAAGGCCTATCGAAAGTTGGGGCCCGTTTTGGGGTGGTCACCCTGTAAATAAACTTTTAATAAAGGTTGGGCGGCAACTTTGTTTCCAGCCTAATAGATAGAGTTCACAGCGACCCGTTTTTCTGAGTATATCTTTGGCGAATATCCCTCTCAGAAGGATGTATACGGCAAAGACTTAATAAAGCCGATGGCTTTCAGAAGACTAATCCATATATAGTAGTTTACGATATTTATCTCTTTCAAAGACTGAATCATCTTCGTAAATTCTAGTGACTGTTATAGCACTGATGTTTGGCAGTCCGAGGATAATTTGTAAGCTAAGTACACAAGACTGTCGTGTAAGATTTAAAGCTGAGTATGAGTTCACGACGCTTCAGGTCTTATATCAGCTGCATACAATACTAAATTTTGGATATAGACTTTCAAAGTGATAACGTTGGAAAATCATTCAGACAATTATTAGATAAGCATAAGCGTAAATAGGTAATTATTTTGATTCGAGTGTTTGATCCAGAATCGAGCATTTCTATATCACTATAACGATCTCATATAGTAGTGTTTGAAGTTAAAGCATGATTCTTTTTAGATACCGAAAATGAATTGTGCCTCGCAAGGACATTTATAAAGGACAGATGGATTCCTTGTAAGAAGATTGTCGAGTGCAACATTTGTAAGACCTGCTTTAATATTAACGGCCTTTACATTAATGCTTGCTTTTAACACCCCTTTTTAGCAGGTGTACTTTCTAGAGTGCGTTCTATTTCAATTTCTAAAACAGCAATAATCTTCGGACTTCTAACACACATCTAGTCTTCCTTTTGTTATTTACCAATGGCATTCCTTTTAAACCTTTAATTAGTGGCTTCAGCTGGTGTTTTATCTATTTGATTCGATACAGATATATTTTGTGATAGTTTTGTATGAGTTTAATTTTCATTTTTCACCATCACTCAAAATACGATTTGCCTGAACATATACCCGGTTTCACGAAAGTTATATTACACTCGGTTTTCCATCTTTAGAGTGGTTTACTTGTGTGATAGAAAAGGTTTCGTCAAACGAACCTAATGTTCTACTCTTTAGTAAGTGTCA
This sequence comes from Ceratothoa steindachneri, assembly GCA_963969495.1. Taxonomy (NCBI): domain Eukaryota; kingdom Metazoa; phylum Arthropoda; class Malacostraca; order Isopoda; family Cymothoidae; genus Ceratothoa; species Ceratothoa steindachneri. Next base: position 24,438,904 of record OZ018321.1, on the reverse strand, counting down.
TTAAAACGTCTTCCCCATTGTTTAGCAGGTAGCTCGAGATAGAAGTGAAAGTATTGAGATCTCTTGTCTCCTTCTTGCCGGTACAACAGGTCCGACATCGCCAAGCGGCTCAACGTCAGTCAGATGGTTCTCCACAGAGTCACGGATAGGCTAAGCAACGATTAAGACCTCAAAATCGACCTCTTTTAGTCAGACCTCAAGATGTAAAGAGTTTGGCTTCGAACGTTCGCTGAATCTCAAAATGACTGTACTTGAGAAGATAAAAAGAAATTCTCAGTGGCCAGGATGTTCATGGCTGTGAAACGGAAGGCCAGAAGAGCTTAAAGTGCGTGAAAAGCTCTATGCTCACAGATCGTAAGCGAGAACAACGTCTGAAGCGATGTCGTCACCTTCTCAATGACAATCAAATTCTCATTTTCTTAACAAGCGCGTAGTAAACTTCAGCAGGGATCTCTCCGAGGTTTGCTTCATGTCCATTATCCAGCCTCTGGGCTTCTTGATGATGCTCGGCGTCTTGGCATAGAATGGCGAGAAGATAACGACAGTGTGGTATGCGGCCGATTACCAGCTCAAAGCGGTCAATTACATGGACATCTTAGTTATTAAAGTTCTGACCATGATTAAGAAGATCAGGAAGAAGGCGGACAATGGTTAAGAAGATCAGTAAGAAGGCAGACCATGTTTTTCAGGTGGAGGGTGCCGGGACCACGCTAGAGTGATTGAGGTCGAACATAAGCTTCTGATCGGACTTTTGGCAGCCGAAGTTGCTCGAAATCAGTCCCCTCAACTACAATTTGTGGCCTTATGTCCTATAGCATCGCGAGCAATGTCCGCCACAGCAACCCTGACCAACTCAAGTCCTCCTTCAACCGCGTATGGGCCATTATGAAGAAAGATTTCATGCCCAAAGCGTGCGTGGCCTTCAGTTCTGATCTGGAACGCATGCTCGACGTCGAAGTCAGCCATATTGAATAATATTTCAATATAAACATAAATTTATATGTATAAATAGTAAAAATGTTTCTAACTGCATCAAAACTTCCATTGCGTCCTTTGTTGAGAGTGTCGTAAGGATTGTAACATGAGTTTTGCAATACCCGGTATATCTCTATGCATATGTCCTCAAAGTTTTCCTTACGATAAAATCACTGCAATTTGAGATATCTGTTTGGGATCGCTAGAAATGCTCTATAATGAAAAAACGGAGAACTACTGAAGATATGTACTAGTACATTGTACAAAGGTATATTGGATTGTAAAATCTGGGTAAACTATAGTTTGTTTCAGGGTAAGTTTTTTCAGATTCAGTTAAGTTGGTAACCTCTGCCGTCTTTAAGGCACGCTCTATATATACATAGATATCCAATGCATTGGAATTTCCGATGTCCGAAGTTCGACAAGAGAAAATCTAGGGGAACAATCATCGCCTCAGGATGTCAATTAAACGGGGATGTCAAAATTCAATCGCACAGGTGACTCAGGACCTTCAACGGAAATCACGCCACATAATATGATACTTCTGCTGGTAAACTTTGTCCTTCTTTTTGATGCAATTGAAAGACAATATTTCGCCTGTTCGTCGACGAACAAACCCATGCTATCGGGTACATTTTAATTGAAATTACAGTCTTGGGCAAAGTTTTTGCGACTACAATATTATTTCATTAAAGAAAATTAATAGAACTTATCAAAGGTTGAATATTGACTTAGTATGTTCGTATCATAATTTAAAGACGAAATATACAATAAATTACAGCTCGAACCTATTTTTAATATATACAGCATATTGATGCGCGTAGTCTTATGTTTGCAAATGATGTCACTTGGTTCTCATGATTGCTGCTATTCATTGTAATATGCTGGAAACCAAATTTATGATGATAACTTGACTGATATTTCTCTATATTTTCAATATGCATCTGCAACTGCTCACAATTTAATACTTCTGGTTTTTATCTGCCAGTTTGGTTATCGCCCACAAATTCACTATTGGGTTCAAATCTGCACAATTCCCTAGCCAAGGTTTTAAAAGTTAGATATTATTTTCAGCGAAGTAATATGTTATTATTTTTACTCCGTGACAAGATACGCCATCATGCTAAAAAATACAGTTATCGTCGCGAAATATTTCCTTAACTCTTGCCAAAAAGGGCTAATTAAGCAGGTTTTGGTGCCATTTTGACTTCAAGACAGTGTTCTTAAGCCAAAGCGTTAGTTCTCTTGTTCCCTTAGATGAGAATTAGCTCAGGACATGGAGTGTGTCACAATACTTTACCGTGGGCACAACACATAACTTGGTAGAGTGCTCTCCTTATCTTCCTCCTAAAGAGGTATCTTCCAGACGCTCTGAACAAGTGACAGGGAACTTCATCAAATAATATCACTTTCCTCCAATCTATACATAGAACTCTGATGGCTCTCGAAGGGTGGACGTTTAAGTCGTTCTGCTGAACTATATGAGACCGTAGTGCAGTTTCTAGAATAACTAAACAAGTTTATTTTAGCTAAAACTTAAAAATGATAAAAACCTATCTGCTTTTTATTGGCAAAAATATTTATGAAATGCAATCATTGTAATTTCCAGCCTAAAGGAGCCAATATAACACTCATTAACTTCTAAAACGTTATCTCATATTCATTGCAAAGCTAGATTTATCTCTTCACAATCTTTCGAAAAGAGAATCTCACCAGTGTCAAGAATTATGATTTATGAACGATTACATGACAAAAATTGATACCTAAAAGTTTATTGATCATCTCAATAAACCTAAAACGGATTTTTAAACTACATATATTCAGTGATGTTAACCTTGAAAGTATATGATTGAATATAAACCCGTTTACTTCAAATGATACTTAAGCTGATATAACATGTCTAGAGCAGTTAGTAAAGCTCCGATATGATGAGGAAAGCAAGGGAAATTCCATTAACGTAGTTATATAAATCTTTGTCAAAATAAAACGATGTCAAATGTATATTTTAAAATGTGGAAAAATATTTTTAAATTACTGAATGTTTTCCTACTTCTTATCTCGTTGAATCAAGTTTTAATGCTGTGAAATAGATTGTTACCAAGAAAAAGGAGTGCTTTAAAAATCACTGGAAGAGGGAACATTCATTTGTGTTTCATTAAATTCAAGCCAACCATCAGAATAGAGTTTCCAAATCATGCTTGGAAACTAACGACCGTATGCTTAGACAAATGTGTAAGGCAGAAAGTAAATTGCACATTTGTTACGCGCTACACAATTTCGCCGCGTAACTGTTCACATTATTGGAACAAATATGGACAAATGTGGAGAGCAAAGTGAATCGCTCCGACCCTGTTCACTTTGCGTTACACATTTTAGAATGTCGTTGTACGTAGCATTATAGCTTCTGATTCCAATGATATATGACTCAGTTATTGTCTTGATGGTTCAAACTAAAAAAATAATGCTGTTATGGGTAAAAAGTGATAGCCCAATTATTCGTTAAACATCGTAAATATACTCATCAAAATACAAGACAACAACAACAACTTCCAGCACGGTGAGTAGATGACAAACATTTTACATTCATTTCTTATTAGGTCAATAGGTACATAACTGTTTACTTATATATTTTTACCAATTCATTCGTTTATTTTTGTTAAAAGCTTAAGTTATAACTTAATTAGGTTAGGATATGTTTTGTTAAGTTTTAGGACAATAAAAAAATATGCAGTTAAAATCATATTTGGCAGCTCCTAGTAGCTAATGTTTGTGGGTTACATCTTGTAAATGAGTGCATATATATATATATATATATATATATATATATATATATATATATATATATATATATATATACTATATATGATTTTTATTACAGCAATATGTTAATATGTTCCCAGAACTTTGCGCGATCCTAGAGCTTCGTGACCTGTAGTTCTTGATGAAGAGGCCTCCAGGAAGAATAATTGTGGATTGTATAAACTTGTTTGAACTGCCTGAGCAACAGTTCATCATGAGGTTCAGACTGAATAAGGACTCTGTCAATCTAGCGATTCGCCTCATAGAGCCTTATGGTCCTCATCATTTAAGTAACCAAGGTTAGCATCTCATTGGGTAAATTTTTCGTATATATTTATAATAGCCCTATGTCGTAGAATGACTCCCGACGATACCATATATTACACTATTCGTTGAGGGAACTTCCTTAATTATCTTTAGAGTGCGTTTTACTGTCTGGCGGCCGATATTATGTATCTTCAAATTGCTTAAGAAGTGGAACTGAGCTCAAGGATAATAATATTGCTGTCATTAATAAAATAGAGTTTTATTAATAATAACTATAAACAATACACAAAAACGGAAAATATTGACAAACAGAATGGAAAGGGTCGTGGAGACTCGGGCTAATCCAAGGATTTAAGGGATCAAAAAAGGTAAAACAAATATGGAGTTAAAGAGATGGGATGGTTCGATAAACCATTTAAAGCACAGGATAGAATTGACAAATAAGTGATCAATACTCAAAAGGTGACGCTTGGCTTACGTAACTTTATTAGGGTGCAGTGGAAGGTACTTGAAGGAATATTCGGTCCGCTGGCGAGTTCCAGCCGAAGGGGGGGGGGGTAAAAGGATCCTGACGTGGCGTCTTGGAAAGGAGAACCGTTACTCGACGAACGGCTTGACGAACAATGGCTGTTCTAGGTTGTTCTCTTCTGAACAAAGGGGGGGATGAGAACCGTCTCTTGTCTACGGGCTCAAGAACAATGGCTGTTCTAATGTTGTTCTCCTTGAACAACAGGGGGGGTGAGAACCGTTTCTTGGCGAAGGGCTCAAAACGAACAATGGCTGTTCTAATGCTGTTCTCCCTTGAACAACAGGGGGGGATGAGAACCGTTTCTTGGCGAAGGGCTCAAAACGAACAATGGCTGTTCTAATGCTGTTCTCCTTGAACAACAGGGGGGGGGTGAGAACCGTTTCTTGGCAAAGGGCTCAAAACGAACAATGGCTGTTCTAATGCTGTTCTCCTTGAACAACAGGGGGGGGTGAAAACCGTTTCTTGGCGAAAGGCTCAAAACGAACAATGGCTGTTCTAATGCTGTTCTCCTTGAACAACAGGGGGGGGATGAGAACCGTTTCTTGGCGAAGGGCTCAAAACGAACAATGGCTGTTCTAATGCTGTTCTCCTTGAACAACAGGGGGGGGATGAGAACCGTTTCTTGGCGAAGGGCTCAAAACGAACAATGGCTGTTCTAATGCTGTTCTCCTTGAAAACAGGGGGGGGATGAGAACCGTTTCTTGGCGAAGGGCTCAAAACTAACAATGGCTGTTCTAATGCTGTTCTCCTTGAACAACAGGGGGGGATGCCTTGGGGACTTGGCTTCACTAAAGGCTCGAACCTTTGGCACTCAAGGAATATTGTCCTCCTTCTGGACAAGTGATGGTGAATCTCGAGGTCGAGGTCCCTTGGCGCACAAAGGGAGAGAGGGTCGTGGTGATGTTTCGCGACGAAAATCTGGATCTCCAATCTGATCTTAGTGGTAAAGTTTCCATATAAATAGCTAGGACATCTCCTTGGCGTGGGGGAGAATGGGGTGGAAGCTTCGACGGAACGCACAGCCGAGCCGGGGAACAATGCCTTATCTGCCCATAAGCCTAACTCGATCTGGCGAGGTCGGCGTATGGGGGCGAACGGGGGGGACGATAACCTCCTTGTTTAAACATTGGCGTCCGGTAGCTGTTGATAAGACTCCAAGCCTCGAATCGAAGATGCACGTGGGCCTCCTCGAGGTTTTAACTAATATGGGATAGGAGTTGAATTTAACACAGATTCAACTCGTTCTATCACACCCTACACTATGCAGTATGGTCATGATGTTTAATAAGGTATAATTAAATAAATATGCATCATGCTAATTTGCAATGAGGATTTACTGCAGGTGAATAGAGTACTTAAAATTCACATGGTAAACACTGATCATATTAGTATGGATCTATTCTAAATAGTAATCATATTTTATTAAGTTCAGGGAACTAAATTTAATGAAAACTTACATATTTCTATTATGAACTTGATTAATTGAGTGTGACTCCCGACTTATATTCTCATCTGTATAATCTCACTACTTATTAAATCAGGTCTATAATGAAGTTACAAAGTTACAAAAATTTTATGCTTTCAGTTCTCCGTTCAGGGAGTTAATATACTTACCTTCCCCTCTGTGTCGTGATCTCTATGCTCATGAGATGGTAATACAGAGAGTTATTGTTCCTCTGCCACAGGGAAATCTATTATTTTAGTTTTCTTATTTTTATCTTTGATTTTTTTAGGTGTCGAAAGAAATTGTTCACCTGTAGGTGCTGATTACATTCAGGTTTCCTAGCGACAGGCAACCACCAGCTCACCATAGCAGATTGCTATGATGTTTCGCAACCTTTGGTATGCCGCTGCATCCATCGTGTTTTGCGAGCAACTGCCAGGATGAGCCACTACGTCATCAAGATGCCAAATAATGATGAAGCCCCTGGGTTGATGAAAGACTTCATGGCAATAGCTGTAATGCATGGCGTGATAGGCTGCATTGTATTTACTCATATAGCTGTAAAGAGACCTCCTGGAGATCAGTCTGAACCTTTTAGGAACAGGAAGGGAGCATTTTCTTTAAACATGCAGGCAGTATGTGGACCAAGTCTGCAGTTTTTTTAATGTTGTTGCTAGGTGGCCAGGAGGCAGAAATGATGCAAATATCTTCAACAACAGTCGTTTGTGGGTTGAAATGAAAGACAGCATTCACAGAAGTCGTCTTCTTGGTGATAACGGATATCATTGCAGAGCGTTTCTGTTCACACCACTCACAAATCCCTAGTCACATCAAGAAATACGGTACAACTGATCCCATATCACCACCCGAAATTGCCTTGAGAGAGCTTTTGGACTCCTCAAAAGAAGGTTTGGTGCTTTAGGCAAGCAAACCAATACTAATTTATCAATACGATGGAGAGTTCCAATTCCAGATGAGGTGGTTCAACTGCAGTTAGACGAGGAACAGGATGACATAGATCCTATCCCCGTTTAGCAGACTTATGGAAGGATACAGGGTAATATTGAAAGGAGGCAAGTAATAGAAAATCATTTCTAGTATTGCTGGTTCGAAATCCGAGGAATGAAGTAATGACCCCACCCTATATCATGCAACCATACTCAATGCTCATTATTTAAACCTATTTACTTATAAAAGGTATGTTAATAATAAGAAAAAAAATCCTTAGCTTGAGTTTATTGATTTTACCTACAAGTTCTTGATTTTACAACTTATGTAGATTAGCTATCCCAATTTTTTTTTTTATTAGGTACTTATGTAGATAAGCTCTCCCAATTTTGGGGGGATTAGGTACTCTTTTTCTTTTATTTTTAACCTTAGCTCCTTGATCTGCAGATCAGCATCTTTTAATTTAGCATCCTTGTTTTTCAACATTAGATCTGCTTCTTTTATCTTCAACTCAATTTCTTTTATTTTCATGTCCATTTCATGTGTTTTATGCCAATAATCTAAAAGATCTTCTAGGGATGCTTCCTGGGGTGTTAATGTTGTCCTTATCCTTGCATGTTTCCTCTTTCTTGTGTATGGTGTACTGGCTGATGATACAGGGTTGGCTGGTTGAGTGGTAGATGGAGGACTATCAGGAAGGACAAGTGGTGCAGAGTGGGTTGGCTAAGTGGTGGATGGAGAAGCAGGAGGGAGAAGTGGTGCAGGGTGGGCTGGCTCAGGGGCACATGGAGGAGTCGTAGGAGAAAAAATTCGCTAAGCAATGCCAGGCCCCATATTGCCCGGCTCCACTATGATAACCGCTTCATCAGCCAGTTTTTTGAGGTCGATGCTACAGTTACCCGCACCTGCAAATATAAAAATCTAAATGACTGGTTGGCTTAAGGAAGGTTAGCTATTGGTATGATTTCTGATTATTTAAACATGTATGTTTTATATGAGTCTGGGCTATGTACCATATTAACTCATAGGAAATATATCATGTTAGTAATTTTTCCTATATGCAAAAATAAAAAAGTTATACTAACTAAGTAACGAATCGGAATCCCAATTATTGCTAAAAGATTCCAATTCCTTGCTAATGGTGGACAAGATTCGGATTGTTGATTTAGTGGCAGCCCATTCCCCAGGCTTAGGAAGTCTTTCTCCAGTCTTCATCGCTTCTTTTTTCTCCTGGACATATTTTTTTTTGGCTGTGTGAAGGTAGATAAAAATATATAATTTAAGACTAGTATGTACTAATGAACGTAACCAAATCAGGTTTCTGGATGAAATTTACTTGACGTGTGCAGAAATTTCATCATGTAAGGGGAACTTATTTCAGGTCAGAATAAGGTGCCTTATATATATATATATATATATATATATATATATATATATATATATATATATATATATATATATATATATATATGAGTTAGCTTTCCTAATGCAGAAAACTAATCTGACCTAATGGTTAATACAATAAACAGTTTTATTTAGGGCAATATTTACTTGGCATAGGGAGACGCACTTCTCCAAGGTGAAACACTAAAAAAAAACATACTGGGAGATAAATAGATGTAATCACGAGTAGTGTACCAAAACATTATTTACCTATCAAAGAATCTGTTGGAACACTACTCCTGCTTCCATCTATTTATCCTCAGTATGTGCAAGTTGTTATTTTTTAGTGCATCTCTTTTGGGCAAGTACAATTTATTAGGTCAACTTACCCCATGCAATCTATTTTTGATATAATGACTACTTAATTCAGGCCAAAATAAGATGAGCTATCTCTAATGTAGTTTATTTTATGCTGAAATCTGACAGTGCATCCATCAATGCATATTCAAAGGCTGTTTCCCCTCCCCCCAAAAGGGTAAAATTATAGTATTACCCCCATGCGTCCATGACAAACTGTGAGACAGACTGAAGTCTGAAGCCTTCGTTTTGAAATGTGAATATCTCGCAAAGGAATAGTTTTCGACAAATTTAAATAACATATTCGTTCATAACAGTCCAATCAATATATGTAGGAAAAATGACGTTTAGCAGCCATGTATGAGATGGGAGTAAGACAGGCCTAAGTCTGAATCCTTCTTTTTGAATTGAGAATATCTCGCAAAGTAATAATTTCTGACGGATATAAATAACATATTCATTCATAACGGCCAAATATACGAAGGAAAAACGATGTTTGGTTGCCCAGTGTGTGATTGGAGTGATTCTATAATAATACCAAAGAAAGGTATCTTAGACAATATACAATCTAGAGTTTAGGGAGCTGATATACTTCTCTCCTCCTCTGTGGTGTTCCTAGTCTGTTTATGGAATAGTAACACAAAAGAGGGAAATCCCAAATGACTCACCTTCCTTACACATGTGGCCACATCCTCTTCAGTTGGACAATATTCTCATGTGGTCCAGGTGCAACAAGATTGTATTGCTTTTCAGTGGACCGTCAAGCCTCTGCCTTTTTTATTTTTTCCTTCATGGAAAACGGTCTTTTTATCCTCCAGGATATTTTTTGTGACTTCATATAATTCAATCAACAACAACTGCTTTCTTCTTGAGCCGTAACATGAACTCGGCACCTTTTTCTGCATTTCCATGACGGCTGACAACGCTGAGGGATCACGTGGAACTGAACAAAAATGTAAACAAATCACGAACAGTACTACCAACTTTGCCGCATGTCACAATTGTGGAAGTGTCACGTGACACAATTCTCAGCTTTAAACATACGAAAAATTCGTGTAAGCCACATATGGTGTGAACCGATAACACAATTGTGAAGTGAAACATTTTGTATTTAAGCATACGGTCGTAAATTCCGAATGTTTGGCCCGAATTTATTGACGCACAAACGAATGTCCCCTCTCTCAGTGAAGTATATATTCTTTTATCTGTATTTTATTGAATTAAAGCTCATTTATCCGCTCTCAGAAAAGTTGAACACATTAATTTTTCTTTTCGTCAAATTTTCATCTTGTTACGCAATTTCCAACTTTGTCGCTATACCATTAGTAGTATTTTTTCAGTTCATTTATTTGTTTTGAAAAGATGACTTTCAATACTTGTTTTCTGTTGGGGGACTTACGGCTTACCGAAGGCCACCTAGCTATGAAATGCTCGATTTAATATATGTTTGCTGGATTTTTAATTTTGTTAGTTGGTTGACTAATTTATCTCACATGAAAATAATAAAAGTTGGCGGTAGGCATAAAAAGGTTGAAGAGGGCTGGTTTAGAGCTTGTATTTTATGGATGTGACAGATTGTGGTGCCCAAGCTGATCCTGCATATTTATATGTTAGAGCTGTGTTGAATATTTTTATATCTTAATTAGGTTTTCGTTCTTTTGTTTAAGATATGTTTGATATAATCTTTTTAAAGTGGAGTTTCTGTGTGAAGTTGTATGTTATGTAAGCCAAGTGCAAGTGAATTTTGTGCGATTTCCAAAAATGTGACGTATTGTTAGAGAGAGGAATTGTCCATATAATGTAATTACTATTGGTTCTATTGGTCATTGATTTTTAGTGTCACTGATGTTTTTAGGGCGTAGGTTGTCATTCAGATTTTTCTGTCCATCATTCCTAAGTGTGCATATATTATTGTAGTTTTGATGTTACTATTTTGATTCTGTAGTGCTTTTTCTTATCGATATTGCGTTTACGTATTTTCCGGGATATTTTTCGATTATTGCATTGACTTCTCTTCTGTGAATAAATAAAAGAGTAGGAATGCTAGTATAGCTAGTATGTGTACTTTACATTATTGTAGTTTTGCCATTACTATTTTGATTCTGAGGCGTCATTCTGTTATTAATATTAGGATTACGTATTTTTCTGAATATTTTTTTATTGTTGCCTTGGAATTTCTTTTATAAATATATAAAAAAAGTAGGAGTGAGAGTAAACCTATGATGTGTACATTGCCTTGTTAAGGGATAGTATGGTTGAGTTATTAGTTGTTTAAAACATCCGTGAGTGTCAGATATATTTTTAGGACTTGTAGTTTTTGAGAGATTCGATGACTAACAGAACATTTACCTACGTGAATTTAGAGTGTTAGTCATGCCTGTGATTTTTTTTATATCATTACAGATTTCTATTTTTTGTTTGTGCTTGGGTTGGAGGCGGTGTTTAAGTAGTTTCATAATTATGTTGCAGTGTCCTTTTGTTGTTGCGATTAATGAGTAACTCTTAGATGAGAGCGGGTGTTGAGAGTGGCTTTGTATTTTATTTAGGGTTTAAATAGGTTTGTGTTAAGTTAGTATTATGTTTTTTTACTCAAATATTAAGTCCAGTTTTTCGTTATATTGATATTAAATTAGCGTTCAGAGTATTTAGCTTAATCTTTATAATTGTTTCTATCTATCTGTAGAGGTGTAAGAGTTTAGTATATATATATATATATATATATATATATGAATCGAGGCCGAGGAAATAATAAGAAAAGACATCTGGGTTTAGCTTTGCCCCTCCGATGTTCTCCGGTAACATAGAAGAACGGGCAAAATGTCAAAATGGTAAATTTCACTAAACAGATTCCAACCTCAGCTCAAAAGGCAGGCCCTTCGAGGGTGTACTTGTCAACAATCAATTGAAAAGTGCAAAATGCTGAGCTCTTATTACCCCCTTTCAAAGCTAAAAGACGCCAAGCCCGGGAGACCAACCTGAGGTTTTACCTTGCGAGTCCCCCCTCCAGCTCCCCATTACCCCGCGGGAGTAGTTTGGGTATATAACAGGTTGACCCGAGAAAACGAGGCTTTTTGTTCGTTCTAACAGAAGAGACGAGAAAGTCACCGTTTTAGAGAAGATTTTTTCAAATTCGAGAAGAAAACAGAAAACTCACCGCTAGAAAGTTTTCTGCAAGTTAAGGAGAACTTGCAATCCTTGTACAAAATCAGATTGTTCCAAACAAGCTCGGCGCCCTTCGAGCTCCAAGATTATTGAGTATCAATCTACTCAGTTTGAGGCCTCCAAATCTTATTCTATCTGAGTTGGACAAACGCCAACTAGGTGGAAAAAAAATGAAGACGACGGTTTTATCTCGCCTGGAATAAAATGAGGTCAAGGTCTCCCCAACCGCCTAAAAGTAGAAGGACTAAGCTTTCGTTTTAGTATTAACCTATCCCAGAACTCTCGTCACATCACCCGTCAAATCGACAGGCAGGTCGACGAACTTCATCTATTGAGCAAACAACCAATTACTCGAGCTACGCCTCTCCGAAACAAAATCTCCGGAGATAGTCTAACTGATCTCGGTTATTCAATCTCCATTCCCTTAGGTAAGTAAAGAATAATCCTGTTATTTATGTCCCCGTGCATAATAGTTAGTTTATTGGATGTCTGGCTAAGGACAAAGATATTAACTTAAAAATTGTTCCCCCCGTAAAATTCTATCTCTAATCGAGCCTCGAGAGCTTGCCTAGTAAACTCATTTTTTCTTTTTGTTTTAATGTATTAGATCTGTATTTTTTATGTTATTTAGGGAGTGGGTTTATGTTCATTAAAGTCTTTTTTTTAGTAAAACACTGTTTTAATTATCCTCGAACGAGTTGAAGTGGTCCTATTTGATAAAGTCAAGAAAGAAACCGCTTTTATTCGTTCCCTAGAATATAAATAAAGATTAGCACTGTTAGAGTACGATCATCAAGCGATCACCGAGGCAAAAAACAACGCCTTAAGTCAAAGTTTATTTGGTTAATTAAACAAATAAATATATATATATATAATCTCGGCTAACCCACGACGCTATCTTTTCTCTATGTTGAGATAACTTTTGTGAAGTTTAAGGCGTAAATAAGGCGTCCTTTATTTGAGAAAATAAATATAACAATCCATAAATTCTTTTACTTTATCATTTCTCTATTTTAGCTAAATCATTGCATAATCAATTCTGACAGTGTGAGAGAAATGAATGACATGACTTCCTCTTTGTAGATACCACCAAACACAGGGATTCTGATAGTGACCCCTACTTGAACGTGGCAAAGTCTGACATGACAAAATGAGGAAAAAAGTACTTGCTTAAAAATTGATGTAGTCCGTATCCAATAGATGCGATCAATCTCAATGGTCTGAATTGGTCCGAACGTTAGAGTTCGTCAAGTACGTCAAGACAAACTCAGCAAGTTAATAGAGTCCCTCGGTTAGAGTAGTAATCTAATTTATCCCACACAGCCCACAGATGGATTGCAAAGAAAGTTCACATCATTTGCCCCCTAAAATATGCCGTCATACATTAACAGATTAGAAGCCCTGGGGTACTATCTCCGGGGCGTCGTAGAAAAGATAACAACGGCTATATAAACCAAAGTACTAGTTTGGGCGGCCTATAACGACTTTATGTCCAAATGAATGATAACAGCCTTGCAGTCGCTTCTGAGGTGGGCAAAGAGTGTAAAGACGATTTAATTTGGGATTAACATTCTCTCATACGTATGTAAAACATGTATACCAATTTCTATGTAAATAATTTGTTTGTTTGCTTTTAGTTTAGTTGAATATCTCTTTTTCTTCCTCAAATCTTTATTTATTAAACAAAGACTAGAGTATAGCTTGAGTAAATGCATGGTGCATGTGAAATATTTTTAAAGCATGTACTTTATAACACGAGGGTCTGGGTGTTATCATGGGCAACAAGGCTGCAGCTGACAAGTGGAGGATTGCATTTATTCTGAGCCCTAACGAACGTCACTGCCTTAATCGGTGGTTATACGACTTCCGTATAATTTCACTTTCTGTATCTTCATAACTTTTCTTTAAAGTACCTTCAAATAAAGTTTCTAGTGAAGTTCTTCTGCTTGAACACCAAAGGAGCGCTCTCTGAACACTTTTTATCACTTCCTGCGCATATTTTGATCCCTCATCGAGCAAGAATTAATCATCTATTGATGGTCCATAGAGACAAATTTTCTCTAGTAGGCAATATCCAGGTGAACTCTCTATTAAAAAATCCATGAACACTCATTGAACCTGCCTTAATCACCCTTTGATCCCTCACTTAAGTTCAAATGAATTCTTTCTAAGCAAACCTTAAGCCATCCGGAACACCTGCCTGGCTATAAAATAAAAAATAAATTCTTAACTTTGGTGAGCTGAACATGAACCCTGCCCAGTCTCTTCTCGAAATCGCTTTAGACTTGGTATTGCAAACTATTTAAAATTACAGTGAGATGGATGTAACTGTATTTTCTACAGCGAGTTACTCTAAGTTCTGTTTCAGCTAGCTAAAATAGAGGATTATTTATTTTTCCTTTAAATATCCAGCAAGTTACTTGCTGATAACTTCAAATTCTACTAAATATTTTACATTTAGTTTATTGAGTATTAAGAATTTTTTATTAGTAAACTGCATATCCACTTTGCTCAATCGCCTTCTTACATATCTTTACCGGTTTCTAAACCAGAGGTTCAAGGGAATGGATCCTCATTCCCTTGATATAGAAGGTGCTCCTCATTTTTGCATGCCTGCCCTGTATATTCCTTTAAATAGCACACATATATAATGTCAGTAATCGTAATATCTCAGTAACCTGCTTTTGAAAAGGGTGTGAAATTTTTATTCAGAAAAGAAAAAAATTGGTAAATAGTTTTTTGCTATTCCTTATTAAACGGTCTCTTCTCACCATTTCTCCCTTATAATGTTTGTGACCTTCTGAATGGTCTTAGCCCCAAACCATAACTAATTCTATTCTTGACTTTCTTTTTTCTATCTCATCCGTGATCTATCTTTAATCCATCTTTTCTATCGTCCTTCTCAAAAGAATCATCATTAACTCTTCTGGCAAACCCCAAAATAGGAAACGCTTTCGATATTCCATCTCGATTAGTATCGATCTACCCACATTTGACAAATATATTAGTAAAAGGCTGATTAGCGATTTCTTCTTTAGTACCAAATAAGGTCTTTCAAACTAGGGGATTACATTTTTGCATGAATCTAGCTATGCCTGACTTGGAATAATTAAATTAAAAAATACCTCACACTTCCTTTGCTCCAAAATGAATCCATTATAATGGCAAATTGATTGAGCTCTCTACCCTAACTTAATTCGTAACATCTTTTGAACTACCATTAAAGTCTTTTCCATTTCATTCATTATTGGGTCTTTAATTTGGATATTATTAGAATTTTCTACTGATACTTCCCACAGACAGTAACGGTTTCCTATTTGTAAAAGAAAAGGATAAATCAGTGAGCCCATATATCACCTGTGTAATACCAATTATAATAAATCATTTTAGAAAACTTTGAGGCATTAATGCAAAATAAGGCTTAGGCTGATACTCAAGCCGTAATTATCTATTCGCAATTAATATTCTGTAGTGCTGAATATTTTAATAGCTAACGGTTTTATGAAATTATTTTTGTTCCATTTAATCCATTGTATTCTCTTTTTAAAATCATATCAAATTCTTTACAATTCTTCTTACCACTAAATAATTTTTATCAAGATATTATTAGAACCTTTTTGGTTATTGATAATATCAAACTAATCAAGGGTATTTCCTCTAAATACTTTTAAGTATAATAAGTTAGTTGCGCATTTCATTCTTATAGGATGCAGCACGTAACTCAACCATTTAACTTAGGAACACTTAATTAAATCTTTTGTTAGGGCAATAAATAAAATTGATTAAGAAAAGTAATTTCATGAATGGTCTAAATGTGTGTAACATACCATAAAATCGTTTTTCGGTTAGATTAATTTACCTTCTGTGTCTTCTGCGTTTCGCCTGGCACCTCCATTAGGAAATTGCTTTCGAAGCAAATATCTTTGAAGCCATATGGAGCTAATTTGGAGAAACGTCACAATCTCCTACAGTGTTTTGCGTTAAATCACATTTAAGAAGAGTTGTTAAACTTTTACAATAGTTATACAAACCACTTAAATTTTCAGTTTCTAAAGAGGTGCTTTTGGTTAAATGATCTTAATAATATTTCATATTTATTCCCTTTATTCAATATTACTTTAATATTAGTACTACATATAGATTTTTGATTGTGTATAATTTTCGTAATCGCTAATCTTTTCTTCAAAAGAAATTCATTTGTGTACTCTTCTCTCTATATATGCGCCGATTCTTTACAAGCTTGCTCAATAACTCCAAGAATAATATTATAAATAATAAAGTTATAAAAAAATTTTTTATTCGTATTATTTTTCAAAAAATAGAAATAATAATGTTTTTCAGAGTTTCTAAAAATCACCACAACAGCAAATTCTTTCAGGTGAAACCTAACCCTATTTCATCAAAATTGTTAAAATGGAATTATATAACACCAGCAATTTCAAAATAATGAAAAATGAATTTGGGGGCCTGAGGCAGGTATAGTATTTTTGCTGCACGAATAAACTACGGAAAGTTAAAATTTGCATGAAGTGGTTCACGCATCGCTGAATATTATTCGTGAAAGGGAAATGATTTGTGTATCAAACATTATACTATAGAGGAACATAAATTTTAAGTTTAATTTTTCATTAACATTCTATATTTATATTTAAAGTTTAAACTCCATTATAGAGTTTCATTTAAAATCCATTTCCATATAGTCGTAAATTAATCGAGGCAAATCCTTTTCATCACGGTAAGGGTAAACAGAATTAAAAAATAATGAAACAAAAAAACGCCTGGAAATAAAAAAGGAATACCATTGAAAATTATTTTGCCGCCAAAACTGTTGCGTTGAATATGCTTTATTGGTGCTCCAAGAACAAAACAATAAAAATAGAACATTTGAAGAAGAAATTTATCTTTCCTTAGAGTGATACGTTTTGTAGTTCAAACAAGAATCTACAAATCACATACTGATCATTTCGCTCTTTTGAATAGGCGTGTAAACTTAAGTTAATATGTTTTAATTTCAACATATAAATCAACTGAATACCTAGCGAGTTTTAGTGTGTAGTGACTCCAAGTTACAAACAAGGTAATAAAAGAAATTTAAATCAAGAAATTAGTTTTTTTTTTAATTTTTATGATAAAGGTTATCCGAAGTTAATACAGAAAACTGAGAGTCCTATTTTAGGTAGGCCTATTAAAATTTGTAAGTAAATTGGCTTAAAAATTTAAATTCTAAATAGCTAGTTTAAATTATCTTTAAAATTTCGAGAAATAAATAGTTATTTACATTTTAATCAATATATATTATTTTTGTCTAAATTTTCTAAATAATCACATAGCAAAAGTAATCTCAGGTGCACAAGAAGGATAAATGAAACCCTATAAAATATAGAATTTATTACAGAAAAGAGATTTTAATAAAGTCACAGATAATTTTCAAAAAAATAAACAAACTTTTATATTTGTACCATGAATAAAACCACTAGTGCTTTGAAGCAAATACAGCGTTGGGTTCTATTTGCCTTTTTCTCAACCAAATATGCATTGTTTTCTGTTTAAACTTCTGTTACAAAATATCGGTAAAGAAGCCATCGTTGGTTTTTGACTCTGAGCTTAAAATAATAATAATATCTTCGTTACAAACAAATAGACTTATATATAGAAACCAGACTTGGGCATAAACGTCCTACTAGGTCAAGGATCCAATTTTACGGCCATTTCATTTTGGGTGCGTCTTCTTCCGAAGTCAAGGTTTAGCTTATTAATATCTAATTAAATCCAAATGCATTTGTGGGGTATTTAATTTAATTTGTTTTCGTCGGATTAGCTTGTCCTATTGAAAACTTTCCTCCTTTTCACAATCGTCTCTGCTCTTGCAACACATTTACATGAATTACAAAATTTCTAGTTCATCGTATATCGTGTTACATTTTACAATCGAACATATATCTTATTACTATACATATAACTCAAGCAGATAAAAGGCCTGTCGACTGATTTTACTTTAAGAAGAGCAAATATGTTTCACTATATAGAGGTTAACCCAAGAGAGCAAAAAAGTGCCAACATTTCCAGATATAGTCTGGCCATATTACCTAAGTTTATGGCCCTCAGAACGTTTAATCAGTTCGAGACCCTTTTCAGGCGCCCCCCCCTCTCCATTGTACTCGGTTATCATCCCCCAGTGGAAAGTCGAAAACGAGATCTATCACTCAACCCCAACCGCTGTGAGATGCCCGTGACTTGGGGCTGTTTACACAGCTACATTCCAAGTCTCCCATGGGACGCCAGGTGTCTTACGCTTCTCTCTCTAACCCCGTCCCTCGCAGAAACCCGTCGCATCTATGCGAGCGACTCCATTCCTTGTGAGCGAGAGTTTCCTCCGACGTCTGTCCGTCACGTTCCCCGTTGGTTCGCCGTGTCGACGCCTCATTCGCTCGCTCATTCGCTCCACTCTACAAGGATCGTCTTCCTTAACCTCAACCGTGAGACAAGAGCAAGAAATTCCAAGAAGTCATTCCATGCATATTCCCATCTGGTCGCCGAGCCGACACCAGTCCCTGTAGCGTACTCTCTTTTCCCCAACCCCTTCGTGATTTCCATTTGGAGGACAACTTGGAACCTGATCTACGCTCATCTTCCGCTCTACGAAGTCTCTCCCAAAGCTTCATCGAATTCACCGCCGCTGAAGTAAAACCTAGGTACCAGTCCCGTCGTTTTTCCTCCATTTAGTTCACTCCCGAGAGCCCAAGTAATTCCCCGCATTTAATTAATATTACCCAAACCGGCGTTTAATAACGGACTTTCACGTGATTGTTACAATTCCCGGGCAATTCCCATCTATTCCTTGCAAGCCTATATTAACAACTGGTCACTAATTGATTATTATATTAATTTGCTTAGTTTTCGTGACCAATTATTTGCCAACCTTGGATTAACGCACTCGAATATAAATTGGGCACAAGCCCTTAGCCGAGACTTGCCGGCCTTGTTTAATACCCGTGAGCCCGACTCTGTATAGAGTTTGACACCACCGTGTCATTTCTGGTCAGACTACATTGGTAACATTATTTCCTATTAATAAGTGCGTTTGATAAAAAAAATCTTCCTTTTTTTAATAATTGAAAATAAAACTAATACTAATACGCATTTTTAAACTTAGATTTAAATGAAATAGATGGCTTTACCAACGCGTAAAATAGGTACCATTTTTAATTTATCTCTTAATATCTAATCTCTGAATAGAATTAATATCAAATAGATTTTCTACTACATATAATAAATCTGTTATTAAACATCATTACTATTTTCAGAATAAGGATTTATAGCATACTATAACGAATCTTATATGTCATTAGAGCCAATTAAGTCTTTAACGAGGATCGTTCGTAGCGGTCAGAAAGGGAATCATGCAGAGAGAGTATTCCAGACATTTCTCTGTCCTTTACCGCTTTTCTTTGTAATGATGGTCTTTTCATTCATCTTGTAGTGCAAAAATATTCGGCAGTTTTAGAGCTCATCTGAATGAGGATTCATCTGAATCCTACCTTGTGTATCATATTGGTTGTTTATACGAAAAGTACTCCCTCCCCCCTATTGTTTTAAAGATAATAATATTCCCCTAATATTTATCTATTTCCATCATCATTTCAGGCATTGGTTTGACACCTTTGAGATAAACCTTTTTTTATCTTTGTGAAGTTTGTCGGTAATGTGCATTTTATTTGGATTTCTTATCATATTTTTTAAGATCATCTTTCCATCTTGTTTTTATCTTCTTTTCGGTCGTCTTAGATCAAGTGGAGTCGAATCCGAATTTTTTCTGTTCCATCTGTCGTCTTAGACCAGTGATTCCCAACGTTGGCGTTGTTGAGGTACAAGGGGGCGTTGTAATATGTTGCCTTACTTAGGGGGCGTTGAATGAACACTGGCGGCGTTTAGGATTTATTCAATATTAACTATATCAAGTTTAAATATTACTCAATTATTATAGCATACCTACTTTTTGGACCTGTAGAAATCTATAGAAATACTACAAAACTATGAGAAGCAAAAAATCTGCAGAATTGCAGAAATTTTAGTAGAATTCTACACAAATTCTACTGGATGCCAGTGATGTACGTTCCTGTGCTTATTTTATCGCTCAGTTAGTGTTACACAGCAGGGCTGCTAAATTGGCAATCTCGTAGTCATAATTCGTGAAAATCGATTACCTTTTAACTCTGTGGCCATGAATAAATTAATGTCGATACTTTGCTCTAACCACCTTGTGACTGCACCAAGAGTGAACGGAGGGGGGGGAGGGTGACCATTCCCCACAATTGCGAACATTTGAAAACGTGTTACACCAGGACATGAGCTGTAGATATCAAGATCTCATAGATATGAAAATACATGACTGGCTGACAGACACATTTACAGATGTTTATACAAATGAAACTAATCTTGCAATGAAAGAAGGGTTAATTGGTTTAAAAAATTACTTCGAATTGAAGCCTCTATTCAAGCAATCATACCAGAAATTTTTTTACAAAAAGAAATTCCTAAAATTATCCAAAGATGTGGGAAGCAATTTAATATATTTTATAGCTTTCACATCTTCATATATTGTTGAAAGCGAGTTTAGAGCAGTTACTTAACTTCTCAAAAAACAAAGAAACCACCTGCAAATCACAAAAGTAGGGGATTTATTGTTATTTCTTAAAAGGATGGAACCTAGGGTGCAAAATTTAGCCAAAAAGCACAAATACAGAAAATCTAATAAAATTGTTGTCATATTGGGTGATTTATGATTGTCCTAGTTAGTAAGATTTAGCAAAGTTAAGTAACTTAAACTAACTTAACAAGCTTTCATTTTAGCTAACCTCTTTCAGTTTATCTCTTTATCCCAAATAACGCACGTCATTGTAGTTTGTAGACGTTTTGAGTTTTTTAAGCCAATTGATAACAGCAAACAAAAATTCATGATTCAATGTGGCCTGAACAAGGAGCTCTTCAGATAGTACAGAGGAACCTTCTAGTGGTTTAATATACTTAAAGTAGATTCAGTTAAGCCATTAATTGTTCAGGTCAGCTCAGGCCTATTGGTAAGGTCATGGTCATTATTTGTGTCCCTTATGATCATGTGAAGAATAACAACCCCAAACCTGCTTATTTAAATATTTTTGCCCTAAGAGCGGTCTATGGTAAAAGTATTCATATGATGCATATTGTCAATACTGAAAGGCGAGACTTTTTACTGTGTAATAATTTACTAAACCATAAATACTCGTATCTTTCATGATTAATTAATTATTTCTGTACCTAATAGGTAATGGAATAGCGAGCTATTGAATAATTTATATTCTGTATATGATGCCCACAACAGACCGAAATTAGCAAATGGCATATTTCATTATTATAAGATTCAACAAGCTTATGGATTTAAGGTTTCTTTGATGAGGATGATAAAATATGCCACTGCCAAAGAAGGAGTAGACCAGCTTATCTATTTAACGAAACCGTTGTGATAATGAACTAAACTTTCAAATCCATTGCTTAATAATGCCTGTATTTATTGTTGAATCTTCTTTTGTAACATTACGGCCAAAAGATTTTATATACCTAATTTTGGCTGGTTATTCGCCTTCTTATTCACAACCTTCAGTTTTTTTAATTTAAATAGCTCCTAGTCTTCATATCTCTCATCTACATAGATCTAAATGTATCTGTTTAGTTGGATTACATTTATTTCCCTTTGTTTCATTTTGACTTATATTTAAATCTTGGCTTGGTGTTGTGGAAGATGTTTCAAAATCATTTAGATGGAAAATGATCTGGTTTGGCAAACCTTTTCCTTTCTCCTTTGGTGAATATTAATTACATTTTCTTGAATTCATTAATTAAGCCGTGAATGTGTTTCCTAGTCATAAGCCTAGATTCATTCTCCAGGTAATATCTGCTCACAAAATTTCATATTTTACTGACGCTTTTCAAATAATAATGTTCAATGTTAGTCTTTTATTTATCTTTAGTTTAGTAGAAAGTTATAGTGGTCGTGGTTGTGATCTTAACCGATTTGATTTTTAAATATCAGTGAATATCTATCTCAGATTATGATTAGAGCTTTAAAGTTCCTGAGAATCTTCCCCTCTTAAGTTATTATAAGTACTTGGATAATAATAATTCGTTTTTATTTTAGCAGTATTGACTTAATTTTTTCCATACTAGCATTGGTTATAAATTCTAAATACATAAATATATATATATACAGATGCCTAAAAACAGATATTGAAAGTTCCAAGAGGTAAATTTCTGTTATGTATCAAATGAACATCGTATAGATGATTGACCCAGAGATTGAAAATCCCTGCTTGATCAATTAAAAAAAATATTATGGATATTTTAAATTTATCAAATTCATCTGAATTAGTTAATAAGTCCAAGAAAATTGCTACTGTTCAGAGATTTACCATCTGCATAACGCCAAAAAAGTAAGATATTCTTTGCTTTGGTTGCTTTACGCCAGTTTGCAATGCACTTAGGTAAAGGTTTGATCTGAATGCATGGATAACTATGTAAATAATAAAATGGCTAAACAAGGTCTGCTTACCAAAACCTCACTTATTCGGATTTATGACCACACCTAGTATGATATAGCCAAGTGTATCATATTATAGCCTAGCCTCGTATATCCTAGACTAGTATAGCATACCACATCCCCGACTAGAAGAACCTTGCAAAGCATAGCTAATTAAAGACTTGGTTAGCTACCCTATCGTAGCCTAACTTAGTATTATCAAACATAGCCTAGCATAGCAGAACATAGCCCTCCCTAGCCTATTTTACTTTAGCCTCCCCTAGCATAGCATAGTATAGCCCTATCTAGCATAGTATAGCTTAGCATAGCCTAACATAGTATAACCTAGCCTAGCATTAACTATCATAGACAAGTATAGCCTATACAATCCTATTATATCCTAGTCAAGCATAGCTTAGTATTGTCTAGCCTAAAACACTATATGCTATCCTAACATTGCACTTAATAGCCTAAATTAACATAGTGCACCTTACCCTTATACATTATATCTTAGCATCGCTTAGCATAATATAGCCTAGCCTATCATAGCCTAGTATAGCATAGCCCACTTTAGGCTTGCCTCGCAGATTATAGTCTAGTCTAGAGGAGTATCCGCCGAATAGTTATGATGTATATGCCAAAACAAAATGATTCCAGGGCTAACCTTAGGAGGACTTTAGCAATTATAGCATTCAAAAGAGAATGTAAAACAAAACAAGGTTTTTAAACTTTGTTAGAATCGGCTAGATAGGTATGATGTAATTAAAAAAAAAGAAGCAAAACCTAGACCGACCGACCGACCTAAATAGTGAGATGTAGAATCGCTAGAAAGTAGACCGCACGCGACTAAAAATTAAATTTATCCACTTTTTTAATAAAAACCATCACATGGTTAAATGTTAACTACGGGAATAATAGGTGAAAGCTCTAATCACGTTGTTAAATAAAGGTAAATTGGTCATAACTATATATTGGAAGTTTGCATGAGGACCGCAAGCCTCATCCAAACAACCAATATATAAGTATTACCACTACTACACTCAGCCGAGGGCTAACAATGTAGTTGCAAGAAGGAGGAATCAAAACAAACAACAATGAACAACACATCGAACAAATTACAAGAAAAATTCTTATTGAAAACAATACCATCCTCAGAAAAAAAAACTCGGATCTCCGCCGCCTGGAGATTTTTGAGGTTCTTTCCTTCAAAGTGATAGGCTCGAATTTGAACACACAGATAACCAGGTCGGAGCGACCATTGCACCCTTTTGTGCTAAAAGAAAACCCCTACGATAGAGATTAGTCTCTGTGTAATTGATTCACATTTGTTTTCGGTTTTTTATTTTTATGTTTATAATTTAATATAATAGGTTATTTTATTGTTTACTCCAGTTACTTTTCATTTTTGATATTCAAGTCAGTTTAAGTTAGAAATTCACTTCTTTCTATTATTTTTTTAAATTACACTGAATAGTATCAATTAAGTCTAAATATTGTTATTTGTGTTTTACTTTAATCTCAATAATTTTGAATTTTATTATTTTTTTTTAATTTGTTTTAATTTATCTTCACCTGCTTTTTTGACTATTATATAATGCATGTTTCAAACTATTTAAATGTTATCGTTAATATTCCTTACCCTTCTCATTAGTCAAAACAGTCGCTGAAGATGGTCCTAGTGAAGGTCCGAAACGTCCGGCCAATAAATGATTAGTGTAATCTCCTGGGTCTTCATACTCCTACTACATATCAGATTCCCAAGGAACAAATCAATTACAAGTATATATATATATATATATATATATATATATATATATATATATATATATATATATATATAAGAAAAAACTCACAAAGTCGCACGTGAGGGAAAGCAACAATAAGAAAATTAACCAACAGTAAAATGAACTATATTTGGAAGTTCATTTTCAAGGAAAAGTGCTTGGATTCATTTTTTCACTTTCCTGTGGGTTAATTTTTATATATATATATATAATAGCTTCTTCTCGAATTCTGTACAAGACAGGAAGATTTTGTTTGTTATGTACTTTTTCCTTCTGTTAAAATGACTAGTATATTAATATAGGAAGAAGGGGAAGGCTGTATTAATGCTTTTCAATTCTTATGATGTTTAAAAGAAATTGATAGTTTGATTTTTACGGAATAATCAAAGATACACTTGATGCTGAATCAATTACAAAGGGAAAAACGGTTAATCATTGTGTAACTACAGTAAAATATTAATGTAATTTTACACTAATTTACTGACAGCCAGGTAGCCATTAGGTTCATGTTCATTTATTAAAACAATGCCCGATATTGTATTTTTAGTAATATTTTACTGTAGAAATTACAATAATAAGAAGCATAAACTACATTAAAATCCATGTTACTATATATTTCGATACGAGTATAATATTTAAACTGAATATACATAGAAGCACCTTGATTTCAATTTCACTATCATACATGTTGCATTATTTGTTACATTATTTGTTACTATATGTTCTAGATTAGCACGCTGTATAAAAATCTAATATTATGCGTTACCTAGTATTGTAATTTACTGTTATTTAGCGGCTTGTAAATTATTCTAAAGTGTAGAGTTTGCGTAAGGTCCGGAGAGGGATTAAAGTGGTCACACGCTAAGTTTTGGATTTAAAAATATAAAGACCGGCAGGTTAAGAGTGGGTCAAGTCGGTGGACACGATGAGCTCAATTGGTATTATAGTAGAGGTTAAATGGTATTCTGGATAGGTGAAAATTAGTGGCTGATTTGGAAGAGCAACTTCATCATAAAATTTAATGGTAGATCTCTATCGAAAAGTAGTGAAAATGATGAATGTTTTCACTTGAATCAGGCAGTCAAATCAACGATTACTCGCAAAATATAGGTAAACATACATATCAAACTTGACAAAAGAATTCGAAACCAGGATCAAAATTATAAATAAACTAAAACAAAATAGTGCACTTACACAATATGTATTATATCAAAGCCAATATTTTAAAACCGCATTACCAATCTAATATTACATAAAAAAACTGAAATTGGGAACCAGTACTGGAATACAATAATCCACAATCTACTCTTAGTTAAATGACACTGCATCATACATGTGCACCAGTACTTGAATTCCACTACCTGCCCAAACATAGACAAAAGAAAGAAATCCATAGAAACATTAATATGTATACACGCATAACCAGAGACAATGCCCCATCTCTGTTCACGGCAAACTTCAAAACTCAAAACCCAAAGTTCTTAACAATATATCAAACATTGACCATTACAATAACTTCCAGTTTGCCCTCATAACACAATCAAACGCATATGTACATGCCACACTAATGAACCACCTCCCCAAACAAAATAATTCGACACAAACAATACTGAGGTTCTAAGTCTACAAAAATTTAACTTTAACATGTTTACCACAAAGTAGGGTTGCTGCACTTCAACGCCACTAAACAACCATTTACTTCATCCTATATTTAAGCTTTATTAAGCACATAAAACCAATCTATTTCACGCCATATTGGCCCTCCATAGCAATGGAACACTATGTTATGTAGCATCTTGTCCAGTTATAGTTCATCTCTGGGTAGAAGACGCCTCTGTGTAAGCCTCCACTTAAATCCCCTCCATCCATACCTAAAATATACAATAACATCTATTCCCTCTCTAGTCATCCTTTTTATCTCAAGCTCTCATTCACATAATCAACCAACATTTGAGCCGGTCTTCCAATTCTACTCATATCAATATACTCACTGTCGTATATTCTCAATACAAGCCATACAGCCTAAGAACACCTCCAGTTAAAACATCATTCCATCCCTATTCACACCCACATCCTACACAGTCTTTCTTCACTCTAATTTTCGCTGAATGAACATCCTCCTCAACTTATCCAATTCCCTGCTTTCAAGCGAGATCTTATATCTCGTTCAATAGCATAATGTATATTATATATCAACGTTATCACCATCATACTTGCTTGCAACTTCCTAGTACATTCTATAAAAACCGATCTAGCTCCTAGAGCTCTAATTATGTACTCAAGAAACGTTCCTACCGTTCAAAACTGTGGCGCAATTCAATTCATCTGTATTACTATAATATTCAAAACATCGCATTTTTTCAAGCGAGACATCATGGCTTGGAGATTACAAATAACCCCATTTCCACGCACTCAAAATAGCATTACCCTACATTTTTTCTAAATTCTCTTTTAGACCAACCCAAATACACATCCTGTATGAAGCATATATCAACATTTATATACCCCTTTCTCTTTCAATTACTAACACCAGGTCCTCAGCATATATGAACATTCCTATCAATAATCTCACGCCTATTTATTCATTCTCATATGTTCTTCTCAGTACTCTAATTAAAAAGATAGTAAGTAGCCATGGTGACATCACACAACCTTGACTTTAACCTCCATCTATGTAAAATCACTTATTTTGGCGTAACCCTAACGAGGACTTAATTTTAACATACATATATTAATACTTTTCACGACAACTAATAGGGGTATACCCATCATAAAAGTATTGTACCCATCCCAATTTTCCTGGGAGAATCACTTTCTCTTCCAAGCAGGTATATAGATATAGCTTAAGGAAATGTTAATTTTTATGGCTATGCGGTCACATGGGATGGCATGGGTGGAGGTATTTGGAGCGAGCTAATAGTATATCTGATTTTGTCGCATAGTTTTTAAAATATGTAGGAATGTCTGGTCAGCGCAGACAACAGATTCTCTGTATAATAATGTCTTTAGGTTCTTGTCATTCTTGTGGATGTTCTTGGTGTAGTTAGAAGCCTGGTATCTAGTGTTATGGTTTTCTTTAAATAGGATGGACTGGCATGGCTGCATAATGGGAAGAAGTTGCGGAGTGGCAAATTGTCGCTTCTTTGGGATGGTACCCTGGTGACATGACCAGGGACCCCAACAGAGCTGAATTTCGATGGCCAGGTAGGATTCATCAAGAATGTGTAGCACGTTGTAGTCAAGTCTCGTTCTGATTTCAATTGCATCACCGTCAAATCGTTGTTGATTGTGGTTGTTTGCTACTCCATTGTATGGAAATTTGTTTTTTGTATTTGTATCGTATTAATTCCGTGTTTTAAAATTAATCCTATGTCTTGTCGTATTTATATAATTATTTTGCCGTAAGTCTTGTGATTTCTTCCGAATTTGTCAACATTGATTATAGTATTGTCAGGTTTTTCGAGAAATTCCATTGTTTTGTGTGTCCAAGTGTTCCTTTTGTCGTTCTTTGTGTTAGCTGGGTGGGCTTTGAATTTCATAATATTTTTCTTTAAGTTCCGGGGAGTAATCATGTTCAAAGCTTTCTTGTGGAGCCCGCTCAACCCGTGCAGGAGAGGAGCCTCTTTGACTATCCTTTTGGGAATTCCATGCCCTATTTCCCTTTGTATATTCTTTAATTTACCTTTCGTTAACTTATCGGTCGCTTTACACAACAGGATTGGGTGCTCTGTCCGTGGCATATATTTTTAGGTTAAACTTTCTAATGTAGTACATGTGAAAATGTCCCTTGGGCGCTGATGTTTTTATTACCCACTTTCGTCACTGTCTGTGTAAATTATTATGTATCATGATATTTTGGTGTTCATTTCTTCCTCATCATTCTGTTCACCTTTTTCTTGAATTTTTTGGGGTTTGATTTTTAATTGTACAAGTTGTTTAGGTTGTAATAAATTGGGGCTTGGGTACATTAAACGGCGCGATGTTCGCAGGTTTAAGAGGGTGTTTCCATTTAAATAGTACGTCTTCAGAAGAGGATTGCAGGTAACCTCATCTCTTTGGGTTAGCTTTCTTGAAAAGGATACATGTTTGGTCCAATTGGGTACATTTGAATTTTAAATGCAATGCCGAATTTATTTTAGTGTTAATTTTTAGTGTGAAGTCATGTCATTTTTGTCTCTTTTCCTAATAGCGACCTTTAAAGGCTACATACACGGTGCGGAAGAAGTTCTTCATCATGCTAGACGGCACGTGTTATACTGAGAAACTCAGCTTGTCAATGTTACTATGGCTGACTTAGAAAAGAAAACTTGCCCTAGACATGTGCCTACACGCTGTAGTCGAGGGGATTGAGTTCAGGTGACTGAGTGGCCAAAAGGCCATTGACTAAAAATTCATGTTTGAACCCAAACTAGTCCGCCTTCATTGTGATCTTTCCTAACTAGGGCAGTAATTCCATGGCCAAATTTTCCCTGTAATTGGCCTAGAACCATATCGGTGGCATTATTTCGCCTATCGAATCTAGGACCTCAAAAATAATCACATAGATAGGTAGCTTGGTTGCTGACACGTAGCTGACCTGGAAAGTGACCTGGATAAAGCTTACCACTCGGTATCTGTGCTAATTGATAATCGGATCGACTATGAAGCTATTTTCATCAGAAAAATGGTAATTTGGTTGTCATGACTTTCCAATTTGTTGACGGTTTTCTCGCATACGGGCACAGGGCCGAGGCGTTTCTACTCACCTCAAGCTCTTCTGTCGATATTCTATGTTGCTCTGGATACCGGAAGTACCGAGATGATTGCTTCTTCGCGAGCTCAGTCATTTTTATCTTCAAACACTTTCGAAGGCCTTTTTTACAGCCAAACGGTTGGAAACTTAAGGTCTGCCTGATCGAGTTCAAACTTTGAGGTGTTCCTCGTTCTTAAGCTTCTCTGCGACCCAGTAGAAGGTTATTCGGCTGACTTCGAGCCGCTTGGCGAATTCAGACAAGTTGTAGCCGCCGCGTAGGAGACCAGAAAACTCGAGATTTGTCAATTCTATCTCGACACATTTGTACACAATGGCAGATACGATTTAATGATACGTGCTGGAAAAGTAGCACTTTAAGTTTCTTTGACGGAACTTTTTCAATCCTAAACGTAACCCGCTCGAAAGATGAAATAACATAATGTAACCTAACCTTTGTAACTCCCGGTACCTAAATTCGATTAACTATTGTTAGTATTTTTCCATTCTTGCTTCTTCCTTTGTCGTTTCCTCCTTATTGCTTTCCTTTTCATCGTACATGTAATTATCATTTTTCTGTGTTCTCCATTCCAAATAATACATATTCTTTTGTTGTTTGTACATGCGTGCCAGAAATTTTCTGTTGATCTAAATATAGAGAAGAAATCGTGTGTAAGGGAGAGGTTTTTATCCTGTGTTGGTTGTATTTATAACACTTAAAGAAAGTCTGAATTTCAGTAAATTCCTCCTTTCAATGAAATTAGGACAAATCTTGACGTGCAAAAGGAGCAGAATGTTCATGAACGCCTTCTATGCAATGCTTGTATTACTAAACAATACATTGAATACATAAGTGTATTGCTTAAATTTACTTACTTGTTTTCTGTCTTCACGCCACAATAAACACACTCTCTTTCCTCTTTTGCACCGATGGTTTTATGCATTTACGGGGACGTCCATCAGGCTTATAAGGGCTGCCTCATAAAGAGTCGTGACCAACTTCTGCATATCTGTGCGCTTACTCTTTACATTAATACATTTCGTCTCATTAATGGAAAACATCAAGCATTCACCATTAACAAAAATTCAAAGTAGTATCTTTTTTTTATTATCTATAAAAAACTTGAGTGAAGATTAATACTTTTAGTTAAGCTCGGATTGAAAGCTTACCTCACACCTGAATGTGTGACTTCAATAACAAAAATGAAGAGAGGTTAAAGAAAAAAATAACTCTTAAATATTAATTGTTATTATTTTATAAAACTGTTGAGCACGCAAAATTCACGTCTTAAGAAATCAACAAATTATAAACCAATCTCCATCCTAGCATTAGATTTGATCTCATTTGTATTCAAAATTAGTTTATTTGAGTTTAAAAAACACCTAAGAAAATAGAAAAGAATTAAAGTTCGAAGAAATGCACAGTGCAAGCTCTACCTGAACGGAATTTAAATGATAGCTTGAGTTTTGTTTTAATTAACTTTGTCACGTACGACGAAACATGAATGCATAACATTTATATCATAAGTATCTGGCCCACAGCTAATGAAATTATAATTAAAATACTTAAATTAACGAGGTGGAACTCACTATCTCTCTACGCATGCCTGTAGTTTTTTCCCTTATAAGTTATATATATTAATTAATGTCCAAAGAGTTAGTCAAATGTTCCAGGCCGATTTAAAAATGAGAAGCAAAATACTTAGATCTAATTCTCACTAAGAGCAAATGATCATCCTGTGACTTGTGCTCGCCCTGTTTAATTGAAGTAAATAAACAAAACTCAAATCATAATGTTCTTTCAGGTATGCAAGTGAAAAAAATGAATTGTTAAAAAGAATAGGCTGCCTTAATGCAATGAGCTCCAGACTCTGATGTCTTTTACTTTTTAAAAATGATACCTTCTTCCATGGTACCAAACTGGAGCATTTTCTGGAGATCACATTTCATGCACTCTAATGAGATTCAAAGGTTATCCAAAGATCAGATGGAATTATAATGCTATGCGGGGTACGGAAATAACCTTAGCCACTAAATATTTAGGTACATTAAATGTGTGCTTTGTTTTAACGTAAGTTTAGAAGAACCCTACTCTTTACATAAGTCGCTAAAGAATAAATACTAAAATGCCCTGTGTAAAATGGTATGAGGCTAACTAATTACCTGATAAAGCAAGGATTTTATTTAAGATTCAGTGAATAGTCGGTTCTACGGATAAATTAAGTATATTTGTGAGTAATATATTTTTGATATTGACTCTATTCAAATATTTCGAAATTCCTTAGGTATATTTTCAAATTTCAAAAATATTGCAGAGTCCTAGAAAAGTTGGGGACTCATGTAAGGAGATAAGTAAATAAGTAAAATTTTATTTTTCTGATACATAAATGCTATTGAACATTCTCTTGGTTCAAATAAAAAAAAACGCCTATATCTAATATTAATGATGCACATATTTTCAATGATTATCTCTTTCCAACTTATAAAATTACTTAAAATGATATTTTTGAGAAATGTGGAAGAAATTTATATATCACAAGTCTAACAAATGTTAAATAAATTTTAGTGACATGAAATCAGAATCGAAAGTTCTGGTTTAGAATAGTTTTTATAAATACAATGAGAACATCTGTAAATAATGTTTATTCCCTAGAATTTATCACACCGTAAATTAATGATGGAAATTGCCAGCACAGTAGTGTCATTTTTACAGTAACATTCCTTTTAGTTATTAAGGCACTTTCGATTGTAAAAACTTATAAAAATCATATATTTCTGGGATTTTAGTGCAAAGACTACTAGTAATTTGCCGGATAGAGTCCATTTTGATCGATTTCTTAGCCAATGCCATATCCTATAGCAATGTGTTAATCAGAAAATACATTAAACAATAAGGTTTGACTAAATGAACTTTGTAAGTGGATAGCGTTAAAAGGTATACATTAAACAATGAAAATATGAGAGATTAGTTTAAATTAGACGTTTGCAAGCGCAATAACCAGGACTTAAAAGATGGTATAACAACATAATCGAGTGTTTATTTAGTGAATTTCCTAAACATGATTAATTTTAATATTAACAAAATGAAAAAAAATAGTAAGAACTTATGAATTAGGAACAATAATTAGAGTACTAGAAGTTATTTTCAGATTATATATAGGTAGGCTTGCCTCAATTTGTTCCGTAATATGCAAGTCGTTTATAAGTAAAGGCAAAGGCAGACACGAAGGGCCACATTTGTATATTCATTAAGCTGAATCCGCTTTAAGTGTTTATATTGTAGTAGAAGCATTATGTTTTATTGGTGAGTGTCAGAAAACAAATGGAAAGGGAGAAAAATACAAACAAAATATAGTTTAAGGTTCCTTTATGCTAACGTTTTATTCTTCTGGAGTTCTTTGAATGTAGCAAGAAACCAAGGCAAATTTAGGAAGAATATCGTGGTAGTAGGAGAGAAAGATACATCCACAGCAAAGGCAGATACCCAGCCACCTCTGCTGGTGTGAAAGGAGGATAGATAGGCGCTTCGAGTCGACCAGTTATCACAACTATCTCTGCTCCCTTAAGGGATCCAAGTGGACACAGATGGAGACAGATTGGCGGACACCTTTGAAAGGGGTAAGGAGTAGAAGGAGGAAAAGTATCGAAATCAAAGAAAAGAGTTAGATAATATAAGTTGATTTTTCAACCATATTCTTTTCGAGGATAAATGGAAAAAATGAAACAACTCCATTTTGTCGATCTACTGATTTCGAACCACGTATTTGACCATTTCCCTATTCTTGTGGAAGAATGAGAGAGAGAAGGAATCCTTCCACCCCCTCTGACTTCACCAGTTCGCCGTTGACCGCTCTAAATTCGTCTGCCCTATATACTGCGAAAATTAGAACAATGGAAAGACCATTAAGTGGATATAGCGATCTCGCGCGATAGAACCTTATCGCGACCAAAGGCAATTAAAGAAGTCTGTTGGCAATGAATCTCTCTCCCCGTTAGATAATTTCCAGGTATATATTCGACAGTTCAGAATTCACATGCAGATTGTGTCTGAAGCCGCCGTCCAGTACGTTAAGTGTAACGTCTTAGTTAATCGAGAGGAAATAAACTACATTCTCTTCCAGAGGAGAATTGAGTGATTGTCGGAGAGCTAAGGAAGAGCTTGTTGTCACTCAGTGTTGTTCGTGAAACTAGTAAGGCGCCCTTCAAGCCTTCACACCACGTCATCGGATTTCAAAGATCTGAAAAGCATCCCCGAAGCAATTTTTTTTTTTTTTTTTGAAGAGCTCATCTGGCGACTGTCCCCGAAGCATATTCCATTTGCCTCTTAAGGATAAGAGCAACCCCACCCCCAACACACACACATACTTCAGTCTTCCAAAGTTGAATTGAGCGTCACTGCCCACAAATTCAAGGTCGAACTTACTTACCTAGTCATAATCGCCGCACATCAAGGTAAAAGGGATTTAAACCCAATTTTGTCACGCTTTCCCACCTTTACCACAATGATCGTCAAGGATCCCCTTTGCTCTAGAACATGCATAATTGTAAAATCATTACTTAATTATTATCCCTTGGTTCAAACATAATTGATAGTGTTAATTATCTTAGCAGTGAACCGTCAACATTTATTTGCATTGCGATTTAACTTGCTCATACGTATATGCAATCTTAAATCCTATTAAAGCATATTTTTCTAGTCGTGTGTTAATATTTACTGGCCTAGCAACTGCGTATGTAAAGCACTCTTAGAACTATCGCCAGGTGGAGCCTTATTTTCGTCGGCCAGTAGGCATGTGTAGGTATAACGGCGTACACCGATCATACCATGATATAACACTGGGGTCAGATGTGGAGTGACATATATATAGGTTTATATATATATGTATATATATTTATATATATATATATATATATATATATATATATATATATATATATATATATATATATATATATATAACTGGCTTCAGGTCTTTGGGTTGAGAAAAGATTCTTCCACCCTACCTGATCTTTTGTTATTTCCTTAAAGATCATTAATTCCATTCTATACAGTTGCAATTGGCAAAAATATTCATGCCAAAATAATAAGAAATTTTTTTGGGGGGGGGAGTTAATAGGCAATTATATTTTTATTTAGTTGAGCGTATTTAGGTGAGTCAAGATACCACTAATTAAACGGTGTGATAAAACGGTCTGAGGCCGCTTAAATTCAGCCGCTATCACATGTTAGAAACAAACACATTGTTACCCACGTGCATCTGCGAGAGAAAGCAGAGCGCGTTATCGCCACCTGAGTCAATATTTAACCAAGGAGGTCATTCCCCCCCCCCCCGTTTCGCCTCCATTTGTCGATCTTGCCAGATTGAGGTAGGCTTATGGGCATGTAAGGTATTTTCCCAGGCGCAACCTGGGTATTTCCCCGCGCCTCCAACTCAATTGTCCCCTACGTCAAGGAGATGGCTCCGGGTACTTATACAATAGCATTTCCCAATAAGAGTAGATCAAATCCAGATTATCTTTGCGAGGCATCACGCCGATCCAGTCTCACCTTGTGCACCTCGAGATCCACCATTATTGTCTAGAAGAAGACAATATCCCTTGAGTGCCAAGGTTCGTGCCTTCGAGACGTGAAGTCCACAAGGCCCCCCTGTTGTTCAGAAAGAGAACAACGTTAGAACAGCCATTGTTATTTGAGCCCGTTGACAAGAGACGGTTCTCACCCCCTCTGTTGTTCAGAAGAGAAAAACGTTAGAACAGCCATTGTTCTTCAAGCCCGTTCGTCAAGAAACGGTTCTCACCCCCCCCCCCTCCTGTTATTCAGAAAGAGAACAACGTTAGGACAGCCATTGTTCTTTAAACCCTTTGACAAGAGACGGTTCTCACCCCCTCTGTTGATCCGAAGAGAACAACGTTAGAACACCCATTGTTCTTCAAGCCCGTTCGTCAGGAAACGGTTCTCATTCCCAAGAAATCACGTCAGGATAATTTAATTTCCCCTTTTTAACGTTCTTCAGGAGAACGATTGGTTTCAACGATAACCTCCATTGTTCATCTAGAACATCCCTGATTTGCAGTCACAAAGATCGCTCGTATCTCCGACTCCGACTTCGCTCTCACTCTTCGAAGACTGTCCTTCTCCTTGGCTAAGGACAACCCCCCGAAGAACGTTTCTGCTGGAAAGCGCCAGTGGACCGAAGATTCCTTCGCATCGCCTTCCTCTGCAAAACAACTTGGTAATTACGTAAGCTGAGCATTACCTTTAATTATCTAACCTTTTATCAACGCTACCCTGTTCTTTAAATGGTTCAGCGAACCATCCCATCCCTTTAATTTTTATTTGTTTACCTTTTTAAATCTCTCCAAATCTTAATCCTCGGATTAGTCAGATATTCCCACGACCCTTTCCATTCTCCGTTTATGTAAACATTTTCTTTTTGTGTGATGTTGATAGTTTAATTCATAAAACTCTATTTTATTAATGATAGCCATATTATTATCCTTGAGCTCAGTTCTAATTCTTAAGCATATTGAAGATAAATAACCTCGGTCAATCAGATTACCACGCACTCAAAATATTAGAATAATTCGCTCAACGAATAGTTATATATGGTATATCATCGAGAGTCTATTCTACGACATATATGCAAGAATAACCGCAAAATTTTGGTTTTGCTAGGTAAAATTACGAGAAGACTTAGTCTTGATTCAGGTTTCTCTGTTTAGTTATTTTCTTTTTCTAGCGTGCAAAATTAATTGGAACCTTTAGTACGTTTTTTGTTTTTTCTGGTTAATTGTTGATTACAAGTAGGTTATATGTCGTACCTTCGAAATTTCAAGAGTCAAAATGAACGAGTCATGTGTTGGAGTATGTTGCTCATGGAATATCAATTCCGTGTTGTGTATATCAAGGGTATTCAAATTGTATAGCTCATAGTTTAAGTATAAATCCTCTAGAAGACCCTATTGCCATAAATTAAAGATAACATTAGCGTATCTCCTTGTAAATATGTTTGTTAATTTGTTTTATATATAGGTTAGTTGTTTGAAGTGTTGTATAATTATCCTAGGTTGTAGTGTGTCTTTAATAATGGTTCATTTTTTTTATTATTTAGATACTCAATGTGTTGTATGGCTTAATTTTAACTTTTTGTTTTGTTCTTTTTTTGTACATGTGTTTATAGTCTGAAGTAATTATTTTATCATTCGCTAACCTCACTCATGTTCGAATTTTGTTTATATCTCGTTACACTAGTTCAATTTTTATAGCATCTCCCCCTTGAAGAGAAATTAGTTTAAGACATATTTTTTTGCACCTGAATTGTGGAAAAAAATGTCTTCCTGAAAAGGGAGTAGTGAGGAATAATGAGAGAGAAATGAATCCCCCTCCCATTGACTTCCCCAGTTCGCCGTTAATCGCTCTAAATTCGTCTGTCCTATATACTGCGA
The DNA here is from genome assembly GCA_963969495.1 of Ceratothoa steindachneri. NCBI lineage: Eukaryota > Metazoa > Arthropoda > Malacostraca > Isopoda > Cymothoidae > Ceratothoa > Ceratothoa steindachneri. The sequence continues at coordinate 24,402,532 of OZ018321.1, read as the reverse complement.
ATATTAGATCAATATAAAGACCATTACGTGGGTATCGCGACTTCGTGCTATAGAACTTTATCGCGACACAAGGCAATTAAGAAAGTCTGTTGCGATGAATCTCTCTCCCTGTCTAGATAATTTTGGGGTATATATTCGACAGTTCAGAATCCACATGCAGAATTTGTCTGAAGCCGCCGCCAAGCACGTTAGGTGTAACGTTTTCGTTATTCGACAGGAAATCGACTACATTCTTGTCCAAAGAAGAATTGGGTGATTTTCGAAGATCCAAGGAAGAGCTAGTTGTCACTCAGTGTTTTTCGTGGAGATAGTTATACGCACTTCAACCCTTCTCACCAGGTCTTAAGATTTTAATGATAGGAGAAGCCATCCCCGAAGAACCCTCCGTTTTTCTCTTAAGGATAAGAGTCCCCCCCCCCTTCCCTCTTTAGTCTCCCGAAGTTGAATTGAGTGTCAGTGAGACCCCCATAAGTTCAACGTCGAACTTACCTACCTGTTCCTACTCGCTGCCCATCAATGTAAAAGGGATTTAACCTCCGCTTCGTCATGCTCCTCCCACCTTTACCGCGTCGAACCTCAAGGATCCCTTTTGCTCTAGAAATTGCAGAATTGTAAAATCATTACTTAATTAATTATCCCTTTGTTGAAACTTAATTGATAGTGTTAACCATCTTACCAGTTAACCGGTGTACGCCGTTGTACGACACAGACCTCCTGGTCGACCGAAATTAAGGCTCCACCTGGGGATGGTTCTAAGAGTGCTTTACATACACAGTTGCTAGGCCAAGGAATATTCAAACAAGGCTACAAAAATATACTTTAATGGACTAAAGATTACATATATATATATATATATATATATATATATATATATATAGGGCAAGTTAAATGGCAGTGTAATTAAATAAACCTAGTCATCAATCTCTATGGACTTCGATTCGACACACTACTAGTCTTCCAGAATTATTTTGTTTGTGGTGTACTTTTCACAGAGCTTCCCCTGCCTATCTATTATATGATGCTGATGTTACATATATTGGCAAATTCTGTATATTGTTAATTCTTGTTGATTGTTTGGGCCATAGATTACGATGCTATTTATTCCTTCTTATTTCACTGTTTTATTCACGAATCACTATTTATCTAATTTCAGTAAATTTCCAAGGGGACTAAAAGCTTTAGATCGTGACTGTATTTTAGGTTTTCTTCACAATTAAAATTAATAGGTAAGAAATTTATGGTAAATATGCTTTCATTAGCCTGAGCCAAACTGACCCTAAAGGTAATAATATATGTCACACATTTTTTTTTATCCACCCAAAGAATATAGACATTATTTGATTTAAACTTTGCTTTGCGGGCTTGTAGGATAAATATTTAATTAAAAAAATTAAATTCATCAATTAAGGGGTTAAAAACTTAATCACCGTTAAATTATTTAATTTTATTGAAAATTACACAAGAAATATATAAAAAACAAGTAAAAAAGGTTTGAAGTGAACAGTTTCCATGTCCGTTTGTATTTTAAATCTTTATCCCGTACAAACTCTTAATGTAGTCTAAAGAGGTGGGCACCGTTAATCAAAAGTTAACTTCATTAACCGTAAATCCGTTAAGCCAAAAATTAACTTTGATAAGCGTTAATCAGTTTTTTCTTTAAAAATGTAAATCGTTAACGATACTTTTTATTATATATAAAAACAGTTCGTGCTCTAAAAACATGTAAAAACACCTTTAGAAGTGCCAAAACTCTAAAATTAGCCTTTTTATATAATTTAACCCCCAAACTATATTTTGGGGGTTTTAGAGTTCAAAAAGGCTCTTTTCATAGTTTTAACTTTTAAAAGACCTAAAGAAGGCTGATTTCATAGTTTTAAACCTTTTTAAATTTTTTTAGGGCCCTTAGAGCCAGAAAAGGGTAAAAAAACATGAATTAAACAAAATATTAGTAATAAACTAAAAGAAATTATTGATAAAGTGGCCGAAAGAAAAAAAGAGAAGAAAATCACAGTATATACATAATTTAATTTTTCCTCTTCTTCTCTTTCTTTATTTTTTTCATGACATGCATGTTGCTCTTTATGAAAATTAGCATGTTAAAGGTTTAATCGGACAGGGATGATCTTTTGGCCCTCAAGATGTACTTGCCCATAGATAAGAAACGCTCCACTGCAAAACTGGAGGGCATGGCTGTGTTGAACTTGATGAACAAGTCCAGCAACACTTGCTCACCCAAGAAGGCAGCATCTGTCGGCATGACCTTAGAATCGGTCTCCAACCAGATCTTGACCAAGTTCTGGGCCTTGTTCTTGAGTGATCTGTGGCTCCTGCTGCTCTCTTTTGGCTAGGTTACACCTCTGAAAAAGTCATTCTCCTTCTCTTCGTTGTTGCTGCCTCCACTATTGCTGCTCACTTCGTAAGACTGCTACCTCATGGCCTACTCTACCTTTCCCTCCATTCTTTTCCTAACCTTGGTGACCTTGGTGTTGTCATACTTATCCAACCATATAGGGAGAAACCTGGGATGGAAGGAAGTAGTCAGCTGGCATTCCTCATCCTCCAAGAGGGTCCTAAACCTTTTGTCGATGCCTGCCAAAAGTGCGTGAACCAAGATTGTACAGTAGATGAGACCCTTGGACTTCAATTCATTAAGCCTGAAGATTGGCGCAGCAACTGTTGGCAGCAGAGTCTCAAGGTAGGCTTGTGCCTTCCCCTGGATCTTGTCGAGCGCTTTGGACAGGAGTGACATGAGCTGGGAATGAAACAATGGAGAATCAGTAAATTTTAGAAAATCAAAAATATAATAATATATATATATTATAATAATATATAATATTATTTTATTATTTATTTATTACCTTGGCATACTCCTTCATTAAGCTGACATCCTGGTCGTTGAAGCTATTGACTTTCAATTGAGTCATGAATTTGTGGAGAACAGGACTATTAGTCTCTAGGATGGTTTTGAGGATCACTACAGAGTCATAATTGGAGTTCAATCACCACAGTGCGGCGATGCAGGTGGTTCCAGAGGGCACGTGACTTGGCAATGGCAGTCCTGTATGGCTTCTAGTGCAGCATCTGCATCCGTGCTGGCCACTAGGATGAAGGAATGGACAGCACACCTCATGTAGACTGGCAGGTTGTTGGGATTGCCAACAACAGCGGCGACATCGTCAGGCACAGCCAGAGAGTCTTCCAGGGAGCCTTCCTGGGAGACAAACTCTAACTCCTGATTGTCCATGGATCCAGCAAACGGGTTAGCCTCAGTAACATCATCAGTGTCGGCGTCCACATTCTGAACCACTGGCAGTTCTGGCAGTGTGTCATCTTCTTCCCCAAACTGCACAAAAGCCTTAACAAAGTTGCTACCATTGTATGTGTTAGCCCTGGATTAGAAAGAGAGTCTGAGTTTTTTATAAAATTACAGTGACTAAAAAACACAAATGAATTGAGTTTATAAGTAAAAATAATCTACAAATTATCTGAAAACATTTCTGATAGAAATTGTTAATAGAACTAATAGTTTAATAAATAATATTAATATACTATCAACTATCTAACCTGGTGACTTTTTTTCTCAATGTGGAATTCATAGTGTACGTTGACCATGGTATGTGCAAGCACATCATAGGTATGATGGCTTTTCAGCCTATTGCACCCGAGCACTGCTTTCAGCCTCTGCGAGGTGGTGGAGTACAACCAGTGGACAGTCAGGCCTAGGTAGCCTTGCTTGTGGGCAGACCAGCAGCCAGCTGTGGTGGCCACCCACTTAACATTGCCAAGAACTCTAAAATTTGAAAAATATAAGTTTTAAATTTAAAGTTTTTAAGTTAAAATTTAAATATTGGGAATATAAATTAACTCAAGTATGAAAGAATATGTCAATTAGTTATTGAACTGATAAAGCAAATACTGCTTCAAGTCAGTATTTAAATCAACAATTCGCTTGTCCAGTGTCCTCCTTAACAGGGAGCTCTTGCTCGGGTTCAGCGTCTTAGTCAGCCTTCGAACGTATCGGGACTCTACAACGTAGAGTGGCAGCATATTGGATAAGAACAGGTCCACAATCCTTTGCCAGAAGGAGGTGAAAACAGACTCGATAATTCCGAAGTACTGCTGCCGTTGTTGGAACCAGAAGAAAAACTCTTCTTGGCTTTTCAGCGAGGTCGACCTACTTTGACCTTCTCAAAATGCATGAACCTGGATGGGTGGATCCTCTTGATGTGCTGCTTGTGGTTGTTGGAGCTTTTCATGTGTCCCTTGATTAGCACAGTACTGGGCAGGCAGAACTTGCAGTCGAAAATCAACTTGTCTCCTTCCCTTGACTTGATTAAGAAGTAGCCGTCTAGGAGGAGCCAGGGGTTCTTGGCACTGGCATTTTCACCTCGAGTTTCTCAAGTTCTTGTGATACTATCATGACTTGTATAATTCAAAATTACACTAGTGTGTAAATTTAAAATCGAAAAATAATCAAAAATTCCCAATCAAACAAGTGTCTGTGAAAGATTAAGTAATAGGTTTTGTAATGGTTCACCGTTTTAGGTATTTATTTATGAGAACTTAAATTAACTATATATGGAAAGAGGCTTATTAAATGAATTTGGACATACAAAACATCGGAGTAGAAAAGTGAACAAGTGCAGGGGCCCTTAGCCAGCCAGCGGACAATAGTAGCAATATAATATTTGGAATATTTTTTGTGCAATACGCAATAATAACATGGATAAGCACTGCATTCTAATTTTAAAGGTGTACACAGGCCAATATATATTCTATTGAATCATTAATCAACATGCATTTTTTATGGATATTTAGCTATATCATCAACTAAAGTCTAAATTCTTAAACAATATAATTACTTAAAACTATTATATAACATGTGACTAATTAGTAATTATTAATTAACAAGCACGATCTTCCAATATATAAAATATAATTTGGCTATATAAATACTAGAATATCAAATGAATGTATGCAAATGTTTAATATATCATAATAATAAAACTTGACTTATTTATTTTCTTTCAATTAACACTAGTGGTATCGCTATAATAATAGATACTCACGTTGTAACCGTAAGATCTCTCCATATTGAAGGCAAGCCTCTTTCTAACGGCACTTCTTTTATTTTTACGCTCTGCTTTGCATGCTATTGTTCAATACCTTTTATATATAGTGCTGCGTTGCGTGCTATCGTCCAATACGTTTTATATATAGTGCTGCGTTGCGTGCTACGGTGCAATACCTTTTATATATAGCACTGCGTTGCGTGTTATGGTGCAATACCTTTTATATATAGAGCTGCGTTGCGCGCTATGGTGCAATACCTTTTATATATAGCCAGCGTTGTGTGCTATGGTGCAATATCTTATTTGTTTATAAAATAAACTTTATTTGATTTATTAATAGAAAATGATTTCTAAAATATCGAATACATAAAATATCATTTTGAACTCACAATTCGAAGTTTAATTGAAAAGTTATTTATAATAATAAGTGGAGTTATATCGGTGTTGAAAGAATAACGCATACATCATTAAATATGCTAAGACTCTACATCTGTATTTAAAATCTGAAAATAATAGAAACTTTTCAACGTTTACCGGTTTTAATGAATTTTGGGGGTTAGCGGACTTGAGTTAACAGAAGTTAATTAGTCCAATAATGATTTCGAAAGTTAACTTAAAAGGTAAATCGTAAAGGAAAATGTTAACTTCGTTAATCAAGGATTAACGGATTAACGGGTTGGTGCCCAGGTTTGGTAGTCTCTCACCATGTTTTCATTCTGAACTGTTTGGTATCTATGTTCAACTTTTGTATATCTTGATGGAAGCACTGCTACTTTATCTCTAATTATGGTCATATCTTCTCTTTGAACTTGTCTAGATGGGCCTTAAAAATGTGCACTTTTCTACACAGCCAGCAGACGATTTGACCATGCTATTCAATGAGTTTTATGTAAACAAGTAAAAATAATTGTCAACCTTATGCCTTCCCAGAAACCATAAGACCGAAACATAACTCTTCCAGGTTTCTTTTTAAATTTTAGTAAGATTGTCAGGGAATATCAAACATTGAATTTTCTGATTTGTGACCAAACAAACGCATTAGCTTTCATCGTTGACTAATAGACATTGAAAAAAGAAATTGGGAAGGTACTTAAGCTTTGTAGACTCTTTGTTAATAGCTATAACAAACGGCTTCATGAGATCTAGTTTTAAATGCAATAGAGAGAACAACAGCTTATGAGGGTCTCTTAATTGCTTATACTGAACATTATGCCCTCCAACAGATATCTCAGTTCTTTGTGGTCAGTGCTTCTAGTAAGTATTAGTGGGAAGTGGTATCCTTATTGGGCATAATACAGAGATGACATAAAAAAACAGTAAAACCTCCCCAATTCCGAAATCAATTCTCAGCCCTACTCTTTGACACTGATTGACACTGTTTGAATCCCCCTTGAGATATATTGAATGGTCCAAGGAAAGGGATGGATTCTTATTACAATTATGGAAAAACACAGCTTTAATGCTTCTTAAAGAGCTTTCGGTTAGAATTCTTTACTTATCAGGATTACATGTAATTCCAATTGCATAAAATTGACCAGATACATGATTCCAGTAGCATAGCCAAACGTGATAATTAAAAAATCTGGATAAATGTTTAGGACATTTCTTTTAGCTTTTCACTTGAAGAGTTTAATCAATAAAATCCCTCTGCTTGAGCCCGTAAATAAAACTAAGAATTTCACGTTGACAAGGCAAGATTGTAATGTACAATAGCTGCACACAAAAAAAGAAAGAGAGAGAGTGAAGGACAAAGACACATTTTGCCAGGTCGAAGTATCAAAGATGGTATAGTAGGAGCAATAAAATAAGGTCGTTTGGAGACAGTTTGTGAATTAGCGGAATCTGATTAGAACGTCTGGTTTAAAACCCGACTACAATGTAAGGCTATCGCACCCGAGTGTGAGAACAGATAGGCAAAGAGAGTAATTAGAGCTGTCCGAAAGGGAACAGAATTGGCGACAAAAGTATGATTCGCCTTAATGTAAAATTTGATAAGGTGATTTTAGCTTTAAGCAAACGGAAGATCTGTAATACCCTCGCAGGGGAAAGATCTCCAAAGTAAGATACGAAGTTTAGAATTTCCGCCAATCAAAGGATCCGCTGGGCTGACAAGTAGCTAAGTACTACCATTGCAAGCAAAGGAAGGCGGAAATACGAGCCGCCTCCATAATGATGCCCAGGATAAATAAGAGAACATTTTCATTCAAAGATCTTATCATAATTATTATCATTATAGATTATTATTGACTCATTCATTGATTGATTATTAGACTCCTAATTCCCCGCTCTGCGAATCTCCATTATTCTTGCTCTTGCCATTATAACCTGATTTAAAATATTTCGTTTCGCAAATTAAATCTTTACCGTAAATGTAAACGTTTCGAAGTGGTATAAAATACAAGTGTTTAATTCTATGCACAACGAAGCCTTTTACTTACAAACCTTGATCGGTTAATACCCTCTAGACCGTACGTCAAGAAACCTGTAAGCAAGCCACTTTACAAACCATTATAAGATCACCTTGCAATCAAAACAAGGCCTACTTACGCCAAACCTATAACTAGCGACCCCATATTTGGCAACCTATAAGATCTTTGACAAGGTCATTGTAGGCTATTTGGGTTTGTTAGTATGGCTTCCACTCAAAAGCCATATCTCTGATACTGTACTGTATATTTTCAAAAAATTTCATCTTCAAAATTACTACTTGCTTTAGGGGATGTATTATTTTTTTTCTGAATAGGTATATACAAGAAGATCAACACTGTGCGGTACTGATACAATTAAGTATGGAAGATTGTGACAGAAAATAACGGGTATTGCAAAAGTTTTCTTAAGTTCGTTACGGTGATCTCAACAAAGGAGCGAAGGAAAGTTTTGATGCAGTTAGATACGTTTTTATTGTTTTAACCCATTAGTGCATAGCGTCGATAAAAATAGACGCTTGAAAAATATTCACCAGAAAACAAGTTTGGTAATGATTACTTATTTCTTTGTTTCAGTTTAACCTTAATACAATTCTCACGTTTTATATGAATAATGTAAGCAAAATATAATTGTATTTTAAATAAATCAATTTACCTCAGGATGTCGTCTAGTAAGCGTATTTCCTCCAGATCTGGGTAATTAAATAACTATTATTCTAGATTTAAATTTATTGTTTTTGCTTTTTTTCTCTAATATATTTAAATAAAATGTTAATTATCGTGGTGAATTGATAGAGTGATATAGATATTGATTAATAAACATACATTCCACAGAAAATACTATTATGGTGTCCAGAAAAACAAACGCTTTGCAGTCAGACTACATTTTTGTTCACATGCTCCATATCTGTATAATATAAATAACTACTTCCATATAAATAGCCGGTTTGATAAACTGGTTTATAATAACTATTCGCATATAAATAGCCAATTGGATAAACTGGTTTATATGTATTTTTGTTTATTTTTTATTTATTTATTTATATTTGATATCTTGTTTTTTGTGTACTGTTAAATTTTTAGTGCTATGCCTTTCAATGATTTTCTTTTATATTATAGGAATTTAAACACCCATAAAATATTATCATCGCTTGAAGACAAGGATGAAGATAATATAGAATCTGATGACATTATTCTTCATGTTCCTAAACCAGAAGTCTAACTGATGAAGTTTCAGATCTGTCCGATGAAGCTACTGGAGATATAAACCACCTTGGCTGAACCTTACTGAATATCAAGTGTAATTTTATACCACATAAACATTGCGAATCTAAGGCTGAAATAATATCTGGTAGTTCAAGTGAAGGTAGAAAAAAATGAAAGTAAATCAAATAACCTGGAGTAAAGAAGTTCCTGATTTCAAAATAAATTTTTCTAAACAGTCAACTAAGAGTTTATTTAAGGACATATTTTTAGCAAATAATGAATTAGATCTACTAAAATTGTTCTATTGATGAAATAATTGAACAAACAAAGATTTCCCTTATCAAAGTAATTTCAAATAGGATTTGAACACTGATGAACTATGGGTAGTATTTGGGGGGTTTACTTCTCTCGGGTTATGCTAAATATCCAAATAAAAGAGTCGATTGGTCTAGGGCATGGGTCTCCAAACTACAATCCGCGGGCCAGATCCGGCCCGCTGCTGTATTGTGCCACAAATGAGAAAAAATATAATTATGTGCATATAACTTGTGCCTTGCAACTTGCAACTTTGCCTAAAATTATTATTTTTCAAAAATGTTTTGGGTAGAATATTTAATGTGTAAAACTTTAAACACTTATAGATATTATTGCTTCCCTCTTCAAATTTATTCTTCCACCTATTCCCCCACCTCCTACTTCGACTCTTTCCGCTCCTTTATTACTCCGCCTATTCCTACAATTCCCACCTCCACCCCTTTGGCTGTTAGAAAAATTTAGAATACTGCTTTCATTACGAGAAATTCTTATTATAGATCAGGAGAAATAATTAACATTTTTATTTGCCCATTTGATCGTTTCTACAGTGCCATTAAACTGAGATTGCGATTAATTTTTTATGAAAATATTATCAATTTAGTGGCGAAATTTAATTAACTTTAAGTCCCTCAAGGTGAGTTTGATTTTTCATATCGTACACTTATAGGTATATTAGAGTCTGATTCTTTTTCTCTTAAGTTGTGTAGGTACATTTACATGCATGCTTTTCGTAATTTTTTTCTTTTATTATAAATTAGGACTTAATTTCTATTTTATTTTAAAGGGATGTTATTATATTAGATGCTTATTTTCTTAAAAAGGCCACTGGTCTTGGGATGTATGGGAGGTTTCATTTTCAAATCTAAAGTTCTTCACACATGCTTACTTGGCGTTACAAATTTCTTTTAAAAGTCATTAATTTTCAAATTTTTTATACTCAGCAGAATTTAATACTCACATTGACGGTTTTAAAGATAAAATATACATTTAAAATATTTTGATCAATATAAAACTAAATTTTGAGTTGTCAAATTTATCGGGTGGCGTAAAAAAAGGTTTCAAAATTTGAACTTTAATAACTCATTTAATTTGAATGATTATTACTTTATATTTGGTATGCATTATCTTTCATTCCTAATAAGTTCACAAAATTTCAGTAATTTTTACCAAATATTTTAGCTACAAGTAATAGTTAAAAAACGAGTTCAAACTTTGATTGACGCTTCAATCCTTCTAGGTAAGAACTGCCATAACTGCACCATGTAAAATATTTTTATTTACAATGTAAATAAAAATATTATATATGAAAATTCTTTCTTTACCGATCGTTATGGCTACTAGAAAAATAAAAGTGGATGCTGAAGTGTTTGCATCTGTTTGCAGCATGCACTGAACAACAGCTGGAGAAGACATTTTCATGGAAGTGGAGAAAACGTTGCAGGACTGAAACCTTCAGTGGAATCAGCTTCGATGTGTTTCAGTTGATGGAAGAAAAAACTTAGCTGGTGTGTGGAAGGGTCTGGTGGGGTAGATTAGGAATAAGTTGAAAGATCTACCACTACAAGTGCTCTGTTTATACACTGCATTATACATCAGCAAGCAGTCTGTGGGAAAGACTTAGATATTTCTTGCGTACTTACTGAAACCAGTCGCTTCTACAGTGAACTTCATTCGAGGTCATGCACTTCATTCACTGACAGTTCTAAGCTTTTCTTTAAAAAATTGATTCTGAATTCTGTGACCTGCCTTATCACACAGCAGTGAGGTGGCTCAGCTGAGGTAAAGTCCTGTTTCGTTTTTATAAACTGCGAAGGAAAATAGATATTTTTCTTACCGAAAAGGATAGAGTTGATACACTGCTGTCAGATCATAGGTGGCTGTCAAAGTTGTCATTTTTGGTTGGCATCACATCCCACATGAATGAATTGAAATTTAAATTTCAGGAAAAGGATAACCGTATCTATGATCACTTAAGAATCATCAAAGGATTTTGGAGAAAACTATCATTGTTTAAAGAACGACTGGAAGGAGAAAATTTCTCTCATTTTCAGGGTTTCAAAAAGTTTCGCGCTGGAATCGTAGAAGTTGAAATAAGAGTGACATTTTTCTTTTCCAGAATCCGTTTGATTGCAACCTTGATGACGTACCAGCCAAACTGCAGTTGAAGTTCATCGAAATGCAAGCAAATGACTTGTTTAAAGAGAAACACAGAGAAGGAAAACTTGTTGGATTTTATCGCTGCTTACCTGATGATGAGCTTTCAAAGTTGAAGAAATTTGCCTCTACTATGGCATCAATGTTTGAAACAACTAATGCCTGTGAGCAAACGTTTACAAAAATGAAGTATGTAAAGTCAGCAAATTGAAGGAGGCTAACTGAAGAACAATTGAAAGCAATTCTCTTGATTGGATTCAGCAATTACAAAGCAAATATTGATGATATCTTAAAAGCTAAACGCCAGTTTCACAAATCTCACCAGCCTTTTTTGCGGCTTAGTTTGTTAGGCTCGGATATGTGCTCACTGGGTGTGATAATACTAACATATTGCTAACGAGGTCTTCTTTGATAACGTTTTGGTAAATAAATATGTTTAGGGACCATATTTTTTGTGTATTTTGTGTATTGGTAAATAAATATGTTGGTTGTCTTTGTTTTTGGTGTATTCACTATATTGCATTGAACATAATAGTTATGAGGCCCCCGCTATTCATTCTCTTACTTATCTGGCCCACTGTGAAAAGGTTTGGAGACCCCTGGTCTAGGGAATCCGATAGTCCTATTATTCTGTCATATGCTATTTGATGTAGCCGATTTAAAATAATATTGAATCCCATTGATTTTAATGATGGCCATAAAATGGATGCAAGTGACCGTTTATATAAGATAGGACCATTGATTGATCACCTGAGCAGTCGATTTCTTGAATTAGGAGCTTTAAATGAACACGTTTCAATTGATGAATCAAGTATCCCATATTTTAGCAAGGCATTATGCCAAACAAATCCTAAAGGAAAAGCCAATAAGTTTTGGCTTTAAAAACTGGGCATTCATCTCATCTACATGATATATGATCTCATTTGATATCTACATTGGAAAACAGCAAAATGAAAATTAGAGTTGCGATTTTAAATTAGGACTTAGGGGAGACGAAGTAGATAGGTTGATAAATAAAACGAATACTAGAGGTTCTGGTTACAAGATATAAATATGTTTAAAATTAATAAAACTACCTTTTTCCAACGATAAATTCTGTTAACTATTAATTTGTCTGTAAGAAAATTAAAATTTAAAAAAATTCCCTTAAATTGCATAGCGTCCTGTTTTCTGGACACCTTATATCTCAATATATAAAAATAAAAGAATCATAAATTTTGTACAAATACTCCCTTTAAGGTATCTAGAAACATAAAAATATTAAACTTTTATCTCAAAAATTGAAATTCATGCACTAATGGGTTAACATATAAATATGTGTATAAATTGTAATATAAATCAACGTGGGCACCCACGGCGACGAATACGCATCTACTTAAAACCTGAAGGCCACGAACACGTTGTAGCTGATGTTTTTCCTAATGCTGGCAATCACGCGATTGACGAAGGACTTCAGTCCTCAAAGGTGCTATGGTGGACCTCGCAGGCCTTGCCCTCTACATGCGCCCACAAGCTATAGTCTAGGGAATTGTGCGACTGCGGAGGCCAAATACTTTCGAACCAAAGTTCACGTTCGACCCCAACCACTTTTGCATGGTTATGACCGTGTGGGCCAGGGCTCCGTCCTGCTGAAAATAATAGTTCCCTTTTCTGTGATCTTTTTCACCCACATAGGACTTTCGTGGGTAAGATGTTTCTGTAATTGCTGCGTTGAGTCTTTACCCTCCTGCAAACCAAACCATTTGCGTCTTCTCGTCATTTTAAGCTACGACGCCGTGCATCATTAAGTAGGCCGGGTGCTTGGTCGTGGACACGTATCGGACCTCGTAAAGTCTTAGCCGAAGCAGACAACGTGCTCGTTCTTCTTCTGTATGTCCGGATCGACCGTAAAACATTTTTATCAGACAAATGAGAATTCGCTAGACATGACATTCCAAGTCGTTGAGAAGGCGATGGCATTGCTCCCGAGTTTGTTTTCGTATACGCTCTGTTAGCGCAGATACCTTTCCACGAAACTCAGGCTCTTGCTGACCTCCTTCGTGATGGCCCTGGACACTATGGCCACCAAGATATTCGACGTAATTTGGAGCTTCCTAGCACCTTCGAGGGCGTTTTCCACTGTTAAACGGTTTAAAACTTTAGCTATTCTTAAACGAGGTGGATCTTTGATGTCTTCCCCTTTTTAAGCTTCTACGGCTGACGTTGATCCTCTTGGCTATTTCGGAATTGTGGCCCCAAAGATCTAGATTCTTTTCAATTCCATTTCGACAACCTAACACAATGGAAAATAAGTTATAATAACACGTGCTGGAATAATAGAAAATTAATTTTCTTTGACGGGACTTTTTCTATCACAAATTTTAAACCTCTCAAAAGATAAAAAAAATCAACTGTAACAGTATTTTTGAAAAACATGTACCAGGTCATTTTTGGCTCCTCGACATTTAGATTGGGCCACCATGCAGTAGTAGCAATTGCTGAGTGGTCAGTTGGTTCACGCCACATCGTGGGAATTACATACTTTATGTCTTTTCTTTCCCCTTTATACAATCATGTAAACCTAAAAAATAAATTATATTACTATTTTTGCTTATAAACAAACGTAATAGCATAGATACTTGTGACTTTAAATATTTTACTCTACAACATACGAATTTCTTATCTATCAAAGTTTTCTTGCAGAGTTCACCCCCATATTAGGTGCTTTATAAGCGTTACACGTTCTCATAGATGCTTTGACACTGAATCCCATTGAATTTTTTGCTCTTTTTAAAGAAATGTCCATAAATATATTAAAATACATCATGAGAATAATTGCAGCATATTGAGGCCATTTTTTCAATATGGTGTTCATTATGGTAGGCTAGAGCTGAAATGATAGCCGATCTGTGAATCCCTGTATAAATATTTCTCAAGGAATATTTCCCGATGATTCTTATAGTTTCCAATAGAGTGTTCTGGCATGTTTGGAAACCTTCTTTCTTGAAACTTCATAAAATACTACTACTAAATTCACGAAAATCCGTATTAAATTTAAAAGGCTTCGAAGGTTTTCTTAAAATAAATATTATTCTACTTCATTCTAATGCTTTATTAAAAATAAGATTTACAATTTTTTACCATTATTGGAAAAATTAAAACCTCTAGATTTTATTATATATTCCCAATTTTTCCCTAAATTGAGAATACACTAGCATTATGTTACAAATTCGAAAATTTAGAAATTCGGTGGCCTACCAAAAAAGCAAATTTGGGGGAACAAAATAGTTAGGAATAACTGAGAAAAATCATTTTTAAAACAGAGAAAAGAAACAAAAGTGAAATTTTGTTTCATAGTTTAATTAAACTTATGTTAGGTGTTACAATGAGATTACTAGCTAAATATATAAAAAAAGCAGCGGTCAAAATAAATCAACCTGACACAGATAAGAAGGTAATAGCTTCAAAATAATGTGTTGTAGCAGCCCAAATAGCGAATATATTCCTGGGCTACATACCTCTAAGTTATTTTAAAAAAAATATTATTATTCTACAAATACACAAAACATACTTCAGACTTCACTTGTAATGTTTATATGCTTCAATTCTGGTCTCCATTTATTCCAAAGATAACTTATATTTAGAACCTATTCAAAATAGAGTAAAGAAATAAACTCATATTCATAGAAAGAAATCATATGAAGCTAAGCTGATTTCACTAGAAAATTCCCCGTAAGAGTGGCAGCAATTTGCCTTCCTGGCCGCCGTGCTGACGAGACTCAGCACCTCGTCTTACCCCAACTTAGCTTCTTCTCCTTCTTTCTGACACCCTGTTCTCTTACCTTACTTCCTCACTTTGCATACAATCTCTACTACAACATTCTCTAATCTGCCTCTAACTTGATAATGTAGATGCCGACCAAAATTTTCTCATCCAACCATCCCAGATCGGAGCTGAGTGGGGGAGGGGACAAGGCCCCCTCCCCAATTATCACACTTTTGAGGATGTGAGTTTTTAAAAACCTAATTACCCCCCTTCCTTTCCTCACCTTCCTCACACTCCCCTTCTCTCTCCTTTTCACAGTCTATCGACTTTACCACGTGCCTAAGTGGGAGCCGCCATACCGATGGGCTGCGAGTTCACTCGGCCAGGTCATGAGCCCTCAATTGGTGGCAGCTGGATGTGCCGGCCTCGTGTTCTCCTCTCACAGAGCGGACTACTGCGTGGGGTGATGAATGTTTGTGTTCTGTGCTTAAAAAGGGGTCATCATGGCCAATGATGAATTAAAAAAAATACTTCCTCTTTACCTTTCCCTATGCCTACGGGTGTAGGAGACTCCCCCTGACCCCTTTATTTGGAGGTCGTCTTGGGTGCCTCCCTGCTTTCATTGTCAGTCCCTTCATATCTTTCACAAGCAACTGCCAGGAAAGCACGCAGTTGGCTAAAAATTGACCGCTTCAGGTTAGAGCGTGTCGAAAGGACCAACCTCCTAAGAGGGTCATGGAACGGTAAAGCCCGTCGGTCCTTGCCCCTTAACATCCTACACTCGGGCGCTAAGAGCTTACAGAGGGTAACTATACGTGCACCCCTCTCTTCCTCAACGGACGCTGGTTCGCCGGCATTAGGGAAAAAAGATACTTAGAATGGGATCTGTGAAACTCGGATGAGGGGGAGGGCCACATGGAGGCCCCCACTGAGATAGACATGGTCCTTGAGGTGACCCTGCCTCACACGGTAGGATCTTCCATGTGGTTGAACCTAGGTTCGGTGCTAAGTACACAATCCATGTCCTCCCCTAGGCAAGCTCCTCCTCAGATGGCTCGGGAGAGGAGGGAACTCCCCCCCGGCAGTTAAAGGAATAGTTACAGCTGGCCGACCATGGGGCAGTCAAGTTCGAACGTGTGATGAGAAAACACGGAGGGGCCTCGAGACCGACCCTTACACTCGACAGCGAAAAGCTCACTGAGACGGCGCGTTCCGGTTGGTATTGCTACCGCGTGAAGGCATTCTTGCTACTGCTGCGGTGGTGCTACTACTCTCACCGTTTATCTATACTAATCACTCCTATAGACGCGCAAAGTCGGGGTCACCCGAAGAATGTGTAAGATGCACCAAAGCCACACACGATAGGTCAAAATTGTCTGTGGCCAAGTGTATCAATTGCGGAGAGCCTTACCCTGTTGTTTCAAAGCATTGTGGTAAGTATCTCCTTAAGAAATGAATCCTGGCTGTTCAAACTAAAGATCAACTTTCATTTCGCGAGGCTAAGGACTTGGTCTTGGATCACTCGTCGTCGCGAGCACGGTCTTTTCCACGCCCAGCCGGTATTCTTCTGCGGATTCTACACAACCCGAGCGCTTCCCTAGTAAAGCTGGCAGCCCACTGGTTGAAACACCCCCCCGGCTAAAACCAGGGATTCCCTACCTTCCCTTAGCATTACCGTTTCCCGTAAGGCGAAACGGCCGTGCGCCTCCACCGATTCGTTAAACTCACAGGAGGCAACTCCCCTGAAGATGATCGTGAGGCCATCTTCCGGAGTTCCTAAAGCTGCCCCCGAAAGGAAGAAGGCACTAGAGGAGATTTGGCTATTTCGCCCTTACCCCACAGTATGCTGGGTGGCTCGGTGATTATGGATCCTCCAAAAGACGCCCCCCCCTCGATGGCCGCCCCGCTCGCCTAAGATTTCGAGGCGGAGGGAGAAAAAGACTCAAATGGCGAGCCAAACCTCCTCCGATAATTTATCGAAAGCAACAGCGTCTTTAGCACAGTGTCCGGCAAACAGCGCCTCGAGTTCTGCTTCCGGCAAGCGTACGGACACTCCCGTGAAGGACTTCTCTTTTAAGAGGGCCCTTGCGTCTCCTCAGAGCTAGGCCTGGAGGGCATATTCTTTCAATGTAATAGCCGCGGACTCCGGGCCAACTGAGAGGAGCTGTAGATGCTCGTCTCCTTCCATTTCTCGTTAGCTATCTTTTTGCAGGAGACAATGCTGGGAGCCTGCCCCATGCCCATCCTTCCGGGGTAAAAGGGTTTTGCGACCTTCCTACAACGGGATTTTGGCTATGAAGGAGGATGCTGTGCAGCTACACCTGAATAGGCGGTATACTGTTATTTCCGCATACATTCCACCATCAACCGACTTTAACGCGGGGGTGTTCTGCCGCATCGTGGCACGATTGCTAAAACTCTTTCTCTTGCTCGGAGATCTGAAGGGTAGACACTCCCTCTGGGAAGACTACTTGATTAATGTCAGGGGTCAAGCCCTTGCCAACCTGATCGACGAGCTGGAGATAGGTGCCCTAATTGTGTATGAATTTACGCATCACTGCCCAAGAACCCGTTCACTTTGCTGGCTCAATCTATCTTTGTGCTCTACAGACGCACAGCTAGATCTTCGTTAGGGGGTAGTCGATGAACTCCATGGTACTGATCACCTTCCCATTCAAATATAATTTTCCTAGCCGCTGCTGCCCGAGAGCTCGCCGAGGTGATGGTTGGCGCGGTGGTCCTCTTTTCAGGAAATGGCTGATTTATCTGTGTCATTCAAGGAGTTTAGGTAGGTAGTTGAGGCTGCTGAGTTCTTCTCCGGCATCCTCATTGCCGTGGGCCTGAGTATTATTCCTAGAACGTCTGGCAATTTTTCAGGCCGACTACTTCCGTGGTGTTCAGCCCAGTATGAGACGGCGCTCAAACAGGAGCGTTAGGCCTACATGCTCTATAAGCGCCGCTGGAACGAATTCACTGTCTGAATTTCCTCGAGCTAGGGCTAGGTTCCGGTATAATTTGAAGCACGCCTGCCGCTCTTCTTGGCGGGCATACTTGTCTTGACTTAACGGGAAGACACCTGTATCAGAGGTGTGGAAGCGAGTCAAAATGATTTGGGGCAAGTTCTCGCAGAAAGAACCTGCAATCTCTGACCCCACGTGCGTGGTGGCATCCTTCGCGACCATTTTTTCCCCTTTTCTACCCGGGATAGTGCTCCGCCAGGAATCACTGCACGGCGTGATGACACGGAAGGCTGCCGACTTGAATTTATCTCGAAAAGCGGAGAACACTTCAACGAATGGTTAACTGGGAATGAGATGCGTTACGCTAGCGCTTCGTGCGCGTAAACCGCGCCTGGTCCGGACGATGTCCCGTTCGCAATGCTTCGACCCCTAGATGAGCGAAGCATGGCATTTCTGTTATATTTGTTCAACAGGATCTGGGTAGAGGGTAGCCTCCCATATTCTTTGCAAATCGCTACCGGGGAGAGATCACTCTACCCCGGCCGGATTCCGCCCAATCTCTTTAACTTTCTTCGTGTTCAAGTTAATGGAGAATTTGGTAGATGTTAGATTAGCCTTTTTGCTGTTCCGAGTAGGACATCTGTCTTCTGCATAGAGTGGTTTTCGCAAGTTGAACTCCACGTCAGATGCTCGGATCCGAATAGAAAATGATGTCTGCGAAGCCTTCCTTAGTAGACAACACTACGAAACAGTGTTTTTAGATGTGGAGAACGCATATGATGCTGCATGTTATTACAGTAATCTGGAGACTCTCCACACGATGGGGGACAGAGCACGCTTGCCAATGTTTATATCTAAATTTTTGCGAGATCGTCGATTTCACATAAGGGTGGGGGGAGTCTTCTCCGGCCCAATGGAGCAGGAAGAGTGTGTCCTGCAGGGAAGTGGCCTCACCTTCATATTCTTTGCACTGAACATCAACGGCATCATCTTGGTGTTGCCGGAAGATTTTCGCGTTACACTTTACTGGGAAAACACTTCGATCTCTCTTAGCGAGGCCCACATGGCAACTCTGGAGCGTCGATTCCAACAGGCATTGAACTGCGTCTCTCGCTATCCCAAAGAGCACAGGCTTCGGTTTTCCTTTGTCAACGTAATGCACTTCTGCCGCCATCCACGGCTCCACCCTATCGCAGAATTATTTCTGAATGGGATGCGCCTGAAAGTGTTGAACTCAAACCGATCCCGCGTTTGTATTTGACAGACGCCTCATCTTAGAGGCTCATATTCGCAGCTTTAGTATTTCTTATACCCGCACTATAGATATTCTTCAATCCGTGACGTTTAGCGCCTCGAGCGCTAATAGGGCTACTGCCTTAATTTTTGTCGATCCTTTGTTCGTTCGAAGCTCGACTACGGATGCGCATTTGATGCATCCGCAGCCCAGCGTATATTGCGATGGTGGAATCGATCTACCACACCGGCCCTCGCCTACCGACCCGTGCCTTCCGGAGTTCCCCCATTGAGAGCCTACTTGTCGATGCTGGCAAGATGCCACTCGCTAAACGCCCTGCATAGTGCATTAATCGGTGGTACGCACGAGCCCGGCACCTCTATCAGTCGGTGTAGAATTCTAAATACCTCCATGCATTAGTACATACATATACACTCCGACACAGCTGTGTGTTCACCGCCCCTTTATTCGAAATTCGCCTTATAGCATCGAATGCCTTTCACCCCTTTCCGCGCCTTCGGGATAAGCAAATTTGCGCCCGGCCACACAGGAAAATGTCTGCCTCAAATGACACCTGTCAGCCGATGAAGGCCAGAGTTTCTTTGCGCCGTCATAAACCTGCGACTTGAGACGAGGTAAGCTCGGAAGGCGCCGAGGTGTGAATGTTTGGCATGTCCTGAGGGCAGACGAAAGGTCTTTTTGCGCGACGATAAGAATTTTATAAGAATCCGTACTCTCTCTTGATTTTAACTCTTGAGAGAAATAAAAGGGAAAATTTTCCCTGGAGTCGGACAGAAGATCTTTGAACTACGTTGTGTGTGGAGCTAGTCCCACAAAGAAAACATTTTGCCCGTTACAAGGAAGGAACTCCAGGGAATTTGTTGTTGCTGTCACGGTACTTGTAAGTTCTAAACTTCTCGCAGACCCCCACCCCCACCGCCTTCAGGACCTCCCTCTGCAGATTACCCTAGACGCAGCTAGGTAATCACCTTTGGCTACCCACTTTAGGTGCCAATATTCGGAACGGACACTTCGAGGAGAAGAATACTGATTTTAGTCACAGTTTGACTCACCTTCTAGGATTACCCCCACATTTGGTAACCTCAGACGACCGGGTTAAGTGCGAACATCGTCAGAAGAAGAAGACATTCACCATCATTCTCCAAATACTTATGAACTTAAAGGTATCGTTAGAGTGAAATATTCCCTCCCCTTACTTCACCAGTTTAATCGTTAACTAGAATTTCCATCCCGGGCTCATAACTTTGAGTATTAGAAGTGATTAATTCAGTCGTTAAGTCCGTGATATTATTCAATTCATTTTGCCTGGTGCAATTAAGACGCAAGCATCCTAGTAAGTAGATTTCAAGTGTAATCCTCAGAACATTATATAGACTTACCAATTCATTGCGACGATTAATGATATTTATACATATATATGCTATTTCATATTTCCAATTTATGTATATTGAAGTTTATTTTGTATCTGTTTGTTTTAACTATTTTGGACGATCCTTTGGCAAGTGATAAGCAATCCACTCGGCTCAATTCTCAATATTACATAAGTCCGCCCATGATCGGCTTTTACTGAGTGAAAACACACTCAGGGGATCATTATCCTAATTTTGATCAAAAGGGAAGCACCGAGATTATTCTTATTCACCGGTAGTGGCTACAGTCTGTGTATTGGCTACACTTCAACCCAACTTTACCTTGGTGCGAATTTAAAATAGTTGCCAAGAAAGTGGGACTGGGATTACCCACTCACTAATCCTCGACAGTCGGCAACAGCTCTCACTGCATTCTCAACTGATCTCAATGGTCCCTACGCTGCTGAGAGACTTTAGTCGTACCATAAGCCCTTCGAGTTTAGGGCCAGAAAACTCCTTCGACAGCCTGGGATAGCTCTCGGGCTGGTGGCGCCCCTGGTTATACCCAGGAAGCCACCCTTGACGGTACAACCTTTCGCCATTTGATGCTATGCCTCTGCTTCCAAAGTTTCTAAGGCCCTGGGAGTATTGCGTTCAGCCTTTTTGGAGCTGACTTCGTGTTACGCTGGAACCGTGTCATTGTATACAGATGGATCCAAGTCCCAAGAGTGGGTCGGTTTTCACGCCCTCTCCCCTCAGTCTAAGGTCACTGGAGATATGCCAGGCGCTCTGTCTGTCTTCACGGCCAAACTGATTGCAATATTCTGCTCGATACGGAATATCCGGTTCGGAGACCGGATTGTTATTTATAGCGACTCACAAAGTGCCTTGAGTGATCTCGAGGCATTGGAATCTCTGCATCTCATGGGTCGCAATATCCGTTTCGCCACTGTTCCCATGGACCTACCCTACGATGCCACGACGGCTTCAGGTTGCTTTCTATTGAGTCCGAATTGGATACACTCGATGGATACAGCTTCATTTGATGGAGCTCTTCTTGCCTGCGCCTTATTGTGATAAATGCGTGGTCGTTCAGTCTGGGTAATCTTCACGTACGCTACCTATCCCGATCCTAGGATGAGTCTGGTCGCCTTAGATTGTCCCTTGTCCTCGAGACCATCGTGCACATTGACCTGTAGATTTTATGACTTTTTAGAGGTGACTGACCATCCTCTATTTTATTTAACTGTTTGTTTTTTTTTGTTGTTGTTTCGTTGTAGCTCAGACGTTCCTGCACCGGCAAAGGCAGGCCTCCCCTCGACGCCTGAGCGTGCTTCCTGCTTGTTGCTCTTTTACTTTTTCTTTTTATTGTTATTTCAGGTGTTCGTTCTTTTGTTTTATAAGTTGTTATTTTAATGTAGCCTAGTAATAGGCTGTGGTGCGTACTGCCACTTATGCCCAAGTAGGCAGTCGCCAGAGGAGCTCCTAAAATCTTTTTCGAGATCACTATAAAATCGTCGTTTGTGAAGTCAGATCAGTGAGGTGGATAACTATGTCGTCATAACGAATAACGATTACAAATAAAATTCACAAAAAATTCAGCACTGCAAGAGCTCCGACTTTTCCTCCGGCGAAATTATTAATATATGAAATAATTTATTCTCGCAACTCATTCAAGTAATTCAGTGTACATGTTTAAGAGTAGAATAGGTAATCAGAAAGATAGCGTAAAAATTAAAGGTGTCAAAGTCATTAGTTGTTTATATTGTGAAAAAAAACTAACGACACTGGAAATTGTGAACCAATAGGTGCAGTAAAATTTGGAAGGTAATAAAAGTCAACACTTCATGATGACAAAGTTTTGATAAGAAATAGAGTGGACGATCCAGGAAAAAAGCAACGAAATTGATAAAGATTTGACTTCGACTGGCTTAAATGTTAATTAGTCAACTGTTCTACGAAAGCTTATTGAAATTGACAGAACTTGGAGAAAACAATTACGAAACAATTATTGGCTGCCAATATGACGAAACATCAGTTACATTGGCCACGTATTCATGAAGAGTGTGCAACATATCAATGAAACAAAAGTATATTTAAACGAACTATATACTCAAAATCCCTGGGAGTGATTAATAAGAAATGCAATCCTCATCAGCCAGGATATATCAAACAAGCACCAAATATCCATCTAGAATTTTGAGTTAGTTTTATTGCAGGAGTCTGGATAGCTTGTTATTATTAACAAAACGATGAATACAACAAATAAAAAAAAATCCTGAAGACACATTTGCTTTCAATAGTACATAGAGAATTTTCGAAAGAGGAGGAATTTTCTAGGAGGATCATCCTCCTTGCCATATTTTTTAAAAAAAATGTGCCTATTCTTCAAAAAAAAAGCTCACTACAATAATCTAGTGAAGGATCAAGAGTGAAGAATGTCTTCGTATGCAGAGGTTAATATTGTTATTATCAAAGCCTGGTAGTATGATGAAGACCTGGCCAATATTTGTTTTAAACCTGACTGATTCTTCGGAAAATAGCCTAAAAATGAATTGATGGTAGAGAGATTTATATCGCATATTATAGGTATTATCTGGTATATCTTTGGTATATATTTTTTCAAATAAATATTGGTTTTATTTTATATATCACTGTCATAATTATTTTTTTTCACTTGTATGGCAGATCGTTTAAAGAGACCATCTGCGAATGCCGACTAAGGCAAAAGTCACTATAATCACTTTATAGCCTAATGATAGGCTGGATTAGAAAAACATGCCAAAACCAAATGAAAACACAGGAACAAAACAAAACTGAGCAAACAAAAATAAAAAGTAATAAGAAGAGAAAAAACGCTCCGGCGTCGGGGGCAGGCCCTCCCCCGATTCAGAAATATGCGATGTTTAGCAAAAAAAGTAAAAGGAGATAGAGGAAACCAACTGCCACCAAAAACTCAGATAGTCCCCAAGTCTCTGTACTCGAAACCATTCCTATTACAGGGAAAAACTGTTAGCAACACCGCTTCCAGTTACCGTGACAGCTAATGTACAGAGTGTACAGAACAGTTTTGGGGACAATTCAGTCAGCGAAATAAAGTGCAGGCGAGTGCTTTTTAAAATGGCGGTTCGTCTCGCTAGTGTGCGCAATTTGAAGGTAGCAAAAAGGGACCTGAAGCCATCGCGGCATTGGGGCGTAGGTCTATGTGAACAGTTACAACGCAATTGTATGCAACTTTAAGTTCCTCTCGGCAGTCTTCCATTTTCTTTCTCAATCAAATCGGTGGACTGCCCTGATTTATGTCATGTAGTCAGTGTGAATAAGAGCCAAACGCTAATCTAGTCACCCAGTCCTTATGACTCTTAGGCACCCTCACCAGAGAGGTCATTCCCCGTACTTCCCAAAATTCAAGGAAAAGAGCGGAATATAATCTCGGCATCGACCCTAATCGCGGCACATATGGCCTCGCGGATACCGCAAAGCAAGGGATTTGGATATTCCAATGCCACGAGAGCAATCAGGGTGCTTTGTGAGTTGCTAAAAATGAAAACCTGTTGACCGAACATGACGCAACGCGTTATCTCGATTACCGAGCGGTTTATTGCAATCAGCTCGTCCATGAATACAGACGGAGTGGCTTGTTAAGCCAGAATCACTTCAAACTGACCCACTCTGGAACTTGCGACCATCCCTTTTATACTGGCACGGAACCAGCGTGAGACGAAATGTTCTACAAAAAGGCCGAATGCAATACTCGTACTTCCGGCGCTGTAGAAGCTTTGGGACCAGAAGCGTGTCAAGAAATAGTCAAAGATTTTAACGTTCTGGGGTGCGTCATGGGCAAAACCAGAAGTTAAACGGGTAAGAGAGCTATACTGAGCACTCGAAGGAGTTTCCTAGCCCGAAGTCCAAAAGGCTTAGTTTATTTCTGGCGTCACTGAGTGGCATATACACCCTTGAGATCAGCTACGAATGAAATAAGAGCCATTCGTGGAAGAGAACCGAACCACTACGCTCGAGCGTATAGATGTATACTATATTGAGCACCGCGAAGAGCGAGTGGCATCTCATCAGCATTAATAGCTAGGCCATCATTGGTGAACATGCAGACGGCATCGTTTGTCAGGTGGTGGGGAGGTGGTTTGGTGGATCTAGTTCACCTTTCACAATAAACGCTCTGCTGCGGATGCATAAAATTCGAATCTTAGTCAAGCTTCGAAGCAGCAAAATTTGGATAGAAAAGCAAGAAATTAGCCCTATCATCACCCTAGGTGGGGAGAGTGACAAAGAATGTCCATGGTGCTTGTACAAGCGACCCTCAGCCTTCAAATATGAGCCTCCCAGATGAAACGTTGGTCTAAAACAAGAACAAAGAAACGGTGCGAAACCAAGACTTCCAGGGAACCTCCATTTCTGAACAAGCCCGGGTAGGAATGAGGCCGTGGATGGTGGCAGAATGTCGGCACTTTAGTTTTGGCCAAGGAAACCGAAAAATGTGTGTTTCGGCATAGCGAGACATGTGTTTTAATTCCAGTTGTAGTCGACTTTCCAAAGATGGCATATGGAGCACATCAAGAGCAAAAAGTAGTCCACGTAGACGATAGCAAGAATATCTTCCGGAAGCACTGAGGTTATACCGTTGATAGTCATGGAAAAGAGTGTGATACTAAGGACGCTTTGCTGCGGGAGACCATTTTCCTTATTCTATTGAGTGGAAGAGGCCTACCCCCATCCGTAGGTGCAATTGACGAGCTGGAAATAACTTAGAAAATAAGATTGGGAGAGACTCCTTGATACCCTATCTCATGTGAAATCATAGGTCTTGTCCAGATCGAAAAACACCAGTATGTAGTGTTGTCTACGAAGCAAGGCCTCACAGAGGACATTTTTGAGTTAAGCAGAGCATCCGACATGGAGTGAAACCATAATATACGGAAGAAACGTGGCCTCCGTTGTCTCGGATAAAGGCTAGTCTAATATTTACCAATTTCTCCATCAATTTGCACACGCAGACGGTTAAGAGGTTGGGCGAAAAACGGAAGGTATAGAATGATCTCTTCCTACTTTCAAAAGACGTGCACAGTAGCTATATGTAAGGAGTCTGTAAGGATACGCTCTGTCTATATCTTGTTAAAAACCTGTAAAAGAAAGGCCATAGGTCGCTCACCTAGGTGTTTAAACATGACATACGGGACATCATTTTCACTAGCGGTAGTGAGCCTGCACGTAGCGAGAGTGGAATGCAACTCACTCAATGTAAACCTGTCGTTGAATGGTTCTCTGCGTCTTAATTTAAAGTCTATTCGATAGCCTTTGGTGACATCACTACGTGATGTGATCCCTGCTAGAGAATATACATAAAAATAACAGTATCCCTGCTAGAGAAGGCGGAAAAAAGGTTCACAAATGACTCCGCCAAGAATGCGGGCTCAGAAATTGCATGCCATTTTCCTTGAGACCTGCGGGACTTGACCCGAATCCATTTGCCTCGCTTCTACCCTTATGCTAGAGATGTCTTTCCATTAAGCGAAGACACTTATATTATTCCTGTCAGGAAGAGCAGCTGCCATATTTCGAACCATAGCGGGACCTAGTCCTTGCTGACGAAATTTCCCGTCAGTGAAATAGTTTGATCGTTGCAAATAGCGCATTAGGCTTAATGCTTAAGTCTTAAGACAGTCTTACACTCGCTCGGATTACCACCAAGGAAGGGGTGGACTTCCGAAACGAGCAGATTTTCTATGAATAGTAGTGAGGCCTAGGTCGATGATGTTCCCGGAAAAAAATCTCAACGGCTTCATCCACCGACCTAAACTCCTTGACTGGGATATAGAATTATTCATTTCCTGAAATGCTGAATATTGCTCCCGCTCTGCATCTGGGGAGCAAAGAGATAGATTAAGACAGGAAAAAAACATTTTTGGGTAGGTGATGCGTAAATCCATACATTTTTAGGGCTCCTACGATTATCTGCAGCTCGTCAATCAGGTCAGCAAAGAGCTAACACCTGGGACTGATCGTTTTTTCTCTCCGTAGACTGTTTACTCTTCAACTCTCCGACGAATATAAATGCCCCTGGCAACCCCGCGACGATGCAGTGGAAGTACTCCACGTTGGAATTAGCTAAGAGTTGAATATACATAAAAATAAGAGTACAACTCCTATTCAGGCGCAACTGCACTGTTCCTGCTTAAAAAGAGGTATTTAAAACAAAGAAAAGAACATAGACATCATGCCGGGTATAATTAACGCCTCCCTATTCTCGGCCCCAAATCCATGGTGGTGAAGTTGCAAAACCTTATATCTAGACACAGTGAGAAGGAGACACGCACCAAAACATATTCTCCTGCAAAAAAAATAGCTAACGTGGATGGAAAAATCCGAACCTCGCAGCTTCTCCCATTTGGCCCGCAGTCCATGGCAATTCCATTGAAAGATTATACCTTCCAGACCTTACACAGAAGAGATGCGTTGGCCTTCTTTGAAGAAAAGACCATCACCGTAATGTCCTTATGCTTCCTAGCGCTGTTGACCGAAGGGGGAAGCTTCTACAGGAGCAGATTTAGTTTAAGTATTTCACACTGAGCCCAAGGTCACACCAATGAAAGATTCTGCCATCTCTGGCTGTGTCACTTCCGGGATAATGTCTAGCTTGGATATGGGCCTTTATGTGGCCATCCCTCCAAAACATTACGCTTTCATTTGAGCATTCTTTAGTCGGAGTCATGTATCTCTCTCTGCACAGCGAGTAGAATTCCAGGACTGCAGAGGGCGCGCCCGACAGACAACGCTTTCCTGTTCCCCCTTAAATGGGTTTGCCCTATCAAGTAACTCTCACCGGGATTGGTCTATTTTGGGCCTCCTGTCTGCTTTCTTGTCAGTCCCCTGTGATAGATAAAGGTTGAATGACATTGATCGGAAGATGGATTCGTCTATGGGTGACTCCACAGCAGGGGTTGAGGATAAAACACCTGCATTTATAAGCCTAGAAGAAGAATAAACCTCCTCCGCTGTAGAATAGGGTTGTAGACGCCACAAAGAAAGCACACGGGGGAGATAGCACCTTTACAATAAGAGAACTACCCGAAAGCGGATCCAAATTTCACCCTCATGCAGAGGGTGAAATTGGAGTCTGTTCACCAGGCAAATGAGTGTTTCTCCTGTTGCCTCGTCCTCACAAAACCCAGGGAATGCGACACCGGGCCTCGAGGTGGATTCCCAAACGAAATCACACTATTTCCTTCTATTGTCACCATATTTATAGAAAAAACACGGATTCCTGGAAAGTAGATGCTATGTCCCCTAATGACTTGAGGTGTTAAGAGAAAAGTTTACATAAGTTTAGAAAATTACAGAATGTAATTCATCATTTACAAATACTCCGTCTCTGCATTTTAGCCGAAAATAGCCGGGAACTTTAAACATAAAGGATTGTGCCGGCTCATCCGCCTTATATATATATATATATATACTAGAGGAAGGTGAAGAGAATAGACGGCCCAATACTTTCCTTATCTAATACGTGCCCTAGCAGGCGGGTTTTCTTCCATTGCAGAAAGTAGGGGCCTCAGGGTATATATACACTGACATTCGACTAAGGCTTATAAGAGAACGAAAGTGTACCAGGGTATCAGGAACTCTGTGGATAAAATAAAAAGTTTGGAAGGCGATAGGAAGGTATATATGTAATAAATAGAGGTAGAGATAGGCGGGTCCACTAACGATTAGAGTGGGTTATCATCTATTATTATCTAACCTTTGTGGTAGGTGATCCCAGGATGGCATGTTGTCCACGAAGGCACAATAGCTAACGGACCGAACTCTGTCCAGGTGGGAACATTACTCTGGGTACAAAGTGGAGCTAGTAAAGATTGAAGGGATAGCCGTAACGATATAATAAATAATATTATTAGGTAATAATAATAACTTATACTAATAATAAATAATTATAATAATACACAATAATCCTAGTAAAATAATAATAAATATAAAACTAATAGTAAATAATAATAATAATAAATAATGAATATTGATAAGAATGATAATAACAAAATAATCATAATAATAATACTAATAATAAAAGGGTAAAGTAGTGCTGAGTGGGAGCGAAGGAAAACCGCTCCAACAAATTTCCAGTCCACATCATAGAGTTCAAGTCCTTAATTTTCACTCAGGCCGCGACGAGATGCAGTTCCTCCAGGACCAAGTGTAACAGGCTACACAGGAGACCCTACTGCGTGGTAGATTTTCATGAAACAATTCTTTTTAATAGATATGGGTACAGAATGAAGGTTGCTCTCGTAACCAAAATATTTTTTTGGCTTTTATCAGTTGTATTTTTTTACTTTTTGTCAAGTTTAGGAAAGAAGCTGTGTGAAGGAACAGGCTGAGTACTTTTTGTATTGGGTAAATTAAGAAAAGTGTCGTTGGCAAAAAGTGACATATTTTTGAAAGAGATGGCAATGCCCGTTATCCTTTTCTAATCAAAGATCCATTATAATAAAATTGGGCTGATATTTATTGTAAACGAAGAGAATCTCGTTTGATTAAGATTATTTATACCAAATGAAGTTTGTAGGTAAAGGTTGATAAAATAAGAGGTGAAGTTAGAATAATTAAAAATGTGTGAAATATGTATAGACCCAGACCTTACTGTAGCCATTAGGATCAGAGAGGTAACACAGCTGGCTTAGTGGCTTGGACGGTACAACTTCCTGAAGAAGTAAATTAAAGGGAGATTACATGTTATGCTTGAAATAATTACATTGCAAGGGTACACAAGGGTGGATAAATAAAAGTGAAATGGTGGTAGAAGAAGGAGAAAGTGGGGAGAATTCCAAGAAAGTCAAAATCTAAAAGCTTAACTAACCTTGTAAGGAAATAGATGTCAAAGAGGAATATCCTCGTAATTTTCTCTTTAAATTTCTTCCCTCACTATGTTTGAAAAATATAACTCCACGTGTACTATCTTGAGAGTCCAAAGAAGCGGAGAAAGAAATAAAGAATTGGAATATCTGCCAGCTGACTCGCAGGTGCAGTTAATTAAGTTGGGCGCGCTAAAAGGTTTAATCTCACCGTGCAAACGCCAATCTCCGTATTTTGGAGGCTGCTCGCCGAGTCTCTCGCCCACATCGTTGGAGGCCATTAAGACCTGGGTCAGGCGACGATCGCTAATCCCTCTAGGCGCCAGAAGTCTTCTGCCAGACGTCTGTGCCTCCCAGCGATTAAGCATCAAAAATGGCAGTCATATAAATACCCTGGGTTTTCGAGTTTCTGGTTAGATTGAGAACCCGTCGCCTTAGGTTCAGATCGTTGTGGCTGTTTCGTCAAGTTCTCCGTTATTAGGTTATACCTCGAGATCGGATTTCACCATGCAAACCCATCTCTTTTGTGAAGCCTTACTTTGTTCAAAGCAAGCTTAGAATTGTTTTCGTCCCCGAAGGATTGGCTAGGATTCCTCTCGTCTCATCTTGAAACACCTTCTAATTAAGGATCTCTAGTTTCTCGTGTGAGACTTCGTGCCAAGCCGCTGCATAGTCTCAATTTAGATATTGTACTTGTCTGGAGTCGAGGTTCCATCATCCGTCTTCAAGAAGGATGCAGGACTCGCTTTCTGGTCCCCCCCCCTTCATCCTCGTCACCATCAGGATATTCGACCTGGGGCCACGTCCATTGGCCTTATCTATTCCTCGCGCCGACCCGCTGAAGGATATTCACTCAAGGGCCGCATACGCTGGCCTTCTCCTTTCCTGGAGCTGACCCCATTACAAGAAAAATACCATTTGCTTTAATCTCACTATAATCGACCCACTTTTCAACATTTAAATATTCTTCTGTATAACTGATTGTAATATTTCATTTAGAGACTTCGTGCCGGGCCGCTGCAGAGTCTCAATTTAGAGATTGTACTTGTCTGGAGTCGAGGTTCCATCATTCGTCTTCAAGAAGGATCCAGGACTCGCTTTCTGGTCCCCCCCCCCCTTCATCCTCGTCACCATCAGGATATTAGACCTGGGGCCACGTCCATTGGCCTTATCTATTCCTTGCGCCGACCCGCTGAAGGATATTCACTCAAGGGCCGCATACGCTGGCCTTCTCCTTTCCTGGCGTGACCCCATTACAAGAAAAATACCATTTGCTTTAATCTCACTATAATCGACCCACTTTTCAACATTTAAATATTCTTCTGTATAACTGATTGTAATATTTCATTTATAAGCTGGTTAACGAATAATTAACTTCCCCGATTGCCCATTAACTGATATTCTGTCAGATTTATTTGTAATATTCCATTTAATAGCTGATTAACGAGTAAGTAACGTTCCCTGATTTACCATTAATCTGTATTCTGTAAGAGTTGTCCTATATTTACATTACCTATATTTCCACTATGTATATATATGTTAACTAGTGACTCATTAAAAATTATATTTTTGGTTTTCATTCTTTAAATATACCTTTCAACTGCAGCTTAGTAAACTCATTAAACGTTATCGGCCCCTGTATCAAATGGTATTCTTATACCCAGTAACTAACGGATCACTTATAGGAAGTGAACCTACTTGTACGTATCAAGGACGTGTACGTACATTAGAGGATATATCTATGTATAACTGTATATATACTTATTTCCTTGGTTTTTATCTCTTTCCTCCCAACCAATATATTATCTATTGAGGGGACCTATTCCTCGACAGGACTCAATAGCGAGTGAATGAATATCTTGGCAAATAAATTTTCCGCTAACAAGAAATTGGGTGAAAGAGTCTTATGAAGAGAGTAGCGAAAGGGGAATATAAAAACGTTTAAAAGAAATAAAGTCCATTTATATATTCAAAATCAAGGTTAAGATTAGCGCCCCCTTTCAAGGTCTGTTTCATAGTGTGGACAATGTGTGCAGGAGTTTTGCGAGGTCATACAGTTATCACATGCATACCTTGATGGCATCATGAAATCATGTAGTCGGAAAGAGACATCACTGGCAGATGATAGAAAATCGAACAAGCTCGAAGCATCCAAGGACATTTATGACGACAATGTTCTGGTGACTCACTAGTTAACAACGATAGTTCACAGAAATTCTGCATTGAAATGGCTGAATAATTTTCAATTGGATTACATAAAGATGCAAGAATATGCTGAATACATATTGAGCTAAAGTAGTCAGACAAAATGCTAGAGAGAAATTCGTTTCCTTTATATTAAATCATTTAATTTCACCTCCCAAATCTAAATATTCAGTCATGCAAAAGAGGCTGAATGGATTCTTTTGTGGTCGTAATCGTACCTCGGGTAGACCATTTATAGCTTTCATCCATTTAGTCGATTTAACAAATAAAGATAAGAGCTATTTAAGCTCATGAAACTGACTCAAACTAATAGGTTATCTTGAAGCGTTGAAATGACTTCCCTAGTTAGAATATACCCAAAGAACTCTAACCTTTTCACGCTCAATTGGCAGTGGTGTTGAGTAAGTTTCAAGCACTAAACGTGTAGGAGGTAAGTGTGAAATATTTATTTATTTATTTATTATATTCCATATTAACCCAATGTACAGTATAAATATATTACATTTTATATCTTAATGACAAGTTACAATAAGTACTTTATACATACATATATACATACAAAGATTAGTTACGGTCCCAAAATAAGTCAGTGACTTTTAGGGCAGAAACTTAAAACTTAAGACTAACAGCGAAATAAGCATAAGATAATCAAGAATAAAAATCCCTTGAGGTTTACAAAAAGAAAACGCCTTTGTTATAAAAATATAAACAACTTAATATACATTTGAGAACCTAACCATTGTAGAGATTGCAAATAACGATTAATTATAGTATTTAAATTTAGAGATAAATTAGAAAACGATTTATTTTTAAGGATTATTTCAAAAGATCCGTAATAAACATATTCAAAAGTCGTATATAAATCATAACATATTTAAAATCTGTAAATCAGAGTAATAGTACACAGTATAATAATGTACAGTAACAATAAATACACAGTAACATAAACTGTAATAGAAATTTGGTAACCTGAAATTATATTGTTTTTAAGAGCCCTTTTGAATTAAGCTAAATTGGTTTGGGATTCGATATTTTCGTCCAAGCCATTCTATATTTTGATAGATTTGTACAGAAAGCTATATTGTAATTTTGATTTGGAATATAAGGGTGAAATAAATTTTGCTCTATTGCGGGTTTGGTGATTATGAGGATTATCAGCTGTTTTGTAGCATATTAAATATATAGTTATTATAGGACCATTTATTTTTTAATAAAGGAATAAGGATGTTTGAAAAACAAAGAAAAAATTTAAATTTAGAATTCTGGAATATTTTAAATATCGATAAGTGCTCTTTTCTAGTCGAGTTGATGGATGGCTCAAATTGCATTTTTCTGTAATATGACTAATTTTATTAAGATAATTTTGATATTTCCCATACCAACTCTCTATGATATATGTCAAGTAAGGTTGCACCATTGTCATATAAAGGGTGTTCCAATGACTTGGACAGATTTTAAGTAAGAGTTAAGTTTAAGCATTTAATGATATTTTTATTTTTCTTTCAGATTTAACAACTTCAGTCTTTATCAATTTCAACCATGGAAAGATTAACAATCGAACTGCGTGTTAAAGTTATAGAAGCCTATTACGAAAATGGATGTTCAAACAGAAACGCATTTCGGGCATTCGTGATTTGGGGGGTCAACATAACGACCAACCGAGAGTGCAATCGGGACAATTGTTCGTAAATTCAAACCGACGGCTCCGTGGCAGATATGAAAACGCCCTTGCGTGCTCGTTTAAACCATTCAGCTGAAAACATTGCTGCAGTGCGCAAGAATGTAGGCGAAGATCCAGAAACCTCTATTCGTCATCGGGCGCAGGAATTGAACCTCTCCAAAACAACGTTACTTCGAATTTTGACAAAAGATTTGTCTCTACACGCTTACAAAATTCAATTGACACAATGACTGAAGACTGCTGACCATTTAAACCGCCGTACATTCGTCAATTGGGTGCACGAGCAAAGACAAACCGATGATGATTTTTCGCAAAAAATCATCTTTAGTGATAAAGCCAATTTTCATCTTGGTGGATTCGTTAATAAGCAGAATTGTCACATTTGGGCCGAAGAAAATCCCAGGAAGATTGTTGAAAAGCCACTGCATCAACAAAAGGTCACTCTTTGGTGTGCATTTTTTGCTAGCGGAATCAATGGGCCGTATTTCTTCAAAAATGATGCGGGGAATTCTGTTACGGTGACAGGCAAACGATACCGTGCCATGATAACCAACTTTTTATGGCCTGAATTGAATTCTATTGATGTCGAAGATTTCTGGTTTAGACAGGACGGCGCCACATGCCACACAGCCAATGCAAAAATAGCTTTATTGGATGAGACGTTCTCAAGTCACATCATCTCTCAAAACGGCGAGGTCAATTGGCCACCACGATCGTGTGACTTGACGCCATTAGATTTCTTCCTTTGAGGTCATCTCAAAAG
This sequence comes from Ceratothoa steindachneri, assembly GCA_963969495.1. Classification (NCBI taxonomy): domain Eukaryota; kingdom Metazoa; phylum Arthropoda; class Malacostraca; order Isopoda; family Cymothoidae; genus Ceratothoa; species Ceratothoa steindachneri. The sequence continues at coordinate 24,368,537 of OZ018321.1, read as the reverse complement.
TAAGGTCTATGCCAATAATCCAACAACAATTGAACAGCTGAAGGATGAGATAATAAGGCATATTGGTGAGATCGGAGAGCAAGTATGCAGAGACGTGATAAAAAATTTTGACCATCGAGTGGAGGTGTGCCGCCGAAGCCTTGGCGGACATTTAGGCGATATTACTTTTCACTCATAATTTTCATGACTCAATTTACATGAGACAATAGTGAAATAAATAAATTGTTACTAATAACACTCTTTTATTTACTGCTAACTTTGGTCCGTCTTAATGGAACACCCTGTATAAAGAGTGGCGATAGATTCAGGAAGAAACCTATTTAATTTATATAATAATCCAATCGATTTTGCTAGTTTTATTGAGATATGCCTAATATGTTGTTTAAAACTCCGATTTTGGTCAATAAAGATGCCTAGGAATCTCATATGAGTAGTTTAATAAATTATTCCGTTGCCCATTTTAATACTGAGCAATTCAATGGATTTTTGTTAAAGAAAAGAATATATTTGGTTTTATCTACATTTATTGATAGTTTATTAACATTAGGCCAAATGAAGACATTTTCGAGTTCTTTATTTATTGTAGATGCAATGTTGCTCGGGCTGTCATATGGCAAGGGAGTTAAAAAGTTACTATCATCCGCAAATAATATAAATTTAAACAGAAAAGAGGATTTGACAATAGCATTAATAAAGTTTAAAAATAACAGTGGCCCTAGCACGGAGCCTTGTAAAAACCCCAGTTGTAATATTAAGGTGGAATGAGTCTTGACCATTGATGGAGTTAAATTGCTTTCTTTCAGTTAAATATGATTTGAACCAATTTAACAGTAACCTCTAATTCCTACATAGCTAATTTTGACAGTAGAATATTATGGTTGACACAATCGAAAGATATTTAAAATTGAGAAAAATTGAGAATACAATGTGACCTTTTTCAATGTATCTTATTAATATTGAAGGTGGTTAATTATCGCGTGAATCGTTGATTTCTGACGTCTAAAACCATATTGGTGTTTATACAACAGTGAATTAGATTCCAGAAAATTATAAATTTTATTGAATGCTATTTTTTAAAATATTTTACTGAACATTGAAAGACATGAAATAGGGGAAGAATTGCTGACGTTTGTGAGATCTCCATCCTATGGTAACGGTGTTACCCGAGCAACTTTTAATACACTTCGGAAGATACCTTGCGTAAATGATTTATTAATTATTGAGGCTAAAATAGGAGCAACTATATCATAGATATATTTTAAAATTTTAGTGGAGATTGAAGTTTTACCCGATTTTTTATTTTTTAGTGAACTAGTGATTTTTTTTATATTGGCTACGATTACAGTAAAAAAAAACAAGGAATTTGGTACATTAATCTCATTAAAATTCGAAAGAAAAGATTTATCGACAATTTTGCAGGAGTCTGAGATTTCTTTACCTACGTTGACAAAAAAATTACTGAATTCATTTGCTTTTTCCTTATTGTCATCAATTAGTTTGCTGTCAACGATAATTTGTTTAATTTGGTTTGGTCCTTTAGTATTTTCAGGTTTTATCACAGAATTGATTAATTTCCAAGTTTGTTTTATATTATTTTTCGTTTGATTAAATCGTTCATGGTAATAAGTTTTCTTTACTATTTTAATTTGGTTAGTAACTTGATTCCGAAAGTTTTATATATGTGTTCTGGAATTTGACTAAGCTTATAAAGAGAAAAGTATTTTTGATGTTTTTTGATGTTATTCATAATTTCATATGGATTCTGATTTAGAACATAGTTATAGAAGTTTGTTAGAATATTTTCGTTAATTATGCGGTAAGTTATTATATGGTTTTGATGAACATTATTCAATTGGAAAAAGGACTTTTGGATCATGAATATAGGAAGATGGTCCGATATGTTACAAAGGAGAATACCGGAAGAGTAATTTTCGGGGTGAACTCTGAAAATATTGTCAATTAGTGTTGCTGAGTTTTTGGTTATTCTTGTCTGTTTTGTTATAATTGGAAGTAAGGAATAAGAATAAAAAGTATTGGGGAGACACTGAGTTGATGCGTGGTTTACAAAGTTTAATAGGGCGAAATTATAATCTCCTGTAGTTATTATATCATCATATTTTGTAACATTGAATTAATTGATTAATTCAGCCATGTTATCTATAAACATCTCAAGGTCACCAGAAGGATGTCTCTCTACGGTTCCAATGATTATTGTTTTACCATTTGGTTTTACTTCGATAAATAAAGTTTACGTCGCGTAGGGAATGAAAAGAGCTATAGTTTGGAAAACTGATGAGGGCTTATTATTATTTGTTAGCCAGCTCTCGGTGAATGCCAAAACGGAAAATTTATAATTAAGTGTTGACAAAAATATTAAAAATTCATCCCTGTTTGCGTGCAATGATCGAATATTAAGATTTAAAATGAACAGGTCTGTTTTTTCAAATGAAAATATAGTGTTAAATTTATTACAATCATAGTATTGGTTTCGTACGTTATTTTCTTTGAAATTTGGATATATGTAATTCACCAAAATGGTTGATGTCTGGATCGATATTATTATAGTGATCAAGTTGTTCAAACATGAAGGCAGTTCAATTAGAATTTAAAAATTCAAGGTTACAAATTTCAATTACGTATAAATATATCTATAAACGGTTAAAATTTTATTTTTATGATAACTTTAATAGGAGAAAAAGGAATAAAGTATGTAATACGATTGAAATAAAAGTAAGTAAATGCTAGGTCAAAATAGCGTTTGTTTGTTTTTTGTTTTTTTTCTCAACTAAAGCAGTAATATCGCCGAAGGTATTATTACTGATCGTTCCAAAGATTCTCACAATTAAAGTTTGTAAGCGTCGAATTGAGGTGTGCCGACAGAAATTTTGGAGGGTATTGATGACTATAGGTAGGTCATGGCGACCGGAGAGTAATGGCAGGAAAACGTTGATGGAGCCATCTCTGGTAGTGCAGTCGGAGATCTTTATGGAGAATTTCTTTTTAGCTTGGCGAAGGACGAAAAAGATTTTGTTGCGATTTGGAGTCAGTTGTTCGTTTACATAGAATGAAGGTTTGAATTCTTTGCATGCTGAGAAGATATCACGCTACAGATCACTTCTGCGCAACTTCACAATTATGTTTCTTTTGTCGGGACCTTGTACTTTAGGCTTGGGACCTAGACGATGAGCAAAATAGATGTCAGCCTCTTGCATTTCTATGTGGCAGTTATCGTTAATAAGTTTGAGGATGATATTGCTGCAGTTTTCATTATTGGTAGCTTCAGGTATATTGCCGGATAATATAATCGTATCTCGTCTTTCATAAGCGTCGGAAGAATCAACCTTTTCTTCTAATTTTTCGATTTTTGATCTCATTTCTTCGTTATATTTTTCGAGAGAGATGATTTTTTGCTCTTGTTTGGCAAAAGATGATTAAAAAAACTTAAAGAGAATGTTCATAATGTCTTTGGCATCACCTGATAGCGTAGATGAGGAAATATGGGCCTGCAGTTCATTAAAATTAACTGGTTCGTTTAATTCGGTTTTTACTTTTTTAATTAGAGTATTTTTTCTTTGTCTGCCTTTCTGAGAGTAGGAGCAGCCATTCTTTCTAAAGATGAGTGGAAAAATGTGACAACACTGCATATGTGCTATGGAATTTGTTTAATTACTGGGAGAAACAGTAATGTTTAATTGATACTTTGAAAGTTGTTAGATTTTGATTGATGAGTGATTTTTTGATTTATTAATTCAAAGAGTGAAGAGATTAGTTAAACGAGAGGGATTTGGCAGTGCTTTACCTTTAATGGCTTCCAAAACAACTCAGTGGGAGAACATGGGAATTTTTGACGTATTGTGGTAATATCCCTTAATATGTCAAATAAATTAACTTACATACGTAGATTTATTATTTTTAGTATCAAATGCAATATGTTAGGTATGTTCGGATGAACACGTCATAAGGAGAAGAATAAGGAAAGATAAACTATCAATGCACTCCTGACACACTAGAGTTTTGAACGAAGACCTCAGAGCTAGTGGCGTGGAAAGTAACTCATTGAGAACCGAAGCAGTTATACCTCTATTTCTATAGTTTTAGGGACACTTCTTTCTTCCATGTGTATTTGATCTAACACCTACCGAATGTCAAATTCATAATAAAATATTTCAACTGCATTGAGCGATTTAAAGCAAAGATGAGGGAACAACATAAATTTTCGTCTTAGTAACTCTTTTAACTGATCGCTCCTCTCGAATTCCAAATTCACCATCATCTAACAATGATTTCGGTGCTTATATCTTACACATTATTTGGTATACATAGATAGCACAATAAATCATTTTTGGGTGGAAATTAGTAATCAGAGGAACAATCTTGATGTCACTTTATTCAATTAAACAAACTAGACGCAAAAAAATCATCTCCTGTAGCTATTCACACCTAGCAAATTTACTGAATTAGTCTAAGATATCGATGAAGCAGTAAACAACAGTATTTCATTAATTTATTAACAATTACACCTTCAATAATAAGCTAGAATGCTTCCAAAATAAATATTTATGTGATGTTAGGCTATTGAAAATTTCACCTTCTGTTTTTTTTTATACTGATAAATGTTCGACGTCCTTTATTTTACACTCTCCACGAAAAGTAAATTTTCTGATCAGTTTTCCCACAAGCAATGCTTGAAGTACCTCCACATTGAAGTTCCGCGTGTAAAATTTCCTTCGTTTTAAGCCAATTAGCCTATCTGTCTCTTAACTCTCCCATCTTTCGTATCCTGAAATCTACTGAGGCCTACTATTAAGGTAATTTAGAATTTTTGAACTTAGGTGGTTAGATTAAAAATGAGAAGTAATTTTTCCTCTTTTGAGAACATCAAGGAAAACATTATTGTTTCCATTTTGGGGTTATTAATTCTATCAGGATCGTATTGTGAGTAGTTCTCAGGTTTTGTTCTTTAAGTTATTTAAGATATACTAGTTTAAAGCTGATAGTGGAATGAATGCCATTCTCTTTTATCGTCTTAGTAGATAAATTTTCTTAGCATTAAATAATATTCACCTAAAGTGCTATCCTAGGGATTGCAAGAGATATTGGATTCATATATATTTCCTAAACTACCTAATCTACCTTACCTAACCTTAAATAACCTTATTATACTTAACATAACACCCTTACCTAACCTTAAATAACCTTACCATACCTTACCTAACATAACAACTTTACATAACCTTACCTAACCTAATTTAAATAATAAGACAAAAGAGGATTTTCATGATCAACTGGGTCCTCATCCTGAAACCTCGGTCATGAGATAAACAACTGACAGAAATCTTTATCTTTTAAAACTTAATTCTCCAGAAAGCGCGTCACGGATTTCTATAACTTGTTTGGTGACACAACATTTTAGCTACATATAGAATATCGCATAAACTGTATATCATAGATGATATGTGCACGCAGCTTTTCAGCGAAAGACCTCGTATAACATTGGCGTTATAGTGACCTTGCTAAAATTGCGCCTATAACACAAATGATATACATGGCAGTCAACGTTTTAAGGTAGGAATGGGTGGTTAGACAAAAGAAGACTAAATATCACTTTTGGTCCAGGCTGCCACCAAATATCTAAACTGTCCTTAGTCGCGATATTACATTTAATTATCGGCTTCCAAATACACACAATTGTAATTTCCATTAAGGGGTAGGCAGAGATATTAATGACTCAATAATAAAACTACCGTGTGCTTTTGCCTCGCTGTATTGTGAATTCATAAAACTAACTTTCAACACTTTCATTATCTGAAAAGAGATTTCATTCAGAATTTCGATCTACATCTTCACCAGAGATATTTGTAGAGGTAAGGGTATACGATGCAAAGAAATGAATGAAACGCTGCAGAAAATAGAACATTATATTTTAACACTTGAGAGAAATGTAAATTGTTTTTACATTTATGCCAAACCCTCTTTTCCTTAACTGGTATCTCCCATACACCCCAAAAATAATATATCAGATTATAAAAAACATGCTTCGTGCTCATAGTGGGGAAGGTCTATTTTTGCGCATTATTCATTCTAAGCAGATTAGCCAATTGTCTTGTTTACAAGTGAATCATGAAAGTTTGTAGAATCCTTAGCGGCCATTCCAATAAGTCTGGCTGGTTTCATCATAAAAAATAGAGTAAAAAAGTACTTTTCACTAATATTGTCATCCAAATTTAAGGCGAAATTCCAGCGCTAATTTTTTAATTGTGGATTTATTTCAATCGGTTTGAGCTAATACGCTCTTAAAATAAATATTAAGTAATACAGAGTGACCCCCAAAAACGTGCCTGCACACACCTTTTGTGATATAACAATCATTCATTCACTAATCACCCTCACTTTACAGGACATGACATAATCAACGCCTGTGAAACACACTAGATTTCAATCGGAGCTCCAGCAAAGAATATACTGCGTCAAACATTACTACAAGACAGGCTCTTTCAAAAAAGTGCAGGACACTTTCATGCATCATTTCTAATGCGATAAAGCCCCCTTCGAGAGAAGAATTCCGGACTGGCTGAACCACTTCGAGAACTATAGGATAGTGAAGAACCTCAATGCAGCCAGTGACAACCGTCCCATACATTCAGGTCACCCCAGGAATATTACAGCTGAGCTAGTCTAGATCATGTCAGTTCAGCAATCAAGATACTGAAGAAAATTCAGGAGACCCCCCACTTTCCTTAACCCCCTTTGGACTACAGATGAAGCTCACTTCTATCTTGAAGGAAAGGTAAACTCGAAGAGAAATGTTTTCTGGGGGACCTCTAGACCGAACGAGGTAGCCACCAAGCACCTACACGTCCCTAAGTGCTCGGTATGCAATCTCAGCCAGATGCAGGATCGGACCATTCTTCTTTGAGGAATCTGGCGCGATAGTGACAGTCTCCAAGGAGGGATATGTTGAGGTCCCTAAAACCGTCGAGAAGGAGTTTCATACCTTGTTCCCGTCGCTTATAAGAAGTTTCTGGCTCCAGTAAGATGGAGCAAGCTCTCACACCTCAAACTTATCCCGAGATTGGCTGAAATAGAACTTTGGTGGCTGGGTGATTGGTCGCAAAACTGATTTTGAGTGGGCACCTCCCAACCCAGACCTTAGCGCCCCAGATTTCTTTCTTTTGGCCTCTCTTAAGGACAGAGTGTACGCAGGGAGACCCAGGACCATTAGGGAACTCAAGGAAGCCATCAGGGAGAAGATTAGAGCCATTACTCGGTCGGTTAATAAGGACTTCAGGGATATTATGGTAAACTAGTTATCGCCAGTTTCATTTAATCTTTGCCGAAAATTAAGAAATGAACCGTATCGGAACTTGGTGCCCCTTTTTAGACGGTAACCCTGTACTTGGATTGAGGTCATATGCTTGTTCGCAGATTCTTTAGGCAATAGTTTTCCAGGTGATTTTTTATACATATTTTGTATCTCTCTTTTCAATTGGATAAATGAACGCAGACCCCAAAGTGTTTATTGAAGAAGACAAAGAAACATAGAGGATTACAATATAATTTTAGATATTTATGCGAAAATCCTTAGTAAGGAGCCTTTAATAAGTGTCAGCAAAAGCGGCGAAGATTATTGTTATCACGTGAATAAAAAGAGTAAATGTATATTAATGCCTTAGGGCTAAGGTGCAGAAGCAAACGTAAAGCTTAATGAGAATCATATGTATTAGATTCCTGCGTTTGCACTCGCAAAGCTTATTACGGATTTACAACTCTTTCAGATTAGTGAAGAGGTTCTTAAACTCTCTCTTGAATGTGAAATAATATTCGTGCTGAAAGTCCTTCCTTTCCTACCTTTCTCTCCCTCACTCGTACCAAAACTCTTGGCTTCTTTTCCCAAAGCTTTCTATAGTCCGTACACTGATAATATATTTAAAGTCCTTTCTCCTTTAAGATGTCATACAAAAATGACGATAGTTATTATTATTGCTTACGCAACTTACTGCTAGGATATTTTTGTACTAGGTTATGAAATGATCTTCCAGCTCTTATAACTTCCCTCTGCTTCCTTGGTGCAATCATGCGTACCTAGAAGAACTCGTATTTCTTCTAGCCCTTTTATAGATGACAGGTAGGCGTTATGTAAAAAATCATGGGAGAAGGAGGACCAAGTAAACATTTTACTTGTTATTATCATTAGTGTTAACGATTCCTTGCACTGTTTTTAGTTTAAAAAAATTTAAGTACATATATCAGTGCACAATCAAATCCATATTTCCAAATATCGGTTAGTATAAGAGTCATTGCTGTAATTAGTCTTATACAGCACCTAGGTTGTAACCTCAAAGCTATCTATTATAATAGCTTCGAATGATGTGATAACTTGAATGTTAATTATCATTTAATTTATCACATCATCCATCCTAACATTGCCCACCTCATCCTTGTCTTCTTTACATGTGTTCCCGATTTTTTTACTCCATCTTAATTTCCTTCTCTTGTCATCTACCTCATTTTATCTCATCCACACGACATTTGACAGGAAAAACTTTCGTTTATAATTTAATTTTTAGGTCTGGATAATTTCAATATCTAATAATCGATAATACCATGATCATTTCTTTCTAATTGAAACCATTCGCTTGAAATATGAATCAGTCCATTATTTAGATATTTTGGCTTACAATAAAGAGATGTAAAATTTAAGCCAGGATTTTAAACACAGTCACAATCAATCCTTTAAACGTAACTCTTTTACTATGATAGTAACTATAGTAACGTCAACTAATTCTGATAATCTCAGACCCTCGAAAATCTCATCTCTGTGAATTAAATGGAGATAAAAAAAAAATGTAATATAGATTAAGAGTTGTAACATATGGAAATTCTTAGGAACATTTTTTGTAATATATACCTCCAAAAAGAAGCCATTCCTTTTTAAGACGAGTTTAAAAGATCTCAAATAAAATTAAAGTTGAGAAAAACTTAGATCCCAACATTTTTTGAGTAGGCTCCCCCAAAAATCAGGGACCCTTTTCTCTTCCAAGAAAAATGGATAAGTAGTGCCTTTAAGGAGAAGTTTCGATTGAAGGAAAAAGAATCTTATTGTATTTCTCAGATTGCGCGTACATATGTACAAAATACATATATATATATATATATATATATATATATATATATATATATATATATATATATATATATATACACGAAAGCCGGTCAATAAGTTTTGCGAATTGGTGGGGCAAAACAGAGGAAGGGATAGGCTGTTTGTGCGGGTGTTAGGACAAGTTATGACAAGTCAGGGCCTGCAGCCGCACGCCCCTACCTCGTCTATTTAAGAAGCAGTAGCTGATCGCAGAACATTAGTTACAAATTTTTCAACGATGGAGAAGGTTGAGCATCGCGCAGTGATCAAATTTTTGACCACGGAAGGCAAGAATGCAAAAGAGATCAATGAACGCATGGTTGCAGTCTACACCGACACCGCCCCTTCATATGCAACCATTGCTCGCTTGAATAGGGAGTTCCACCATGGTCGTGAGTCACTCTAAGATGACTCCCGTCCAGGACGTCCATCAGACGTGACCAACGGGTACAATGTGGCCCGTGTGGAGACGATCATCCTCGAAAATCGACGGGTGAAGGGCGAAAAAATAGTGTGAGAACTTAGAATATCACATGGAAGTGTTATCAACATCATCCGCGACAATTTGGCCATGACCAAAGTCTCTTCCCATTGGGTCCCTAGAAACCTCACGCCGCACGAACGACTTCAACATCGTCAAAGTTCACATGACCAGAGTTGCACAAGCTGCCCTGCGTGAGTGCGGATTCGAGGAGCTCAACCATCTCCCTACAGTCCAGATCTGGCCCCTAGCGACTACATTTTATTCCGCTAGCTCAAGGCTGCACTGCGTGTACGCTTGTTTAGGGATGATGAAGATGTCCAGCTCGCCGTCCAGGAGTGGATTGAACAGCAGTCGGGAGATTTCTGGTTGTCGGGAATTCGAAGCCTCAGGGACAAGTGGCGCCAGTGCATTGAAGTCAAGGGTACTTATATTAAAAAATAATAAAACACTTTTCCTCCTATCTCGTTTCCTTATATATGAATTGCAAAACTTATTGACCCCTCCTCGTATATTCTCGTATATAGTCGTATATATAGTCTTTTAAGAGAATCTTGGATATTTCGTCATCACCCACAATATGATATAGATCAGATAGCTTTCAGGTTTTCGCTCACGTCAGCGTTAATAATTCATATTTTCAGAACAAGTAAAAATACAACGGAATGAAAAAGCTCCAAAAAATATACAGTGATTAATAAAAGGAGGAAATGAGGTATAAAGCCCCAAGTTTTATAACGAATGTGCTCACAAAGTTGCTTATGAGTTAAGGACAAAATCATCCTTCGAAATATATATATATATATATATATATATATATATATATATGATGAATAAAACCCACAAGAAAAATGGAAACACAATTCCGAGTGTTTTCGTTTTCATTCTAAAAGGCCTCTTCATGGAATAACGTAGGTCAGGACAGACAATGTCTTAAATAGTAAGGAGTATGGGGTTAAAACGGCTACCTGCATCAAAACCCTAACTAGAGGGTACAAATTATTTAAACACTTTTATTTGTGATTTAATATAATTAGATATGATAGGATCTAGGCTAAACAATCCAGGGCTAATATTTAAATTGGGAAAGTATTAATAAAGATACACTCCAAAATATTTCTTGAAATGTATTAGGTTGAGGAATAAGTTCTTGCTTGCTCTTTTAATTTTGTGTTGATTTAAGTTTTGTTGACGTGATTTGTGCACATATTAAGAAACAATAATAAATAATGAGAGCAAAATTTGAAAAGGTTGGGCTATTTCTCTTAACAGCGTAGAATATTAGGCTTTTGCTTAGGCTACATCTTGAAATTGAGTAATAAGTGATTACGGTTGATTTAAATGTTGTGTTAATTTAATTTTTGTTCTCCACCCTCAAAATGGAATGTCAAGTTAAAAGAAAGGCGCATTTTCGACACTTGTTGTTATTCATTTTCAATCGAGATGGGAACAATGCAAACGCAGCCAAAGCTCGTTGCGATAATTGTGCTGTGTACGGAGAAAATGTTTTATCAGCAATGGTGGTTTCATGCTTGAAAAATGGTAATTTCAATCTTAATGACGAAGAGCGTTCTGATCGCCCCATTAAGTTGGATGAAGATCGATTAAACGACCTTCTTCATGAAAATCCTCGTCAATCGACTAGAGAATTAGCTGTACAATTGGCCTGTGATCAGAAAAATGTAGTAAATCACTTTCATTCGATGGGGAAAGTTCAAAAACTCGGTGCATTGGTTCCGCACGCTTTGGGCAAAAGCAACAAAGTTCAACGCTTCACGATTGTCGCAGGTTTGCTTGCTTGACACAAGGCTACTCGTGGTTATAAGGACAGATTTCATCACCGCATCATTACTGGCGACGAAAAGTGGTGTGTTTATGTCAACATGAACCATCGAAAACAATTGCTTAGCCCTAATAAAAAACCACTTCCGCGATTAAAGCAAGGACTTTATCCACGAAGGACGATGCTGTGTGTGTGGTGGGATTGTGAAGCTATCATTCTTAATGAGCTCCTTGCGAACAACGAGATTGTCAATGCAGAACTCTACGTTCAACAAATGTTTCGACTCGCCAAAGCTATTCGTGAAAGGCGACCTCATCGACGTTATGGAGTCCTTCTGCAACACGACAATGCTCGCCCTCACATTGCCAATATGACAAAAGATGCCATTCAAACGCTTAATTTGGAAATCCTGCCGCATCCTCTATATTTGCCGACTAGGCTCCATCGGATTTCCATCTGTTCCGATTGCTCTCCAACAATTTACGCGGCGTTTTGTTCAATACTGATGTGGAATTAAGAACCTGGTTAGACGAATTCTTTGAGTCAAAATCCAGAGATTTTTATTGCAGAGGCATCGACAAACTAGTTAAACGTTGGGAAGAAGTCGTAAATGACAATGGAGGATGCATTATTGATTAAATTGCATATTCTTATCAATTAAATGAAGTTTTTCTAAAATTGTTAATGGTAATGAATAAATGTGATAAAACTGCAAGAACTTATTCCTCAACCCAATTGTTTCTACATTTACTAACAGGTTTAGCACTATTACAATTAATAGTATGATTCTGACTATACATATATAAAGATAATGCAGATTTTGACAAACATTAGTTTGGTACTGTTTAACTCTAACATTCAATTCTTTATTTGTCTGTCCATAATAGCCTTTTTCACAATTATTGCAACCAATCGAATATACAATGCCTGGTTTAGGGGGTAATTTTTATACGAGAAGGCGATGGATAGTGTTTTTATATTTAAAAATAAATTTATGTTCAAAGGTTCCATTACACGAGGTAATTCAATGAAACTTTAGTTAAAAGGTAAAACTAATGCATTTTATATATCCTATTATATATCCTATCAACCTCTTTGTCTAAATATTCGGGTGAAACAATTATAAAGGCATGCTGAAACATGGGAGAGAAAACACTTTTTTTATACTAATATGGTGATCGGAATAAAAATGGATGTATGAATTTTCTATAAATTTCGTGTTTGAAACCTTGGTCTGTTCGGTCGATCAAAATATCTAAGAAAGGGATGGTGTTATCTTTTTTATTTTCTAAAGTAAATTTAATTGCGGGGACTAACGTATTGATTTTTTCAAGAATAGTATTGATATTAAGATCCTTAGGCCACAAACAAACAATGTCATCAACACTACGCATCCAGAAGATAGGGGTTATTTCGGTCTGGGGAAGTATTTTTGAAATATTTTGTTATTTATCATAATTTTCACTCACGTGCAAGTTGTGAGTTTCTTTTAATATATATATATATATATATATATATATATATATATATATATATATATATATTTAAAGACCTGAAGAAATGAAAAGTGGTAACACAACCCGAAAAACCTCTAAGAAATTATTACGTTAAAAATTAAATCTTAAGAAAGAAATGGGAGATATAAAAACGGAGAAATGTAGTTGTGTTGCCTACACTTCATTATTCAAAATAATTCTTGAATCAACTTCTGGACGGTTTGAAGATGGTCGCTCTAGCGATGAGTATCGTGGTCATTCTAGTAAAAAGTTCTTGATTCCACACTTTCAATCCAAATTCTTTATTATTTTTCATTTAACGGTTAAAATAGTTGGCCCTATTTCTCTGTTTCTATATCTCCCAATTTTGTTTCTTAAGCTTCAATGGTTCACGTACTAATTTGCTTAGCGTTTATCTAGTTTGTGTAAACAGTTTTTATTTCTTTCCGCCTTTAAATACATCTATTATATACTACGTGTCATGTGATTTCCAATTATTATAAACAAAAATCCCTTGCATCCTCGGACTATAAAAAACACTTGCATTGTCTCTCATTAGATAAAATCCTACACTTCGTTATTTAAAAGGCTCATTTTTTGTGAATTGACGATGGTAGATCTGGAAATGAGCGTCGTAGTCATTCTAGCGAAGAGCACTTGATGACAAGGGTTCGATCCTACTCCTTTATTTATTTCATATAATGGTAAAATAGTTCACCTAATAATTTCCTTAGGGTTTTTTTACATTTGTCTCAACAGTTTTTATTTCTTTTAGCTAGTAAATGCATTTATTAAATATCACATCTCATGTCATTTTCAATTATATATATATATATATATATATATATATATATATATATATATATATATATATATATATATATATATATATATATATATAAATATGATAATGAAACCACTGTATAATAGCATAGAATTTATTTACGAGACTAGATGTAGTATGAAGTTTACTATACCCTCTTCGGTCGTATAATGAGAATAGTCCATACGCAACCTCAAGATCAGGACAAAAGAAAACAAGAGAGCAACAGGTCATTAATCTGGCGGTGTGGTTCGCAGATCATTAATTATATTGCTTACGATCAGGCTCCGGAAATAGGAGCTAGATTTAAATTGACCGTCAGAAAGATTGGAATTAGGAAATTCTCTTATTAGTATCAATTCTACATTTTTTCTTTTACGGAAATCTTTATAATTATATATTATTTTTGGGCTTCGAGTAATCAATTTTAATTAATTATACATATATACAATCATAAAAACCACAAGATATAAAGATTTTCCAATAAACACAGTAAAATAGTTGTTAAAGGGCTTATAGATTTTTAAATATAATGTAGCCTATGCATGTCTACTGGTAGCCGATGGTAAGTGAAAAACAACGATTGGAATTACTGCACAGAACTCAAGATGTGTAATTTTAAGAAACGATTAACCTAGATTTTATGTAGAAATCGTTTTGGTTGTTTAGTGTATATTTTACAATGATTGTTGAAGTTTATCTGAAATTATTTCCAGATGAAACTGGCTTATCTTCTAGTTATTTTACTCCATCTTGCTTAAAAAATTTGTCTTAAATCTTTTGTGCATGGGTGTCCCTATTTTAATGAGCCGAGATCAGTATTCACTTGAGAATATATCATTAATTTCGAATTATTAATTAAAGGGACATAAAAAAGATTTACATATGAACATATAGTGACTAAATATAACTATTGGATATATTAATTTGATTCCAAGAAAAAAATGAAAAGAAGAAATGTCTCCTTAAAATATCTAGTACACTCACAATCATTGAGAAATAATGTAAGATAGTAATGGATTACAATTAAGAAAGACTTCAAGGACCTCATTTCGGTAGGCTTTCTTAGTGGAAGAAACAATATTACAGAAGTAAGTATTATATGTCTTCTGGCGATAATTAAAGCAAAGACTGGTGTAGTATGACTCGAAAATCTGCTAGAGCGTGTATCTTTGCGAAAAGACTTTAAATTTCTATAATAATTTCGGGAGATGCAAGAGCTGTTTTACCAAAATCACTATGGTAAATTCAGGATTGTTTATCTTCTGTTTCCATTTAAAATCGTTAGACATTTTGTTTTAAATTCACCAATAAAAAAACGGATCAAAAAAGATCAGATAACTCATTAAGAGAGGATAGAATAGAAACTTTAGAAACAGGAATCTATTATTAGTGATACTTAGCAAACTATAAAAGAGTACTCTTTCGCATGTGTAGCAACTGCCAATAATAAGTGTATTTCTAAAAAAAGTAATTATATAAACATGTAAATACTTGTAAAATATATATGTAATTTATAATAAGAAATGTCTCTCACATAAATTACTGAAGCTTAAGTAAGGAAAAAATTTCAAAATCGTGTTTTTCCCAGATATAGGCAGAGTATCACGCGATGGCTCTTAGCCAATAGTATTTGAGAACTTCATGGACACCAGCGGCCTCTCTACGAACAGTTTTGAGTCAAGAGGCTCTCAGTTAAAATATAGTGCGTGTTAACTTTATAGAGACGGTTAGGTAACTAAAGTTTGTCAAAATTAGAACTTTTAACGAAATATTTTCTCTGTAGGTAAAATACTTTCCTTTTTCTTATATGTACATGCATTTTCCTAAAGCATTTTAATTACTAAATCTATTATTATTTATTATATATATATATATATATATATATATTATTTTGTAATCATTCCTACATCCATTCTCATATCTATAATTAAAACGATTTTTCGAAATTCTAATATATATATAAATATATATATATATATATATATATATATATATATATATATATATATATTTATATATATATATATATATATGATAAAAATTACTGCAATATCGCAAGAAAAGATGAGAAATTAAACCACATTCTCCGAAAACAATTTAATTCAGAACAGTTTCGGTGTATCTCTCACCCTTTTTCAACTGACACTGGATAGAAAATATAAGAAAAGTGCTTGCAAACATTACACAGGGGGAGGTCGTGAAAGATCCCCTCTTTTTTCCCATAATACCCTACTTGTGGCTAATCAAGGGGGGGGGTAGGCCTAAACTTATTGAAGGGCTGACATTTTACTATTTTGTTTATTTGCTTTCGTATTACAGGATTAAAAGAAAATTGACCCTCAGATAGATTTAAATTAGGAACTGACGATATGAAGCTCGATTCTACGATTCTTCTCTTAACATAGCCGATTTAAATACCATTTTACCTCCATTGAAATCGATCGAATGATTCAAGTCTCTAACATGGCAAAATATTCCACTGCTTTCGCTGCCCACTCTAATATCTCTTTTGTGTTCATACAATCTCTTGTATAGATTTCTCCCTGTTTCCCCTATATAAACTTTATGGCAATCGTTGCATGGTATTGCATATACTCCTATGTTATGATGTTCTTTGGGTTTCCTGGCAATCATCAATTGGTTTAAGGAATTATTATATTTAAAGGCTAGATTAATACCCGCTTTTTCAAATATGTCCTTTAAACTATTTAATTTATTATTAAATGGCAATGTTATACATTTGTTGAAGTCATTAGTGCGGGAAGGCTTATTACCATAGAATGTTTTCCTAGCTGCAAAATAAGCAGGCAATATGCACTAATCGGGGTTATACAAATTAGAAAAAGTGGTCTTGATAATGACAATTTCTTCAGTACCCCGATTGGTTCATATCGTCCGCTCATTTTGCAGCTGGGAAAACACTCTATGGTAATAAGCCTTCCCGCACTAATGACTTCAACAAATGTATAACATTGCCGAAAATTTGTCCACCTAATTGATTAATCTGCCCATGGGATTGCCTGAAGTACGATAAACTTTGGGAATTGCAAGTGTGGGTTTCAGAGCCAAAGTTAACATCAGAGGTTCTAAAGTTATTGATGATTCAATTTGAATGAGAGAGTCGGGTAGGTAGGGTATGGTGATTGAACCAACTTCAACCCAACTTAACGTGTATTTAGCAATGCGGAGAAAAGAATACCCACCTAGAGTGACGGAAGAAGTATTAACTACATTTTACTAATCCAACCGCGTGTCTGCTAAGCTAAGAAATGCAAGATTCTCAGCTGAAACGAGCTCAAATATGTGTCATGCTGCAACAATGTTAAACGGCAAGTGTGTCAGGGACTGGGAGAATAGGAGAATAGGATGGGGTTCGTAAGAAAGAGAGGGGCGGTATTTGAGAGGATGATTTGCGGTGGGCTTGTAACTGTGTTTGAAATCCTTTTATTTCTAAAGAGATGGCGCCGGCAGGAGAAAACCCATGATGTCCTGATTGATGGCTTTCAAAATACTTAGGATTTAATTCAATAGAGTGTAGAATTTGGTCTTTCTGTATTATTTTAGACTTGATTTATAAAGAAAACTTTTTTAAAACCGCACTTCAATACTACAGGGGTTACGTGATTGAAGATTCTAAGTACATCAAATTTTTGTTGACAGTAAGTAAGGATACAAGGATTTGTTTATAAGAAACCTTTCCTCAGATGAAGATGGGTGCCGTGGGAATGACCCATGGCTATCATGGGCACACTACAAAAATTATACATTTTATTATTATTATTATTTTATTATTATATATTATTATTACTATTATTATTATTTTAGGTGTACTAATCGAATATTTTTCAAT
The DNA here is from genome assembly GCA_963969495.1 of Ceratothoa steindachneri. Taxonomy (NCBI): domain Eukaryota; kingdom Metazoa; phylum Arthropoda; class Malacostraca; order Isopoda; family Cymothoidae; genus Ceratothoa; species Ceratothoa steindachneri. The sequence goes on along the minus strand of OZ018321.1, from coordinate 24,350,959 downwards.
TTGTATACTAATATTCCATTTGGTGAGTTATTTAATCAGTCTTCTCGCATTATGTAATTAACTTCAACAAAAGTAAAATTGTTCCTGGTAGCCTTTATAGTTACATACTATTTGATTTACATATTTGATTTAAATTTTCGAACAAGAATTTATTTCTTCCCAAAATTATCATTTGTCCCTCTCACTAAAACATCATCTCTAAAGACCAGTTTTTAAATACTATCTTGAAGCATCACCTTTTCCTTTGCCTTAAAATTTAGGTATGTCTATTATTATTAGCAAGATCTATAATTTATAATTCCTTTTTATTTTCTAAGTAATATTGAAAATGTAATTAATTTCTTCCTTGAGAACATGTGATTCATTTACACTCAGATACTCAGAGTATTAAATGTTTCAAGATATTGTTACAGTTTATAGTTTGTTGTTATTACCTTCGAAAATTACACAGAGTTTTCCAGTGGATCGAGACTTAAATGTATATAAACCATATATGAACCAACTTTGTGCTAGTAGGATAGACCCTATTGGACGCCCTGCTACCCAGTAGCGTGCAAATTATGTTTCTTCATTGTACTATTCAATCTAAAGAAAATGTCTTTAATTATATTTCAAGTGGTACTGTTTTGATTAAATTAAAGGTTTTTATCATAATTAGTTTTCTCAGTAAATATAATGTCATTAGAGATGAAAATCTCTGAAATTATGTTTTTCTACATGATGCTTTAAGCTTTTTCCTAGATATTTGAAATGAATCATTCTTATTATTACCACCTTAATATATTCTACCCCTCTGAGGAATAGTTTGTGTTGAGCCCGTCTTGCGAAATCACCGTTAAGATCCTCACGAGTGATCTTCGAGGTTGACAACGGACACCTTCGAGGATTGTGCCAAAATTGCCCTCCCTGTATGCATCGTAAGGTCTTCTAGGGGACTCTCCTTCCTTGTAGCTCCTTGTAAAGTTTTATATTAGTAAGGTAAACTGTAAGTCAATGTATAACAATGAATAGCTGCCTTCACCTTGCGGATTATTAAAAAATTATTATTGGTTATGTTAAAATAAGGCCTTTTATTATGAGAAGAATTTAAACGTTCTTTTATATATATATATATATATATATATATATATATATACTTATATTGAATATCCTTTATGACATGAAGATGATGGAAATGATTAAAAACTTGTTTTCAAATTGACAATGTCCTGGCCCTAGTAGCTTTAAGTCATTAGTCGTTTACAAATAAACACATATAATCTAGTTTCGAAATGCAAATGGTGATTCTTAGAGGCTTGTTAGTTGCCATTATTTGCAATCTGTACCTATATACAAGGGCACAAAGAGTGCCTACAGATGATGGATATATCTTTGTAAACATATATGTAATTTAGGTATTCATACTCTCTTTGGATACGAAGTATTTTAGGAGTTTCGAAACGAAAAAAGGAAATTATTAAATCAGATCTCATAGTTTATCTTAAATCAGTTTGGCAGAAAATAGTTTAATTTAATTTTAAAGTAAACATCAAATAAAATCTGATTGTCGAGCGTTATCTTATGATTCATCTTCTAGCCTTATTGAAAACAGATGGATCAGTGGAAATATTAGCTTAATTAGTAGGGCTATCTGACCCCTTCCTTTGATGTGGTTCTTCCAACCAGATAATCAAACCTTCATAAAGGTGATGAAGAAAATCACGGACAAGTCATTGGGCACTAGGGGCCACTCCTCTTAACGAAGATGCAGGAGAAATAAAATTCGTAGTCTTTTGCCACCAACCATCAAGCATTTGGATCTTTTCGTGGCTCAAGAGAAAGCCAGCCGTCCCGCGTTAATATGAGTAGAGTGTAGATTGAAAACTTCTTCGTCAAATTTCGATGGTAGAAGAGTGTTGTGTTATTTGCGCGGATGAGAATAGACAGAAGTGTTGTAATTCGTTACACACTGATGACATATATAGATTCAACTGCAGCAACACTTGAGTTAATGTGAGTGTTCACATGGAAACTTTGTTTTCCAAGAGAGATTATTAATTATTTGTGATGGAGTGGGGAAGGAAACCTTATGTCCATAAGTATTTAGGGAAGGGTTTGATGCAAAGTAAACTTTACCTGGCACCTTTGAGAGCCTTAAAATATTTCACCATAAGCATAAAGTATTCAACCAGGGCTTGCTGTTCAAGACTAATTTGCTTTTCTCGTTTACTTATATTGCTGCTAACCCGATTAACATATATAAGAAAGCGCACCATATCTTTTTTAATCTCTAATGATATAATTTGTCCCTCCGTCAAGTCTAAAATATCAAGGGAATATCATTGTAATAGAGCACGGTTTCTATGCGAAATGATTTGAACCTCTTACGGTAAAGATAACAAGCAGCTTGGATTTGTTAATTGTGAATGAAAAAATTGGCTTCTAACAGCTCTAATTCGATCTTCATCAAGTATTTATTTTGGTGCGTTTTAGCGCCAATAGTTTTTAGTGAAATAAAATTGGAGATATAACAGATCTGTGCAAATGGTTTTATGTGTATATAAAATCTAAATTTACCAAGATTGGGCAGCTAAAGATATTTCGACGAGAAAAAAACTGTCCACGCTAAATCAAATTTAGGAAACATTCAACAATTTAAAAAAAAAAGATAGTTGCCGACGAAAATTCAATTGCAAATCTTTGCAACTATTTTATATGCAATATTTTATGAAAAAAATAATTACGTTATTCATTGGAACGTATAGCTTTGAATAATGAAATTTGACTAGAAAGGAAATTGAATAAACTTGTACTTCCAATAAAATTTTAAGAAGTATCTTAAATTATTCGCACATTTCCGTTCTATTAACATCACAGTTTTTTTTTAAAGACTTACTCAAAGCTTTTGCACGAATCACTTGTTGCTTTATACTATTTATTCTAAACAAATAAATAAAATTAAAGGAGAAACAATAATATTCTTTTTTGAATGAGTGGTGTCGATATACTCAAAGAGTCAAAATAGAAAAGAAAATTAGTTGGTTCTTAGTTTCACTTTGTAAAATACTTTGACATGAATCCCTATAAAACTCATTTTAATATAGAGTAATCTATCCCATTAAATTGTATTGATTTCTGAAAGTTATGCATTTTCCATTTAAATAAATGGATTTATTTTATTTTTATTGCTGAACTATTTTAGGATCACTTCAAACAATTTGAGAAATAAAACTTGATGTTTGAATCTAGAACATATTTTAAAAATTTAGCATTATTTACTCATCTCCGCGCGCCAATCTCTTTATTGTAATAAAAAAAACTTCGAAAAAAGAAAATCAAATGTAGCTCTATATAATTAACTTTTTTAAAGATATCACTCCCACGATCAATAAAAATACTAAAAATTTAATTAATTAAGCTCACACTTATACAATAAGCTCTGCTTTTGTAATGCGTGGGGTGGAGAATTGCATAAATCTTGAAAGTAAACTATTTAATTTTGAAAAAGAAGGAAAAAAAAAGTAAATTTGACATGTTTCGAGTTGACACAGCTTTTGGAAAAAAAAATAACTTTTTCTCTTCGTTCGTTTACTTATTTTCTTCCTAAGACGAAATAAAATCATTTTTCGCGATAAATCAAAGCCCCGAGACAAATCGAATTCTTGGAATGTCGCTTAAAGGAATGGGGGCAATTCCGTTGCAAAAGCCGAGATTTAAAATAAACTCAAAAGAAAAACAAATATATTTTCAAACTTGACTTTTCTTTTGTTTTACAAACTTCCATCTCAAATTATTTCAAATATTTTCTTTTTCCCGACCATGTGGAAAGAAGAAATCCAATTCAGAACGTTTAAGATTTGTGTCGTTTTGTGCTGACTAAACATTTCCTCCCTTCCATTTAATAGCAGATAATTTCCCTTTTTGGAAGCGGTCAGGTTTTGCGACTCTATTAATGCAGCCTTTGAATCACCGAAGACTTTTCAATATTTTCTCGATTCTTTTTTAGGTTTTTCGATGACCTAAATATTCCTAAATATGTATTCCTTGTCATATGTAGAGGGATAGACTATTAATGCCACTTCTTACCTTTGAGCAATCTGGATAAACTCTTAAAGTGAAAATGATCAATTTTAGATTCTTTAATGCTATATTTCTCTTTCAAGCGAATCAATAGCTACTTAGAAGAGAATGCATAATGTAAAATGAAAAATAAAATCACTACAATAGTTTAGAAAATTTGTAAAATTATAAGAATGAAATTCATTGTTTGCCTAGTAAACAAAAGTTGCTTGCGATCAGGATAACTCATTTAAAACCATACCTTTCCCCCATAAAAACATTTGACGCGGACCAGAGGAAATAAAACTTACGACCATAGGCCTCATTGTAGAAAAATTAGGACCTAGCTTTAAACGAACAAAGAAAAGTTTGTAGTATTTTCTGTAAGACGCTCTTTGGCTCGCCATCTTATATATCCGACCTAGATACGTAATGTCATCAGTGTCTCACGCGTGCCCTTGTTGTTCTTTCTGATACCCATCGCTTTTGGCCGTGCCAAGGAGACATTTCGGCTACTTCTCACCCCTACCTTTATTCTTTTCTTTTCATTCTCTTCCGTTTGAAACTACAAACACACAGCCATGCAACCCACCCGCTTCGGCAATACCAGCCGATGAAACTGTTAATATCTATGCACGATCTCTCTATTCTGCTTCGATATGTGCTCTTTATCCCCATTATTCTTCCCTTTGTTAAATTTTCCTTTCTCAAAGAACGTCTTTTTCCTTTACGTAACTATCTTAAAACCTATCATTTTTAAACTTATTATTCCAATAATCTTGAATCCTATTTTTTCGTTATAAATTATAAATCAGCTTACTTAGAAACCCCGATCGGAACAATAATGCAGTTTCTCTCTCGAGACAGTTGCAGAAATCCAGAGGCAATTTCATTTTAAATGACTCGATCATGAATATCTTCTTGATGTTGATTCAGAACTGCTTCGTTTTCCACCGTATAATCCCTGGCAGACTTATCTATCAAGTTAAGGTACACTTGCTCTTTATTGCCTTTAAATTCGTGCACCACCAACTTCGTCCAGGAGTCATTATACTACTTATACCTCTCTGCCGTCCGTTCAAAAGTCCCGAAGAATCTTTTCTTCAAAAGATCGTTACCTCCCCTAAGCGCAGCTGACTAGCCAAACTGCGATGTCTTTATCTCGATGCTCAAACGTTCGCTTGTTACCTCATCTCTACGAATTTACATCACCTCTTCAGCATTCGGATACACTCTGCCCCCTTGGTTCTGTACTCCCCTCGTTGGTTCCTATTATAACCAAACCAAATTGCCTGACTATAGCTCCGCTTAATATATCTTTTTCCCACAATTTAGGTGTATGAATCTTCACCTTTACCGCCATATTCCCTTTACCAAAGTAGTTGAATGTTTCCTCAATAGGGTTATACAAATATTTTGTGATTAACGCCATCTAGATCCTGGAATATAGAACTTAACCGAAAATTAAACCAGGACACTTAAAGGTAATATTTTCCCACTCGCTTACCTTTTCTATTTTCTCCTACTACCAGCCGATCCGCTTTGCTCTCTCTCTCTCTCTCTCTCTTTCTCTCTCTCTCTTTCTCTCTCTCTCTTTCTCTCTCTCTCTCTAATCTAGATCTAAAGGTTCGCAAATAAAGGCTGTTTGCAAAAGTTTAGGTAAAAGAATCCTTACTCAGATTCAAACCTTAATATGACTCCCTTATAATGGACATGGTCCAATCTGACAATTTGATGGTTCTCTCTAGAGGCTCAGTTGTGGTTCAAAGAGCATTAGCAGTCTGGTAGAGCTGGCATCACAAAGGGTCCGCATCCAGCCGATGGTAAAACCAGGGCTCCCCTCCCCTTACCCCAGCGTGCCTGTATCCCGTAAGGCAAAAAGGCCACGCACCTCCACCGATTCTTTAGAAACACAGGTTGTAACATATCTAAAGTTGGTTGTGAGGCCATCTTCTGGGGTTCCTAAAGCTGCCCCCCGAAAGTATGACAGCACTATAGCAGTTTCGGCATATACGCTCACACTTAGTGGCATGATGGATGGCTCAAAGAAGGTGGATCCTCCAAAAGAGTGACTCCTGCCTCCGAAGCTGCTCTGCCTGACTAAGGTTTTGAGAGGGAGAGAGGAAAAGATTCGCATGTAGAGCCCAACCACTCTGGATAAGTCCTGGAAGGCGAAAGCGCCTTCAGCACATTGACAAACAGCGCCCGGAGTTTTGACTTCGGGAAGCGTATGGCCATTCCTGTGAGAGTCTTCTCCTCGAAAATGGCCCCCGCGTCTTCTCCAAGCTAGTCCTAGAGGGCATATTCATTCAATGAAATTGCCGCGGACTCCGGGCCAACTGAAAGGAGCTAGGGAGGCTCGTCTCCTTACGTTTTCCTTTAGCAGTCTTTTTGCAGGAGACCCTGCTGGGCGCGTGTCCCTACCAACTCTCCTAGTGTATAATGGTTTTGCCATCACACCACAATGGGATGGGGGCCGGGCGGAAGGATGCGCCATTTACACCCGACTTGATGTCTCTATTATTCTCTTTGCTTTGGATACCTCTTTTCAGGAATTAGCTGTGCAGCAACACCTGGACAATAGGTACATATACTATTATTTCTGCGTATATTCCACTGTCACCGACTTAGATGTGGGTGACTTCCGCCGCGTCATGGCATAGTGCCGAGGCACTTTCTTTTACTCGAAGATCTGAATGTAAGACACCCCTTCTAGGGAGACTACTTAATCAATCCTATGGGGCAGGTCCATTTTCATGTCTCGATCTATCTTTGTGCTTTCAGTATGCTGATTTTCGATGAGAGGTAGACGATGACCTCTATGGTAGTGATCACTTTCCCATTTAAATATCATTTTAGGAGGCGCTGCCGCCTAAGATCCCGCCCCGATGGTGCTTAGCGTGGCCTGGTATCTGCATTTCAGGAAATGACTGATTTCTCTGTCTCAGTCAATTTAAGGTGTTAAGGTCAGTAGAAGAGGCCGTTGAGTTATTCTCCGGTAGCCTAATCTCCGTGGGCGTAATTACTATTCCTAGGACGTCTGGCCGTTTTGCACGCTGACCGCTTCCGTGGTGGTCAGCGGGAGGTGAGGCTGCCCTCAAATAGAAACGTTATGCTTAAATGCGTAATAAGCGCCGACCGAACGATTTCACTGTCAGTGAATTTCGTCGAGATCGGGCTAGGTTCAGGTATATTTCGAAGCACGCCCGCCGCTATTCCTGACGTGCAAACGTGCATTCATTTAATGGAAAGACTCATCTAGCAGAGATGTGAAAGCAAGTCAAAAGGATACTAGGGAAATTCGCTCAGGATCCCCCCCCTCCCTCCCTTTCACTAGGTGAAAGAGACCACAAACTCGCACCCCTCCTCAGTGGCGGAGTCCTTTGCAATCGCTTTCTCCGCATGTTCTAGCCAGGATGTTGCTCCACCAGCATCCAATACGCGTCGTGATGTGTCCGAAGGCACGCGAATGAACATTATCTCCAGAAACAAAAAACCCTTCAACGACAGGTTTACTTGAGTGAGTTGTGTTGCACTCTCGCTTCGTACGCGGACACTGCCCCTAGTGCAGACGATGTCACGTACGTCATGTTTCTACACCTGGATAAGCGAGGCATGGCCTTTCTGTTAGATTTGTTCCACAGCATCTGGGTCGAGGGTAACCTCCAAGACTTCTGGCAAATTGCTACTTTTCCTGCTTTTTTAAAACCGGGATAGATCACTCTACCCCTGTCTGGTTTACGCCTAATCTATCCAACCTCCTCTATGTGGAAATTTTTAGAGAAATTAGTACATGTTAAATTAGCCTTTTTTGGACAGCTAGGTTACTTGTCTTCTGCACAGTGCGGCTTTCGGAACTTCCATTCCACGTCAGATGCACTTTTCCTACTGGAAAATGCAAGAGTAAATCTTGCCTTCGTACACAGCATTACGGCACAAATGACGCTGGCGCACTTAATTGGCTGCTCAATTCCTTAACTCGCCTCCTGATTGATTTAAATTAATCCCCTCCTTAATTTTGATTGGATTGCAGCTAAACTGCCGTACATCGTTATTGGTCAATATTTCTAAGAGGCAAAGCTTTATTAAAAGTCAAACATTTGTTGAATTTCTGGCTATCTTTTTACACAATGGTGAAATGCTTTATCAAACGCCCTTTTATTACCTCCAGACATTCTCAGTTTCCCAATATATATTCGCTGACGTCCACCTAACTTAAGCCCAGATAAGGAAGCTACCACTTTATTACAGTGAGAAAATCAAGCATTTAACTCGAAATTTCAGGCCCGTTTTCTCTCCCAGCCATCGGATTTCGTTGTGTTGGGTATCTACATAAACACCCTTCAGGTGAATACATGTGTGAGCGACAGAATCAGACAATAAAGAGTTAATGAAAAAGTTTATTTATATGGTTCCAAATTAAGTGTTGTTGTTAAAGGATGTCCTCGTGAGTTTGAGGATCATGGATAGGAGGAGGCCTCAATTCACACTGTGCGCAACCTAAGTATAAATAAGTTGTCCTAGTTCCGGTCATAACGGTATTTATTGATTGGGATCCTGGTCTATGTGGTATCCAAGTTTTGTGAAAATTACTATGGACAGGATGAACAACAGAGAGGAGAGTGCATGTTGGCAGCGAGTGGAGTAGGAATGAATGTCGGAATGAGGAGCGGAATGGTTGGCGTGTGATTCAGAATGGTTGGAGTAATATATGCGTAAATGGAAGGAATGGCAGTTGATCTAAAATGAATGTGCCTAGGTGACTGCGACCCAAGAAAGTTGAGCACTTGAGGGCTGAATGTTGCTGGTCACTGGTTAGTTTATTCGGTTGTGAGAAGTTGGGGCATCTGATTAATGATTGGAGCCGTGCAATAGAAAGTGTTTGCTATGGATGTGAAAGAGACGGACACTTGGGGCGAGAGTACACGAAAAGTAGAGGAGTTAACATGAGTCTACCTCGATCGTGTGGTAATTGTGGGCAGATGGGGCATAATGCCAGGATGTGTGCCATCCCGAGGAATGCATGCGGTAAATGTGGGATGGTAGCTCATGCTACAAGGTTGTGTAGGAGTGGTGAAAGATTTGGGAAAAAAAGAATGAATGGGAATAATGTGAGTAAGAGAGAATGTACGACTCAGGAAAACTGAAGAATGAAAGGGTTCCTTCTGGAGAATTCTCAAGAGTACAAGTAATGAATGTGAGAGAGAAATTGTCGAGGCGCAGGGTAAATTGGGGGCTGGAAATAAATAGATATACATACAAGTATATATGTCAAAATTAAATGTGGAGAACGAGAAGTAAGTGCATTAATTGATACATGATGTAAGGTAAATGTGGTGTACTATGAAGAATTTGTAGAAATGAATTAAGTGAAGCTAAGTATAGTGGATATCATTCGACTGGATTCAGTGAGCAGGATGTGATAATTGTTGCGAGGTTTAGAGAGAGATTTTCGATTGCAGGTGTACTAATGAATGAAGATGAATTTTGTGTTTAGAAGGTGCGAACAAAAGGTAAGACGTGTTTTAGGTTATAGGTTTTTGCGAACAAATGGTATCGTGATTCACTCTGATGTAGAGATGATTGAATGTAAGAAAAATGAAAGTTTGAAATTTTAATGGTATGTGCATCAAGATTTAAGTATAAAAGTGGATATTATGTAAGGTTTGGAGGTATTTGCGATGGTAAGTGTGCCTGGAAACCGGAATGAATCATTGAGTGTTAGAATCGGATGGAATTCTGATGTTGAGATAAGTAAGAATGATGGGAATAAGTATGTATGTCTGGGATCGTAGTGCTTCAAATTATCGAGTGAAGCGAGTGGTGTATGTTTTTGATGGTGTAATTGATATGGAAGATCCGCGTGTGTACATTCAAGTTTGCCCGATCGGCGAAGGAAGAGTTCGCAGTGGGAGATAAATGAGGTGGGTTAAATACAGTCATGTATAGGAAGAATGATATGTATGTGTCGAATGCAAGTGGATTTTATGTGAGTGTGAAGTCGAATGGTGGAAGTATGGAGATTTGATTAATCAAGTAAAATTGGAGAAAAAGTTGAGAGAATATAAGAGGCAAATGACTTTCAGGATGTTGTGGAATAGGAGAGATGTCTTGAGTCAAGGCAATGAGGACTTTGGCAAAGCTCGATTGCTTGAATTTAAGATTGTTTTGAGCGATGATAGGACAATCTATCAGAGGCCTTATCCTTTCCTTCCACACTTGGTTCAAGAGATCAAGGAACAGTAAGAATATTTGGAAATAATTAGTGTAATTGATCCGATTGTGAGGGATTGTCGAAGTATGGCAAGGTGTACGGTAAAATGCGCACACACGCTCTAAGGTAGGCTAAGCAAGGTAAAAACTGTTATTGTTCTAAGAGTGAGATTTGAATAGATAGCGGCAGCAGCGTGACCAAGAAATATTGCAAACACAACGACAAAAATAAATTTTAATACACACTAAATAAAAGGCACAACAATAAATATGGATATATATAAGGGTACATAAATAAGACGGACTTAGCTTCGAATACTAATTTGATAACTGTGGTTAGAGAATGGTTATAATGGGAGATTCAGGGTAATGAGTGATTTACTTCCTTTGAACCTCAAAAGTAAGGTGGGAAAAACTTCAGGGAGATCTTGGTGACCTTGATTACTCATGGGCGGTAGCCACAAACCTGCGAGATGCGGGTCTCTTGTCCTCGGGAGGTCACCGAACGAACTTCGAAGGGGGAGGAGGGATGACTTCTCCACACTCGGCTTGAGCAAGCTAACGGGCCTCTTGTCCTTAAGATATCTCCAGAAGAACTTCGTAAGGGGAGGGGGGAGATGACTTCTCCACACTCGGCTTGAGCAAACTAACGGGCCTCTTGTCCTTAAAAGGGCATCAGAAAAACTTTGTAGGACGGCTTATGCAATCCTAGATCCGAAGGCGGATGAGAATGGCTGGCGTTGCCTCACGAGACTCTTCTCCCTGATCCGAAGATAAGTTGGTGATGTCCAGACTCTTCCGTGGCTTGCGACCGTCACTCACACTTCTTGGGAGAGTGTTCGTTGATTTGAACTCCTTTCTGGGAAGTCTCGTCTAACCAAATCTGTCTTTAATCCTGGAGCCGGTGCATATATACCCGGAGTTTTCCAAAAAAAGTGTGAGAGATTGAGACTTTCTGTAACCGTAGTTATCGTCCGTGACATCCCGAGCGTCTCGTTGCGGTGAAGTGTCAAAGGCAGGGATCAGCGGGCCAGACGAGCACCCAGCGGTGGGAGCCATAAAAGCGATTCACGGCGAATCCTACAAAGTAAGCGCCTGACACGAGGGGGGGGGGGGGGGAGATTGAGACGGCCGGGAGGTAGCCCCATTTTCAGAGTCATGCCTCGGTGGAAATTTCGCGGAGACTTGGCGGCGAGTCCAAAATTTATGAGGTCGGAAGGGGGGGAGGGAGTAACGGCTCGCTTTTTCTCCCGAAGTAATATCTTAGGAGGTGGAGAAATAATATTATTCTAAGGGGATACCTCCACAGTCCGATTGTACCTGTAGGAAAGCTAGATGGAAGTTTGCGATTATGTATTGATTACAGAAGAGCGAATGAACGAACGTTGAAAGACAAATTTCGCATGTGTGTTGTGTACGACTCCGTGTACCAGATGCATATTGTGTTTGAGTGCTACTACCAGATGCATGTGGCTAAAGAGACTAGGCCTATAACGTCGTTATTCACCTCAAAGCAACATTTTCAGTTTAAAAACCTGAGCTTTGGGTTAGCAAACGCTCCGGCCGTTTATTAGCGTGCTTTGAGTGTAGAGTTGAGTGGTTTTCCGTGTAAGAATGTAAAGGTGTTTTTGGATGATACTTTGGTAATGAACGAGAATATGGAAGAACATATGACTTTGATAAACGCTGTTTTGAGAAGATTAGAAGACATTAGTGTGAAAGTGAAGTTACCTGAATGTTTAATTTGAGTTTTAGGGACATAAGGTGAATGCGCAGGATTAGAAAAATCTGAGAAGTTTATGGATAAGGTCAGGAATTTTCCTAAGCCTACTAATGTGAGAGATTTTCGTAGATTTCTTGGTTTGGTTCAGTTTGGAAGAGAGCTTATGAAAGATTGTGTAGGTAGGATGAAACGGATGGGTTTATGGTCTAGTAAAAAGAAGAGGAAGGTGATTAAGTGGAATGACTCGATCAATGCAGCATTTGAGTAATCAAAAGCTGAAGTTGCAAGAGATGTAGAACTTGCATATCCGGCGAATGGAGCAAATGCGAAAATTTTTGCACTATATACGGATGCAAGTGATCATTCGATGGTTGAATGTTTGATGTGAGATCAGTTTGCGGATGGGGTTGAAATGAAACGAGTAAATGCTTATTTTTTAAAGGTGTTTAGCGTGGCAGAGGGTGTGTATTCGACGATTAAAAGAGAATGTGCTTTTATATTTCTGCCTCAAGTCTTTATGACCTTTTTTGGGTGTAGTACGATTTGTAGTGATAATGGACCACCAGCCATTAGTGTTTTTGCAACAAATGGGGTTAGTAGATAGTACATTTGTGAGGACGATGGAAGATTTGAGTCCTTTTGAATTTGGACCTGAATATTTGCTAGGTGAAAGGAATGTGATTGCTGATTGGATGTCACGTTTGCCACGTAGTTTAAATGGGAGCGACTCTGTTTTTACCAGCAAGTATAGTCGTGGAAAGGATATGTAAAGGTGGAAGTGATTCTATGTTCGAAAGTGTCATGTATGGTTTACGAGACTTGATTACAGATGGATTGCCTGAGAAGGGGCCAAAAGCCTGGACGTATTACGAAAGAGTGTTATGGAAGAAGCGTGTGAAAGACCAGAGCCTTTGGGAATGGAAAATTGGAGTAGGTTACGGAAAGAGTTGAAAATTATGTGGAGGCCAGAATGATGACGTTTCAGGAAGTGTTAGCGATGGTGAGTAAGCTGTTTGGTGTGAGAGAATATGTACATTATGGTGTGGAGAAGCCGATGATCTATAGTGGTAAAGGTTTAGACAGAGAGAACGGGTGTAAGTTGCATCCGCAATGGCTGAGAGTAGCGCAATATAATAGGTTGATTGAGAAGAAGAATTATGTAAGAAGAGAGATAGATGAAGTTTGCGAAGAGATTGTTCCCGTTAGAAAAAATGAGGGTCTCGATGCTGAAGAAGTGTTTGCTCAGCGGGGGAAGTGTTGAATGTGATGTGCTTCATAGGATCGTAAAAAGAGTGCAAGCTATCTTGACTTAGAAAGAGATATTGCGGAATGATTGATAGAGGCGCTCAGATTTCCTTGGTGAATGTTGAGAGTATGAGTTGGAATGTTCCTAGAAGAAGTGTGACAGTTTCGATGAGTGTATTTGGAAGTGTGCGTGTTATGACATGGGAGAAAGTGAGTTTGTCTGTAAGCATGGGGAACTTGAATGAGATATTGCATGCATTTGTTGTGTTAAGCGAGAATAAGTTACCGTATTATTTTCTGTTTGGGATTGAATTTTGGGGTAAGAATAGGATTTCAGTGGATGTAGGTAATTAATATTTAGTGAAAGATGATGTAAAAGTTTCAAATTTGCAAAGTGATCTTCTAGGTTCAACTGAATTTGTGGGAGTAGCAGGTGTTGATATGAGTGAGAATAAATTGTGGGAATGTATGAAAGGGTGTGTATTTAGTCCTTTTTTTCGAAAAATTTGCGTGGATGTAGCGGCTACATGCGAAGTGTGCTGGAAAAGAAAGTATCAGATAATGTATGCTGCCTCGCCAGTATTAAAGTTGAGTGTGAAAGAACTTTATGAAATGGTAGCGATTAATTGTGTATCTCTTACAACAACAGTGAGAGTGTATGTATGTAGGAATGGTTGTAATGGTGGATTATAAAAATAAATTTGTGTCTGCCGCGCCTGTGACGAATAAATCATCGTTGAGTTTGCTAGAGTAGTGAGTCAGAGAATGTTGCGCATTTGCATTTGTAAGCCCGCGCGAATATTGACTGACAATGGACCTAGGTTTGTCAGATGTGCCTTTGAAGAAATGTTAAGGAAATGGGGGATAGATCACGTGCAAACGATGCCGTATGTACTTAGTGAGAATGGTTTGGTTGAAATAACTATAACAACCTTGAGTAAGATTTTGCGATTGATAGTAAAAGATGGGATGAATGTTTGGGAAGAGTACTTTGGGCCTATAATAGGACGGTGCATAAGGTGACTGAAATGTCACCAAGTAAGTATTTGATTAATTTTGAAAGAGTAATTAGGTCGCGTATGGGACCTAGTGAGAGTGATCGTGAGTTATGAAGAAGAGGCAAAGAAAGGTTTGAAAGTTTTTCTGTTAGAAATAAAGTACTGAAGGAGATTGAAACTAAAGAAAGCCTGAAAGTGGATAGATTAAAAAAATAAGTTAGAAGATCCGTTTGGTGGTGAGAAAGGCTTGGTCGAATGGGGTAAGTTATGTGATAGTTCGTGAAATAGAGAATAAAAGTTTGGATGATCATAGAGCGCATCAATGTCAGTTACGAAAGTGGCGTGAACATCCTGAATATTTGGTGCAACATCCGGTGAAGGAGGTTCTGTTGGAAAGCATAAAAGACTGCAAAAGGGTGGATGATATAGCTAGTGCTTTAGAGGGTAAGCAGTTAGTGTTAGTCGAATATAGAAAAGGGAAAGCGTTAAAGGAAACGGTTAGGAAAGGATGATTGGATAGAACAGTTCGGTGAGATTAAGGTGGGTGAGTTTTCAGGATTTTCCCATGATTTAGATGGATTATGCGATACAACATATAGTATTTGTAAGTTTCCTTTGAATGAGTCTGAGTCTATTAGCAAGGATAAATGGGGTAAGTGTGCAATTGTAGCAGGAATCAATGAATGCTATAAAAGAATGAGAAAGATTGAAGGATGAAGTGGAGAAGCTGGATGAAAGATTTGAGTGAGATTGGTCAGAGAGTGTCAGATATTTTTTTGGATGAAGTGCATGGAGAAGGAAACATGGACAGACATGACGAAGAGAATTTACGACAAACGACAGGGACGGTTGTCGGCTATGTGACTAGGAATAGAGGGATAGAGTATGAATGGGTGATGCTTAAAGCATTGTGAATGAGTGAGGTATGTTTGGAAAGATAGGGATTGAGCATGGTGAGGTGAGGCGAACGTAGGTAGGATGGATGTAGTAGTTGTTGAGGTAGTCCGCTTCCTCTCACTTGCTCAAATGTCTAATCCCTTTCTTCTTTTTAGGGAGTATGGAACGGAGAAGATAAATAGAGTGGGTGATCCACGAGGTGGACTATATCGTGCCTTCCATTCATCTTTGTCTCCCACCAAAGCCAGAATTTTTAGGTTAAGTGAAATATAATTTGAGAGAGCTTTGGATTGTTTATTTCGTGTTTATAATCTTATTTGAAGTGAGAAAGCTGTCCGAATGGATAATGCAAAAGAAGAAGTAGCTGGATATTAATCGAGGTAAGATTCACTGTGAATGGGTGTGAGTTTATGGATGTTGACGCTCATGGTATTTGAGTGTAGCAGTGGATCTGTGAATTAAGATGTCTTGTCCATTTTAGCTCCTTGGTACCGTTGTTCTATTAACATTTGGCTTGAGAAGCAGTAGCAGGCAGCCTTGACCCTCACTCTTTCCTGTGACTGAAAAAGCACCGTTCTGAAACGTGGGTCGTTGGAACTTGTGCCTCCCACCCTCCACTGCAGTAACTTGGACTAGCGCTTCCCAGTATCCAACAAAGCGTTTGGAATCAATGCGTCTCAGTTTCCTCATCACAGAACACACCAAGCAATCCCTAGAAGGAAGCGAGGCCTCCCTTCCTCTCTTTCCCTTTTTCCCCCGATAACGGTTGGCCGATATATTTTTTAAGGCCCTATTGATATTCTGAGCTTTGGGTTTGTGATATAGGTAGATATACTTTTTCCTGTAATTTCTTTTCGCCGTTGGCCATATTGGCGTTGTGAGGCTGTATATATTTTGGGGTACTTGTACACATTTTAGTATTGCGATCATTTGAGGTTTGGCATTTCTTTATATTTTGGTGTATTTTACATATATATAGTTTCGAAGGTTTGAGGTTGTCATTTCTTTTCGTTATTTACTGTTTTTTGGAGAATAAAGCAAATATTAGACTAGATTATCATTATTCTCCCCTCAAACACTCGGGTTGTTCTGTTGAAACGGCAGGGATTGCACCGCGTGCCCTGGGACCCTACCACCACAATAAGATCGAAGTACTAATTTTCGAGAGTCAGTCCTTGATTAAGAAATTCAAAAGTAATTGCCTTATCTGTCGCAAGCTGTCAAATTTAAAGTATGCTATCCTGAATTTGCTCTTTCTACCCATTGAGCGGGTGATATTTGCTCTAACATTATATAGAACCAGGCTATAGATTTTTATTTGAAACTGGTTAATATTGGAGGGTTGGAGTCATCTTTACGCTCATTAAGGAAATTTGCGGCGTTGTTTTTTGTTCAGAACACCGTATCTTCTGATAACGTGGCTATTTTGAAGCAGCTATAATACTCGTAAAATTAAATGCATTAAATACGACTAAATGTATTCAAATGAATCTTCAAACAATCCTGAGCTTCTTGGTACAAATGGTTCATGTAACGCCTCTTAGGCCTTACGAAAAAAATGAATTCAAAACATTTAGTAGTGATTAAAATAGCATCCTGAAATGAACACTTTATCCTCGGTACGGAGGTAGACAGCTTTTTATCCATCTACCTCTAACTTAAGTATTAGAGGAGCTTCAGGATATAGATTCTTTAAAGTCTTTTAATTTATTTCAAGATATCGTAAGCACTCTCCATACGAGACTTCCGAGAACGAAGCTCCTGAATTCAGCTACACCTTTGCTCTATATAGTAGGCAAAACCAGTTAGAATAGCTGCGTTTTCAGAACTGGTTTTCCTAGGGGAACGAAACCCTGGTACGTTAAAGGATCAATATAGGGACCTATCGGCCGAGGGCCGGGGACGACGTCCGGCTCAATGGTATTTTTCCTCGTCTAATGAAGAATATGAGGCTTATAATGGACTTCTATTACGGACTAGATGGGGAATTCAGGTCAATTACACTGAAGACGAAGACGTACGTATTACTCCTTTCATCAGCATGATATTTCTTTATGAATTTACCCATCTAACTGCAGATATCTCAACCGCAGTCTCGTCTGGACATCCAGCTTCAGATACCTTAATAGCAGGACCTTCTCACCGCTAGCTCTGGGTAGCTCAACCACTGGTTCGTCTTATATTCAATTCCGGATACGTCTACCCATGTATGCCTCACCCGTAGGTTAGACTCTGAATAAGTTTATTGCGGATACGTCTACCGCAAGTTGATGTTCAAATTCACCTTCCAATTCGAGGCAGGCTTTAACTATTACATAACCACGGCTATTAGACGTCCTTCCTCTCTCCATTCGGCCTTGGAAGCGCGAAAATTAATTAAAGCTATTATTTAAGTTCAAGAGAGAGTTTCAAATCTATTTTGTCCTAATACATAAATTTAGCCTATGCATGATTGATCATATGTATATGAAACTACATTAATTCTAAAACTAAATAGTATAATAGCATATTCCAAATTATTGAAATGCAAATTTTTATGCTTTTTTAGTAAAATAAGGCAAGTCAACTGGACCGAAGTCCTTAACACGGCCGTTATCATCGCGCTTTAGGAGATTTTTTGGAAATATTTATTAAGTAGAAAAAATTACAAGTAACCCTACTCGAAAAATGTTCTCACCATGGATGAGTAATATCAAGAAGTTTAGGGTAAAAGAAAAAAACTACTACGTATTTCCACTTTCTAAAAGTAAAAAATAACAAAGTAAACACCAAAAATTACCATCACCATAAGCATCGAGGTCAAAGAGAAGTAATAAAGCAAAAATAAGGGTAAATATTTTTGTTCTCTAAAATTGTGAGGAAAACCAGACTGTTGAAAGCTTATGTAAATAACATAACCGACTCTATATTCCTTAGTGCATATTAAAAAAAGTTGAAGCAAAACTGATTAGGACCCAAAAGTATTGCGCAATTCATAACTCGGGAGTTTTATGTGTTTATTCTGGAAGCTATAACTCGCATTCCTCTTTCTTTCAATGCAATTAATTTGAATGAAGAAACATACATGTCAATCTTATATGCTCACATATCGATTTTACAGATTATATAAATAAAATAAAAATTTAAAATTTCCTCGGCGAATAGTTTATCCGAGCCAACCTTTTAAATAATTAAAAACAAGATTATAGCGCCACTCAACAAACATTGATATAAATATTTAAAAAACGGTGTTGTTTATCCAAACTTTTAAAAGAGAGATGTTGGAGACCCAAAATTATTATAATAGAATTTAGTTAGTTTAACGTTAGTTGTGGGTAAACTTGTGGAGTCATTTGTATGACACAAATTTTTTAATCTCTTGAAATAAATATAAGTTAATTATAGATAACCAAAACTGATCCCTAAGACGTCTCACGGAATAAGAGGTAGCCTATTGTGGTCAATCAAGAATCTCCTCCTAAACCGCAGACAGAGATTGTCGATATGGAGAATCGTTCGATCTACTTTAAGTTCCTCTAGCGTGAAATAAGAGTTAGTTTTGAGTCTTTTATTATTACTTAAGTTCATAAATGAGTTAGATTCAATATTTCTACTCAAAGTTGACTAGTACGCAAACGATGATAAACTAGGACATATAGCGGAACATGACTTAAATCAAGAGGAAGTAGATAAATAATTAGGAGTTATTTAATTTCTCTTTTACAAATTAGGTGGATTTTAATCTTAATAAGTGCAAATTAATGCAAAAGATTTGGCCAAATGGAAACATTCATTAATTATGCATTATGCGGCCATCGATTAAAAACGTGTCAGAAGAAAGTAATTGAAATTCTCCTCGATTGAAATTAGATGCATTTGCAGCTAATTCCTAAAAGTTCTTGGATACTTTAAGGCAAAGAAAATGTATACTTTGATTCACTAATTGAAGGCGCTTAAAACAATGCATGCACATTTGGTGATAAATTGAAATTAAAAACTTTTCAAAGCAAAAACATGGAAAATTTTCACCTATAAATTCATTTCAACTTGAAACTCTTTTCCTGATAATGTAGTTTGAAGTAGGTCAATATACGTATAAAAAAATTTAATTATACAAACACATATGTAATTATTAAAGTGCGGAAATACATACAATAATATAAACAGCAACACAAAACAGATAAGAAATAAATGGAGAAATAAGATATCATTGTTTAACATGTTCGCTATTTGTTTTGAATTGTAACTCTCCAAATCTCACTCATCTGATCCCAGATATACTGTTCATGTTTTTACTCATCTGCCACTTAACGTGTTTATGTGTCAGACATCATAGATGATCGTCAATCAACGCTGTTTTACAGTCAGACTCCGCAGCTATTTTTTCTAGTAAAGATATCATCAGAGGTGGTGAGAATTCAGCAGTAGATGAAGTGTCTGATCCAAATATTCTTACAAGTATGAAGCTTCCTGAAGGTGTTAAAACATGATTGCTTTTGGAAGTATCGATTGCACTTATTACACAAAATCACCCGATTTTTTTATCCATCACACTGCCAAAGACAAGACTGCACACTTCTATGAGGCTCTTTATAAGGATGAGAAGATCAACATACAAATGAGCAACATCGAAATGAATCCTGATAAACGCTTTAGGAAACAAGGTCTGCTGACCAAAAAGTTGCGTGATCTCACTTATTCTGATTTATGACCTTACGAACTACAAAACTTTCAATAATTCTCGGACTAAAATTGGGAGCAAATTGACAATTCTAGCATTTGAAAGAGAATGTTAAACAACATAAGGGTTTCAACTTTCGTTAGGGTCAGCCGAATAATTACAATTTTATTACAAAACCCCCAAAAATATAATGGGGACCAACCGACCGACCGACATAGTGAGATGTAGAGTCGCCCGCAACTAGACTCGCACGCGACTAAAAACCTTAAACAGCTGAAGATTTATTCCTGCGATTGCTTTTCTCCAATAATAATAATTAATTAATATAGACACAAAATGCGTTTTTAAACGTATTTATTGTATAACCACCACTCCTACCCTTATCCCCCAAACTATCATTACTTCTATAGCTTGTATGCACAATATCATCTAATAGAAGCAATATTCCGAATCTTTCAGACAGAGAAATACTATTTTCTCTTATATTTCTTCCTTTGCAGCGTATGGGGAAGTTTCGTAGAGAGGATTAGGGGTTCATATGCAGTTCTGACCCTGATGTCTTAGAGATAATCGAAAACGACGATTACATATAATGTTAACTCCTTGAATGTAGATAATTATGTGTCCATAGCGAATGTGGAAGGGTAGAATTAGTCTCCCCCTTTAAAAATATTCTAATTGGTGGATTCACAACTACCTATGTTCGTTGGTCAAACGACTGCTGTACTGTGACACATACAGTGCCATGTTCAGTGCTATGAAAGGCGATCTGCTATCTTGACTCTGAGAATTCTTAAGTGATCTAACTGAAAATACCACATTTGTATATGCTGGCGATGAGTATAGTGATTCATTCTACTCTCTTTGTCCGAGCTGCCTCACGATAAGTATCTATATAAGGAGTTGGGTGAAGTTTATTCTTGGAGCTAAGAGATTAACCATCAATGCTAAAAGGAATATGTAATCACTTACGCTACCATGAAACGTCTTGTTGCAGCTGATGAAGGATAAAAGGAAGCTGATAACCATATCTTTCTTCCATTTATCGGTTTCAGAGCAGATGAAAAGAGTAGAGAGAAAAGTGTGAGAGAAAATAAGGTTATAGAAATACTTTCAGAAAAAGAATGAAAGTTTTGGGTGAGTCATCGAATCACAACTTTCGGTTTTCAAAGGCGATTACATATCATTTAATTATTATCACCGTTTTACGTGGATCAGTGTTTTAATTTATAATATTCTCTCAGTTTAATAGGAAGAAAATTATGATGTTAAAAAACGAGATTTATCTCTTCCATAAATGTAAAATAATTATGTATGTATGGTGCCAACCTTTTAATTTGTCTTCAAAAGTACTTACCACATTCTGTTTAATTGGTGAGGAGAAGAAATTTTATCTTTGCCTCCTCAACCTTCGTTTTCATTGTATCAGTGAGCATGTGGGAATAACAGGAGGGTAAAGGACGCGTTTTGTATAAAATAAAACTATTTCACTACGTTCTCAGTACCATTCAGCATGTTGGAATGTAATCTTGAAAAAAATAGAAGAATAGCCTGGACTAGATTTCTGACCCCATCTGCAGACATTTATAGTAGCAAAATAGCTGTTGACTCTGGATGTGACAAGGTGTTGATGGAGGATTATTTTATGACGTCTGACACAGAGGAAGGGTGAGTGGCAAATGAGTAAAACATAAGCAGTACTTCCGGGATTAGACCAGAGAAATTTGGAGAGGTACAGGGTATAACATATATTGCGTACAGGTCATAAGATGATTATTCTTTGCTTTATTTATTATCTGTATTTGTGTTGCTGTCTTTATTGAGTGTGTGTGTGCGGCAGGGTAGGTGGGTGGATCCGATATGATTTTAAACGAATCAATGACTCCACTTCCTAAAGTTCTGTGACGTCACCAAAATAGCTGAGACTATGGAGTGCACCTGAGTGGAAAGGGGTTAGGGGAAGGGGATATTGAGTGAAATGAATACGAATACCTAATGACGTTAAACCACAGAACGGCTTAGCTCCTAAAAGTCCGCTGACTTCAACATATTGGCGAACTCAGCATTAGTGTGACATAAGGTCTGACTTAGGATTTGTGTTACAATAAGACTGAGGCGTTCCGTTAGTTATCAAGGTGGCCATTTATTAATTTTAAAAAGAATCTCAGAATTAACTCTGTATAATCCCCCATATTCCTTTCCTTCTACCTAACTCTCCACTGCCCTTTTTGGCTCACATTTCCTAGCCATACTACCTCTCTTCATTCTATTTGTTTTTCCTCTTCATCTAGTTAATTTCTCCTGGTATCAAATTAAGATAAACATCATTAATGTTAGAAGCGGTCTCTGAATTTGATCAACAAATCGTTTTCAAAGCCGATACAATTTCATAAATTACCTTCCATATCCTTCGTTTTAACTATAGAATAATAAGGTTGTTTGATTATTTTGACGAAGGTAAATTAGTATTTTTCACAAACTGTACAATTTAGTTACAACCAGTTTTCAAAGAAAATAATCCAATTTAACGAAAGAAATAATTAAGATTATTTAAACTATAAATTTTGTTTTGTTTCTTCTTTAGTCGCCTTAAAATTGGTTTGCTATCTTGCCCTCAATTTCATTCCTATAATATTGTCTCATCATCAAAACTCAATCAAAATGTATTATTTACACTATTTTTTTGTTATTTAAATAATTGTGTTTCAATGCACGCTCCATTTTCAATTATCTATGAAGCGATAACATCTTTGGTGAGATTAATTTTGGGGGCAAAAATAAAGTTACTTTTCTAGTTTATATTTTCAGAATCTTAAAATATTTATTTAAATACAAAAAACAATTTTCAAATATAAGAATATCTCTATTTTATAGCAAGAGTCAGTTCAGTGGCAAAGTGAGATTAAAAATTGCAAACAAGTCAAGGATAGCTAAAAAATTTAATTTTCTCTCGGGCACGGCCAACGTAAGGAGATTTCACTAGAATCTTCCTGCACGATCCGAATACTGATGAAGGATTAAATAGAACAAAAATTGCGGATAAGGTTTTTAATTTAGTTCATTTATGAATTGGAGGGAAGAAAATAAATGATTTTTAGCCTAGATAATGTTATAAGGCACAAAACAAATAAATAGATGTAATTTGAAACTCCATTCTAAATTTGTTTCTACAGAATGAACACTATTAAACCAACGATTATTGGTATCAAAGTGATAGTTTTATTACTATCTAGCTTTTATTTTTTTTATTTATTTATTTATTTATTTATTCCATATTAATCCAATGTACAATATAAACATATTACATTATAAATCTTAATGACAAGTTACAATAAGTAATTATGCATACTCGTATATATGTATATACATACAAAGATTAGTTATGGGCCCAAAATAGTCAGTGACTTTGAGGGCAGAAACTTAAAACTTAAGACTAAGCATAACATTATCAAGAGTAAAATCCCTTCATGTTTATAAAAATATAAACAACTTAGTATACAGTTGAGAACCTAACCATTGTAAAAATTGCAAATAACGAGTAATTATATTATTTAAATTTAGAGATAAATTAAAAAACTATTTTATTTCCAGCGATTATTTCAAAAGATCTGTATTTAACATAGTCAACAGTCTTATATAAATAATAACATATTTATAATGTATAAATCAAAGTAATAGTACACAGTATAATAGTGTACGGTAACAAATAAATACACAATAACAAAAACTGAATAGAAATTTAGTAAGCCGAAATTATATTGTTTTTAAGAGCTTTTTTGGAATTGAGCTAAATTAGTTTGGAATTTGATATTGTCGTCCAAGCCATTCCATATTTTGATAGATTTGTACAGAAAGCTACATTGTGATTTTGATTTTGAATATAAGGGTGAAATAAATTTTGTTCTATTGCGGGTTTGGTGATTATGGGTATTATCAGCTGTTTGCAACATTTTAAATATATAGTTATTATAGAAACAATTTATTGTTCTGTAAAGAAATAAGGATGTTTGAAAAACATAGATATCATTCAATTTTAGAATTCTGGATTCTTTAAAATATCGATTAGTGTGCTCTTTGTAGTCAAGTTAATGGATGGCTCGAATTGCTTTTTTCTGTAATATGACTAATTTATTGAGATAATTTTGATATTTTCCATACCAAATCTCTATGCCATATGTCAAGTAAGGTTGCACCATTATCATATATAAATAGTGGAGAATAAATTTAGGAAGAAACTTATTTGATTTATATAATATTCCAATCGATTTTTATAGTTTTGTTGAGATATGCCTAATATATTGTTTAAAACTCAGATTTTTGTCAATAAAGATGCCTAGGAATTTGATATGAGTATTTTCATAGATTATTCCGTCACCCATTTTAATATGGGGCAAATCAATAGATTTTTTTGCAAGAGAAAAGAATATATTTGGTTTTATCTGCATTTATTGATAGTTTCTTAACATTAAGCCACCTGAAGACATTTTCGAGTTCTTTATTTATTGTAGATGCAATGTTGCTCGGTTTGTCATATAGCAAGGGAGTTGATAAGGCACTATCATCCGCGAATAATATAAATTTAAACAGAGAAGATGATTTAACAATATCATTAATATAGATTAAAAATAACAGTGGCCCTAGCACGGAGCCTTGGGGGACCCCATTTGTAATATTAAGGTGGGATGAATCTTGACCATTGACGGAGACAAATTGCTTTCTTTCAGTTAAATATGATTAGTTAGAACTTATTTTGACAGTTGCCTCTAATTACGTACATAGCTAATTTTGACAGTAGAATATTATGGTTGACACAATCGAAAGCTTTTTTAAAATCGAGAAAAATTGAGAATACAATGTGGCCCTTTTCAATGTTATCATATAAATATTGAAGGTGGTTAGTTATCGCGTGAATCGTTGATTTCTTACGTCTAAAACCATATGGGTGTTTATAAAACAGTGAATTAGATTCCAGAAATTTATAAAGTTTATTGAATGCTATTTTTTCAAATATTTTACTAAACATTGTAAGACATGAAATAGGGCAGGAATTGCTGACGTTTGTGAGGTCTCCGGCCTTTGGTAACGGTGTTACCCGAGCAACTTTTGATACACTTGGGAATATACCCTGCGTAAATAATTTATTAATTATTGATGCTAAAATTGGAGAAACTATATCAGAGATGTATTTTAAAATTTTAGTGGAGATCGAATTAATACCTGATTTTTTATTTTTTAGTGAACTAATGATTTTTTATATTGGCTATGCTTACAGGAGAAAAGAACAAGGAATTTGGTACATTTATCTCATTAAAATTCAAAAGAAAAGATTTATCGACTATTTTGCAGGAGTATGAGATATTTTTACCTACGTTGACAAAATATTTATTGAATTCATTCGCTTTTTCCTTATTGTCATCAACTGGTTTACCGTCAATGATAATTTGTTTAATTTGGTTTGTTCTTTTAGTAATTTTAGGTTTTATCACAAAATCGATTAATTCCAAGTTTGTTTTATATTGTTTTTCGTTTGATTAAATCGTTCATGATAATTATTTTTCTTAGCTATTTTAATTTGGTTAGTAACTTTATTCCGAAAATTTTTATATGTGTGTTCTGGAATTTGACTAAGCTTATAAAGAGAAAAGTATTTTTGACGTTTTTAGATGTTATTTATAATTGCGTTTGTTATCCAAGGTTTTGTTTTGTGTTTATATGATATGGTTTTAGATTTTAGAGGACAATTAAGTTTAGAAGCATCGTGTAGCCTTGAAATTAACTCTTCGGTAGCAGAATCGATGTCATTTATATAGGAAATTTCATATGGATTCTGATTTAGAACATAGTTATAGAAGTTTGATAAGGTATTTTCGTTAATTATGCGGTAGGTTATTGTACGGTTTTGATGAATATTGTTCGAGTTGAAAAAAGACTTTTGGATCATGAATATAGGAAGATGGTCCGATATGTCACAAAGGAGAATACCGGAAGAGTAATTTTCGGGGTGAACTCTGAGTTTGGAGTTATTCCTGTCGGTTTTGTTATAATTGGAAGTAAGGAATAAGAATAAAAAGTATTGAGGAAGGACTGAGTTGATGCGTGGTTTTCAAAGTTTAATAGATCGAAGTTAAAATCTCCTGTAATTATTATGTCGTCATAGTTTGTAACATTGAAGTAATTGATTAATTCAGTAATCTTATCTATAAACATCTCAGGGTCGCCAGAAGGAGGTCTATATACGGTCCCAATGATTATTGTTTCACCATTTGATTTTACTTCGATAAATAAAGTTTCAATATAGTTATAGGAAATGCTAATTTCGTCAACTTTTTTAATATTGAGTCTGTCAGATATATACACGCTTATACCTCCCGCTATCTTGTTTACGTCGCGTAGTGAATGAAAAGAGCTATAGATTGGGACACTGATAAGGTGTTTATTATTATTTGTTAGCCAGCTCTCGGTGAATGCCAAAACGGAAAATTTATAATTAAGATCGAATATTCCGATTTAAAATGGACAGGTCTGTTCTTTTCAAATGAAAATTTAGTGTTAAATTTATCACATTTGTAGTATTGGTTTCTTACGTTATTTTCTTTCAAATTTGGATATAATTCATCAAAATGGTTTATGCCCTGATCGATATTATTGAAGTGATCGTGTTGTTCAAACATAAAGGTAGTTCT
The DNA here is from genome assembly GCA_963969495.1 of Ceratothoa steindachneri. Taxonomy (NCBI): domain Eukaryota; kingdom Metazoa; phylum Arthropoda; class Malacostraca; order Isopoda; family Cymothoidae; genus Ceratothoa; species Ceratothoa steindachneri. The sequence continues at coordinate 24,324,502 of OZ018321.1, read as the reverse complement.
ATTGGAATTTAAAAATTAAAGGTTACAAATTGAAATTACTTATAAAGTATCTACAAACAGTTAAAATACTATTTTTATGATAACTTTAATAAGAGAAAAAGGAATAAAGTATGTAATACAATTGAAATAAAAGTAAGTGAATGCTAGGTCAAAACATGGTTTGTTTGTTTTGTTTTTTTTCTCATCTAAAGCAGTAATATCGCCGAAGGTATTCTTACTGATCGTTCCAGAGATTCCCACCATTAAAGTCTGCAAGCGTCGATTTTAGGTGTTCGACATAAATTTTTGGAGGGCAGCTCGGGTCTTGATAACTATACGTAGGTCATGGCGACCGAAGGGTGATGGCAGGAAAACGTTGATGAATCCATCTCTGGTAGTACAGCCGGCGATCTTTGTGGAGAATTTCTTTTTAGCTTGGCGGAGGAAAAAAAAGATTTTGTTGCGATTTGAAGTCAGTTGTTCGTTGAACATAGAATGAAGGTTTGAATTCTTTGCATGCTGAGAAGATATCACGCTTCAGATCACTTCTGCGCAACTTCACAATTATGTTTCTTTTTGTCAGGACCTTGTACTTTAGACTTGAGACCTAGACGATGAGCAACATATATGTTAGCCTCTTGCATTTGTATGTGACACTTATCTTTAATAAGTTTGTGGATGATATTGCTGCAGTTTTCATTATTGGTAGCTTCAGGTATATTGCCGGAGAATATAATCGTATCTCGTCTTTCATAAGCGTCGGAAAAATCAACCTTTTCTTCTAATTTTTCGATTTTTTATCTCATTTCTTCGTTATATTTTTCAAGAGAGATTGTTTTTTGCTCTTGTTTGGCAAAAGATGATTCTAAAACTTAAAGAGAATGTTCATAATGTCTTTGGCATCACCTGATAGCGTAGATGAGGAAATATGGGTCTTCCGTTTTTTTAAAATTAACTGGTTCGTCTAATTCGGTTTTTTCTCTTGTAATTGGAGTATTTGTTTCTTTGTCTGCCTTCCTGAAGGGAGGAGGAGCCATTCTTTCTAAGGATAAATGGAGAAATGTGACAACAGTGCTTATGTGCTATGGGAGTTTGTTTAATTACTGGGAGAAACAGTAATGTTTAATTGTTAAAATTTTTACTATGAAGGTTGTTAGGTTTTGATTGATGAGTGATTGTTTTAATTTATTAATTCAAAGAGTAAAGAGATTAGTTAAACAAGATGGATGTGGCAGCGCTGCACTTCTAATCACTCAGTTGAGTTTAGGCCTAATGGCTTTCAAACAGACTCAGTGGGAACATGAGAATTTTTTACGTAATGCGGTAATATCATAAGATCATAAGATGATTTAAAGTGAGATCACAGAGGCCTCCAGGGCCCTTCCAAGTGATGTCACTGCGAACAATAGTACTTAGATCAATTTACATCTGATTTTTTATGCATGTCATATTAAATATGCGAGCAAGTCAGGAATATCAGAAGTATAGCCAAAGAATTGGCACTTCCTTGTTATATGAATAATTATTATCAATACAAATAGTATATATCGTCAAAATAAGTACTAACTATACATAAATTATACAAATTCATATATATACCCACACATATATAAGTGGTCCTTATTATACAAGGCCTTTACTGTCCATATATTTATCCAGCTTCAATTTAAAGGACTTCAAGGTTGCTGAATCTACAATTGTTTCTGGCAACTCGTTCCAAAGATTTACAATACGATTCCTGAACGAGTGTTTACCAATGTCGCTATTACAGTGGATTTTCTTTAATTTGAAGTAGTGGCCTCGAGTTCTATTGTCATTATCAAAATTGAAAAAGTTGGATAATCTTACTTTATCCATACCTGTTATCATTTTGTAAACCTCTATTAAATCACCTCTTACGATCCGCCTTCTCACTGAGAACATTCCCAGTTTCTGCAGTCTTACAAAGTAAGGGAGTTTATGCAAACTAGGTATCAATTTGGTTGCTCTACGCTGTACACCCTCCAACATATCAAGGTCACGCTCATAGTGCGGTGACCATGCCTGAATGCAATATTCTATATGTGGACGAACATATGAGGTATACAATTTTTTAATGACCTCCTTGCTTTTATAAGCAACATTTCTCTTAATTAGCCCCAACATTCGATTTGCCTTGTTCTTTGATTCTATGCAATTTGTTTTGCATTTTAGGTCATTTGTTATAATTACTCCCAAGTCCTTTTCTTCCTTTACTTTTTGCAACCAATGACCTTCAATTTCATAGGAGAAGTTTCTATTATTTTTACCAATATGTAGTGATTTACATTTATTATGGTTTAGCTTCATCTGCCATTTGTGGGCCCATGCAACAATTCTGTTTAAGCTTCTCTGGAGTGTTATGTTTCCATCCACATTACCTACTGGAAAGTATAGTTTAACATCATCAGCAAACATTTGAGTTTTGCAGCCAAACCCAGTATCTATATCGTTAATATATAGGATGAAAAGCAGGGGTCCCATCACAGATCCCTGGGGAACACCGCTCTCAACCAGTTTCCATGTAGACTTAGTCCCATTTAATACAACTCTTTGTTTTCTTTTTGTTAACCAAAGTTTGATCCACTTCAAGACCCTTCCAGAGATGCCATAAGATTCCAACTTATGACAAAGTTTCCCATGAGGGACCCTGTCAAAGGCTTTACTAAAATCTATATATAATACATCTATGTCTTTGTTACCTTTGTCAGACTGCTCAGTAACAAAGTTCATAAATTCTAGAAGGTTGGTAAGGCATGACTTCCCATTTTGAAAACCATGCTGTGAATCACTAATATATTTGTTCACCTCCAAGAATTTTTTAATCTGGGTACTAATTAATCTTTCTAGTATCTTACCAGGTAATGATGTAAGGCTTATGGGTCTATAGTTTTCTACTTTCTTCTTGCAACCCTGCTTATGAATAGGTACAACATTGGCCTCTTTCCAGTCTTCGGGAATCTCAGAATATTTGAGTGAGCGATCAAATATGATTTTGAGTGCAGTTGCAAGACTTTCCACACCTTCTTTTAAAACTCTAGCAAAGATACCATCTGGTCCAGGAGATTTATTAGGCAACATTTTGTTAATAACAGCTTTTATATCGCTCTTTGAAAGTTTCACATTCTCAAGAACTGGCCCACTTTCAAATTTCATATCGGGGTCCCAATCCATTTCACTTTCCTGAGTGAAAACTGAGGTAAAGTAGGAATTTAGTGCATCAGCAATATCTTTATCTCCTTGATAGCACTCTCCATTATATTCTAATGGTCCAATTGTGGAACCCTGCTTAGAATTTATTTTATAATAACTGAAGAACTTTTTGACATTGCCCTTACTACTATTTGCAAGGTTAATTTCTGAATATCACTTTATATGTCCAAATAAATTAACTTACATACGTATATTTATAATTTTTAGTATTCAATGCAGTTTAAAAACACTAGTATTCACTTTTATTCGATAAATAGGCAATATCAGTGTTTGTTGATAAAAACAAAGATTGATAAAGGAGACCGGGCAGCACACCTCCTTGACAAAGTAAAGGAGATAAACGTGGCATCTATTCCACAAGTGGACGAAAGACCTATGAATAGTTTTTCACCTATGACGTCTTGATAGATCACTGCCATTTCGTGATAGGTATAGGTTACTAAATGGCGGATATTAGATAAGAATAGACCTGGCTACATCGTTCATAAATGCTTCTCAAATCAATTGGAAGCAATTTGTAGGAATAGCACAGTGCTTTATCTTGCTGGATAACATATCTTTCTTGGAGAACATGAGGTCCATGAATTAATATAAAAGTCTCCAAACAGTGCCACCTAGTGATCATCGGTAAATTACATTTTCAGGTAGACCACAAGTCGCAACTGATGACACCTGAACAGAATCAAACACAGTATGGAGCCACCCGCAGCCAGCACAGTGCCTCATTGACACTTGCTCTTCCAAGGCCTAACCGTATCAGCAGCAAAAAATAACTGAAATCGCGATTTATTGGATGGCGCCGCATATTCCCAGTTTTATAGGGTCCAATATCGACATCAAGAGCACATGTGAGGCACGACGTTAGTTTTGTCCTCAAAGTCAGAGAAATAGAAAGTACCATCCATCTGACGCTTAATATCATGTCCGTTCGAACTCTGATTATTCACCTTACCACTCTATAATCATCCCGGCCTGTGTTCCGGGTCAAGTTTTCACAGCTTTTATATGATGTTATTATATGTCGAATTAAAGGAAATGACGCCCAATTCCAAAGTAATGGAGAAGAGAAAATTGAAGGTTAGAGAGCTTATAAAGTGTTACATTCATTAGCTGCAGTCAAATGGCATGACATCAATTTGGGGACATTGGCAGCTAACTGCCATACAGCATTACCGAAATCGATCGTTAATTTTGTAGGATATGTTAATAATAGAAAGAGCGAATAAAGGTTAAATGTACTAATATAATATCTCAATATAATGAATACAGATATGGGTGGGGATGATCGGTTCGTCGAAAATGTTGACTCAGTGAGAATAGGATTGCGTTGACCGCAAATAAGTGGTTTAGCTTTATGTACATTTGGTCTCAATAAATCGCCTAAAAATGCTTGGCAACACTATAGTCCATAGGGTGAATATAAAGAGATGTCATGAAGCCAAGTTAGAAAAAATTGGTTCAAACATTTTGGAACACCAGGCCGAAGAAATGATGGAAAAAAGAACCGTCCATGGTCATCAGACAACCGGGAAAAGTGCCCAAAATGTGACATCCCTTTGCAAATTCTGTTTTTGCTTTCCATAAATAACAAAGTTATTAATTTTCGTTTAATTTTCAATTAGGAATAGACTTCATACAGATTTTTTTAGCATTTTATATTTAATCCAAATTGAGGTTGACTAAAAGATTTTTTTCTTTGATTTGGCCATTTTTCTTTAATATGTATACCTTTTATTTAATAAAATTAAATAAAAAAGAATAAATTTTATTTTTCCATTATAATAATCCTTAGCTAATGATTCTTTTGGAAGCAATAATCCCATCAATTTAAAGCATTTATATAAAACTTAAGACTCTTAGTCAGGCAAATAGTTGTATACATCATACGAATATTTGGATTTAGACGTACAAGCATGAAATTTGGCAGAGTCATAGATAATAATCTAATAAATAATTCCAGATATGGACCCACCACAAAACCGTTCTAGATACAAATATATGTCATAATTGTATTCTCCAAATGACACAATGCATTTATGTTGCCAGCAATGTCAATTAACCCACCAGGGAGCGTAATAAGTGCTGACTCAGCAAATTTCGTAACTTCCGCGTTCAGGAGTCAAAGTTTAAGGAAAATTACAGGACCGAATTAACTAGTTGACAGGTGTGATAGAACGAGTTGAAGCTGCGTTAATTTCAACTCTTATCCCATATTATTTAAAACCACGATGCTGCCCAAGTGCATCTTCGATTCGAAGCTTGGAGCCTTATCGCAGCTACCGGATGTCAATGTTTAAACAAGGAGGTTATCGTCCCCCCCGTTCGCCCCCATACGCCGACCTCGCCAGATGGAGTTAGGCTTATGGGCAGATAAGGCATAGTTCTCCGGCCCGGCTGTGCATTCCCTCGAAGCTCCCACTCTATTGTACCCCCACGCCAAGGAGATGTCCTGGCTATTTATTTGGAAACTTTACCACTAAGATCAGATTGGAGATCCAGATTTTCGTCGCGAAACATCACCACGACCCTCTCTCCCTTTGTGCGCCAAGTGACCTCGACCTCGAGATTCACCATCACTTGTCCAGAAGGAGGACAATATTCCTTGAGTGCCAAAGGTTCGAGCCTTTTGTGACGCCAAGTCCCCAAGGCTTCCCCCCCTGTTGTTCAAAGGAGAACAGCATTAGAACAGCCATTGTTCGTTTTGAGCCCTTCGCCAAGAAACGGTTCTCATCCCCCCCCTGTTGTTCAAAGGAGAACAGCATTCGAACAGCCCTTGTTCGTTTTGAGCCCTTCGCCAAGAAACGGTTCTCACCTCCCCCCCCTGTTGTTCAGAGGAGAACAACATTAGAACAGCCATTGTTCTTGAGCCCGTAGACAAGAGACGGTTCTCATCCCCACTTTGTTCAGAAGAGAACAACCTAGAACAGCCATTGTTCTTCAAGCCGTTCGTCGAGAAACGGTTCTCCTTCCCAAGACGCCACGTCAGGATCCTTTTATCCCCCCCCCCTTCGGCTGGAACTCGCCAGCGGACCGAAACTCCTTTGCGCCACCTTCCACTGCACCACTAGTGCAAAAGTTACGTAAGCCAAACGTCACCTTTGAGTACTTAACCCTTTTGTCAATTCTATCCTGTGCTTTAAATGGTTTATCGAACCATCCCATCTCTTCAACTCGATATTTGTTTTACCTTTTTAAATCCTTTAAATCCTCGGATTAGCCGAGCCCCCACGACCCTTTTCATTCTCTGTTTATGTCAATATTTTCCGTCTTGTGTTTATTGATAGTTATTATTAATAAAACTCTATTTTATTAATGATAGCAATATTTTATTATCCTTGAGCTCAGTTCCACTTCTTAAGCATATCGAAGATACATAATATCGGCCGCCAGACAGTAACGCACTCTAAAGATAATTAAGGAAGTTCCCTCAACGAATAGTATTATATGGTATCGTCGGGAGTCATTCTACGACATATATATATATATATACTATTTAAATTTGGTGTCAGGTGTGGGGTTTAACGCTATATTTTGCAAACACTGGTCTCAGTCGAGTAAAGCATAGTGTTATTTGTTATAATAATAGAATATAGTAGTCCCCTTTTGTTTTAACGATTGCTATCCCCTTTTTTTTAAAACTTAAGAAGCTGGAGTAGCTCAAGGAACGGTTATAATAATTTGTTTGTGTTTTTTGGTGATTTTAGTCAGTGGTTATTTAGATTGAGAAACCAAGTACGAATAGGTCAGTGCCCATATTTAGGTAGGCTAATTCTATAGAGGCATAATTCTTGTTGCAAGGAATTTTAGTTGGTTGACTAGTGCGCCCCCAAGTGCAAAGATGACTCAGTTTGAAATCTTTAAGCGCAAGGAGAATCCTTGGGACTCTCTGGAAAAGAACTAACTGAGTACATTCAAGAGGAGCAAAGGAAAGAAAGAAAAAGAGAGGAACGGATAAGACAAGTGGAGCTTCACCATCAGATTGAATTAGCTCGGATTGAAGCAGAATTTCAAAGAAAAAAGGAAGTAATAGAAAGGGAAAGAGTAATCCGACGAGGGGAACGAGAAAAAGAAATACAAAGAGAAGAACGAGAAAGAAAAATACAACGAGAAGAACGAGAAAGAAAAATACAACGAGAAGAACGAGAAAGAGAAATCCAACGAGAAGAAAGAAGGAAGGATTCGCGCTCCTTCTCAGGAAAGCTGACAAAGTTTCCGAGCCCCGTAAAACCCCAAAGCTTCTTTCCCCAAAACCAACAACGGGACTCCAAACCTCCCGTTAAGATTTCTCCTCCATCTCTCTTCCCGAAGCGACCAATAATATGCTTCACCTGTGGTGTAGAAAACCACATGAGCTGGAACTGCCCCCAAAATTCTAGACTAAAAAACGGACCAGCCCTCCAAGTTCACCAGATCAATGCAACCCCGGCTCCCCCGGTGGTGCAGACCAAAGCAGAACTTCTTCCCCTCCGTCAGGCCACCAGGTAAATTTTGTTTTTGATAAAAGTTCATCGGGAACTTTGAAATATGAGGAGGGCAGCGTGGACAGCTGCCGAGTATCGACTCTCGTCAGGGACACAGGATGTACGTGTTTCATCGTGTCCGACGAACTCCTTCCAGTGGCCTCTAACCACGAAAAATTGGCGGTGGTACATGACCACCTTGGGCGGGCGAACCGGTTCCCCGTCGTTAGATGTTACCTGCAGTGTCAATATTATAATGGCTGGGCTGAAGTCATTGTAGCACCCATACAATTCTGTTCCGTACTTATAGGACAGAGCCCCCAAGTAAGTTTCGACCCTGTGTTTCAGGCCGCCCTTCCTCAAGGCCGAGATAAGAAAGAAGCCCAGGAGCCCGTCCCCATCAGAACCCCGATACCGTCCGATTTCTCGGAAACCTTTAACCAGGACTTTAGGACGGCACAAAAGGAGTGTGAATCACTAACACCCTTAGGTGATAAGGCCCCAGACAAGGACACGGAGACTGTCCCCGGACCCCAAGAAAAAAAGAACCCCCAACGCGCCCATGGAGATACCTTCGTAGAACTGGACGAAGCATCGGTGCTTGAAGAGGATTGCCCCGCGGAGTCCCTTAATGTAATCCAGACAGTGTGCATCCAACCTGATGCCGATTACCCTCCTCCTTCCCTACCAGGCGAGTCTTTGGAACCCTCTGACCTGGATAGTGACGCGCAGCTGACACCACGTCAGAAGAGTCAGCTACAAGAACTAATTAAATGGAGTCACCATTTACCCGCCCTATTAGCTCTTTTCGAGCGACTGCGTGAAAATGGCCTCACCATTGGCCCCAGCAAATGCCATTTTTCCCACGAAACCATCAAATATTTGGGTTTCAAAATAGGACAAAGCAAGTTAGGTCCCCATGAGAACAAGATTAAGGCAATTGCCGACATGCCCCTCCCGATTACAAAAAAGCCATTAAGATCGTTCCTAGGATCAGCTTCTCCCTATCAGCGATTTGTTCCGAATTTCGCTGCAATTTCGGCCCCCCTATGCCCACTTCAAAAAAAGAATTTCCCCGATCGTTTACGTTGGAATGATGTCGCTGTTTCCCATTTTAATCAGCTCAAAAGTAAGTACATTTCCGCCCCCATTTTAAAGTTGCCCAACCCGGAAAAATCCTTTGGGGTTAAGACCGACGTGAGCAACGAGGGCATTGGAGGTGTACCCCTTCAATACGAGGATGACAAAACGAGTCATCCAGTTGCATATGCTAGTCGTCAATTATTACCACGCGAAAAGAGATATGCCACTATAGAAAAGGAAGCTCTATCAATTATCTGGGTCATAGACAAATTCAAGATGTACTTGATAGGTAAAGAATTTCAAATAGGAACCGACCACCGTCCGTTAGCCTATATTAGGAATGTGAGACAATCAAACGGCCGCATCATGCGCTGGAGTTTACTCTTGCAAGAGTATCAGTTTAAAATAAATTAGATAAAAGGTTCCGATAACCAGGTCGCTGACGCCCTCAGTAGGAATGCGTTACCGAATAGCGTAGAGTGAGTGTATTCATAGGATTAGTATCTCCATGTAGGTATATACCGTCTTGTACGACTTAAATTAAGATTCTCTTGTAATATAATTAATTAATGTATATGTCTGAATTTTGTAACGTTCAATGTCTAATTTTTTGTATGTATGTATATATATTTGTACCCATTAATTTACGTATAAATTATTTTGTCCCGTACGTACTAAGTTTATATCATTTCATTGTTCCATGTCCCTTTTTTTTTATTAAGTTGTATTAAAGGTTATTTTCCCCTGTAATCTAAAGATCAAAATAATCATATGTATTGAGGTAATACTAGTTAGGTGCAGGAAGGTACGGTTGGTACAAGAAATCGAGTTCCCTACAACGGAGCTCTATCGCTGTCCCTTCTCTCTTTTTTTTCGAAGTGACAACTTCCCCTGGAATGGAGGGGTGTGATAGAACGAGTTGAAGCTGCGTTAATTTCAACTCCTATCCCATATTATTTAAAACCACGATGCTGCCCACGTGCATCTTCGATTCGAAGCTTGTAGCCTTATCGCAGCTACCGGATGTCAATGTTTAAACAAGGAGGTTATCGTCCCCCCCGTTCGCCCCCATACGCCGACCTCGCCAGATGGAGTTAGGCTTATGGGCAGATAAGGCATTGTTCTCCGGCCCGGCTGTGCATTCCCTCGAAGCTCCCACTCTATTGTCCCCCCACGCCAAGAAGATGTCCTGGCTATTTATTTGGAAACTTTACCACTAAGATCAGATTAGAGATCCAGATTTTCGTCGCGAAACATCACCACAACACTCTCTCCCTTTGTGCGCCAAGTGACCTCGACCTCGAGATTCACCATCACTTGTCCAGAAGGAGGAAAATATTCCTTTAGTGCCAAAGGTTCGAGCCTTTTGTGACGCCAAGTCCCCAAGGCTTCCCCCCCTGTTGTTCAAAGGAGAACAGCATTAGAACAGCCATTGTTCGTTTTGAGCCCTTCGCCAAGAAACGGTTCTCATCCCCCCCCTGTTGTTCAAAGGAGAACAGCATTAGAACAGCCATTGTTCGTTTTGAGCCCTTCGCCAAGAAACGGTTCTCACCCCCCCCCCCCTGTTGTTCAGAGGAGAACAACATTAGAACAGCCATTGTTCTTGAGCCCGTAGACAAGTGACGGTTCTCATCCCCCCTTTGTTCAGAAGAGAACAACCTAGAACCGCCATTGTTCTTCAAGCCGTTCGTCAAGAAACGGTTCTTCTTCCCAAGACGCCACGTCAGGATCCTTTTATCCCCCCCCTTCGGCTGGAACTCGCCAGCGGACCGAAACTCCTTCGCGCCACCTTCCACTGCACCACTAGTGCAAAAGTTACGTAAGCCAAACGTCACCTTTGAGTACTTAACCCTTTTGTCAATTCTATCCTGTGCTTTAAATGGTTTATCGAACCATCCCATCTCTTTAACTCGATATTTGTTTTACCTTTTTTAAATCCTTTAAATCCTCGGATTAGCCGAGCCCCCACGACCCTTTTCATTCTCTGTTTATGTCAATATTTTCCGTCTTGTGTTTATTGATAGTTATTATTAATAAAACTCTATTTTATTAATGATAGCAATATTATTATCCTTGAGCTCAGTTCCACTTCTTAAGCATATCGAAGATACATAATATCGGCCGCCAGACAGTAACGCACTCTAAAGATAATTAAGGAAGTTCCCTCAACGAATCGTGATATATGGTATCGTCGGGAGTCATTCTACGACAACAGGTATTTATTTTTATTTATTTATTTATTTATTCCATACTAATCCAATGTACAGTAAAAACATATTACATTTTAGATCTTAATGCCAAGTTACTATAAGTACTTATACATACAGGATTATTTATGGGCCCAAAATAAGTCAGTGACTTTTAGGGCAGAAACTTAAGACTAAGCATAAAATTATAAAGACTAGAAATCCCTTCATGTTTATACAAATATAAACAACTTAATATTCATTTGAGAACCTAACCATTGTAATGATTGCAAATAACGAATAATTATATAATTGAAATTTAGAGATAAATTAAAAACTATTTTATTTACAGCGATTCTTTCAAGAGGTATGTAGTTAACATAGTCAACAGTCTTATATAAATAATAACATATTTATAATGTATAAATCAAAGTAGTAGTACACAGTATAACATTGTACGGCAACAAATAAATACACAATAACAAAAGCTGAATAGAAATTTAGTAAGCCGAAATTATATTGTTTTTAAGAGCTTTTTTGAATTGAGCTAAATTGGTTTGGGATTTGATATTGTCGTCCAAGCCATTCCATATTTTGATAGATTTGTACAGAAAGCTACATTGAGATTTTGATTTTGAACACAAGGGTGAAATAAATTTTGTTCTATTGCGGGTTTGGTGATTATGGATATTATCAGCTGTTTGTAACATATTAAATATATAGCTATTATAGGAACACTTTATTGTTTTGTAAAGGAATAAGGATGTTTGAAAAACAAAGAGATCATTTAATTTTAGAATTCTGGATTCCTTAAAATAACGATTAGTGTGCTCATTGTAGTGAAGTTGATGGATGGCTCGAATTGCTTTTTTCTGTAATATGACTAATTTATTGAGATAATTTTGATATTTTCCATAACAACTCTCTATGCCGTATGTCAAGTAAGGTTGCACCATTGTCATATATAAAGAGTGAAGAATAGATTTAGGAAGAAACTTATTTAATTTATATAATATTCCAATCGATTTTGATAGTTTTGTTGAGATATGCGTAATATGTTGTTTAAAACTCAGATTTTTGTCAATAAACATGCCTAGGAATTTGATATGAGTAGTTTCATAAATTATTCCGTCGCCCATTTTAATATGGGGCAATTCAATAGATTTTTTGTAAGAGAAAAGAATATATTTGGTTTTATCTACATTTATTGATAGTTTATTAACATTTAGCCACCTGAAGACATTTTCGAGTTCTTTATTTATTGTAGATGCAATGTTGCTCGGTTTGTCATATGGCAAGGGAGTTGATAAGGCACTATCATCCGCAAATAATATAAATTTAAACAGAGAAGATGATTTAACAATATCATTAATATAGATTAAAAATAACAGTGGCCCTAGCACGGAGCCTTGTGGGACCCCAGTTGTAATATTAAGGTGGGATGAGTCATGACCATTGACGGAGACAAATTGCTTTCTTTCAGTTAAATATGATTTGAACCAATTTTGACAGTTGCCTCTAATTCCGTACATAGCTAATTTTGACAGTAGAATATTATGGTTGACACAATCGAAAGCTTTTTTAAAATCGAGAAAAATTGAGAATACAATGTGGCCCTTTTCAATGTTATCATATAAATATTGAAGGTGGTTAAATATCGCGTGAATCGTTGATTTCTGACGTCTAAAACCATATTGGTGTTTATACAACAGTGAATTAGATTCCAGAAATTTATAAAGTTTATTGAATGCTATCTTTTCAAATATTTTACTGAACATTGTAAGACATGAAATAGGGCGGTAATTGCTGACGTTTGTGAGGTCTCCGGCCTTTGGTAACGGTGTTACTCGAGCAACTTTTAATACACATGGGAATATACCCTGCGTAAATGATTTATTGATTATTGATGCTAAAATTGGAGCAACTATATCGGAGATGTATTTTAAAATTTTAGTGGAGATTGAATTAATACCCGATTTTTTATTTTTTAGTGAACTAATGATTTTTTTTATATCGGCTACGCTTACAGGAGAAAAGAACAAGGAATTTGGTACATTAATCTCATTAAAATACGAAAGAAAAGATTTATCGACTATTTTGCAGGAGTCTGAGATTTTTTTACCTACGTTGACAAAAAATTTATTGAATTCATTCGCTTTTTTCTTATTGTCATCAACTGGTTTACCGTCAATGATAATTTGTTTAATTTGGTTTGTTCCTTTAGTAATTTCAGGTTTTATCACAGAATTGATTAATTTCCAAGTTTGTTTTATATTGTTTTTCGTTTGATTAAATCGTTCATGGTAATAATTTTTCTTGGCTATTTTAATTTGGTTAGTAACTTGATTCCGAAAATTTTTATATGTATGTTCTGGAATTTGACTAAGTTTATAAAGAGAAAAGTATTTTTGACGTTTTTTGATGTTATTTATAATTGCGTTTGTTATCCAAGGTTTTGTTTTGTGTTTATATGACATGGTTTTAGATTTTAGAGGACAATTAAGTTTAGAAGCATCGTGTAGCCTTGAAATTAACTCTTCGGTAGCAGAATCGATGTCATTTATATAGGAAATTTCATATAGATTCTGATTTAGAACATAGTTATAGAAGTTTGATAAGGTATTTTCGTTAATTATGCGGTAGGTTATTGTACGGTTTTGATGAATATTGTTCGAGTTGAAAAAAGACTTTTGGATCATGAATATAGGAAGATGGTCCGATATGTCACAAAGGAGAATACCGGAAGAGTAATTTTCGGGGTGAACTCTGAAAATATTGTCAATTAGTGTTGCTGAGTTTTGGGTTATTCTTGTCGGTTTTGTTATAATTGGAAGTAAGGAATGAGAATAAAAAGTATTGAGGAAGGACTGAGTTGATGCGTGGTTTTCAAAGTTTAATAGATCGAAGTTAAAATCTCCTGTAATTATTATGTCGTCATAGTTTGTAACATTGAAGTAATTGATTAATTCAGTAATCTTATCTATAAACATCTTTGGGTCACCAGAAGGGGGCCTATATACGGTTCCAATGATTATCGTTTTACCATTTGATTTTACTTCAATAAATAAAGTTTCTATATAGTTATAGGAAATACTAATTTCATCAACTTTTTTAGTATTGAGTCTGTCAGATATATACACGCTTATACCTCCCCCTATCTTGTTTACGTCGCGTAGTGAATGAAAAGAGCTATAGTTTGGGACACTGATAAGGTGTTTATTATTATTTGTTAGCCAGCTCTCGGTGAATGCCAAAACGGAAAATTTATAATTAAGTGTTGACAAAAATATTGAAAATTCCTCAAAGTTTGCGTGCAAAGATCGAATGTTAAGATTTAAAATGGACAGGTCTGTTTTTTCAAATGAAAATGTAGTGTTAAATTTATCACAATCGTAGTATTGGTTTCTTACGTTATTTTCTTTAAAATTTGGATATAATTCATCAAAATGGTTTATGTCTGGATCGATATTATTGAAGTGATCGAGTTGTTCAAACATAAAGGAATTTAAAAATTAAAGGTTACAAATTGAAATTACGTATAAAATATCTATGAACAGTTAAAATACTGTTTTTATGATAACTTTAATAAGAGAAAAAGGAATAAAGTATGTAATACAATTGAAATAAAAGTAAGTGAATGCTAGGTCAAAATATGGCTTGTTTGTTTTTGTTTTTTTTCATCTAAAACAGTAATATCGCCGTATGTATTATTACTGATCGTTCCAGAGATTCTCACCATTAAAGTCTGCAAGCGTCGAATTGAGGTGTTCCGACAGAAATTTTTGGAGGGCAGCTCGGGTATTGATAACTATACGTAGATCACGGCGACCAGAGGGTGATGGCAGGAAGACGTTGATGAATCCATCTCTGGTAGTACAGCCTGCGATCTTTGTGGAGAATTTCTTTTTAGCTTGGCGGAGGACGAAAAAGATTTTGTTGCGATTTGGAGTCAGTTGTTCGTTTACAAAGAATGAAGGTTTGAATTCTTTGCATGCTGAGAAGATATCACGCTTCAGATCACTTCTGCGCAACTTCACAATTATGTTTCTTTTGTCGGGACCTTGTACTTTTGGTTTGGGACCTAGACGATGAGCAACAGAGATGTCAGCTTCTTGCATTTGTATGTGGCAGTTATCTTTAATAAGTTTGCGGATGATATTGCTGCAGTTTTCATTATTGGTAGCTTCAGGTATATTGCCGGAGAATATAATCGTATCTCGTCTTTCATAAGCGTCGGAAGAATCAACCTTTTCTTCTAATTTTTCGATTTTTGATCTCATTTCTTCGTTAGATTTTTCGAGAGAGATGATTTTTTGTTCTTGTTTGGCAAAAGATGATTCAAAAAACTTAAAGAGAACGTTCATAATGTCTTTGGCATCAACTGATAGCGTAGATGAGGAAATATGGGTCTGCAGTTCATTAAAATTAACTGGTTCGTTTAATTCGGTTGTTCCTCTTGTAATTGGAGTATTTTTTTCTTTGTCTGCCTTCCTGAGAGTAGGAGGAGCCATTCTTTCTAAGGATGAATGGAGAAATCTGACAACAGTGTTTATGCACTATGGGAGTTTGTTTAATTACTGGGAGAAACAGTAATGCTTAATTGTTAAAATTTTTACTTTGAAGGTTGTTAGGTTTTGATTGATGAGTGATTGTTTTAATTTATTAATTCAAAGAGTGAAGAGATTAGTTAAACAAGATGGACGTGGCAGGGCTGCACTTCTAATCACTCAGTTGAGTTTAGGCCTAATGGCTTTCAAACAGACTCAGTGAGAACATGGGAATTTTCGACGTAATGCGGTAATATCACTTTATATGTCCAAATAAATTAACTTACATACGTAGATTTATAATTTTTAGTATTCAATGCAGTTTAAAAACACTAGTATTCACTTTTATTCGATAGATAAGCAATATCACTGTTTGTTGATGAAAACAAAGATTGATAAAGGAGACCGGGCAGCACACCTTCACTCTACATATTTATTTTAAGTAAACCACTATTATCTATGACTGTGCCCAATTCCAGGCTTGTACATCTAAACCTACAATTCTGCCTGAGTGAGCAAATTATTTGGTGGCTAAGAGAAAAAAAAAACTTTCGCCATAATTATTAAAATGCCTGGTTTAATAAAACACTGTAATGGTAACTTACTAACTAGTTCCAGTTTAATCTTGTTTATACGTCACAATTTTTTCCGCCACATTGGCACAAAAGCGGCACATTTCAAACTAGCTTGTTTGCACTTGCATCGTCCCTTGCAACCCTTTCTGCATTTACAATAAATCAACTCCATTGATGAACTACTTGCTTTAGTAAGCATGGACCACAGAGGTTTCTACTTGTGGGGATCGATACATCTCCAATTCCCAGATGACGGCAGATCCATAACAACATTGAACATGTTTCCCCAGCAGTAGCCATCCAAGTACAAAGCCCTCTCGATGTGTTGTACCAAGGCTCCTCTTTGTGAAAGGGGTGGCAAATTCAACGAGGGTAAGCACAAGCTGTGCCCTTCACTGGACGGGGGTTGAATTGGGTCAATCATTTCGAAGAAATTCTGTGAATGATTGTTCGCTTATTTTTTACGTCTCATTATATACTATTGGTTAATTTATTATATTTTTTTGATTATACGAATTTATCATATTAAATCATCATAAAATATATCAAAATGAAAGCATTTATGTACGATAGAAGTTTCACTTACGTACTCATCATATTTTCGAAAATATTTAATAAAGGAAAATTGTTCTCGTATTTTGCACCTTAAAAAATATATATATATATATATATATATATATATATATATATATATATATATATATATATATATATATATATATCAGGACCTTATAGAGAAAAACGGATTAAAAATAGTGCTCAGCGTAACCAAAGTAAGTATATTTAACTGTCAAATCTAAGTCAATAAAAAAAGTTGAAATTTGTTCCCCAGTGTATAAATGGACTCGACTGGCATCTTGAGTTGTTTACCTATACATAGGCAGCCAACTATTGACTTTTACTTTAAATATTTAATAAATACAAGTCAATGAAGATTAAACAACGCCTAAAGCCGTCCCAAATCGGAACATTACCAATACAGATCCAGCCACGAAATTATATTTTAACCTTTATTGCAAAAATAAGAGATCCAGCGACTTAATCATGAAAGAAAAGCTGTCTTCCTTCAACTGGTCAACTGCAGGAGATCAACGTCGGTAACCCAAGAACACCACAATTCCACTTAAATCTGCTTGACATCCACACCCTTGTCGAGGGGCTTGTGCGCTCATCTAGGGGATAGAGCCATCAAAAGACACATTCAAATGCAGGGCGCAACTTTAACATGCTAAATTCTTTGTCCAAATTCTGTCATCCTACGCATTACTGATATTTGACCACTTAGAATTGCTGAAGCCGTCATTATCTGGCAGACAAAAATCGCATTAATGTAAAGCTTCAAACAGAGACCATTCTACAAACCAATCGGTGCCTCAGCATAATCCTAAGGGAGCTTAGCAAGCGAAATGTTACACCCGTGTAAGCGGTGGGCGTGGAATTAAGGGAGTAAAAAGGCTCCGTGAGATAGGCGTTAGGTAGATAGGTTGAGCCACTGTAAAGCCAAGCGGAATAAGCCAATACGGTACATAAGTTAAATTTTATTTGATCTAAATATTTTCAACCTTTACTCTTATAAATTGAATTCACTTTATAAATATTAGGTTAAGTTTTTGTTTAGGGGTAGGTTTAAAGTTAGGATTCTAGGGTCTAAGCTGCACAAATGAAGACGCCACCGAAGACACCGCAACGGACTCCACTAATCGGGTCCCTCTGTGGGTCATTTGTAGGCCTTTTAGTAGGCCTTCCCGAGTACGGTACCACCTATATCGTAATATGCATCGAAGAGAAAGCTATTGATGCTCGGCTCTCAGAGTATGCATCCATAGTTTTAATAGGCATGAGAATCGATCCCAGGTTTCACATCACATCAACTCCCAACGTTTAATTTTTCTGAATTAACTGGCCCCATGGATCGAGGAACACTCTGCTAAGGAGAGGAACAAGGTGTGCTGTCCAAAAATTCACGTGCCCTCACTTTTCAGGATTATTTCCTTATGATGATGAAAACTTTCCATTATTCTCGGAGTAACCTTGGGAGGACCTGGGCATGTTATTGCCAAAAAAAACCTACTTCTCAGACTAACCATGGGTGACTTTGGCAATTATGTTATTTGAAAGGGAATGTAGAACAATATAATGGTTTCAAATTTCGTTAGAATCAGCCAAATAGTTATGATGTTGATGTTATTGTCCACAAAATCTAATCCCCGGGCTAACCTTAGGAGGACCTTAGCAATTATATCATTCAAAAGAGAATGTAAAACAAAATAATGAGTTCTAATTTCCTTAGAATCGGCCAAATAGTTATGATGTTATTGCCAAACAAAATAATTCCATGGCTAACCTTAGGAGGACTTCGGCAATCACATCATTCAAAAGAGAATGTAAAACACATAATGATTTTAAATTTAGTTAGAATCTGTCGAATAGTTATGATGTTATTAATAAAGACAATATCACTCATGGGCTAACATGAGAGGACTTTGCCAATTGTATCATTTGAAAGAGAATTTAAAACAACCTAGGGCTTTCGATTCCATTAGATTTGGCTGAATTGTGACAATGTATTTAAAAAAAAGAAGCGAAACGTGGACTGACCGACCGACTGACATAGTGAGATGTAGAGTCGCCACGACTAAAAATTCACAACTTTCTAAAAGCTTATTAAAGAGCAGAACTAAATTATATTAAAACTAGGCATGGCATCTCTACTAATATTAAAATTTCAAATCTAGAAAAAGCAGCCATGGGTAAATTTTGATAAATTTTCTTAACTTCGCTAATTATAATAATTTCAAAAAAGAATTCTAAACTAAATTTACCCCTTTTCAAAATATCACGTAGCTAAAATATAGTTATAGAAGAAGATACATAAAAATACATTTTCTGAATTTCACCATTTGTAATTCTTTGGGTTTTAAAAAAATCACAAAACTTCGATACCTATATTTATTTCTGAACTTCACCATTTTGTTTTTTGATATTAGAAAAGAATTATTAGAAATAACTTTGATAAAAACATAAGTCATAACCAAACTAAGATGATATTATTATTCAAATACTTAAAAAAAATCCCCTTCTTAAATTATAGTTAGTGATGATGATGATGATATATATTTTTTTAATTAAACTGGCGGGCCTTAACTTTTTTCACAAATCATTTATGGAATTGGAGAGTCCAAAAAATGGTCACACCCTAATTGCATAATCTAGAATAGTAGAGCATAGTATATTATAGCATAGTATAACAGGACATATTATACTATAGTATAGCACAGCATAGCAAAACATAGTATAGTAAAATATAATATAGTATAGTATATGAAGTATAGTATCTCAAAGAAAATATAGCCTAGTATAGCATAACCTAGTATAGCCTAGTATTGTCTAGAATCATATAACATTTAATAACATAGCTTAGTATAGTCTCTAATAGTAGCCTGGCAAAACTTAGCTTACCGTAGGATAGCTTACCAGAGTAGGCTAACATAAAAACTAGCATAGTATACACTAGCCTAGATTGCCTAACATTAGTATAGTATATACAGGTTGACCCCCCAAAACGTAGCACCACTTTCGATAGGCCTCATTTCTTAATTTTCTGAAAGGATTGAATGAAATTTGGGGGATAAGTATTTTATTGTTTTTAAAAACATCATATCAAAACACGAGACACTTTTGACTTTTCTTCTTTATTCTATAGCACGTGTTCGAGAGTACCTCCATTTAGCTTTGTGAATTTCTTGAGGCACAGCACAAAGTTGTCCATGCCGTCCTTAAAAACTGACCGACTAATGGCTCTGATCTCCTCGCCGAGGGCTTCCTTGATTTCCGTTGTGGTTCTGGGTCTCCCTACGTACATTCTGTCTTCAAAGTAGCCCCAAAGAAAGAAATTTGGGGTAATAATGTCTGGGCTGTGAAGGGAGCACTCAAAATCAGTCTTGAGACTGATGACACGGCGATCAAAGTTTTCTTTCAGCCTATCTCGAGACAGGTTTTTGGTGTGAGAGCTTGCTCCCTCTTGCTGGAACCAGAAATTCCCCATAAGCGACGGGAACAAGGTCTACAGCTCCTTCTCGAAGGTTTTCGGGACCTCAACATACTGCTCCTTAGTGACTGTCACTGTCGCGCCAGATTCCTCTAGGAAGAATAATGGTCCGATGATGCCTCTGGCAAAGATTGCAGTCTATAAGGTGCAATTTGGACAGTGTAGGGGATTGGTGGCGACCTTATTTGGTCTGGAGGTACCCCAGAAGACATTTGTCTTCGAGTTTACCTTTCCTTCAAGCTTCATCTGAGGTCCAAAGAAGGTTAAGGAAAGTTGCGGTCTCCTGAATCTTCTACAGTATCTTGACTGTCATAGCTTTTCTCTGCTCATTGCCTGAGGCTGGGTAGGCCCTTATATCCATTACTAGCACTCTCCTGAAAGTCTCACGGGATATAGCGAGGGACTGACTTCGCTTGCGCACAGAGCGTTTTGGACTCTGCTTAACTGACTCTCTCACGCTCTCGACCAGCTCAGCCGTACACTTCCTGGGGCGTTCTGAATGGCTTAGACGTTTTTCACTGGCTGCATTGAAGTTCTCCACTGTCCCATAGTTCTCGAAGTGGTACACCCAGTCCTGAATTGTGTTCTTTGAGGGGCGCTTTTTCACATTTGACCTGATGCACGAAAGTGTCCTGCACTTTCTTGAAAGAGCCTTCCTTGTAGTAATGTTTGAGGCAGTACATTCTTTGCTGGAGCTCCCATTGAGAGGCGTTGCTTCTGTCATGTCCTGCAAAGTAATGGTGTTTAGTGAATGAATGAGGGATATATCACAAAAAGTGTGTGCAGCCCCGTTTTTTTTAAATAACTCAGCTTAGTATAGTATACCTGAGCCTATCACAGCCTAGCCGAGTCTAGCTTATCAAAGTATAACCTAGCCTGCCTAGCAGAGTATAACCTAGCCAAGCTTAGCGCAGACTACAATTGTGTTTTTACAAAATTAGTCTAGCCTAGCTTAGCTTACCCTAGTTTAGTATAGTTTATCTTAGCCTAGTTCACTGGAGCATAGCCTAGTATATCTATCATATCCTATCCTAGCTAGCATATTCTAGCGTGGAGTAGCATAGCCTAGTATAGTTTATCTTATCCTACATTACCCTACACAACCCTAGCCTAGTTAGTATAGTATCGTATATCATAGTATTGCCTAGTCTAGACTATTAGATCTTAGCCTAGGTTTGCATATCATGCATAATACCGCGTAGCCTATCCTAGTAAAGCCTCGTTTATCCTAGCTTGGTATAGCTAAAACTAGCCTAGTGTAGCATAGCTTAGTTTATCATAGCCTAACCTAGCATACGATAGCGTAGCATAGCCTAGTATAGCCTTTCCTGTCCTACCTAGCCTAGTATAGCTTATTCCAGCCTAGCATAGCATAACCTAGACTAGCATTAACTATCCTAGACATGTATAGTCTATAATATACTATTTTACCCTAGTCAAGCATACTTTATTAGTGTCAAACCTAACATACTATATGATATCCTAGCATAGCATATTATAGCCTAAATTAGCATAGTGAATCTTACGCTTGTACATTATGTCTTAGCATAGCCTATCATATATAGCATAGCCTATAACAGCTTAGCATAGTATAGCCTATTCTAAGCTTGCCTAGCCTGGTATAGCATATTATAGCCTAGTCTAATCTAGTATAGTATCGGCCGAAAAATTATAATGTTATTGCCCTAACAAAATAATTCCTGGGATAACCTTGATAGGACTTTGGCAATTATATCATTTAAAGAGAATGTTAAACAACAGCATGTTTTTGAATTTCATTAGAGACTGCATCAATGTGCCAACGTCACGGAAGTTATGAAATTTAAGAACAAAGTAACCAACTGCGAATATACCCACCTGATGAAGGTGATCTTTAAATAAACAATATCACGAGGAAATGTAGAGAAAATGACTTCTGGAAATTCTAGAGGGTTACTGCCAGAAAGAGAGAGTAAAACCGTCACGTGGAACGAGAAGTGCCACGAGGTCGAGGAACGCCGAGCCAGACGATGAGAGAATTGAGCAACTTCTGATGATAAAATAGAAGCCGTATTCATCCCCCGTCCAATGAGGGCCAGAGCTACGTTCTTACCCTCGTTAATTTTGCCACCCAGTTCTGCGAGGCAATGCCTCTGAAAAAGATAAACAGCATCTTCTGCACTGAGGCACTCATCTCTATCTCTTCTCGAGTCGGATTGCCCAAGAAGGTATTATCTAATCGTGCCCGACAATTCACCTCCTAGCTAATGGAGTATGTTGGCAAACTTTTGAAGGTGAAACCCTTATTTACCACCCCAATTCACCCTGCCAGAAATGGGATTTGCAAGAGGCTCAAAGGTACTTTTAAATCATTTATGAGGAAGTTGTGCGCAGAGCAGCCCCGAGAATGGCACCTCTACTTGCCAGTGGCTCTGTTCGCCTACGGGGAGATCCCACACCACACCCTAGGATTTGTTCGGTTTGAATTGCTATATATTCTGAAGACTCGAGGCCCTATTAGTATTTTGAAGGAACTCTTTTCGAACAGGAATTGGAACATGAAATCCAATCTACCTATGCCTATCTTCTGGGTCTACGGCAAAGGTTAGAAAAGTGTGCAGAAATCTCGTATCAGAACGCTGATACCAACTTGAAAAAATATAAGACGTATTTCGACTGTAAGTCCAAGGAACTGAAATTCAAGCCCGGTGAAGAGGTGGTATTATTACTCCCTACGGATAATAATAAATTCTTAAGGAAATAGAAGGGCCCATTCTAATTGATTGAAGAGCGTACCTCCATTAAGTATTTAATCCAAACATCGTCAGGGAGAAAGCTATTACATGTCAACATGCTGAAGAGGTACCTTAAACTTGGTGCAAGTTGCCTGTGTGGGACAGGATAAGGAGTATCCTTTACCCACCTTGCTCGTCACCACCGATTCCCTTTCATCCGAATTGAAGATTAGCGACCAGCTTTCGACCATTCAGAGAAGTCAGCTGCAGTCGCTACTGAGTCATTTTGGGGACGTGATCTCCGAAATTTCTGGCTGTGCTGCAATGTTCGAGCAAAACCTAACGATCAGCCACAGTAAGTGCCACTTCGCCTTGGCACTATAAATTATATCTGTTTCTATATCCAGAACCGCTAAGTATTCATCCTTATCATAACGGCCAACCCCACTCGCTCCTGCAGTTATTCAATTCCAAGAACCCGTCCGGTATTTCCATTCCTCCACCACTTAGCTTCCCCCTCGTCTGGCTTGAGCAGAGACCGAAGGTTACGCCTCTAACCTTGACCTTCAGCCGGAACATCAGTAAGGACTTTATAAATCCAACGAAATGAATCACTAATCACTAGGGATTGCCCAAAGAAAACCTAAAATTATGTTCCGAATGTGTTAACTCAACCAGTCATGGGGAGACTGCAAAAGCTCACTAAAAATATGTATTAATTTCAGGGGCCGCACAAGACTTTTGTAATGGCATGCCCATTGAAAATGGAAGCGTTGCAGACGAACAAAACGAGAAAACGATGCTAGAAGAGAAAAAAGCAAACACAGCTAGGTTAATACGAGTATTGCCAAAGTAACAGCAAAGCAGTGGCAACTGGTAAAAAAATGAGAATTGAAAAGGGAGATTCGTTGAATATACTAGCCCTTATTCTTCATATATATTTGCTGAAACTTGAAAAAAGGCAACTTAATCTAAGAAACTAAATATAATTGTGACGATTAGATCTCAACAAACATAGTTAACATACCATACTCTCCTGTTGAAACCCAAAAAGAAATCGCGAAAGAACAATCTAAAAGGAGCGTTAAACTCAGATTCAAACAATGCCCAAACAAATGGCAGAATCATCGAACACCAGCATCAGTGATCTAGTCACCAGGAGTAAGAGGAAACAATCGAGTGTGAATTCAGATTAAAGGATCCGCAAGCGAGAAATACGTGTGGAAGAATCATTTGATGTGAACTGTCCCAGCCTGAATATATATGCTTCAGAGAAAAAAAAACCTTTGCTCAACGCAATCCATTTGAACTCCACGTTGGCATTTGACTTAAAGAAAGCTCTGCTTAGTGGCAGGATAAAAATAAACAAAGATCATCTGCTTTATATTACCTGGTGTAAGGTTTAGTCAGAGGTGCAAGGCAGGAATAATTCTTCCTCTGTTAGGGGAAAGTAAAATTACAAGGAAAGGTCAAAAGGTAGGTCCCAGAAAAATAGCAGCTTATAGATATGGCAAACTTCCCTGGAAGCTCCAATTTTCTCGCCTAACGTAGCTGGATTGCAGAAGATTCCGAGATTATACTACTCAACAAAAAATAATTTAGACATCTCGGGCTTTAATATAAAATTGTACAAGTACGAAGTTATTGCAAAAGATTTCCTGTTTATATTCGGTTCTACGACTTTGCCATTCGAGTAAACATTCGTTATTTCATGAGATATCCATCCTGGACCAGTCACACATGTTGGTCAGTATTTAGACGGAAATGGGTGGCCTAACATCATAACTGGGTACCAGCCCCGCGGGAGAGTTACATATCATTTAACAAGTTTCTATGAGGGTCTTCGGGTGAAATGATCCAACCAATTTTATGGGGGACACGAACGCCACAACTTGTCTCTCGGGATACACCGGAAGACCAAACAAATCAGGCCATAACTCAAAAGCCTTAGTCAACAGACAAATTTATGACGGGATAGGCCCGGCATTTTCTACCTAATTTGGCCCAAATTCAGCCACTAAGCCTCTTGCGATATTGGCTAGTCCGGACTAACATTTTAATTTCCCGACTTGATCAACTAAGGGATCGAGTTTCATTGATTCATCCTAGGTAAGCTGCCCAAAGCCACTATGAAAGAAATAGAGAAGGAAGTGGTGAAAGTCTTAGTGTGTATACCTTGCTGGATAAGAAAAAAATTACTAGATAGAATATCGCACCCTTATCCATCACCGAAGAACACCGGAGATAATATCTGAAGAACAATGCTCTATTAGAATCAGGGAATAAAGTGAGGAACGTGACAAAACTTCTGTCAGAAAGAAAGACACGTACGTTAGCTCGAAGAGAGCTTAAAGCTTACATTAACGGAGAAAAAAGCCTAAGGTGGAACGAGCTGATAGACAGGGTAGAAAGAGAATTTAAGCCCACCAAATTCTATATGTAAATAAACATTCTCAACGGAATATCTAAGTCTTACAACATGATACATCTATACGTCAGGGATAATTGGATAAAAAAATCAGTGCGAAAAAGAAGGAAGGTTCTGAGAGTTTTAGGGAACAATTTTCCGGAAGTCCGGAAGAACGTGGGAGAACCTTCTAAGAGCTTTACACACTGGCTAGGGATACATACCTCTTTGACGTCTTCTACAAATCCACAAGTGCAGGCTGCTTCTCTGATTTTTTAAGGTCAGCAAGATGGTGTTTATCCCCATACCGGGCAAACTGCCAACATCACCCTTGACGTCTAGGCCGATTTACTTAATCGATGAGATTGGTAAGCTAATGAAAGAGCGCTGAATACTAGATTGATATTTAACCCAAGAGAAACAAATTACTCCCCGGACAACAGAAAGGATTTAAGAGAAGACGTGGTGCTGGCATCGCCATAGTCTTTCTTATTTGTCGAAAATTTAACATCGACTACTATGTATGTTGAAGCCATGATAGAGGATATATAAAAGCCTATGAAAAGGTGTGGTGGACTGTCTCCATTTTAACGTACATTATTTATGATTACGTCACTAATAGAGACACTTAAATTTCAGTAGACGAAAATAGTGGAACCATGTTCAAATTGGTAGAGAGGATAGCCCAGGAAGGCTGTCTTAGCCCAAATATATATACCATGTATACGATGAACAGGCTTCACCCAGTGAATGAAATCTCGAACTATATCCAGTTCGCGGACGATGTTACGCTCATCAAAAGCTCGGACTTACAAACATGCATCTACTTATGTCCCGAACGACTGCCGTCGAGATTCGGAATATCAATAATTTATAAAGGACATTGAAAACCAGCATGAATAAGAAGAATTTCAGAGCCCTGCCAATTGGCGGCAGAAAAATGCAGATAGTATAGTAAATGATTATGACTACAAGTACGAAAGCAAAGGCAGCTAGCTAGTGCTAACTTTGGCGTCAAAAAGGCTTTGGAATACACATCGAACTAACTGTACTTAATACAAAAAACACAGATCTATACAAAGATCTATAACGCATATCAATAAATGCAGTTAGTAAGAGGACAAAAGGAAAATTACAGACAATTCACAAAAAAAGAGGTTCTCTTTATTACCAATAACATGATATCGAACAAAATAAGGCATTTATTACTGCACCGAAGGATCCATCTAATGCCAGTCAACCATTAGCTCTATAAGCAGACCCGAGTAATTTGGAGGAGACCGGACACAATCTTATCCGAAGAAGAGAAAGATGACTCCGATATAACAGAGAAAAACAGAATTGTTTGAGAGAAGGACATACTTATAGTTATAGTATTAATAATAATTGTAGTATTAATGTAGTAATAATAATTTTCGTAAAATAGAAACTGATAAAACGACCAATGTAATTGTAAACAAATATTAGAATCTATAAATTATTTGTAATGGTGAAATGACCCATATGTAAGATTGGCCTATTATAAAAGTCTCTAAAATCAAACAACATGATATAACCTAACCTTATTTAGTAATTTTATACTTATATAAGTACTCAATATCCAGATTCAGTAAGAAGATGTCCAGCGACTCGGCAACCATAAATCAACCCATCCTATTTCTCTTTCTTATTTATTATTTGGTTTATCTATGCGCTCAACTACGACTTTCAACATTTATTCTAACTTTGGCAAGACCTAAAGACGCTCAATCATAACACATTTGAATATATTCTAACTGCTAAATATGGAAATGAGATTGCTACTTCCAACGAAATTCCCGCCGAACAAACAAAAACGCCTGGACCAATCGGAAAAACATCCACCCTAGGCAACATCTGCAGGAAAATCTTATCTAGCCATTCAACTAGCGTCGGAAAATGGATTAAACTAAGAGATAAAGGCTACGAAAATCTTCACTTATAACGTCGTGGACGATAATCAAAGAGGGAAGGAGTTCAAACGGAGGGTTTTAGGGATCAGAAATGACCCTAGATTTCAAAGAATTAGATGACGTAGATGGATCCTATTTGACCGTTAGATTTAAAGCAGAGGTAAGGCCAGTAATACGAGCCACAGGTTACCAAGCGCCAAGACCGAATTTTATTTCTATGCACGATTTAATGACAATTACAATTTGAGGACTACCATCGATATTCATAGGAGACATGACTGTAAGGGGTAAAGCAAATTGTTACAAAAGTAGTAATCGAAGTGGAGGGAAAATTAAAATATTAGACAAAAGGAAAATACGCAAATGAATCCCTCCACATTTTCCTACATGCATCACTAGTAATGCTGCTACAAAAGCACACATCTCCTTAAGCAGCAATTACATTTAATAAAACATCCACATGCAGCTCATCAGCATTGCATTAGTGATCATGTAGTAAACATATCACGGTTACGGCAACGGAAAGGAAACGCTATAATAGAGCCACCTGGACGAATCCAATGAGAATCTTAGAGGCATCTTACTAAGCGTTTTTAAAGAAAAAACCTGGAAATAACAGAGGAAGTAATTGAGCGTATGAAGTCTGCTTTAATTAAGGCACAAAACAATAAATATACGGAGAAAAAGACACCGCACGCTGCCACATCTAAAATGGATAACTATATCTCAATATTTGGTACATCTAGAGAGATAAAAACGGCGCTAAGAAAGAAATAAAAGAATGAGAGATTAACGTAAAGACCTCAAAATAGAATTGGAAGCTTATAATAGAATTGAAGAAGACCCTTTAGTTAAAAAAATCTTTAAGAAAAGAGCAAAGGGAAAAATGAGAGAAAATATAACTATCGAAGAAATTTCAGACACCACTGGAATACGTGTTTTCAATAACACCTGTAGAAATGTCAGACTTTCATTAAAAAATTGAAGAGATGGTTTACGTAAATGGTTCACAAAAAAAGTCCCTCTAGCTCCTGTCGTCGAACAAGCCCAAGTTTTCAGGCCGCTCAGAAATTACCAGATTCACAGTTACTAAGGCACCGAACAACATTATTGAAACGAGGAAAACGATAGTTAATAGGTCTCTTACCACCGAATACTTCGCAGACAACTTCAAACTAGCCAAAATGATCTTTCAAAAATAAAGAAAACCAGCAGATCTATCCGACTACAGACCTATATCACTCCGTATTTCGTCGCAAATGTCTTTGATAAAATCCTCAACAGAAAACTTGAAGTATATGTCACCGAATATAATCTGTATAACCAATCTCCTTGATAAAAGCAATATGAAGTCTTGTTCAGAGGCATAGGATAATCCTGAATAATAATCCTGAGAGAATTCTCTGCGCCTATATGATAGATAGAAGAACATACACGCTGGTACATATATTGGCAGCGGATTTGCCAATAACGAGAATAACTGACTGCCTTGATATCCAGGTCACTGATGATATGAGTCAAATAGTCGTCAGCCAACAAAGGAATCAGAGATTTCAAGCACGACCAATAACTATAGAAATTGAAAGTATAAACCAATTCTAAGCGGAATAGAAAATAAGAACCAATACAAGAAAGTTTTCATGTAGTCCATCTCTCGAGAAGAAAGGTAGCGGAAGGATATCGAAATAGAATGACACTTCTACCGAGCTCATCTGGAAAAATAAGTACTAGGACCCGAGATAAGCTAAAGAGTGTACATAAGACACGTAGCTGAAAAATAATAAGAACCATACCTGTATTAGTCTAAATATTTTGATTAAGTGGCTTAATCACCGAGAAAACCTTAACAAAACCAAGAAAAGAGGAACTCCAGGAAGTTGAAAACAAGACCTATCTAATCTACAACAGTAAAAGAAGGAATGGAAGAGCCAAGGCAGCCCTATATATGTACTTAGAGAGGCTAAATGTAACTGGTCATCATTGTGATTAGAAATAGAGCGAAAAAGATCTAGAGGAAATTTGATAACTTTCCTTCGACATATGCAAAAAACAACATCACCTGGGTGAACACTCCTTTCATCTCTAGATTCCCTAGTATAAGAATTCAAAAAGGGCATAGTTAAAACACAAATTTACACAGAACTAATAATAACAACGATTCAAGTAATGTAACCAGCTTCATAGTAGCGAAACTGAACGTGACATACCCTAAACAAACATGACAAAAATGACCCCAAAAGCTCCCTAAGAAAGTGAGCGAATAATACACCTGAAATCAGTAAAACCACCAAAGTGAACATAACCGAAGTGACATAAAGTAGAAACTAGATAGCGAAATAAGGTTACTATAGTCGTAAAAAGAAAAATTTAATGAAAAACAAAGCTACTATATTGGGGTGAGACAAAAAGTGCTCAACTATACTGAACTGAAAGAAAAAGTGCTCGACTAGAGTGAAGTGAAAATTTAAGTGTTCAAGTGGAAATCTTAAGAAACCTTCATAATAATACAGGGTTCGTGACCAAACATCCAATACATACACCACTTAGTAGGAACTAAACAAAACACACATAACGGTATGAATGCTATAAAACACAAGATTGAAAGAATTAATGATTATAAAGATTGGTCGGCTCAACCGATAACCTGACAGAAAGGGCGATTACATACCTGTATAGCAACAAGGAACGAATTCAATGGTAAAGTATGAATACAGTTCATGGTTCGGATTCTAATTTAAATTTAATTGAATTGAAGTTGAATTGAAAGGAGGCAGTTCTAGAGGGAATTTGTATTGGCACGTTTAAAGGAAAATTTGAATTGAAACCTTTCGACAGGCAACTCGAATATGAAGGGTGAGAGTTGGAAGGGTATGACCGTTTAACATGACTAAAACTTTAGGTCTGAATTGAGGTTAGTTTAAAAGATAAATCATTTCGAAATATTTTAAGAGTCCATAGTTTTTCTCGACTTCAAATGGTGGCTGAATAGTTACCTAAAATATCAGTAAGGGTAGGGTAGTGAGCTTTTATCGTTAAATTAAGTTCTCTTTTGAAAGTTTACATTGATGTTGTGAGATAAAAAATGATCACCGGCTTATATTGTCAAAGAAATATACCTCAACGTTTTTAAATCTGTCTAAAATTGAATCTTATTTAACAAGCTAGCTAATAATATTTGAAAATTAGAGTCTTGATAA
The DNA here is from genome assembly GCA_963969495.1 of Ceratothoa steindachneri. Classification (NCBI taxonomy): domain Eukaryota; kingdom Metazoa; phylum Arthropoda; class Malacostraca; order Isopoda; family Cymothoidae; genus Ceratothoa; species Ceratothoa steindachneri. The sequence goes on along the minus strand of OZ018321.1, from coordinate 24,294,144 downwards.
AAGTAGAGTCAAAATATTTGAGGAATATTGGTCTCCTTTATTCCTAGACTCATATTTTAACAGTTGAAAGACAACCTATTAAATTTCCTCGGCACTCTCATAATGTTTTATGATGTATATTCATACTTTCTCAGATAGCTCTTAAGATAGGCGATTTTGGCTGACTTTGAGATATTTGTTTGGAAACAAAGTTTTCAAATTGGGAGAGGAAAATGTGAAAGGTAACCGGCCGTATGCTAAGAAAAATGTGAAATGCACTTTTATCAGATTTATTGTAGCTTTACAATTATTTATAAATTTATTTTATGCAAAAGGCTAAAATGTAAAATATATCAAAAAAATAGTTTTTTTGCTCAAATGTGCATTTTACATTTGTTTTAGCATACGGCCGTAGGCTTATCCAACGTAACAGAAAATTATTTACATGGGAGCGATCAGAGAGAGGTTCAGTTAGGCTGTTCAGGCCAAGAATAGATGAACTCGATTTTAGATGTGTTTCTGTCCCGGGAGAAAGAGGAAGAGTTAGTAGAAGTGATTTTCACTTCCTCAAAAGAGTTAATTTGAGAGGTGACTTTGAACTCATACATTATTGTTTTATTTCTTTATTTCAACGATTGTTTTAATTTTCTATTTCAGATGACTAACACGAGCTCCAACAGGGTCTCAATAAGAGTGAATACACTACAACAATTACATGTGTTTGATATTATTATATTGTCTCTATCTTGTTCTTATTACATTTCAGTAGGGGGGGACAAGAATTGTGGACCACCGTGTACATACAGCTCTCATTGGAGTAAGGGCTCGTTAGCTACATCCATATCTAAAGATTTATATATGAATGTGACATTCATATAATGTTTGAAATATTGCTTTGAGCTGTCAAAGTCTTCTCAATATAAATTTAAATTGTGCCCTGAGTGCGTTTTATGTACACATATGTCTCAACATAAACATAACATCGATTGTATTTCAGGTATAATTATCTCTCCTACCAAAGATGCTATTAGAATCAAGGTTTTCGAATCTATTTTAATTAGCAAATTCCTTAATTTAATTTAGGTCCCAAAGGCTCGCTCACTCTTTCTCTAATCTTCTATCTCCTTTTTTCTTTCTCTATAACGCTCTCTTTGGCTCTCACTCTCTTTTTTTCTCTCTCTGCATATGAATAAATCACCAAGGTTAGTTATATTTCATCCTAGGCTTTGAAAAGAAGTAAAGCAAGCTTCATACAAAACATATTAATGCATCCTTAGGGAGTGAAATTGTATCTAGTGAATGGAAGCATGCAAATGTAACGCTCATCTTTTCTGCTGACTTAAGTTTGAGACCTGTTTTGGGAAAATTCGGGGTCACTGAGTTTAAAATGGCCTTAGTTTTCTTCTATCAAGTCATTTTTTTTTCTTTATGGACTGGTCCATATTGGTCCGACTCATAGTAGCAGGCTATCTAACGACCAGGTGAACGTAAGTGGAGGCGTTTGGTATTCTTCTTATTTTATTTAATCTATGCACATCTAGATATATAAAGCAATTGTGTATAATATAATTTTCTGTTTTTTCAGATTTGTTTCACGAAATAACATTTAGTAGTATGGCTTCATTACGAAGGAAATAGTTGAATACCCCTGACTAATTTTGCTATATATGTGGTTGTTTTACTGCAGCAACTCAAAGAATGAATATTAGTATCTTTGTGAAAAGAGCATATTTGGCTTACTTTAAAATTAAATTTGGTGGTCAGGATAAACCGTGGGCCCCCCACAATGTTTGTAAACCATGTGTCAAAAACCTACGCCACTGGACAAAGAGTATAAGGAAACACCTAGGATTTTGCATTACTATGGTGTGGCGGGAACTAAAAAACCATGTACACAATTGCTACTTTTGTCTCACAAAGACTTCTGGTTATAGCAAGAAAAGGCGACATAAAATAAGTTACCTACATCTTGATTCAGCAATTTTTCCAGTCCCTTATTCAGATGAAATTCCACTACTTGTATTTAAGGGACTTCCTTCAATGTCGATGTAAGTGATATACGTGAATCTAATATTGAGCAATGAACTTAACAGTGATTCAGAATTTGTACATACATCGACCCAAGAACGTGAAAACTTCAGATAATTAAAATTCAATGATTTAGTTAGAGAACTGGGCCTATCAAAAGAGTTAGCAGAAGTGTTAGCTTCTCGACTTAAAGAGAAGAATTTGTTGCAGGAAAAAACAAATGTAACTTTTTATCGGAACAGGGAGAGAGATTTCTTAGCATTCTTTAAAAATAAAGAAGATTTTGTTTACTGTTTTGACGTATCGGTACTGTTAAACGCAACGAGGGTTTTAGAGTATTGTCCAAGTGAATAGAGAATCCATAATGGAAACTTGTTTGGTGTGATTCCTATTGGTCATTCTGTGCATTTAAAATAGAAGCATGAACACATAAGGTGTGTATTAGATTTACTCAAATATGATGAAAAAAAATGGATCATATATGTGGATCTGAAAATGGTAAACTTTTTACTTGGCCAACAAGGAGGCTATACAAAATATCCGTATTTCTTGTGCTTATAGGACAGCCGAGCCAAGGACAAACATTGGGGAACAGAAACTTTGGTCAGTAAGACAATGGTTGACTGCTGGGGAGAAGAATATTATACACCAACCACTTTTTGAGCGAGAGAAAATTATCTCTCACCATTTCATATTAAACTAGGGCTGATGAAACAATTTTTGAAAGCTCTTAATGTGGAGGGTAACTGTTTCAGATTCATATGTACAATATTTCCTGACCTAATCTATGGTAAAATAAAACCTAGAGTTTTTGATTTGCCACAAATCAGAAAGTTAATGAAAAACCAAAATTCTCGAGTTTGATGACTGACATAGAAAAAGGAGCATGGGATTCATTTGTAGCTGTTGTGAAAGGATTTCTTGGAATCAAAAAGGCTGCTAACTAAAAGGATCTGGTAGAGACATTACTTGATAGCTTTTATCGTTTAGGCTGCAATGTGAGCATAAAGGTTCATTTCCTCAAGAGCCATCTTGGTGAATTTTCTGCTAATCTTGGCAACGTGAGTGATGAAGACGGTGAGCGTTTTCATAAAAATATCAAGATTATGGAGGACAATAAAGATAGCAGACTACGGTTGGAGTATTCAACGAGACTGTGTAGACATCAAACTCTCCAGACACTCTCGCAAGCGAAAGTTTCTTCCATGAATGTTTAGGTATGTGTACGATTGCTTGTGTTTTCTCCATTATATTAGGAAAAATAACCTGTTGATATTTTAAGTTAAGGTTTGAAGCTATAACAGACAGTACGTCTTAAAATAGGAATAGACTGTAGAATAAAAACCTGATGTGTCGCATAAAAGTCGATGCCATATTTGAAATCAGCACGTCAAAATTAGTTAAAAACAACTACAAAACATGAGTCAGCAAAGAGTGTGTTAAACAGTATTATCAACCGATAGTTTAACTTCAGTTTTCGGAATACGTCTAGAATAACTTAATTCCGAGAAAATATTTTTCATTAATAATTGAAGAATTGCTTAGAGAATCTCAACATGTATTAAGAAGAAATTGCTCTTGTAACACAAATTCTTTGGACTTATTTCAATTAAAAGGTAAGCAATATGCTGATGAGGAGTTGATCGTTATCATATATTTCAACATTAAAAAAGCGTTGAATAAACTTTTCAAGAAAGTGTTCAGGCGAAAGTGGGTAGTAGAGGAAACAAAGGGGAGATTGAAGACTGGATTGAAGATTGGCTTATGAGTATATACCAGAGAGTAGAAACTAATGGGTTAACTCTAATTGAACAACAGTGTAATTGTATTACATCCTTGTTTTGTATTCGGCCCAGAATAGGAACTACATTTGAATTTAGATAATAGTAAGTTTATTCATATTGTAGCCAAATATACACAAGTTGCATTAACATTGTCTGTTTCTAAAGTAACCGAAATAAAATTTGAGAAAGGTTAGGGCGTACATAAAGCGGCAATTTAAATGCAGAAAAGAAACCATTCTTCTGAACTTATTCAATGCATTGTTTCCCCCCAAATTTGTAGTATTGTATGTACACAGTTATGGTCTGAACGTGAGAAAGTGCAGACCAGATCAAACAAACTAATACCATCCTTAAGAAACCAAACCTATCAAACAGGAATAAAAAGACTAACTTTATTGAGCCTGGATTAAAGTAAAATGTGAGGGCAACTCAATAACGCTCTAAAATATGAAAAAGATTGACAATGTAGAAGTTAAAACATCGTTTAAGTAAATTAGAGTGCGACAAAGAACATTGGGATAACACTAGTATCGTCCCGTTTCAGAATAAATTTAAATGGGTTTTTGTTTCGTAGAAAATTGGCAACCCTTCAAATAAGTGATCGCTAGAAATAATAAAATCTAGCAGTGCAGTAAATCCATACTTCTAAGACAAGATTATAAATACACTCAGCTTTTTTATTGTAAATCCAATATAATATATAATCAATAAAGATGTATCAAACTAAAAAGTAAAATGACAAGATTCTCACAGTTGACATTCAGTTTTTAAATTCTAAATAGACCATTGAATCGATAAAGAAATGTATCAATAAAGTTAAAGTAAAAACTTTTAAGCTTCTAGGTATTATATTTAGTGTAAAATACCGGTGTTAGTAATTTTATTGTTATTATTTATATTGATACTGTTGTTGCTTTTATTATTATTGTTATAACTACCTAGGTTTAAAAGTACTTTACTATAAAGAATTCTGGATGTGTCTTTTATTTCAACTCAACTAGTTATCGTTTAATTTTTCCGTGCCTGCGAGGTGGGTGGGAGATCAAGGTGGGGAGAGCCTTTATGTTTACTCTTAAGATATAGGTTAAGGGGTATTACAAAAGAATTTCGTGGGGATTGCTTTCCTTATAATTTTTTGTAACCTTACATATCTTTCTCCCTCTATAACGCGCACGCTCTCGCTCTCTCTCATATATATATATATATATATATATATATATATATATATATATATATATATATATATATATGCTAAGTGCCTTAAGAACAAACAAAGTAACTATGGCATAGTTAAATAAAACGGGAAGCCCGGTTCTCGCTTTAATACTTAGAAAACATTCAGTTGCATATATTTAGATCGATAAATAATAGATAGACAAAAAGATACGAATAAACGCTTAGCAGTTCATAGAAGTTCACATTTTTTTAAAAGCTCAACTGTTCTTTGTATCTAACACTCTCATCTACTGATCAAATTCTGTATTTCATTTTTTCCAAATCTAAATGATATCACAGTAGAAATCTTCCCAAGTTAGCAGCAAAACCAATTGCCTTTTCTTAACTATTTCTCTGAAAAAAATGATCGCTGTGGTGATGCAAACAACCCGACCATCAAAAGCTTAATCGATTCATTTTCATGCAAAACCTTTGTAGCAAACCATTTGTGTCAAATAGATAATGTTTAAAGGTGACGCCCGGTGCTTGAATATTTTAGATTCATTGAAATTTGAAGAAAACTATCAATCTTTCTCTAATACTTGATTACTCATTGATTATATTGTTTCTGTATTAGAGGTATATTGATGAATAATATTTTAAGTGTTATAAACATGTTCAATTCACATAGATTATATAATATAAATTTAAGTTCTTTTCGACAAAAGAAATATAACCTGAACAATTGTAAGAGGTTGAGGCAGGGCGAAAGGCGCACGCGTCGTGACTTAGTGCGCTGCTTGCAGTCGGAAGAAGTGGTTGCGTGACACTCTTCTTGATTTACCCACTAACAAGAATTTCAACTGGATTCTTTATTACAAGCAAATGTTCAACTGAAGTTTGGTTGATTTATCAACCAATAACACACCTTAGCTATAGCAAGTTACACTAAAGAAAGAAGTTTTCTGTTTACTGATGAATCATAAAAGTGTATTAGATGTGTCAAAAAGCTGTATACACACCACTCATAAATGTAATGCTGTAAAAAAATTTATTAAATTATAGGATGACTAAAACCCACTTAGAAAGAGCAAAGACAAAAGTTCCTTGCATGCAAAAGTAAAAGAAAAGAAATAGAAGGAATCTCTAGATGAGCTATTTGATCTTGTTTATGTAATTGCTAATGAAATACTGAGCAATGAAGACGATAAAGAGTTCCTTCGTCTACAGAGAACTTGAAAGAAGGGGATAATTAATGAAATAGATAAGAAAGAACAACAACGTAATCTTGAAGTACAACTGCAGCACGAAAAAAGTATCTAAAAAAGGGACTAGAAGATTTATTCAATAAAAAAGTTGTTCTTTCAAGTAGTACTAGTTTCAGCAATGTTTAAAGTGAAACATAAGTAAGAGATTTATACCATAAACCAAAGCCATTAACATCAAAAGTCCTCCAAAGAAATCTTTGCTCCTTGGATGCTGTCAAGATAAGTGATCACTCAGCCTCTCTCGTTATTATTTTATTATTTCTACCATTTCGTGTGTAGTGAAGAATCCTGAAGACTATAATGTCAGTTACTCTACAATCCGTCTAGCTCGACTAAATCCAAGAAAGTCATTCAGCGATAACTTAAAAAATAATTTCAAACTGAGAAGCCGTTGATAGTTCATTAGAATTGAAAACTTCTTGAAAACATATCAGCAGAAGAAGTCTTGGATCGCCTCCAAATTTTAATATCACGCAGTGGTACAGAACAGCTACTTGAGTGCTAAAATATCCTCAAGGCACTGGCATACGTATGGCCTAAGCAGTTTATCAAATGATGCTTGACTAGGAACTCACACATAAAGTGAAAGGTATATGTTTTGACAAAATCGCTTCAAATAAAGGTCATAAAGAATGAACTTGCCCAATATTTAAACAAATAATAGAGAGAGACTTATTATGGCTCCCTTGCCGATATCACATATTTTAAATTATTTGCAAGGCAATGATAGCCTCTGCTCTTCAAGCTTCTACTGGCCATGATATTCCATTATTCAAAAGATTTAAAAAATCGTGGAAAAGCAAAGGCCAAGAACAATTTTACATCTTAGAAATTTATACTCAAGAAAAGAGAGATGTAATTATGGAATTTTCTGAAGAGCTGATCAAAATAAGAAAGATTTGAAACAATTACAAGGAACTCTTGTAGGTATCGATATTGATAATGGGAGAAACTCCTCCTAGTTGTGTGAAATTAAGGAAGTCCTGGAGCATATCACATAGCTAGCTGGATGGCAAAACCTTAATACTCCATGATAATTTTCCTGTTCAAAAGTCAATTCAAAATTTCAGATAAGGAAGGAAAATATTTAAAAGAAATATGCAAGTTTGACATTTCAATCTATGAAGGTCACTGGTTTTCTGCACCAAAGGTATCCAGTGCCCCATAAAATGATTTGCTGCTTCTTGAAGAACTTCATTGGTACAAAAAAAAAACAAATGAAACGATTTCCAATGCAACCTTGATTAAATTTTAAAACCATCTCTGGTATCTTTCGGAAGAGTTAATTGCGCTAGCCTTTTTACTGGTAGTGTCTCATTTGAGACAAAGGAAAAAATTAAAGATGCCTCGATGATTCAAATCAAGCCAAAAAAAAACATAATAGACGATGAAACTTATGGCAAGAAGCACCTTTGGGACTTTGGGACAACAAACACAGTCCCTTTCTTCAATAAACTTGGGCTGTCTTCCAATTTTTTAACAAGTCGGGTGATGACTGGCCTTAAAAAGAAAGCTTTTAGATTGCTAAAAATGTTTGAAATGATCTAAAAGTTGTGTATGAGATTGCTGAAAGGGGAGTTAAGCTTACAAATGATTACAACAAATTTTTAACTAATGACGAAGAGAAAAAAATTGTATTTTATACAAGTTGTGTAGAACAAAAGAAAAGTTCACTGACTATCAAAGAAGACCATTATTGCATCTGCTTCAAATGAGTAACGACTCCCAATATGAGTAAAAAAGAAAGTGGTATTGTAGTCCTACTGAGAAACTTCCACTATAAAATAAGTAACGTGGTGCTTATTTTATAGTTGTATTTTATATCATTTATTTGAATGTGGTGCTGATTTTACATGGCACCACCTCCGGAGTGCCATGAAAATAAAAAATATTCAGGTGCTGGGTGCCACCTCTTGGGTGCCATCTCTAAATATTCATTTTTTCATCTGAGAATTTTCCATAATAGTTTTTGCACTAAAATAAATCAAATAAGATTGCGTCTCATAAAAATAAAACAAAAAATTTGGCCCCCGTATTGCAATACCCTTATGGTCAAGAATTTGTTTTGCGATCACAATCCTTTTCTGCTTGACGTCATACGTTTCCGGTGCCCCCCACTTATAAGATAGGGTAGAAAAAGTGTATGCTTTCTCACTCGTGGTAAAATTAGCCAAGGAACGGGCAGTGTTGGAAAGTGACATATCCTCCTTTGGGTATTATTCGTAGACACATTTAAAAACCTGGGGACACTCCTCCCCCGTAATATAAAATTGAAAGACTTTCATTAAATTAATCAATAGCGCCTAAGTAATATCCCATTGGTAAACAACTTTGGAGCTGAGCGCTACCTCCTTTGATATAAATCAAGTATAAATGCCATGTAAAATTTAGGTCTGAAAGACAGTAAGAACAAATCTCGTATTTTGAATAAAGCTAAAAGTCATACAGCTCCTTTTACTCTCCACCAATGTGTCGTGCAGGGTCTTTATCAAAGACGGGCAAACAAAATATCCAGGTGCTGTCGCCACTCCTAGCCTTCGAAACATTATGGCTGGTTGCTGAAATCACTTAGGGTCACACGCCTTTTCCCTACCATCACCTTGACTACGCGTCCCATCTAAGGACTGAAAGTCATTGGTGCCATAGGCATATATACAAGGACCGAAGGGAGCAAGTCAAAATAGACAAACACACACCGTTTCATTTTTCTTGCGGGACATTGCCTTCATTGCGAACCTCATGTGTTACTTTGTGAGTTATTCAATTCATATATATATATATATATATATATATATATATATATATATATATATATATATATATATATATATATAAGTAAAAGAAGTCAATGGCGAGTTTTGGTATATGATATTGAAACCACTAAATAGGAGCCAAAAGTTTAATTTACGAGTCTAGTTTCAGTATTTAGTTTATCCTACTCTTCAGTCGTATACTGAGAATGCAATTGTTACAAAATTCTATAAATAGCGTACAGATCAGAAAAAAAGTAAAAAATACAAAGAAACAAAAAACAGGGGGAAAAGGTTATTAATCAGGTGTGTGGGTCTAAGATCGTTGACTAAGCTGTTTACGATGAGGTTACGGGAATGGAGGCTTTATTTCAATTGCCAATCTAACACATTAAAATTGGGAATTTCTCCTATTAATATAGATTCTACTATTTTTCTTTGACGGAAATCTTAACAATTATATATGATTTGTGCCTTTGAATAGTTAATTTGGTGGTTGAACTCGTTATGATTAAAAATAATGTATGTGGTACTGCCTAGTCTGACATCACCTTTATATTCATAAATTAATTTTGTTAGGTTCTTCCGGTCTCTCCCATGTAGAGTGAAGGATATTTTGTAGAGCCACACGGGACGGGATTAAATATACACCTGCTTCATTTGACTGATCCACGCGCTTTTTCGTAAGGAAAGATTTAAGGATAGAAAAAGGGTATTTAAATGTGGTTAGGCGTGGAGAAATAACTTTGTTCACTCCTTTGAGGGGGGGAGGAAAGAGGGAGGGAAATACACTTCCTATTACTAATTTTTTTTTATCATTAGGACGGTAATGAGTATATATTGCTTTAGATAACCTTTCATTGGTCAAGTGGAGGGGATAAATTAATTTAATGAAACTACAGGTTATATATGTAATATCGTCTTCTAGAAAGCATGGGTCACATATCTTAAGTGCTCCCAAAAACATAGCTGATGCAAGGGCTCTCGTAATGTTAATATAATGATAAGAAAAGAAATCGATCTCCAAGTTAGAATGGATTGGTGTTCGGTACACAGTGAAGCTAATTTTGTCAATGACTCTAACCATTTTTACATCAAGAAAGGATATACAATTATCTTTTTTCCACTAACTTTAAAAATGGAGAGTAGGATAGGGCAGTAAAGATATTTAAGGAAATTGTTAAATAAGTTTAAACTGCGAGACATTGCATTCATTGCGAACCTCAAGTGCTACTTTGTATGTTATTCATTTCCAATATGAACAAATCAGAGCTTATATTGAAATTTGGGAACGTGTTAATAGACACAATCATTACTTCCTATATAAATTCTTAATTTAAAATGTTTCTGGATTTTATATCCCCTAATTAGTGATCAAAGAAAGGTTGTTCAATCCGCCCCTTTCTCTACACTATTTTTTAGCCATTGTGTGACCTGCCCTTTGTTGTGCCTTGAAAAGGTCTCTGAGATTAAAGAGAAAAGCAGTCGGGGTCGTTTATTCACTTTTCTTTTGTGGGTGTTTTTCATAATTTGACTCACGTGCATATAGTAAGGTTTGAAATATATATATATATATATATATATATATATATATATATATATATATATATATATATATATATATATATATTTCTGGTGTTCTAATAACTTGGACCGATTTTAAATGTGAGTTAAGTTTAAGCGTCTAATGATTTTTTTTTTCTTTTTCTTTCAGATTTGACAACTCCAGTCTTTGACAATTGTAACCATGGAAAGATTAACAATCGAATAATGTGTTAAAGTTATCGAAGCCTCTTACAAAATGGACGTTCAAACAGAAACGCCTTTCGGGCACTTCGCGATTATTTTGGTCAACATAATCGAGCAACCGAGAGTGCAATTGGGAAAATTGTTCGTAAATTCAAACCGACGGCTCCGTGGCAGATATAAAGAACGCTATTGCGTGCTCATTTACCCCGTTCAGCTGAAAACATTACGGCAGTGTGCGAGAATGTGGCCGAAGACCCAGACACCTCTATTCGTCATCGCTCGCAGGAATTGAACCTCTTCACAACAACGTTACATCGAATTTTGACAAATGATTTGTCTCTATACGCTTACAAAATTCAATTGACACAAGAACTAAAGACTGCTGGCCATTTGAAGCACCGTACATTCGTCAATTGGGTGCACGAGCGAGGACAAGCCGCTGATGATTTTTCATAAAAGAAATCATCTTTATGGATGAAGCCCATTTTTATTTTGGTGGATTCGTTAAAAATCAGAATTGTTGCATTTAGGCTGATGAAAATCCCAGGAAAATTGTTGAAAAGCCACTGCATCCACAAAAGATCACTGTTTGGTATTCATTTTTTGCTAGCGAAGTCATTGGGCCGTATTTCTTCGAAAATGATGCCGGGAATTCTGTTACGGTGACAGGCGAGCGATACCGTGCAATGATAACCAACTTTTTATGGCCTGAATTGAATTCTATGGATGTCAAAGATTTATAGTTTCAACAGGACGGCGCCACTTGCCACACAGCCAATGCAACAATAGCTTTATCGAATCAGAATTTCCCAGGTCGCATTATCTTCAAAACAGCGAGGTCAATTGGCCACCACGATCGTGTGACTTGACACATTTAGATTTCTTCCTTTGTGGAATCTCAAAAGTAATGTCTACCAAAAGCTGAAGGATGAGATAATAAGGCATATTGGTGAGATCAGGGTGCAACTATGCAGACATAAAAAATTTTGACCATCGCGTGGAAGTGTGCCACCGAAGCCTTGGCAGACATTTAGGGGATATTATTTTTCACAGATAATTGCCATCACTCAAATAGCATGATCCAATAGTGAAATCAATAAATTTTCACCAATAAGACTGTTTTATTTACTGCGAACTTCAATCCGTCTTAATGGGACACCCTTTATATATATATATATATATATATATATATATATATATATATATATATATATACATCTGAATTTGGGCAGTATATTTTCATTATAGCATGTTTTATTAAAAGCAACCGCTAGTTTCGAATTAATAATTCTTTTTTCAATCTTCTCGATTTGTCTTATAATAGCCTTTTCTTCATTGTTTAACCTGTGCGTGTGCGTGTATGTGGGGGAAACACAATGTATCACGTGAAGAAATCATAAATGCTACATAGCCTCCAAGGAAAATCAAACTAAGATTTCCAAAAATATAAGGTAGAGAGCATTCCTCGATTATAATTGCTCTTAGATAAGCAAACATATTGTGATAAAATGATCGAAATAACTAACGATGTTTCTACCTATGTGTATAGGCAAAAAAGTTCCTTAGATGATTTTAATAAGGATTTTCACAAAAAAATGCGGTATACTATTAAACAATATCATTAATTAATTGCTAAAATTAAATCTAGGCAGGCTTATCTACTTTATCTGTATGGCTTTGTTAAAAACTTCAAATCCAATAGTACTTTATGCCCCATAGTTATTTTTGTGGTCTCCGTTTCTTTTCTGCTTTTTAGTCGCGGGAGTCCCTATATTTCACTACGAAGGTCATTCGGCCCCATTTTGCTTTTTATTTTTTTGTAATAACATTGTAACTATTGGGCCGATTCTAACTAAATTTGAAGCCCTTATGTTGTTTTAAAATCGTTTTGCGAATTATATAATTGCCAAAGTCCTCCCAAGGTTAGCCCGGGAATTATTTTCTTTTGGCAATAACATCATAAATATTCTGCCGATTCTAACAAAATTTGACACCCTTATTTTATTTTACATTCACTTTAGAATGATATAACTTCCAAAGTCCTCCCAAGATTTGCCCGCGAATCATTTTGATTTGGCTATAACATAATAACATTTTGACCAATTCTAACGAAATTTGAAATCTTATTGTTGTTTTATATTCTCTTTGAAATAATATAATTGTCAAAGTCCTCCCAAGGTTAGCCAGGCAATGAATTCATATCTATTAAGCCAATTGTAAAAAAATTTGAAATCCTTATGTTGATTTATATTCCCTTTCAAATGATATATTTGCCAAGGTCTTCCCAGGGTTATTCCGGGAATCATTGAATGTTTTGATGGTCATAAATCAGAAAAAGTGAGATCACGGCCCTTGTTGGTCAGCAGACCTTGTTTTATTTTGACATAGCACATATTTTTAACCTCATAGAAAAACTTAATCCCTTTTTACTAATTTCCTGGTCGATGATCTTTTTTCAACTTCTTAAAAATAAATTCTGAATGGTCAAATTTACATGAGCGTCGTAATTTATTTATAAAACGTTTTCCACTGTTTCATTGGTAAATTATTTGGACAAAAGTTGATTTAGCTATAGTCAATTGATTATCTCCCATTTTATCTAACTTATTTATTGAATTTATAGTCTCGGGTATCACTCTCTCTCTCTTAATATGTCGGTCGGTCGGAGGGTCCACGTTTTGCTTCTTTTGTTTTGGTAATAACATTGTAATTATTCGGCCAATTATAACTCAATTTAAAAGCCTTAAGTTGTTTTATATTCACTTTCGAATGATATAAATGCCAAAATTTTCCCTAGGTTAGTCCAGGAATTATTTTATTTTGGTAATATCATTACCTTTCGGCTGATTCTTACGAAATCTGAAACCCTTATGTTGATTCACAGTCTCTTTCGAATGAGATAATTAACATGGTCCTCCCAAGGTGAGAGCACGCGAATTTATTCAGCAAAATTTATTTGAAATTGGTTTCTTCTCCTCTCTTGTTCATTTCCTTATTATTTAGTTTTGATATAGCGACGATATCGTACATATTTTATGGGTGAATTCTGAAAATATTTACCTTATTTTAATAAACTTAACTAGCTTGTAATTTAATTAAATTTACTCTCGACAAGAACAGAAAGCAACACTTCTTTTCTTAGATTTATTATTACACAACACTCCTGGTTTTAAATGCTCTGCTGCGTATCGTAAGCAGACTAATTCTTCGTCCTATATTCACTTGTACTCCTCTCATCATATTAAAGCTAAAGGGTGGTTTTGATCTTCATGTCTATTCAGGGCTTCGCATGGTTAGTCCTGAATCCTTTGGTACAGAAATTACTAAAGTTTCTGACATAAGACAAAAATATTGCTATCCTCTCTAATTTCTTGAAAATTGTCTTGAATTCGCAAAAAAGTCGTTTTACTGTGTTGCACTTTACCTTCGTTTTAATAAAAAGATACTCTCGTACTTTTTTTAATACAGATATTGTTACTCTCCCTTATATTTGAAAAACATTAGGAAATTCTATTTGATTTAACTAAAAATACTCTTCATAAACTTTTATTGCAGAATGGTCCTTCCAATTTTAGCAATTTATATTGCGCAAATATATATAGATTGTTCTAATTATTCCCTTGGACAATCGGGTAAATGTTTGCGAAAACACATCAAATACAAATATAATGTCCAATATGGTGAAAAGTGTAGTTCATTTATATAAATGTCTCAACCTAACCATTACATCGATTGGAATTGAACTATAATTAATTGTCATACTAAAGATACCATTTTGAGCCCTGGGCCACGATATTTGTGATATGACGTTGTGCAAAGCTTGATACGGCGGTCGCGTCGTCACACACGCTAAATCCGAGAGGAAGAAGCACGAAAGAACTTTCATAGAGCTGGTCCCCTTTTCACTCATTAAGATGGAAAAATTAGGCAGGAGATTGGAGGGGAAACAGTGGAGAGGGTTGCGATTCTAGCAACTGGTCAAGGATTCAAGAAGTTGCTCGGTATTTCAAGTGATGCCCGAATTGCAGGAAGGGCTCAGGCCGCAGCATGTCTGGAATTGTTCAAGTTTTAGGAGATTACGAGGAAGGAGTCGGTTTTGTTTTCAATATAACTGCAAGCAACACTGGCCTCCACAATGGTGCTTGCTTGAGGATCGAGGAAGGCTTAAAAGGTAGGTGGCGATTGTTGGCGTGCCGCTATCATGTGGTAGAGATTGTTGTTTCAAACGTTTTTCGAGTCGTCTTTATGCACACCGAAGGTCAGAAAGTCACCTTTTTCAAGCGTCTCCAGAAGGAATAGCCGACGATGAACCAGCAAGAGCACACAGTGTCCGAGGATACCCCTTTTAAACACATTGAGAGCAGCTCCGCTCCCAGATGAAGGATTACATGGCATCTGCCCTGGCTGATCTAACAGTGTCAGTGCGATGACTACTTCGAGTTCTTGCAGCTCACAGCCCTGTTCCTCGAGGGGGCTCAACAACTCAACCATCGTTTTGTGTCCCTGGTGCCATCCCCTACGCGAGGTGAATGTCCAAGGGCATCTAATGCTTTCAGATATTCCTGTTCCGACACCAGTTTAAGACAACGAAACGAGAGACCAAGGGATTGGCATGGTGCCCTTCATTTCTCTGGTTACGTCCCCTTTTGGTACAAAGCTCCTCTGTCATCCCATGTCGCATATAACGCCATCAATTCTGACGGAATTCCAGAAAGCCACAAAGTAGATGAAGGTCGCTGCAACCACGAGCAATGCCCTCCAATGGCATATCTGGTATTTGGCGGAAAACTTTTTCGGCCTTTACCTGTTGGACGACCGGTTCCCAGACAAGATGAAGGCTGACTGAGTAACTTGGATGAAGACGGAAAATCCGACCGAAGATCACCCACGAGGGGCAAAATTTGAAGACGCACAGGATATCCACCTTGATCCCTTCTTCACCGAAAGATCCCATCTTGTTTTCGAAGCCCTGAAAAAAAGGCGGAGCCCAGGAAGCAAATCAAGGATCCCTGCAGATGGATCCTTTGTCTTGGAAGGGCGACGAGTTGTAGAAAGACTTTCAGGCCAGAGACAAAAGCCTTAATGTGGTGAACGACGCAACTGAACGAGAGGCGGCCCTGGCGGACGCGTACAATGCGACGCTGACGAAAAATGAGGATCAAAAGTAATTCATCTTCCGTCTCATTCGCGAATAGCCCTCCCTATACCATCAAAGACCAGCCTGACAAAGAAAAAGTTAAAAGTGGGGCGACTCCTACCCTAAAATTCATATGTGAATGGGAAAATAATAATTGTTTACCTTTCCTCGATGTAAAAATTTTAAGAGTAAATGACACACATACCTTCTCTGTATAACTTAAAACTACTAATTCAAATTCTTACATCAATTTTTACTCTTGTCATGATATAAAAGTTAAAACAGCTATTGTAATGGCTATGTTTTTGATAGGTTTTAGAATTTGTGAGCCATTTTTCTTGTCCGATAAAATTGCTTTCATCACCTGTACATTTATAGAACTAAAATATACCCTCCATATCAAGTTAAACTTTTATTGCCCTAAAAGTACGAACCCGGATACTAAAAGAAACTGCCTCTCCCTCCCATTTCTCCTTTATTGAAAGGTTTAAATAGTATCCTTGGCTCTAACCACACCACTTTTAAATACCCTTCGACCATTAAAAAATCATTCCAACCATCAAACCTATAGAAGGAACCAACAAAGCAGGAGTGTATTTAATCCCATGGCAAGAAATTAAGTGGCCTTTATTTTACATAGGCGAAACAGGAAAAAATCTGGATAAGAGAATGTACGAACACAGAGGAGAGATTAGATGGGGAAACACATCCTCTAGTCTTTTCACACACACTAATAACTTTAATCACACGATATATTTGCCAAAGGCCAAACTAATCTACCCATGTAAGGACTTCCGCAAAAGAAAAGTGATCAAATCCACCCTTCTAGATGAAATCGCCAACTTTAAGCTTTCTTATGGGCAATTTAAATACAGTCCCCAGATCAAAGATCTAATCGTAAAAAATATCTTTAATGAACTTAAATCCACAGCCCCTGATAAGAAACTCTAATTGGATCTCTTTAAACTATATATATATATATATATATATATATATATATAAAATTAGGTAAAAGGCCATGTTCTATCCAGGTTCTATTGAAGTCCACAGCTGTGGCAGCGTTATTAATTTTAGCTTGTATATTCTTAATATTTCTTACAAGTAGACTTCAATAGAACCTGCATATATATATATATATATATATATATATATATATATATATATATATATATATATATTTATATATACTCGTAATTAATTTGTTCCTTGGGAATCTGATATGTAGCAGGAATATGAAGACCCAAGTGATTACATTAATCATTTATTGGCCCGACGTTTAGGACCTTTACTAGGAATTTTTTCAGCGACTATGTTGACTAATGAGAAGGGGACGGAAGATTAATTAATAACAGTTAAAAGAATGCATTAAATAATGGCTAAATAATACTACCCAGTTTGATTTTCTTTTTAAATAATAGAAAGTAAAATTATAACAAAAACTGACTTCAATATCACATATTAAAAGTTACTGGAGTACACAAAAAATAACCTATTATATTAAATTTTAAAAAACAACAAACAACCCGAAAACAAATAAGAATGAACAAAGTGACTAACCTTTATCGTGGGAGTTAAGAAATCAACTAACTAAAGATATCAAATTACTAACGAGATTTGTTTGGTTGGTCGGTTGGCTAGTTAATCTATTGAAGTGTTGGTTGGTTATATTGTGAATAGTCTAATTGAGGAGGACTAATTATTTAGGTTTGGATTTATTTTATTGATATACAGTAACTCTAAAATTTTCAAATCGAGAGAAGTTAAGGCTGAAGATAATATAGTAAATGAGTTAGAATTAAGTGGATGATGGTGATACTCAGAATGTTGCCTGATGGAAGAGGCTTCAGGTTTAGAAATGCGGATAACAGTCCTATGAGAAAAACCTAAGTGCTTCACGACCCCAAATAGATAGGGTGGGCATGGGCAGTCCTTTGGGCCCTGTCTTCGCAGATATTTTCATGTCCTGGTTCAAGGAACAATTATTCAGCCTGGAACTTGGAAGCATTGAACCCTTACTTTACCGCTGCTTTGTCGATGATACATACATTATTTTCAATAAAGAGGAGTGCTGCGATAACATCTTACAATATGCCAATCATATACATCCTAATATTAAATTTAGATGCGAAAAGGAGTTCAATTTCTCCATCTCATTTTCGGATATCCACATTTCCTGTGTCCCAACTGGATTTGTAACCAAAGTTTTCGTAAGCTAACCTTTACTGGTCAAGGCCAAAACTTTTTCAGTTTTTGTGACCTTTCTTTTAAAATGAGTGCCATCAAAACACTAATATTCCGGGCTATTAATATTTGTTCATCCGACCCTGGATTTCACTAAGAAGTCGTATTTCTGACTAATTATTTCAAACAAAACGGCTTTCCTGTGCCACTGACTGAAAAAATTACGGCCCAATTTTTAAACAATATTTTCCATCCCAAATTTAAATTCCCTACTGTTTGCAAAGTTATCCGTTACATAATCTTTCCAGATCTGGGCGTTTTAAACAAAATATTTTCAAAAGAAATTACATCTCTATTAAATAAATTCTTTTTCCATACCAACTTTAAGTTAATTTTCATAAATAAACACCACATAAGATTATACTTCAATTGTAAGGACAGAATCTCGCCTGAAGCGAAGCGCTCCGTTATTTACGAATTTACGTGCCCCAATTGTAAACTGGGGAGATACATAGGTAGTACGGTGCGCTCGCAGAGAGCGAGGTTCTGTTCACATTTGGGTGTTAGCCACAGGACAAGAAAGGTTCTCTCTACGAAAGAGTTTTCACCCGTTAGGCTTCACTCTATTAATTGTAAAACCGAAATCACAACGGACGATTTTAAAATCTTGAAAACCACCCCTGATCCCATATCATTAAGGATTCTTGAATCCATGTATATTAAATGCCTTTCTCCTTCCTTAAATTCTGATTCTTCTTCTCACCCACTACTTCTACTCTAAACAGATATATTACCAACCTCCTAACGTTCTCTTTCTTCTTACGCTCCTCGCCTTTTCTTCCCAGTTATCCTCTAACGGCTGATTGTTTAAGGTTGGTTTATCCTGATGTGTTTCCTGTGTTTCTCCAATCTTTAATTTTTATCTCGTAACATAATAATCCATAAATTATCAATTACCTGTAAATATATCGCTATCTCCCTCCTTAATTAACATTAAATACTTTTCATAAATTCGTTATTTTGATTATCTGTTTGAATCTTAACTTAAATTGTTTTCCACAAATTGTATTTCCAGTACCCGAAGATGGGTGAAAAGTTCACCCGAAACGTTGAATCAAGAAAATTAAATGAATTTCCCTTTATACCTCCTTTCGTTCATCCTTCAAATTAAATTGAAGCTCTATAGGAGAAGCCCAAACCAATATATATATATATATATATATATATATATGGGATTCATTGAAGTCGAGAGCAAAAGCTGCATTGTTTACTTTTGGCTGCAGCTTTCCTATAACTTTGACTATAGTCTCAACAGATGGCTCTATGCGAGGAAAATTGCTCGGAAGAGACATAACTTTATTTGCTTAGACGTCTTTCGACCTAACAGTAGGTCATCTTCGGGGCAGAATGGTGAAATGAAATGAAATGAAAGGGAAAGTGGGAGAAAAAGTTTTAGATCCTCGTGCCCCTCCCCCACCCGTCGACCAGGCCCTCCCGGAAGAGGGACCCAGTCGTGGGTTCGGGGTGAGGCCCGGTTTCCCCGAGTTTCCCGGTGCCCTCCTCTCTCTAGGCCTGAAGTTACCGAGGGAAAAGAGCTCCGGAGAGGGGAAGAGAGGGAGGGATGAAAAAAGAAGTAAGGATAGGACAGACTGAAATAAAGTCAAAGGCTTGAAAGTTGACCAAATATTCCTGTGGACCTGCTTAACCTGTGGCCCAGACTACGGTGTTTTTATGTTTTACTAGTTTTTAATTGTTACGATTTGTTGTACCTGCCCCTGGTGTTAGTGTTTGGCCCATCTTTTGATAGCGGTAAAGGAGGAAGATGATTGAAGTGGGATAAACTTGGAGGTTTGCAAAGAGGTGCAAGTTGAGTGTAGGTCACGCTAATCTCTGTACTATAAACTAATTTTAGAATTAAGTTCGAAATAAATTAGAGTGATTATGTTTGTTTGTTTATTTATGTGGTTGTTTTGTTATTATGTTATGTATGTATGAGATAGGCGTTCAAACCGTTGTTAGCGTTATTTGTTTTCCTCCTATGTTAATAACTCGAGTTTCTGTGATTTCTGTAGCATGATTCTCGTATCTTTATCTGTTGTGTGGGCTTATGTCCCTCGGTTATTTATTTGTTTAATTCTCTTCTTTATTGTTATTGCTTTTCCTTTTCGTTCATTTGTACTTTTTGTTTAGTTTTGTCATTCCTTGTGGATATCAAGTCCAATTCGGTGAGTTTGTCATTATTCGGAAATTTTTTGTTACATTCGGGTTTCTTTATTTTGTTTAAACGTAAATCTCCTCCTCTTCCCTTTGGTCCGCTTTGTTTTTAGCACTAGATTTTTAGCAACTTTTTTAGGAATATAGTATTTTTGACTTCCCAAATCCAAAAACATTTAACTAATTGTTTGGGTAAAGCATGGAAAATATATCGCTTATCTCTGTATTGCATTAAATTAGTTATAGAAGTATCATTAGAGTCTTTAACAGGTTACAGAGCGGATAAATGGAAAATTTCATTCCAGAAATTATATGCATAGTCAAGATTATTTTTCTAACCAAAGTAATTATCAGAAGTATGGCTAGAGCTAGAGCAATTTATATATAGCTTAAGATCACTACAACGTTTAATCCTATCATTATATGTACTATATTTGTTACCTTTCAACATATAATTTCAAAACACAGAGCAAAACTAACAAGGCATACGTTTTAATTCATAAGTAGTAGTAGGGTTATCATTAGTTTAAAAGGTTAAATGAGATTGTTTAATTGTTCATAATGTTTAGAAATTCTATTATTTGTTTATATTCAAAATAAATTTTAGGTGCGTTAATAAGCTGGGAATATTTTAAGGAAAGTTTGTAGTTTTCTTTTCCCTTTCAACATAAGAACATAAGAACATAAGAAAAGAAGGAGACTGCAAAAGACCATTCATGGCCTACACTTGGCAGCTCCTGTTCCAGTCAACACACAAAAGATTTCTTACCAGAGAAAAGTCATCAACATTGTCACCCTTTACAGGAGTTTGTCAGATCTAATCTACAATATACATAAAATGCATCCAGAGGATTATGTCCATTCATGCAACCGCAAAATATAATCTCCCTACTCCTTAGAAAAATATATACATATGTACATAAAAAAGTCAATCCCATCTAGCAGCTTCATCCATATATTTATCTAATCTATTCTTAAAACTACCCAGAGAGGAGGCTTCTATCACATGTCTAGTGAGCCTATTCCATTCATCTACCACACGATTTGTAAACCAATTCCTCCCAATCTCCTTCCTAAACCTATACTTATCAAGCTTAAACCCATTGCCACGTGTCCTGTCATGTTCACTAAGTATAAGAACCTTACCCAGATCCCCTTTATTATATCCTTTTACCCATTTGAAGACTTTAATCAATTCCCCTCTGACTCTTCTCCTTTCCAATGTATGTAGATTTAGTTTTCTGAGCCTTTCACCATAAGGTTAGTTCCTTAGCCCACCAATCATCTTTGTCATCTTTCTCTGCACAGACTTAAGCAAATCAATATCCTTCCTATAATATGGTGACCAAAATTGTACTGCATAGTCTAGATGAGGCCTAACTAGCGCCAGATACAGTTTTAGAATGACTTCAGCACTCTTATTGCGCACACTCCTCCTAATAAATCCCAATATCCTATTAGCTTTATTCTTAGCATTTAGGCATTGCTTTCTAGGACGAAGGTCTGAACTTACCAAAATACCCAAGTCCCTCTCACAATCGGTTCTCCCTAAAATTCCCTCATTTAATTTATAACTATTCAATGGATTATTTCTACCTATACTAAGTACACTACATTTGTCTATTTTAAACTTCCTTTGCCATTTCTTGGCCCAATTGGACAGAATGGTCAATTCCTCCTGCATTACAACAGCATCAGAAACTGCCCTAATGGCCCTTCCCTAGCTTAGTATCATCAGCAAATTTACTCAGGTCACTACTTATACCTATGTCAAGATCATTAATATAAATTAAGAATAGCAAGGGACCCAAAACAGATCCTTGCGGAACTCCACTGCTAACACACCCCCACTCAGATTTAACTCCATCTGTACTAACTCTTTGCTGTCTGTCACCAAGCCATGACTGAATCCACCTAAATTACTGCCATCGATCCCGTGTGCTTTAACTTTGCTCAGAAGCCGTAAGTGTGGCACTCGATCAAAAGCCTTACTAAAGTCCAAGTATAAAATATCATAGTTTTCATCATTATCTGCTGCTTCATACACCTTACTATGAAAAGACAGCAAATTAGTCAGACAGGATTTACCCTTACTAAAGCCATGCTGTGATTCTTTTATCAACTTATGCTTATCTAAGTGATCTCTAATATTCCTTGCTATAATAGATTCCATCATTTTCCCTACCACTGATGTCAAACTTACTGGTCTGTAATTAGACATATTTGTTTTATCCCCTTTCTTAAATATAAGTATCACATTGGCTTTCTTCCATGCCACTGGCACAATGACACTCTCCATTGATTTTCTAAAGATGCATGCTAGGGCCTCACTTAACACATCCTTACATTCTTTCATATCGATTTCCATAATCGAAATCGATACCCTATCCAGAAAAAATCCTAATAATTTTGGGGCAAGAGGATTATCATAACTGAATTTATGCACTTAGACTGTAGTTTTATGATTTCATGAGTTTCAAATGTATGGCTCTAGGAAAATCAAGTAAATCTGTAATTATCTAGTGTGAGATAATTTAAATATTGTATGTTTTGAAAGGAATTCATGAACTACGTCAGATTTGATGATGGTTCTGCAGAATCCAAAATGTGAAGATAATATTTTATTGCTCTTTTCGAATGGATAAGACTCTTTTCGCGCATTAAGTTTTCGAATATATTGGACAAATTCGCGAGTGTGAAATTAAAATTATACTTCTATACAAGATTATGACCACCGGATTTATTCATTACGATAATTTTTTAAAGAGCTCATCTGGCGAATGCATCCAAGGGCAAAGGTCACTACAATAACCTAAAGCCTAATTCTAGGCTAGATTAAATAGAAAACAAAGAAATATGCAAAATACCCCCCAAAAAACAACAAACAAGAACCAAACAAGGTCTGCTGACCAAAGTTGGGTGCTCTCACTTATTCTTTATTTATGACCTTACGACCTTCAAAACTTTTAATAATTCCCGGTCTAACCTTAGGAGGACATTGAGAGTTATACCATTCGAAAGAGAATGTAAAACAATATAATGGTTTTGAATTTCGTTAGAATCGGCCGAAGTTATTGCCAAATTACTCTCCGCTTAACCATGGGAGGACATTGGCAAATAAATCAATCGGAAGAGAATGTAAAATTATGGGGGTGGGAGCATTTATTATAACTTTTCTGAGTATGTCAATATCATTCTTCATTTTGAGATTTCTATATTCGAATCTATTTATTACTTCTTGAGATGAAGTTGCCCCTTGAAACATTTGTCTTCCATTTATCTTACTCTTGTTTCTTATTGGCTTAGATTCATTCTTCTTTAAGTTGGCTGGGTTAATTCTTGATCTTCGTTTTCTTTTTCTTGATGTATCTTCATATTAACTTGCATTTATCTTGATGTGATGATTCCTTCTTAATTCTTGATCACGTGATGATTTCTTCTTAATTCTTGATGACGTGATGATTTCTCTTTAATTTTTGATGACGTGATGATTTCTTGTTGATTTGATGAGTTAGCCCTTGAAGTCGTTTACTTCCGTTTTTCTTTCTTGAGGCGATCCATTTTATCTTGAGTCTTCTTGAGTGGTCCTTAAAGCGTTTTCCTTGATTTCCGTTTTCTTCGTGAATTTTCTTCGTAAAAATTGTGGACTTTGGGAGTTTCGATCGCGAGTCTTTGAATCCAAATGCCAGCACTCTAGCCATCACGCTACGGCGAGTCCGTACTGAGTTGGTAATTTACTGGGCTATTTATATTCTCGCGTTGGAAGGAATTTTCTCTCTGATACATCTTCGCACCCCTACAAAACAACATAAGGGTTTCAAATTTCATTACAATCGGCCAAATAGTTATGATGTTATTGCCAAATAATTTCCAGCCCCATTAAGAGTAGCTTAAAAATTATTATATCATTCGAACAAAAATGTAAACCAACATAAGCCGTTCTAATTTCGTTATAATCGGCCGAGAATTTAAAATGTTATTACCAAAACGGGGACTGACCGAACGACATAGTGAGATATAGAGTCGCACGAGACTAAAAAGGCAAGAAAAAAGAAGTACGCTCATGCATCGGTGGAGGCAAACAAATTTCAAGGGGAAAGGAAAAATACTAGGTTTATAAAAAAAATAATTAAACAGAAGATATATTTTGGATTAGTGATATCAACGATATGTTTAAAATGAAAGTTACAGAGAAAGGAGGAAAGAAACTAAAAGTCCTATGGGGCAATATCTAAGAGGTATTTAGTGCTGATTCTAACTCAGGTAATGAATTCGTTTTAGGTATAGTAAAGTTAAAGTCACTTCTTAAAAATGTATCCAATATTGAACGGAACAATTCGAGTTTTTATGTGAGAGAGCAAAATACATTTTTCAAGGTTTGTAGGGGGAAGGAAAAGTAGTAATTTGTAGAGTAAGATATCATTCAGGATAATAAGGTAATTGAATTATGCATCATTTGTCCTCAAGTAAGAATTAAATACCAGATAGATGTCAGGAAGGTCATTGAATGCGTTTGCGTTTTAGAAAAGCGCAAAAAAAATTAAGTGATTTTGAAAAGGTGTTTCTCATTAGTTTATTCAACATTTTCTATCTGAACTAGCTATAAAATTAGAGAAATTTAAAAGTAAGATGCAACTAATTTATTTTTGATTAGGTAAATGAGTTTAAATAATGCTTTGAATACAATTTAGGCAGTATAGGGAATATTACACAGATTGTAAAGGGTGTTCCATTTAGACGGATCGCAGTTAGCAGTAAAAAAAGTACATTGCAGCAAAACATATATTGAGTTTTCTGCCTCTTTCAACACTACTTTTAATTATCAATATATTGCTGATTTAAATTGGTGTTAAAAGAGGCAGAAGAACTCAATATATATTTTGCTGCAATGTATATTTACTGCTAACTGCGATCCATCGTAATGGAACACCCTTTATATAATATTAAAAATAGTGACTCTTTAGATAATGCTTTTAATTATTATTTTTGTAATCTAAGGAATGAACTGATGTATATTACAAATAAATTTTACTAAACAGAGCAGTGCGTACTCTATATATTAGAGGAGGGTTTCTAAAACATTTTTCTTACTATTGCTCCCTTTACACTAATTTTTAAAACGATTGTCTAATATAGTACTCACTTGCCAAATAATATATACTAAATGGAGCTTCTTTAAGGAAGGGGTGCTGGGTGAGCGCTAACTCTCCAGGTCATAACCAATTTTGAGCATAACTAAGTGGAAATCAGATTAGGAAGTCAGAATTTTTCTAAAATTATAAAACTATCTAAAGGATAATTTACTTAGGTTGTCAATTTAATCTTAATGTGGTAGGTTTATAATAATTGGAATTAATTTGGTAAGTTATGTCTCTTCGCAGCCATATATTATTTCTACTCCTTTATTTTTTACAATTTTATTGCCTTGACTAAATCCGTATTGTATCAAGTCCAATATTGGAAGGCACAACATTATTTTGGCCATTTCAGAACACATGTTTGGATTCAGCTGTTTTGACAGTCATAATTCAGTTAGACCACCCTTTCAAATTTGTACTTATATTCATCATTGCATCAAAGTTCAATAAGCTCTTCTTGTAGATTTTGCCTGACGAATTATATGTATACCACAAGCGAAAGGTCGATCATACATGATTAAACTTCAAATTCAATTAAATCTGAAAATCGGATACTTAGTTTTTGCTTCAAATTGAATAAATATTCTGCATATTCTTTTATTAGTTTCATCTGAAAGATTTTCTATTACTTCTGTTATCTTAAGCATGCTAATGAAATGCTTCTTCTTTCTATCGAGTTGACAGAATCTCAATTTTAGTGAAAGTTTTCAGAACACGCTTGCAATCTAGCAAATTGCATAATTTACCTTAAAGCCGGAGAAAATTTTTAATAAACTTTCGATTAATTCATGCCAAAAGATGGATGTTAATTTGGCGGTTTCTTATTTCCACTGCCAGAGCTATCTCCCTCTATTTTCCAAGAGGTTATTTACTGACCCTAATGTGCTTATAAATCTTGTCAAGCATTTCCCTTTTGAAATCCAGCTCACTTCCTTATGCTGAATTATTCTTATGTGGTACACTTCGCTATCAATGCAAAACCTTTGAAAAAGTCGGTCATATTTGCTAGGAGATTTAATTTTATTAACCCTTTTAATGACTATTGTCAGTGACTCATGTAGATTCTGTACTATTATTTTTGGCAAATCATTGATGGATGTACTGAATAAAATGCACTGTAAGAATGTAAAGGCATACCTTTTTTAAGTGAGAAATAAACCCCTTAAGGTTTGCTAACCATGGGCGGCGGACCATCTGTTACACAAGAACCAAATTTTCCATGGCTTCTCGTTTTTCGTCACGCTAAAATTTTGTAGCCTTAAAAATAGATAATCAGGTAGGATTAGTTTCTAAAAGTTTTAAGAACAATATTGCTTCACAAAGTTTACATACATCATCTCCGAAACGAATGTATACGATAAGAAATGCTGTTATTACTTATTGTAGATTCGTCAATTTTTAAGTGAGAATTTATTATTTTTTTTTTCTCACCACCTGGTTTTCTACAAAAGATCATATTTCCTCAATTCTTCTCCGAACTTAATGAATGTTCCCTTGTAATGATTGTAACACGTTCCCTAAATCTTGACGTAACACAGTTTTATTGATAAGAATTTAAAAAGAAGGTGCTATAATATTTCAGCCACTATATGGTCACTTCCAGGTTTTACAATTATTTGCGCTATTTCTTAAAACGGTATCAATCCACTTTCATTTGTTTCTTTACTTTTAAAAAAAAAATATGAAATTGTAACTCGTATGTTTAATGTTTTCTTTAAATTCTCGAAATAAGCAATGGGTTTGTTTATTTTATCAGGCTGTTTTCTTTTTAAATAAGTTCTTGCATATCAGGCACATGACATATGCCAAATACTTCTTAACATACTACTGTCTACACTTCTTTTTTTGCTGACATAATTTCTGAAAAATGGATCTGAAAATGTAATAAATGCTATTTATTATCACCCTGGATAAATTATCATAACACCAGGCAATGGCTTTGCCTCTCCTCCTTACGAGGGGAGCTTGCGCTTCGCTAAAATATAGTTATAGAAGAAGATATATAAAAATAAATTTTCGGAACTTCACCATTTGTAATTCTTTGGGTTTAAAAAAAAAATAACTAAATTTCGATACTTATATTTATTTCTGAACTTTGATGAAAAACATAAGCCATGACTAAACCTAGATGAAATTATTGTTCAAATACTCAAAAAAATCCCCTTCTTAAATGATAGAGTTAGTAATGATGATGAAACGTAATTTAGGGAATCTATTTTTACAATATATAAAACATTAAATTTCAGAATTACAGCAGTAACTAACAATATTCTTCATTAATTTAAGCACAACTACTTGTACAGTTGTAGTTCAAATACTACCCGAAGGTTTTTTAAAGCCTAATGGCCTGTGGGTCTTGACAGACAACACTTGCAACTATATTCAAAGAAAATGAGAGAAAATTATGGGAAGAGCTCCTGACCTATAAAGTAAAACGTTGAGATTGTGAGAGTCTAGCTATATAATTGTCCTTGAAGGTACTTTATAACTTCTTAAAGATTAGAGATAAATATTTACCCATATTATATAATAAAATTTATAATATATATTAAGGTAAAAGAGGCAAAAAAAATTACAAACATACTCCTAGATACGTTTTCTAGTATGGTAAATTAAATTTCAATGCATAATGTTGATTGTGGTGAACATTGTGAGGTCGATGTAGCGCTAATTTATCGCCCCCAATGAGAAAGGCTGTATTATGAAAAGTGTGGGTACAAGATTCTATCGCCCTATATACATACAGTAGTGACCATTATATAAGGGTTAATCAGAACAAGTGTATTTAAATTTTTATTATAGAAGTTTAAAAAAACATTGAAACTATATATTATAAAAATATTTACATAAATCGAATATCTTTTCTAAAAATTTCAAGTGAATGGAATTAATATATCATAAATTAGGAGGAAATAAACATACTATCTTCTAAATTGCAGCTGCCTAAAAGTTAAAGGTCACTTAGAAAAAATGAACTACCAACCAAGTTATTTGCGTTTAGGAGACTGTTAATGGGATAACAGCTACTTCTTATGATCATACATTATTAGAGCATTCAATTATCAACATGGCGGCTTGTGAGAGAAAATTGGTATCCTCTGATGAAAAACAAAAGTTTTTGTGCCTTTACCTAGAGGTCAAATCAAATTATGCGATAGCAACTACTGTAAGAAGGTCTAGAAGTATTCTCCAACGAATTGTAGCTCGTTTTAAGTTATCAGGATCGACATATACTAAACCCAAAGCAGGTAAACCTCGTAAAACGTCACCAGGACAGGATTGTATTATCGTTAGAATCTCACTGAAGGATAGTTTTAAGAGAGTTGCTGAGATATCCTGGAGTTCAGCTTCACCTCCAATGTAAACGTATCGTAAAAAAGTTTCCTGGAGGTAACGAGGTTCTGTATTGCTTGCCCTGGCACTGGGGAAGAAACCTCGGATTTTCAAGATGAATCAAAGAGCCCCTCTTCTTTACGATCACGAATATGTCATTTAGTCAGAAGAACAGTAGACGCAGGTTCATTTTAGCGATAAATTAAAATTTAATGTGATTGGTTCCGATGGTGGGATGTACGTCTCAGGAAGATGTGGCAAATTCTTATCTTGTTCGTGTGTAAAGAAGATGGTCAAAAATGGAGGAGGCAGGGTAATGGTATGGGGAGTAATCTCTGCTGCTGGTCCTGGTTCACTTATTCACCTACAAAGGAATGTGAATGCTGAAATCTACAAGCAGATTCTTAGACAGCATGCTCTTCTAGATCTCCGATCCTGGTCAATTTAACCAATCTTCGTGCGCGACATCGCTGATGACACACTGTGAAGAGAGTGAAAGATTTCTTAAGTGATAAGGGGTTGATCGCATGATATCACCACTTCAAAGTCCCGATCTCAACCATATAGAAAACGTTTGGAAGATTATCTGAGTATGGGGTTGAAGGAGAAATCCAAAGAACGAGATCAACTCCGGGAATTATTGAAAAACGAATGGAATGTTACCCCATCAATTTGGAAGTAATTAATTCAGTCCTTTTGTAACAGATGTTGGGAGGTCATTTGCTAGCAAAGGGATGTTAACAAATTATTAATAGTAAGGGTTTTCTTTTTTTTCTTGTTCGATTTTACATTGTTTTTCTAAGTAACCCTTAACTTCTGGCCGCTGCAATTTGGAAGATAGTTTGTTTATTTCCTCATATCTTACGAAATATTTAATCCATTCACTTGATATTTTCACGAAAGGTAGATATTAGATATATCTAAATATGTTTATAATACATAGTCTTAACGTTTAGTTAAGCTTATATAATATCTAAAATATATCCATGAATTGACATTTCACTAATAGTTGAAGTATGTAAGTATTAGGCCATGAGGCAACGGCTTCGCTACTAAGAATAAAATCTAAAAAAAAGCAGCCATGGTTAAATTTTTATAAATTTTCTGGACTTCGCCAATTATAATGATTTTAAAAAGGACCTCTAAACTATTTACCACATTTCAAAAAATCAAGTTGCTAAAATATAGTAAAAGATAAAATAAAAAAGCAGCCTTACTTAAATTTTAATCTGAACTTCACCAATTGTAATTCATTTTCTTTTAAAACATTATAAAGCGTTGGATAATCATATTTACTTTTTCTGAACTAAACTATTTTGTTTTTTGTCAACTCTAAAGAAATTTTTAGAATTTAAAATATACTTTTCATAACAAAACTAAGAGGAAATTATTATTCAAATACTCCAACAAACTCCCGTTCGTAAATTATAGTTAGTGATGATTACGAATTTTAAAGATATTACTTTTAAAGTGGTCGAGATTGTAATTTATGGGTAAAATGTACGCTACAAATATTCCCGTCAAGCTGCATGAAATTTTACTGTACAAACTATTTGCAAAAAAGAGGAAGAGAGCAGGAGTTACAAGCAAAGTAAATAATATTAAATTCTACATTTAAAAATAGGCTTGTTTGATTCTTCTAACTTTTTATTCACATCACAAAAGGAATTGATTTCCTTTAGAAGATTTCTTATGGCAAATTATTCCCCCTCTCTCTCCCTCTCTCTCTCGTAGAGGGAGAGGTGACGCCCCCTTGTCGCGGGAAGAGAGCTTGTGTGTACCTTTGACTTTTCGAGCGATGACGGCGGGGATACCTCTTCTAGGTACCCCTGGTAGGGCTTCCCGTATTTATTGGGTCGGAAATGAGGTTCCAGACTAAGTGCGTCATTCTTTCCTTTTGTTACTCTATCCTTCTCCTTTTTCACTTTTATCCCACGTATAAAAAAAGAAAAAAAGGGGAAAAAAGAGCCTACTCCTATCGTGTCACTCTTTCTCTTTTTTCCTTCTATCTACATATAAGGACCTGGCAGCTACCTCATGCGTCAGAAGAGAAGCTTTGTAACCTCTATAAACAACGCCAATCGATGCTCATTGGTTGCGAGAGACTAGGACTAGAGGTGTCCTAGGCGTTGGGGCACGACGAATAGGATGAGTCTAGTGCCCCGTTAACCCCTTCCCTGGCGCGTAATTATTGACCATTCCCATTGACCGTTGACGAGTGCTTCTGGTAGCATCGGTCCGAGGTGAGGGCCCTTTGTTCCCAGGTTCGTTGCCAGACCAATAAAAAGCCTTGGGTCGAGTCTCTTGATGTGGCTGGATATCCATTGAACGCTGCTCCGAGATCTTGGTCGTCGTGAAGGGAACTAGTAGGGGTTCAGTACGGGGCGTGCTTCGCTGTTCACCTGGTGACAAATCGATGGCCCCTTTAAGGACCTTCAGTGCTGCTTGGTTGGGAGCAACGGCACGCTGAGATTTGATGACTCGGTCAGATGAACAGCAGCACATGGATCGTGCCTTCTGAAAGATCCGAAAAGTTTCTAAAGGATAGGTGGGAGGACTCACGGGGGGCGAAATCGCCACCCCCCTTTTTTACTATTGATTGGTCGCAAAGTTTTGAGAGAGAGAAAGTGTTCAAAATGACCGGCAAGAAAGGACCAGGAGCACTAAAATACACGTGCGCAATATGCCAGTTAGATAAGTGGTGCGTGGAATTTCCGGAGGGGTGTTATTCAAGATGCCACCCGGTCAGTTCTGCCTCGAATGTATTCTAAATGGCCAAATCAAGGAGCTTAAAGAAACGTGCAGGGCTTCCAAGGAAAGGTCTAGGAAGTTGGAGGAGAAAATAAACAGCCTGGAATTGGAATACGACGGACTGATTCGCAGGCTAGAGGTCAGAATAGCAGAGCTAACATAAAGCCCTGTAGTAAACACTGCATCTACAGTATGACCCCAGAGCTAGGTCCGCATGCTACCGATAAACCCTCAAAGAAAAAGAAAAAGAAAGGAAAGAATCAGGAAGAAGAGAAAGTTGAAACAGAAGATAAATTAGAAGCAGAAGAAGAAAAAGTTGAAGCAGAAGATAGAGTAGAAGCAGAAGAAGAAAAGATAAAAACAGAACAGTATATAACAAAGGAAGATAGGGGGGGAAGATGAATAAGAAAAAGAAGAAGAAGAAAAAGAAGTACAAGAAAAATAAGATGGAGAAGCAAGAGGGAATCGAGAGTTCGCTTCCGGAAGGAAAGCCTCAAACCTCTGCACGGAAATGTCCGAGGGTTACCCTTGTGGGCGATTCTCAAGCACAAGGGTTGCAGCTCCTGCTAGCGGCTCGCTTTCGCACAAGTGTGAAGGTATGCTTCCAGCCAGGACGGGGAAACCACCACATCAGGGTAGAGGCTGAGATATCTTAGATCTCCGAGAATTCAGTCGTTGCCCTGATGGTGAGTGGAAATGACCTCTACCTCCGAGGAGGCAAAGTAGGCCCCAGTGAGAAAATTTCAGCCCAGTCATGGGAGCCGTGGACGACTGTGGATTGAGAACTCGCAAACAGGTCGTTGTAGGGATGCTCCCAAGAAGAGGTTCTAGCCGGACATCTCACTCAAAGAACGTGACATTGAACCAGCGCCTGTCCGATCTCTGTACGGTGTAGGGGGTCTTCTTTCTGGTCACTTACCGTACCTTTTACGGTCGAAACGACCTCTACCAAAGGGACGGAGTGCACTATTCATTCAAGGAAAAGGCTGTACTCTGTAACTTAATACAGGATGTCGTAGAGCGGACGCAGAGGAGCGTCTGACCCAGAGTAAAGGCGGACGTAAGACAGTAAGCCCGTGTCACTCCTGGAACGGAAGAGCGTAGGGATTCCTACACTGGGGGACTGCCTGAAAGTTCCTCTGTTCAATGCGAGGTCAATCAGGAATAGGTTTCTTGAGCTCCGTGGCCTCGTAGCACAGATGAAGCTGAGATGGTGGCCATAACGGAGTCGTGGATAAAAAGCTCAAGCCGAGATTTTAAAGGTGAATTCACGATTCACGGTTACCAGCTCTTCCTGAAAGATAGGCCAGACAGAGAGGGTGGCGGTGTGATGTTGTATGTCAAGGATACTCTCAACTCGACGGATTGCAACATCGTATTCGACCATGAACTACTAGGTTGACTGAGAGATAGGTCCTGCCAAATATAGGACCCTGGTTCTTTATGGACCTCCTACCAAACTGGTTGAAAAGGACAGAGATCTGTACCAGCTACTAGGAGAATTTTTCGAAGACAGAGTGTGTATCGTCATGGGGGATTTCAACACACAAGTTGATTGGGAAACAAGAGAACCCTGTGGCGAGAACGCACTATTCCTGGTGTTTGCGAACAACGAGTTCCTGACTCAGTGGATGAGAGAGCCAACGAGAGGAGACAATATCCTCGACTTGGTTTTCACCTCTGAGGATGACATCGTTGAAGACCTCTCTGTTGGCGAAGAGCTTGGTGGCAGTGACCACCGACAAATTAGATTTGTATTCAAAGTCCTGAAGGCAGGGCCTGCAACTAGTAAATGGAGAAAACTCGATTTGAGAAGAGCAGACTTTGCAGGTCTTTGTGCTGGACTGAGTGACGCAAGGCTACAAGTGTGCGATGCTGTTGAAGATTCGTGGTTAAATTCCAAAACCACATTCATGAGTCTCCAATCACGTTTCATCTCTCTGAAATTCACCCGTCGGTCTTCTGTTCAAACAGAGTGGTTTAATCGAGAAATCAGCCAACTGCTTAGGGAGAAAAGAACTGTGTACCGGCAATTGAAGATCTCGGGTGACTTTGACGAGTACCGGAGGCTAGCCAGGAGAGTGAAGTCCAGCATAAGGGCGGCTAAACGGTCTGAGTAACTCCGAGGGGCGAGACTCTGTAAAGAGACTCCTAAGGAGTTCTTTAGATATGTGAACAGCCGTAAACCAATCCATCGAACGAATGGCCCATTGAAGAATGAGGAGGGGACATTAAAGCACTCGGATGCAGAAAATTCTAACCTCCTCAACGACTACTTTTCTTCACTGTTTACTGAAGAGTCTGGTCCCATCCCTTAGCTGACAGATTCTTAATCGGGGGAAAAGCTGGTGGATTTAGACTTCACCGAAGGAGAAATAAAAAAAAAGATTAATGACCTAATGACGAATAAGTCACCTGGCCAGGATGTCTTTCTACCTAAAGTGTTGAAAGAAGTGCGCGATCAATTTTCACGACACTTAAGCGCAATCTTCAACATGTCAAACCGGACCGAATGCGTTCCTAGAGACTGGCGTAAAGTGGAGGTGACTCCTATCTTCAAGAAAGGACACCCTAGCTAACCGTCGAACTACCCGCCTATCAGTCTGACTTCGATAGTCGGTATCTCATGGAAAGCATGATGGTGGACAAAATGACGTCGCATTTAGAGTCAAACCTGCTACTGAGGAGTTTCAAGCACGGCTTCCGAAGGCAACGGTCATGCCTAACGAAACTTGTGGAATTCTTCCACTTCGTGTTCAGTGAGCACGATCAGGACAAGGCAGTGGATGTGGTCTACTTAGAATTTAGAAAGCTTTTGATAAGGTACCACACCACCGCCTTCTCCGGGGAGTGCGATCGCTGGGCATAGACGGAAATGTAGCAGGCTGGATATAGAACTGGCTAAACGGCAGACGGCAACGGGTGGTGGTGAATGGACAGGCTTCTGAGTGGGTGCCCGTTACTAGCCGAGTCCCTCAAGGTTCTGTAATAAGATCACTAGTATTCATCATATACGTCAACGACATGGACGGTGACATAGTTGCCAAGATTTCTAAATTTGCCGACGATACCAAGCTTGGCATGAACGTTGCAAAGGATGGAAATACTACCCGCCTGCAAGATGATTTCCTTAAGATTGGGTTGTGGTCTGATACGTGGTAGATGCCTTTCAACGAAAACAAATTCAAAGTGATGCATATCGGCCACCGTAATCCTGAATGACCCTATATCCTTAAGGGATATGCTCTTGAATCACCTGACACTAAGAAGGACTTGGGTGTAACTATTACCAGTGATCTCAAGTTCTCGAAACAGTGTATTGAGGTGGAGAAGCAAGCCCAAAGGATGTTAGGGTATATAAAGCGACAGTTTGGATATCGGAACAAGGAGATAGTACTGTGTCTGTACAACTTCCTCGTGCGACCGCAGCTGGAGTATGCCGTACAATTTTGGAGTCCTCCATTTCGAAAGGACATCGCAAAATTGGAACGCGTGCTAGCCAGGGCAACCAAACTGATTCCCTCTATCAGACATAAAAGTTATGAAGATAGATTAAGGGAATTAGATATGTTCCCGCTGGAGACCCGGAGACTACGTGGTAAGGTTATTGAAGCGTTTAAAATACTTTGAGGCTTCGACAGACTGTACTATGGGGATATTTTCCAGCTCAGCGAGGGGAGAACAAGAAATCACGGCTTTAAACTTAACCTGAAGCGATACCACCTTGATCTGTGTGGGAAAGTCTTCACTTACAGTATCTGTGGCAGTTGGAGCGCACTTACGACGGAAGTTGTCAACAGTGAATCTGTTGACCAGTTCAAGTCAAGACTAGATAAAGTCTTGCAAAATCGCCGTTAAGATCCTCGCCGTTGATCTTCGAGGTTGCCAACGGACACCTTCGAGGATTACGCAAAAAGTGCCCTCCTTGTATGGACCTTAAGGTCTTCTAGAGTAAATTGTAAGCTCAACAGTGAGCAATGGTATGTAAAGGTGTTGTGATTGATCCTTTAGAAAAGCTATGAAAGAATGCCCAAGCAACAGAGGGTAAATTCAATCGAATTGTATACCATCTTATTTTTCGCAAAAGTAATGGTATCGTTACTCGTAGAAAAATATAGAATAGGAATTAAAAATTTTAACGTGTCAAAGTCCATATGATGTATAATCTAAATGTATATATATCACTACAAAGAGGTTTAAGCAGAAAATCTCCTTAAATATACTTCTAGTTCCCTAAGTAAATCAAATAGATAAATATTAAGGTTATAGATGAAACGCCTAAATATTTTCTTAGGTTAGTAACTAGAAAAGACTTTCCAAATTATTTTGCATTTTTAAAATTCATATATGTAAAAATGGTGTTCTCTAATATGATAGTATTAAAATTACTTTTATCTCGTCACTTAATTTTTTATTATTATTTCTTCATTAAACTTTTCACCATATACAGTATAAAATAAGAAAAAAATTAGACTAGAATATTTGCATTGGAAGAAAATTTTAGGTTTTAACATTTATAAAAACATCAATGAAGAAACGTAACTGTTATATTAAAAGTGGTGCGTTTACTTTAACATCTTAACAATTCATATAACTAAAAAGTTATATTCTGAAAACAAAGGCTAAAAGGGATATGTAAGTGAAGAAACTTAATTTATCATAGTAGGCAAAAACTTTTCTCCAGTTTCTGGATTCAAATTAAATGAAAGCAGTAAAACAAATGTTAATCACAATTGATAATAATAGGTAAATGACCTTTTTTTTAAAGAGTTAACATAAGTGTGCTAAAGCCATTAAAAAACACACACCACTCTGGCATAGATCAGCAGTATTCTTCATAATAATACGACTAAGAATAACAAAATATTATTGGAACAACTGAGTTAACAATAGATATTAATATTAACCCTAATGTGAGGGTATGGAACGTACATACTCGCATGCCGCCAGAAAATTGTGGGAACGAAAGAAATTTGTCGTTTGAGTTGACCTTCTTCTGCTCTCTCTCTTCCCACCATCCCCCGACATTCTACCGCCCTCTTCCGCCTTTCCCTTGACCTAAGTCGTTATCCGGGCCAAACTTTCCCAACAGGCGAGAGGAAGTCAGACGAAGGAAGGCCTGTCAACCCGGACTAATCCGTGTTTAATATTGAATCCTTATTTACCTAAATGCCCGTCTAACTATTGCTACTAATTATTATTTTGGTGTAAAGTAAATTTTATTTTTTTGCGTGTGTTTATTTGTGGCTCCTCCTTTTTGACGTACCCTTGGCAAGACTTTAATTAAGAATCCCTTCTGCTAATTTTTCAACCTGTATTATGCACTCTTAGAATTTAACAATCACAAACCTCCCCCCAGTAACAAGTGGGACTTTTATAGTGAGAATCCTGGCCGTAGCACAACCCGCCTCTAACCAGCCTTCGCTCGTTCAGTAGGAATTAAAGCCTATATATATATATATATATATATATATATATATATATATATATATATATATATGGTGCGGTTAAGGTAATGGCATAATTAGACAACTGCTCTGCTTCAGGTCCAGCAGGTGATCCTATCCTCCTTGAACTGGAAGACAACACTTAGGAATGACCCATCCATCAGCCCAAAAAAGCTGATTTCAAAGACACGCCTTTATGTCGTCTCGTTTACCGTCACAGAAAACTGTTATTATTAATATATTAACAGCGTTGACTGAGCCAAAACGCTCGAAAGATGCAAAAATTTTCAAGACAAATTGGTGCGGTTAAGGTAATAGCATAATTAGACAACTGCTCTGCTTCAGGTCCAGCAGGTGATCCTATCCTCCTTGAACTGGAAGACAACACTTAGGGATGACCCATCCATCAGCCCAAAAAAGCTGATTTCAAAGACACGCCTTTATGTCGTCTCGTTTACCGTCACAGAAAACTGTTATTATTAATATATTAACAGCGTTGACTGAGCCAAAACGCTCGAAAGATGCAAAAATATCCAAGACAAATTGGTGTGGTTAAGGTAATAGCATAATTAGACAACTGCTCTGCTTCAGGTCCAGCAGGTGATCCTATCCTCCTTGAACTGGAAGACAACACTTAGGGATGACCCATCCATCAGCCCAAAAAAGCTGATTTCAAAGACACGCCTTTATGTCGTCTCGTTTACCGTCACAGAAAACTGTTATTATTAATATATTAACAGCGTTGACTGAGCCAAAACGCTCGAAAGATGGAAAAATATCCAAGACAAATTGGTGCGGTTAAGGTAATAGCATAATTAGACAACTGCTCTGCTTCAGGTCCAGCAGGTGATCCTATCCTCCTTGAACTGGAAGACAACACTTAGGGATGACCCATCCATCAGCCCAAAAAAGCTGATTTCAAAGACACGCCTTTATGTCGTCTCGTTTACCGTCACAGAAAACTGTTATTATTAATATATTAACAGCGTTGACTGAGCCAAAACGCTCGAAAGATGGAAAAATATCCACCCTTAACCGCACAAATTTGTCTTGAAAGAGAGCAATGAATTGCTGTTTGAGTACTGGATAAGTGTCGGACTTGAAAATGTGAAAATGTGAGCGTGATAGAAAAAAACAATAAAAGAGTAAAATTAATGTAATTTGGTGGAAATTAGGTTGTGGGTGGCTGGCTGGTAATAAAACTGGATTTCAATGTTCTTCGAAGAAAGTTATCTAATATAATGTAGGAGGTAGAACTAATGAGACCTCATGAGTGATATTAAATAGAATAGGTGAATTATATAATGTGAATTTTATCTGCCTAATCGAAAGAAAAAATTCGTTTAACGCCGCCAGGGTTTGGGAAAAGTTGTTGAGAATTATTTGCGCGTCAGTGTCCCAACTCTAGTTTATCATCAAT
Source organism: Ceratothoa steindachneri (assembly GCA_963969495.1). Classification (NCBI taxonomy): domain Eukaryota; kingdom Metazoa; phylum Arthropoda; class Malacostraca; order Isopoda; family Cymothoidae; genus Ceratothoa; species Ceratothoa steindachneri. The sequence goes on along the minus strand of OZ018321.1, from coordinate 24,255,810 downwards.
GTGAACCCGAAGAAATATAATAGAGTACCATCGACTAATAGACTTATGGTCTGATATTATGAGGAATAGGTTTATAGGGTTATTAAAAAAGCTTACAATGTTAGTTATGTGACATCTTTGCTACTTTTCCTTTATTTATTTAAAAAAAAAAATGTGATCGGGATAAATATCTTGCATTTTGTCCTTAAGTTTCTAATTCGTTTTCAAAATTCGTATATCTTCGACACTTACAAACCAAGGAATAAACTACATCACCGCACATTCATTCAGAATGTTGGTATAAAGTTTGTAGAGGAGACTTTGACGATCTCAGGACTTCCGCCTATCTCGAACTGTCAAAACCGGCATTGCACGATGGGCGCCTTCCGCTGAAGCTGCAACAACCTCTGTAACCTTACATCACAAGGCCACACAAGGAGATGTGCATTTTGTGTCAGGAAAAAGGATCGAAAAGGGAAAACAAGGTATATTACTTGCGTAAAACATGTTTGCAGTGATCAGAGTAACAATAGAAGCTATATAATGAGCTTTTATTGCTGTTTCTCGGCATTTCCATTCGGGAACATATTGTAGGTTATTTTTAATTAACAAAGCATTTTATTATTTTTGCAATATACAACGTACTCGTATATTTATATATAAATTATATTCTTTATTTCAAAGGGTAATTATTTCATTAGTATATTTTTTATTTAATGCATATTAAAATGGAGAGTGTCTGTTATTTTATTTTTTAATGTTAATTGTATAAAAATCCTATATAATGGCATATCAAATGCTTATTTTCAAAATAAATGTAATTGAATATATATTTTTCCTTTTTTCCTTAATTTTATAATTTGTTCTGGAATGCTATTTTGTATTTAAAAAAATCGATAAAAGGTACAGATGTCCTGGTGTTATAGTATGATTAGAATAATATATGCATTAAATTGGGGTTGTGTAGACACCCCATTTGACAAACCATGTTCGCAAAACTGAGGAACCTAAGGAATCGTTAACCTTACAAATTATTAAGAGGTTAGAATGTCTACTTTCTCTGTACCATTTTTCCATTCTTTTGACAAAGGTTACAGAAGGCAATAAAGGGAAGGCGCATAGAGATTTGCGCACAAGTGCAGCCTCTTCCCCTTTAGTTATTGGGGAGGACGAGGAAAATCTCGCCATCCTTTCGACCGGTGGAGGCTTCACTTTTGCCATCTTTTGAGCTGCTCTCGGACGACGACTCTTCTACAAAGGAGGTGGCTCCCTTGTGCTTTCTCAGGGGCTCATCTAGCCATTTTCTAACGTAGAGGATGTTCACACCTTTTCTAGAGCTGTGAGGAGGGTAGCTTATACCTCATCCCCTTCTGTGGAGGAGCTCACTCTCCCTACTAGCGGCAATCCCTCCTTTGATATCACATGGGACTGTCAGCCCAAAGTTAACTGTAAATAGCGGCTCGATAGAGCCAACCCAGTAGGGTCGCAGGGGAAAGCAAGGCCCGTCGGTCCGTGATATTTACCCTCCTTCAGTCATTCATTTTAACCCAGCAAGGGTCGAAGAAACAAAAAAACAAAGTGCTCGATTGTGAACCATAATGTTTCAGTGGGAATGGCCGCCATTTGGAAGTCCCTTGAGATAGGCATGTACCGGAGGTGACCCAGGCTTTTATAGCAAGGTCTTCCATGGGAATAAACCCTGGCTTTATGGCAAACCGAACCTTGATCCGCCCCTGTGGAACCTTCTCTTTAATTGGCTCGGGCCTCCGAGGACTACCAAGAATAGGAGAGCCCTCTTCCCCCGAAGTTGACCCTTTATAGCCAAAAACTTCTTTGTCTTCGAAAAGGATCATACTGGGGCTAGTCCGTCCGACATGGGGGCTACTTTCGGCGGGGAAGAGAAGCGGCTTCCTTCCCCACCTTACTCTTCCCCAAAAGGGTAGGACGAGAAAAATACAAAGACGACAAAGTATGTCTATCCTCCAGGGGTCCTCCAGTGATGGAGGGGCCACTGCTGTTTTAGTATGATACCAAGCCAAGATCAGCAATTCGGTACCTGAGGGTCGGTTTGGGTAGAGAGGTTGCAAATACCAAAGCTGCAAATGTGCTTAGCGGAGCCTCGATTACTTCGAAGCCCCTGATTGTGAAATTATCTGGTGTTTTCGATTCCGCTGGTTTCAAACGCTTTCTGGTTATTCGCTCCATTGAGGGCAGCATGTTGTCCAAGGGCAACATGAAACTGCCCTTTTTCAGGAGAGGAGCTTTCTGGCGAATACGTCAGATTATTCCAAGGTAGCCATGATTAGAGCCCTTTGGAAACTTAATGGCTCACGGTGAATGTGACACCAAACTCTACTATGAACTTCGTGAAACGAGTGGTCTGAACAAGGGAACTAGTGGATTCTCCATAGAAGGGATCGCATTAATGCTGGAAGACCATGGAGAGATAAGAAACAAACTCTACACTCTTCTTCACGTTCAACCATGACAGGATAATTCTTTGACAGAATTCATAATGAGAAGATAATACTTTATTGTCATTCCGAAAGGATAGGAGTTTTGGGGGTTTTGCATTACCTTTTTGAATATCTTGGATGAATTTGGAGAGTAAAATTAATATTATACATTTATAGTTGATTATAATCACCCGATTTATTCATTAACATAATTATTTTAAGACCCCATTAGGTGACTGCGTCCTAGGTTAAACGTCGTCGTAATCAGCATGGAGCATAAATTCGACGCTAGATTAAAAAAAAACAAAAACTAATAGGCAAAAGACCAAAAAACGAAAGTACAAAAATACAAAGACAAGAAAAAAAGAAAAAAAGATGCAAAAAAAAGCAAGAAGAAAGAAGCAAACTCCCACGTCAGGGAAGCAAGCAAACAAATTTAAGGGGCAAGGGGAAAATAATATGTTTCTAAAGTTCATTAAAGAGAAGATATATTTTAGATTAGTGATATCATGGGTATGTTTTAAATTAAAGTTAAAGAGAAGGAAAGAAAAAAACTAGTATACCTATTGCTCAATAACTAGGAGGTATTTAATGTTTGTCTCTAATCAGTTAATCAATAGTTATGCTATGCTTGAAGTCATTCGTGCCACTGTCATCACTTCAGCTATATGAATCGTTCGTGTAGACGTGCACAGTTGTGTTTACTCTAAGATTGTGCAAGTTGCTCTAAGGCCGTACACTATTATTCCCTATAATGTAGGTCTAAGTGTGTCAATTGCTGACAGCAGCCTCCCTCCTCGTTGAGGCAATGTGATGGCTATCTCCTGTAGTCTAAGGAATTACTGCCTTATTTAAAAATAGCCATCCTTTGCTCCTGGCCATTCCAAGCCTACGAGCAGGTTGTTTTCGGGTTTTTCGGAACCCATATGAGGTTCGACTCCCCCAGCTGCTCCTTTGGTAGAATTGGAAGCTCAAAGGGTTCGAAACCAGCATCGATTAGAACCATGGCTTTCCTTACCACCAGCGTGACCGTTTCCCCTAAGGCGAAACGGCTGCGAGTCTGCATTGAGTCGTTAGACTCGCAGGAGACAATACTCCTGAAGGTAATCGTAAGGCCTTCTTACCGGGTTACTAAAGCTTCCTCCCGAAAGGCGAACATCACCAAAAGAGCTTTGGCTCCTACACCAGGCCCCAATACTGGAGTGATCGGTTTGATGACAGAGGATCATCCAAAGGATTGAATCCAGCCTCCGAACTTATCCCGAAGTGAGAGGTTTTGAGTCGGAAGGAGAAAAAGAATCACATACAGAGCGTAACATCCCCCGATAAATCTCCGAAGGTGACAACTCCTTAAGCGCTTTGTTCGGCCAACAACAATCAGAGTTCTCGCTCGGTGAAGCTTAAAGGCCCTTCCATGAAGGTCTTCTATTTAAAGAGCACCACCGCATCTCCTCCAAGCTAGGCCAGGAGTGTATATTCGTTGAAAGGAATTACAGCGGAGTCAGAGACAACTAGGAGGAGCTACATAATCTCATTTTCTCTCATTACCCTTTAGCTATCATTTAGCAGCAGATTATTGAAGGACGCCTGCTCCCTACCCACACTGTCTGGGTATGATAATTTTGCGACCCCACCACTGCGGGATGGAGGCCAGGTTATAGGATGCTACATCTACAACCGACATGATGTCTTCGTTCTTCTCTTTTCTATGAATATTTCATTCACTGGCAGTAGCAGTGCAGCTCCACCTCGATAGCATATATAATGTGATTTCTGCGTAAATTCCACCGTCAACCTAGTTTCATGGGGAGGGGGCTTTCGCCACATCGTGGCATGGTTGCTGAAGTCCTTCAAAGTGCTTAGGGATTTGACTGGTATACACTACCTCTTGACCGGATCGAGGAGCTGAAAATAGGTGTCCTAAATGTATGAGTTCACGCATCACTGCTCGAGAACCGCTTCATTTTTACGTCTTGAATTCTTCCTATGCTTTCCGAATACATAGCCTGATTTCTTTTGTGAAGTGGTTGATGAACTCCAAAGTAGTAATCAATTCTAATTCTCCAAGTGTGAGACGGCCCTCAAACAAGAGCGTTATGCATAAATACTCTCTAGCACTGTCGTGGAATTACATGGCGCTAATGATAGGTCCCAATATGTTTCGAAGCACGCCGCTGCTATTTAAGCCGTGCATTAGTGTCTTATGTTAACGGAGAAACCATCTTGCAGAGGTGGAGAAGAGATTCAACCTTATTCAAGGAAAGGTTCTGCAGGATCTCCATCCGTTTTCTAGGGGAATGGGAACTCAATCGCGGCCACCCCGTCAGTTGCGGTTTGCTTCGCGCCTGCTTTCCCCGCATTCTCTTGTCCGGATACTGCTCCACCAAAGATGTTCGGATGTCTTTGAAGGTCACCGACTGAACATTACCTGTATAGTCGGAGTTGGGGTCGGTTTTCGTATCATGGGCGGTGACAGCTCCTGTTCCAAACGATGGCAGTATTCCTTTCTACGACACTTCGGTGATCCAGGCATCGTATATACGTTAGATTTGTTTAGCAGGATATGGACAGAGGGTATGCTTCCAGACTGCTGGTGAATGGCTACTGTGCATTCTTTTCAGAAAGCGGGGAGACATGACTCTACCCAGGAGGCTTCCATCTAATCTCTCTAACCTCAAACGTATGCAAGTTGATGGAGAAATTATTGAATGTTAGACTAGTCCTTTTCCTAGAGAGCGGAGGACAACTGTCTTCTGTACAGTGCTGCTTCCACAAGTCCCACTCCACCTTGAATGCTATTTTCTGACAGGAAAATGCAGTCCGTGAGACGTTCCTCCTATAAAACACTAGCGTATCGTGTTTTCTATCTGGGGAAGGCCAATGATACCCAAGGGATACATTAGCAAGATGAGTCTCTACACGATGAGGTTTGGTGATAGTCGAATCCGCCTACGGGAATGGAGAGCTCTTTCCGTCCCAATGTCACAGGAAGAGAGTGTCAGGCAGAGAAATCTTTCGATCTCTTTTAAAGCGGCCCAGATGCAAACTCTAGAGCGTCGTCTCTGTCGTGGTATGACATTACACTATATCAATACCATATTATATCTATTAGGGAGGGACTAATAACTTGAAAGCGAACCGACAAAAGGGACGGAAAACAAAGAGTTTAGACCGGCTGAATAGCGAGAGAGTGCAACGAGGTTAAGTAAATTATGGAAAATGGAAACCTCAAGGTTATTTAAAGAGGCATGTATAAAAATATAATTTTATTTACACAAAAATAATGAGAGATTTGATGGGTAAAATTTCCTCAGAGAATTAACGTGCAAAATCACATCAGTAAATGAAAGTGGGAATTGTAGTTATAAATCAGGCTATGAAGTTAGAACTTAAAGTATTCTCGAAGGAGACTATACAAAGGGGGGAGATTAACTAAAAAGAGGAGAGGGGTTGGATTACGGATGTCTTCTGCACTTGAGGTGAGGCCACTTGGACTTTAGAGCGGGATGTTGGAGTGATAACGGTTCTCCAAAAGCAAGGGGGGGGGTAACTTCCGGTCCAGGGGAGAGTATTTTGGCTAACCGAAATGAGGAGGGCTTCGACAGGAATTGATGAAAGAAGTCGGGAAAATCACTCGGGGCGATCATTCAGTGGAATTACCTCCTGGCTGGGGCTGATTCCAAATACACAAAATAGTCCAGCTGTCCCTTTGCTTTGTTGCTAGCACTTGACTTGGAACCATGGGGAAATCTTCTGGGTTCTGGCGAGACTTCTCAACTCTGTGTCTCTTCCGGGGAGTTGAGCGTTATTTATGTCCGAGTTGGGGGTTAGCGGGAAACAGCTCTTCTCACGAAGTGCCTTGAATCTTCTTGCAGAGCTATTTTAGCCCGCATAAAGGTGAATCGTGGGGCACTTGATTCGACGCTACCGCTTGTGGAAGAGGGGGGAGGGGGGGGTAGGCTTACCACTTTAGGCCTAGCCGGCCTTCTGCTGCACATGGGAGTTCCTTTCTGCTAAGGATCTTCCACGTGGAGATTCCCTCACAGTCTCCAATAGTCATGGAAGCGCATCTCTCGCTAGGTCGAAGCGCACAGGTTTCGGTTTTCTTTGGCTAAGAATATGGTGGTGCACTTCTTCCGCTAACCAGGGATCGATCTAATTTGATCCTGGGGGTTTTCCTTAACTGCGTTCGCTTGAAAGTGGTAGAATCGCATTGTTTCCCCTGTCTTGTTTTTGACCGACGCCTCACCTGTGAGGCACATATTCAGAACTTTAGAGTCTCTTGCACCCACGCCATGGATATTATTCTTTCTGTGACGCTCTGCAACTGTGATGCAAATAAATCTGCTGCCTTGCATCCTTACCGGTTATTTGCTCATTAAAAGCTTGACTAAAGATGAAAGTTTTATTAATCGGAAACTAAGCGTGTTACTCAATCGACCACACTGGTTTTCGTCTGGCGACCGGTGCCTTTCGCACGCCCCTAGTTAAGAGACTACTTGTCGATGCTATTGAAATGCCCTAACTTTGCGCCGTGCACATTGAATTCTGTGCCTGTAATTGCGAGCCTGACACCTCCCTCTGGCGCTAACGGCTCTCACTGCATCCGCAACGATCTCGATGGTACCTATGCAACCAAGATATAAAAGTCATACCCAACACCCTATGGTTTTAGCACTAGGAATCTCGTTTGATACATTGGTGTATCTCTTAGGCCAGTGACGCCTCTGTCTCTGCCACCCGCGCTAACTCTGGAAGTTGACACCTTTGACCATTTTATCACGACAGCTTTGCTTCTAAAGCTTCTATATCTCCATTAGTATTGCGGTCAGCCTTTTTGGAAAACATTTTGTGTCCCGCTAGGTCCTTGCCAGTGTATAAGGATTACTCCATGTAACAGGAGGAGGTCGTTTTCCACGCCCTATCTCCTTTGTTTGAATTTAACGTGGATCTACCAAGCCATACTGGTTGCAATGCTGCACTCAGTTAGGGAGATAACGCGTCGTGTCAAGGTATTCGACTATAGATTTTGATCTTAAGCGATTTACAAATCCCCTGGTGTACGTTTCCTTTTCCGCCACGGTTGCCACGAGGAGAGAGGATGTCGAGATTATTTTCAGCTGGGTTTCTGAATATTTGGAAATTGCAGGGAATGAGCGCTCCGATGATGACGGTAAGGATAAAGCGAGGACTGGGTGAACATACTAGACCGTTTCACTCTTCCTCTTACCGAGTACATTGCAGGAATCAGGTGAGTTCTCCGGGCTGCTTGGCTTCACAGATAGAAGAGAGCCGAGGGGAACTAAAATTTACATTCAATTGCCCCGCGGCTCTTCTCATGGACCAAACCATGCGAGGGCTTCAGCTCTCTTTCTGTCTTCTTCGAATGGAACACACTCGCAGGGCCGATTGTGCTCTCCCGATGGAACAATTGTCTCTACTTTTTTGCAATGACTGCGTTGTCCCTAAGGATTTTCGGTACATTCGTGTTGAATATCTAAATTTAGGTGAACTTCACGCCCGTTACACTTGTCCGTATCAAAATCAGCTCGCTCGCTACTGTTTGTTCCTTGTACACCTCAAGCGTTCGTGTAAAAATTTGTGGACTCTGTCCCTTTTCTGGAGGATGCCTGCCTCATGCATCCCTGCACCTGGGGTAGGCACACCTCTCCCATATGCCGGAGCGTTCTTACTCTTTCTTGCAATTTTGTTTCTTGTTTTGTATTTGTTTGTTTTTTAGCCTGTTTTGTTGTTTTGTTTTGGGGGGTCTTGGACATATTTGTTCGCTCTGTATTTTTTAATCTAGTTGAGCATTAAGGTTTAAGGTAATTATATGCATTTTACTTTACTTAGCAGTGGCCACATAAAATCTAAATTTTAAAAGATGAAAATTCAAAAAATGTCCAGATATAACCAGCGAGCTGACATGTGTAATCAAGGCACCTTTAATGACTGTGCATAAATGAAACGTGGCTAAGCATAGTTAATTTTAGCTGCCAGGGTAAAAATAATCAAGTAAGATGTAGGCAAAGGTGGGAGCACAAGTGATTTAGAAGGAAACATACGTTTACACCAAAAATGAAGCATTTTTAGTGCAAACTCTATTGCCAGCTGTGGAACTGATCACCGAGCTTATAGATGTTATAAAATTTCTTGTTTTCGCCAAATATATTTTGCTGAGAGTACTCATTACATTTATGATTACTTTCATTTCAAACAATCTTTAACTAGGGGCAGTCAATAGGTTTTGCAATTTGGATATATGGAAACAAGATATGAGGAAAAGTGTTTTAATATTTTTCAATATAACTACCCTCGACTTCAATGCACTTGCGCAACTTTTCCCTGAGGCTTCTAATTACCGACAACCATAAATCTGCTGACTGCTGTTCAATCAACTCCTGGATGGCAAGCTAGACATTTTCATCGTCCCCAAACCGGCGTCCACGCAGTGCAGCCTTAAGCTGGCGAAATAAAAAGTAGTCGCTAAGGGACAGATCTGGGCTGTAGGGCGGATGGTTGAGCTCCTCGAATCCGCACTCGCACGGGGCAGCTTGTGGAACTCTGTCCTTGGGGACAGGGGCATCTTCATGTACAAGCAGGACAGCGCGTGTCAACTTGCCGCGCCTCTTCTGACAGATGCACTTCTTCAACCTAGCCAGTTCCTCGGCGTAATATTGGCCTGTGATGGTCCATCCACGAGGCGCATAGTCCACCATCAACACTCCCTCAGAATCCCAGAAGATGGTGGCCATTATCTTACTAGCTGAGAGTTGGGTCCTGAACGTGATGGGGGTCGGAGAGCCCCTGTTCTTCACGGCCATGCTTTAGCTTGGTCTCAGGATCCCAGTGATGGACCCATGTTTCATCACCTGTCACTATGCGTGACTTGAATCCCGCCGGGACTTGGTTGTAGAGGAGCAGCAGCGACTCCGAACTTTGACCACGTTGAACTTGATCATGGGTTGTGAGGTTTCATGAGGTTTCTAGGGACCCAACGGGCAGAGACCTTGGTCATGGCAAAATTAGTGTGGGTAATGTTGATAACACTTCCATGTTATATTCCAAGTTCTCGCTCGATTTTTGTGACATTCACCCGTCGATTTTAGAGGATCATCCTCTCCACACAGGCCACATTGTCCTCGTTGGTCACGTCTGATGGGCCTCATGACCATGGTGGAACTCCCTATTCCAGCAAGCAATGGTTGCAAATGAAGGGGCGGTGTCGGTGTACACTGCAACCATGCGTTCATGGATCTCTCTTGCATTCTTGCCTTCTTTGGCAAAATTTGATCACTGAGCGGTGCTCAACCTTCTCCGTTGTTGAAAAATTTGTGACTGATGATTTACAAACAGCGACTGCTTCTTAAATAGAAGATGGCAGGAGCGTGTGGCTGTAGGTCCTGACTTGAGATAACTTGTCCTAACACGAACACAAACAGCCATCCCCCTTCCTTTTTTTTGCCCTACCGATCAGCAAAACTTATTAACCGCCCCTCGTACAGGTTCAAAAACATGAGCATTGTTTTGACGTTCTCTATTTGTAAAACTACTTTGACGTCTTAATTTCCAATAAGAAAAAGCAATAAAAATCAGGTAGTTGAAGGATATCTAAATATTTTTAACCCTCATGATTTTTCATCAGGAAAAGATGTTCAAGTTTATTCCTCTAAAATATCAGCGATAAATTCAACAAGTTACTAAACCGACGGCCGTGAGGAATGGAGACATATTTTCAAATGAGCGAAGTTAAACAATATTGAGTAAGGTTGGTTGAAGAAAGGAATTTATTTTAGGTTGACTTTTTAATCGGTGCCATCTGATTCAAACTAAAGTGGCGTGGTATAGCTCTCTATATCATGCATACACCTATTATATTTGTTTTAGAGTGCGCGGGGGTTTCCTCCTAATAGGTTTTGGTAGGCCGAGGTCCGGTTACAAAGTCAGATCCTCATAAGGGAGCGCTAGTCCAATAGATGATACTTTCAATCATGATATTGGCTGAGAGTTTCAAATCTCCCTTAGTTACAGGCTGTTGTTATACCGCTATGATGAGCACGAGGCTAGGAAAGTAAAGGAGTCGCGAAAAATAGACTTTAATAAATATTAATAATTAATTTGATACAACAATACACAGAAATATAAAAAAAATAGTTACAGTGGGAAACGGGTTATTAAGAATACTAGGAATTCTAAAATGCAAAGAAATGGGTTAGACAGGAATTATAAATCTGGGGAAGCTAAAATATTTGTTACGATACCTTGTACACAAATGTAGGGATTGGGGTGGAGACGATGATCGTTTCCGGCGAAGAGGTGAGATGATGGTTGGGTCACTTCAACAAGGTCTAAGGTCAACTTGCTTGTAATGAAATATTCTTTAGAGATGACGAGGGAAAGGGCATAGTCTTCGAGAAGGGAGGTTGGGAATTCTTCCGGCGTAAATTCCTTTGAAGTTTCTCCGAGACGTCAAACGGTTTATTTGGTCGGATATGCGTAATCAAGGGGGTATTACGCTAAAATTAATCTTCACTGAAGCCTTTTGGGATAAGATTTGGTTCTTGTTTGGAGATGGCGTCGATGAGCGGAGTTGGACGTGTATTCTTACGGGGAGAAGAGTTCTTAACTAGTTCTAGGGGGTGGATATTTGTTTTATCCGAGGACGGATGCATGGTTTTGTCTCACAAAGTTTCCTTGTCTTCGGCGTATGACAACTCGAATCGAGGAGGAGTAAGATCGTCTGCACTCGGGAGCTTCTCTCGCACCAATCTGCTCATTCCTCCTCACGCGGGTAGATATGGACACCAGAAGTCAAGGAGCTTACCCTATAGAAGAGGGGGGGCGACTATCGCTCATTGTTTGAGACATGGCAAACGCGGCCCGGGTGGCGATTGTCTCAGCCGATCCCAGCGTGGCTGGAATCGTGAGGGAGGGGAGACTTCTCGTCTTGTTTAAATACTCGCCTTGATAAGGGCTGCATTTCATGAGCCTGCTCCTATACTTTCTTACGCTTTTGAGCTTCAAAAATTGTTTGTAAGCTACACGAGACCCATCACGTGGAGGCAATGCTTAAAAGCGACATTATTCCTTCCATTACGTGCTTGTCTCCTCACATAAAGGTATTGGGTCTTTTTTTTTAGTTAGTGAAACATACTAAGGATATGAAAATAAAATGAAACAAGTTAAAAGCGATGCCATAATTGCAAAATAATTGAATATCTATGTCCATTATGCAGCAGAAAGAGAACATAGCCTGAGGATAATAACCGACTCGTTTTTTTGTTCTAATTTATTTCCCAGCGACCAATGTGGTCGCTGAACCAAGCAAAAAACCTAGTTGTATTTAACCGGAACAATTTTACAAATAGAAAATTTACAAAAGGTTAAATTTTAAAAATTAAAATGCTCAAATCATAGTAGAAAATTAGTTTAGGAGATCTTTCGTTTTGAGTTAAGATATCTGATTCTTATATGTGGCTAATATAATATATGGCCATAATTCGATCAACGTAACATTTAAACAATTCATATCTGCCAAAATCTTTGTCTTTTATAAAAGAAGTATTTCAATTATTATATACCCTTCTCATGTCCAAAATTTTGAAATTATGTCATGAATAGGATCAGTGATATTCTTTTTTGAACTAGGACTAAACAACTCACGGTACCCTTTCAATTTTACTAAACATTTCTGGTTTTTGCATTCTCTTCGCCTTCAACTCTCCTCTCCTTTACATATTTATTACGAAAATCAAACTTTCTTTTATGTAGTTGTTTTTCATATCTGCCAATTCAATAAGTTCTCTATTTAAATGGATCGCACATTCATTTTTTCACCCTTTTACTACATCAGATTATCTGATATGAAATTAAAGCTCTCTAAAAGCCCTTTTATTTCTGAAAAAATAATAATAAACTACGGCACGGCTTTTGAGATAAAGGGAGTTCTTTCAGACCCCCCTCCTTAAAATAAATATCATATAAATGGCTATAGAATTACTAAATTTAAGCATTCAAACTCAATTTACTAGCAAATGATGCTGATATAATTTAGTTAACATTTGAAATCAGTTTTCTTTATTTCCATTAAACTTTGTGTTAATGGTGGACTAAAACATATATTTTTCGGACAAGGTCAACTACAGGTTTTGTTCTCAGTTGGAAAATTGGGTGTTAGGTCAATAGTAATGTTGTTATAAATGGCCTGGAATTTAGCTCAATCTATAGTCGAATGACGCTAAAAAACATAAACCAGTTTTCAGGCGCCCTTTTTTTAGCAAATATTTAAATTCGGATGGTGTGGTTTTGCGTTTTCTTTACAATAACTTTAAATCTCTACGGAGAATTTACACGAATGTATAAATTTCGCATTATCATAATTTTCACTATGTCCTAGTTATGTTGCTAAAACAAAATATATACTATAAAAAATGCATAAAATTTGCAATAAAATGATATAAAAATTGATGGTAAAGTTTGTTTGTTTTTTTCACTAATTAACTTTAAATATATAAGAAAGATTTTCCACGAATGAATACAATTTCGTATTATCTTAATTTTCACTATGTTCTATATATTTGGCTAAAAAAAAAATTATACCATAAAAAAGTGCATAAAATTTGCAATAAAATAATATACAAACCCAAAGATGCGAATTTTGAACGAAAGAATTTAAAAATTTATTAATGAATAAATCTGCTATCCCCTTAAGATCTATATAATGCAGATCTAAAGTTATTGAAATTCTATACATCTTATAGATTTCTCCACTCCACCTAGCTTCGTATCCTGTTTTAAAATTATTGGAAACGCCTAAGATCCAAACATAATCACCGATCTAATATAGCAACCTCTTTTTATACATATAATTATCGGATTCGGTATAGCAGCATCTTGCATAACCTTGAACGATGTGTTCTAAATGATTCTATGTTTATAATTATACTCGTTTGAATAATCATCGAGCATATTTATATATTTTATGTTTTATTAAGAATAAAATATCTGAAAAGTCTCCTTTATTGAATGAAGATTATATACTCCAATATTGAAATTGCTCAATGCTCCTTGAATCTTCTTTGCTTTAAACTCTTCTATCATCGTAGCATATATAACCAGGAATCCGTCCGGTTTCTTCCATGAGATACCATATAGTTTTTGACACTGAACTATTGACCTTCTGATTTTAAGGAATTGAACCTATATATCTAAAATTGACGTCAATTTCAAACAATATATAGTTTACACCATACTTAAAAATTTGGAACTTCTGCATTAGATTGAAATTATTCTACCTTGTGGTTTTACATGTTTTTTCTTGAATCTTTTTCAAATAAGTTTGTGTAGAGTATAACTATCCATTCTTGAGAGAAAACCTTCGACATCTGATCTTTTAGCAACTTGTTTTGCATATTTACATCACAAAAAGATGTTGACATCTGTGGAGTGGAAAACTGATTTGAGGACACTTGAAAAGTTATGGTAAATTAAGGACTCTAATACGTCTTCGAAAATTGCAATATATAAATTAAAGACTCATGACAATTAATACTAATAATACCAATAATCGCTTGAATAATTTAATCATTTGTGAGGATCGAACCCGGTACCGCGACGTTGGCAGACCAACACCGTAATCACTCGGCGAGCAAGAGCATTAAGTGGGTGTGTAGATACTAATGACGTCAAACCATTCAGAAACTTGCCTCCAAAAAGTACGCTGACGTCACTAAACGGCCCTAGAGATGTTAGTGCAGGACACTCGTGAACTCGGCATTTGTGTTAAAATACTATTTAACATGTCAACCGTGATGGATTAAGGTTTAGGAAAACATTCATAGTTTATTGACTTTGCTTACCACTTAAAAATTCATGTGTTGGACTAGTTTGTAAAATACTCAAAAATAATTATTACTTAAAGTGAACTTTTTATATGAAAGACACTTCATTTTTTTATAGATTTTTAGCCTCTTTACGATCCTGAGATGTATCATTTTCCCATAAAAGTCCATATTGCAGTTTTTTTACGAAATTCTAACGATTCATGAGAAGGGAGATTACTTTTTACGTGAAAAATAACGTTATTATAGATTTTACCTCTCCGATTTAAGTACAAGTTGAATGATACAGGACCGTGGCGGAACTATAGCTTTATATCATGTTTTCGGTATATTCTGGTTGGTGAGTATGCTGCTTTAAGAGAGGCAAGAGAAAAATCACTCAAAATCCATAAAGAAGTGGTAAGGAAGAATTTAATGCACAAGTTTCAACTATGGCTAAACTTTTATTTAAAACTACACTCGGATGCCATTCTTAAGTTTTAATAGTATATTATTTTTACCCATAAAAGTTTACGTTAGCAAACGACAAAACTTAATTCATGAAAATACATTTTTAATTTATATTTAATCTTTAATAGAAAATGAAGAATCCCATACATATACCTAGAGCATGAAACAATCAAAAAGTAAATAAATTGTGTTCACTTATATAAAACTTGGGTGCCTCTGTAGGGGTGCGAAGATATAATAGAGAAAAACTTCCTTCCAAAAGCAAGAATATAAATAGCCCATTAAATTAACAAGTCAGAACGGACATGGCCGTAGCGTGACGGCAGAGTGTTGACCCGAGATCGATCCTACAGTCCACAATTTTTAAAGGAGAAGATCCCAGAAAAAAACGGAAAAGCCTTATGGACTACTCAAGAAATCGACTCAAGAGAAAACAGATGTCAAAGAAAACGGAAAGAAAAAGACTTCAAGGGCTAACTCGACTCAACGCATCAAGAATTCAAGAAGAAATCATCACGTCATCAAGAAGCATCAGGAAGGAATCATCACATCAAGATACATGCAAGTTAATATGAAGATACATCAAGAAAGAATTACGAAGATCAAGAATTACCCCAACCAAATTAAAGAAGAAGGAATCTCAGCCAACTAGAATATAGAGTCAGATTACTGGAAGCAATGTTTCGAGGGGCAACTTTAGTCAAGAAATAAATAAATATAAGGAGCCCTCCCTTCCCCATACCTCCTACTTCTATGTAGATATTTTGATCTAGCTTATATTTTGTGACCTTTAGAGCTATACATGCATCAGCTGTTAAATTCAGATTGGTAGTTATTACTAGGATGAGACAAAACGAAGCTCATAAATGAACTACAGAAACAAGGACCAGCAAAGACCCTAAGATCCACTCAAGGAGATAAATTACTCACAGAAGTATGTCGATGAGAAATTCATGTTTTATTAGTTTTAAACAAAAGAATCTAGAATAGACGTCCGAATATTTAATACCTTAGTTTCTGGAGAGTTCTCTATCAATTGATATTTTAGGTATTCTAAGTTAAACAAATTTAGCGTCCAAACTAAGGTGCCCAAAATCTCAGTATAATTCATCCTTAATTTTATCCACCTTACCTTAACAAACATTTTTATGAAACTTCATTCAGTTTTGCAGTGTTTTTAAACGCAATGAATTCAGATGCAACCTACAATTCTCTGAACTTTATCCATCTATTAAGATTTCATTCAGAAATAGATTGTTAACATAAGAATCAAATATTAATGGTCTAATTTATCAATTATTAAATTTATAGCTTTAACATTTTAGTTTTAAGAAATATATAAACTACCACTTTAAAAAAAACATTTAAGAAATCACAGTTTAGCTTCAAAAGTGTTACTGTTATCAAGAACGACTTAAACGGTCTTATTAGAAAAACGTGCGATTGCAGTTTAGCCTCATTCCTAATACCCATGTGTCCAACTTTAGGTACATAAAGCATTCTTTAGTAAATTTAAATGAAGAGATAATGTAAAAGAGACATAGAAAAATACAATTTAATTAAACAAAAAGTAACCTTACAAATGAATACAAAAATATCCTCGTCCTTGAGGAAGACTGAAACTAAGAAGAAGCTCATCCTCAAGCAGGTTCCTGGTTACCAAGCCGACCTTTAAGTTAACTTTAAGTTCAACTTATTCACGTCAGAGAAACCCCCCTCCTCTATCCTCGCCATTGAAGATAACCCCCTCCCCCGAGTACAGTCCTCACCCATGATAAATTACGTAACGAGGGAGAAAAGCTCCCCCTCAAGCCAGTTACCCGATGGTCACACCGAACTCTAAGTTAACTTGGTTTAAGAACCAAGTTCGACTTACTCTCACCAGAGAGGCTTCGCCTACCCTGGTGCAGCTTAAAGCACTGTGATTGTTCTCCCCCTTGAAGACCCCTTCCTCCTTGAATACCGTGTGGACCCCAATCTGCTACACTCGCCAAAATACCTCGTGATCTCGACCACCTCCAACAATCTGGTCGAAGCACGCGTCAAAGGACCTACCAGATTCCTGGGGTGTCTGGGGCTCATTGAGTTCAAGGTCAAACTCAAACCAGCCGCCAGAGCAACTAAGTTATTTAAACTCCAGTAGAGACAATTAGCCTAATTATTGTATATTGAAGCGCGTATCGAATTTAGCCAATTTTAGAGGGTCAAGTTAATTCAAGTAATTATTGTGTATTTTAATATTCGAAGTATTTCTGTGGTTCATGTTTAGTTTTTGTGTAGTAAACTTGTTAAATTTAAAATATAGTTTATTTGGGGAATTCCTGTGCGTTTCTCTATATTCTTACGTGTTTGAAGCGGCTCTTTTTTAAAACAGCAAAATTAGCACTCTTAGAACAAATCCTACTTCATCAAAGAAGTATATCACGACCACAATGTATATCACGATTAAAGTGGTGTCAAGTATGGGGGGGTGATCAAAAGTGGCATTATACGACAAAAGTGGTTTCAGGTGTGGGGTGATCAAAAGGGGCATTCTGCTACATAAATATATATATATTTATATCATGTATTAAAAAGTCCTGTTATCCTCGTTTGGAAGCTCGCAACGTATGAGACAATGATAGGTGTTTTTAGGAAGTTCAATCCGTTTTTATTGTTTCAACTCATAAATAAGAGGAAATTTCAATTTTCTTCAATATGGTCACTCTCTGTGGGAGGACATGCCACGCTCACGTGGCGGACGAAGCCCTTCCCATTGCTAGTCCACACACGGTTGACGGACGACTTCAGCTCGTCAATGTTTCTGTGGTGGACCTTCTAGGCATTGCCCGCAATATGCGCCCATACGATGTAGTCGATGAGATTAAGGTGGGGTGACTGTGGAGGACAAAATTCTTTTGATCAAAAGTTCATGTTCGACCCCAAACACTCTTACATAAATATGGCCGAGTGGTCTTGGGCACCGTCCAAGTGAAACAATTAGTCGCTTTCTTCGTGATCTTTCACACCAACAGCAATACTTTTGTGGCAAAGATATCCATGTAATTGGCTGTGGTGAGCCTGCACCCTACCGCGAATCACAGCGGCGGAAAAATTTCTCCATTCGAAGCCATGACGTCGTGGCCATGTATCGGACCTCGGAGAAGTCCTCACAAAAAAAAGGAGAATTCGATTAGCAGAACACTTCAAGTTAGTAACTTGAAAAAATGACGATATCGCTCCCAGCGTTGTTCATATATATATATATATATATATATATATATATATATATATATATATATATATATATATATGCAGATTTTGTTAAAGACGATTGTATATTTCGCCGAGATTAATATTTTTTGAGAACTTTCTAATTTTCTTATTTTCTTCTTTGTTTATCCTGTAGATGGTAGATAACTTATCGTAGGTTAATATCTCTTTTTTAGTAAATGCCTTTGGTAAAAACCAAACTTCAATAGCTGTGATTTCCATCTATGCGATCATCATCGAAAGCTTATCTTTGTCTTTGAATTATTGAAAGTTCTGAAGGATGTAGGGTCACATATCAGAATAAGTGAGAGAACGTAACTTTTTGGTTAGCTTACCTTGTTTGGTGTATTTTTGATATGGGCTTTTTTTCTTTAAAAATTTAGGTCTGTATTAAACTCATGTATATTAAAGGGCCTTCCTTTCTTCCTTTGCTCGCAGATTTTATTTAACGTGTGAGTAAATTGAGAGTCCGAGATCCCTCTCTTCTAGCTTCTGTGTAACTCGCTATTCGAAAGCTACCTCGTAGTATTGGTTTTCCTTCGGAGGTATCGATAAAATCTTTGACTGGTGTCTCCAGAATCGATCTTCGATCTCTTTTTAATTGGTTATCGTTACTTCTTTTAGTTGTATTTTATCTTTTGGCTTAGAACCCTATTATTTTTACAAAATTGATTTCAGAACCTCCTGGAGTCTCTGACAATATTCAAATTTTCGATTAGTTCCTTTTAGATTCTGTTCATGTGCCTTCTTATTAGTTTGATTACTTGGGCTCTTACGAGTATATCTCTCAAACGTAATTACCTATTTGTGTATTCCACGTTAACGGATTTCCTCGATTGTGTTGTTAATGTTCTCAATTTTTGGCTTTATTCTTTCATTTTTTGATGTGGTATGGATTGTTTCATACTTTTTTTTTGGGGGGGGGGGAGGGGGGCTGTAGATGGTATTTGCTTGTATTATTAGCTTAGTTATATTTTCTGAGTGGGTATCTATTTTTCTTTGGGACTGTTATGAAGAGTGACGATGTTATAGTAAGAAAGTTTTTTTATATGCATTAAAGTTAGGCTTGTATAGCTGTTTTCTTTGGAATATTTTGATTTTTATTGGTAAGAGAGAAATTATTGTGGCAAACCTGATATGATCCGACTGATTTCAGGGTTGGACGAGGTCTCAAGAATGCAATGTTCTGATTTATCAGAATGATATTCGGAGTGATTGAAAAGCTCGCTATTAAGAAGGTTAAAAGTTTGGTCCTTTCCTCACCACTAATTTTCTCTTCTTTAGGAGTTCCAAAGTTTTATCGGTGCAATTGTGGAACGATGTGTATCTTCCTGTTCCGCACTATGCGTTCAAATCTCTTACAAGGATTGCTGATGGTCGGCGGCAGGAGCTTCTGATGAAATTGTGGATCGGAATGTACGAGCGCCAAGGAGGCTGATATTATCTCACTATAGCTATGTCTCATATAGTCATTTTTAGGTTGATGGCTAAATATGAACTCTCTAGATGTTTTATTTCAGAGAAATCCAGTCCTCTTCTGATCTCCATTACCGTTCCATCAAAGCGTATTTGGGTAGGTTTCGTAGTTATTATTGTGTATTCGAGACTTTTATGTATTCTTCTTGTAGGGAAATTCCGTGTTCTTTTAAAATAATTATATTTAGGTCTATTTTTCTTATTATTTTTCTGTACGTGAGTTTTTTCGTTTTCCATCCCTAAACTTTGAGGTCAGCTAACTTGGTTCTAAACGTACTGTGTTGCATTCCTTTGGATGACACCAGCGAGGCCGAGAGGGGAATCTTGACGAGTGGGCAACCCAGAATGCCCATACACTTCACCCAGGCCTGCGACCTAGAGAGGTCACCCCAGTGCCGCTGGCTCACCGACAGAAACAATAAGGGAGGCTGACTTTGATGGCGCAATCTCCATTGTCTTCCGAGACCATGTTACTCTTGTTTTAAGTGCGTTCAACCCTTTCGACTTAAAATATATTAATGTTTCTCGTATATCTTATGCGCGTTTATTGTTGTTTTATTATTTAATTACTTTGTATTATTGTAATTCTTACTACTTCTTAATATCATATATTCTGTAGTGTATGCCGTTTTGGGGAAAGAGAGTATCGCCATTCTCTTTCTTCTTTCCTCGAATTCCTTTCTCTTGAATTAAAATTAGTAAGATTTTTGAGTCGAAATTGGTAAGTTGTTGTCGTTATTGGTTATTTTCCAGTTTGTTAATAATTTTTGTTAATCGACAAGTAAATCTTTTTTTAGCTACTCGTGTTTTCACGCATTCCATCATGAGTATTACGGCCCTTCTTCTCTGTTACCAATAACACTAGCGGAATTTGTAAATATTGGTTAGCTTCTGTCTCCTCTATTATGGTTAATCTTTTCCATGATTTTTACGTCCATTTCCTTATTAACTATCTCTTGAATATTCCTGGTCCGTTCTTCTATGACTTTGTTAATGAGTTTTCCTTGCAACTCTCTTCAGCTATCCTTGGCGTCTTCTTTCACGTTTGTAGTTAACCGTAAATAGATACAAATATTTGTTCAGCGTGACCTGTAGTCTCCTTTTTTGCGTCCTCGAGACACAAGAAAGGGCAGAAGCACAATATATCAGCGTAGATCTTACAATTACATTGTATTTCTTCTTCTTATTGCTCTCTTGAAGGGTTCCGAATAAGAATAAAGTTTTGACTGTGGCTGAGGCTTTCGAAATTCCATCTGTGGTGTGACTCCTATACTCAAATGAAGTAAATTTCATACCGTGTACAATGCACTCCGTGGACTAGGGATAGTAGTCTCCTTTAAATCGGGACCACTTTGACTTTCTCCTGGTTCGTTTTTATTCTCCCTTTGCTTTTTCAATTTCTGCCGCCGTCATACGAGCCTGCATAGGAGCGTACTGCCAGGGGCACTGTATTATCTGGCTGAAATTATCTGGGAATTGAATGTTGAGGCAAATGGGATTGCCATGGGTGGTGTCACCGAAGGTGTATATCGTGTAAAGAGTAGACGAGACGCCTGTATTTAGCATAAACGTAAGTCCATCGATTCTCCCCAAACTGATATACGCCACTGTCTCCATGAAATAGTAACACTCGCAGAAGCCAAACCTTATCAAATGCTTTTGATACATCCCGGCATACATTGTCCGCATAATTTCCCTCCTTTTTTGGGTGGGCAATCTTTTCCGCGATGACATTTATCACCATCTCAGTACTTTACTTTTTCAGGGAGCCAAATGATACGGATAGTACAGGAAGTTCTTCCCCCATGTGAGACATCAGTCTTTCATTCAGGATTATCTTGAAGAGCTTGCCGCCAAATTTTAAGAGTAAAATTGGTCGGTAGCTCTGCGTCCTCGATGGATCCTTCCCTTGCTTAGCTAAGAAGATCATCTTAATGGTCTTAAAAGCATTGGGGAAGTATCCTGTATTCATACAGCCTTTAAAAATTATTCTCATTCCATCGACGATGTTGGCTGGTTCCTGTTCAAAATTTAATTTTGTTAGCAGCGATTGTCCAGAGCCTTTATGGCAGAATGAGTCGAGCGCCACAAGTAGTTAGTCCTTGACTATATTGGCGCCTCCATCACGCTGTCTATCCACACGGTGGTACGAGTGCGTCATATAAATTTGGGTGTTTAACTCATCTATGACTTGCGGTTAGAACTCTATACCATATTATTCATTCTCCTCTTCAGTTTTCCAATAACTTAGGAATATCGCTTCTAAATTTTCTTCTTTTGTTTCTATGCTTTCGTCTTCGTACCTAACTTCAATTTTCCTTGCTCCACAGGTCGATACTTTAAGATTACTTATTTTTGTCCACAAATCTTTAGGAGATGCATCTTGACCGAGGCTTTCGATCGCATCGCCTCATCTTTCGCACTCTCGTTCAACGATAAAGTGGTAGAGTTTTTCTTGATCTCATTAATAATTATTTGTATTCATTCAATTGATTCATTCTTAATGTTAATATCTTATAATAATTTGGGGATGACAGTACAAATCATCTATGTATTCGGCCCATCTATATATCTAGATAAACCAAAACACAGATTTATGGATACAAGCACAATCTGCTTTGATTAGGTGGTTGTTAAGTTTGTCGAGGGCCTCGTCAATCTCCTTAAAAATTGCATCATCCAAGGTAGGAGCACTAAAAATCTCGAGAGTTGTGGATACTGTGCCCAATCAACCCAATTTTGTTTTTAATTTCTCCAGCCGGATCTTGTATAGGATTCAATTAATATGGAGTATGATTCCTATATGGTCCTTACATAGTACCTAAACTCTTTCCATGTAGTAGTTGAACGGTAATTGACGATTTTGAATCTAACAGAAGTGTGAAAGCTGGGGCCAATTTACTGGATGATTTTCCTCTCCATAATCGACCCGTAAGAGTCTGCAAGAGTAAAAGATCTCTCTTTGGCAATGGTATCTGATGGATATGATTATCTTTGCTATGTCGAGTTTGACCTCTATCGTGAGATAGAATACGTTAAGGTCTCTGATTTTCTTTCATTTTAACCTTTTGGCACCATCGTACCGCTCTTGCGAATAGTTCGTGATCAACACGTGATAGTTCCAAACTTTTATTTGTTCTTTACGCCTGTCGTTTTCTGGCTCCGAAATCAAGATGACATGTGTATCAATTTCTCCGAATATATTTCAGTAAAGAGTCCTTTTTGTTGTTCACCCATTTGTGTTTATTTCCAATATGCTCAGTGCGTTTGTTGCATGATGTTGTATTATTTAGCAGTATTGACTCTTGTTTTTCTTCTTTTTCTTCGCCTGGTAGATATCTTTAGGGTTCTTAGGATTCTCGCTCTACGGAGGTGGACTAGGAGTTTTTGATTTACCATTACTCGTCATCGTTCAGGTGCATGGGCCTTCGTCGGTCGTTGAACTAGTATTCTCTTTCTCTTTAGTTTCTTTTTCTTTCTTTTTCGGATTCCTCCTAGAAGGGCGATTCCACTGATGCCTCAATTCCTGCTTTTCTTACTCTATGGTTTTTATTATCGAGTCCTTGAACGCTCTGGAGCACTCATAAGATTATTCTCCTTCAACAGAGAGCTATGTACCTCATTGCAACACCCAAGCTTAACTGCATTTGCTAAATTCATATATCTGATACATATGATGATGCTGGCGATCAGATCGCTGGTGATCTTTTTTTCTGCCTATATGCCTTATATTGCACCTGCTGACTTTTCTTCAGGCACTTGCGTAGGTATTTTGCCGTGTCTTTCTTCCTTACTCACCTTTCTGTTCTATTATCTTTTCCTTTTGGCATCTCAAGGCTATGGAACTCTGCTCACCTATGCAGTTGAGGCACATTTTTGATCGTGTTTGTATTTTTTATATCTGTATTGCATGGTGGTACATTCGTTGAACCAGAATTTCTCGTCGGTGCAGTTAGCGAGAGTGTGATCTTCTAGTTTACGGCAAATCATGCACATTTGTATGCTATGGAATATTTCTTGTTCAATATTTTCAGCTGGTTTCCTTAAGCTGAAGAGCAGGAGTCCTTCTATAGTAACTTTTTTTGCCATTTCTGTGAAGGGGAATCTTACTTTGAACACATGGGTAAGGTCTCGCAATTCAATAAATTATCAGACCTTTCCACATGGCTGTTGTTTCTCGTTTTCGGTTCTTAGTTTCTTAGCCGAGTGTTCAGCAACCCAACTTTCCACCTTGTAGCAGATAACGCTGCTGTTGGCTCGCACTTGACGGGGATTTTCGCCTCGAGGCCATTTCTCTTCAGCAGACAGGCTTCCATTTTAAAGAGGAACTTATCCACATGTCTGGTTTCGGCACACAGAGCGATGTACCCAGTTTGAACCTCGATGAGCTTTATGAGTGCTACTCTTATCTACAGGAATAGCACCTCGTAAACTCGGTTCTGCTGAAGCTGGTTTGGCTGGAGATAGTCCTAAAGGGGAAACTCATAGCGAGGGTCTAAATATTGGTTGCTGGTTCTTTTACTCTTTAGTTGTATTTCTTCTTTTTTACTCGTGTGATTATATGTGTTGTGTATGAAGGGTAATTAGCGAAAAGGAAAATAAATATAGGTAAAAAAAAATTTAGATCTGACTTTTTTTTTAATTAGGTGGTTAGCACATGCCAATTACCTACTTGCTCCCTTGCTCGAGTACTGCCGATGGAGGAAGATCATATATATAAATGGGTGGATCCGGTTGGGTTCCTGTAGAGGGATGAATCATGGTGGACTTAATGAAAGTAGTGGCCCAATCAATTGGCACTACCCTGTTACCACCGCCTCTTGTTTTTTTACATCATAACTGCTTTTAACGTGCACAGAGAAGAGGGCTGCTTCCCATTTTGGTCCTGGTCGAACCTTTGGGTTTGAGGATTGCTTCCCTACCCGAAGTTTGCAGTTAAGTCCCATACCGGATTTATTTCTGACCTGTAATTCCGCTGTGGGCTATTCCTCAAAGCAGATTCCTCATGGGCCAATAATTATGTCTATACCAAGCGACGGGCATAGAGAGAATGAAATTAATGCATGTTAAGTAGCTCGAAGAGTTTCCACGTTGGTTCATGGGTGGGACAAATGGGGGAGTTTTAAGCCATCATTTGGTGTTTTGACTGTCTTTTAAAAAAAATATTATTCTTCCCTTTTTTAAATGTGCATGTATTCCACTCTGGCTCTCGGGGTAACTTTCAGTTACTGGCTTGCTCTCATTCCTTAAGTAAAGAGATTGAAATTCAATTCCTATGCCAACAATTTTCCCTTACAAAATATCGGCCTTCATTAGCTTTGGACAGAAATGGGGTGACTTTATAGACACAAAAGTAAACACAAAACAAAGAGGTTGACGAATCACCAAGTACTATAGAGAAAGAAACTTGTGCTATTGTTCAAAATAGTGGTAAAACATTATAAAAAGGAAAAAAAACAAATGAAATAAATGAAATGGGTATCCTACTTGACAATTCATAGAAAAATCAACATCAGCCACTTGGAAAGTGAAATAAAATGCATTTGGAATAAATATTATGGGCAAAAAAATGCATAAAGATTTAGATTGAGAACAAATTTGAAGTTAGAAATGGGGAGCAACAATTGGAAAGGAGGCTGGTAAAAGAAATGTAGGCAAGCAGAAAAAAACATTCCTCCGAGTTATGCAGAGGTCTGTTTTGGGCATGTTTTGAATGATGATAGGTAGCATGTTTTACAATTTTGCGATTGCTTCAACCAGGTGCGGTCGGCTTGGAGCACTTTCACAGTGTACGATGGTGATGTTCACATTAAGTTTAATTCTTGTGAACTCAATCCCACGGAGTGACTGGGGTAGCGCTTGAGGGCGTCGTTAGAATTAAACAGCATAAGGGTAAGTCTAGACCAGGAACGGAAAGCATTGCTCTATTTATACGTATCTCGACACGTAATAATAGAATAGCTTAGGAAAATACTACAATATTAATTCAAAATAATAACATTGTTTTGAGAAACAATTTTAAGTCAGTTGTATCGAATATATCCAGAATTTCCATTAAATCAATGGTTTATTCTGAGGATGAAGGGTGCCACGCTAGACCTGAAGTAGAGCAGTTGTCTAATAATGGCACTACATTAAACGCACCAATTTGTCTTGAAAATTTGCCCATCTTTCCAATGTATTTAGCTAAGATAACCCTGTGATTATATTAAAAAAACGGTTTTCTACGATGGTAAGCGAAACTAGCATAAAGTGGATACTTTGAAATGTACTCTGGGGGACACTGTAAAATTATTCGCTGAGTGCTTTCTTCCAGTTCGAGGACGAAGGGTGTTACGCTGGCTCTTGAGTAGGGTTGAGGATATTGTTGATTCTGTGGATTATTTCACAGAGGGATCACACTAGACAGTTGGTATTTTGATTTAGTACTAATAAAATGTTACCTCCAACATCCGAAAATCTCATTGTCTAATAATGCAACTCCATTAACCGTACCAATTTGTCTTGCAATTTTTTTCGAAAGTATTAGGCTAAGATAACACTGTGATTATATTAATAAAACCGGTTTTCTACGACGTTAAACGAGACTAGCATACAGGAGATTCTTTGAAATGTGCTTTGGCGGGCACTGTAGAAGTATTCGCTGAGGGTTGTCTTCCATTTTGAAGACGAAGGTTGTCACGCTGGAACTGAAGTATAGCAGTACTCTAATAAAGCCACTACATTAACCGCACCATATATATACATATATATATATATATATATATATATATATATATATATATATATATATATATATATATATATATATTGTTATTAATGAATATAAGTTTAAAATTAATTTTACAATAATATTTCCTAAAAATGGAAATTAAACGTTTTCGGAGAAGGACATTACAAGGGCTGATGTCTGGTAACAGGACATATCTGATTTCCTTTGGGACATTAAAAGAAGTGGAGGGGTTATAAAGACTGAAGAGGAACTTCCTAATATAGGTTTCAACTAAAGATAAGAAGTAATCATTTTTTACAAAATATTCTTTTAAAAATTTGAATTCAGAATGCATACTGAAATAAGTGGAAGACAAATTAAAGCCTCTGAAGAGGAGTGTTTTAATGGCGCCAATTTTGCATGTTAAATCACAGAAACTAAAGAAAATTAAACCCTACCCTGTGAAAGTTGGTTTTCTAAAAACACACGTTTGAATGCCGGAATGGGTACAAGAGACATTAACATCTAGAAATGGCAACATATTATTAGTCTCATGTTCTTGAGTTAAAGTAATATTAGGGTGTAAACCGTTTATAAAATCGAAAAACCTTTTTGAACAAGAACCAGAGGAAAAAACCGCAAAGGTATCGTCAACGTATCATTTTAGAATAAGGAAATAAATTGAGAAGGGCAATCACGGAAGAGTCTATCTTCAAAATTACACATAAAAATATTTGCAAAAATCGGAGCTAGTGGGCTTCCCATCCCAACACCTTCAATTTGATGATAAACCACTCCATTGAAAATGAAATAGTTGTCCTTGACAGCCTAATTGATTAACTACGAAAATTGTGAAAAACTGATACCAATAAAGAGGGCATTTTTATCCGGGAAGGCTTTAGTCGAAATAATCTCTATAGTTGCCTGAAGGCGAAATATTTGTAAATAAGGGCGTGATGTGGCGCGAGAAAATAAATAAGGAAAAAAGGACTTGACGATTCAAACTTTGCTATTTCCGAAGCAAAATCAAAGCTATTATTAATGGTATATAGATTGGAAGTAAAAGGGGTTAACAGAGAAACTAAAAACATAGTAATTTTATAGGAAGGAAGAGTGTAAGAAGCAAGAATGGGACGAAGAGGGCATCCAGTCTTATGTATCTTAGGTAACCCATAGAACAGACCCAAGTAAGATGATGAAACATAGAGAGAAATGTAAACAGAATCGCTAAAAACACCCGAAGACTTTAGCTTTAGCAAAAAACGGTTAATTTTGTCCTCTAGCAAAGTTTGAATCGTCAAGTCCTTTTTTCTGAAAGGAGGAACTATGAGAAAAAATTCCGTCGTTAAAAAACACGAAACAAAGCAGTAAAAGAGTTCACACAGGCAAATGTAACACCAAATACATAAGCATGCATATAGAATAATCATGGAAATTACTATCCTATCTCCCTTATTTGAGTTATTAGTGAACTCTTGGAGTCTATTTTTTGAGAGAGGATGGTGAAGCATCTAGATAAACATAATTTTTTTTTAAATCATACATAACACAGCCGTCGATCCAAACGCTCATACATAACTATTTTTTTTATTTAGTTCACAATATGATAATAAATTTTGACAAATATAAATCTGTGGATATAGTTTATCTCTTTTAAAAAGACCTTTCACAGGTTCCACATAAAACAAGATCTGCCGACCAAAAGTCGCGTGCTCCCACTTATACTTATTTATGACCTTATAAACTACAAAACCTTAAATAATTTTCAGACTAACCTTGAAAGGACCTTGGCAATTATACCATTCTAGAGAAAATATAAAACAACATATGGTTTTCCAATTCCGTTAGAATCGGCCGAATAGTTATGAGGTTATAGCCAAAAAGATTTAATTCGCGGGCTAACCTTGTGAAGACCTTGGTAATTATATCATCTGAAAGAAAATTTAAAAAAGCATGAGAGTTTCAAAAAATTTTTGAATTGGCTCAATAGTTACAATTTTATTATACCTTCCCCCCCAGCCCTCAAAAGAAAAGCGAAACAGGACCTGACCCACATAGTGAGATATAGAGTCGCCCGCGACTAGACTCGCACGTGACTAAAAATAAATTGAAATTCGATAGGATTAGAGGAGACCCTATTAAAATGAATTTAGGTTTGCCTGGAAAACCGGTAATAGTGAGTTATTCTCAATGAAAATGGTTCATTATGGGCATTAGTTACTTGTTGCGTTACGCAGGGATCTGTTTTCTGATTCTTGTTTTTTTGAGTATATATAAATAGTTTAAGTCAGCATTGAGCTTTCAAATGAGTAGGAAGACGCAATTTACGAAGATTCTTGTATAAAAAATATGTAGTTATTTAGTAAGGAGAGAGGTTTGTAAATGTACACTAATTTATTGCATTAACTTAATTATTTACTGATGACAGGAAACTTATTACTGTTGCAAAATATCCTAGCTAATGTGAAAACCTGCAACAAGAATTGGATAGAGTTATAAAACGCTCGTTAAAATGTCAAATGCAAATCAACTTTGACAAGTGCAACTTAATGTAAATACATCAGGATAATTTCAGAAGGAGTTATTTAATGCGCGGTAAAATTATAAATACAGGTACTCGTATATCTCGGAGGATCTTAACTTTTTGGTAAAATGCAATGTATCCAAAGAGGATTTTTTTACTTTCATTAGAGAACAAATTGGTGACGGGGTAAGGGGTCATAAATGAAGAAATGTGTGATAATTAGAAAGACGAGAAACAAGGAATAGGGAGATATTTGAATGTGAAAAAGATGTCAATAGCAAACCTCTTCACATTCTAAGAGAAGGCAGGTAACCTAACCCTCTACGGTTTCGTGGACACAACAAGCACATTGGAGTATTCCCTAATTGCTTAATCTTGGCCACTCCAGGAATAGTGTTTGCGCAACCAGGTGCCTCAATCATTTACCTCTTTGGCGTTGTCGCGGTATTCCTATTTCTCGCATCTTTAATTCTATTATACTAATCATTTTACTTATATTAATTTTCAAACTCATTCTGACATGAAAGCATCTCTCCGTTTACGCTTCTTAAATTTAGGTATTATAATAATATACTTCTAGTGAGAGCCGATGAATATGCTCTTTTTACGAGACCAGGTGACCACATGAGGCATAGAATAAATGCTTTCTTATGCGTCCTGACCATCATGATTTTAAGGCAAACTCAGGTATTCAGAGAGAAAAATCTCATTCCAAGCATAAGGTCGAAAATAGGGTTGGTAACCGAATCACTAATTTTCATATATTCACTCCTACTCAGACCATTATTACATCAAGCCGAAGTTCCATTTTGAAATTTATGACCATCAAAACGAATAACAATACATCAATTTTATTTTTACATTAAAAAGTTCAACAGTATTGCTTTTGCCTGAAAAACAATTTTGTAATTGTTTGTCCTTTTTTTCGGATATGTTTTAACAAAATTTGTAAAAGGTATTTGGCAGTTCGAAAAATAATCTTTCATTTTCAAAACCAGTAGAATGGCTAATTCAATGAAAGGTCCTTTCATTACTCATCAGGTAAATTTTATCTTTAGAAATCAATTATATCAAAATGAAAACGATTTTTCGATTCTTCGTGACAAAATTGGAAGGCTTAGGTGGAAGGTGAAATTATTTATTAGGCCATACTTTGTTTTAATATTTCCTCTCATCCAAACACTAAGAAAATATTTTCTCTACAAAGATGATAATTATTGAGTTGTCAACCATATTTTTCTTTTACTTGTCTTTCTTTATAAATATTGCATATTTCTATGCATTCGATCCTCTTCGCGCTCAGGTTTTGAAAACAAAGGATTTGAGTATGTTAATTTCATTGATGCACTAACCAAGACATCACAATATCAGTCATGCTTTTCTAGATTTAAAAGAAAGTTCCTAAGTATAGATTCTGAGTTTGAATTGTGGAATAGGAAGGTCTTGTGCAAGAATCACTGGAACGCATTTTATGCAATTTTTGAAATAATTTACTAGCTACATTAACAGCAGTAATGCATGCTACTCTATATTTTAATGTAGTATCTTACTGCATAAATTATAATAAGACTATTAAAACAGTAACATCAATCTTACTCTATTTTCTTTAGAGTTATTATTAGGGTAACAACCTATTCAAATTTACTACTAGAGATGTTGCTTGAATTATTATATGGTTTGTTAATATAATTTCTATAGTACTATAGTGTTTTAAAAATACAATAGCACACATTGTTGCTGTAAATACAGTATGTCACAGGTTATTTAGCAACCTGTAAATTAACCTAATTTTTTATTATATATAGGATCTGAGGATCGTTCAATTAAGGCTAAAGCAGGTTTACAAATTTTGAACATTTTATAGTCGGGCAGCTAGAGGATGCTGTATTGGTTCAGTGTGGACTTACTAGTTATTATGGAAAGGCTAAATGGGTATCCACGCAAACTCTCTTAAAACACAAATATCATGCAAAATATCATCAATTATCTTCTCCTAAACACATATTCACATAACTAAAACACATTTTACCTGGTCTTTTAATCCTTCTCAACCACTGAGACTCAATCTCGTATATTTTATTCATATATCTCTTCCTATACATTCTCATTATTAGCTAAAGGCAACCCTTAGCACTTTCAGTCACAACTTCATTCACACCATAAACGCCTTTGTCCACTCGTTACTCATTCTATCTTCCTTTCTTTCATCATGAATCCCTCTAAATTTGTCAA
Organism: Ceratothoa steindachneri; assembly: GCA_963969495.1. NCBI lineage: Eukaryota > Metazoa > Arthropoda > Malacostraca > Isopoda > Cymothoidae > Ceratothoa > Ceratothoa steindachneri. The sequence continues at coordinate 24,224,889 of OZ018321.1, read as the reverse complement.
TTTGCTCTGCTATCACTCAAAATCTTTCCTTGTCATTCCAACCATAGTCACTCCCGATTCACTACAGCTGGTACCCTTATAATTATATGCAGCTTTTACCCACATTCATTCTAGACTCAAATCCATATCAATCACTAACACTCAAATTAGTTCAGAGAAGAATATCGATGGAGAAGAATATCTGGTTGGCCACAGTGGCCAGGGCCGTCACAAACGAGGCACAAAAGAGCTTGAGGTAAGGGAAAAGTCTTCTGCTCACCGAACGTACGCAAGAACAACTTCGGGAGCACAATCGTAGCCTTCTGTACGACTTTAAGTTTAATGAAAATCGAATTTTTTATTTTGTTCTGATTTAAAAACCTTCACGCTCGATCCAAACGTCAACAAGTAGAAGGGCCGTCTGATAAGTTTCGGCGATGTCTCCGATGTATGCACGTTTCCACAACTAAGCACCCAAGCTTCAAGATGATGCTCAGCGTCCTGGTTTTGAATGGTAAAAAGATACAGCCGATTTGGTTTGCGGCTAGTTACAGGCTCAGCTCGGGCGATTACGGAGACAGTTTGGTCACAAAAGTCCTGGCCTGCATGAAAAAGATCACAAAGAAGACGGACTACCTCTTTCAGCTGGACGGTGCCCCTACCCACGCGGCCAAGAGAATGCAAAGGTGCTTGGAGTCAAACATGAATTTCTGGTCGAAAGACTTGTTTCTGCCGCAGTCGCTTGATTTCATTCACATCGAGTCTATCGTGTGGACATCTGTTGTGGGCAAGGCTTGCACGGTGCGCCACAGCAACATCGATGAGCTGAAGTCCTCCACCCTCTAAGTCTGGCCTGAAGCGCGTACTCGCCGGCGAGGGAGGCCATATTCATTAATATTACAATTTAAACAGATATTTCTATTTTATAACAATAAAAACGTGTCTAACTGCATAAAAACTAGCAATCTGTCCTTTAGTGAGATCTTCGTAATAAGCGCAACAGGACTTTTGCAATACTCGGTAATATTTCAAGTATTTATTTGAAATATAGCAAGCCAAACACATTAAATCTAATTATTTTTTCAAGGTGTACTCTTTTAAACATTTATATTGTTCACTTAAATTAACTTTGCTAAACGAAATCTTTATTATTTTTCAATTTTCTGAGAACTCATAGCGGCTCGAATGAATATTGAGTTTACATTGCAACGAGGTCTTTTTACTGTTCTTTTATTTATGAGTCTTCTTTCTTAAGATCAGATATTCTTTATTCATAAATAAAAACTCTCATTGAGCTCAATAATTATACGATAGGCATAAAAATGTACTCCTTAGCCTTCCCAAAGTTTTTTTTCAGTAAAACTTTGAATCTTTGAAACGATGTAGTAGTAACCATGAAGTTTTTTTACAACACATTTCTTTTGATTTCCACTTTTCATGTTTTGAAGATCAGAATGGATGAACAAAGAAACCTTCATTATTTGATCATCGGCATTTTTTTGAGCATTCCCAAGCGATATTTTTTTTAGCAGTTGCTTCTTTAAACACTTCCCTCCCCACAATATTCTTTATGCCTAATTGCTTTCAAGAAATATTGATGCCACAAACTTGAAAGATTTTATGAGCCTGAATTTTGTTTAAGTGTGAGACCCGAGTCGGTTCTTTATTTAACAAGTGTGGATGGTATGCCTTTTTCTTCATTATACAATGACGGTCTACTTTCGTACATTGTAAATGTCTCGTACAACTATTCCATTTACAACGTAAAAATTATAATTTTGTGTACATAACCCATAAAGGCAACACAAGAGCAACAACCTTCAAACTTCCTTGAGCTGGTACTGATATTGATCATAGGATTATGCATTTCAAAACTGTCTCAGTCTAACCTATGTATTCGTACGCTTCCTTCATATTCATTGCACAAACAAATATAAATCGTGGTTTCATTTCCATTTTCTATCTAAAAAGCATTAATAGAGATATATGAAAACCTTTCATTTATATATACTGTGTGATAAAAGATGTTAAGGGGTAGCATTAGGCAAGTTCTATTGTTGTATGACAGAAGGTTACCCTCGACGAATTAGAAGGTTTTGATTTGCTTGGGGTCACAGAATATAGAAAGCTAAAGAAAAACTGTTGTATACTAGAACTAAACAGCTCTGCCTTAATGATAGTTAGCTCCAAATCCCTTAGATGTTAAGAGCAGTCAAACTGTTGTAGCTTTGGCTATTTTTGTCAACTGACTAAACCGAAAAGATTTCCGATTAATCGGAAAATGTTAGACCTTTAAGATTTACGGTGGATATAGCTGCAGGAAAATTTTGTTATTTGGTTTTTATTAATCTCTATTGAAAAAGCGTTAAAAAAATTGGAGGCATGTCTTAAAAGCAATTGCTATTATTATTTTGTGCTCTCCAATTCATTAGTATGCAAACGGCATTGAGTTTTTCTTTGCCTTACAAGCGCTAACAATGCTTCGTTGAAAAAGTGTCGTAAGATGGAGTAGGATCCAATTGTTGTTCTGATACCAATTTTGTATTTGTTACATAGGTGGTAGTCTTTATTAACCATATTCGTCAAACTGCTTTCCATAATGTAAAAAATCCTTGAGCAAAAATATATGTAGCAGTAATTGTATGGCTTTTTCAAACAAGTACGCGACTTCTTGAAGAACAGAAGTGAAATCATTAAAAGTAATTGGATTAAATGCAATAAAGTATACAGGACAAGACGAAAATTGGGCATTGACAGTATAGACCTGCCCTTTACAACGAAAAGCGTCATTCTCGATCGCGCTCCATTTCTCTACGAGTCGAAGGCTAGAATTATACCAAAAGATCCGAGCCACAGGCAATTGGCCCATCCTTCGTTTCGGTTCATTTCGTTTGTCACGAATACGCCCTCCAGTTAGTGTTATTACTAGAGGTTGAACTCCCTGTGAGTAAAGTCCCTCGAATAACCATCCGATCCCCAATTTTATTTCCTAAATCCTCGAACCCAAGCTAGGCAAAGACGAATCATCTGTGGCTTCCTTGCCAGTCATCCCTGTGTGCATATGAACAGAGGCTCGTATCACTCTCCGACACCCCCGAGTAGCTCTCTTAGTTAGGTTATTGTATACATCAAGTATCCATTGCCATTATTCTATTAAATATATTTATTGTGTCTAACTGTGTAAATATTAAAGTTTATTTTTGCTCCTACTTTTTCATAAGTCTAATAGCCCGCAGCCTTCATTAGTTTAATATCGGGCAACAGCACTCAATCGTTTTGTATTTAAATCCTGTTAAGTCGTGCCAGAACGATATTAACACCTTGATGAAAATTCCTGGGGATTATCTATGAACACAAATAAATGTTTTCACCTCAGCTTTGGCAAAGTGGTCCCTTGATGAGTGATTATCGCCCTCATTTTTATGTTTACTAGAAAAGCTTTGACCCAATCTAAAATCCTTGTTCCAAAAGATCTTCAGGAATTAGGAAAAAGTACTTTGTCACTGAACAAGTGCCCGCGATTGTTCAATCTCAACAATACAGAAGAGTTTAGGTTCCATAAAGCAAAGGGTTTCATTTTACTCTTATACATCTTAGATAACTTGGGAGAATAAGTTAAAATATCCCTGTCATTTAAGATTCAAATTCGCAAAAAATATAGATCAGGACACGTAGTGCGAAAAGCGACATTAGTAGTAAAGATTGAAATTTATCACTTGAATAGACAACAACAATGTTTACGCAAAGCACAGTTGACAAGTAAGCATTGATATATAGCATTTCATTCAATTTAGTCCAAGTTTTAGTTAACATTGACATAAGTATTGTTCTATGGAGGTCCAATTTTTTACCTAATGAGTATGGTGACATGTAAATAACGAAGAGATACGTATGTTACGTTACAGAAATATCTCCAATCTTCAGATCCAACAAACAAGAAAATAAGTAATTATGGCAAGTACCTAAAAAACTGGAAAAATATAAGTGAGCTTTAATTTATAATTAAAACAGAAATATATTGATAGATTCATAAATAGTCAATAATTCATTTGGAAAAAAATTAAAACAACTCCTATTGAGTATTTTTTTTAAAGAAATTATTTAAAATAGTTACCCTAATAAAATAATGCGACTGAAGAGCCTTATCAAAAAGTGGAAGGCACCTCACCTTCCTATGACCGAAGATGTGTTTCAGAAAGCTTTAAGTTTGCAGATAAAGAGTTTATAAGTGTTTGGGTCTATCAGTTTCTAGCAGTTTGCGAGAAAACCCTTTATTTGGCACTCATGTATCAATTTAACAATACAATTAATTCTCTCAGAAAAGCTGTGGTTAAAGTTTATGTCCAGATATGAGTTTTAGTTTCTATATTAAGGCAAATAAGCTTAATTTAGAATTTGAATACATGTCAATTTACTTTATATTTAAGTTTATTTTGTCTGTTTTTCAATTTGTTTTGATAGTAGAAATTGTGTTAATTATTCAAGCAATGAACTTTTTTTCCTAAACCTTACCGTCATTTGTTAACATTTTTCAGGATATGATAGAAGGTCAGGATTTGGATATTTACATATCTAATAATAAAACGAAAAAATAGCGTGACTTCATTTCTCTCAATACCTCTTTTTTAGATGTTTGTTAAGAAGTTTACTTATTTTGGTTATGGAGTCGGCTGGACTTAATGCTATAAAGATTATAACTTGATTAAAAGATTTATTTCTAAATTCCAATGAAGTTTTAACTAACAGGTGCACATTCCATGTCTTTTGCTACCCAGTGTTAGATTAAAGAATGCAATTTCGAATTCACTGTCTGCTTATATTTCCCCTCTTACGATTTGTTCAACCTTTTGATTGATTGATTTCATTTCATTTCTTTTATTGCCTTTTTTTCATTTTCGTATTTTTCAGTTGCTGGGGAGGGACTATTTTAGCTTATCAACATTTTAAAATGCGGGTTTAGGATTGTGTATCCATTTGTGGGTGCCGAATTTTCCAAACAAATTACCTTATATTTTTAACACTATTTTCCTGTGAGATGTGTTTAACCCTCTGTTTGACTCCGAGGTAAAGTGATCAAAAGAAATAGGATTATAAATAATTTTCTGTAACTATTATACGTTTATTTGTAAAATTTCACACATCATTTAAAAGAAGACAGCTTAGGGTTTATAAAAATATATTTAACAGGCCAGGCCTTCAAAATAAATCACATATAAAAGAATTTAATGAAATTAATAAAGTAGTATTGATTTAGCCTTTAAAAGGACTTCATGAAATATGATGCAGCTCTGTTTAATAAATGAGAAATATTCCAAATATTTTGCATAAAACGTTACAAAGTTAACTTCAAGATTTGAGATATCCAATAGCCCGGCGAGATATGTGGAACTTATTCACTTAGAATAATATTTTTGTCGATATTTGTGTGACTATGGGGTCTATAAAGAAGTACCGGGCCTCCCCCACTCCCTCCTTGGCCGCTCCATGAGCGCCAAGGGGGGCGGAGGGTAGAGCGAAAGAGCTGTTCTGTGTCTCCCACCTCTTTTTTCATTTCATTTCATTTCATTTTTTTTTTCTGCCAGATCCTCACTCCACTCATTACATCGGTAAAGGATGCAAGAACATATGAAAACACTCCAAAGATGCTCGAATAAGATGGAAAGCTTAACAATTTAGTTTGTTTTTTACCAAACACATTTATTTAAAAGATAGATGAATACAAGACAAGTGATCCACCATCTACAAGAAGGAATAAAAAAGATAGGTAGAAGAAGAGAAAGTTGCCAAAGGAAATTAATTAAGGCAAAATACAACATGGTCTTCGACAAAATTTATATATATATATATATATATATATATATATATATATATATATATATATATATATATATATATATATAACTACAGTAGCGTTCGTGTAACTATAGGGATAAAACTACAGTAATAGGACTAATTTTATATGCGAAACCCGTTTTCGACAGAAACATCCGTTATAATCAGTCGCCAGTGGACAAGTGAAATACAGAAATTGCTTAACGTACAAACACACAAATCAGTGGGGCTAAGGTAGATTATACAAGAATGTGTTGGCATTTTTGAAAAACGGAAGTATGAATTTCTTGCTTATTAAGGTACTAGTATTAAATTGGCCGTCGGAAGTACTAAAGTTGCGAATTTCTTATATAAGGGCCGATTCAATTAAGCGTCGAGGTATATAATTGTGAGACTTAAAAACTATTTTAGCATTATTAATATCAATTTGATTATTTTCATTGGACATATGTAGAAATAAACTCAATATGAGAGTACTATTACTGTGTTTTTATCCCTATATAGAGTTTCAGAACTTGAAGTCACTCTTGATAAAAAACAGCTTTCCGTCACTCTTAATTGAAAGATGAATAAAACAGTTTTTAAATAATATATATTACCCTCCCTTTCCTGAAATCACTGCACCTAAAAAAGTTAGATTTCTTGTTGTTCCTGAGATAGGTTTTTTGAATCGAACCTTCAGAAAAGATATCTCTAAACTATTAACAAAATTTTCATGCAAACTGAATTTAAAGCTGTTTTTTTCCAACAACCACAAAATTGATTTTTTTTTTAAAATTAAAGATCAAACTCCTAAGGACTTACATAGTGGTGTAGTTTATTTTTGCTATTGTCTTAAGTGTACCTTTGGAAAATATGTTGGAATCACCCTACATACCCTTCAGGAACGTTTTTTCTCTCACATGGACATCAGCCTTAGAACAGGGAAAGTTCTTAATAAAAAAGAACATTCTTCTATAAGAGATCACTCAATTAAATGCCAAGCAATTCCCTCCCTAAATGACTTCGAGATTTCGACTCTAACTTAAACCCACTGTCAGTACGTATCTCTTAATCTATTTATATGAAAATACTATCTCCCTCACTCAATTCTGATTCCTTTTCTATTGCTTTAGACATCATTTAAACAACCACTACTAGCGAAACTGTTATATTTCCCGTCACATCTCTACCACACCATATTCTCAGTGAATATCAAGGTATGTTTCTCATTTGATCCTTTTGGTTTTGTATTGAATTTTTTTGTTGTTTTTTAGGTTTTTATTAGTCAGTTTTTTAGGGGGTTTTTTCGTACAATTTTACTTAACTTCTTTCCTTAACTCGTTGTATTTTACTCCCCTGTTATTATAATTATAATTTGAGGTAAGCACTTAAACCTATTTTGTGTATTTGTACATCTTAATCTGTTTTCTAGAACCAAAGATGACCGTAGGGTCGTAATAAAGATTTTTTTTATGTTGCATGTAAATCTACTTCTCGCCATAGTTTTCTTATTGAAAATTAAGGCTGCACAGCGGAAACTACCTGCATTATATATATATATATATATATATATATATATATATATATATATATATATATATATATATATATATATATATATATATATATATATACCCGTCGTTACACGTAGGAAAAAAATGCGTAAAGAGATCACGTGAAGATAGTTCCTCTATGGGCAAAAAGGAGGGATTAACTTTACTCGGTAAAATGGCGGAGAGTATTTTTACTTGAACCGCGTAAAGGAAATACAGTAATACAGATTTGATATTTTCCTATTTTTATTCTTTCCAAACAATATTAACATTCTATGAACAAAAAATGTTGTGCACCTGCGTTACAGAACTTCTTGGTATAAAATATTCTTAGTTCTTCCTTGTTTTGCATAATATCAACATTACATTGCTTTCCAACTCTAGAGTAATCATATAGAATCAACAATGAGAAAAAAATGGTTCCTCTAACTCCAACCATTCCACTTATAGTTTCACCATATGACTTTTTTTTAGTCCCATTATAAAACCTACAAAGATTGAGAATTGTATTCTTTTGAATGTAAATGGCCAAATTTTCATGTAAATTATCAATCTGATATGACACATAACTCGAGATTATTTTCAGATGCAACCTGTAATTTTCATCATTTTATTTAAGAGTCATTTATCTGTACTTTGACTTTGACTTTGTTTAAGTGGGGGTGCATGTGTAGGGAGACGATAGGGTGTGTGGAGGGATAGAGAAAATAGACAAGTGGAGAAGAGAGAAAGAAGTGTGGTCGAGGTGCAAACAGATGCCTAGGGTCTGGTGATCAGACTTATCACTTTAATTTATTTTCTTGGATGCGTGAATTCATTGTTGTTGTATTTGGTTTTGGTAATAATTATAAAGTTATAATTATTATGGCGTTCAAGCCCTTTGTCTTAGCAACTTTAGTTTTTTATGGTTTATGTTGTGCAATGCTTACTTTGTATATGTTTTAATATATTTAAGTGCGTGCTTATTGTTTTGTTTTATTGTGTGTGTGTTTTAATAGTGTTATTGTTTCTTCTTTCTTCTTTGGATGTTTTCTTCTATTGAAGTTCTTGTCGTAATCGGGGGGTTTTTCTTGTCTTGGTAGGGTAGTCTTTTTCGGTAAGGTTTCATAGTAATTATTCGAGTTTATTCATTTTTCTTAATTTTGATCTTATATTCACAGGTTTTTTTATTTCATTTTACGCATAGAATGGCATATCTGTACTTTTACTATCTATTATTTTTTTGATTAATTTTAATACCTATCTATTATTGTTTACAAATTTTATTTAGTTTTCGAAATCCGAAAATGACGTTTGTAAGCTTTCTACAAGGGAAATATAAAAGTATTTTAATGGCAAATATATTTTATTATCTATAACTATAATTTAGTAATCGGAATTTTTTTTCTCTTGATTTTGGATGTCCTTTTGTATGGGGGAGAGACAGAGGGCTAGGATGGAGAGAGAGGGGGTAAAGATTGACGAAGAAGTGGGGGAGAGTGGACGAGAGATGAAAAGAGAGATGGTGGGAGAGGTGGGAGAGAAAAAGGGATAGAGGGTGGAGATTTAGAACCGGATTTTTTTATTCTTATAAATGGACTAACACAGACAGAGACAGACTTCATTGTATTGGGTTGAGGAATAAGTTCTTGCGGTTTTAGCAATTGAGTCATTACCATTAATAATTTTAGAAAAACTTCATTTTTAATTGATAACAATATGCAATTTAATCAATAATGTATTCTCCGTTATTATTTACGACTTCTTCCCAACGCTCGACTAGTTTTCCGATGCCTCTGCAATAAAAATTTCTGGAATTTTGCTCGAAGAATTCGTTTAACGAGGTTCTTAATTCCACATCAGTATTGAACGAAACGCCACGCAAATTGTTGGATAGTGATCAGAAAAGATGGAAATACGATGGAGCTAAGTCTGGCAAATATGGAGAATGCGGCAGGATTTACCAATTATTCGTTTGGATGGCGTCTTTTGTCGTATTGGCAAAGTGAGGACGAGCATTGTCGTGTTGCAGAAGGACTGCATAACGTCAATGATGTCGCTTTTCACGAATAGCTTCGGCGAGTCGATACATTTGTTGAACGTAGAGTTCTGCATTGACAATCTCGTTGTTCGCAAGGATCTCATAAAGAATGATGCCTTCACAATTCCACCACACACACACAGCATCGTCTTTCGTGGATAAAGTCCTTGCTTTAATCACGGAAGTGTTTTTTTACTGGGGCTAAGCCATTGTTTTCGATGGTTCATGTTGACATGAACACACTACTTTTAGTCGCCAGTGATGATGTGGTGAAGAAATCTGTCCTTATATCCACGAGTAACCTTGTAATGAGCAAGCAAACCTGCGCTAATCGTGAAGCGTTGAAGTTTGTTGATTTCGCTCAAAGTGTGCGGAACCCATGCACCGAGTTATCGAACTTTCCCCATCGAATGAAGGTGATTCACTACAGTTTTCTGATCACATGCTAATTTTACAGCCAATTCTCTAGTCCATTGACGAGGATTTTCATGAAGAAGTTCGTTCAATCTATCTTCATCCAACTTACTAGGGCGACCGGAACGTTCTTCGTCATTAGGATTGAAATGACCGTTTATGAAAACCACCATTTAGCTATCCTTTGTTATATAGCATTTTCTCCGTACACGGCACAAATATCGCGACGAGTTTTGGCTGCGTTTGCATTGTTCCTGTCTCGATTGAAAATAAATAACAACAAGTGTCGAAAATGTGCCTTTCTTTCAACTTGACATTCCATTTTGAGGGTACATAACTAAATTTGAATTAACACAGCTTTTAAATAAACCGCAATGACTTATTACTCCACTTCAATACGTAGCCTAAGCAAAAGCCTAATAGTCTACGCTGTTAAGAGACGTAGCCTAACCTTTGCAAATTTTGCTCTCATTATTTATTATTGTTTCTTAATATGTGCACAAATCACGTCAACAAAACTTAAATCAACACAACATTAAAAAAAACCGCAAGAACTTATTCCTCAACCGAATAATATAAGAATGGGGAAACATAAACCAATGTGGTTAAATGGTAGATGCATCAAGGCAACCAGAAGGAAGAACCTATCACGGAAACTGTACAAAGAAATACCTAGTAGATACTTGTATAGACAATATACCAAAGAAAGAAAAAAGTGTCCTGGAATTGTTCGAAAACAGAAAACGAAATTTGAACGTGATTTAGTTCAGGATATGAAAAGTAATCCTACAGCATTTTACAAGTATGTTGGGGGTAGAACATCACCTAGAGTTTTGATAGCACAATTGGAGCCGAGGGACGAAGAGATGACTGTTGATGATGGTGAAGCAGCATGTCTGTTACTGGAGCACTTTACATCTGTTTTCAGTCCAGAACCGGATGAAGATCTTCTGATGGCTGGCCAATTCATAAGCGCTGTTGAGGATGGTGGTGATTTTGATCCTTACAATTATAATGGACCTATTTCCCCATCACAAATTACTCAACCTATTATTAAAAGAGCAGAGATTAAAAAGCTATTAAAATCACTTAATGTATACATAGCTACGGGACCTGATAATATTCACCCCAAAATACTGAGAGAGTGCGCCGTGGAGTTATCATTGCCATTGACTATATTGTTTAATGAGTCAATTAATTCTGCTTCGGTTCCTGAGGATTGGACTTCTGCGATTTTTATTTCAATCTATAAGAAAGGTAGGAGATATAGCCCTGATAACTACAGGCCAGTAGATCTGACTTACCTGGTATCAAAGTTGTTGAACAAGTCTTTAAGGGAACAAATTGTTAGGCACTATTCAGAGAACCAATTCATCTCGGAGCATCAGCATGGATTTGTTAAAGGGAGATCATGCCTGACCAACTTACTGGAGTGTTTGGAGTATTAGACTGACTGTTTTGATAATGGTAACCCAGTTGATGCAATTTATCTGGACTTGAGAAAGGCCTTTGTTAGTGTGTCATTGCAAAGACTATTGTTCAAATTATTAGGAGCTAGAATTGGCGGTGGTTTGCAAAACCTGGATTGAGTGCTTTCTAAGGAATCGAAGACAGTGCGTTGTTGTAAATGGCAGTGTGTCAGGATGGAGCGAGATATGTAGTGGGGTGCCACAGGGGACTGTACTTGGACCAGTGCTTTTCGCCATTTACATTAATGATCTTCCCAGTAAAATAAAGTCAAAGATCAAGATATTTGCAGATAACACTAAGGTATATAATGAAATCAAGGTCCCTAAAGACATTGTGAGATTGCAGGAAGATATGAGGAGCATGGAGGAGTGGTCACATCAATGGTTGATATCAACCAATGCAAGAAAGTGTTTTGTTCTGCATATAGGTAGTAATAATGAAGCAACTGTGTATGAAATTAATTGAGCTTAAATTGTTTCTTTTTATGTTGAGAAAGACCTTGGAGGGCTGGTTTCATCTGGATTGAGTTTGAGAAGCAGATTTCAGATTGTGTGAAGAAAGCTAATTTTGTTTTGAAGCAGGTCAAGCAGAACTTTCACTTCTTGGAGGTTAAGTCTGTAGCAATATTATATAAAGCTTATGTTAGACCACAACTTGAGTATGCTATTTAGGCATGGCCTCCTTACCTGCAGAAAGATATAAAAAGAATGGAGGATATTCAGAGAAGAGCTCCTAAGCTGGTACCAGTATTTGGAGCATTGACCTATGAGGAGGAATTGGAGAGACTTGGTTGACTATCCTTAAGGAGAGAAGAAAGAGGGGAGATATGATAGAGATGTTCAAGATTATGGGAGGATATGACTTTGTGTCTAGGCCCGAGGAGTTTTTCCAGCCTGCACAAGGGATTACTAGAGGTCATAACAAAAAGCTCTTTAAGAAGAGATGCAACAGAACTCTAAGGCAGAAGTTCTTCACTCAAAGAGTCCTGAACCCATGGAATGATTTGCCAGGCGATGCTGTGAGCTCCACTAGTATAAACTCTTTTAAAATTAAATATGATAAACATATAAGAGAATTAAATAATCACTAGTGAAGCGAGATTTTAAAGCAGAAAGTGCATATTTCTTATTCTCGCAGAAATTCAAATGGTGAGTTCAAATGGTGAGTATCAAACTAGGGAAATAATTTAAGTAATACTTCAGATTTGGGGCGCACGGTAGGTGGCGCTATTAGTAGGCTACAATTTTGGGCTACAATATATATCTTATGACGTCAGACGGTAGCTTCAGATGTGACCAATCACTGCGTTATATTTTTTTGTTGTTTTGGGGATTTGTAACTTTTAGTCTGTATTATTTACTAAATATCTGCGCATCTGCTCGTTTATAGTTTTTTATTGTTAGGTAAGGTTTCTTGATGCCTTTTATTGTTTTTGTTGTTTTTTTCGTGTTTTTTTTTGTTTCGCAGTAAAAGATAACAGCTTCTTACTGGCAACGTTGTAGCTATAAATAGAACCCGCCCGCTTAATATTTATTTCTGTTTCGTTATGGCTTTTTCGTGCTCTAATTGTGCTTCTTCGTTATTCGAATTCGGGTTTATTTTGCATTACCGCGAAAAACTTTTAGATTATTTAGAGGCGCATAAACTAATCAAGAAACCTATAAAAGTAAGTATTGTTTGTCATTAGGTTAGGTTTTTCTGCCAGTAAAAAGCTGTTAGGGAAAAAAACCCAGTAAATTCAAGGGGACTGCTCATGAGGGAGATATCCCTGCGGGGGACCACCCTGTGATGATCCTGAGTTTTAATCAATTGAAGGGGTATGGGGGGCGCAGCCCCCCCAGTATATACTCCTATACAAAAAAATAAAACGCCGTAATTTTTCACATCTGACGCTACCGTCTGACGTCATAAGACATATATTGTAGCCCAAAATTGTAGCCTATAAACAGCGCCACCCACCGTGCGCCCCAAATCTGAAGTGTTAGCGAAAGTTTAAGTTACCCCCGGATAAAAATATTTTTTATTTGAGCAGGATTCCTTGAAAAAAATGTCTATTCAAATTCTAGATCATATAAACAAACCTTCTGCTATTTTCCAAAATATTTAGTTGGATTAAAAATACAAATTGATAACTTTTAGCCGTTGCATATCGAATACCGTTTTTCTAATCGAATTAACTCACCTCTATTGATTCAGAGAATCAGTAAATGTGTACAAAGTAAAAATATTTTGGACATCACGTAGCTTGTCTTGTAGAAAGTGTACAAAGAACAATAAAGGAAAGACTTTTCAGTTATTAAACCTTTAATAATACATGGAAATTCATTGACTTGTTAAATGATTTTGGAAGAGCCTAAAATAATTCTAGACATAGAATGATTGGAAACACACCATCCAATGTTACACATGATGTTGTTATTCAAATCAGAGAGCTGAAAGTAAAAGAATGATGTTTCTATATAAGATCGCTGATTATGTTAGAATCTCACGCATTTTCATTAATTTAAAAAAAGGATACGGGGTAGTGTGGTGTAATCTATTAGACCTGTATTATATTGGAGATTTAAATGGAGAACATATTGAAGGTGGGGTTTTATGAAGTGGTAGAGAAAGTAATGTTTGACTCCCATAAGAAATATGTAGTGGAGAGGATAATTAAAGCAAAAGGGCATGGAAAACAAAAGCTATATTTAGTAAACTGGCGAGAGTACCCAAAGTCATTTAACTCATACGTCAAGGCAACCTTTAGCACATGCATTCGTGAAATTATATAAAGGTAGGAGATGAGGAAGCTTTTTTATCACTTGTGAAGATGGAGTAAGAGAGTTTTTATGTCACCAATCCTTCCTCATCCTCTCAGGATGTTTACCCTGAAAATACCATGTCTGACTATAGAATTGAATTGGACAAATCCATTATAACACAGACTACAATCAGTATGAAGTAGGGCTTTATGAGTTTCAATTTGCAGGAAATATCTATAATATTACTAAGCTTACACATGCATTCACAGTCTATCTGAAAATGACGAAAGTAAATATTTATGCAGTAAATACTATATTGGCAAGCAACAGAAAAGGAAACAAAAATAAAAGGAATTGACTATACTTACGATGAGATTCTGATATAAAATGAAAAAGCACTCTTAGACAAAATGAATCTGAAAATTCTCCTCTCAAGAGTTACTATTTCAATCTGACAACTATCATCTCAAAATTTACTGTTTCAATCTGACAAAACGCAACGGAAAATGTCTACCAAATATTTATTAATGCTCACTTCAAGTTCATTGCTCAATATGAAAAGGAAAGAAAATCTATTATTTCATCTGTCAGAAGAATTTTCTAGTATAATGAAAATATCTATCAGAGATGATATGACAAAATTTAATCATTTAATAGCGATTAATATAGATTTTCCTGCTATTATATCTCATCCGAGATCATGATACAATTACTCTAACCTTGTGGACCTATAGGTGGTAGTCGGAAGGTAAGTGCCTTGTATTCACAAGGCTAGAATGCAAATGTGAACAGCCCTCTTCTTGCTTGGTAGGTTGGGTAAATTGGTGATCGTCTCAAGATGGTCGTCATCACTATCTCTATAATTCAAGAAGGGTTTGAATAATAATTTAATCTTAGTTTGGTTATGACTTATATTTTTATCAAATTTATTTCTAATCATTCTTTTATATCAAAAAACAAAATGGCGAAGTTCAGAAATAAATATAACGGCCGTATGCTAAAACAAATGTGGATTGCACATTTGAGGAAAAAAACTATTTTTCTTTATGTATTTTGCATTTTAGCCTTTTGCAAATAATATATTTGTAAATAATTGTGAGGCTACACTAAATCTGATAAAAGTGTATTTCACATTTTTCTTAGCATACGTCCGTAAGTGTCGAAATTTTTGTGATTTTTTAAAACCTAAAGAATTACAAATGGTGATGTTCAGAAAATTTATTTTTATTATCGTAGAATAGGCTCTCGACGATATACCATATAAAACTATTCGTTGAGAAAATTATTCTAATATTTCAAGTGCGTGGTAATCTGATTAACTGAGGTTATTTATCTTCAATATGCTTAGAAAATGGGACGGAGCTCAAGGATAATAATATGGCTATCATTAATAAAATAGAGTTTTATTAATTAAACTATCAACATCACACAAAAAGTAAATGTTTACATAAACGGAGAATGGAAAGGGTCGTGGGAAAACCTGACTAATCCGAACATTAAGATTTGGAGGGATTTAAAAAGGTAAAAAAATAAAAATTAAAGGGGGAGGATGATTCGCTAAACCATTCAAAGCACAGGGTAGCGTTGACAAAAAGGTTAGATAATTAAAGGTAATGCTCAGCTTACGTAATTACCAAGTTGTTGTGCAGAGGAAGGCGATGCGAAGGAATCTTCGGTCCACTGGCGATTTCCAGTAGAAGGGTTCTTCGGGGGGTTGTCCTTAGCGAAGAAGAAGGACTGTCTTCTAAGAGTGAGAGCGAAGTGGTGCTCGGAGGTACGAGCAATCTTTGTGACAGAAAATCGGGGATATTCTAGATGAACAATGGAGGTTATTGTTGAAACCAAGCGTTCTCTTGAAGAACGTTAAAAAGTGGGAGTTAAATTATCCTGACGTGATGTCTTGGGAATGAGAACCGTTTCTGGACGAACAGGCTTAAAGAACAATGGCTGTTCTAACGATGTTCTCTTTCTGAACAGCAGGGGGGGGGGGGGTGAGAACCGTCTTTTGTCAAGGGCTCAAAGAACAATGGCTGTTCTAACGTTGTTCTCTTTCTGAACAACAGGGGGGCCTTGTTGTCTTGGCGTCTGGAAGGCACGAACCTTGGCACTCAAGGGATATTGTCCTCTTCTGGACAATACGGGATTTCTCGAGGTAGAGAGTTCCTATGGTGCTCAAGGAAGACCGGATCGGCGTGATGCCTCGCGAAGATAATCTGGATCTGATCTGCTTCAATCAGAAAAGCTATGATATAAATAGTCGAAGCCATCTTCTTGGCGTAGGGGACAATTGAGTGGGAGGCTTCAAAGGAATGCCCCGGTCGCGCCTGGAAAAATACCTTATATGCCCATAAGCCTAACTCAATTTGGCGAGATCGACGTATGGAGGCGAAACGGGGGAATGAACCTCCTTAATTAAATATTGGCTAAGGTGGGCGAAAACGAGCTCTGCTTCCTCTCGCAGATGCACGTGGGTAGCATGTGTTTCTAAACATGTGATAGCAGCTGAATTTAAGCGGCCTCAGACCGTTCTATCACATTTATATATCTTCTATTCTTCTATAACTATATTTTAGCAACGTGATACTTTGAAAGGGGGGAAATTTAGTTTAGAGTTCTTTTTTAAAATTTTTATAATTGGTGAAGTTCAGAAAATTTATAAAAATTTAACCATGGCTGCTTTTTTTAGATTATAAATTTCACGGCCGTATGCTAAGAAGAATATGGAATGCACTTTTATCAGTTTTAGTGTAGCTTCACAATTATTTATAAATTTATTATAGGAAAATGGCTAAAATGCAAAATACATAAAAAAAAGTTGGGGGCTCAAATGTAAATTTCCTATTTGTTTTCGAATACTGTCATTACTATTAGTAGCGAAGCCATTGCCTGGTTTCTTGATAAAATAATTCACCCTTAAACGCAGTCCATGGTTTCTTGATAAAATAATTCACCCTTAAACGCAGTCCTGCTTTCATTTTACATATACGACCCGCGGACATGTGGTATTTTGATTTTTCCCTCAAATTAATTTTAGACATTTAATTAGTTCCCATAATATTTGATTTATTATTTCTACTTACATTAACATTATTCTAAGGTAAACTTATTGTTATTTTAATCACTAATATCTATATATTACAGACACAAATCCAAACCAATACATTTGTTGATTTTGTAAGTCTATCTCTTATAGTTTCCAACTGTCACCATTTCACTTATTTAGGCGATCTAATCTATAAATGCACTTTGTTTTTATTAATTAAACCCGATTTTTAATAAATATATTAAAAAGATAAGATTATAATTATTTCATGTAGACTTTTACTCTATTTTTATATTTATTAACTCAATATTACAATATGCAACTGTTTCATTCATTTTTAAAGTTGATTTTAAAATTCTTCAAATAAGGGAGATAAAAGTTTATTTATTTTAGATAAGTGATAAATTAAGGAACTAATTGAGAGAATGACAATAATTTGGAAAAATATAACTAGTCTTTTTAATCACTTCATTATCATCATCACTAACTCTATAATTTAAGAAGGGTTTTTTTTTGAGTATTTGAATAATAGTTTCATCTTAGTTCGTTTGTGACTTATGTGTTTGATATGTATCCAAATTTTGTGTATTTTGTAAAACCCAAAGTATTACAAATGGTAAAGTTCAGAAAATTTATTTTTATATATCTTCTATTCTATAACTATATTTTAGCAACGTGATATTTTGAAAGCGGGGAAATTTAGTTTAGAGTTCCTTTTTAAAATTATTATAATTGGCGAAGTTCAGAGAATTTATAAAAATTAAACCATAGCTGTTTTTTTTTAGATTTTAAATTTTAATCTCAGTAGTCAAGCGCGCGCTTCTCCAGTAGAGGGAGTGGCGAAGCCATTGCCTGGTTTTGATTATAATTCAAAAGAGAAGTATTTACAATTTGTAAACAGTGCTCCCTTCACAACATATCATTTGTATTCACATCAGGACGAAAGACTGATTTCCTTTAGAACTCTCGAATAAACAAAATTCCATACAAACCTCTTAATACTCGTACATTAACTATCAATCTTTCAATTGCTGAATCGGTGGATTGTAAGTAATTCAAATATTTAATAAGTTTGATTTTATATGTTCGTTTTCTAGGATTGGGTTCAATTTTAGAGTGCTTTTCAAATATAAAATAAAACTTTTTAGAGATTAAGTTACAGTACATTGTATTGATTTAATCCCCATTATATAACTATTACCTAAGCAAAAAATCAATTGCATTGTTATGGTAAAATTGTTTTTACTTTAATCAGAGATGTCATCTTAGAAACATATAATATTTGATTATTTCCAAATGCACAATTTCTCATATTTTTGACCGCTATTCTACAAAAAAAATTAGGTTTTGTTAATTTTACCTCATTTATATTAAATATATTGGTGTAATAAGATTGAAAGAATGATCTAGAGACTTTAACATGAATTTTAAAAATACTAACTCAATATTTATAAATTCCAGTTTTTTCCGTTTATTTTTAAAGTTCACTTGCGATGAATAAAA
This sequence comes from Ceratothoa steindachneri, assembly GCA_963969495.1. Classification (NCBI taxonomy): domain Eukaryota; kingdom Metazoa; phylum Arthropoda; class Malacostraca; order Isopoda; family Cymothoidae; genus Ceratothoa; species Ceratothoa steindachneri. The sequence goes on along the minus strand of OZ018321.1, from coordinate 24,206,349 downwards.
AGAGAATATTTAGTTACTCTTGCAAAAGGTACCGTTGTTAAGTAAAATGAGAAACACTTGAAATATTTTAACTGGCGTTTAAATTATAAAATATTGCGAGATATTTGAGTTTTACTTTGACGTTATTCCTTTGTTTAATTTAAATTAATTACACTTTTGGTTGGGCTTTGCAAATTCAGGAAGCGATGCTTTTAGTTCAGCTAAAATTCGTATGAGTTCTCTTCGTTTATTTAAAGTTCAACGTGTGAACTACAAAATGCCTAGCTATGTGGGAATTTTGAAATTCTATAACGTGGTTTTTAAAACATTATACATAATTACATATTACGTACAAATATCTTATAATTATATACATATATAGACATTTTTTTTGCATTGTACTCTAACATTCTTAGTAACATTCGGACGCAAGAGCTGCAACTCATCACTACGAACAAACATATCCTTCTTGCTAACAAATCATCTTATTACAAATTTTCTGTGTGTATACATCACACGACATTAACAAAATGGAAATCAGGGGATGGATAAAAGTAAAATTTAAGGTTAGGAATAAATATTTAGAAATAACGGTACGAAGGATCTTTGGCAAATCTTACTCGTCAACCGGAACGAGAATAAATGCTCGTTTCTCTACCATTCTCTTGGGTTCTGGAAAGGATTCCACGTTACTGTAATTTTCGTCACTATTTTTTGACAATTTTTCCCTATTTATTTATTCCATATCCTGGTGTCCATTAGGGAATTGTAATTTATACACTCTGTCGCCCCGCTCGACAACACGGAACAGGCCTGCATAAGGTGCCTCTGAGGGTTTTCGAACGCGATCAACTCAGACCCACATATGTGTGGCATCACATAATTCCTTAGGCACGAACGGTTTCGGTACCGAGTGCAGATATCCTTCAGAGATTTGTGTAAAATCAATTTGTGACATGTTTTTTCCAATTCAACTATGAATTTGGAGTCAGCCTTTGACGATGGAAATGAGACTAAGGGTTTGGAGCAAAGAAGGGTTGTCCCCCTAACTGCCGTAAACGGTGAAAAACACGAATCATTAGGCAGCAATCGGATGCCCAAAAGAACAACTGGTAGAGCCATTAACCATCTTTGCCGATGAGCCATTACACTAACCTGCGTTTCAAAACTTTTTTCAAAGGTCAATAGTTTTCCCACTGATTTAGGATCCTATTTGCGTACTGAATTAAAAAATATCGTTCATTTTCTTTGGTCAAGTCTGGTTTCTAAGATACACTCGATTTTTATTACAACATATTTTTCCTAAATGGCGCTATTATCCAAGCGTATATGGGCTTTCTTTTTGCCTCAGCTAATCATGGGTCAACTTAAATAACTAGTCATTCTTTCTCTTTTCAGGTATAGTTGTGCAGTACGATGGAATGGAAGTGTAAGAACCATCCTAACAAATATTTTTTCATCTGCGAACACGTGGTTCTTCCAGACCGTTAAGCGAAAATCACGGATTTTGTGAAGAAGGCTTATTACGCTTATTTTGGAGTCAAACTAAGGGACCAGGATAAGGCATTTGCTCCCCATATCTACTGCAAAACATGTGTGGAGAACTTACGGGATTGGAGAAATAGGAAAAGAAAGAGTATGCCATTTAGGGCCACAGTGGTGTGGAGGGAAGGAAAAGATCACCTTACCGACTGCTACTTCTTTATGACAAATTTAAAAGGCATCAATCGCAAGAACAAGCACCATGTTTAATACCCTGATGTTCCTTCTGCCATAAAGCCAATCCCCCATGAACCAGATGTTCCTGTTTTTGCGTCAGATGTCATCATGGAATCTAGTTCTGATTCCAAATCTACTGACATGACTGATACAAGTGAGTGTGGTGCATACGAGCCAGAAGAGGACGACCAATTCGTGCCATTGACCCAAGCCGAACTCAACGACTTAACACGAGACTTAAACCTATCTAAGAAGTCTACTTAGCTGCTGGGTTCTCGTCTTCGGAAGAAACATCTACTTGCCCCAGGAACAGCGTTTTATTGGTATCAGGAACGCGAGAGCGAATTCAGAAAATTCTTTATGTTTGATAAAGCGTCTTCACTAATCTCCTGTAACAATATTGCTGAACTGATGAAATTAATGGGTAGGAAGTAGGTTGCCATGGAATGAAGACTTTTTATTGACTCGTTTAATAGAAGTCTCAAGGCAGTTCTTCTGAATAACGGAAATGAGGTTTCATAAATCCCTGTTGGACACTTGGCTGGAATGAAAGAATCCCACAAGACCATGAAACGTTCGTTGTCTGCTTTCAATTTCCAGGAACATAAATGGTTGATTTGTGGAGATCTTAAAGTTGTTGGACTTATCCTAGGACTTGAAGGTGGGTACACAAAGTATCCATGTTTTTTGTGCTTTGGGATAGTCGGGCTGATGACCAGCCTTATGTCAGACAAGAGTGGCCATTAAGACAAGGATTAGAACCCGGGTCACACAATGTTATGTCCCACCCTCTGCTTGAACCGATCAAGGTGTTACCTCCACTCCTACACATTCAATTAGGCCTAATGAAGAACTTTTTAAAAGCAATAAACAGGGAAGGTGGAGGATTTACCTTCCTCCACCACAAGTTCAAACGAATCAGCATGGAGAAGCTTAAGGTAGGTATACTTGATGGTCCTCAGATAAGAGAACTTATAAAAGACTCTAGTTTCGATCATTTATTAAATCCTACTGAACTCTCTGCCTGGCTGTCCCTTAGGTTAGTCATTGCAAACTTCCTTGGTAACTACAAAAGTCATGAGTACCAGAAGATGGTTGATGACTTAATGGAGAATTTCCGCAAACTTGGTGCGCGTATGTCAGTGAAAATGCACTTTCTTCTGTCCCATCTGGACTATTTCCAGAAAATTGTGGAGACTTCAGTGAAGAACAGGGTGAGTACTTTCAACAAGGCATCTGTGTCATGGAGGAACGCTATCAAGGCCAATGGGATGTGAACTTTCTAGCTGACTACTGTTAGTGCCTTAAGAGTGATGTGGTGTCTGCTCGGCACAATCGGAGGTCACTAAAAAGACCATTCATCCATGAGTAGCCTTTCTTGTGCATTGTACTATTCATGATATCGATTAAAAATATTCTGTAAGCCTTCTGTGAGTAAATCGGTCTAATATTTGCTATTATGTGTATCATTCACAACAAATATTTGGAAAGATAGGAGTTTTGGTATGTGCTCATATTTCAAAAACCTGACCTGATTGGGTAAAATGATCATGATTTTCAGATTCAGCGCAAAAAACTGAACTGAAATCTGGTTTTATATATTTGACCTTGAAAACAACGCAGACCAGTGTTATAGAGCTCTTAAATTCCTATGTAACCTTTAAACTCTCCTGTTTGTGGTAAGTGGGTACACCGTGGTTTGTAGGCGATGAAAACCAACGAGGATTGACAATTCCTTAAATTTTCTGATTCAAATTGTGCTCCTCTGTCAGTTATCACATGCAAAGGAACGCTAAACCCCGAGATCCAAACGTCTAAGAATGCTAATGCGACCGTTGCAGCACTGAGATCTTGAATCGGTAACGTTTCGATTCATCTTGTAGCTCTATCTATGCATGACAACAGGTAACGTTTATGCGATGAGTAGGATTGCCCAGGCAGTGTGCACGGCGTTTGCGAACCAACAATGTCAATGTGCAGCGTTTAAAATCTGGGAGTGGGCATACTAATGGGCAAGATTGTTGACTTGGTGTTGCGATTAACTTTATCTGCTTGCCATGATATGCATTCTCGAATCCAAGAACGTATGTTTCTCTCCTTATTAGGCCAGAAATTTCACGTTTTCACTAATCAAAGTGCCGTTTTAATCACTGGATAGGATATATTTTGTAGTTATTTGAAAATGGAAATTCTGCAGGCTAAAGGAACAAAGGTTCCTCAAGTATTTTGATGTTATTCCACCCCAAAGTTGAGTATTCTGGGTAAAGGGAAATTATTTTATTCTGAATCAAAACCATTTCGATTCTCCATCTTGCTCTTATGTTGTTGCCGAAGAAAGGGAGTCAAACGAGTCTATTTGGACTGAATTGACATTCCGAGATAGGCAATCATCAACTACATTTTTATCACCAGTCGTACTTTAAGTCATTGACATATTCTAAAATCACCATCTAATTACGTTGTAATCTGTCCATTTTTGGACGTAGTGGCGAGGATAAAGCAAAAGCTAATGGCTTGTGGTCAGTACAGAAGGTCACTTGTCGAGCTTCGATCATGTGCCTGAAATGGATCACAGCAAGATACGCAGCCACGAGTTCCCTGTCATAGGTAGTATATGCTTGCTGTGTTTTACTCAACTTGGTGGAGAAGAATGCCACTGGTTGTGGAGAACCTTTCACCATTTGATGAAGAGCAGCACCAACTGCGAATTGAGATGCTATTAATTTCTCGAAGAGTTTAGGCTTCGTCCTCTTAAACTTCAAATGACTTCTGTTCGTAGGAGAAGGTAGCTCCGCGATGAAAGAATCACAACAAGACGTCCGACTGTTTCCGTAGGTAAAGCAGCAAGGATATGATAAAGTTTTGTGTCCTCCCGAGTTATACCTGAATGTAGAATTGTGCTTCCACTATTTTAAACCATCCCGTTACAGCAGCTTCATTGAAGACAGAATGTTTGATATGAATCGGGGGGCGCTTGGAATAGTCTTAAGATGGTCGTTTCTTGATAAAAGAATTCATGCTTAAACGCAGTTCAGCTCTCGTTTTACATATACGACCCGCAGGCATGCGGTATTTTCACTTTTCCCTCGAATCAATTTTATACATTTAATTAGTTCCCATAATATTAAATTTATTCATTCCACTTATATTAACATTTTTTTAAAGTAAAATTATTGTTATTTTAATCGCTTGTATCTATATATTATTGAAACACAACAAAAACATTACATTTGTTGTTTTATTAAGTCTATCTCTTATGGTTGCTAACTGTCACCCTTTCTCTTACTTAGGCGATCTAAACTATAAATGCCCTTTGTTTACATTATTTAAACCCGATTTTTAATAAATATATTAAAAAGATAAGATTGTAATTATTTCCGAAAAACTTTTACTCTATTTTTATATTTATTTATAGGGGGTCGCAAGTTATTTGGGTGTTAGGTAAATGTTATTGTAGACAACAAGGTTACCAGCTATATAGGTTCTGACGACGGTGAATAAAAGCTGTTTTCGTAAACCACCACCTTTTAAGGAACCAACTAGTTTGAGTTCATAGGTGAAGGATGGTGGTACTGTGAATTATTTATCTGACTCCAAAGATAAATGATTTTACGGTGTTCTTTTACTTGGCTTGGCTTCTCGAAGGTTCAATGCAAAGATGCACATACGAAAATAAACTTCTCATTCTAATAACGTAATATTATGATGCAAGCAGCGTGACACGGAGAGTACTAAGATGGAGACTAGTAGTCTATATATTATTAACGCGAGTAAAAGGCGGGAGCGTGAAATCGAATAATTTCGTTACTATTCTCTCCTCTGTTTCCTTCCTCTTTATTATCTGATTAGTATTTTTTTTATCGCGACTTTATTTGATTAGCGTTAAACATTAAATTAACGTACTCTCGTCTACAAACACATATGACATAGGTTCAAGAACAATGGTTTCTACTCTCCTTTAAAACGTGGGACGTACTAAACTTCTACTATCGCAATAGAGAGATAAATGTTATTTTTAACTTACAGGTAGGTATTAGGGATTGCTGGATGTCGCTGGAGGACTTATCTCTCGCTTTGAAGAGTTGTGGCCGCTGGTTGAATTTTCGTCGAGGGATTGCTTGTGGCCTGTGATGGGGGCTGATTCTTCAACGTAATTAAAGAACGGGAGCTCGTTGGGGCTGGGTTCTTCTCCTCTCACTCTTACAGAGCTTGAGATGTGAGAGTTGCTCGAGTGTGAGCGGCTTTGCTTTTCTTCAGTCGGACTTCTTTGCAGACTGAACAGGCTTCTTCGGTATGGCACCGATATAAAGCTTAACTATTTAGGTTAATACGGCCCTGAAAGGGGGGATCGATTTTCTCAATCTGATCCTATCTTTTCTCACGGAAATAGTCTTGTATGGCTGAAAGATCGATCTTCACGAACTAACCCTTCTTCTGGCGTATCGACTTCTAATCTTCTTGTCTGGCTGAAAGATCGATCTTCACGAACTAATCTTTCTTGTGGCGAATCGACTTCTAATAATCTTCTTGTCTAGCCGATGGATCGATTTTCACGAACTAATCCTCCTCTGGCGTATTGACTTCTGATAATCCGCTTCCCTTTCTTTGCGGGGCTTATTTATAGGCGGATTGCCGTCCTATCTGAAGGGGGGAAGTAACCAGGCCACAGAGGCAAAAGGATGGGGGGGCGAATGGTGAGTTAGCATCTGGGAAGAGTGAGAATTCCTGAGGTGGCACTGGGGTGCCCAAGTCAGCTCGCAAATTAGAGGCTCGCAACCACACCACTACTTGGCGTGCCTTCTGACTCGCACCGCTTTTTTTCCATAACCACGGGTTTATGGGTCTCGTAGGTAATTCGATCGTTAGAGCGTCGTTTAAGGACCTTAGGTGGTCGCCTTAAAACAGATGTTAGCTCCAACTGCCCACAGCGGCGGGGAGATCACACATGGTAAGCAGTTTCACCGGCTACCTTTCCCACGCTTCTCCTCATGAGAGGATGGGGGCTTTAATGTACCTATACTCCTCTAGGATGCTTAAGGTAGCCATTTCTCTACATAACGCAAAGCGCATCGACATTCGTATATGTGCATCGCCGTTCCAAATTGGCCTATTTTTTCCATATAGTATTACAGTAATCAATTGAAACATAATACATTTTTTTTATATATAATCATTCACCAATGGCGTATCTCGCGTTAGGTTCCTACATACACATAATACTGACACTTAACAAATACATAGTAGTTCATGTACAAAGGCTATAGAGGCAACGAGGAGTGTATATGTTTATGTCTTTTGTTCTCTCATTACAATATTTATCTATAATACTTTCATGCAGAATTAAGACTATATACATGACGGATTTGTAGCAAACTTGACTCTTCTCCCGGAGCAAACGTTCCTCTCTCCGGTGTCTCTAGACGTGTCTGTGTGAATTCCCGTAGCTTCGTCCTCCTGCTTGTTCTGCACTATCCGAGGCAAAGCGCACCTGGCCCTGCCTGTTACTTCAGCTTGAGTGCGAGGGCATCGGTGATCGCTCGGCGGGGGGGTAATTTCGCCGGTTTTAAACAGTCAATTGAGACCTTTTCCCTTCTTCCTTCGGTGAATTCCAAAATCCAAACTTTATTGCCACGTTCGATAAACGGGAAAGGTCCAGCATATGATGCCTCAAGTGGTTTTCTTACGCGGTAAATTCGCACCTACACATAGGTTGCTTCGCAGAGATCGTGGAGCGCAAAATGCGTGGGCCCTGAATGCAGGTGTATTAAGGATTCTTGCGTGAAGACAATTTGCGCTATGGTGTATGCTGGTTCTTTTATGGATTTGGTGTCAATCTTTGATAAAGATGATGCCACTAAAGGTTTTGCGAACAAAAGTGTGGTTCCCGTGACTGACGTAAACGGTGATAAACCCGAATCATTTGGCAAGGTGCGAATTCTTAACAGTACAATTCGGAGTGCCACCAGCCAACCATCTTTACGGACAATTATTGAGCACTTCAGAATGGCTCTCTTTCGTAACTCTTCGCACTTATTTGAGAGTCAGGTTGTGAGCGAGGAAGATCCGATAAGCTCCTCTCGAATAGGTCAATTATTCCCTCCTTTAAACACAAATAACCTTTAATATTTTGGTAATTTTATTCAATTTATATTAAATATATTTAGGTAATAAGATTGAAAGAATGATCTATAGAGCTTAACATGAATTTTATATATATATTAACTCAATATTTCTAAATTCCAGTGGTTCGTTTATTTCTAAAGTTCATTTTAAAGTTCACATGTGATAAATGAAAAGAGATTATTTAGTTACCCATGCAAAGTGTACCTTTGTGAAGTGAAATAAGAAACACGAAATATTTTAACTGTTATTTAAATTATGAAACAGTAGGAAATATTTGAGTTTTACTTTGACTGTATTCCTTTGTTTAATTTAAATTAATTACCCTTTCGGTTGGGCATTGCAAATTCAGGAAGCGATGATTTTAGCTCTGCGAAATTCGCATGAGTTCTCTTCGTTTATTTAAGGTTCAACATGTGAACCTGTAATATAGTAGGAACTAATATTAATATATCAAAATTGTGGGATAATTTTCTAGAGAGCTTCTAACAGTAGCGTTTAGTTCAAAAAGTGGGAAATACGGCGTCAGATGAAGCCTAGACACGAAGCTAACTTTTGCTTCAAAGAGGCTTTTGTTTAAGCTAACGCTTAAGATCAAAGGAAAACGGTGAAAACGCTAATTTTCTCCCTGGATCTTTGCCCTTTCTAAATTTTTTTTTCATATACATGAACAATAACGTTCTAGTCAATGTGGTTAGGTAAGGGTAATAATAAGATTCCTTAATTCTCTAGAGAAGTCACCTGGAGTTCCTCAACTCGCTTAGGAGCGTTACATATAAGAAAAAGCAACCATCCACTTTCCCTAGTACGAATATTTCAAGAAGCCATTTTATAAGCTAACGTTTGAATTCAAAGGAAAACTGATAAAACGTGAATTTTAGCTGTGGATCTTCGCCTTTTCTAATGTTTAGGCGCGTGCGAGTCTAGTCACGAGCGACTCTACATCTCACTATCTCGGTCGGTCCCCGTGTCGCTTTTCTTTTAATAACATTGTAACTATTCTGCAGATTCTAACGAAATTTGAAACCCTTATGTTGTTTTACATTTTCTGTCAAATGATATAATTGGCAACGTCCTCCCAATGTTATCCCAGGATTTTTTTTATTTGGCAATAGCATGATATTATTTGGCCGATTCTAACAAAATTTGAAATCCTTATATTGTTTTACATCCTCTTCCAATAATATTATTGGCAAAGTCATCCCAAGGTTAGCCCAGAAATTCTTTTCTTTTGGCAATAACTATTTGGCCTATTCTAACAAAATTTAAAACCCTTAGGTTGTTTTATATTATCTTTCGAAAGATAGAATTGCCAATGTCCTCCCAAGGTTAGTTCATGTATTATTGAAAGTTTTGAAGGATGTAAGCTGATAGATCAGAATAAGTGGGAGCACGCGACTTTTTGGTCAGCAGACCTGGTTTACTCGCGTGCGAGTCTGGTCGAAGGTGACTTTACATCTCACAATGTCCGTTGGATGGGCGGTCCCCGTATTGCTTTTTATTGTTTTTTTTTGTAATAGCACTGTAACTATTCGGCTGATTCTAACTAAATTTGAAACCTCTATGTTGTTTACATTCCCTTTCGAATGATATAATTGTCCAAGTCTTCCCATGGTTAGAAAAGGAATTAGCCGGGAAATCAAATTGCTTTGGCAATAACATTATAAATATTCGGAAGATTCTAATGAAAATGGAAATCCTTATATTGTTTTACATTTTCTTTCGAAAGATTTAATTACCAAAGTCTTCCCAAGGTTAGCCGATGAATTATTTTGTTTTGGGAATAACATCATAACTATTTAGCTGATTTTCACGAAATTTAAAAGCTTCATATTGTTTTACATTCTCTTTCGAATAATATAATTGCCAAAGTGTTCCTAAGATTAGTCATGATGGATTTTGTTTTGGTAATAACATCATAACTATTAAGGCTGATTCTTTGGAACTTTGAAACTCCTATCTCGTTTTTCATTCTCTTTCGAATGATAGAATTTTCAAGGTCATCCTAAGATTAGTCTGGGAATTATTGAATGTTTTCTGTGTTGTAAGTTTAAAAATCAGAGTAACTGAGAGCACGCGACGTTTGTGATCAGCAGATAAAAGAAAAAATAACGTTTAATTCAATGCGGTTAGGTAAGGGTAATAATAAGGTTTCTTAATCCTCTAGAGAAGTCTTCTGGATTTCCTCATCCCTCTTCAGGAGCGTTACATATACGGCAAGGCAACTATCAACCTTCCCAAAAAACGAAATTTCAAGAAGCCTTTTTTATCAGTTAACGTTTAACTTCAAATGAAAACGGGAATTTTAGCCGATGATTTTCTCCCTTTCTATTTTTCTCAGGTAAATTGATACATATTGTGCACTTGAAAAACTAAAGAAGCAGTATTTGTTCATGAAAATTTACCCCTAAATAGAACGATATATATATATATATATATATATATATATATATATATATATATATATATATATATATATATAAATATATATATATATATATATATATATATATATACATATATATATATATATATATATATATATATATATATATATATATATATATATATATATATATTATATATAGTTATGAAATCTTTCGAGCTGGGCACCATCATCCTTCACTACCTTCTCTTGCTCGTACCTGAATGATGCGTGACCTGGAGAATTCTTGGGAATGGATGATATTACCTCCCAAATGGCGTCCTTCAGAGATCTTAAAGTGTTGTTAGCAGCCTTTTTGACATTCTTATTAACAAAATCATACAAGAAATAATCTAGGCGGGATCTAGCCGGTGGAGATTGGTTACTACAGGTCTGGGGACCAGTGGTGCAGGGTGTGGTTGAACAACCAAGCCAGTGTCATCCTTCACTTTAATGCTTTCCTTTGTAGCCTGGCGACTCTTCAGTACAAAAGAGTGGTATCCTCGGTTCTGGGACACTGTTTCTTTATGGTAGACACTGGAGAGAATTTATCGTTCCTATTGGTAGAAAAGTAACCGTTTCCTACTGTCGTTTGTCCGAAACGTCTTCTTTGTTTCTAGCCTTGTCATACTTCCATATCCCTTTGTTAACAACGTTTATCTGATAATTAAACAAATTCACAATCCTCCTGCACGATTCTTAAAAGAGGAAAGCCGCGAGTATGGCGTACCGTTTTTGGACTTCAGCTGTCATTTTCAAAAACCTTCACATGCTCCTATCTAGATGAAAGGTTAAACTCTTACTGAACGTGTCTAAGGTCAAGTAACCTACATTGGTGCGGTTATTAACCCTTAAGCACATTTTAAACTTTATATCGATTTATTTGAATACGAGGTTTTATCGCTTATCTGCATGCACTCATTTCTCGGTGGGTTGCAACTAATTATCCTGGGATACGTACCCTTATATTCGAATTTATTAATAATTTTTATTGATATTTTACTGTTTTCCCATTAAATCTAGTTATTTTAGATATTGTTATGCTGGAGATTTAATTAATTTTATCAATTGAATCTTACTCTGGTATCATTATTATTTTAAGCAGGCGTTTTATTCAATTTAATTCACTATATACATATCCATGCTATTATACACATTATTTTGCTTCAAATAACGCGAGAATACAGGGTTCCATCCAAAGAGATCAGACTACCTTTGTTGTTACTACAAATATTTCCATAACTTCTGCCAATAAAATTCAAGATTTCCAAAATTGGTGCACCAAATCCTACAAGTATAAACTACCTATAAATAAAAGCTATGCTAGTATTTGAATAGAAAAATTGAATTGTTGAAAATTATCTTGATACAGCTAAAACAAATTTCTATTGGGGAATACCGTCTCACACTCAATTTTATAATGCCCCTCTCAAATCATACGATTAAATATCCTCCCTTGACCAAGAATGGAAAAACTCACATTTTTTAAAATTTTCTCAAACTAAAGTTTAAGGTAACTCCAAAGCTTCATTCATTTCGTTGGTGCGATTAAAAAGTCAAATTGTACGCAAATTTGAAAATATCCTCACATGCTCTTTATGATTCTCAAGCTGCTCTCTCACCCGCGTCTACAAATCACCCACGAGCAAACAAAGTTCTGAGCGTGTATCCAATTTAGTTAAATTTCCACCTTCAAAACGGACAGGGTAACAACCAATTTTTAACTTTAGCTAAATTCTTGGGCTTCTCATTTGCCATCCATCCCAATTATTAGATCACTTTCTCCCATCTGAATTACATAATTCATTATATAATTAAGTAAATTTACGTTAAACTTTGTAAAAACTTTATTAAGCAATGCATTAAAATGTCTACCATCCACAATAGCAGTTTCATGCCCTATATAACAACCACGTTCCTTAAAAGATTTCGTCAATTAATCCGAGTTAAATTCAATAAATATCGACTTTATTTCTTGAAATATAGTTTGAAGAAATACAAAATGTAATTCTTTATTCAAAAGTGTAAAGGATTCCAGCAGTTTGGAGTTTTCATCCTCATTCATTTTCAACCTCAAGTTATCATTCCTTTTTAACTGTAAACGCCAATGAGCTTTCCTAAAAGCCTGTTCTCTAGTTAGTTAGTCACAACTTTCACCATGCTCACTCACAGTTTCAGCCTAAAAATGAGCACACCCATATATTCTTACAGAGAATTTCCATATTTTTGGACCTCATGCACACCAAATACTTCCGGCAATACTCCCTTGTTTTACAGTAGCTTTATCCATGCAGGGCAAGATTTCGAGAGAGCCATCCAGGTTATCGCAACATACTACGTACCTAACTATTAATTGAAAATGCATCCTGAATTCTTATGTTCGCCCTATACTAGAAAATTTATTTCTTATATTAAATACCAATAATAGGAACTTGTGATCTGTCAATATATCTTGAACGAAGGAATTTTTTGAATAACTCAAGGCGTCGCCGCATCGCACAAAATTTCTGTTCTTTTATTACACTAGACGATATCCCCAAACCATCTCATATCAACAATCTCCCAAATTATACAGAAGAAGGAGTCATGATAAATTGAACCTACTAATCATGATGCATCCAAGTAAACACCTAAACTTAAACGTTAATCTTTCCATATCTAGGAAATATCTCGCTTTCTTTTGCTTCTTAGCCCAGTGAATAGAGCCAGAATTATCAAATTCAAACTTTCTCTCCAAATCAAGCAAAACAAGGTGGAGAATTATTCAACTTTCTTACAAGAAGAACACAGGTTCTATTTCTGACCTAGTTCTCGCGGGCAATTATACTACGAGCGCACAAATGCGCCGCCGTTGCATCATTCCTACTAAAATAAATCCTTTCCAACGCTATAATACAATGCTCACACCAAATTAATCTTTGTCCAGATACATTACTGTCACATATATTTTTCTTAACTCTTGAATTTGCGGGGAAGATTTAAATCCGCATTTCCTTCGGTAGACATTTAGGAGATAAGGTATAAACATTCTACATATGCCAGCACAAGCATGCTGATCCATTAACCCAATCAACACCGATTAGCTTTCGGAGGAAAGCAAGCAGTGCTAAAAATATTTATGATGCAGAAAGAGCTACAAAACGTAGGCAAGGATAAATTATCCTTGCCTTGAATTTTTCAAGAGAAAAGAGCGCTGCCTACCTTGGGTATATTCTTTTAGTCTGATCATTACCCTAAAAAAGCTAATAGAGATGAAGAATCGAGCCCCATAATACTGCTAGCGACTGGTAACACCAATGTTTAGATGCCTAGAGAGAACGTTTTATCTTCCTTCTTTCTAGACCTTGACACCAAACTCGGTTCAGAAGTTAAATCTAAATTCTCTTTGGCCTGACACGAGCAGCGCGATTCTAGCCACGTCCTCAGCAGCTAGGCGAAATGCGACAAAGCTGATTTCTTCCAAGCAGGATGCACTCCCAGAAACACACTAACAGTGACTATTCGAACAAAATCAGTGCGCATAAAATGTTCTAAGCCTTTAAGAAGTATATCTCGAAAATGATGACAAACAAGTCTCGATACGCGTTTTCCTCGAATGTTAAACGTCATTTCCTTCCTACTTATACGTGGAGTGACTCTTTTCTATAGGCATGGATTTCCTCACAGTCAAGAGAGCCGCATACTCCTTTACCTACTTGAAAAATCTTAATTTCTTCATCGTAAAAATGTTTCGGATATTATATTTAGTATATCTCCCTTTTAAACGTTTCTTGGTAGCTAAATTAGGTCCTGTGTCCGAGTTTGCAAGTCGCAAAATTTGATTCTAAATTTATTTTTGACTATAAATACAAGCATATGACTAAAATTATAACATAGTTGCAATTATTAGATAGTCATTATTATGCATAGGTTAACAACATGAAGAGTGTTAAAAACAAGAAAATGAAACTCAGAGAACCAGTGCGACCAAGAGAGAGCGTGACCACCGGTAATCTCCGTTTTTTAAACCTTCGAATTCATAGTTAAATTACTTTCCTTTGTGTAATGACATACACATTAAATTTCCTTATTTACTTACGTACAAGAAGAAATGTAACAAAGTAATTGGTCTGACTGAGAAGACTTTTCTACTGTTGTAACGGTTTAACAGACAACAAATTTACTATTTTAGTAATTAAGAACATTTGCCTAGGTAGGATGTGTTCATCAATATGGCTGCCAATTAGAATATTTTAGTATGAAATGGACAAAAGTGGAAGGATATAATACAAATAAATAGCGATAAGGTTCAACATGGATTGGCACATAGCAAGATATTAGGACAAGTGATTGGAGTAAAGAACATAGATTTGCTATAAGGGAGACGAAGAAGAGTTGATCTTGAAAATATAACTAAATTTGAAAGAAAATTGCATAAGAATGATAAGAAGCCACGTGGTTAGTCAGAAGCTAAACGGCCGAGAGTCACATGGCGAAGCATGCACAGATGCCTCCTCCCCCCACATCGTACGATCCAAGTAGAGTATGGAGGAAATCCCTTACGCGGTCGTAAATTCCAGCAGCTCTTCGCGCGGAGATAGAGACAGGGGGTAAAAGAATTGTTTATCGCCGGCAGTTTGGCGCCTCAGCTGCCCCCTGGGAATTCCCCAAAGTAGGGGTTATTCCCCATCTCCCACATGAGGCGAGTCTCCATATTTATACCCCTCAGCAGCCTTGGAACAGTAGTAAAGCAGAAGGCTCGCTCGAAAGAAGACACCCCTCGTCCCAAGTCGGTATTTTTGTGTGTATGAAACCGAAGGTTGGACACTCTCTCCCCGGTAAGGCATCCACGGTCAAACAGAATCCTATGCCCCCGCCATCTTCTGAAGCAGCTGTGCCCGATTACTCCTTAAACTTCTCGAAGCACCCAGCTCCGTCGAGCCATAGCTAGGGTGAGAACTTACGCCTTCACAGCTCCTGAATTAAGTACCTACTCTTCGCCAGACGAAGAACCCTCCTTTGAAGACGCTGTCAAGGTCGGCTCGCCGAGCCCCTACTTTCCTCCAAGCCTCCTTGTAATCGCTGATGCCCTCTGATCCGTAAGTCCCCTTTAATCTTGTGATCCCATTTGGATCTGAGCAGGTAGCTCGAAACTAATTAATAAAAATTAGACTTCCTCACCGGTAACGATAAAGCATTATCCAACCTTTAATTTTCCTATATATCATTTTGATCATTTTTAATTTGTAAATATAATTTATATTTTCTTAGGTTTATCTTTAATTAACATGAACGTCACTCTCGGCCTCGTTCTTCAAACCTCGACAACCAAGGAGATTTCCTAAAGAGTAAGATTAGGAGAGACATGAGAACAGCTAAGGAGAGTAGTAAGGATAGTAAGGGAGAAAGGGAGAGTAATAAAACAATGTTTAACCTTAAATCAACGAAATAATTAAAATCACACAGTGGATACCTATAACTATTAATATTACAGACAAAACTAAGAACATAATTTCAGACTAATTTCTTTTAGAATAAGTATTTTGATTACAGCATCAAATTTGAAAAGGCCAGGATGAATTTTAGTTACCAGAATGGCTTATAAATGAACATTCAACAATATTTCTTTTTATAACGTCATTGGAGCGAAAAATAAATTTGGCCGAATTCCAATTAATTAAGTGATCATTCTCGGAAATATAAACAAAAAAGTCACTATTGTTTTCACCTCCCCGCACGTTATATTTAGGCTGATTGATACGGACCAATAATTGCACGCAGATTTGTCCAAAATATTTAATCAGACAAGCAGAACATTTGACTGACTAAACTCCACCAAAGTTATTACAATCATTGTGAACCAGTGTATTCTTAATGGTCGACTAGGCGACAGAAATGTTAAAAAGAAAATAAATAAAAACTCAGGAAATCTGGAAGACTTTGCTGCCGATCGACATCTTTGGAGGATAAGATGCCATAAGGGGTCAGAAGAACTGAAAGATAGCATTAGAAAATCAAGAAATCTCAGACGTACACGAAGGCACGCCCGTTAAGCTAACCCTGCACTACCCGACGTGATCTTTACCTGTCCTGTCTGCAACAAAGTGTGCAGATCAAGAATAGGACTCTACAGCTATCAACGGAGTCACCGCTGATGTCGAGAAGAGCGTCGTCATCATATACGATGGACTCCTATAAGCAATCATCTTCTAAGGCTTTGCTCTATTACCTTTTGTTTCTGGTGACAGATGGTTGCCAGTAACTCATTTAGTTCCTGGTCATCGTCGGTGTCCCTCCTTTTCTTTTTTGTGATTTCTTTTTATGCTTCTTGTCGATTTCGAGTCTCTACTTTTCATTCTCGAGCGATATTTCTCTTTCAGTTTGTTTTTCCTCTCTGGTATTCTTCTTTTCTTTCTATTTCTAATGTTCTTCTTTGCTTTTCTTGTTTTTTTTTTAATTTTTCTTTGTCGTTTTCCGTTTCTCGAGCGTTTTTCTTTCATTTGTGTTTTTCTCACCGGCATTCTTTTATTCTTTCTTCTTGTTTTGTTTATCTTCTTCTCTCTCCTGGCTTTTTATTGCTTTAAGCACTTCACCCGAAAGAGGGGGAGGGGGAGCCGGGAACCATAGGTCCCGAGTTGTCCCATTTTTTTCAAGGTACCTCGTTGTAGCGAATGACGAAGGTTGCAGTTTGGGCTAAGTTGACGGAGTGCGCATAGAAAAGCAGGGCGAGGAATTCGAGACACTGGTTGCTATAAAAAGTTTATTGGGGCTCTGCTTAATTTTTATTTCAGGTGGCTTCTGCAGCTGCGTTAGCGTAAGTCAATTTTGGCTTCATTGTTGCAGTTCTCTCGTAGATTGTGTTCTTTTTTGCTTGGTACCAGTGCCACTTCTAATTTTGTATAAATTGCCTCCGTTAGTTACTATCTCGTTGGTTTATTGCCGGCGTAGTTTATTTCTCTGAGTGGGAGTCGAAACCATGTTTCCTGCTCCATAATTAGTCTTCACCTTTCGTTTTATACCTCCCCTTTCTGGAGAGTCAGGAAGGTATTGATTCCTCAGATCACCAAAATTCGATTTTATCTCTGAACTTACTCCAATCAGAAATGGAACTCTTCCCAAAATTTCAATTTTTCGCTCCACCTTCTAATGCAAACCTATCTAGTGACACATTTGAATTATTAAAATGCAACAAGTTCATCCTGTTCATATTATTTACCAAATCCTTATAATCCTGCCTCCATTATGCAACTGCTTATTGGAGAACTTGGAGCATAAATATTTAACCAACCATGATCTTATAGATTTTCTTGAAAATTGCAAACTTCTTCGCAATTTTTGCCTGGTAATTGAATTTAGAGGCTTATAGGTGAATGTATTAATCGATACATCCAGAAATTCTAAAGTATTTGCTGTACTAATTGAGGAATAAAATAACTTTTTAAGAGGCTTTCAAAAGGATTTAAAATGAATATTTTTAATAAAAGTATCTTTATTCAGAAGACACCTATTCTCCTAATTGATAGTTCATCTCATTCGACTTATCCAAATGTTATTTTTTGAGACATCTAAGAATCATTAGAACTGTGCCGAATGGAAGTTTACGACACAAACTAGGAAGACTTGCAGTTGTCTCTGTATATTTACACACAATCATTTCTTTATAAATCCTCTTATAACTCATCATCAATTTAAATTTTGCAATTATTTTAGATAGGATGTCCGAAGACAATTAATTAATTATGTTTCACCATGATTGCGTGCAAAATAAGACTGACGAGTTTGAGATGCCGATGAAAGGATTGTTAGAAAATTTGCCTTCTTAACTGTGTGATAAGTTAAACCATATAAATAAAATAATAAGGATGTGAAGATGATATTGTAGAAGAATATTTGGTTGTTAATTGGCGTAGAAATTTTTATTACTTAGTTTTATTCCAAATTGTTGAAAATTGTTCGGTCTATATTTTCATACATTTACCTCGTTGGCTTGTGAATTTCGTTACTCTAAAGTAAATAGTACTTGAACTATGAGAAATAGTTTTGGTATTAGGTAGGCGTATAGATACTTTCAGGAACAAGTATAATATATATGTATCCTTAATGTTTCGGCGTAAAAAACGTTCCTTAAGTCACTGCAGGGAAATTATTCAATGCTCTTACATATGAAATTTTTATTCCTGTCCTGCAAAGTTCAAGTTTTTGAAAAAAAAATATAAATTATTCACCCTATTTACTGATATCTTTTTACATTCTCTTAAGTCTCAAGGTTTAAAAATTAACATGGATCATAATAAGCAGCCTATTTAAAATTAGTAATCACATTTGTTTTTCTGCTTTGTCCGAGAAAATGCTTTTTATATTTTTTTAATATCGAAAAAGAAAAACAACTGCATATCCACAAAGTAATTGTTTCTGAATATACATGTATAAATATACATAATTTACACATTAAATCTTAGCTCCGCAAAATGTCTTTAGCATTCGATGCAGGAATAAAAATAGGGCGGTAGATAGAGTGGAATCAAACACCTCGCTTTTGCTACAGCTAACAGAAGTATCCAGATGTTATTGCACTTGTTTATGCGTCTTCAATCTACTTTTATTGAACATTATTTCTCCACATTCAATTTAAAATTTTATCTAAATTTTAAGCAAGTACGTTCCCTTTTATATGTCTTTTTTTTAAAAATTAATGAATAAAATCATTCAATGATAACTTGCTCATTCTTATCAAAAATTTTAACCCAATTCTTCTGTAGGTAAAATATAAACTTACGCTAGCCTCAACGTAAATAGTTAACAATATTCATAGGAAATCAAGTTGTTTGGATGGCCAATTAAAGAAAATACAAAGCTTTCTCGGTTTTTTATTCGATATTTACATGCCATAACTTAGTAAATTTCTGAGATATCCATGATAATAAAATATATCAGTTTACCCGTTACACCAGGTACTTTGAATAATGAAAGCATCCCAGTTCCAGAGACCTCAGTAAGTCTGATAATATGAGGCTACTTACTTTGCTGTAAACTCCAAGAGAATTTACTCTACTCATAATTTCGCCACTTCTTCACAAGCTCATTCTCACCTATCTTCCGATCGACTTTCGATCGGCAGATCGAAAGGGATGAGGTCTGTCCCCGTTGCCTTTTGCCTTTTAGTTCTGGTGTGGTCGGGCAGGTTTTATCTTTCTGCAATATTTAAACCATTTTCTACTATATAAAGTCTCATCTTTTCTTTGTGCCGTCTAAACGTTGATGTACAATAACCCGTAAGCGCGCTACGCTGCGGAAAGTTTGGCTAATGAGTAGAGATGATTGATCAGAGTGGGGCCAAACTGGTTTTACCGCGACCTTTTGCGCTTAATCCTAAGCGGAAAATCAGTGAGGGTTAAGGCTTTGCATCCCTTATTAAAAAATAACTATCTCCATGCGCATAACTTATATTAAATGTCTTAAAAATCAACCGATCTTATTATATTGGTGTTAAGTTCTCATAGGAAACGTACTCAAATCTCAGCTCACTAGCAATGGCTCTGCCCAATATTCCCAATTTTTACTTCTCCGAATTTCCTGTTGAATCCATCTAACGCATTTTCCAAAGTCTCAAACAATAGCTATATGGAGTGAGACATTTTTGGGGTCGTTTTTTTCGCAAAGGGTGTAGGGTTTAAAACCTTCCATGTATCCTCTACACGTTTGATTTCAAAACCTTTAGAGGATTTAGAAAAATCCGACGCTTAACAGGGTCGTTTGGAACACCGACACCGACAAATTACCAGATTTCCTTAGAGTGAAAAAAAACCCCGAAATGGAAGAAAATAATTGTTTATGTAGTAAATATATATCTCTCTCTCTCTCTCTCTCTCTCTCTCTCTCTCTCTCTCTATATATATATATATATATATATATATATATATATATATATATATATATATATATATATATATATATATGTATATATATATATATATATATATATATATATATATATATATATATATATATATATATATATATATATATATATATATATATATATATATATATATATATATATATATATATATATATATATATATATATAAATTGTATTGTGTATTTTTAGGAAATATTTGTTACTTCTGCAGTTGTTTTTGTAAATCGATAATTTAGGTCAAAATCGGAGTTATTTTGTCATTTTCGTGTCTTTTTATGTCGATTTCAGGTTGATTTCCATATTCAATTGATCGTATTCAGTGAATGATATTTCTTTTGGGTTTATTTATTATCGTTGGTGATTTAGCTGAATCTCTAATGCATATATTTGTTTTTCATCATAGTGTGCTAGCTTTTTCAAGTAGCTCGGAAATCTTGCGAGGCTTGGATTCACGCCATTATTTTCTAATATCAATAAAATAACTAATAGCCCCATTGGGACTATTAGTTATTATATTTTTTTTCTCTCCTTCCTAGTGCTTTATTAATTGGATCAATTTTAGCATCACTGTATTGTGCTTCTTATATCCGCTTCTCTATCCTTCTTGTTCCTATGATGAGCTGCGTGCAATTGTTTTGTACGTTCTGCTTATTTAATTTCTTCGTCTTCGATGCAGTAAAGAGGAGATTAGCTCGGTAAATCAGCATTTCTCGATCATTGATAAATAAATCTTTCTTTAGTTAGCGCGTCGAAAGTTTGCTTAGTTTCTGGCATTCTTTCCGCCGCTCTCACCCTTTCGATACCCACTGTGACGTACTTCCTGCGCCCGGTCGAACTATGTGATTATCAAACTGAAAAGATTGCTCTCTGTAGTGAAACGATATATTTTATCCCACACTGATAATCGGAAAATTTATTTCTCTCTAATAGGACAATTCTGAATTTACCTTCGTTGTTTTATATCTTCCATCTAGTTTCGTATTAGTTAATGTTTTCTTTTCCTCAGCAGTTTTGCAAGCATGCATCCCTTCATCATTATGCTGCCATTATATAACCTAACGGATGTTTCCATGTTTTTGTTGAGGCAAGTTGAGTTCTATGGTGCTGGTATATCCGCCGTATATATTGAGTATGGGGCTGGGCTTAAGCATCCTCCCTTAGGCAGTGCTCTTATGAGTAGAAATCTATGTGCTTGTATTGTTTCTATACTTATATATACGTACTTCTCAATGCGCTAGTCTCAGACAAGTTTTTCTAAGTTTTCACTTGGTCTCAGTTCTATAATCTTGTAATGAACCCCCATCAGCCTAAACTTATCCAAACGCTTTAGCGGCTTCGCGACAGACAATGTTCATATAAATCTATCATCTCTCTCTTTGGGTCAACCTTCTTTGCGATCAGGCGGATGGTAACTTCCGTGACACCTTACTCTTCTGAAAACATATTGTTATGAATAGTAGAAGGAGTTCTCCTCCAAGTATTCAGTGAGTATTCAATTGATTGATTTTTTGAATAGTCTCCCTGCAAATTTAAATAAAACTAATTAGGCGGGAAGTATCTCATTTTATTCGTGGGAAGTTTAACTAGCTTGGCTAAGGATACCATTTTCGCTAATTTTTAATCATTAGGGAAGTAACCCATGTTGAGGAAAGTTTGAAAATTGAATTTCCTTCATTCAATAATACACCTTAGGGTTTCGGTGTAGTTTAATTTAGTCAGCTCTGATTGGCTAGTTTGTTGTGTTTTTTTTAAACAATATAGGGAGCTTTGCAGTTATTTAGGGGTTATCAGACCCTGCTGCATACTTCCATTTTCCTCCTTTCTTTAGGCCATCTGGTGGTTAGGATGCCTTCTTTTTCTTAATTCATTCAGTTCGTGGATTATTTGCTTTTCAAATTCTATATGAAATTATTCTTATGAACTTATGTACAATATCATTTCCCATTATACGCATGAAACTTTTGTATATTTCGTCCTGTTCTCTTTTTAATTCTCATTCATAATTTATTATTTATTATTTCCTAACATGTAATTATCCCTTTCTTTGTTTCTTGAACTCCCTGGGGGGGAGCTTTGTATATTTCTTTAATGGTTTCATTCTATCTTTGTTCTTTTTATACCTATATAAGTCTTTGAATTCTTCATTTATTTTCTTCCTTCTGTAAATTTATGCTGAAAGGTATCCTTTTATGGTTCTTCTCTGATATATTTCGTGTAGTTCGCAGTGTAAGCGTATTAGGTAGAGAGTCCGCCTGTATTGTGGGATTGTGGTTTACGAGGTCAGTGATTTCGCCTCTCTGTCTGCCTTCGTCATTTTTCCCTTCAGTCCTTGGAGTGCCTAGTCGATCTCCTCCAACTTATCATCATCTAGCAGTAGTGAAATATAATTTTGTCTTATCTCTCTGTATTTCTGCTAATATTCCCACTTATATATTTTCCTCAGGATTGCGCGGATTTGAATTGGGTTCTATTGACATTCATGAAGATTCCTATACGATCGCTGCCTGGGATTATTTTGGGTTTTATGAAGTAAGTAAGGTTTGGTGTAATTAGCCAGGCATATATCTGGCTTAGCCCTTAGCATCCTGTGATGAAGGTGAAATAATTTGGTCCCAGATGTCGGATAATATTCATTATCAGGCAGTTTAGGATTCTTCTTATTCTGTTTGTTGTTCTTTCGCTTGACTCCTTGCATCTAGTGTGGTGGTCTTCTAAAACGATAGTTCTTTTTTGAATATGGATAGGAACGTTAGTAAAGGCAAGTAAAGAAACCTAGGTGGTTGGTACCCTGTCGCGATTATCACCACAACAAGTTATGTTTCGACCTCCACTCTGAGATACGATTATGCCAATTATCTCATTTCATGCTATATATATATATTGTTCTTTTTTATCGCTATAGCTGCTCCATATAATCTATCTCCTCTGTGATATCTAACTATGGGCTTATAGTTCCATATTTATATATGTTATTAGTTCGGGTCATACTCTAGAACTTTAGGAAACTGGTGATGAGGGGTATTTAAATGATGAATATTGGTGAAAAGAACATACTTTTGGCAGAAAAGTTAAATTCTGATTGATTTAACTTACATCAATTTGAAGTTGAAATATTGTTAGTTCTGAGTCATTTACTATATATTACTATTATTTTAGATACCCATAAAAAATCAAATTTATCGTTTTTTATCATCAATACATTTATGTAGTCTGAAAGATATTTGTCTAAAAAAGGGTAAAAATGTATTAGAGAGACATGAGAATTTGGAAAGCTGTTAAAGATGACCCTTAATTTAGTTTGGTCTAACTCCAAAATTACAAGTAGCCTGTACACATTACTTAGTGGAAGGCTATATTGCAGTAGTGTTGCCAGTTCTGGTAACTATTGTAACTCGTTACTGTTTATAGAGCATTTACATTTTTTTGAATGCTGGTAAAGGCTATGGATAATTTTAGAATAACATATTATTATTTGATAGAAATTATTTCTTAATCTAAGTGCCATCTTTTCATTTGTAGATATACCTGCGGTTAGTGTGAGTAGTGTGAGGATGGCGAAAATCAAGACAAGTTCTAAATCAAGTTCTCATCTGACTATTTTTGTTGTGACTCAGGCTGATGGTGCCTGAGTTACCAACAATAAGAGATATTTTGAAGTACGGCATCTACTTGAGGAAGCAAAGTGAAGATGACCGGAGAAATTATGAAGTGGAGCAGCTGGTAAAAGACATGTATCAGGGCTTGATTAATCAGTGGACCAAAGCTAATGCTCTCTTTCAAACCAGCTGTTATAAATCAAAAGGTCACAATAATATCACAGCTTAAGGAGGTGTGGAAGTAAGCACTACAGATTTTCATTGGTAAAGGAAAAATTGAAGTAAAAGAGAGGTCCATTACAAAACTAGATAAGTTATTTGATATATTGACATGCAACTGAAAAAGTTTTAGTTGTGGGGAAGTAGGTTGTAATGGCTGTGAGACTGAAGCTTACATTAACTGCTGTTGTAGTAAAGAGAAAAAAATATTTACTAGGGAACTTGCCTTTTTTAAAGGACCAAAGGAGAAGATTGGAAGTAAAGTTACCTTTTAAATTTTAGTTCCTGATATTCAAGAGCATAATAAACAATTAAGAGCATCAGAAAGTAAAGAAAAATAATGGATAGCAGAAAGGAAGAGAAAAAGTAAGGAGGAAAGCGCTGTTTTAGCAGGAAAAGTAGCGAAAAAGTAATCGAGTTTTTTTGGGCAGAACGTGAAGATCTAGAGGCAGAAAATTCTGATTGTGGCAAGAGTTTAAGTGATGATGTAACTTTTAAAGCTGTCCTAGAGCCGGAATCTTTCACCAGGACTAGAAAGGATTATGATGAAATTCCAAATATTGCCCTGGCTAGTATAAGGTATAATGTCGGATTGAGACCAACAGCAGCTATAGCAACAGCAGCTTTAATAGATGCTGGATTCATTACTGAGGAAGATACAAGTAAAGTTATTAATAAGAATAACGTTAATAGAGCACAAAAAAAGCTAATGACAGTTATCGAACATGAGTTGGAGAAAAACTTGAGGAAGGATGGGGGAATTTCTTGTGTTCTCTAAGATGGCTACAAAAGAAGAATCACATGCAGAGACGATCGCTAAGGCTATGTTTGGATGGCTGAGGGAAATGGGTTTGTATTAAAAGCTTAATGGCCATTGAAGGAGACTTGACTAATGTAAACATAGGTGTGAATGCTGGAGTAATGCGAAAAATCGAGCTCCATTTTGGTACAAAGCTGGTTTGGTTGGTATGTAACTTGCACAGTGGGGAACTCTCCCTCCATCAGCCAATTACCAACCTGGATGGCCAACACTATCTGAAAACCCGTAGACTGCGTGGTCAGCTCATCGAAGTTTTCAAAATACTTCGAGGGTTCGAGAATGTTGACTACCGGGATATTTTCATACTGAGTGAGAACAGAACGCGCAATCACGGCTTCAAACTTGAACTGAAGCGTTACAACCGCAATCTGTGTGGAAATTTTTTCACCTACAGTATCTGCGGTGAGTGGAACGCACTTCCAGTAGAAGTTGTCAACAGTGAATCTGTTGACCAGTTCAAGTCAAGACTAGACAAAGTCTTGAAAAGTGGCCGTTTAGGGACGCAAAACAATTAAGCAGCCTTGTGCCCGCTTGATTGCTAGTCCAAAGGTACCCTCTTTGAATGGACCGTAAGGTCTCCTAGGGTACCTTCTTTCCTAGTTATTACTCCTTGACTCTGTTACAAAATTGAATATCAACTCAAATTTCACTCAAATATCTTTAGATCCTCCTCTTACCAAGATACCTCAGGAAGTGGTGCAGGATCTTTCCACTGATCAACACTACGGCTATAGAATTCTATCGGCAATCAGAAATAAAGTGCTTCCTACAGGGCTTTCTCCATTGGAAATAGGACCAGTAAACCACATTCACTGGCTAAGCACAGCTAACAGACTTTTTAGTCGGTGGGTGTCAAAGCATGAGCTCAAAGGAAAAGCCTTTAAGGATCTACGACTGATTGTTGAGTTCATCATTGGTATATATTACCCATGCTGGTAAAACGTTAAGATTAAGTACTCTTGGACGGAGGGACCTAGAAACATTCTTTAACAACTTTACTGCCTTTAGGCTCAAAGGAAGGAGGTCATTGGTATTGTTTGGCCAGCTGTTAAGAGATCAGCTCGGTATGTATACAGTGAAGCCATCCTCCAAGCCATCCTATGCTATGAAGATCAGGGGGAGAGAACTGGAAGGGTGAAAAATATCTACACCATCAGTGGAGAAGGGGACCCCGATACTCAACTGCAAGACTCTTTTGTAATGATTAGAAGGACACCAGAGATCAATTGTGATGCTAACAAGATTGGACATCTGATCAATTGGTTAGAGGATGTCTCTGAGACACCTCTCACTTGCTCTTTAAGTAATTCTGAATTGAAAAAACTTCATTAACTCTCCTATGAAAGTACCTGTCTGGCCTTGTCACACACAGAGCATTGAGAGGGTTGTAAAAATGGTGACTGAAGCTTCCAAGTATTTCTCACATGGAATGATGGAACGAGGAATCAGGGCACAATAGATAAGTAGACGTCTGATGTCCAGAAATGAGTCAAAGCAAAATTTGCATACTTTGGTGAAGTTTAACTTATGAATATGACACAAAGTGACCCATGCAGCTATATGTGGAGCTTTGCATACACTTTTCTCACTCAATGAACATGTAAATTTAAGGTTACTTTGTGTTTGTGTGTACTTGGATTAAATAAAAATCGGTTTTATAAGCTCGTGAAGAAAGAGAAAAATTTACTTTCATTTCAATGGAAATTGATGTAGGTAGGAGCAATTGTATAACAAAATACAGTTCTTTTTTAGAATCTACACCGGAAAATCAATCATTTAAGCACCCTGCATTAAAGGATTTTATGAAAATATATGGTTGCCCCAAAGTATGACCCGCCCTAATATGTTATCCTTCTATATTCACACTGTGTTTCGAGATTAGAATTATATCAGGTTCGATCTATTAGAAGATGTATACGCAATTGTTCTTTGTGTGCATATTCTTTTTATATTATTTTTTTAATTCTTGTTGTCTGTTTTTTTGCACGCAGCATGTTTTCATACCCTGTTCCGACTCGATTTTTTCCTCTGTATCTTTCGTTCTCTACTTCTACCTTTAGTTTCGGCCGGGCTTAAGGATTTGCCTTTTGGTTACGTTTGAGTTATTCTTTTAATGCTAGAGTTGTGATTGAGGTGTTTTTTTCTTCTGTTTCCTTTATACTGGAGTTTATAGAGATTTATTTTGTATAACTTTTGAACTTTACGTCCTATCTTGCTCCGTGCCTTCTCTCTATTGTCGTTCTTAAATAAACATATTTAGAAAACTGAGGATTCCAGGATTTGTGGCATCTTTTAATTTGGTGAATCCAATTTCTTATAGTTCAAAATTGAGTACTTCTTCATAACATCCAGTGATGGCGAGGTTAGTTATGAAATGTGCAAAATTGTTCCTTTTGATAGTTGATTAGGTTCCTCGCGTTTGGTCGCGTCTGCGTATATGGTATTTGTCTTTCTTTTCCTGTTCTTTCTTTAAAATCATTTTCTATCTCATTGGACATCTAATTCCTTCGTTCTATTTTTGCAATATTATGAAGGTATCTTTCTTGTGCACATTCGGAGCACACAATTTAAACTGCTTCTCGACATTTTAATTTTGTGCGATTCCATCTTATATCAAATGAAGCTCATCTGAATATTATGTAATTCATATCTCCGTATATTTTATGAGGGTACTCTCATTTTATGTGCAAGTTTGTTTTTATATGCACCTTTGAAAAGCAACTGCGTAGTCTAAAATTTAAATTTTAACTTGTATTTGGTCGTTGAATTTAGTTACCTCCTTTACCTTTGCCCATCTTTGTTGCGATTTGATTTAGTTCTTGAGCTCTTGTAACGTGTGTGTTTCACCCCATGATTCTTCCTTGCCGCAGATAACGCTCCCAAACCAAATCGACTAGCTCTCTTGTTCCTTATTTGGATAGAATCCCATCTACGACTTGATTGTTCAGATTAGTGTAAATTTTAGTTCGGCTAGAATTCCCTCGCCTAGCTTTCGCTTCGAGTGAAGGAGGTCTTCGTGTAATGGCCTCAGAGGTATTCTCTTCTTGGCGCCCTCTTTCCTTCCCTTGGCGAGTGGGTTGGGAACATGATGTCTATTTATTTTTCAGCTTTTCTGGGTAAACTTAGCATCTATTTGAAGTACTTTTCTTGTATATCTGGTGATGATTTCTGTAAGTATTAACTTGTAGTTTGTCGATGCGAAATTCCGATGACTTTTTAATATCGATATGCTCTCATCCCAGATCACTACTAGTCTACTGATTCAGTTCTGCCGAGATAAGGAAGGGTGAACATTGATGATTGAAACTGGTTGGGCCGCTTATGAGAGATAAATCAGGGCGGAGTTAATGATGGTTAGTCGCTAAATCAACGACCAGCTCCCGCTTGGTGTACCACCCCCTCGAGGGTTTAGTTATCAAAGATGATTTCAAGGTGCAAGGTTACAGTTTCATGTCCCTGTTTGATCCTGACTGGGCCCTCAGGATATCACTAGTTTAAACAGCGAGCTTTCAATTAGCTCTGTTTTCACTGGTGCCTTTAATCGAGCTTACTTTAGTTAATGGCGTAGTTGAAACGAGGTTATGAGGTGAGCTAGATCACGTGACATGAGATGTTTCTATTTCTTTATTAAAATAGATAAATGCTTTAATAAACGCTGCTAAATACCTTCAAACTTTCTTCGTGCTCCAAATATTGGATTTCATGTTCATTCAGTCCAGCAAATATTCCTCATTGATAACTGACAAGCAGGTGGTATATCATTGAAAAATCGGTTTTCACCCTTTTCTCTGGCAAAATTCATAAACCAAATGTTCGGCGCCGACCTACATTCTTTGCTATCAATACCGCTACCTACTCATTGCCACAATTTCCAGTCACATCATTATATCCCCTAACGTAAAACCAGTACACCCTTAATAAATGAAAGCATTCTTTTCCACGAAATTACTGCAATAGCTGATTCTGATAAATCATTCATAGTCACTTGTGAAGTAATAAACCTGTTTAAAAATATCCGGTTAAAAGTTACGATTTAAGTAGGTATTCATAGTCTATTCTCGTCGTCAAAGGACTCTGTCGGTTTTACTCAATACCAGTTTTAAACACTCCTAAAACTTTCGGTATCCAATTTATAATCTCGTTTTAATAATGATTTATAATTCCAGAAATGTGTAGGACTGAGTATACCACTCCGACCTACGTTTGAAAATATATTTAGGTATGTACTATCATGAATCTCTCTGGCTGCAAAGAGATTTCCCCAATTTTTATTGCCTATGCTTTATAGAGGATTGTTTTCTCTTTTTT
The DNA here is from genome assembly GCA_963969495.1 of Ceratothoa steindachneri. Lineage (NCBI taxonomy): Eukaryota > Metazoa > Arthropoda > Malacostraca > Isopoda > Cymothoidae > Ceratothoa > Ceratothoa steindachneri. The sequence continues at coordinate 24,177,265 of OZ018321.1, read as the reverse complement.
CATCCTCCTGGTCATGCATCAAAATTTGTCCGCTACTTAACATCAACATTCAAACATTGAATTTACCAGTGAGCAAGAAGTAAACGCTTTCATTCCATAGTTAGATCAAAAGTCAACTAACGACAATGTTCACTTTTAAGCTTACGGTGGTCCATTACCACTCCACACCTCAGATCTTGAAGTTGACCGCAGTGTTAGTGGCGTTCTTTTAATAAAACCGCCCTATATTTTGTTTAATGGTTCTGAATGGTGGATATAAAATAGGCGTTGTGTTCAAATCTAAAAAACCAATACCATATGCTAAGCGTTCCAAGCTTATTTATCAATTATCTTGTGTATCGTGCGTTGCATCATAAGTTGGATCCACTACCATAACCCTACATAGCAGGGTTGGTTGATCAGTATTGTATATCAGTGGTACGTAAAGAGCTTCCGTATAGTTTTTAAAAAAGGTGATATAACTGAATTCAGACATTTGGAATATTAATAAGGAAAAGCCATTCCTTAATGACCATTCATTTTATACCCCACTGATTATTGTGTATTCAAAATTGGATGCATTAATACTGATTTTAATGAATTTGTAAAATTGCCCTTTTTGCTTCAGAGTTATTCCATTAAGATTGGACCTGGAAATGTCGATAAGTTAATAAATATGAATATTTTCAATCGGCTTTAGTCTTACCCCTCTTTTACAATTTTTCTTTGGGATTTTTAGGCTAAGCATCTTTTTGTATTGACTAGTTTACCAGCAATTTAAGACCCATGCCTTCGTCCAAACCTAATTTTGAAAATAAATTGATCCTAGCACTGGTTTCTTTCCTGCATTTACATTTAAGTTACAGTAACTAACATGTAAATGCAGAAAAGAAACCACAGTGTAAGGATCGATTTATTTGTGAAAACAGGTTTCGACAGAGACAACCGTCTTCAATCTCTGGTAAATTGATGAATACCCAAAGATGGTTAGGCTAAGGGCACACAAATTTACAAATGTGAATGTGGAAGCGGCATCGATTAGCGGTATTTGTTATCAGAGTCTGTAAGAGTCTTCTGCTTATCAAGGGATTAGTGGTGAATTGCCCATCGAAAGTATTAGAGTTTCGAATTTCCTTTATAAGAGTTGATTCTATTTGTCTTAGAATAGGCTCCTGACGATATGCTATATATACATATATATATATATATATATATATATATATATATATATATATATATACATATATATATATATATATATATATATATATATATATATATATATATATATATATATATATATCTATTCTTTGTGGGGATTATTCTATATTCGAGTGCGTGGTGATCAGATGCCCGAGAAAGGTTCAAAAGGGGACCTGGAGAGGGCTTATTTATCTTCAATATACTTAAGAAGTGGAACGGAGACCAAGGATAAATAACATTTCAAACATTAATAAAATAGAATTTTTATTAATTAATCTAATAAAACAACACACGAAAAATATTTACATGACCGGGGATTAAAATGGGAGATACACAGAAAACGAAAAAGGTCGTGGGAATATTTGACACAGCGGAGGATTAAGATTTGGAGGGATTTAAAACGACAAAACAAACAAGAAGAGAAATGGTTGGCTAAAATCCGTTTAAAGCACAGAGTTGCGTTGAGACAAAGTTAAATGGTTAAATGTAATGCGTAGCTTACGTAATTATAAGGTTGTCGTGGCAGAGGAAGGCGATGGGAAGGAATCTTCGGTCCAACTGGCGATTTCTTTTCCAAGAGAAGGGGATCTTCGGGGGAGTTGTCCTTAACGAGGTGGAAGGATTGACTTCGATGAGTGAGAGCGAAGTGAGGCTGAGAAGTATGAGTGATCCTTGAGACAGGATATCTAGATAAGCAATGGAGGTTATTGGTGTAACCAATCGTTCTCTTGAAGGGGGAATTAAATTAGCACTGACGTGATTTCTTGGGAACGAGAACCGTTTCTTGTCAAACAGGCTCGAAGAGTAAGACTGTTCTCTTGTTGTTCTATTTCTGAACAACAAGGGGGGGTGAGAACCGTTTCTTGTCGAACGGGCTTGAAGAACAATGGCTATTCTAAAGTTGTTTTCTTTCTGAACAACAGTGGGAAGGGGGGCCTGTTGACTTGGCGTCTCGAGGGATACGAACCTTGGCACTCAAGGATATTGTCCTCCTCTGGACAATAAGAGGGTTCTCGGGTTAGAGTTCCTAGATGCACAAGGGAGACCGGATCGGCGTATTGCCTCGCGAAGATAATCGGGATCTGATTCAAACGCGAAATGCTATCGCATAAATAGCTGGAGCCAGCCCCTCGGTGTAGGGGACAATAGAAGGGGAAGATTTCAAGGGAATGTCCCGGTGGCGCTTGGGAAAATATTTTATCTTCCCATAAGCCTAATTCAATCTGGCAAGATCGACGCATGGAGGCAAACGGGGGATTGAACCTCCTTGATTAAACTTGGGAATGGTGGGCGATAAGGCGCCTTCTACTCTTTTTCGCAGGATGCACGTGGGAAGCATGCGTTTCGACATGTCATAGGGGCTGAAGCATGGCAGCCTCAGACCGTTCTATCACACTATTAGACGCATATATATATATATATATATATATATATATATATATATATATATATATATATATATATATATATGTGAGAATTATAAATTACCTTTGCATTATGAATGTCAATTGAATGTTTTTCATTTGACATGTATAGGAACAAGCTAGATAATAGGGTTCCATGCCGCATGTCACATGTGTGTTTCTTCATTTTCTTGGAGAATCCGCAGCATTCGCCAATGTGTACTTGATTGCAACTTTTCATGGAATATAACAAACTCACTGTTTTTATCGTTGCATCTATTTTCAGACAAATTATTTAGTATCGTTTTTTCGTATTGAAAGGAAACATTGATGTTGTTGGCCGTGTCAACTTTTTAAAATTAAGTAATTGTGGCGAGTATGGGTATGTAATATAATTATTTTTACATACATATTCCGTAAGATTAGCTGGTGAGTAAAAGTTGGTTCTGACTTCTCAAGGACATTTTTTTTCTATGAACCAAAAGGGATACTGCAGCTCCATAAATGTTTGGATGATCGTGTTAATTTCATCATGCAGGAAAAGGAAAGAAACTGCGGACCTTTTAATTTAGATATTTTGAAATCAAGAAATGGCAATGAGTTGTTTTGTTCCCATTCTTCTTTAAATGTAATGGAGGGATGAATAATGTTTAATTGATCGAAGAAAGAATCAAATTCATTATCATTAATAGGTTATGTGGCACATACATCCTCAACATAGTGGAACCATTTATGGGATTAGATAAGATACGGGAAGGAGGTGTTTCTTAAAGTTTTCCATAAACAAATTGCATAGGATCGGGAAAAGGAGATTACCCATATTCAGGCCAAATTTCTGTCTTAAAAACAATCTTAATCTCTAAACACATTATCTGTAACACACAAACAAACCAACATTACAGTTGTATTACACGGTAAGGGTAATGTTAGGTTAGAAAAAGGCAAGTTTTTTTATAATGACATCAAGCGCTTCATCAACAGGAACTTTAGTAAAAAGACTCTTAACTTCAAAACTTAGCAATGTTTATTGGATAGGTCAACCTCTCTAATTTTTTAACAAAATCGCCAGAATGGATAATGTGAGCTTCAGAGATACTACCAACTAATTTGGATAGGTTGTTTGCTAAGTACTAAGAAAGTTTTTAAGCGTGGGATCCTACACTAGAAATAATCGGTCCAAGCGGATTACCGTCCTTATGTGTTTTCGGTAAACCATATATGTAGGTTAAAGAGAGATTGTACACTTTGAATTGTTTAATTAGATCAGTATCTTTTGAGAATATTTTGGAGATGAATATTGAGAGACATAATTTTGTTTGCACATGAATCATTAGCAAATCTTTCAATTTAGCAAAATACTGGTCGCTCGCTATCCATAATGACTATCTGATTAGTTTTGTCCGATTTTCTATCAAAAATATCCTAGTTTTGTTTTAGCTCTCTTAAGGCACTTGATAAATAAAATAGGATAAACAAACGCAAAGTTATAATCGAAATTTAAGGCACTAAGTAAATAACTACTGATAAATTCACTATTAATATAAGCTCTATTTTTAGATTAAAAAATCTCACCAGAATATCTACACAAAGAAATGGATAGAATATATAGCATATGTTAAAATTTTGCCTTCCCTTTGTTTTTTCTTTGCAATTGCTATAAATCCACCAGGTGATCCTTATCAAATTAACGTTAATAACCCAGAATTTCAGACCAAATACACATCAGTTTTACCCTATAACCAAATTTTCCAAAAAATACCCTCGTCTACTTAGGTCTCTGAACATAAATGTAATATTCAATTTGAGACTACAATTTATCGCATGCGGATAAAAAATTCGACCCTCGCCGACCAGGAATTGTTTATTCCATAGGTGGCAGTAATTGTCAAAAAAGCTCTTATGGGCAAATCGGGAAAGAATTAAAAGATCGTGTAAAACAACATGAAATCAATGTAAGTAGCCACAGCGAACAATCTGCACTTTTCTTACATATGTATAACTATAGCCACACTATCAACTAGAATAGTGCTAAATAGTTTATTAATTGCAGCGAGAACATTTCTAGCAATAGCTTAGAGTGTATATCCATTAACACGTTTCAAAATATCAATATTAACCCTGGTTTGGTTACGCTACGTCCGATCATTACCTCATATGTAAAATCACAAGTAAAAAGGTTTCAGCAAATTGCAAATTAGGGTTCAGAGAAAAGCAACCTAATCTCCAGCCTCTCAGCTTTTCAAGCCAATGTATGTCCTGTCTTTTGTTATTCCTTTTTCACCTTGTCTCCGTGGGTGTTTCTTCGTAATTTTGACTCACGTACATATTGTGAGCTTTTTCTCATATATATATATATATATATATATATATATATATATATATATATATATATATATATATATATATATATATATATATATACGTATTTTTAGGATAAATAGGTAGACTTCATTTAGGAAGTTCATGATTTTATTTTCACTTCTTGGTGATGAAAATGGCTTCCTACCTGAAACGTCAGCACCAAGAAGTTAAAATTGAATAATGAACTTTCTAAATGCAGCCTGTTATTTATCCTAAATATACATATATGCTTGACAACGTGTAACCCCTTCTGCCATTTTCCGGCTCAATGGAGTAGGAAGATGTTGTCCAGCAGGAAAGTGTCCTCCTCAGTTATTCTATACCGCCTGGCATCCTGTAACACGAAGATTCGGACAAAATCCATTCTATGCTTAAGTATATAACCTATTAAGGCGCTAACCTGTCGCGCATTTACTGAATCCTTTTTGAGCTTATCAATTTTTTCGGAAGTCGGGGAAAAGATTTCTAACTGTCCGAAAATTTTTATCAAACCAATATTTTGACACAGACTATTAACATTAACTAAAAAATTGGGTGCAATTAATTTCTTGACTCGCATACAAACTTCCACCAATTAAAAGTAGAGAAAAGGCCTTTTTGAAACGAAGTAGAAAATCTGATGTTCAATTTACGGGCATTCCCAATATATTTCTCTCCGCCTCAGAGTTATTTTGCTGTTTTGAAAAATCTACTCAAATCTCAATTTTTATGTTCTTTTGCATATGCTCTATTGGGTTATCACATGCTATAGAGACGGTTTAAGTATTCTCCTCTTTCTAAAAGCTTCAAACCTACAACCCGATCAGATATCAAATATCAAATAAACTCGAAGCAGGATTTCCTCTTCCGCCCCTCATCACAAAAGCGAAAAGATACAGTTCCTTGGTAATATATTATGTACCATTCGATTCGTCCTAACGCCCTCGCCTGTTACTAACCTTAAATATTGTGTAATAATAAAAAAAATAACTCAAATTGGGCAAAATCTCTATGATTTGAGATAATTGAATAGGTAAGTATAGTTATTTAGTGTAGCGCAGTGATATTAATGTCCCCTAATTTTGCTCAACCTCATCAACGTAGATAGGTCAAAACTCGAGAAGGCTAAAAATCCTGTTTTCCCGATAGACGTACTTAAGTCTAACTTATCCTCTTTTTCAAAGATTTTTTGCCTATCTCTTAGGTAATAGACACCGCTGCAAAACGGAATGCAAATCATTAGATGGGATATTTAAAATTATTTCAAATGATGTATAAGACTGCGCCTATCATAATATTCTGTCATAAACGTTGCTTAAATGCGACGATATTTTGAACTAGTTAGAGTTTTGTTTGTGAATTTTAGTCTATTCTGGCGAATTCCCGAAGGGTCTAGATGCTTAAATTGAAAATAAGCTAAAAAAACAAAGCAAACTTAAACCATTACAAAACTGAAGAGATAATAACTAAGACAAAAAATAAAAATAAATAAAATCCATGCTCCTTGTACAGAGATCATCCTGAATCGGACAGTCAAAGGGAAGAGACCGTAGGACAACCACTTACTCTAATTATTGTTGAGGAGAGCGCTCCATCAACTCGCAATGCGTCTATGAGACTGCCCAATTAGGAATAATGATCTGATGTCGTCGAGGCATTTGATGGTAGGCACACGGGAACCATCACCTCACGATGGCCGGCCAGAATTGGTTCCAGTTTGCCTTCTACCATTTCGTTTACAAGACAGCCGGAAGGATGGCTAATCGGATTCTTGCTGTATAGTCTTGTCGCCCAGTTGTTTCTGACTATTTGGCGACCTCATCAGAACACTTATTTCTCGCAATTCCTACATGTCCAGAAACCCAAAGAAGATAATGTCGACAACCACCAATTTCTTTGCACCCGTATTATCACATAATCTGCTAACCTAGGCCTTTTTTGAGTCACTAAAAAACACTATCTAGCCTCCACTATCTAGCCTCATATACCGAGTGTATTGAAACTAGTATTTTGGACGGGCCGATAGACGCAATGCCTGTTTGAGCCTCGCTGACCTCTAACCAAGTGCAGAAAGCGTGAAAGTGGAACAATTCTTTTCATCTAGAAAAGTAGGGGACAGAGCGTGCACTACAAATAGCCAGAGCAAAATATTCCTAGCCTCAGAAACTATGGGAATAGAGCGTAGAGAGAAATAATAAATCGTAGTACCATCCATCGAGTCCTCTCGGGCAATTGACAGGAGAGTTACATTGAGATATCGAACAAATTCACTACTACTAAACCCGAAAGGCTTAGTGTAGGATTGGTGTATCTCGGTACCATATACATCATAAAACTCCGGCTCGGGTGAAATGAGAACTTTTGGTAAACGAAATAGAGACTGGAAATGCGTGTACAAGTGTATATTACAATGTTTACAGCGCAGAGCAAGCAGTATATACCCAGCATCGATAAGAAGGCGCTCAATTGAGTACCGGTCGCCAAATGAAGTCAGGGTGGTGGATCGTGTCCACCTTCCTTAATTCAGTCTCAGCTGCGGCTGGATTAAACTCGCATCGTTATTCTAAATTCGAACGAACAAAATAACAATAGAAAAGCAAAGCGGTAGCATTATCAGCACCCCAGGTGCTGAATTTTACGGAAAGATTAATGTTCATTGTGCTCTTACAGGAAACATTAATGCTGCGGAGTGGGTTCGTTGTGAGTCATCTTTCGAATCCAAGTCCAAGGAAAAGAAACAAATCTTCCACATCCAGGCGAGCCCTCTCTAGGAGCAATTATTTATCGTTCGGTGTGGAGCCGCAGATGGAGGCAGAGTTGAATTAGCTTAAATTTGCCTAAAGAAAACTAGAACCAGTTCAATCGAGAGAGTGTGAGATGCGGTTCAGTGGAGGGAGAATTGAATTACTTTAGATTTGGCAGCCAAAACATGCACATAAAAAAGCATTTGTTAATATTCGTTGTTCTCTCTTCGCACTGAAACTCCACTTAGATAAAGAATTTATAAGTAAATTTGTTTGGCTTTGCAATGAGGGTATTTTGTTTTTTGATTTTCGTCATTGTAACACAAATTTGCTCAACCAATGCCAGGCATTCTTCTATGAAATCCTTTTGAAAATTAATTCTGAGAATGTCAAGGATAGAGCGAATCCTATAAAGTTTATTCCACTGAGGAGACTCTTAAAGCTAAACCACTGTTATTCGTAAAATGCAAAACCTCCAAATCCTGTCCCAGTGGTTGCTTTGATATTGTTTCCCTGATGAATTATATTTGCAAAATAGTCGTTCCAACAGTGATGAACATTCGGAATATCTTTTTATGATATAAGGCAACAGATATTCCATGAGGGTTTCTGAATTATTTTTCCCAATATAAACCAAGGTTTTGGAAACTTTATTTGACGTGTCATTTTGGTTATATTTGAAAGTTTTAAAAACACAAATTAGAAATGTATTTATTTATTGTACTTTTAATAATGAGAAATCTATGTTGTACATTAGATAATATTTTTTTAATTCTTAATGAAAATGTGAGCAGTGTATAAAAGCTTCATTTAATTATTTACCGTCAAACGTGTCTTTTTCTGTCTACCATTAGTAGATGATAACCGAAAAGTATCCGCTGGAATATTCTTTTTTCGCATAAATTATACTTTTAAAGTTAATTCATTTGTTATGCTATTGTTTTATTTGCCTCTGCATAATCAAATTCCGTCCTATATTTGCACTTTCACAACATTTCAAATTTTATGGACTATAATTTTATAATCTTAACTCTCTATAATAATCTATACAAGTTGAGAATATTAAGAGAATGGCGCCATGGGCACTTTGAGAGGATGGAGACTAAGACGTTCAACGGTAGGAGAGGCAAGAACAACAGAAAATACAAAAATAGCCAAAAGTATCAAATCAGTTAAAAGTGGTAGATCTCTTTTTAAAGTTTAGATTAATTTACTTTTTAAAAGAGGATATTTGATTGTTTGAATATTTATTCATGAGAAATTAAATAAACTAACAAAATTTTAATGGGAAAAATTTTGAAAATCTCTAAAATTGAAGATCTGCGTCTATCATTTTTAACTTTTCGTTTTGTCTAACAAATAATACAGAAACAATACTGACTATCTATGTCTTAGACGAAAAATTGGAAGGGGTCTGAACGATGTCCATATAATGAATACTAGGCACTATGATCACTGAAGAGAGTACTATTTTATTGCTCAAAAGTTGTATCTACTAATTTGATGCAGGAGTTTTGAGAGGTGCAGATGGTTACGATAGCTCCACCTGGTCTATAACGTCATATTATCAGCTTTATAAACTCAAATACAATTCTTGCATTTGTTCATTTTGAGATCATCCCATAATAATGGGACATTTTTTTTCCTTTATCATTATTTTATTAGTAGAAATTAAAAAAACATTTGAATTCATTTATATTAAAATAAATATGAATTTATTCATTTAATAAGTAATATAATTTCCACAAATTTCTAATACTAGTCTACATCTTTCTACTATTTTTGGATACCACTTAGGTAAATATGGTTTAACCTTGAGTTTTAAAATCCTTTACTTTTTTTCCATAATTACTAATTTACAGTTTCAATATCTTTAGGTAATTAGCTAAATTCCTTAAAATATATTAATCCGATGGGGCTATTTTGAGTGAATATGGAAGATGAGTCTTTACTTCCCCATCGAAATTGCTAAGCATTTTAAGGGTATCCCTTGTGATCAGATATCGCGCGTCGCCTGATGATAGAGCAATCTTCTTCTGGTGATTAATTCAAGTGCTTCATGTAAACTTCCCAACAAAGCACAGTAAACCTCTTTTGCGATAGTTTGATTATGGTTAAAAAGTTCAAAATTTATTATGCTATTAATACCCCAAAAAACATACAAGAAAATATTCCGTGGATGAGCTCACTAATTCAGCCGGGTATTGTTTAGTTTTATTTAACAAATGACCCAAATATAGATGTCAATTTTTTTAAAGCATTTTTGAGAAAATAATGGAAACTATGATTTACTGGGCTATGTTACCAACTAATAATATTTTTCCTCAGATGCTATGTTGAAAAATTAATTATTGCGATGAAAAATAAAAAAGGCAAATATTAAAGCGCGAATATTTTTTAGATAAGATGATTAAAAAATAAATATGTATATACAAATAATTAATATTGAAAATTAAAGGCAGATTCCAAGTACTTTCGAACTTGTTCAGTTCATTATCAAGGAATAATGAGATATTTTTCAAAGCTGGTATATATATGAGAGACAGCAGAGTAATGCCCCACCCATGTACAACGAAAGGAGACAAAATAGAGAAATATTATCAAAGACAGATATGAATTATAAAACCAAATAGATAAGGTCTACTTCCGAAAATTCCAACTATGAGCACAGAATGTAGATATTTAGGTCACTAAGATAAATACATGCACACATAATTTTGAATAAATAAAAATAAACGAGAGAAACATAACTAAATTAATAAATCAAAGGGCTGAGATTTAATGTGGCTGATTTCGTTATAAATAGGCCTTTTAATAACAGGGTGCAGTTTATAAAGACCGGGTGATATATTAAAATCAGGCAAGGAATTAATAAATGAGCATTCGACAATATTTATTTGAACAAATTCATCAGATTTGTAAATAAATTTAGCCAAATTCCAATTGATAAGGTCACTGTTTTCAAAAAAATGGATAAAGAAAGCACTACTAGTTTCTCCCCTACTAATATTGCATTTATGTTGCGTCAAGCTTACAGTTAATGATTTACCGGTTTTTCCAAAGTATTGCTTAGGGCAAACTGAACCTTCGACAGAATAAACCCCTGCCTATACTATCGTTATTATTATGAATTAGAATTTTGCACATGGTAGACTGATACTTGAATATGACAGAATATTGAACTTATTCAATAGGCAGAGAAGCAATAAAAAGGACTCTGAAAACGGTGAAACAAGGCAGTTCTTAAAATTATATGTAGGAGGGATTTCAGTTCTGTAAAAGTATTTTTGGGGGCCAAATCTAGGAATCATTCAAGAATTTTTGGAGGGTAGCAAAGATTGTTACCTATTTAAAGATCTTGGAAATCTCAAGATCCAAGAGTTCCGGGCTGGCAACCCGCGACCCCCGGAGAAACATTGAAATAAATACAGACCGTTTAACTTTATCATTATGATCTGAGTAAAAATGAATATAAGAACCGGAATTGGAGGGCTTAAGCTAGACAGAAAATTTATATTCTCATGGAATCCTATGAATAAGTAAATCTAAAAACTGGAGGACACCATCTTGTTCGAGTTCAAGGGTAAATTTACTAGAGGGAACCAGAGAATTAAGTTCATTAAGAAAACCATTAACACCCTTAGAAGAAGGCCAGAAACAAATAATATAGTCTATATATTGGAACCAAACAAGGGAAAAATCGATAATGGTGGAGAGTAATGTAGTTTCAAAAATTCCATATATATAATATAATGAACAGGGGATAAGTAATTTCCTATAGCCAAACCAAACTTTTGAAGGTAAAATTTACCATTAAAAGAAAATTTACATTGTTTAGTACACATTGAGGTGAGTTCAATCAAAATATTAACTGGCAAGGGAATATTAAAGTTACGCAATTTATCAATAAGGAGAAGAAAAGCTCGTTTACAGGCACTATAGTAGAAAGAGAACAAACATTTATTGCTCTAATAACGCGCTACTTTGAAACTTTTCATAACCATGTGTATATGTATATATATATATATATATATATATATATATATACAAGAGAGAGGGAGTGGAAAAGGAGAGAAATAAGAGAAAAATAGAGAATTTTTAAGCGCCTATCTGGCGACAATTGAAAGAGGGAAAGAGAGAGAGAGACTGTGTGTATGAGAGTGTGTCTCTGTGGATGTATTTGAAAAGGAGAGTGACAATGAGTATACCTAATTGAGAGATTATATGTGAGAGAGAAAGAGAGAAAAAATACGAGAGAAAAACAAGAGATACAGCGATAGAAAAGAGAGAGAGATTGGATGAATAAAAACGGTCACAGCATTGGTTACTTGATATGATATTAAATGGTCTGATGCAAGAGGTTATAAAATATTTAAATGCATTTTAAATGTAGAAATAAGATCGGTGATAATCCGAGAAACCTGCATCCCAATTTACCATTTAAAATGTTACGTGTGCTCGGTATCATACTTCTTATTTATATATATGTATATATATATATATATATATATATATATATATATATATATATATATATATATATATATATATATATATATATATATCTATCTATATATATATATATATATATATTAGTTGAGATGGGTAACAGTCTTTTTTGAATGCAAATTTTTTGAAGGTCATGGTGTATTTCGCCTTAGTTAATTTCCTTTGGCAACTCTCTATTCTTCTAACTGTCTTTTTTATTCCATCTTGTAGATGGTAGATCACTTAACGTGTATTCATCTCTCTTTTAAATTAATGGGTTTGGTAAAACCCAAACTAAATTGCTGAGCTTTCGATCTTATTCGATCATCTTCGGAGCGTCTTGATATATTCTTTCCTCCTTTACCAATGAAATGGGGAGTCAGAATCGGACTGAATGAAAAAAAACGGTTTTTAGGGGATATTTTTTCCGCCTGGTTGATCCTAACGTTAGAGGAAACGAGCCAATTCGATGAATGGAATTTTAAAACAACTTTAATGTTCGATTCCAACTTAACGCTTGACTATTGATGGCCGGCTTTCCTTTTTTTATTAAAATGGCTTCTAATATGTTCAGCCTAGCTTTATTTCCCTCTTTTCTTTTTCAGGGTTGTTAACTAGAATATCTCTCGTTAGGTTGATGTTATGCGCATTCTCCATATGATTTTTAGGTCCTTTGCTTTGCAGATGCATAGTTAAACGTCTCAAAAGTGTGGTAGTTGTCATGCCAATATATTTAGAGTTATTATAAAGCTTGCAGTCTTTATTGGGGCGGATGAACTCGTAAACTATGTTGGTTAACTTGAGATTTGAGGAGATTTGGCAGCTGATGTTTTTCATAAGGAGATTGTTGGCTTTTGTTTTTATAAAGTAAATAATAAGTTGAATTTTATCCATTTGATTTTTAACCTTGAGGTAACGGTTAACAATCTCTTGATGTTTTGTCATCTATTTTATAGGCCGTAGACACCTGATTTCTGTAGTACAGTTTGATGTTGTTTACTGCGCCCTGATTACTTTTCATTGTATCCGTATGTTTAAAGCGATTATTTACTAATGATTGGAATTTTTTTTCAATCATGCTGTTTGAGAAACCGTTGTTTACGAGTGTTTGTTTTAAGCGTGCAATGTTCCCACGTAGAGCAACATTTATATGCTCGGCGGATGTATGAGCCAATTACACCTATTTTATACCTTTCAGCACATTCACTATCCGCATTGAGGCATCTTCCTTTGTCCATTCCTTGTCTTTAGACTTTTCTGATATAGCTACCATTGATGTTTTGAACCTTAATGTCCAAAAAAGGAGTTTATTGCCCGTGCTTAATTCATAAGTGAATTTTAACAAATTCACTTTTGGACGTTGATGTACATGTCGTCTACGTATTGGCAATATGTGTGTGGCTTATTTTCACTGTTGTCCAATAATCTCTCTTCAAGTTGACCCATATATTAGTTGGCGAAGGTCGGCCGTGAAGGAGAGCTCATAGCCACTCCATCCATTTGCGTCTATAGATTCCCCATCGGGACCACGCTCACGAGCTAAGGTCCGCCCCCTTAATATGAATGGAGCTGATCTACAACACATCTACATTGACCACTACCATCACCGTCGAGGAAAAAAAACACTACATTAAAACAACACCAAAACGCGCACCTGGCCCCTCCGGGCTACCAGTCGCATTTATACACAACCTCACTGCAAACATATACCCTACACTTACATACCTATTCAACGCCTCACTAGCCTCAATCCACTTCCCCAAAATATTCAAAGTCTCTCACAACATACTTCCACAGAAAATGAACAAAGCCCCTATGCACCCAAACAATTATAGGCCAATTGCTCTATTAAAGCACCCAGACAAAATACTCGAACGTATGATCAACTGCCGTCTATGGGACTACCTGTAAGAGAGGGACTGGTTCTCCACCCACCAATATGGGTTCAGGAGGTGCAAGTCCACTCAGGCGGCTGTGACTATCGTTCACGACAAAATACGAAAAAACGCCAGGCATGACCAAAGACACTCTCTATCAGCAACAATATGGAGAAAGCCTTGATAAGTTGTAGCGCGAGGGACTCTGTTGGAAACTCGCCAACAATACTGAGTTACCTCTTTGCACCAGAAGGCTCCTCTCGCACTACCTCACTGAAGGGAGATACCACATAAAATACAACAATACCCTATTACAACCTTTCACACCACGCTCATGCGTTCCACAAGCAAGCGTACTTACACCCACACTATACAGCATGTACACAAATTACACATCACGCCTAACTGAAAACTGTCGTCACACCTACACAGTATCTTACGCCGATGACGAGACCATTCTCGTCAGCGGTGGCGGACCAGGCAAGATCGCGCACCACGCGTAAATAATACTAGACAAGTAGACAGAATACGAGGATAAATGGTTGATTGCCACGAATCCCCAGAAGACACAGATGACACTCTTCGGCGCAAGGGATCACTGCATGCATAACCTACAAATTTTCTCACACACACCACACAGAAACCACCTAAACACAAAAGGCTCGACTACACATAACAAACAGAAATCCTTGGGGAAACTTTTGAAAATTCCCTTACGTTCAATATACATCAGCACATAATACTAGCAAGAGCCTCACGCACAAACAAAATACTGCACAGGTTCCACACTACGGGCAAGAAATTACAGTTACACCTATATAAAACACTCGTGCGCCCTCTTCTCACGTATACTCCACTGCCACTCGTAGCTGCGATTGTCACGTGGCATAAGAAGACTGAGCACATTCAGAACTCTAATATGAAGCGCACTTGCCACTCTCCCATGTACGTGAGAAAGTCCACACCTTACGACAACAATAAATTAACACCCCTCAACATATACGCTCATACTAGACTCACAAAACAACTCGGGGAAACTTGCCAGAGACCCCATATACACCACACTACACGCAAGTCTATATGTTGCGATGGCACTGCGATACCCCGTAGCCCATGAACACCCGCAACCAATAACGTTCTACGCATAAATTAAAAGCATCATGGGTAACGCGTTTCCGATTATGCAGGCACGATCTCCTTCCTGACCACCCCCTAACCCTTGTCCAGTTAGCCACCAACCTATCAACTCTTCCTATCCCCTTTCAAGTTATTTCCGTACCTTTTTTCCTCTACGACTACCTGATCGCCTCTGTTACACAGTCATCCCTCTCTGTTCTTTCTATATACATCGATTCGATTCGTTTTCTTTTATTCAAGCCGATTCTGATTCCACATTTTATTGGTAAAGAAGGAAAGAATATATCAAGACGCTCCGAAGATGAGCGAATAAGATCGAAAGCTTAGCAGTTTAGTTTAATTTTTACCAAACCCATTCATTTAAAAGAGAGATGAATACAGGACAAGCTATCTACCATTTACATGATGGAATAAAAAATATAGTTAAAAGAATATAAAGTTGACAAAGTAAATTAACTAGGAGAAAAACACCATGGTCTTCAACATATATATATATATATATATAATATATATATATATATATATATATATATATATATATGAGGGGGGTCAATATGTTTTGCAAACGAATCGGTAGGGCAAAACAGAGGAAGGGAGATAGCTGTTTGTGTGGGTGGTAAGACAAGTTATGACAAGTCAGGGACTGCAGCCGCACGCTCTTGCCTCGTCTATTTAAGAAGCAGTAGCTGATCGCAAATCGTCAGTCACAAATTTTTCAACAATGGAGAAGGTTGAGTACCGTGCAGTGATCAAATTTTTGACCAGGGAAGGCAAGAATGCAAAAGAGATCCATGAACGCATGGTTGCAGTGTACACCGACACCGCTCCTTCCTATGCAACCATTGCTCACTGGAATAGGAAGTTCCGCCATAGTCGTGAGTCCCTTGAAGATGACCCTTGTACAGGACGCCGATCAGAAGTGACCAACGAGGAAAATGTGGCCCGTGTGGAGAGGATGATCCTCGATAATTGACGGGTGAAGGTCGAAGAAATCGAGCAAGAACTTGGAATCACACATGGAAGTGTTATCAACATCATCCACGGCAATTTGGTCATGACCAAGGTCTCTTTCCGTTGAGTCCCTAGAAACTTCACGCCCCATGATCGACTTCAACGTCGTCAAAGTTCGGAGGAGCTGCTGCTCTTGTACAACCAAGACCCGGCGGGATTCGAGTCACGCATAGTGATAGGTGATGAAACGTGGGTCCATCACTTGGATCACTAGCGACTACTTTTTATTCGGCCCATATAAGGCTTCACTGCGTGGATGCCGGTTTGATGACGATGAAGATGTATAGCTGGCCGCCCAGGAGTGGATTGAACAGCAGTCTGGAATTCGAAGCCTCAGGGACAAGTGGCGCAAGTGCATTAAAGTCGAGGGTAGTTATATTGAAAAATAATAAAACACTTTTCCTCATATCTCGTTTCTTTATATCCGAATTGCAAAACTTATTGACCACCCCTCTTATATATATAAGATTTGCATACATATTTTCCTCATCATTTTCAATCTTTCTAATTTCTTATACGATTTCTTCTATTTTTAGGTCAACAACTACATGGCCACAATTATTTTTATGGGTACCACATAATAAGAAGAAGAATCCATTTTAATGAACCTATGGGTAAATTGAGATGAAACGTGAAGAGGCAGTAGCAGAGAAAATAATGAAGAATAAGTATTTGACCCAAATTTTACATAATTAGTCGGTCATGTTTGCGCATGTCTTAAATAGATGGTGGAATATGAAACTAATTTAGTAACAAAATATTTCATACTTAATACCTTCTCCCCGAAATAATTATATTACCTCAAATTTTACGAGGAAATCAATAGCCTTTTATTATAAAAAGGCCTGTATTTTTTCAACTTTTAAGCTTCAAATTTGCTTTTAGTCCTATCGTCTAGTATTTTTATAAAATTTCGTGACAATAGTTGCAAATTTATTTGATTACGAATTTCTAGTTAAAAACGAATATTAAATTCGGATTAATTCGAAATTGATATAAATATTCTGAAAAACTTATTTCAAACATTTATTTTCCCTGTGATAAAATCATCATTCTCCGTAGGAAACCTAAATTCCTGGCATATGTACATCCTAAATGTAAATCGTTCTTTTTGCCTATCTAACTATAGTGAGTTGTTATGTAACAAATTAAAGAAATCGCCTTCTAATACATGTAAGGAAAATTAATCAAAATTAAAGTTTTAAGAAACCTCAGCTATTTAACAGGATCGATCAGTAATTTACCTCTAATAATCTTCCGTAATTATATGGCAGAAATTTTCGTAGTCCTGCTAATTAAAGGCTAAAGAAATCAAAAATGTTTGCTTAACAAAGACAAATAAGTCCTTTGGTTCAGACTGATTCGTTAAAAGCCTAATAGGCTCATGAGTGGCTCGAAAGCAGAAACATAAACACTTTTGGAATAAAAAATGCACAAAACTTTGTTCCAAATAATTCCAGTGGATTTAAAATGAAACCAGATGTATTAGTTGGTTTAGAGATAACAAAAAACGAAAATCATATAAAAGAAGATCGCTTGAACTCTCATCATAGTCGCTATGCTGGGAAATTAATGGAAAATCGACGAAAGTTTCCTATGGAAACCGCCACTCCAACATTTTTTTTACTGAGCCCTACTTCTCAGCACAACAGTGATGGCTGGGACATTCTAACTCGTATAAAATTCAACACTAATTTACCCACGCGAGTCACAATGTTAGTGGATAAATAACCTTGTATAAGAAAGACTTCTAAGGTCATTGGTGCAATAAACAACTCATCGTCAAAACATAACTTGGATAGAGAGAATTTTCAAAACATAACGAGCTTTCATAAGTTAAAGTCATTGTAAAATGGAACAAACACTCCTTCAAACAATAGTATTTTTCAGTTTGGTGAGTGTAACTAGAGAGAGGAATATCATAATTTTTAACCCTTCAATTGGTCCAAGTTCTACTTCAACGTCCCCAAGCCCTAAAAATGCAATTCAACTTTTGCAATTCAGCCTGTTACTCACTACTCAAAGAGCAAAGCAAGGAATTTTTCAAACCTCCATTTGATAGATTCACAAAAACAAGCATTCACTACAGTTCCAAATCAATTATAAATAACAAAATCAAAGGAAATGAATACTTAATTCATTAATGCTAACTAGAAATAAAATGAACATTTAAACCAAAACATCATATTCCACAACGGAAAGTCTAATGTAATTCAAAGAATTGTGCCCGTTCATAATAAAGTTTTGTAAAATAAAGCGAAGTATTAGGAATCAAATTTCAATTAAATGCCCATACATTATCCATATTCGATAAGACTGCAACCTGGAATTTAATTCCCTTAGTAGTAATATTAAGAGAAAGATGGAAAGAAAGGAGATAATAAAAGAAACTTATTAATTGCTTAATTTGCAGTCCCAAAGAAAACAAACATCTAATAGAGGTTTAAGGAGAACAAGAAATCATACTATGAGAGTCTCAACCGACCTATCGCTAAAAGAAAAAAAACAAAACATAATAAACATAGTAAACGTATAAACATAACACTCATCAATGGATATATTGGAATAGGTGGGATCAAAATTCGTGATTTTCAAGACACATTAAACAAATTTTTAAACAGTACTGGCAAAAATTAAGAAAAGCAATGATTTGAAGTCTGGGAAAGAAGAGATATATTAAAATTATTTATATATTTAATTATTCTTAGAAATGTAAACTTATAGCAGTTACTATTAAAATTACGTTTTCTATATTTTCTTGACGAATTTAACATAAACTATAAAAAATAGAGTGAATAATTTTTCAGAATATATATCAGTGTATATATTTTAGAAATTTGAGAACTTTGAAATATTAATTAAGTAAATTTCCATTGCAATTTTTTATTTAGAGTAATCATCGAGAATTCTTGATTAGTGGATGATAGAGGATACCATAGTCTATTTCACAATCGGTATATCGACGGTCCCAGCAAACATGCAATAATTCGGCCAATGGTGGTCAAGTACTGGCAATCCGACATTGTAGAGGTTTGGCCAGTAAGATCAATTTTGGCTACCACGATTGTCCCACTTTAACTGAGTTATCCATTTGCACCTCGGAATGTATTGACCCGATATTGGATTTATGTTGGGCCAAAATAGAAAATTTTACTGGGCCTTAATAATATTTAAGCAATTGGACCGATTGCATAGGTTTGCCGCCTCAGATATTGGGCTAATACAAAACCTGAATGAAAAAAAGACATCGGGTCGATATATATATATATATATATATATATATATATATATATATATATATATATATATATATATAGCTAGAGTACATAAACCAGTTACATCCAAATATTAAATTCACTCCGGAAAATGAAGGACAATAACTCCATTCCTTTCTAGACCTACTAATAACACGCACAACCGATGGTTTCTCCACTTAAATTCCCCGAAAACCTTCACATACGATCTCTGGACTCCATTTTCTAGTCATTGAAACACCAAAAATCTTCCGCGTAGCCGAGTGGTATAAGAAAGGATTTAATGGAGATCAAAGCGGTTGCTCGCTGCCGCAGTGTGCACGGTTAGAATCCCACCCCTGTACGGAATTTTGGCGAACTAGGAAAAAACATTTACGAAGAAAGATTATCCTGTTTTTTCTGTTTCTTGCGGTTTGGACTGCGGGATTAGCTATCTTATAAAGGTTGTCTTCCAGTCCGAGGATGAAAGGATGTCACGCTGGACCTGAAGTAGAACAGTTGTCTAATAATGCCACTACATTAACCGTACTAATTTGTCTTGGATCTTCTTCCATCTTTTGAGTGTTTTGGTTAAGATAACGTTGTTAATATATTAAAATAACGGTTTTGAATGACGGTAATGAAGCTAACATAGAAGGGTAACTTTGAAACCATTTGGGGGGGACTGGTGGATTAGCTATCCTATAAATGTAGTCTTCCAGTTCGTGGACGAAGGGATGTCACTCTGGAGCTGTAGTAAAGCAGTTGTCTAACAATGCCACTACATTAACTGTACCAAATTGTCTTGGATATTTTTCCATCTTTCCTGTTTTGTCTAAGATATGGCTGTTAATATATTAATAATAACGGTTTTCTATGTCGGTAAATAGGCTTACATAAAGGGGTAACTTTGCAACCTTTTGGAGCGAGACTGGTGGATTATCTACCCAGTTTGAGGACGAAAGGATGTCACACTGGACCTGAAGTAGAACAGTTGTCTAATAATGCTACTACATCAACCGTACCAATTTGCCTTGGATCTTTTTCTATCTTTCCTGTTTTGGCTAAGATATCGCTGTTAATATATAAATAATAACGGTATTTTTATGACTGTAAAGAGGCTAACATAAATGATTAACTTTATGACCAGTTTTTGTTTGTACTGGTGGATTAGCTATCATATATTTTTATTGATCGGTAGCGATCGGACCGTGTTCTCAGCGAGCTTTCTATTCAATGACGTTTTTTTCATTACTAAATGAATTTTTAATTATATTTTGAAACGTTTTGAAAAGTTTATCAGTATGGCTGTTGTTTGGGTGAAGTGAGTATGCCATTTGATGTAAGTAGTGTGTATGAGTTTTGGATTTTTTTGGTGTTGAAAGAAGATTGAATGTATCTGAATGCCCAGTGTGTTATGTGACTAGTGCAAATGTGGTTTTGTTAGAGGAGGTGAGTTGGTTGCGTGATGAGTACAAAAGAATAAGTGAGTTGGTGAATGAAGTGAGAAGGGATGCGATTGTACGCATGCAGAATGTGACTGAGGCCAGTAAGGTGGAAGATAGGCCTAGACTAGGGACTGGAGAGAAAGAAGTGACGGATGTGAGTGAATATGGATAGAGTAGATAGGTTAGGACAGGTTAGGTCTGTGAATAAGAGGGACATGGAACTGTCAGGTTGACTAACAGATTCGATGCCCTGAGAAAGGAAGAGGTTGAAATTTATTTGTCTGATGTGGTTGTGGCAGAAAGTGAAATAAGTGGTCGTTTGAATGAGAACAGGAGGAAGGGTAATGCTAAGCCTAGGAGGACTAGGAAGATGACTGATGAGTTTGTGCTCGGTGACTCTCATATTAGATATTTAGTTAGGAAGTTGAATGCGAGCAAATGAAAGGGGGGTAGAGTTTGTTTGCCCTTGTACTGGTGTAATCGATGCGTCTGAGAGGTATGATAGTCTGGTGTCTGAATGTTAGCGGGATGCAGTTTTGATTACGTATGTGGGAATAAGTGATGTAAAGAAGGTGGGTTAATGTGAGTTACAAGAGTTGTACAAAAAGTTAGTTGAAAGGGTGAGTGAAAGTAGAGTAAAAGGCGTTGTTTCAGAGGTGCTTCCGAGATTGGATGTGGGGATGGAATAGTTGTCTCGTGCAATTGGACTGAATAAGTATGTGGAAAGCCTGTGTGAGGAGTCAGTATTAGTGTTTGTAGATGTTTGGAATGGGTTTATGAGAATAAGGCATTGTATGCATTGGATGGACTCGATCTAAGCCGGACTGGGGTTAAAGTGTTGCAGCAGAAGTTAAATAGTGGCATCATTGGTGCCAGAGCTAAACCTGTCATCTATTTTCTTCAAATGTTAGGTAATGGTAAGACAGTTAGGGGTGCTAGAAGTGTAATTAGGCGTGAGAGTTTAAGTGTGTTAAATCATCTCAACCAAAGCTAAGAGGTAGAAGGATTGACCCTCAAATATCTTGAACGAATGAATGGAAGTTGGCAACTAGCCTTCATAATTGCCAATCGACGAAGAAACTATGGGAGCAGTGGCTTGTGACAAGGGGTTTGATAAAAGGAAGAGAGAAGATGACTAGAAAGAATACAGCTTAGATAGTTTAAATCTAGTTTGAGGTAGTCTACATGGGACTTCTTTTGAAATGGTAGTTAATTTAAATAACTGATTTATCAATAACATAATCAATCTAGAAAAATGCCAAACATTTTTTTAAATCTTATGCCACTTATAAAATGTTCTAGAAATCGAAATAGCTGATCTTCCGTAGTGCTAAAATCCGGTGATCATCTTGGATACGAAAAAATATCCCGTCCTACTAATTTTATATTTTACTGGATTTTCTAGAGAAATAAATCATTGCGAGGTCATGTTAGAGAACAATACCTTTTATATTTACCGAAGGTGGCCACTTTTGATGCAAAATTTCGTTGACAGATAATTTTGTTGACATTTAACGTGCGCAGAAATGTTTGTGAACAGATGAATATGACTGACACATTTAGCTTTTGTGCCAAATCTTTGCAGTTTTTTAAACGATTTAATTCAACAGTTTCTTTCCAAAGATCGTCATCCATTGTGGCTTGTCTTCTAGAAGGAATTCACAATCGCTGTTTATGGTATATATTTATCAGCAGATTGCATTTACCTTCATTCATTGAGTAAGAATGTAATCTGCAAATCCTTTTACTTCATATATCGCGGGACTAATCTTCGAAACTCAATAAAATAAGTAATGGTGAATATGTTAGTGTTTAAATTATTTATCTTCCATGGGAAGATAACGAATAAATAAGAAAGGAGCACTGCCTTACCTAGAAGAGATGACAATCTAGATCTTGGTAGACATAGTTTATAACAAACATAGTCATTCCTTTGTTATATCAGATTTTTTCTAGTTATAGTGAATCAACTAATATAGAGTTTTGACAAGGTATCGAAAAAAAGTCACGTTGAATGGTAGTGGGACCATGAAACTCCGCCCACAAAGTTGTACCATTTTTGCACTCCGCGCCGTGATGCGAAAAGATTTGTTCTATTGAAGCCCATGCTAAATAGGTCAGTTTCGACAGCATATATTAACAAATTAAAACGTGAATCGATTCTATTTTTTTTAAGTGAGCCTTAATAATCCAATTTTGCTATCTGATAGTTGTTTTGCCCAGGAAAATCATAAAAATCTGATATTTTAAATACAACGAAAAGTAGTTATTTGTCCGCCATTTGTTCGTGTTATTGTTTGATGTAAAATATTTCTATAGTGCCGGAAAATAAATTAAGCTGTCCATTACTAAGAAAGTGAAACATGAATTTCAACTACCATGTATGAAATATCTAATAATTTCGCCATCTATAGCCAAACCTAAGATTAAGTTATGTGAAGTAGGGCCTAACTTTTCAATCGCTGGTTGTTTTTTATTTATCTCTTTTTAATAATAAACTTTGCATTATTATTGCAATTACTGCTATTTATTATCACGTACTATATGCGTATAACTGTATATTAACATACAATTAAAAATTAATAATTAATTTTGGGGGGCAGCATTTGAATCCTTCTAATGGCTGGGACATTTAACGTTTAAATTAAAAGAAAGCTTTGAGATAAAAATAGACATTTTCAAGAAGTTTGGAGTAATAAATATTTTTTCATAGAAAATATTTTAAAAAAGATTGTGTTTCATCTGCCACACGTGTATTGGTGTTCCAAAGAAACATAATTTAAAAAGGCATTATATTACGAACCATAAGGATTATGAAAATTTAACAGGCGAACTTAGACAACAAAAGTTACAACGCTTGATTGGCAATGCTGAACCGTTGAAAAAACTAACAGATTTAACTAAGGTAGCTAACGTGAATTCAACAGAAGTTAGCTAAGAAATAGCTCAATTGATAGCTAAAAGATCTGGACCTTTTACTGACGGTGACTTTGTTAAAGAATGTATATTGATTACTGTAAATAAGCTTTGTCCCAATGAGGCCAAAACCTTTGAAAATCTCAGCTTAAGTAGAAAAACAATGCAACGCAAAATCTTCGATTTGTCCAGTGATGAATCAACAGACATATCTTCCATTGCACAACTAGTGGTATTTGTAAGAGGTGTTTCTGATGATTTTACTGTTTGTAAAGAGCTAATTGGCATGAGTTCTCTCAAAGGACAAACAAAAGGAAGTGATATACTTAATTGCATATTAGAAAATCTCAATAATATTAGTGTGAATTTAAAAGCATTAGTTAGGGTTACTACTGATGGGGCTTCTAATATAATTGATAAAAAATGCGGTATGATTTCTTTGTTAGAAGAACAACTGGAGAATGACAGGGAACTTATAAAAAATCATTGTATTTTGCATCAGCAAAATTTATGTGGCAAGCATTTGGGCTTTAGTCACGTAATGGACATCGTAATTTCTATTGTGAATTTCATAAGATCCCGAGCTCTCAATCATTGCCAGTTCAAATTATTTTTGGCAGAAATAGAAGCAGAGTACAAAGATGTGATTTACTACCCAGAAATTATGTGGCTGAGTAAAGGAAAAACATTATAGAGATTTGTTTCTCTTTTTGATGAAATTATTATATTCCTCAATTCATTGAGAAAAAGAAGACTGTACTAGAGCTGGAAAATGTTGAATGGTTGAGGGATTTAGCTTTTATTGTTGAAATTAATCATCATATAAATGTGTTAAATAACAAACTCCAAGGAAAAAATCAGGTGGTATCAGGTCTTGCTAGCCAAATTTTTGCTTTTGAACGAAAACCCAAATTATTCAACTCCTACAACTTTGAAGAAGTATTCGGGCATTTTCCGTCATATAAATCTATGATAGAGAAATATGGAGCTCTCTACAAGGTAGATTTATACACAAAGAAAATTGAAGAACTTCAAAGTGTTTTCGAAAGCAGATTTATAGACATCAGGATGTTACAAAAATCATTACAGGTGTTAGAAAATCCTTTCAATGCATGTCCAGAAGAAAGTGAAATAGAGGCCCAATTTGAACTAATCGATCTTCAAAATTCTACAAGTCTGAAAGAAATTTACAAAGAAAAAGATTTTCTCAATTTCTATAAATGCTTACCGAAAGAAGAGTATCCCTATCTATACACCAAAGCACTTAAATGCGCAAGTTTATTTGGCTCAACCTATGTCTGTAAGCAAACATTTAGCCTAGTAAGCTTAAACAAATCCAAATACAGAAACCAATTGACTAATGATAACCTTTCTTCCATCCTGAGGGTGGCAACAACTAAGCTGCAGCCAACTATTATTTTCATATAACCGTTAAAATAGTTTATCCTATCTTTCCATTCTCTACACCTCCCAGTTTCATTCTTAAGCTTTTACTGGTTCATGTGATATTCTCCTAAGTGTTTTTCCAGGTTGTATTACCAATTTTCATTTTCTTGGACGCTTAAATACATCTATAAATCACGTGTCATGTGATTTTCAATTTATTACAAAATAAGCCCGTGCCCCCTCCTACTAAAACACTTGTCTTGTCTCTCAATGGATAAAAACCTACACTTCGTTGTTCAAAAGGCTTCTTGAATCAACTTTTTTGGGAGTTGAGGATGGTAGCTCTGGCGATCAGCGTCTTGGTCATATAAGCGATGAGCGCTCAATGACACAGGTTCAAATCCAACTTCTTTATTTATTTTCATATAATGGTTAAAATAGTTTGTCCTATCTTTCCGTTCTCTACATCTCGCATTTTCTTTCTTAAGATTTTATTGGTTCATGTAACATTCTCCTAAGTGTTTTTCCGGGTGGTGTTACCAATTTTCATTTCCTTGGGCCTGTAATTTCAATTAATATATATATATATATATATATATATATATATATATATATATATATATATATATATATATATATATATATATATATACATATTGTAATACTTATTTAGTATGATATTGAGCAAAACATTTTACATGGAAGCCAACATCACACTTTCGGCAAAGCGTTTTTCATTTTGTATGACACTCTCTGCATTGAGTTTGTTTATCTTGAGGAACAACAATATGGTCCAGGTGATCGTAGTGACTGTCTGCATTTTCATGGTGAGATGACTTTCCCATCGCTGTTCTTTCATTTTGACCATATCAATCTAGGATTGCATTGGCTACATGGCGACGAAATTCCAGGTGATCAAGTTGTCCACCTCTGCTCTTATAAATCTGAGACGCATTTTGCGCAGCAACGTCTATAGACTGTGTTATGTGTGGAATGTACCACCTTTTTCCTCTTTCTACTACTCTGTACTGACTCATGTTTATATATGTAAATAACATTGGGCTGATCAATAACAATTATTTTCTTTTGGGCTTGAGAATATCCTTTTGCGAACTGAGTTGGGTGAACAGGCAGGATGTTTGATGCAATTGAAACAACACAATTCTCATTCTCTTTCACAATAGTTATTTCACCTCCCATACATTTAAAATCGTACCTCCCAGGAGGCTGTGTTTTCATGTTTGTTGTATCAAGTACGGTGCACCTTCTAGATCGATTTTCTCGAATAGTCTTAGTTGCCCTAATCTTACGACTAGCCAACTCTTGAGTTAAGGGTAACCCAGTGAAAAAGTTGTTAAAGTAGAATGAATACCGAAATTTGTACTTTTGACTAAGAATATCTGTATATTGAAGGATGGAACTAGCCCCAAGGTCCTAGTCATTGTGTATTTAGTTTAATGTACATCCTGCTCCATGATATGGGTCCATCTATGTGATATGGCCATGTTTGGTAGTTCCAAGCCACATCTTATACATATATCTAATGTGTTTTCCGCGGATGAATTGTTTACACCCCTGATTTCCATGGTAAGGAACCATTCCCTCATCGATATTTAGTTTTTGAACAAAGGACGCACTTTAGAAAATTTATCTTGCTTATCAAGTTCGAGGTTATTGCAAGCGTGTAAATTAGCCATAATAAATTTTAATCAATCTCTGGATAATACATTGGAAACAATATTATTGTGAGTATCCTTCTGATTTTCCCTAAACACTTTTTTGGGTGGAAGAGGAACGTAACCAGTTGGAATAATAATCCCAAGAAAAGAATACATTTAACCCGTCATGATGCGCTTTTCGTCGATGCGGTTCCGTTGGGCAGCATATGTATTGGAAAAAGTCACGAGCATATTTATGATATCATCATAAAAAAAGCTTATAAAGCTCAACCGGAGTTTTCTCATCGTGAGCTGTCATCATCGGTTTCCATTCATCGGAACATGTTGTAATTACGTCTGTTTTACGCCAGTTGTAAAGTTTCTTTCTAGAGCAGTTTAATTTTACTTTAGGATCCTGAAAAGAAAGTGCCGAACTTTCATCATCTACAGAGGCCTCTAAATTACTGATCTCGGCACGTAACTGACTACCAGTCAAATTGTGAATACATACTTGATCTTCACTAACCGATTTTTCATCAGTTAGATCATCGCAATAGTTCACCGGCG
Organism: Ceratothoa steindachneri; assembly: GCA_963969495.1. Lineage (NCBI taxonomy): Eukaryota > Metazoa > Arthropoda > Malacostraca > Isopoda > Cymothoidae > Ceratothoa > Ceratothoa steindachneri. The sequence goes on along the minus strand of OZ018321.1, from coordinate 24,149,875 downwards.
GAAGTATTGAAATAGCAATATCATCGTAAAGGAAAGGCCCAGCATCTGTTCAATAACTGTTATATCTCATCTGCAGTTAGAGTACTGAAAGAGATGTATACTTTTATATATTGTATGTTCTAAAGATATATAATTATGTATAACATAGAAATATGGATATGGATAAATATACAATATGAATAAGCCTAAGATATGTGCGTAGAAATAATTTTGCTAAAAAGAATAGAAACAGCTAGGCTATAAAAAATAAACATGAAAATATCGAAAAAGCAGGCCTAGTTGACTAACGTCCAATATGTAAACGGTCACATTCAACTAAACGTAGAATTAGACAAAGCAAAAATAAGAATATTCTCGTACTCATACATTTCACTTTGACTCTAAACAGACTAAAATAAGTAATAAAATTATACTGAAACAAAGTTACATTAATATACTTACGTTTTAGTTGTAGGTGACGGACGTTTGCTCATTGTAAATTTTGGGTGAAATGTTTCTCTTCACAAAATCGAGTTCAAAGAGATATATCACGCCAGGATCGATTCATAGGCTTAACTAACTTTTTCTGGTAGCTCTGGGTGAAAAATAAAGGAAACAGTTGCCAGATATCACTTTTCGGTGGCGACATTTACAAAAACTTGCCACGCGGCCTACATATAGGACGTAAGCATATCTAGGTTAAGCGTAAAAAACAATGGCTTTTTCGAAAAATTAAAAACTTTCCTACTCGTGGATCTAGTCTCCAAAAGCTGAAATTATGCTTTGCATTTGGCTGGGTGAGAGAGTAGTTATTCACTAGGAGCCCCTCAATAATATGTAATAATTGCTGTAGCTCTAAGTGTTCAACAATTGCGACCTCTAAATGAAGTTTTTGTACAAATGCTTCCTTTACTGGTCAATAGAAAGGACAATCATTGGTGAATCTTTAAGGACAATGAGCGCCCACTCGTCGCAGGTTTGACGAAAAAAGTAAAATATTGCTTTAATTTGGGGAGTTCTTCCTCATCCTCCATTTTCACTCGACCCTTAAATATGTGATTACCATTTATTTAACTTGCCAGTGCATTTTCTAGATAGAAAAGTTTACCCTGATATGAAAAAGGTGGGGAAGGATATCAAATCCTATATTCCATCAAAACCGAGGAAATTCTTCAAGAAAGAAATATTACATTGCCTAGTTCAACGAGAGAAGGTTTTTTTTAATTATGAGCGAAAACACTTTTCGAAATAAAATTGTCTTGGTATTGGTAAAAAATTTATATAAATTAAAATAAAGTGTATATAAAAATGAATTTGGGGGTCGTTAAGTCACGGAGTCGCTTAGATGTCAACTGCATTACTTTTGTCTCACTCCTCCGTACGTGGCTCGACAGTAAAATGAGTGATTGAGAAGGACAAGAATACTAACAAATAAACATTAAAAATAAACGAAAAGAAGCAACGGCGAAAAGAGCGACGATTACAGGCTTAATACAGGGTGTACCCAAAGTGATTAGACAATCTTTTATTTTTAATTTTATAATTATCTCTTTCTCTTTTAATATAATTAATTTAAATAATATAATTTGTTCCCACTTTTGGCTCTCACATGCTAAGGGGAAGTTATAAATACAAAGAAGAACAATGGGAAAAATGTTAATTAGGACAAAGAAAGTAGAAGCAAATCACCTCAACCTTAAATAATATTGGGACTGGGACAATGTCTACCTCCGTTGCGAACATGGGGAATTTCGAGTGAGTTGCGTCCCCCCTCCACCCCCTATTCCATAGCTACCAGTAGTCTTGAATGGTAGTAGATACTTTGGCTAGTTACATTACAGACCTTATCATTCCCCTTAACTTAATCACGTTATAACCTACTACTTTTACATAGTTATGCCAGAAAGCCATATGTCGCTTTGTTTTTAATCTTTTAAATATAAAAAAAATATGAGTCTTCCTTAGAATAGTTTTTCTGAGTCTCGACGCAAAAGCGGGTGATTATTAGATGCCTATTAAAAAAATGAAATGAACTGCACAAACATATGCAAGAGCATAGACTTTCACTGTCCAAATTCCTAACATCAAAGAGCAACCTCTTTTAATATTTTCTAGTGCCTATTTAATAATGGCTGTTTCGAGACATATTCATGGTTTAGTTACGCATTGAAGTTCCGTTATAACTTCACAACCATTTCTTAAAGTATTTGTTTTTTAGCCTTTGAAATTTACAGTTTCTTATCAAATGTAGCATTAATTATTTATTGGCATATATTCGAACAACTAGTTCCCGTTGTGACAAATCTAATATTTGGATGAAGAAACTTTCCAGAAATTTTTCCTAATCCTTGTTACCTGCAATTCCAAACATCGAAGATAGAAAAGTAATAAGGAAGACGTCAAATTTTGACGAGACCAGAAGACAGGTCATTGAAGGACAGTGAATCGGAAAAGGAGTTATCGTGGGAAGGTCTAATAAACCTACTCTTTTCTTTAAATCCAGTGATTTTCCGAATATGGCTTTAATTCGACCACGACTATTTGAATAAGGGATAAGACCTATTCAAAAGATTAATTTTTCACCTGAGGCTAGGAAATCCTGTATCAAAAAGGTCGTACTGCTGTTTTCGCTTTGTGGTAGGAATGGCTGGTCAGGCAAATGTGGTCGAGCAAATAATTCTTTCTCTTCTGGAAGGTTTAATCCACTGTCTAATATGTGTTTATAAGGATAAATTAAAAATGTTAACACAAGCGCAAAATTTCAGTTTAAGACAAACTCGGAAGATGATGACGCAGACGATGAATTACATGGCTCTTCCCCAAATATGTCAATGTAATTAGGTAATATGTTATGATATTTATTCAATTTCACCCTCATACATGTATTCGCTCATTGTATGAAGACTTTCAGACAACAAACAGTATTATTACAAGACGTAATGATAGACAGGGCACACATTTCTTTCTCTATAATTCCTAACTTGGCGAATTTTTGCTAGGAACGTAACGATATTGTAAATTTTGTCAATCTTGAATTCCTAGTTTATTAATTTATTTTATGTATGATTTAGATGAAAAACCCTAGAGGGTGACTGAAACCGTAGTCATTCATTTACTTGCGATCGAAGATATTCTTCTCTAAATTGATGTTTAAGTACAAATAAATTATATGGCAAACGATTTGAAAATAATTACATTTATATTACTTCGCATGTTACTTGTATATAACTACCCTTCATGAAAATTCCTTCCATGAAAAACTATGACCGCGCATTTACTAAACTCAGTGATGAAGGACAACAGGCCTATAAGACTGACACTTGCATAGAAGGCATCAATCACCCTAACTAACCATTCTAAAATTTTGCTCGAGTGAAAACTGGAATGCGACGATCACGGATCATCGAATAATGATTATTCTTCCATAGACCTGGATTAATGGATGCGAAGTCTGTTCGTAGCAACGGTTGTGGACTCTTCTCCATGATGTTAGTACCGTAACTCAAAGAAGATTATAGATCGTAGGGAGGTAATTTGTAGTGAGGTAGTTGATGAAGGTAAACCTGTGAATTGTAAATTATGTCTTTTACGCTGATGAAGCCCAACTGATTCGCCATTGCAGATGCAAAATATACATATGCTAAAATCACAAACCCCATATATATATATATATATATATATATATATATATATATATATATATATATATATATATATAAAGAGATTATTGTTAGTGAAATTGATGATATAAAAGAGGAAATATTTCCGAAACCTTTGATCGATAAGTTTATCCCAATCATTATGAAATAAAGAAAAAAATTATATCAGTCAATATTTTGACAGGTGGGAGTTCGTGAAGATGATTAAAAAACGGGCTTAATAAAATCTGTTGTAGAGTGGAAGGTTTCCATTAGATATTAAATTCTTCCTGGTTTTAAATTATCTTTGATTTAATGATTGCTCCTATTAACCTGTCATGAATCTAATTGACACGAATATAGCGCACATAAACGTGTATCAGGATATTATGTTCATACATATGTACGTGAATACCTCTATATGAACTCACAATATGTCGGCTGAAGCTGTTTACGTCCTGGGAATATTTAAATCTAAAATTGTCATATGTGCATTACAAATGCCACTATGAATGTCTGTTAGCATGTGTAAAATCAGTCAGAACACAGTAAATCAGAACCAAATGATCCAGCGGCTGACAACGGCTTTACATTGTTTTCTTTCCCAAGGGCTCCGTTCACCGCTTGCCTTCTCCATTGTTTAGAGCTTTATCCGATTTCATCTTAGGATATCCACGGAGGGCATCTTTACGCACTCTTTTGGTTTCAGGATTATCTGATGGCGGAAAATTTGAGTCTTAAGATTTTCTTGTTCGGTGCAGTAATTGGAATTAAGTGATTAACACTGGTCGCTTATTTCGACCATGGGCGAGTAATTAGTAGGAGATGACTTCATTCTGGGAACGCGGAAACAAAGTGATGGAATATAAATCAGCTACATTTTTCCAATAAGGTTTAGAATTTTGGTTATAGTTCTGTTCCGAAAGTATTATGAACATTTTTTACACTCATAAACTTACTTCATTTTGGTTAGAGTGCTTTTTATCTCAAAACTAAATGTTAAGCAGTTTAAAAATGCGATATTGTTAATTAATGGTCTACATTACGCAGAAGAAGCATTAAAATATATCAATGAAAGTATGCGTTTCTTTAATAAATAATTGTCATATAATTATTTTGGCCAATTTTTCATCTATTTCACAAATCTTGAATATTCAAATCTTTCCAACTTATTACTTTAGATGATGGATTATTTATCATAACCCTTAAAAGGAGAAATATTCGATTGGTCATAGAGTTCCGAAAGAATCAGGGTTTGACAAATTTAGATTTGTTTAACAGAGTAAAATGTTTATTTTAGTTTAGTTATAGGGGAACACTCTGAAACTAAAAAATATGTTTATCCGTTTAAAACTAAGATAGCGTTGATTAATGTTTGATAATATGAGAAGGCACAAAGGAGGCTAACTCGCGAGAGCAGAGTTGAAACTGAACTAATTTATTGTATAGACCCATTATTATGATAATGAACAAAGGTAAGATTGGAACTAAACTACGTTGATTTAGGTCACACCTAAACTCATTTAAATCCAGTATATTCAACAATTCATCTCAGAGCTAACTGTTATCTCCCTAACTTTTCTTTGGTTGATAAGTAAATTTTATCGGAGCCATTTCAGCGCTGACAAAAATGACGATAAAATTGGCTTACATTTATCATCACCCTTGAATTTGTTATGTTTCATGGTGTATATTATATATATTTCTGAAGATAAATTGCATACCGTTATGAACATATGAAAATTTCAAGAATATTTGGTATGTTAACATAATTAAAATATAAAAAGCTAAAAGTCTTCTATGTATATGGAATAATCTAATAATAAAAAATACTTTTTATTTCCATTCAAGGTGCGAGTGGCAAAATAAATAAGTACGGCTCTTTCTAGAAAAAATATCCATCGAATTTATTCTTTAAATCTTTTAAGTAGTTTATAAGTCGGGTATACTATCTTATCTTTCAAACTAGAATAATAATCGCATGTAATTTCTTAAATGGAATCACCGGCACGTTTAAAGAGCAAAGTAGAAGCGGATATTTCAAACACAGTAATCCAGTGATATATATATATATATATATATATATATATATATATATATATATATATATTTATCGCAATCTTGACTTGATATTCATCTTCAGCCTGTTCTCATAATGGACTACAACATTGCGAAGTTATACATAATAATAAATTGTTGGAAACAAACTTACTAATGATTCGCTGTTTAGGAAATAAAATATTTGAAAAGAAGTAATTCAAGAAACACAAAAATTGAGAAAATGTAAATCAAGCATAATGTCTATCATATATAAGAGTAAAATAACTTGAGTAAAGGTCAGGAACCGAATAATTCAACAGTTAATATTTGAACAAAATTAACTATGATACTGTTCAAAATAAACGAAAAATGGACAATCACCCAATTGATCATTTTAAAAATTTAAAAAAATAATTAAAAAATCAAACTAAAAGATATAAAATTTAAGACTGACTAGAGTTTACTTCTGGATTTATCATTTCGATTAATAGGGATGGATTCGAAAATATTGATGTGTAAGTATTTATCTCTAGTAATCGAAATTTTCGAAATTTGAGTTTGAAAAGAAATAATAACAATAATTAAAATGGTTTCTTATTGAAAAACATTCAAGCTTAACAAGGAGTATACCTGTTTAATGATTAACAACTTGATATTTTCAAATCTTCAGCTTTAAATGTAACGTAGTTTTACCTACGTAGCGATTTTGGCAACTCACACCAAAATTGATAGACAACCGATGATCAAAATAAAATGGGGAGCCCTTATGAGAAATGTAGTTTTTAAAAGATATGCTATTTATTTGCATAAATTAAAAGGGCGTATGTGAATAAGCCTTTTAGAAAAGGTGCTTTAAGTAATATATTAATTTTTTGGTCAAGGATCGTATGTATGTAAGTTATTTAATATACTTTTTATTCTTTGAACATCAAATTTTATAACAGAAACAGCATGTACGAGTATCTTTGTGATTGATCAATTTGTCATGAAATGAGGCTGGGAATAAGTTAAATGTAAAAAGAAATCTCTAATATAATAACATCTCTGTAAAAATTATTTCAGTTAGAGCATCTAATTTTTTACCGTTGTGATTTCTACAACTTATTGATGACATATTGAAAGTTCTTTTAAGCAGGAGAAATCAATACTTCCGAGCGGAGAGAATGGTAGGCTTTGTATACACTGAAGTGAAAAGTTTATTATTTGAACGTGTACTTTTTATGTCAAGAAATGAAGGATGTCATTACTTTTAAGAACGAATGTAAATTTAATGTTAGGATTTGGGATATTCATTTCATTTAAAAACTATGAAACGTGACGCTTAAATTTTAACATAAATAAACTATAGTCTACATATATATTGAAGAGTATATGTTTAGCCTACTGAAGACACTAAAAAGTCCAGGCCTGTTCCAATTTACACAAAAAGGTAAAGGCACACGGGGACCCAAATGTGAACCCATCGCAATCCCATCCCTTTGTCTGCAAATGTTTTTATTGAAAAGGATATTCTGTCTTCCCGCTGCAAGTATAATGAGCTTTGAAAAATCACAATTGTTCATACCAACGATCGTGGAATTAGTGTTACTGTGTGAACCGCTATTATATTAAGTGTTTTAGCAAAAGAGGTATTTGAGAATAGTGTCTTAACATCGAAACTAGCCATATGATTTTGCGAAAATCTAGAGGAATGAATCAAGTCTACGAATTCAAACGAAACGCGGAAACTAGAAACTAAACGCATTTTCACAAAGAGAGTCTATGATAGATACCAAATATTTGCAAATATTATAACTAGCCTTTCCATTTGCGGGGGGGATCGGCGGGATTAGTAATCCAATAATGTGGTTGAACCTAAAGTGAAAGACACGTGTGTTCTTTAAGCAATCCTTTAGAATTAAGTTTGTTGACAAATCTATTAATTTTATCTTATATCTATCTATCCATATATTTATATATCTATATATCTATCTATTTATATATCTATCTCTGGTTTCATTCAAATTACTTCTTGTTTTTAAAATAAAAGTGTTTCACCAACGACAATGTGAAGTATCAAATTTTATATAATGTAGAATCCTGGGACGATTCATATAGAAGGTAATTCACAAATCATAGACGACCAAGAACCTTAAAGATTAATGTCAAGACCAACCAAGGACACAGCCCGTACTCCTATTCCTGCACATCCCGTTTTAATTGGCTATAAATACCAGCTTGCAGGACGTCATAATATTAGATTCTCTGAAGATGTCATATGTTATGACGACGTCTTAGCTAAACTGTTTAGATTGAACATAAGATACCGAATTAAAGCCTTCATTTTCTTTTAAAATCTAATGCCAAAACTGAAATTAAGAATAAAATAATTAATGTGACTAATCTTAAAACAATTTAATTCTAATTCTAAAGTATGATAATGAAACGTATTTTGCTAATAAGTGGTAATACTTTGTTAATATGATTGATTTAATTACTCTATAACTAAATGATGTGTAATTAATAAAATGGTATGTTTTCTAAAAGAAATTTAACTAAATATTTCTTAGAGTTCAGCTTAAATATATATCTAGTCTTTATTTATTATCGTTCAAATCTTCTAATATATATTCCCGGAAGTCTGTCCGTCTGTATGTATGAATCTGTGTATGTATGTATATATGAGCGCTATAGAAGGCCACTTAGAGCAACCTTAAGGCCAACAAAGTTCACTATTTGGGAGAACTTGACCCGGGGAGTAACATAGGCTACTCAAATTTGGCAAACGTGAATCCACCTGGTTGTTAGGTTAGGATAGGTTCGAATCTTTACTCTTTTTATGTTTGAGAGAACAAGTAATCGCGGCTAAGAGTTGCAATTAAAACATTGATAATACCCGTGGAAAAATTAAGGTTTGCCAGACCAATTATGCAACTGCAATGTTTAAAAAACACAATAATATCTATTATCAGTATGCCCTAGCCTCGAATAAATTAGATATTTAGTTAGAACTCAAGCCCATCTGCTTGAGGCGCGCTTTAAATTCTGTGGCTGACACCCGTGTATTCACGTTTGCCTGTCAGCCAGCCAGCCCCCTTTGGCCTAGACCCTACTCGTGTAGTACCAACAATGATGGTTCTATCATGGTATGGATCTATGTATCTATGTATCTTCATTAGGGCCAGTGGAGATGTACATATCCCAGAGAACAATGAACTCCACATCTTATACCCTCATGCTATCACAAGTTTTAGAGCCATATATCCAGATATTGAATCCTACAACACCAATAATAAAAGTTATATCGTAACAGCCCAATACCCATACCAAGCATCAAAACACACCAAGAATTGCTTAGAAGAAATAGGGATCACCCCTATCGAGTTGCTACTACAGAGTACTACTTGGTATTTTTATATATTTTTTTTAAAGATCTATCTGGCCGTACTCACGGTACTGCTTGGCAAAGCAATTTAAGTACCATAAGTACTAATAAAACGGAAGTGTATAAAAAAATTACATGCTGAGAGAAGAAAAATTGTGAAAATCGGAGAAACCTATACCACGAAAAATTATGGCTCTGTAAAACTAGAGACCAACTCAGTATTAAAATAATTTTGAATAAATTCCATCATATGTGCTACTTTTAGCCAAGGTTGTATGTATACGATGGACTTAATATTGTGAAAAATAATGCAGCCAAAATCTAGGTTAGTTTAGTGTCTGTTAGTGCGTTTATATAGTACTAGTTGCCTGTAATGTATCGAAAAGATTTTAACCTGATTCTTCTTTAAGAGTAACATTAAAAACGAACGTTAGCTGCTCACGCTAGGCAAGTGGTTAGTGCATTAGTTTGCTGACGTCGTATCAAGTGTTTAATCCCTGCGAGCGGGTACACAAATCTTTCATTGAAGTCAAAGTTATGGCCGCCCATTGGGCGGATACGTTGATACTTTCAACTCGGGTCTTTAGTAACTCCGAACGCATCATCTTGGACATTACCATGACAAAAACGCTAACATTTCCCTTTCCGCCTTCATAATACATCATACTCTCCTAAACAATGCTGATTTAGAACTAGTGTCCATTTTAGGGTCACTCAGAACCAAACAGCCCTGACGCGGAACAGGTAGTTTGTCACACCACGGTCCCTGAGATTTTCATTATCACTGGTTGGAGAAAAAAACAATAAGAACTACGAATCGCAGCCCCTCTCCGATAACGTGTCCCTAGTGCATTCAGGCTCACCACTGATTGTTATTCTAATCTATATGTGTATTTCATTATCCAGTCAGGGGATCTCGCCCGCGATGCGAAAGAAGAATGGCGCTACCTACTTACTAGCTACCATTAAATTTCTTTTTCGAAGAAATATGAAGTCGAATTTATTTCATTTCAATGATTTTCCTATCGAGGGAATGTTTTCAAAGAAACGGCGTAACCCACAGTGTGAAATTATAACTTCTCGTTTTATTGGAGCTTGGTGACTTCTTTATTTTCTTTTTCGTTTTTTCTTTCTTTTTTGACGATTCATTCCCGGATACAGCGCTGATTTTCTCCTCACTGTTTGCTTCATTCTCAGACTCAACTGTGTGGTTGTCGAAAATTCCATCATATATTGCTGCAGAATTTTATTTATTTGGGAATTTCATTGTTGGTAGTCCATTAATTTTGAACATAGAGTTTAGTTCTACTGTTGTTGCAATGTTTATTATATGTGCATGTATGATGAATGTCATTCTTTTCATGTGTGATTCTGGATTTACATTAATTTGTTGGTTATTTTCTGTATTTTGTTTGGCTGTGTTTGCGTATGAGAAATTTGGTCGGACCTCGGATATTTTCCGCAACTCTTCTTCTTTTTTAATATCTCCTTTCTTTGATGTCTATTGCATTTCAAGTCCTTTTTACTATTGTGGTGCACTCTCTTTAGCAATGGTGTGATTCAGAGCAGTCTGAACAGATCTTAACCGTTTCTTTTGGGCATTTTTGTGTTGGTATGACTTTCCATTACTTAAGATTTCAAAGAAATCTGAAAATTTAGGATTTTTTTCTCTTTCAATGTTACTTCCTAGGATTATCATACAAGAGAGAAAAAATAAGTTTGTAACTGCTTTTTTTGCCATTTGCGTCGTTTGCAACACAATTTAAGAACGTGTGTGTGTGGATTAAATTTTATCATCACTTTTACTTTCGCCCAGGTTTGTTTGTCTTCGATTTCCTCTTCCATTTCTTCGCTTATATTTACTCCAATCCACCATATCACTCTTCTGCAGAGTGGTTGTGTTTTTGCTTGGATTCCTATTTCTTATAGTAGTTTAGCTCTACTGGGAGGTTTTTATGTATATCTTGTTCTCGGCAGACAGGTCTATGTACCTAAGCATTTGTGCTATGGATAATCTTGATGAGGTCCACTCTTTGTTGGCCCAACAGAGCTCTCAATGTCATTGTTTCTGCGATAGGTTTTAGACAGGGTGTACCAGAAGTAGCTTTTTCTTTATTCCATGTTTATGGTCCTGGAGTGGCCGAGGTTCCACCTTTTATCTGAGGAAAAGTCAGATAGATATATATTCCTTATATCTGTGTGTATCTATACAGTAAATCCCTATCTGTTACTTAGTGTACGTACTTCGCGACTTTCCTACCAACAATAGACTTGCTCTATAAGCCACCTATTTAAGTTCTAGGTACGTAGCCATAAAAAGACTTCTTTTTTTCTCCCCCTAACTGAACTTCTGTCCGGAATTCACTATACCCTACAACCAAGAGGATCTTACCACTTTGAGAGTCAGGAAAGTAATGAAGTAAGAAGTACTATATTTAGGTAGTTAAGTGTCTTCCATATTCAGGTATTCCTCCGGCACACAGGTTCCAGCAGGTCTTCTTATTTAAACAAGTGCGCGCATATATTTCTTTCTTCTATAAAAAATCTTTGTGCTCTCCTTCAAGTAATAATTTCTTAGGTAGGAAGGGCTCTGCAAGTACTGTACTTGAGTTGCGCTAGTGCGTGAGATGGGTCAGACTCAGTATTTTGAATGAAATACTCATGGTTCATTAAGATATGAAAAGGTTACAAGAAAATTTTACAAAAAAAACTTAAAATATAACTGGATTAATTGGGAAAAAGAAGAAATTTGAGCAGATGAGAGAATACACATAAGTTTAGGGATGAAAATAAAGTTTCAAGGGGATTTGATTTTCGAAGTTCTTATACAAATTATTACATTTAGGATTAAGATTCAAACATATTAATAAATAATATATATATATATATATATATATATATATATATATATATATATATATATATATATATATATATATATATATATATATATATATATATATATATATATTGGGTATTATTCATAGCTAGAATTTATTAGTATCACTTCTATATATTTAGTTATGTTCGAAAACTTTTTAAATTATTCTATTTAATACTTTACCACATATGATTCATCCACTTATAACTTTGCCCGTTATTACCAAGTATTAGTTCCTTTACATTCTCTTTTAAATTTTAATGTTTAATTAAATTACACTTGATATTTATATTAATGTTACTCACGCTTAAAATCACTATTTTGAATTGTGTGACATTTTTTTTAATTTACTCACTTTGTATTTAATTACTTTTACCTTTTCCCGTTTTAATAAAGTTTCACTTGATTGTGTTATTAAATTAGTGTAGCTCATTTATGTATGCCGTTATTTTTTCAATTGTTTGACCATTTTAAATTATAACTACTTTTAAATTTAATCACTTTTAACTGTGCCTGCTATTTTAATAAGTTCCACTTTATTATTATATTCCTGTTACGTATTTAGTTTTGTTATCAAATATTTTTAACCGTTATTCAACGATTTTTAAAATTTTATCACTCATATTTTTACTCTACTTTACTCGTTATTCCCAGGTATTAAATAATTTGTTATGTTTCAGTTAAATTTTAATATTCAACTCATTTGATTATTATGCATTTTGATGGTGGCCAGATTTGCCATCTGGGCGAAAATACTTCAGGTGTGGTAGTGTGTGCTGTGGCCTCACAATATGTTTTTTGTCTTTTAGGTTTCTCTTTCTTGTTTTATTTTTGTCCTTCTTTTTGACGCACTTAGGATCCTCCTTTATTTCAATTTTCTCAGCCATGCTCAAAATCGGCGCAGTTAGAACATACCCCTTTGGTTGCCTGGCACCCACTCGTGAGTTGATTTTCGACGGCATATCACCTATAGCCACATTCGAGGTGTAGAACATTCTTCCCCTTCTATTTGTTCCTCTGGTATTCGTTGTTATAAACTTAGAAGACTGTCAGATCTGCCTTCTGAGCTAATTCAATGTCTGTGAATAGAAATTTGACAATAATTTGTCTCTTTCCATTTTTTTCACTTTGGTGATGTTTGGCCATGTTTGTTTTTCCCTAGCTTAGTCTTGATTTCCTCGCAGGGATTATCCGTAAAAATGGGATCGAACCGTTGGAGTATTATCTTTCTCTGAACCAAAGTTTTGCGTGGGATTGAAACTTCTGGTGGATTTTTTGTTGAGCGTTTTTAGCTTCTTCCGAACCCAACATATCTACGTCTTTTTGACGTCTGGCAGATTGTAGCGAATCCTAAGGGGGTGTCGAGTAAGCGGATAAGAGCAAGGTTGAGTTTTGCAAATAATGATTTCATCACAGCTAGCGACCGCGTTTGTTCTCCTCTCCCTACACCTCTTAGAGTGTGCGGAGGGTAACCCGCTTGATTTCATAGAAAAATGTCTTGAAGAAACTCTGATTTTCTCCGGGCATTACCGAATTGGCTTCTTTACCTGTATTGCATAAGAGGCCCACGAATGAGCGATGAAAAATCGTTGATGAATTAATATGATAATGAATGAACTACTAGGCGTACATCTAGCCTCATATAGGAATACGGCTGAAGCCACATGACACGGAATAGCTGAGCTTGGGCATACCTATTAAACCATGGAGGACAGGTATCAAATAGTTTATATGTTCCAAATGCAAATATTGTAATGATTTTTTGGAGAGGGGGAATATCATAGTTAGCATTATATTAAGAAATACAAATGTATTAATGAGGGCTAATTAGTGATACTAATATAAACAATACTTTTAGGGATTATTACTATTACTAGTGTTATTATATCGCTATCTCTAATTAGCCCCCAAAAGTAAAATTTTCTTTTTATGCTATGTATGTCATTGTGATTGGTTGCCCATTCGTATTGGTGGAGCTTATGAAGAGTGTTGTGAAACTACAGGAGACTTTTCTAGGAGATTAAGGAATTCTTACTATTACTCCTTTACCTAGCTGCATTGTCATTCACGTTATTTTCAATTTATCTAATAAAATATTATATATATATATATATATATATATATATATATATATATATATATAATACATACCCTTCTTTTCCTTGCCTACAACCGTAAAAAAAAGAGACACAAAAGGGATTAGCCCTTTTTTCCACCCCTTGTATCTGACGTTGGTTGCTGCGCCAATGTCGATAGCATTCCAAGTGTCACTTGATCGCTTCAAAGTCGAGGACTTGTGTTACACTCCAAGGACTTGCAGGTGGGGGCCGGTGGTGCGCTTCTCTCTCTCTCTCTCTTTCTCTTTTCTTGTTTTATAATTTGAATAATTAGAAGGTTTAACTTAAGAGTTATACATATAATTTTTGTAATTTGCTTGTGGAATAGAAGCAAATACTTCCTCGGAAACCGACCTTCTCAACCTTAAAAGAGAAATTAGCGGAGTGAGGCTATATTTTTGAAAACAGCTGAAATTACGTTAAACCTCTGGGGGTATTTTCAAGTTACTGGCCATATTTCCTTGAAGATATAGAATTTATTTAAAGAAATTTCTTGATAAAATCTTTTAAAACACTTGGTCCTTTAACCTTTAACTTATATTCGTGTAATGCTACATATATTCACATGAATAAAGGCAAAAGCATGGACATTAATGTAGACATAAAACGTAACGCAAAATATGTGTTTTTAAAAAAATAGGAGTGCAATTACAAAATAAACAGTATAAGAGATCAGTATAAATGAGAAGGGAAATTAACACTAAAAATATAAATGCCCCCAAAATATCAAAGTTCTTTTTAAATTATTCCATGCTCATCATTGATTTTCAGAATATCATTTTCTCCAATATATATTTAATGGTGTTTTAGGCATAGAAAAGCCATTTTACCTCAGTTTTTATATCTAAAATTTAATCCTAGAATCACAAAAACTGATCAGTTTTCAATCCAGACAATCGCGTCTTGAGTTATTGAACCTTCCCGGAGCCCCACAATAGCTCCTTTGGGAGTGACTATCCCTTTACGTATTTCGAACAACTGAAATGACTGCACTCAGGCACAGGTTGTCAACATGTTCATCTTTCCCACGACTCTCCCGTGTAGAAGACTGAATGTTTGTCTCCATATGGGGAGGGAAGCGTCCGAGAGCCTCGTAGAAGCTATGAGTAAGTCATGAAGGCTTTTGTGGTCCCTCGCTATTATTTAGCTTTTCTTGCCTTTGGGACTCTGCGGCCAAGAACCTAGAATGAAGATGGCTTTTGTGTGTTGTAAAAGGCCAAATAAATTTATTTCAATAGAGATTCTCAAAGAAAATCGTCTTCTGGTGCATCCCTCTCTCTCTCTCTCTCTCTCACTTTCTCTTTCTCGCTCTCTAGATATCGCTTGCTCTATATATATCTCCCTCTCTCTCTCACTTTCTATCCCTCTCTCTTCTCTCTTTATCTTCCTGTCTCATTCTTTCTTTCAGGAAATTTCAATCTAGGGTCAAAGTAGTTCCGTATTGCAAAGTATAAATCTTACTCAACATCTTAAAATTACATTTGTGTTAATTTATACATTACGCGTATTGAAATCTTGACCATTCTTTCAACTCAACTCGTTTATTTTTATAATTATATTTGTGGTATATTTTAGTTTCCGGCTTTTTCAGGAGGACTTCTCACAAATGAAATATTATGATACCTTTTTCGCAATCTTTTTTAGTTATTTATATTTTGATAATATTCTACTTTAGCTCAATATGACCGTTTTTTCATTCTGTCAAAATATGTTTATTTTGTATGTTTCCTTCTCCTATCGCATCAGGTGTGCGTTCTACATCCGTGTGTTTGAATGTTGAAGGAGGTGGCCTTATGACATTATCTTTATGACTAAAGATGATTGCTCGTCTTTGCTTTTGGTATGATTTTTATTTCTTTGTACATATGAATAAATGCAAAATATGCTCGCAATGTCAGTAGAGAACCAGCAAACTATTATGCGATTTTGTAAAGCGGCAACCTCCTCTTTGAATAACCGTTCAACCTTGACTGACTGGGTTTGATGAAGACGGTATGTTAACACGTATTCAAGAAGCAGGTATCTCAAGACTTCGCGATCAAGCAGACAAAATCTTAATTCAAAAGAAGAGGACGACAAAATTGTGTGTATAGGGGGGTGTGTGGAATTATGTTGTAGATTTTGTGTATACATGTGTGTTTTGCTGTTACCACGGGTTTCGAGTAGAAAGCGGAGGAGATTGGGTTCAGGTTTTCTCGAGAATATCCGCTTCATTATGGGGAAGCAGAAAGGGAAGTATATTTCAGAGAAAGGAAAGTCGTTGGGAAGACAGGAAAAGGGCGTATTTCGGTGACATTACCTTAAATGCCGTCCGGCGCATCTCCACAAAGGGAAAACATCTCTCGGTTGACATCAACAAACAACGAGAATCGGATTGCCATTTTTTAATCTATCAACCCCGCCAAAAGGCTTCCTCATTTTTTTCGTCTACACTGAAGGTTGAAATAAAGTGTTGTGTTACAAATCGAATCAGTTTTGTCTTTTTATACTGCTCCATCTTTACTTTGTGAACCACTTTGAACAAACAGGAAGCACAAAAAGTTGTTTTGTTTGGAAATTGGTTAGTTTTTGTTTTTCCTTTTCAATTGTTATTTAATCCTACTGAACGCTTTCAATCCTTTTGTGAAATGATTGATAACGTAAACCAAAGTAAACTCATATTTCAGATTACTTTGCTGCTTGAAATGAATTTTCATTGTTCTTTTACATTTCTAGAGTAGCTCTGACTAAATATTTACAAAAGACTTCGCTATACCTTAGCGTTCCTGAAAGTCCTCTTGGAAGTTGGATTGCACTCTTTTTAGTAATGCTCTATGATCGATTTGGTTGACTTCCACTTATTTTTTTCTTTAAATCGTCCAATGTACGGGGATTATGCTCATATACACGAACCTTGAGGCTTCCTCCACAACAAATAACATAACATGGACAAATCAGGGTACTGAGGGGCCAAGGAGTGTAAGAAAACCTGGAAATGAGGCAGCAGTCACTGAAGAGAGGGTGAATAACGTTCATTCATTCCCTCACTGTGTGGCCCGTCGTACCATCCTGGTGACAACACACACGTGGAAGAGAAATAAATTTTGGTCGTAATTCATGAACAAAGAAGTTGTTTATTATCTCGATGTAATCCTCGGAGTTCAGGGTAACAGCAATTTCATTATGGTCTTCAAAAAGTAATGACCAATGACGCCATCTTTTCCAACATTACACGAAACCGTCACTATTGAGCTGTGCAGTGATCTTTTGTGCAGTTCCCTCGGATGTTCAACAGCTCAATAACGATAATTTTGCCGAATTCTAATGCCATTGAGATGAAAGTGAGCTATATCATGCATTAACAAAGTAGGGTTTTCATTTGCCTCAAAAATTGCTTCCATCTGACATGCTAAGTTAAGCCTCTGTGCATAGTCCCCTGGTCTCAACTGTTGTGCAAAGCCCAATTTGTTTGAGTGGAAATGCAGGTTTTCATGCAAAATACTGATACTAAAGGATTCTCAATGGTAACTTCAGTAGTATGCCTCCGAGCAGAGCAATTCCAACTGCGCAGCAAAGCTTGTCTGACACCTTCTACATTTTCTGGGGTACGTAGCGTTTGTTGGGCTCCCATTGGTCTGCTATTCATTACTGTACCTCGTGTACGAAGAGCATGAACCCAACGTAAGATTGTGTTAGCAGTGGAAAGAGCTTGGTTTCTGGAAAAATTGAATCGGCGATGAATTTCACGCCGAACCTCTATGACAGACACGTTATTCTTCACTAATGTGTCGTAGACGAATACGCGGTGCTCTATTGTTCCACAGTGCCATAGATTTTTCACCTGAAAAGAAAAGAAAATACTTAGACACTACGGGCCGTATGTTATCTCTGCGACATATGTCCCTTCCCCTAAGTAATGGCCATTGCAAAAACGTATGTCCTCTCTGTTTCCCCCGCTATGAATGCATTTTATTGATACACCTATTCTTCCTATCATTCTTCCATCCCTTATCTCGTAAGAAATTGTCAGTTGGAACATTTACAGAAAGCGGAAAGAGTAAAAGGAATTACATAAATAACAAGGGAAATAAGATTAATGCCCACAGCTTAAACGAAATAACATCCCGGTTTTTGCCTTCACCAAAACTTGGATGTCGAAATATTTATTTGTTTCCTGAATTATCCTAAAAATAATCGTTTTCATTGAAGGAATTTCTTTTCTCTTTATATTCTCATTTTTTTAATGTTCCACTAGAATAAACTATTTTAGCGCATTACAAACTATGAAATAAACATTCAAACTACCTAGTTTGGAGAAAAAATAATCTACTTGTTATTAACTCATTTTCTTTTAACGAATTTCTAGTTCTGTTATTCTATCTAAAATCTATTCCCCGAGGTGTTAGAAAGCAATTTTACGTATCCAGGATTTATCCTAATATTTTTCACTAATGTTCTAACTTTTTATTTCATTGTATTTCACCACATCGATTTCTAGCCCATTTGAATGACGATTCGGGGTTTGGGGTTATACAATTTTATTTTCTTTCCCTTTAACACTTAGTTTTAATATAAAGTTATTATATTGATGGGTTCTTCCAGCTTTAGTTTGATCTAACAAATATGCCATTAGGGTTGCATTATTTAAGTTATAATATTGAATTTAATTAGATTTTTTTCATTTCATACCTGTTGTATTATCAGTTATTTCCATTTATGCGTATTTTCCCTTCTTAATTATTTGATCAACTAACTTTGAAATTTGCTCGAAAAATAAATCGGCTTTTTCTTAGGAAGGCCATGGGTGCAATAAATATTTTATTCAGAACATATGCCCATTTGGCAGACCATCATAAAAATAATGCTCTTAATTCATTTTTAAAGAGGGATCAACTGAATATTTTCATAACTTTGTCTTATGAATGAGATTTGCCCGTCCAACATATATCCATTAGGCATAAATGTCAATTTGATGGTATTTTTAGTATATTCCTTTCGTTTTAAGGAAATGGTGTTAAATAGATACCATTCATTATATGAAGAGCTACGAAAAAACTTAAGTTTTTTCACTCTAAGATTAATTAAATAATAACTTTTCAAGAATTAATGCAGTACTGCATACATTATTAAATATTTGCTGGTATAAATGTCTGCTTCTTGAGCAGTACATATCAAATGAAGGCGTTAAAATGGCAGAAATTCAGAAAAAAACCGTAAAACTACGCTACGCATGAAAATAAAAGCTATTGAAAGAGATAAATACGATTACCTCATAATGACGAAAAGTTCAAACACGCTTCGGCGTTTTTCCTAGCTGAGATAGATTCAGTGTGGTAATTACGAGGGGCGGTCAATAAGTTTTGCAATTCGGATATAAGGAAACGAGATATGAGGAAAAGTGTTTGATTATTTTTCAATACAACTACCTTCAACTTCAATGCACTTGCGCCACTTGTCCCTGAGGCTTCAAATTCCCGAGAACCAGAAATCTCCCGACTCCTGTTCAATCCAGTCCTGGACTGCAAGCTGGACATCTTCATCGTCCCCAAACCGGCGTCCACGTAGTGCAGTCTTGAGCTGGCGGAATAAAAAGTAGTCGCTAGGGGCCAGATGTGGACTGTAGGGGAAATGGTTGAGCTCCTCGAATCCGCACTCGCGCAGGGCACCTTGTGCAACTCTGCCCTTGTGCACCTTGACAACGTTGAAGTCGATCATGGGGCGTGAGGTTTCTAGGCACCCAACGGGCAGGGACCTTGGTCATGGCCGAATTGTCGTGAATGATGTTGATAATACTTCCATGTGATATTCCAAGTTTTCGCTCGATTTCTTCGACCTTCACCCGTCGATTTTCGAGGATCATCCTGAACACACGGGCCACACTATCCTCGTTGGTCACAACTGACGGGCGTCCTGGACGGGGGTCATCTTCAAGGGACTCACGACCAAGGTGGAACTCCCTATTCCAGCGACCAATGGTAGCATAGGAAGGGGCGGTGTCGGTGTACACTGCAACCATGCGTTTATGGATCTCTTTTGCATTCTTGTCTTCCTTGGTCAAAAATTTGATCACTGCGCGGTGCTCAACCTTCTCCATTGTTGAAAAGTTTGTGACTGACGATCTGTGATCAGCTACTGCTTCTTAAATAGAAGAGGCAAAAGCGTGCAACTGCAGGCCCTGACTCGTCATAACTTGTCCTAACACCCCCACACACAGTCATCCCCCTTCCTCTGTTTTGCCTTATCGATTCGCAAAACTTATTGACCGCCACTCGTACTTCCAGCTCTAAAATGCTATTTACAAAGTACAAATAAAATTACCATTATAATAAATGATGACGAATTGGGAGGATAAT
Source organism: Ceratothoa steindachneri (assembly GCA_963969495.1). Lineage (NCBI taxonomy): Eukaryota > Metazoa > Arthropoda > Malacostraca > Isopoda > Cymothoidae > Ceratothoa > Ceratothoa steindachneri. Next base: position 24,129,524 of record OZ018321.1, on the reverse strand, counting down.
CATGAAAATTAGAGGCTGTAATGTTGTAAGAAGACAACAGTTACAGGTTAAATAGCTGTCCACGGTGGATTTTTATGGCAAGAAATAAGACCAACCTATTTACTTCGTTCGTAAATTCAATTGAAGGCTGTTTAATGGGAAATAAGCCAGTGAAATTTACTTAGAATCACGTAATCCAGTTTGAAATTTACAAGATTGCAAATAAAAGAAGATAGTAATAGCAATTAACCGAATTTGAATACAAGTAAATATATTGTTTTCATCGAATGCCAATAACGGACTAGTTATATCCGTAATTACTGCAGAATTGCCTACTAAAACCTCCTCAGTTCCATTTCTATATGAGCATCTGAGCCTAGCCATCAAATTTATTTATACATTCAATTTTAAATATTTAATATTTTTTATGTCTCCCTATTTTGGATGGTGTACAATTCCTAATCATTTTAGTTAGAAAAGTGGTCTAAGGTCAATTGCGTTATTTTTAAGGTTTATTATTTCAGATAAATTAAATACACAAGTAACAGGGCCTGAATCCTTTTAGAAGACAATCAAAATGACAAGAATAGTGTGAAAAAGTATTTGAATACGCAAAAATCCTAAAATTAATTACTGGTGTAACCTAATACAGAGATTTATATACCATATGGAAATCATAATTTGCATATTAAAGTCAATAAAATCAAAACCCCGAAAGCTGAAATGAAATAATCTCTTAAAAATCTTAGACCAGTTTCATTTAAGTTCAGGGAAACTATAAAACTATAGTCCTGCAAACATTTCATTTTGGCCAACCAATTATCACCTCAACCAGTACTTATTTAAATCCTTGGATACTTTCGAAATACATCGAAGTACCATGTCTCCCAAGAGAGCAGAAAGCTCCTCGGACATATAAAGTGAGGAATATAGTAGAAGAGGGTTTTAGTAGGAGAAATAGTGGGTAAATAGAGGAAAATAATAAGAAAGTGATAATAAAAAGAAGTATGAAAGACAGATCTCTGGTGAAAGGGTATCACTGGCTTTCTTTGCGTTTTGGATTTTTTTTTTTGACAATATATAAATCTATTCTCAGGTAATGCGCTGGGCATTCAAGCCTTTGTAGTAGTAGGTGTTTTTATTCTCTACGTGGCTTGTTGAAGATTTTCATCTTCTTTTCTGGGTATTTTACACCCAGATTTGGTTTTTGTTTGTGTTGTTTTTGCTTGTTGTTGTTTTTTTGGCGATATTTCGCACAAAAATTTGGGGAAGTATTTAATAGAAACTAATATTAACAAATGCTAATTTATTGGCTAATTTCGCTTAGCTTTGCTCGTGATTTGTGTTGCGAATTGTTTTTTTTTACTTTAAGTGAACCTTGGGTCAACGTCAATGTCAATCGGTAGTCTGCTGCTTTTAAACGATATTGGTCTTCTTATGTTGTGTAAGTTATCAAAGTCAATGTGCTCGAGCACAAACTCAAGAGGGAGGTGCCGGTGCACCTTGTCCCAGATTTTGGCTGCTCTGAGGTGAAGCTCCAGGTTTATGGGGGTCAACCCCAGTTCACCATGGAGTTCACTCTGCCTTCTCCATTCTCTCCTTCGGGTTCCCGTAATGATATATACTGCCTTATTCTGGACTCTTTGCAGTTTAAGGACTTGGGTCTTGGAAACTACGTTTATAGGGACCGGGGGGTACAGGAGTTTTGAGCGAATGCACGCATTGTAGATTTTAAGTTTGTTGGTGGTGCTCAGGTTTATGAATTTGAAAAATTCATCCAAGTCCCTTCGTGCATTCTGTGCAGTTTTCGCTAAATGATTCCTATACCCACCAGTCATAATATGTAGTCCCAGAACCGTGCCCTCCGTGCGGTATGGGATGCGTGCACCCCCCACACAGATGTCTGTCAGTGTCCTTCGGAATAGTGGAATTACACGGAAATTTTGGCATTGGTGGATATCTTCCATCTTCTCTCGAAAGAATTGATGTTTTCGATTTCCACTGCCGTACTCTGTGCCATGAAATTCGCATTCCGATAAGGCCCCGTACATATCATTGTTATGCTCGAGAAAATATAGTATATCTACAAACTGATCATAGCTCTCGTGAAATTTTGAAAGAACTTAAGATGATGTGGTTAAAAAGAAGATTTCGACAGGTCTAAAGATAAATAGAAATGGATCTCGATGACCCAAGTTGCTCATGACAAAGGATAAAAGGCTATTCTGCCATATATTAAAGAAAAACTTCATTACTAACCAAACTTTAGTTAAAGACCGCGCATGAACAACTTATAATGTGCGAAATTATCTAGAAAAAGACGAATTGTGAGAATGAATTACAAGAAAATGCACCGATATCAGTGAATGAAATAGACAGACAGTACGACTTTGCCAGGAGCCATCTCTGCGAACTGAAATAATTCTGTTCTGGAGTAGCATCATGTTCTGCGACAGGAGCGAGTATAAGCTAATTGGAAGTGATGGCCATAAAACTTTTTGGAGAAAAAAATATAATGCCTCATATTATAATAACACCGTATCTATCGTTAAACACAGAGGCCGGCATGTAATTATGTGGGGTGTTATCGCCTGGGCGGGTATTGAAAAGTTAAGATTTATTGCTAAAATACTGAAATCAAGGAAGTATATCAATATTTTAGAGCATAATTTGTTGCTAGTCCCTATAAACCATTGCTATAAGACTCCTATTTATATCTTACAATAGGATAATGACCCAAAACAGTGCTCCTATAACAACGGACAGGCTAATGTGCAACATCCATCAAGACTTCAAACCTCTCTCCAATATCTAGAAATAAATCAGTAATAATAAAGAGTAGGAACATAAAGGTTTCACAGAAAAGGTGGCCTATTTTAGGGCCACTAACTAACCTTATTTTCATTTGCAAATGAAGCGTTACAGTGAGAGACCTAACTTAACTTACATAACCAAAATCTCCTATCATATTTAACGCCGGTAAAATAACCAACCCTCTCCTAACCTAAGCAACTTAATCTTAAAGTAAATGTAAACGGTAATAAAAGTATCTAACTTAGTAAAAATACCTGGACATTCCTTATCTTCAAAATTAGATTAAATGTGATCTTGCCAAAGCTGCTTTTTTAGGGAGAAATTCACCCTCTATTTTATTTTCAACCAAAATAACAAACATATTCGCCTTTAAAAACTACTATTTTCTTGCTGTTCAAAACACTTAACTCAATTCTTCTAACTAAAAGGTTGTGAAAGAACGAAGTCGATAACAACACCAAATGGCGGAGTGAAACAACGACAAAAAAAAATGAAAAATAACCCCCAACTTGATCAAACGATATAGGAAGCAACAAATTTTAACGAATCCGGCACACAATTATATAAGAACGTGAAATGGACCCCGTCCCCTCCTATCTCTAAAAAATGCTGGGAATGACCCGATGTTTAAGTGCAATATCATTATTAATTAACTAATTTTAACTACAGTTTGTTAGTTGGTTTGCTTTTTAACCAACCAAGCATCACTGTAACCTATAAATACTAGCCCCTTGTTAAACCCACCATTCACTCTCTAGGATGAATCCACTTTAGTAACTACCCAAATTTACCGTTTTCATATTAAATGTTTTTTAACTCTTACAGTCTTTACAAAATTAAAAACAAAGTTTAAATTCACTACCTTTAAATAATGCCAGGTCAATTTCTCTTATAGTTTTTAATTAATTTCTGCAATAAACCTTAAATTTATTAAATAATCTTTGAGTCAGTTTTAAAGCAAATTTAACTGTTGCCAAGTCATATTTAATAACCAAAAATTTAACTCATAGTACATTTTACTGATATTTTATAATTGGTTACCTTTTAAAATAATGTCTTATTGGCATTTTTAAGTTTTCTTCGTATGTATTAGCAATTTTTTGAGTCAGTTTTAAAGCAAATCTAGCTGTTGCCAAGTCATATTTAATAATTAAACTTATAGTACATTTTACTGATATTTGATAATTGGTCACTCTTTAAAATAATGGCTTGTTGGCCATTTCAAGTTTTCTTCAAATGTATTAACTTTGTAAACTTATTCTAGCCTTAAGATGAAAACTTGTAGTTTTCGAAACGTAGTGAAATATTAAAAGATGCTGCATCCGTTTCTCGTGGCTCTGGGATTTATCCTAAATATTATATATATATATATATATATATATATATATATATATATATATATATATAATAATTGAAAATTACAGGACACGTTATATATAATAGATGTATTTTAAAGGGCAAAGAAATGAAAACTGGTAACACAAACTAGAAAAACGCCTTGGAAATTATGAGTACGTGAAAAATTAAATCTTAAGAGAGGAAATGGGAGATATAGTAACCGAAAAAATAGGGGCATACTATTTTAACTGTTATAAGAAAATGAATAAGGCAGTGGGATTTGAACTTGTGTCATTAAGCGCTCTTCGCTAAAATGACCACGACGGTCATCGCCAGAGCTACCATCCTCATGCCCCCTTGTATATATATATAAATATATATATATATATATATATATATATATATATATATATATATATATATATATATATATATATATATATATTCAGTTTTTTTTAAGTTTATTGCTTCCGTGGATTCAATATTTCTTTTGCCAAAATCTTTATATTTCTTCAGTTTTTCTAGTTTTCTGTTGTTAATTTCAGGTAAAAGATATGCAACTTTCCTTCCCCCATTTATTTAAACGTCATGACAGTTGTTTCGGTGCTCTGACCCATTTTCGAGCGACTAGTGACAATTTACTCTTAACCCCGGATAAGTTAAAGCAAATACCTTCACTTGACTAAATTTTTTTAAAAAATATTTCGAGAATATAAAAATAACCAGGCAATGGTTTCACCACTTTCCCGTAGGGGGGAGCTTGCGCTTCGCTACTAAGATTGAATTTTAAAATCTATATACAAACAGCCATACTTAAATTTTTAAAAATATTCTGAACTTCGCCAATTATATAATTTTAAAAAGGAACTCTAAACTAAATTTACCCCCTTTCAAAATATCACGTTGTCAAAATATAGTTATAGAAGAAGATATATAAAAATCAATTTTCTAAACTTCATAATTTGTAATTCTTTGGGTTTTAAAATTTCACTAAATTTCGATACATATATTTATTTCTGAACTTCACCATTTTGTTTTTTGATACTATGTTAGGGAATCTCCATGTGGAAGATCTTTAGCATGTGCAGCAGAAGGCCTGGCTAGGCCTTAAGTGGTAAGCCTACCCCCCTCCCTTCCACAAGCGGTAGCCTCGAATCGAGTCCCCCACGATTCACCTTTATGCGGGCTAAAATAGCTCTGCAAGAAAATGCGAGGCCCTTCGAGAGTAGAGCTGTTTCCTGCTAAACTCAGACATAAATAACGCTCGATTCCCCGGAAGAGACACAGAGTTGAGAAGTCTCGCACAGAACCCAGAATATTTCCCTATGGTTCCAAGTCAAGTGCTAGCAACAAAGCAAAGTGACAGCTGGACTATTTTGTGTATTTGGAATTAGCCCTAGCCAGGAGGTAATTCCACTGAACGATCGCTCCGAGTGATTTTCCCGACTTCTTTCATCAACTCCTGTCGAAACCCTCCTCATTTCGCTAGCCGAAATACTCTCCCTTGGACCGGAAGTTCCCCCTCCCCCCTTGCTTTTGGAGAACCATAATCACTCCAACCTCCCGCTTTGAATTCCGAGCAGCCTCACCTCAAGTGCAGAAGACATCCGTAAGCCAACCCCTCTCCCCCTTTTAGTAACCCAATTGAGTTAATCCCCCCCCTTTGAATAGTCTCCTCCAGGAATACCTTAAGTTCTAACTTCATAGCCTGATTTATAACTATAATTCTCCCTTTCATTTACTGATGTGATTTTACCCATCAATTTTTGTGTAAATAAAATTATATTTTTGAACATGCCTCTTTAAATAACCTTGAGCTTTGCCATAATTTACCTGACCTCCTGGCACTCTCTCGCTACTCAGCCCCTCTGAACTCGTTGTTTTCCGTCCCTTTTGTAGGTTCGCTTTCAAGTTATTGGTCCATCCCTGATAGATATAATATGGTATTGATATATTTTAATGTCATACCACGACATACTATAAAAGAATTCTCAGAAATAACTATGATAAAAAATATAAGTCCTAACCAAACTAAGATGAACTTATTATTCAAATACTCAAAAAAATCCCCTTCTTAAATTATAGTTAGTGATGTGATGATGATGATGATAAATATATAATCCACATATATCTACCAATACATGTAGGGCATATTTACTGGATAACATACAAATATATACAATATGAAAATATACAGTGGGTTAAAATATATAAATACAGAAATAAAAGAAACAGAAAGTAAGATTATCTCAGTATCTGACTATTTGAAATACTTCTCCGTTTACTTTGAGGTCTGATGGAACTTAGTATCACTGTTAATTATTGAACTTTGTTCAAGAGGCTCGGTTCCGTAGATAGGCGAGATTTATTACTTGTCTGAATAGAAGTTATTGAGCCATTTCTTTGTGTTCGTCCTGATCTGCACGACGGAAGTACGTAGGTGAGTCAAAAAGTTCTCAGACAAATGCCAGATTATTGAAATGTTCGATTTTGTACAAGTAAATACAGGGTCAAACACGACTTTCATGTTTTCTGAATAATTCCTACAAAATTCGTCATTCAATTTGTCGAGACTCTTTGTATTAGATGTGCTTCAAAAAGGTTACTTTTTTGAACCCATAAAATGGCAAATTTTGAGATAAGAGCGAACATTAAATTCCTGACTAAACTTGATTGGAAGCCTGTTAAGATTATTGACGCTCTACAACAGGTTTATGGTGACTCTTCGCCATGTAGAGCGGTAGTTTACGACTGGATTAAGCGCTTCAAGGGGGGCAGAGAAGAAGTTGAAGATGATCCACGTGAAGGGAGACCCTCCACCTCCATTAACCCAGAAAATGTCGAGCTTGTGAGGAATCTAGTGGATAAAGATCGCCGTATTACTATTGATGAAGTTGCCAATGCATGTGAAATCTCTCATGGCTCAGCATTTGGAATTCTAACTGAAAATCTTGGCCTGAGCAAGCTTTCAGCACGTTGGGTCCCAAAAGCGTTGCGAGAAGACCAGCTGAATCATAGGGCCAACCTTTCTTTGGCTATTTTGACCAAGATTGAAGCAAACGAGGATAGTTTTTTTGAGCGCCTCGTAACGGGAGATGAAACTTGGGTGTATCAGTTTGATCCTGAAAGTAAAAATCAATCAAAAGAGTGGCACCCAAGGGGGGCAGCAGGGCCTATCAAGTTCAAGACAGAGAGGTCCGTTAAGAAGATAATGGCTACAGTTTTTTGGGATTCGGAGGGAATTATTTTAATAGACTTCTTAGAAGGACAAAAAACTGTTACATCCAGCTATTACGAAGGAGTTTTAAGGAAGCTGAAAACTTCAATAGCCAAAAAACGACGAGGAAAGCTCCACAAGCAAATCTTGTTCCACCATGACAATGCCCCTGCACATTCGTCCAAAGCTGTGAGATCTCAGCTACGGGAATTTCGATGGGAAACTCTTGCTCATCCCCCTTATAGCCCTGATTTAGCACCCTCTGACTTTTTTCTGTTTCCAAATTTAAAGGGACACCTAAAAGGAACCCGGTTTCAATCATTAGATGAAGCAAAAAAGCAGGTCATTACTTGGTGCCAGAGACAACCCCGTGAATTCTACAAAGATGGTCTTTACCGTTGGATTCATAGATTAAGAAAGTGTATAGATGTTAATGGAGCTTATGTAGAAAAATGATTACAGTATTATTACAAATAAAAATTTTATGCCATTTATCTGAGAACTTTTTGACTATTATCTAATTCTTGCTGGATGCTCAGGGTGGGTTTCTGAAGAGAGATGCTTACAGCCTCAGTTATTATAAAGCGGCCGTACCTCCGTTCTTTATGAATTATCTCTGTGTTTCTCATTAATTATTTATGATAGGTATTATCATAAATAGGTATTATCATATGTGAACGCCATTTTAACTTGGGCATTAACGGCAGATATTTCGTATGAGTCAGGGCACTCACTTAATATCAACTTATCTTAGCTTTACTTTTATATGATTCAATACCCAATTAGTGAATTTTACTATTTCATTGGTTTTGTATTAACTTTGTTCTTTTAATCTACCTCTCTCCCTCACTCTCATTGCTTGCACCCTTAAATTTGCTGATTGCTTCTCTTGCTTCTCCTATTCGTATTCTTTAGTCTATCTCCTTTTCCATTAATATTTTTATCCCTTTCCGATTTCGTTCTTTACTCTTGCTGCCTCTTCGTTTGACCTTGCTATCTGCTCCTGATAAAACCTGATGTGAATTTGGCCTCCCTCTCCTACTTTCTAAATGGTGATTTCTTGACTTAAAGGCGATCTTTTATTTTTTACTCTCTTATATATACCCTTAATATATTATTTTCACTTGTAGTCATCTTTAATAAGGAACTGAATAAAGTTCTAAAGATACGTATGCACGCAAACAAGAGCGACTGTCTTCCTTCGAAATACACCAGAATCTATCCCTAGCTCGACGAAATTCACCGACAGTGAAGTCGGTCGGGCGGCGCTTATAGTGCATGTAGGCATAAGGCTTCTGTTTGAGGGCTGCCTCACACTCAGCTGGCCAAAACAGGAGCGGTCGGAGTGCAAAACAGCTAAACGTTTTAGGAATAGTAGTTAGGACCACGCCGACGAAGATGCCGGAGAAGTAATCGACGGCATCTACCGACCTAAACTCCTCGACTAAGACAGAGAAATCAGTCATTTCCTGAAATGCTGTCTACTGCGCCTGCTCAAGCCCCACCGGATTGTGATGCCGGGTGGCAACGGCGCCGAAAATGATAGTTGAATGGAAAAGGGATCTCTACCATAGAGCTCATCGAATACCCCGAAACAAAATCAAGCTGTGCATCTGGAGAGCACAAAGATCAATCGATGCAGGAAAATAAAGTGGTTTGCGGGCAGCGATGCGTAAACTCATCCACATTTAGGACACCTATCTCCAGCTCGTCTATGATGTTGGCAAGGACTTGACTTCCGGGGTTAATCAAGTAGTCTCCCCATATGGGACGTCTACTGTACAGATCTCCGAGCAGGAGAAATGGCCTCGGCAATCTTGTCAGGAGGCGGCCGAAGTCCCCAGCATCGAAGTCAGCTGGTGGTGAAATGTACGGGGAAATAACAGTATACCTCTTATATCATGCCGGTTATAAATCGTGCATCATACTGCCCAGTCCCATCATATGATGGTGGGGTTACAAAACACTTATACTCCGGGAGGATTGGCAGAGGTACGCGCCCAGTATGGTCTCCTGCAAAAAGATAGCTATCGGAAACGAGGGGAGATGAGCCTCCGCAGCTCCTCCCAGCTAGCCCTGAGTCCATAGCAATTTCACTGTAGGAATATGCTCTACAGGCCTGGTTCGGAGGAATTGCGGAAGCCCTTTTCGAAGAGAAGACCCATATAGGAATGGCCGTATGCTTTCCTGAGACAGAACTTCAGGCGCTCTTGAAAGAACAATGCACTGAAGGTGCCCCAGCCTTCGAGGACTTATCGGGATAGATTGGGTTCGCCATACTTGTCTTTTTCTCCCTTCGTCTAGAAACCTTAGGCTAACCTGAATTCTTCCCTATAAGTATTCTGAGAAAGGGGCACTGATGATTAATAATGGTTATCTAACAGAATATTGATAATAACTAATAGTCTCTCATACATGAGTGAACACGGACTCTCTTAGATCCGATTAATTTTACCTACAAATCAGAAAAATTATGAATTGTAGTTTTTGGACATCAGCTAAGATATAACACGGGATTTAATAATTATTTTTGAAATATACCTACATTATAGACATGTATCATATAAGATAAATTCGTTCGCAAAAGAGGCGGGGGTCCCTCTTTTGGAAAATCCACCGACTCCGAGCCTCCCAGCCTACCAGTGGGTGTGCCGAAGCTCCTTTAGTGCTGTCTTCCTTTCACGAGGCAAATTTAGGCAACCCGGAAGATGTTCTTACGACCAACTTGAGGGATACTTCCTCCTGTGAGTCTAACAACTCGGTGGAGGTGCGCGGCCCTTTCGCATTAGGGAAAAGGGCCCGCTGGAGAAAGGGGGGGGGAGCTCTGGGTTTAGCCGTGATTGGGTGTGAACCTATTGTGCTGCAAGCTTTACCAGTGGAACGCCCGGGTTCGGTAGAACCCGCAGAAGGGTTCTGAATGGGCACAGACACAACCGTATAAGTAGGTCTAGAGGGGCCATGATTAGATGGTCCCTTCTCTAACATTGAGGCATAAGACGTTCCAGGCAGTGCCGGGGGCGCCAGGACTAGGTCTTTAGCCTCCGGAAATAAGAGACGATCCTCGGACTGAACGGCCAGGATTTCCTTCTCAAGGAGATACGCACCACATTACTTCGAAGAAGCTGGTTGTGGCTGTGCGCCTTTGATACACTTGGCCACACACGATTTGGACTTATCATGTGCAGCCTTGGAGCAACTTACACAGACTTCGGGTAACCCCGACTTTGCCTGTTGACAGGAGCGATTCTGATGGCCCAAGCAGTGGCAGCAATAGCATTTCCGTGGCAGTGGCAAGAATGCGTTCACGCGGTAGCGATAACAACTGGCACGCACTAAATCAGGGAGATTATTGCAGTCGAATGTAACGAAGAGTGTAGATTGGCCACTCTTTGGTTTGCTAGATCTAAGGTGATGTCATATATGGAGTAGTCAACGAGTTTCCTCGCATAACCCACTCCTTTCACGAAGTTCATGGTAGAGTAGGGCATCACACTCACTGGCGTGCCATCAAGTGTCCGAAGGGCACTAATCATGGCCGCCTCTGAGCGATTCGACGCATTCGCCAAAAGGCTCCGGTCCGAGAAACGGGTCACCTTCGTCTTTTTACCAATCACGCTAGCTAGAGCTCTCCTCTGATGGATCATGTTACCCTTAGCAAACATTTTCCGATCAGTGGAGCGAATAACAAGAAAGCGTTTGAAGCCTGCGCGGTCGAAACCGCTAGGTAGCCTTTAACTGAGGGGCCTCAATGTAACCTTGGCTTCACTCTGCGTACTTTAAGTCTTGGTCAAGGCTTCTCCACCCGGGGAATAAAGGGGGCTAGACATATCGATCTCAGCTTTCTCGCTTGCTAAAACGGCAGCAAACACGTCCGTTCTCGTGGGTCGCGCGGAGGGAGAGGAGCCGTTAGTCTTTTTATACTTGTTCCTCTGTCATTTCTTTTCAGAATAGTAGGGCGGGAACTAAACCCACTTCTATCCCCTGCCGGCAGGAACCCCTAAGCCAGATGGCCCGGCCTCAGCCATATCCTCCTCGGAAATGGAGGAGGCCTTGGCTGTCATAGGGAAACCAGCAGGAGGGGGGGGGGAAGAGATCCCTTCTCTCCCTGTAAGGCCTTGGATCCCGAGCCGTCTGAGGAGTTACACAGGGGCAGACTTGCGTTTAGTGCTAGGCATCGAGCACATATTCGATCATATTGAAGGTCCTACCATCTGAGGCTGGGTCACCTCAGGAACCAAGTCCATTTCAAGGAGGGATAGGCTCCCTGTGACCCACCACCAAGACATCACAGATCTCATCCAAGGTTCATTTTTATCCTCTTATGCCGGCGAACCGGCAACCGTCGAGAAAGAATGTCCCACTGATCGCCTGAAAACTAATCACGCCCGCCTGCAGGACATTACGGAGTAGGAGCGGATGGGCTCTGCCGTCTTTTGCACCCCTAATGGGTTTGGCCTTAACGAGCCACCCTAATAGAGAGCGGTCAATTATGGTCCGCCTGCCTATTTTCTTGACAGTCCCTTTAGAAACCAAAGGGCAGACTGCCGCTCGAAAAAGTGACCAAGAAGAGGGTGAGATAGAGGCCCCTGCACTCTAGCCAAGGAGAGGAGTAAGACTCCTCCCCGTGAGAAGAAATTTGGAAGGTCACCTGATAGATCACAAGGTGGGGTGATCTTTTATCAGTTGAGCTGCCCAAAAGCGGCATCGCTAGGATTAAAATCTGAAGGGACTACCACGATGGAGCCATCTATATATTTAGAGGCGTGGTTTGTTCCACTCATTTTATTACATTTGATCAATTACACCTGTCTATCATACTTAGACGCATTAATCACTACAATAATTGCCATAGATAATAAATTCGAACGATTTACTTTTCCGCAAGATTTGTTCATGTAGGTTCTCTAGGGAATATATTTGCCTTTATCTCCTAAAAACAGGTATCTATGTTCAATTTTCGTATTCCAATTAATTTAGTTTATGACCTCTCAAACTATAAGTTTTTATCTGTACTTTTTAATCTATTTAATTAGTCTTGGAACTTCTTGAACTGAAAATTTCTTAACCTTCTTAACATGATAAAACTATGTTCGCTATTATTGACATGGGAAGTCTTCAAGGACGTTTTGCTAACTTCAGGAGGTAGGTTTTGGCTAGCTTAGCCGATGTTAACCGAACCTAACCTAACTTAACAGAAAATACATCTAGTTTGGAGACCTAGTATGCAATTTTGTACGTTTGGCCTATTATGTGGATAGTAGTTATTCACCAGCAGTTAACTATATGGAAATAGTTAAAAAAATAGATCAAGAAATGCTTTTGCCAATAATCTAAATCGTGGTAAGATTTAGATTAATATATAATCATCCTTATCCAAAGTGATGAATGGCGAGTCCACAAAAATCTGGCGAATACTCCTAATTACCACCCTAGAACCTTCAACCATTTTTTGCTTTTCGTTAATCCACAGACTGGCTTTTTTATACAACATATTTAAAAGTATTGTGGAAGATATAATAGAAAAATTAACCCCATGCTAGGATGAAACGAGACTTTCTTGCAGATTATTTACGACAGTTTATGTGGAGGGAAAGAAGTAAAGTAAACAGATTAATACATTTCTGTTACCAATTGCCCTCAATTTTCTTGAACATACTAGCTATTCATTTTGTATGTCACAAAATTATTAGTGTTTATCCTATATACATTAGACGTTAATATATGTCAATGAAAATTTAACTGTTTAGGGTGTTTAGTTCAGGAATTAAGGATTGGAACTTATAATCTTAATAAGTTTAAAGGAAATTTTAGGGGGGTCGGATTAATATTGTTTAATAGTTATAAATTTAATAGTGAGGTTAAAGAAGATTTAAGTTCCCTAAAGGCGGAGAATGTTCATACTGCAGCTATAAAATAAGAAAAATAATTTGACCTGGGTTTTCTCGCCGTTCAGCACTCATTCAAGATGCTTTTTATTTCCCATTGAGGAACTCTTGCTTATATAACGTGGGATTTAAACCACTCGTATATACCGAGTATGTCAGCCTCTGTGAAGTGAATCTACTCTTAATCCACCCGGCAGAACGAGGAAACACAATGGGCTCTTTAATTTGCTATAGATCCCGATTTGTTGTCCTAATCGCTTACAGTGCGCATTGTCTGTATCGTGCGCTGTATTGAAATCAGCTGAGCGATTAAGGCAGAGTCAACTCTAGGACGAGACCCAAGCAAGAGGAATAAGTCTTAGAAGCAGATCCATTCTTCCGATTTGGAGCTATCCATGTGAACTGGAACGGCTCCCGCGTAAGATGGAATGTGGTTCAAGAAATGCGAACTCAGTACGGCCGGTTTTGTCGAAGATTTGGTAGGCGCGGCCACAAATAGTAAAAGGTTGTATATTGCATGGTGTCATTCTAGTCAGAACCAGCAGATACTATAGACCAAAGACTGACGTATAGCATTTGAAAAGGTTTCCTTTACCTAAATCCAAAAGGATTAGCGTAAGATTTACGTCTCACAGAGGCATATGCACCGTCGAGATAAGCCGTTGAAGAAATAAGAGCCATTGGCAATCAAGAGTACCCATATCCTCTCACGTATACAAGCACATAACGCATAGTTTATGCCGTAAAGCGGATGGCATCTCCTCAGCATCGACAAAAATGGTTGACAAACATAGATCAATCTGGCGGATCGTTTTCACCCTCCACAATTCGCACTTTGCTGCGGATGCTTAGAACTCGCATCGTTGGTCTGGCTTAGAACAAAAAAACATAGGTAGAAAGTAAAGAAAAAGTCCTATCAATACCCTAAGTGTTGAACTCTTTATAGCGAAGAATGTCCCAAAATAATGGCTAAGAAAGTGGGAGTCCCTGATGAGAGGTCTGGCACAAACAAGACTTTCAGGGGAGTCCTATTACTACGCCTATAGTATTTACAACCGAAACAAAGCATTTCACGCGGATAGGAATTTTCAAAACCCGCATGGTGAAGGAGACAATTTACCTCCGCTATCCAATATATAAGATGACTTAAATTTAGCAATTTCTTTATTAACTTGCATACTCAGAAAGGTAGAGAAATTGGGCGGAAACCCGTCCTGGTAGAGGAATCACTCACCGGTTTGCGAAAAGTAAGAACATTAGCCATTATCCAGGAACCTGGGATAATAATCTCTGTCCAGATCCTATTGAATAAGACTAATAAAAGGCAATGCGTCGTTCAAATATGTGCCAAAGAATGTGTGCGTGATATTGTCTGGACCAGTGGCAATATACGCGCAAAAGCAAATAGCAGAACGCATATTTCTACGTTTAGACAGGTATTGAATTGTTACCCTCTTTTGGAGGTGAAGTCCAGTCGTAATCCTTCAACGAGAACGCGACGTGCCTCAAATAATGGTGGAGCACCATTTCGGTTAGAAAATGCATTAAAAGTGTTCGCGAAGGACTTCATCACCGCCGGAGGTTTCGAGGTACCCTTCCCAGAATAGCTATATGACGGGAGAAAATTCCAGCGAAAACGTGCCCTAAATCCTTTTCCAGCGAATCTGACCTCTGCATTAAGGGGTTTCCTCTATGTGAAGACTTGTATGCCCGCTAAAAAATAGTGGCAAGCGTGCTTCGAAACATACTGGAACCTGGCTCTCACTCGGGGAAATTCAACGGGCGACTCTTGTAGCTCATAGATGTACATCCTGTTCTACTAGGAGGGGCATATTGCACTCGACCGACCACAAAAAAGCGGATGGCATGGAAAATGGCCATACGTTCGAGGAGAGGCAGTCAGGGCCACGGGGATAAAAATTACGAAAAAACTCAACGGCCTTATCACTTGAACGACGTAAACTTTTTTATTGAGAAAGAGAAAGGAGACATTTCATGAATACGTACCATTCTGCGTGCTCTAAGCACCACTGAGATATTTTCTCTGTCTTTAACGGCCCTAAAAATAGTATTTTGATGGGAATGTGGAAATGCTCTGAAGGTCATCGACCACCTCACATCCGAATCAGGTTCTTCCTCTAAAGAGCATAGGAATAGATTGAGGTAATAAAATGAAGGGTTTCTAGGATAGTGATGGATGAATTTATGCAAATTTGTGATACCGATCTTCAGCTATTCTATCTAGTCCGCAGCAGTTAGATTACCGTTAAATTATATGTGGATGCAAAAAAGGCCTCAGAAACCGTGCCAAAGGCTGTGGAATTCCGAGACTGAAACGATAGTATCCCCTTACCAATGTATAACTGTACTTTCACTGCTTGAAAAGAGGTATTTCAAGACCAGGCACAAATAAAGAACAAATTGTAAAGGAAATTGAAATCCACTCGCCCTGCACAAATCTATTTGTGGGGAATTACCATAATAATATACATAGGTAAGGTAGGCAAAAGAAACCGGTTCAACATGGATTAATAAAGACAAAATGCTAAAACGAATGGAACAAGACGAGTTAGCTCGGTATTTACGTCAATTCTATTCAAGGAATATGCCCGCCATGCCTAGAGACAAAACTCTCAGGGTGGTTGGCCTTGCAAAGTTTTGTAGGATCTGCTACTTTTTATGATTTACTTGAGGAGGCTTGGATCGTAGTACACCCTTTATCTAAACTTTCATCCAAACCTTTGACTATTGGGATGGCTTTGTGGTAGGATATTTGTTGTCTTTTCGAGTGATGTTACAATCAAGGTGCCTCTTCTAGTTTTAGAGTGGGGAGAGGGAATGCAAGCTCCTTTTTTAGTGTCCTCCTTCCTGAGAGGCAGACTATGGTTGCTTCGGGGATGGTTTCACAGCCATCTTCCGGGAAAGCTTCTCTTATAAGTATAATGAATCATTCGAGGCGTAACGAAGCTATTTTCAATGACTTTCCTAGTCAGAGGAGGCCTCTAGTTTAGCCGTGGTGGGCGATAGCCCTTATTTCTGCCATCTTTAATGGGGTGACACCCTGGTAAGAAAGAAGACCCATAAGATTTCCAATTGGGCGTAGTAGCTACGTTGCCCATAGCCCAGGACAGATCAATCGTAGAGGGTGATTTATTATCCTATGAGGCATAGGAAATCCCCAGGTCACTTATGGTGCGTAAGGAACAATTATTTGGCCTTTCAAAGTGAGGTTTACTCAGCCAACCCAACTACCAGAACCTCTTCAAACTAGTTGATTTCACATTACTTCAAAGAAGCAGGGTGCTGCTAGCTACTATTTCCAGAGTGGTTCTGACGCGCCACACCTTTATCTTTAATCTATACCAACAATCTTGCACCGATCCAGAGTGCTTGTCACGATTAAACGTGACGAAGCGTGTAAGGGTCCGTCTCGAGGTCGTATCTCTTTCACCATAAAGTGTTTAATCTGGACCGCTCGAAAATTGTCCGACTCCTCTGTGATTTCATTTAAGAGTATTCAACGAGTTTTTTTTGCATATACTGCTTTGTGCACAAAGTTTATTGTATAGTGCATTTTATCGCACCGATTCATGAGAGCAATCAATTGTCAGAAGAGAACTCACAATGCCGGCCTGGGCAGTGATTCACATTTATAAGAAGGATCCAGTTCGATGAGCAGCCAATGATCATTTCCTTACCAAAACCTACGGAAAATACTTGAGGCTGATAAAAGATGTGTCCTCTATACAACGTGGCTTTCTCATTAAAGCGAACTATAAAAAATCGTTTCAAGGCGTCAGCATCAAAGACACAAGAGAGCCTCTCAACGTCAGCAAGACTCGCCTCAAATCGTGCTTCTGCTCGTTGGTAAAGGTCTTTGCCCCTGCATCCGATGGCGTTACATGGTTGAACGAGCCTTCCGCGTTCGGTTCACTCGCAGAGTCTCCAGTGGACCCATCCGTCCCCATAACTGAACTTGAGAGATAAGAAATATTAGTCCCTTTTTTTGTTGTTCGTTTTATTTTGGGGTGAAAGAGTATCTGGGCCGCGCCCTTTTCTCCCCTTTCCCAGACGAACCACTAGGCAACCGGACTGGCCTGCTTTGTCCAGGTCGTTCGCCAAAATGGCAGAGGATCAGGCTTTTTCTGGACCTTGCGTTAAGGAGGAGAAACATTGACTTTATTCGAGTCAACGGGTGTTCTTCTATTGCTAAGAGTACTTTGCCCACAAAGTCACCATATTCTACCAATGAAAAGGCCGCGGTGTGAGGCAAGGTTATTCTTTGGTCTGCACACGCTTCGAGAGTTGGTCCCCTTTTCCCCTCGTCCCTTCCTTCTAGGACCCCAAGATGAGACTTCATAGTCTTACGCTTATACTATGTGTGCAAGTCTGACGAGCTAGTACACAGGCCTCCAACGGGAAATTCATAAGAACAGCCAGTTACCCAGGAAGAAACACTTTTCTCTGGTCAAAGAAGGGAGCAGAGCCCACAAGGTTACGCCGCTTAACGTTTTGCTAATAGGTTCCCAAACGGCTCCCTTAGTAACTATTTTACTCAGCAGCTAAATTGTTTCTTCTATCGATTTAGCAGCTCGTAGTAAAAAAAGCTGGGGCCGCTGAAATCCCAGATAGAAAGTCACCGATGGGCGAGTCTAAATAATGGGCTAAGTCTCTTACACGTAGAAATGGGAGACGAAAAACCCCCTCTCTAAGCGAAATATATTTGGTGTCTCCCATGGATGAGCATAAGGGAGAGATTGTCTCTTTGTATGATATAGAATTACCCAAGAACGGCTCCCAAGGTAAAGGGAAAGCCCCTACCAGTTGAGGATAGTGAGATAAGAACATTTCAATTGGTTAAAGAGCTGCCTCAAGTTGCATCGTCCTCGAGGGTACCTAGAGGACTACGAGACCACGCTTGGAGGGGCTCTCATTTTCTTGTGAAAGCAATCATTTTATTTCCTTAGTTATCGCCATCTCATAGTTTTAGAAATATCAGATGGTTTTCATATATTATAACCCCTAAATTCATTGAGAGGTATAGTGAAAGTTTCCTCATAACACTAAAAGCATCCAGAAGGGGATCATTTACAAATATCCCGACTGCGGATGTAACCTATGTAAGTTAAGCCTTGACACCCGAAGAAGCTCTACTAGGCGAAAATATTCTTGCACTTTATCTCATAAAAGATGGGCCAGCCTTAGTTATCTCGTATTTGCTTTCGAATCTATGAAGAGAGTGGGGAAGTCAGCACACTCTGCACGTAAGATAAAAAGGATAAAGACCATAGATGTACACGCACAGTACAAAAGGCCTTCTTGCCAAATTATGGGTTTGATTCAGTTTACCTTTGGCATAGAAAATGGTCTGATGTGACGTAACCTCCCTCTTCTTCCTGCGGATCTCCGACTCGATTTTTGTTCGCTAGGTAAGTTTTTGGATATTTCACGTGTTTGATGTAATTTTTACCAGTTACATTATAGTCCACAGTGTGCGTAAATATTGCGTAATTCCACTGGTTATGGTTTCTATGGTAAATATGATTATGGTGAAGGAAAATAAGTGTGACTTTATATCGGTTATCAGCATGGGGATTTGTGTGTTTACTGTTCACATAAAATGGCGCTTGGTACCCGGTGCGTACCAAATTTGGAAATTGGTGAAAATTATACTAATGAAGATTTCGTTCTGAAATTGTTGTATATTGATTATGTAACATTGTTTTTATTTTAAATGTGAAAAAAGCGACTAAAAAATGAATACAAATACAAGATACCAAAGTGCATATTTAACCATTTTTATCAGTGTTAAATGATATTTTTGTTAATATCTAATATTATTTTACGTTAGATGCCAGATTTAACTACATAGTGTGATATGCTAAGTGTATTGAGTAATAGGATGTGTTTATATTTTTAAATATTTTAAACAAAATTGAAATTCATGCCGACTCTGTGAGGTTTGTACGTTCAATGTACTGCGAAGTGACTTTTTTTAAAATATATGAAAAATAAATTGGAATGAATTAAGGTTTACTTTAGACTGTACGGTGATACTACTGACAAGAGAGAATAATTTTAATGCGAATTGGGGAAAAGATAAGTGATAACTAAAAAAAATAAATGTGTGAGACATTTGTTTATTTCTTATCCATTTATGATGAAGTATAAAGTATTTTTTGATATGTATACATTAAACGGCTCTTCTACACTAGTGTGTGAAGTTTTAGAGAGCATAAGATAACATTTTATATTTTTGAAAAATTTTGCAAATTTGCTGTTGCTTTCATGTTGATTCTGTGCGGTTTGTACGGTCAGTGTACTATCAAGTAGCTTTTATTAAGTTTATGGAAAATAAAATTGAAGGAATTAAGTATTTATAGGACTGTGCGATGATACTAGTGAAAATAAAGAATCATTTTAATATAATTTTGTGAAAAAATAAGCATTAACTAATAAAGAATAATTGTGTAAAACTTTTATTTTTTTAATTTTACGATAAAGTAGTGTTTTTTTATATGTATACATTAATTAACACTTCTAAACTAGTGAATGAACGTTTGGAAAGCATAGAATAACATTTTATATATTTTTTTTTTTAAATTTGCTATTGTTCCCTTTGCTGATTAGAAATTTTCTTATAAATAAAAAAAAGTCAAAATTAATATGTTTTCTAGGCTTTTCTCAAGGCGTAAATTATCAAAAAAATAGTCAGAAAATGCACTTTTATAAAAAACTAATTTTGGATATTATGCTGGTGGAGAAATAGCGACCTAGAACGAAAAGGATTTTTAAAAATGTGTCAAAGTTTCCTCCATTTTTTGTATCATTTTATGAGAAAATGTAGATCTTTTTTTTAATCAATATCTTACTTGTGTATTCGAGTCATACAGTATTTAATGCAAGTAAACTAATGGCGTATCATTTCATTTCAGCACCCATCTCCAAGTCCCACCATCCAGCAACCAAGATGCCTCTTATCTATGAAGCCAAGCATATCGAGCAGACTGAGCGTAAAGGAAGCCTTCATGTACAGGGTGGAGGCGAAGTGCCGAATCAGGGCAGCCTGCGAGAGATTTAGTGTCAAGGGTGATAACGCTCCAGGTAAGCATAGACTACATCAAAGCCTGTTAAGGTTTTGATCCTAGATAGTAACCTAGTTGTTTTTGTTTTGTTTTTAAGTTAGATTTATTATTCTATTTCTTATAAGATCTGTTAGGTAGGCTAGCTATAATTTTCAATGTAGGCTTTTTGACATTTTCTTGTGTACCTTTAGACTATAACTAGGTTAGCTTTTTGGTGGTTCCCCGGACTTTGTCATGCTTTCACCAGAACACAACCTAGGTTGTGTTCTTGTGAAGGTAGCCTACCTTATATGATGACGGCTAGGTATGCTATCTATTTGCCTACCTACTACTAGTTATGTAGTAGCCTTTATATGCAAAATGATTCACTGTTCTCTGTTGCTCTTATTTAATTCTTTTAACAGGTCAGAGAAGGAGTCAGACGGGGGGACCTTTATGGAGCTGAAGCCGAACCTGAAAAAAATGCTGACTGATGCTCAAGAGGAAGAATTGGCAACCTATCCCATCAAGATTTCCAAGATGTTTTACGGACCCCCAAGGAATAAATTCCGAAGGCTGGCATACAATTATGCTAGAGCTTGCAATTCGTCTTGTATACCTGCCAACTGGGACCTCGAAAAGTTAGCATTCAATGATTGGTATTATTCTCTCATTATTCGCCACCAAGATATCGCTGTGAAAGCCCCAGAGGAAATGTGCATCGCCAGAGCTATCACATTCAACAGGACCTCCGTGAATGCCTCTTCGACTTGTATGCAGAAGCCATGAAGAAATATGCGTTCACTCTAGACCGAATATAAAATTTGGACGAGAGTATAGGTGCACAGTGTTTAAGACCTGCAAGGTGGTGTGTGAGAGAGAACGGCCAGACGCATCTCAGATTTCTCGTGAAAGAGGAGTTAGAATGACCTTTGTGGGAATTAGAAATGCTGCTGGGTAGTCTAATCCACCAGTTTTTATAATCACCTGGAAGCGTTGGAGCGATGTTTTCATAAGGAACACACTTTATGGGTTTAAGGGACAGGCCACATGCTGGATAAGCACGGATAACATTGTGGACACCATCGAGCATATAAAGGACAAGACGTACTGCTGTGCTACTAACAAGGTACTCATCATTATGGACAATGCTGACTGCCATAAGAGCACTGCTGCAATAGATTATTTCAATACCAATGGTATTGTAATATTGCATCCTCATACTCACATCTCAGAGCAGATGCTTCCTGAATTTGCCTTCACAGCCTGAGTGAAGGTATCCACCAGCAGCAACATCCTCAGCGGCTTCTCTGAAACCAGGATATGGCCCATCGACCCTGAGATCGTCGCCGACGAAGCATTCCTGGGAGCAGAGGTTACCGAGAGATCACTAACAGGCATTAAGGAAAATGAAGGAGTAGCTTCTGCATCTGGGTCTGCTGCAACTTCATTACTTACTACATCGTCTGGTCTTGGAGCGTCATCACCTCTTCCAACGTTGGATCAGTCTGCTGCATCATCACCTCTTCCGCCTTCGGATTAGTCTTCTGCGTCATCATCTCCCACCTTCTGGTGATTCTCCTACGGTTTTATCTGCTATCCCAGCTTCTTCTGATTCATCTTATCTACCAACTGCTGCTTCCTCTGGTCTTTCTTCTGTACCAAATTGTTTTGATCCTTCTTCTGCCCCAGCTTCTCGTGGCCCGTCTCTTGGCTAAATGAGTAATGCCTTACTCCACGGACCTCAAGGAGTTTTAATGATGTGACTCCAGAGCCCATCAGGTCCTTTCCAAAGGCACCTTCAAGACAGACCGGCCCTAAGATAAAGGAAAAGGGTGAGTGCCTGCATTTTGACTGAGGATGATGGTGCGATCGCAGCACTCCGATAGAAAGAGGAGAAGAGGAAGAGGAAGAGAAAAGAAAAATAGAAGACCAGTACCGGTTAGAGGGAGAAACCACCCAGACAGAGAATGTTGTTTATCTTATCTCAAATGAGGAGGAGTAACAGCTAGCGTTTGTGCCACTGGATGATTCATCAGGGTATTCTGATGAAGTAGAGGGAGATGACGATGAGTCACCTTCAATTTTTTGTTGAAGGTGATTTTGTGTTGGTTGAGTTGGAGAAGGGAAGGAATGTGAGAGAAAAAGTTAACTATGTTGCCAAGGTTCTGGGTGTTGTAGATAAGTTGCGGATGTCCTACCTCAGGTTGAGTGGGAAGTTTAAAGTGAATGATACCTTCTACTTTCCCTATATTGAGGAAATGTGGCAAGTGGATTTTCTTCGTGAACCAATGAGGGGGCAGAGCAAAAGATTGGCCAATATTGTGAAATTTTCTTTTCTTTTCTTGGGTTACAATATTCCTAAGATAGTTTTTTCTCCTGTTTTATGGGGGGCGGGGGGGGGGGGTAATTTCTAAATATTTTTTCATATTTTTAGGAAACTATCTATCCTATAACTTGGACTTTTTTTCTTCTGTGTGTTTTGGGGTAAATTTGTAGGTAGTTTTTAATATTTTGGCTTACTTATTTAGCATAGTCATATAACTTGCTAATAGACTCTTTCCTTATTAGACTAAAATTGGTTGGTTTATTGTATTTTAGGCTAGAAGGCTAATTTTTCATCCTATTTTCTGGCAATTATCATTTTGTAGAGTATTTTTTATTTTATTTTTTGCCATCTATCAATTTTGTGAATTTCAATTTTCGATTTGCCAGTTGCATTATTGCAGAACGATGGGGATTTTCCAATGCACAAAGAGGCTATTAATATAATTATACAATGATAAACAATAAGGGATGTGCATTACTTGCTCAAAATGGTCTAAAAATAAAGAAATTTATTATTTTTTATATTATTTATGATTATATGTAAAAATGTGGTAAAATAACAATAATAACCATTTTTTTATATTAAATAACTTTTTATAACATTTGTGTTTCTTTTAATAGTAGTAGATCCTTTAATTTCAGTTGTGGCGTTTAAAAAAATTACCAAAAATGGTACCAAGGGCTTACATAGCGTGCCCTACATGGTCACGATCCGTACAAAAACACTTTTTCAGAAATCACACCATAAATTTTAATTGGTAAAAATATTTTAAATTTCTATATGTGCAAAATAAAGGTATTTATTTGAGCTACCTGTTGAGTACTTTTGGATTTCTACTAACTTTAAAACTTAAGTTTTGATGACCAAAATCTACTAGCAGTACGATCCGTGTCCACCTTATCCTTGTATTTCTTCTAGCCATCGGTGTTTCGACCCGCTCAGCAGGTAAAGAAAGACCTCACGGTGTATTTTGCCACTCGTCCAAACTTTGGTAAGATGCCTAAAGTGCATCTTACCACCAGAAACGCTCTGGATATTAAGAGGAAATCTAAGAGAAGTAAACTACTGTATGAAATAACGAAAAAAAAGGATAGTGGCCCCAGTAAAGAGTAGGCTGTAAGATGATCTAATATTCCCAAGCACTGAGAGTTGAAGTGCATGCTTGTCCTCTAGTCTCGAGTTGAAGCAGGGGTGTTACCTTCTGCTACAAAATTCTCATTCTTGCACGTCAAGGGTTAGTAATGAAAGATCTAATCGTAAAGTCATGAATGTTGAAAAAGATTGAAAATAGTGGAAATATGAAGCCGCGAGTCCTGTAAACAATTTGGAGCAGGGATGGTGCGCAAATGCAGACACTGTGGGCTCGGGTCTTACCAAGATGTTCTTAGCTGCAAGCACTGGGAAAAGGAAGACGTCTCGCTCCTCCAGATGCTAGGTGTAGCACTCTACCACCGGCCACTAACTTGAAGCATTAGTTGAGGGTACATAGTATAACTAATAGAAAACTGTTGCAAATTATAATACGACTAAATTTCTAAATAAATTTGGAGAACTAAAGTAAAATAAATCGTTCTAATTTAATTAATAGTAATACGAACAAAGCTCTAAACATAGAAATTTTATATAACCTTAATGGAAGTCATGCTAATCTAGTGAATAAGACATTGACTTTGCATGCGTATGTAACTGGTTCGATTGCCGGCGAGATCAGGCACAAACACTTTTGACACTCGCAAGAACCGGCTGCCTAAAACGGGATCTATTGTATCTGAGGCCTGCGAGCAGATAACTCCGAACGCCTCAATCATAACATCGTTGTCTCTTCCTCTCCCCTTCCAACGCAGATAAAATACATTACTCTTTAGTTTTGAGCCTGCCGAAACGATCTCCATATCAACAATCTCATGAAGCGAAATGACTGGCTCACCCTTGGGCCATGAATACTATTGTGCTCGCTAGTTGGTGTCAAAACACAGTAGTACCGCATTTCTTTGGCCTTTCAAGGCAATGAAGACCGGCTTTTAGTGGTTTTGGAATCGCCAGTCATTTTCACTGTGATGTTTTATATCCGGTCGGGAAGCATAAAACTAATTACCAAACCTTCTTCTGCAAATTAATTAAAGTTGATTTAAAGAATTTTCCGAAAATATCTTGAGACATCATTAATTCTCACTATTTATACAATGATATAAAATTGAAGTACTAGCAAGTAGAGCCTCTTTTTTAATTCTAATTTGAACTGGGATATCAGAAACTGTCTCCTGATGACGTTAATTAGTTTTTATCCCTAATCTCTGATCACTTCTGAGAACCTCAGCTTTTTGAAAAGTACCTTAAAATGTTTAATCAAAGAATTATACTTAATCTTTCGCAGTATTAATTTGTGGAACTCAAAACTTAGAAGTCTACTCATCAAGTACAAGAACCATAATCAAACAGAGGATCCGACTCGTCATTACGTCGTGGACCAATTTGAATGCAGAGAAGAAGGACTTAGCTGCTTTCACAAATGTATTGATTAAGAGGCATGTGACATAGATGAAAGGGTTAAGATGCATATATATTATGAATTGCGGTATAAAGAATCATTTATTGGAAATGCAGTGTCAACCATGAATTATAAAGTTAGGTAAGAACGCTAGTACGTTGAATTTAATACAATCTAAAATTAGACGTGAATTAATTATGGCTATTATTTAATTAAGAGACCTTAACCCTACATGTAATCCAGGAGATCATTCGAAAGACACGTTTAGGAGATTATAATTTAGTTATCTTAAGATAAAGCCTTGCCACAAAACAATCATCAATTCTATCACTTTGCATAAAAAAGTTAGATCGGTAAATTAGGTCTCTCTCTCTCTTTATATATATATATATATATATATATATATATATATATATATATATAAAAATATATATATATATATATATATATATATATATATATATATATATATATATATATATATATATGAGGTTAAGAAGGCAATGTTATGGCTAATTAAGCTCTTCATCAAGCCCTCGGAAAGAGCTCTTCTCACAATCACGATAGGAGAATGTATAATCCAGCTTTTCTAAGCAATCTAAAAAGATTGCTATCAATCAGCCTATTTAAATGTTATCCCTGCTTTCGAAGACAATGGAAAAATAGCTTTACCCATTTTGTCCTGGCCTTATGAATCTAGAATTATATTTTCAATAACGTGTTTGTAATTGTGCAGTTAAAAAGGCAATGTAATGGCTAACTAAGCTCTTCATCGAGCCTTCGGAATGAGTTCTTCTCACAATCACGAGAGAAGAACGTATAATCCAACTTTTCTAAGCAATCTAAAAAGATTGCCATCAATCAGCCTTTTTAAATGTTATCCCTGCTTGCAAATATAATTCTCGATTAATAAGGCAGGCCTAGAATGGGTAAAGCGATTTTTCCATTCTCTTCGAAAATAGGGATAAAATTTCAAAACAGTGATTGATAGCAATCTTTTTATTTAGATTGCTTAGAAAAGCTGGATTATGCGTTCTCCTCTCGTCAGTGAGAAAGCTCCTTCCGGGGGCTGGATGAAGAACTTAGTTCGCCATAACAAATAATTACAATTTTGTTATCACAAATATAATTCTCGATTTTATAATGCAGGGCTACAGAGTAAAGGAATTTTTCCATTCTCTTCGAAAGCAGGAATAACATTTTAAAAGGCTGATTGATAGCAATCTTTATTTTAGATTGTAATTAAACGCGGGCAAATTAAATAGAATAAATGGTCATTAATTTCAGGACAGATACATGGTTCAGCTATTGTATTAAGACCTTTGAAGTTATAATATACAGAATAAAATGCACATAAGTATATGTATGAGGTTACGTATGTGGTCTACGTAGATATATAAATTTGAGGACATATTTATACCTACACAAAAAAAGGACACTTAGAAACTGATAATAATGTCTTTTTTGCTAAAAAAGTTGTGATGATAAGAATTAACATTATTGGTTTGTAATTTTATTCAATAAAGTGTCTTTCAGCTTGATAACGGCTTCTATATGATGTGTGACCAGCCTTCATGCTTAGATCAAGTGTTTTTTTTCATATTCGATATTACTCTGACTATGGAGGCTTTTAGGGATTCTTTAGTGTTATGAGAGTGCTCATTAACCTCTTTCTCAAATACGTTACATACATAGTAGTCCAATGGATTGAGATCCGGGGAGCTAGAAGCCCAAATGTTAGGGATTATGTGATCATTAAAACTTTCCATCAACCATTCCAGCGTTGCTTGAGCCTTAAAAAATGGTGCCGAGTCTTGTTCGAACACATAAGGTCTTCAGTTTCATACATTGCCCTTCGAAGGCTTAACCATCTTTGGCCTCTATCTCCTTGCAAACTTTGTAGACGAAGGATCTAAGTTTAAATAACAAAAATTAAAAACATTTCATGTATTCTTTCAAAACAATATATAGTTCTCATAAGTTGACCTCCCCGTTGATTCCGGGAGAATCTGTTTTCCTACTCATAATTACAGTTTACTCTTACTCTTCTCCGCTAAATTTTCAAAAAATATAACTTCACCACTACACCTATCTATTGTTTTTTTATTTTAATATTTGTAAAATGGAAAAACTTATTGCATATTTATTGCTTTAATAAATCATAATCATTCTTCCACTCTGACTTGGAAGAAAACTTGAATTATTTTACGCTCAACTAGAAGTCAGAGCCGGCAAACGCGGAAAAGTCGAGGGTAAGAACTCAAGAAAACCTCAATGATCTTTGCCTTTTCCCCACGGGGACTATAAGAACAATTTTATACGGAGCCACGTATAACTGACTCATGTCTGACTAAGCCCCCTCGCAGTCCCCCCCCCCCCTCTGGAGCAAAGGGGCTGAAGTGAACTTAACTTCCATTCATCAATCTCGCCCCAACTATGTCAGTCTACTTTGATAGACATAATTGGAGACGTAAAGGAAAGCAGGTTTGAGGATTAGCCCACTGTGGAACTCTACGGAAGAGAACACCCAGTTACGAGGCAATGCTGAAAGCTTTTGGGAAGAGTACGCTCTAATCTCTAAGGGTAGTTTCCGGCCAAGACCACAGGGGCACATGCAACCGTCCCTGTTTAAGTTGGAAGCAGCATCGATAACCAATCGCTAGACGGGGTGGCACCCCCGGGTGCTGGTAGTTGATTCAATCACCACCCATCATTAATTCGGCCACATATCACGTGTCTAAGGGGCCTCCCCGGGTCCAGCCATAATTCATCCACCACATCCCGCAGTTCATGTTCGCTAAAGCTCTCTTGCAATGGGGAGGGGAGGGGGCTGCCCTCCATAAATAACTCTATAAAAAAATCATAATTTTTACAAGAAGGAAGAATCACCTGTTACAAGTAATAGGACATAAAAATATAACCAAGAAGACAAGAGGAAATTCAACCCAGGCGGTCTTCCCCTGAGGGAAAATGGAGCCCAATGAAACCACTAAAATCCCGCTGCGCACTATCAGTGGAAGTAGCAAGCCCACCCATGAGAAGGAGTTCGAAGTGGTCTTCAGGAAACTGAGGATCGCTATGCTCCGTCTGCTTGAGGTCCCCGCAGGATATGTGGCAAGCTGAGAGAAAGAAAAAGATGTGAAGGGAATAACGAAGGAGGAGGCAGTAGAGACACTGCGCAAGATAAGTCTCCAACCTGCAATCCCGCCGCAAATACAGACACACAAGAGCGTCGTATGCAGGAAAATAGATCCTTGGATTGGGCAGCACTTCAAAGATCAAATAAAGGAGGAAATTGCAAGGAACCAACCATGGGCTAAGGTTTCAGAAATCATTAAATTTAGGAACAGGAAAGAGAATACAGAATACTCACATATATTCAAAGTTGTATTTACGGACACATCAATGGCTCAAAAAGCGAAAGAAAATAGACTTTTGTTATTTAACGCAAAAATCAGCAGAGATTTGATAGAAAGGGAAGAGTTTACTTCCATATAGTTCTGCTTCCGCTGTTACAAAATGGATAGCCATGTGACTAAGGACTGCCCCGACCCACAGGAGATCTGTTCAAGGTGCAGTGAGGCGGGGCACCATTGGAAAAATTGTAGCAGTCCGAGGGGAAAGTGTGCCAACTGCGGTCAAGGACATCGCTCCATGGCTATGGCCTGCCCTTTTAAAAAAGAACTAATAAAGAAAAAAGTCCAAAAGAAGAAAGAGAAGAACACCAGGAAACAACACACAACGTACGCTCAGGCAGTGAAGGCAGTCCTCACGGAAACGGAGACTAAGAAAACTTACATAAGAATGGAAAATGAAAACTCCGCCAAAATACTGACATGCATCTTATATGCACATGTCAGAAACCTTACAAACCCAGGAACCTTTGCAAAGGAGCTAAACCAGATGCTCGCAAAATCGGGATGAGCGAGATGTGGTTCCCGATAATCCACCATCGGGAGACGTACTAAAATTTCAAATGATCCCCAGAAAAATAAGTTGTAAAAGTCAGGAGACAGAGAAGAAAAACGCTAAAGAAGTCAGACGGCCAGATCCAGGGATCGAGGCCAAAAAAGAAAGAGAGGTGGACGCTAAGGCAGCCCAAGCCAAAACACAGTGTTTGGAAAGAGAAACAGAGTCCTTTAATACCACGGAAGGAAGAAGGAAAAGTAATAAGAAAATCGACGCCAACTGAGTAAACCTCAACATCTACGCCACGGAACAGTTCCCCTTCTTGAAGGACTGGGACACAAATAAAATCTGTGTGATAATAAAAAAAAGTTCTACAAGTGGGACTTCGACGCTCAATGCGACGAGGAAACGGTTGAGGAGGCTTTGATTAACCAAATCATCGCCTTCCACCGAGAAACATTTGTAGAACTATCCCTAACAGAATACAAAAGAAAAGAAACGGGAAACGTAAGTCAACAAATATCAAACACTAGGACATCCACATAAGCCAGAACAGAGAATGGAAAAGCAAACAACAGGTTAAAGATCTTGACACTCAACGTGAATGGATGGGAGGGGAAAGCCACGGCATACGGTTTCATATTCCGTGTGCTTGATTTTGATATCATATTAATCACGGAGCATGGTATCGATACGTCCAACAAGCAGTTAAAGATACTTTGCTACAGAGTGATCGCAATAAACCATTCTCAGGAGAGGTACGATGGTGCTGCCGTTCCTGTCAGAAGGAATCTCTCGTTCAGACACCTTCCGGATATGGACGAGTCCTTCGTGGCGGTAGAGCTGCACACTTTAGTGGGCAAGCTCATAATCGCGGTGGCATACCAACCACCTCGACGAAAGTACCTCTCTCTCACAAACTTCTACACCCTGTTTGGCCACGGCAGAATGGTATTCCTTGGGGGCGACCGCAATGCCAGATGCCGAACGGCTGGTTATGGTAACACGAACGAAAGAGGCCATAACTTGAAAAAAATTATGAGAAGGAAAAACATCCAGCGTATAGGGCCGGATTTTCCGACCTATTTCACCGTAAGGTCAGCAACAAAGCCCGACATAGTCATGACAAACGATGGCTTTCCTTTCAATTACTGTACTAACCCAGGCTCAACAGTCCCCAGCGACCACATAACGATCTTGACGACCATTTCTCTCGCGCCAATACAGCTCCCAATCCCCCTTCGATAAAGCTAACTGCGACTGCTACAAGGAAATCCTTGCTAGATACGAACCAGTGGACCTAAACGAAGCAAGGCTAGAGAAGATCGATGAGGAGCTGGAGACGATAACTGGCTATATCTTTGAAGCAGATCGCGAGAGTGTACCGATGAACAGGTAAAAAACTCTCCCACAACCCAAATGGACCGAAAAAATAAGAGAGATTGCTAGAGTGCACAGGAAAGTGTACGAGGATATCAGGAGAGAAGGTGCAAATCGTGAAAGAACCACGCTGCTAAGACATCTGAGTGAAGAACTTAAGCAGGCTATTAACCAGCAACAGGTTGAAATCTGGGACAGCTTGATTGAAAAGTTTGAAGGTAAGGTGCGAGCCGATGTGTTCTGGCGACTTGTGAGCAAGTTGAAAGGTCTTACACGTATAGAAAAGACCCACATTAAGGAGTTCGATGACTACTTGGAAGACCCGGCGGTATTACAAGGAAAGATTCTTCATATTCTGGAAGGAGGTCTTCAACATAACTCCCGAAGAAAATACGGAATTCGACCAGGAATTCGACGGCCAACTGATTGAAGATCTGAATCAGATTGTGCATCGCACGCTCCCACATGCCTATGTCGATGAAGGGAGGATGTTGGCAGACCATGGCCGACCAACTACACCTGAAGTGGTCATGGCAGTCATAAAAACCTTCAAACAGAAGGCACCAGGCTGGACGGGCATCACCAGAAATAACTTGGTATATGCCCCCCGGCAGATCATTCAGGGAGTCACAAACATCTACAATGCTTCCCTGAATATGGCCTACTTTCCCGACTGTTTAAAGAGGGCTAAAATCATCACTATAACTAAAGGCAGGAAGCCTGATCAACTAGTGGACTACAGGCCAATATCCCTTCTGGAGATTATAGGCACAGTCTACGAGAAGCTTCTGGTCAACAGCTTACAAGACCAACTGTTCGAGCAAGAAACCCACAGCTCTCAGCAATACGGGTTTCGCAAAAGAAGGAAGAATAACACAGCCCTTGCCCTTCTCACCGAAAAGCTCCCCCGCTGTAAAGCTGAGAGGAAATACGTAGACGTGGTGATGCGAGATGTACAAAAGGCCTTCGATAAGGTTTGGGTAAGGGGCTTACAGTACAAGTTCTTAGGCCTCCAGCTGAACTCAATCCTAGAAAGAGTATTTTGCGACTACATCATGCACAGAAAAGCCCACATTTCGATTGAGGGCTACAGAGGGCCCTAGTTTGAACTTGAGGCGGGTGTTCCACAAGGTAGCTGTCTGAGTCCGCTGCTGTACCTTTTGTACACACTGGACTTACCTAATCCGGTAGGGGAGGAAGTGATGTACCTGCAGTTTGCAGACGACATCACACAAATCGTCCTCAGTTATTGCAAACATACTAGATATCAAGCAAGGCAGACAGCCATCGAAATCGATAACATCAATCGAAACGAACGAAAGTGAAAGACCAAGACCAACCACCGAAAGTTCTAGATCCTTCCAATTAACTGCCGAAGACGTGTGGATTGTCTTGGTGAACGGTGAAATAAACGCATACGGAAATAAAGCAAAAGTCCTGGGCTGTACTTTTTATCCAAAGGATACAAAGTGCACATTTTCAACAGGATCTCCCTGGCCAAAATATGTCTCGGAAAACTGTATAGATTTAAAAACCTCAGCTCCAAAAATCTTAAAAAGCTATACACTGCTCTGAACGCTCAACCTTAGGGTACCCGGCAGTGGTCATGCAGGCTGCGAGTTCCACCTCT
This sequence comes from Ceratothoa steindachneri, assembly GCA_963969495.1. NCBI lineage: Eukaryota > Metazoa > Arthropoda > Malacostraca > Isopoda > Cymothoidae > Ceratothoa > Ceratothoa steindachneri. The sequence goes on along the minus strand of OZ018321.1, from coordinate 24,097,491 downwards.
CTCAGACAAATGTAGAGAGTGCAGAACAAAGCACCCCTGCTTATACCTGGAGCACGAAGGACGGATTATATTCAGCAAACAGAACTGCACGCAAGAGCAGGTCTGACCCCATTGAATATAGAACTCCAAAGGCTAGGGAAAAAGAGCTGGGACAAGATAGAAGACGAAATACTCCCGAATATGAACCTCAATCTAGAAATTCCGAGAGCAGGGGACGCGCCACCAGGCAAGCCCTATTCCCAAGTGAAAGGAACTGCTCCCGAGATAACTAAATTGGTATATATACGAAATCAGAATATATACGTAAACAAGTGAAGCACGAAAACCTAGGTGCAAAAAAGAAGGAAGGAAGAAGAAACAAGACAAACAAACAAAAGAAAAAGAGGCGAAGTGCCCAATGTGAAAACAAAATATACAGAACAAAAATAAAACCTAAACCCCGGCAGAATGAGTAATAAACTGTTAAGTAAAATCAAAAAAATAATATATATATAGCAGAGAAAAAACTTAAAAGGCTTGAATGCCACGATGTAGGAAAAATCAAATCTATTTATCTATTTATGTAAGTTAAAAAATAAATAAAAATTAAATTAAAAAATGGGAGGAAAAATAAAAACCAATTAAGAAAATTCTAAGAGAAGCCTTTTACACCAGAAGGCAACACTCAACTTATTTTTATCTTTATATACCTACCAAACATTTCTTACTTATTACATCAATTTCAATTTCAAATTTTTCTTCCACTCTAAGTGATTTAGTGAGTGCGAGTACCTTATCTTTTGATAAGTCAAATTCTTCATGTCTGGTCGTGCAAAGGAGGAGAAGTTTAGGACTAGGTCCACTAAGACGCCCTCACCCGACAATCTCATATTCGAGCCTCGTGATTCAGAACAAGAATATCATCTAGAAGAAGACTGATCATACGTCCACTAAGAGGAGTAAAAAGCCCGAAGGGGGCCATGTGGCTTCCCAACCAGGACTACAAGAGGGTGCCCCTCCGCACTATTGGTGGAACAACCAAAGCACCAATTCCAACAGACATGAAAACCATTTTCAGCATGCTCAATATATCCTCAATTAAGCCCATTGATATTCCCCACGGCTACGCAGCAGTGTGCTGGAAAGATGAAGATATCGAGAGAGTGGTATCAGAGGAAGCCAATGAGCCCCTACGTGCGATTGCCCTCGAAGCTGTTATCCCGAGGGAAATCCTCGACCCGTTCTTCACGGACAACTCTTTGAGGAAATCAAGGTCGAGCTAACTAAACAACAGAATCGGGCAAAAATCGACAAAGTCATAAAATTCGGTAAAAACATAGTAAAAGTAATATTTGCAAACATCAAGATCGCTCAGAAAGCCATAAAGGATGAACTCCTGGAATTCTACCTTCGTATCGCCCCAGAACAAGTTGAAGCACAGGAGTTTATCCAACTCGAGTTCTGCCAAAGCTGCCTGGCAGTGGAGCAACATCCCACTAAAGAATATATGGCGGCTGACGTCACTTGCTCCATCTGCTCCAGACTCAGTCACGGATGGAAAAAGTGCACTTCCGAGAGAAAAATATGCGCTATCTGCGGAGGGGATCAAAAGACCGTGGCCATTAGGTGTCCCATCCGCAAGGAAGCCATTCGGGAAAAACGAGATGTGATGAAGTAGGAAAAGGAGGCAAAATCCAAGACCTACGTCGAGGCAGTGGCATCAACCAAGACCAGCAGCACAGATAACTCTGCCCCAAAACTCGTAATGCCAGGTGAGTCCAAGGATATTATGACCATGATCGTCTTTGCTCACTTGGCGAATCTAGTTAACCCTGGTTCATTTGCAGAGGAGTTAAATCGCCTGCTGCAAAATAACGGTTTTCAAAAAAAGCTATGGTTCCCGCCCAACCTCGCATCGCAAGAAATGTTAAGGATACAATTCATCGACGTTCCCGAGCAAAAGAACCCTGGAAAAGGAGAAGTTGTGAATCGGCACCATAAAACATCGGAGGAAGAACTCACAACGGAAGAAGACTCGGAAAAAGACGGATCACGAAAAAGTTCACATAGAAGAAAAAACAAATAAGGAAAAAGAAAAACGAGTGGTACAAGAGGCAAATAAAGTATCCGGGATTTCCACTTACGAAGAAAAGGGATATCCTTCTGCGGGGCTGTTTCTTCGACGCCATGGACGTGGACCTTAAAGTCCATGGTTCCTCTCAATGCCGACCCCAAAAGGGACACAATGAAAAACTGCTCGACGGAATCAACAAAGGAAAATACAAGTGGACATACAAAGGACCATGGTCCACGAAGAAAATAGGTGGGCTATTGATGGAGCGCGAAGTTTACATCCCGGACTCCTGCTTACACACCATCGATTCGTCTTTGTTTAAGGAAATGGAGAATGGCCACAAGAGTTTGGAGTATTACTTAACCTCCAAAAGAGCAATTAGTGTTAGCAATAAGTAAACACAAATATAAATGGACAAATCAAAGTGATTAAAACAAGTTATCAAAAGTGCGAACAATTGAACAAATTAAAGCGTCTAAAATAAGCAATCTAAAGTGCGAAAAGTGAATGAATCGAGTGAATAATAATTAAAATGGTCCAATAATGTAAAACATAGGATAATAAACTAACGATTAAGCTAAACTAGAATACAAATATAAGTACAACTATTTAACAGATTAGATAATAATTTAACTCGTTTGTAAATAGTAATATCATAAAGTGCTACCAAAATAAAGTTTTAAACAAAACAAGAGGAAAGAGTAAAACCAGAACAATTAATTTATCTAAATAAGACTAAAAGAACAACTCAATTAAAAATAAGTGCTAAAATAAATAAAATCAAATATAAAATGATTATATCAAAAATTTACTTCACACATTTTTTAAGAAATTTGACTTAAAAAATTATCTCTAAATACTATACTAAGTTTATATAACAAAAATTAAAAACATTTCATGTATTTTTTCAAAACAATATATAATGCTAATAAGTTGACCTCTCCGTTGAATCCGGGAGAATCTGATTTCCTACTCATACTTATTGTTTACTCTTACTCTTCTCCGCTGAATTTTCAAAAAATAGACCTTAACCACTACACCTATCTATAAATCACTTTTCTTCTACTCTGTCAGATCCTCACTCCACTCATTACATCGGTAAAGGAGGCAAGAACATTTCAAAACCCGCCGAAGATGATCGAATAAGATCGAAAGCGCAGCAATTTAGTTTGGTTTTTACCAAACTCATTCATTTAAAAAAGAGATGAATACAGGACAAGTGATCTACCATCTACAAGATGGAATAAAAAAGATAGTTAGAAGAAGAGAAAGATGTCAAAGGAAATTAATTAAGGAAAAGTACACAATGGTCTTCAACAAAATTTGCATTCAAGAAAGACTGCTACCAAAACTACACTAATATATATATATATATATATATATATATATATATATATATATATATATATATATATATATATATATATATATATCACTCTTATTAAGGAGCCAGATAATTTTAAACCTCTAAATTTAAAGAGCAAGTGGCTATGTTCTGCCTCACATTGTTGAATGAGAAGACCCTTAAGTTTGAAAGCCCCTACTTTGAAGGCACAGTCCTTTGTGATGGTGAAACCAACCCCTTCCTCATCTTCTTCTAGCTCGCTAAGAAATTACCTCTAACTTAAGCCTACTGACCACTTAAGCAACTGCTACTTCTGCATGATGCAACCTTCCATACGTTGCATCCGTAAAAATTCACCCGCTATTTCCTATCTTGCATTATTTATTACATCAGTAATACCTAGTGCTGATCTTCCTGTACCTATCCATACAGAAAGAAAAGAGCCACCCTCATAGGAAGGCAACAATTCATCTCTGAATATTTGTACCCCAGTGTAAAATATATGACTGTTAAGAGGAATCCATACTATCCAAAAGTTAAATGCTGAGGTTTGGATTTCCAGGCAAACGAGTGAGATTTGCTGGGCAAGCAAAAGGAAACTTCATAAACATTGATCATGTTTCTTTACTTATCAAGTTAGAATATGCTACAGCAATGATGTATTTGATACTCGTATGTTTAATGTAATTGGAATCACATGTAATCCGGATGAGTGGATGCTCTTCTTTAACGACTCCTCAAGAAACATTAAAGCTGTCCTTCTCCATAAATGGAATAAGCATCCCTTCCTTCTCTTCGCTGATCCAGTAAATTTTAAGGAGTACTACAACATTATCAAGCTCCTGATACAAGCTTTGAATTATCAGGAGTATAATTTGTAAGTGATTAGAGACTTCTAAATGTTAGTATTTGTAATGGTTCTCCAGAAAGATTTTACCAAGTTTCCATGCCATCTCTATCTTTGCGAGAGAAGGGATAACACAGACAATTACCACAAGAAGCACAAGCCATAAAGGACTGAGTTCTTTGTTGGTGTAGATAATTCCAAGCATGAGTAATTAATAGAACGTTAAAACGTGATATTCTCTCAATTGCTTTTAAAACTATTTCTTATGAAGCAGTTTGTTAGAGCTCTTAACTGAGGGATTTTAGCTTTAAGGTAGCTTCAAAACTCCTTTCTAAAACTCGATGGTGTATTAATTGGATAACAAATCCTCTGAATCATAAAATGGTTAGAAATCCGTGAATAGCTTAATCAAAAGTAAAAAGAAGCCTGGAAGAGTTTTGTTTCCGTGGGTCAGGTGTTTTTGCGCAACTAAAATACTCAAAATTATGTGAAAATGGTTAAGAAATTGATGGAAACCTATGGCCAAATAGGATACAGGATGTACTTGGAAGTGCACATCCTTAATGACAATCTTCACAAGTTCAAGGAGAATATTAGAGCATACTCATGGGAGCGAGGGGAGAGCATCCATCAAAAAAATACTAACCTTTGAACATTGATACAAACGAGAATATAAGGAAAACATGATTTTAAACTACATTTGGGTTCTTGTGTGGGAAACTGATTTGCATGCCAAAAGGTAAGAGAGGAAAACTGTTCACTCTGAAGATTTTTACTTGTTTTTATATAATTCTTGGGGAAGTTTCAATTAAAATGTATAAATTTAAATCGGTTTTTATTTTTATCTCCACAAGGGCTAAAAAAATTGACTATTTTACGTAAATATTTCAAAATATAAGGTACAAAAGCAAAGTTTAAAACAAATAATTGCTATTTTCTATTGTTTTGCAATAAAATAAATGGGGAATAACACTTACTGGCTAGGAACGCAAATCGTATCGCATAATGTATAAGTAAACTTGAAATAAACAAATAAGTAATCCCTTATGGTTGCTATCCTTAAGTCGGAACCTCCTCAGTCAAAGCAGAGTTACTACGACTTGACCCTTCTGCCGTGACTACAACTAAGTAACACTTATATATATATATATATATATATTAGTGATGGAGTCGTTCCTTGGGAACCTTATTCGTAGCGGGAATATGAAGACATATGCGATGAATTCGCTGATGATGGTCATCGTTAATGACCGAAACGTCCGGAAAATTAAATATTCATAACCATCGCATATGTCTTCAGATTCCTGCTATATATATATATATATATATATATATATATATATATATATATATATATATATATATATATATATATATATATATATATAGCAGGAATCTGAAGACATATGCGATGGTTATGAATATTTAATTTACACTATGAAAAGAAACTCACAACTTGCACGTGAGTCAAAATTATGATTAATAACATCCACAAGGAAAATAGAAAAACGATTCCGAGTGCTTTCGTCTTAATTCTAAAAGACCTCTTCATAGAATAACGTAGGTCAGGACAGACAATGTCTTAAATACTAAGCAGTGGGACGTTAAAACGGCTACCTGCATCAAAACCCTAACTAGGGGGTACAAATTATTTAAACACTTTAATTTGTGATTTAATATAATTAGATAGGATAGGATCTAGGATAAACAATCCCAGGCTAATATTAAAATTTCGGAAAATATTAATAGAGATACACTCTCAAATATTTCTTGGAATGTAGTTCTACATTTAATAATAGGTTTAGCACTATTCCAATTAATAATATGATCCTCACTATAGATATGTAAAAATAATGCAGATTGTTAACAAACTAATGTTCGAAATTTTTGTCAACAATCTGTGCTTCAAATGCTACAAGTATGAGAAGCACACTACAGCCAACGGCCCCAAAGGGAATGCTATCTTGTGTTCTATCTGCGCGTCGGACACCCATTCTTGGAGGAGCTGTGACAGCACCTCCATGAAGTGTCTCAACTGCGCTGGTGAACATAAGAAACTCTCCATGGCTTGCCCCATCAAAAAGAAAAATTTGAAAAAAAAGCTTACCTAAAGAAACGAGAAGAGTAAACTAAGGCCAACACAACCTTTGCCAAAGTTGCAAAAGCTGCGGTAGCGGAATCAAAAGGAAACCAGACATTTCTCTACGTCGAGAATAAAAACTCGACTAAAATTATGTGTTGCATATATTATGCTCATATTGCGAATCTCTCCTCCCCGGGGTGCTTTTCAGATGAGCTTAATAAGATGCTAATTCATAATGGAATGGAAAAGATGTGGTTCCCCGCGAACCCGCGGTCAGAGGAGATCCTGAAAATTAGTCTCAAACCCCAGTGCGAGACTAGTTGTCAGAAGCTCCCAACTGCCAGCAATGTCACAACCCCAGCCTCCTCCAGGAACCCTAGGATCCAGGCTGCAACGCAAAAAACAACGCAAACTCACCAAAACAATACCACCCACGCACACACACCCACACAGGTTGACAATGAGGCTACGGAGACTGGAGTTGCGAGAGCCGAGGGGAGGGGGGGCACGTTCGCCCCGCTAACGGAAAACCTCGCAGCCCCAGAGACGCCCGAGATCGTCCTCTTCGTGCAAGAGGGAATCTAGGCACGCATACCATTTAAGAAAAATTAACTTGAAGGTATTCGCTGCTAAAAAGTCCCCTTTTCCTAAGGAGATGGATGCCCTTGATGTATCAGAAGGTATAATAGCCGGAAGATAGAAATGGGAGTTTACCTCGGACGAGTACAGTGAAAAGCAGGTCGAGGAGGCTTTACACCAAGGCTTGAATAAACTGGCTCCGGACTCTTTTGCCACCCTTACTGACGACGAATACAGGAAAAAACGGCCAGGTAAAACTATCAGGCCTCCCAACACTCCACAAGGACCTAAGCTCGTAAGAGAATAAGTCCTAAAAACATCATATCACACTCAAGAACCCTTAAGTGAACTATACAATGACGACTCTAAAAATATTACACTTAAACTCTGATGGATGGACAAATAAACAGACAGTGTACGGAAATGTATTGAGACAATGCGACCCAGACGTTATATTTATTTCCGAACATGGAATAAATGACGCAAACCCACTAAAAAATTTTCCCTACGAAGTCTTGACCAAAAATCACAGCGTAGAACGTTTTGACGGATGCGCTATAGCTGTGAAAAGGGGTCTTGACTTCAGATTAATAAGTGGACTCGACGAATCTTACCTCGCTGTGGAGGTCCGTATCCCAGTGGGACCCCTGGAGCTGGCAACGGGGTACCAACCCTCAAGGAGAGGGTATTTGCCTCTTCATAACTTCTTGCAGCTATATGGTCACCGCAGAACCGTTCTCTTTGCCGGTGACATCAATGCAAGAAGCTCTGCCTCTGGTTATACGTCGACCAACCCAGCAGGCAGGAATCTCGAGACCCTTATCGACAGACATATTATGACTAGAATTGGATCAGACTTCCTCACATTCATCACACACAGGTCCGCCACCAAACTAGACATTGTACTAGCCAGCAATATGTTCCCATATAATTACTTCATTGAGCCGGGCCACTCTATTCCCAGCGACCACCAGGCTATCCTTATTAGAGTCTCAACCTCCCCCATTCAAATCCCTATCCCAGAGCGAAAGAACTACGCTCGAGCCAACTGGAATAAGTATAAACAACTCCTCGAAAGTTATAACCCAGAACCCTTAATTAATGCCTCCCTAGAAGAAATTGACGAGGAGTTGGATAAATTGAATGAAAATTTATTAAAAGCCGACAAGGAAGACGTCCCCCGAGTTAAGTATAAAACTCTACCTGCCCTTTCATGGACCCCTAGAATGAAATCCCTCGCGAGGGAGTATAGGAAACGGATCAATAAAGTGAACCTCACTGGCCTCAATATCAACACCCACCGACAAACACGACTCATTCGTGACGAACTAATGACTCTTATAAGTGACCAACAGAATGTGCTCTGGAATAATTTAATTGACGGACTGAACGTAGAAACCGACTCACGTACATTCTGGCAGACTGTTAAACGACTAAAAGGCGGAAAACCACCAAAGACTATTAAGCTTAGACGTGATGACACTGAAATTTCTGACGTGGAAAGAATCGAAGAGGAATTCAGACTCTTTTGGGCATCTATATTTAAGATATCCCCGGAAGAGAATGATGACTTCGATTTGGACTTCGAAGACGGAATCATTAACGACCTGAATGATCAAATACACAAAACGCACCCTCACCATTGCGTATCACAGGATAAGGAAATGGAAGGACTCGGCGGTAGAATTAATGCCGAGGAACTCTCAATGACCTTAAAGTCCTTTTGACAGCGAGCACCGGGGCGTACAGGACTGACGGAGGAGAATTTTATTTGAGCCCCGCCCAACATCTTATTTGGGCTCATGAATATCATGAACGCGTGCATAAATGTGGGTTACTTCCCTGACCACTGGAAGGTATCAAAAATGATATTCATTCCAAAAGCCGGTAAACCACCGGACAGTCCAGCTAACTTCAGGCCTATATCTCTCTTAGAATTTTCAGGGAAAGTCTTGGAGAAGATATTGGCCAATAGGGTAAATACGTTCGTCGAGAATAACAATTCTCATAATAATCAACAGCATGGCTTCCGAGCAAAGCGAGGAACAGACACGGCGCTAGCCGTAATTACCGAGAAGTTGGCAAAAGTAAAATCAGAAAAACGCCACGCAAATCTGGTGCTACGCGATGTCAAAAATGCTTTTAACAAAGTATGGAGGAGAGGCCTACAATACAAGAACTTACAACTGGGCCTCAATCATATACTTCAGAGGATCCTTTGTGACTACGTTATGGAGAGGAGGGCGTTTTTGAGTATTAAAGGTTATAGTGGCCCTAAGTTCGAACTCAAGGTGGGGGTGCCACAAGGCGGGTGCATCAGTCCCCTGCTCTATAACATATACAGCATTGACCTTCCCCAACCTCTGACTGAAGGTTCCTTGTACGTCCAATTTGCGGACGACATAACAATGATATGCACAGGGCCTTATCGGAATGCGAATTTCATGGCACAGAGTACGGCAGTGGAAATCGAAAACATAAACTCTTTCGAGAGAAGATGGAAGATATCCACCAATGCCCAAAAGTTCCGTGTAATTCCATTATTTCGAAGGACACTGGCAGACATCCGTATGGGGGGTGCACGCATCCCATACCGCACGAAGGGCGCGGTTCTGGGACTACATATTACGACTAGTGGGTATAGGAATCATGTAGCGAAAACTACACAGAATGCATGGAGGGACTTGGGTGAATTATTCAAATTCGTAAACCTGAGCACCTCCAACAAACTTAAAATCTATAATGCGTGCATTCGCTCAAAACTCCTGTACCCCCCGGTCCCTATAAACGTAATTTCCAAGACCCAAGTCCTTAAACTGCAAAGGGTCCAGAATAAGGCGGTATATATCATTACGGGAACTCGAAGGAGAGAAGGGAGAAGGCAGAGTGAACTCCATGGTGAACTGGGGATGACCCCGATAAACCTGGAGATTCACCTCAGAGCATCCAAAATCTATGACAAGGTGCACCGGCACCTCCCTCTCGAGTTTGTGCTCAAGCACATTGACTTTGACAACTTACACAACATAAGACGACCAAGAGCGTTTAAAAGCAGCAGACTACCGATTGACATTGACGTCGACCCAAAGTTCACTTAAAGTTAAAAAAAACCCAATTCACAACTCAAATCATGAACAAAGACAAGCGAAATTAGCCACTGAATTAGCATTTGTTAATTTTAGTATCTAGTAAATACTTCCCCAAATTTTTGTGCGAAATATCTCCAAAAAACAAAAACAAACTAACAAACAAAACAACACAAAACCAAAACCAAAATCTGGGTGTAAAATACCCGAAAAAGAAGATGAAAATCTTCAACAAGCCACATAGAGAATAAAAACATCTATAACTACAAATGCTTGAATGCCCAGTGCATTACCTGATAATATATTTATATATTGTCAAAAAAACAAAACGCAAAGAAAGCCAGTGATACCCTTTCACCAGGGATCTGTCTTTCATACTTCTTTTCATTTTCACTTTCCTATAATTTTTCCCTATTTCTCCACTATTTCTCCTACTAAAACCCTCTTCTACTATATTCCTCACTTTATATGTCCAATGTCCTGCGTTATTCCATGAAGAGGTCTTTTAGAATAAAGACAAAAGCGCTCGGAATCATTTTTCAATTTTTATTGTGAGTGTTATTTATCATATATATACTATATATACACAAAATATATACTATATATATATATACTATAGTTCAAAAGCTTTGGAAATACACTGTTATAAATTAATTAGGAAAATTTACTATAAATATCCACACTTAGCCTTATTTAAATTAAAGCGAATTCTTGCTAGTCTTTTCAAAAAAGAAACCAAATAATCTGCTAAGATTTTTTGCTATTTTTATTGTAAGAACATTCCAAGTTTTTCCACACTTGTTAGTTTTTGGATTTCACCCTACTATCTAATTCATTCCACATGATTAGATTTATAGTCCAGCGAATGAGAGTCACACTCTATCAAATTCAATCTAAAATTCTGGCACAATTTCGACCTATGTTTGAGATCATTATTTTATTGCTTGAACAAATATTCTCCGATCAAACGTCTACCAGACGGAATTTAATGACGCTGTAAAATGGAGGGATATCCATTTTTGTTCAAAATTTGAAGATTCGGTAGAGACTTTCAACTGTATCTGATATGAAATATCTTTGCACTTCTATGCTAACACCCTTTGTATTTCAATCGGTATAAAGGAGAGGTAATTCAACCATTTCACAGTTTTTCACCTTACCAAATCTCTTCGTCGTGAGATAAATATCTCAAACTTCTCTGCGAAAAGTTGTGATGCTCTCATTTCCCAAACGGATTTTAAGCAGTCGTGAGACAGAATTATCACAGATGAAATTTTTTTTAAGCTGGTTGAATCATATAGGCTTTCAAAAATTATGACCAAAACTGAAAAATAGGAAAACAAATCATGATACAATTTGGTGAAAAATTTATTATACCATCATCTTTTCAGGATATTTATAATAAAGATATAGATATAAACTTTAGCAATTATCTGGCAGAAACATTGATATTTTCAAACCTTAAAAATTGAAAATACAACTCAAAACCTTCGCTTTATCTCTCAAATTCTAACTATATTTTTAAAAATCATTTATAAAGAAAAGAGTGTGACAATTCCGCTAAGAAATACATATATTCAGATGCATTTTATAGAATTCTTTTTGGGGCCTGTATTTATTTTCAGTAGTGTACTTATACATATAAAATTATAAATGTCTTGGATAATTAAAATTGTGCAGTAGCTTCAGGCTGGCCTGAAGTATGCTGGTTCTTGACATTTAACAATATTTAGTGTTAATGAATTTCAATTTTGCTAAGGTTTTTACCCCAGATCTGCATGTTTTGCTGAGGCCGAATTGTCCACTAGTGACCAACAATTTAAAGTGAAATCCTATCAATGAACGCTATAGCTTGTGCTGCAAAGTCTATCTGAACCTAAACTAAGTTCGGCCACTAGCTCCAACCGATGTAGCTTCATTTCGAACCCCAGGAAACGTAAGGAAGGCATTGTTTTTTAAAATGAAACTAGTAAATTTTCAACAATTTAACTATAGATTTGCCTTCCTTATTTGGTGGTCTTAAACTACTTTTTCCACTCTTGAGACAAGTATTTTTACGACAGTGACCGAACTCCAAATACTCTTACATGTTAGTTTTTATTTTGTTAGGAAACTAATGTCGTTTTTAAAAGACAACTAAAGTTATTTTTAATATACAAAAAATACATTTTATTAGGCAAAGTAGTTTTCATCTCTTAATAATGCTTTAGCATCGTTTTTCTAAGCATTGGATAGCATTCATACAGAATTCATTCGGTTTTGTTGCAATATATAATTTAATATCTTTTGCCACCTAATTAATATAAGCATAAACTTTGTAATATAGATGATGTTTTAACTACTTAAATATAAGGTAACCGCATGGAGTAAGGTGCGCTTTATATGATAGATAAGGTAGAAATCACAAAATAAAACAATAATTTTCTCATGAATCAAACATACGACTTATGGGCGTAATTGCCATTGAGGCGAAGTCCTATCCTTTTATTTTTCCAGTGAATATCTGCAATGACTTTAATATTAATGTTATATTTAAAAATAAATAACTCATTTCACATCCAAACATAGAATAATAGCCTCTTGCTTTTGACGACCAATACTAGGAGTAGGAATGGTTTGTTTGCGATCGGCCATTACTTTTTTACACTTAATATTACAGTAAAAAGTTTTTTCTCAACTCCCATGACAATTCTATAAGTGGTTCTCTGGAAATAGACATGAAATAATATTCACTCGTTGCAAGCTTTGCCGCTAAGACTATTCACGCATATAAACACTATTTTTGTATCTGAAAAAATACCTTGTTTTATTTCGTTTAAAAAAGATTAGGCACCGCTCGCTGGAAAAATACTAGCTTATAAAACGCTATGGCATTGATACAGCTATCTCTAAACAACGTATAGCAAATTTGAAACAAAAAAAAATTGTAAATTAACCTAAAAATTATATTAATTTCTTAACAACCTAATATAATATTTAGAGTAATAGCAATGAAAATAATGGCAAATATTCTCTTAGATATTTGAAAGAAAATCTTATTAAATTAATTAAAACATCAGAAGTAATTTCATTTCGTCTTTTCTTTTATAAGTGAATATATAATGGAAATAATTATGTAATTCTTTCATAAATTCCAAAGCCTTTGCAGAACTGAAATGCATTTTATTAGAAAATTTTCAAATAAAAATGTAATAATGAAATTTTTTGTTTGCCTGAGGACATAGCCCCATTACCGGGCGTTAATTATATGAGTGAACCAAAATAGATTATTGATTCTTAAAATAAGTTCTTTGAACCAACCATTCTCCGGAAGTGGTTCTAGGATATTGAAGGCATGAATAAGATTTTGAGGGAAGGTGCTTTTAATATAATCTAAGCAAGAAATACAATATATCATTTTGTAAAGGTCTTAGCTACGATCTGCGCTATTTTCGATGCCTTTTATTTTTCAGTTGTGACATACAGTTTAAAGTATGTATCATCCAAACCACGGCCATCTACATCATATTGCAATCGCCATAAAGTAGCGCAATATCTAGAGTTGTAGGACAGCCGATGTCAGCTAACTTAGCTGCAATCGAAAGCAATGTTTTCACTCAGCTTAGGTGGATTTGAATTAAAAGACATAAAATTAAATTGCACTACAAAATGGTAATAATCTTTCAAGTTTACAACCTTCGTTTGCCTTATTTCAATGGGATGAAATTAGTAACACATTCTCAATCGCATAAGATTCTCAATGCCAAGAACATCTAACGGTATTTTCCAATGCATATTCAAGTTCCAATTCAGTATGATGTAGTACATATGCGTTATATACTTATAGAAACATAGAAGATGAAGCCTATATCATTTAGAAGTGAGTAAAGTGTTCAATGTGTCATCCATTTAGTGTGAAGGACAATTTCGTTCATTATTCAAGCGGGTGGAAACCTAATTTTTACATATATACACAGGCATGGCAATTCATTTAAAAATGATATCTAAGAATATGTTTAAAAAGATTATAATCTTTAAAATAAATCGTATAAAGCAAAATGGTAGCTTTAAGTTTGCCACCAATGAAGTCCCAATTATACCCATGATAGGCGTATCGACATCTTTGAAAGAAAAGTCATAAGCGAAACCCAACACGGAAATTCATAAATAACATGACCATCCTGGTTGAGGAAACCACTAATCTGTATCGTCCTTTTAATAAGCCATCAACCACGGTGTCAAGAAATTGCCTAGTCAAGCATAGTGATATAAAGGCATAGCCGATATTTCTCATGCTTAAAAAGAGCTCCAACCATTTCTCTTTCTCTCTATTTCTTTCTCTACTACGAGGAAGAGATTTATTGATTCTTAAATAGTTTTCGATTGCATAACTTTTCCTTCCGTTTCTCGTCTTTGCCTTTCTGGTGTAGCAAATGCGATGGGGCTGAGAATCTGGGCCCCACACAAGTAATCAGCCGCAACAAAGACCCTCCAAAACCTTCTCGTTTCTCGAGACCTGGTACAAAAGCCTGGGAAAATAGCGTTTTTACCCTCTCTTTCTTTATCCTTTCCATTGGCTCTCCTCCATTTTATTCTTATTCCATTTACTTTTCTTCCTGGGCTTGCTTCGTTTCTCTGCAAAGTGGTGTCTGATCGCGGACGGTTTCTTTCATTTAACAAAACAGTAACGAATGATTGCCATTGAGCGCTCCTCATCGATACGTTAGTGGTAGCTATTTTTGCCGCTCGATCCTTCTCTTCTGGCCTCCCAGAAAGGTTCTTCCCGCTCCGTTAAGTGGTCTATTTTGTTTCCATTGAGGTTACGTAGTCCAAGCCTGCCATCTCTTTTTTAAAGGCTCCATTACCTGGACTCATTTTGGGCATTTTCAAGCTAAAGTATTGCGATATTGGTTTTTAGCGTGGCCGAAATTCTTATGCACAGCGAATGCTTGTGACTTGGCTTAGGAATATAGCCGAAATGTTAGGATTTATCCGTCAGTCATTGAGTTAGGCTGTGAAAGCATTTCAGAAGATAAATCTGTATTTAGGTTTAACCTTCTCTCGCGTTTCTTTTTAGAACTATAACTATTACCTCTCTTAGTTTTCATTATTATAAAATGAATATTTTATAATATATATGTTTTTTCTATTTATATATATATAAATATATATGAATATATATATATATATATATATATATATATATATATATATATATATATATATATATATATATATATAAATATATATGAATATATATATATATATATATATATATATATATATATATATATATATATATATATATATATATATCCGATTAGACTACTTACACTTTCTAACTTCCATATAGTTTCACTTTCCCAAATGACAGTTTATGCGCTTTTAATTTTATCTAAGTAAATAATATCTACCTTCCTAATTGAGTGGGTGTTATTTGTAATTTAAATGGAAATTACTAATGCAAAGTGATAGATATAAGGCCGAAATACTTTTGTGTCGCATAAATTTATGTTTCTTCATTGTGCTCAATCACTTACGCAGGTTCCGACGAAGGAATTGTTTTCCTTTTAGCTGCGCCAACGACGACCCTTCCAAGTGCTTTCCAGTGCCCTCGTGAAAGAGAACTCATCTCCTTTGTCCTGGTCTGCCCAGCCGTGCTTCGAGAACTGTTGAAATTTTGTTACATAGCCGAGAACCCTTGTGAGAAGTGCCATTGATGCCTTCCGCTATTTAGATACCTCGGAACCTCATGCAACCCCCCTGCCTTCCCTAGCAGAGGGAGTGAGGTGACGACTGTGGGACTTTATGATTTCAATATGTGATTATTCGTTCCTGCTGCTGAAGCCCTTTCTTCTTTGTTCTCAGGAGAGGCGATGAAAAGTGTTTTCTTCCAAAAGAAATTGATAACGCATTAAACAAATAACCTGACCGATTGTCCTTCCAACTGAAGGCCTCTCACCGGTCATTAGAAACAGAATCCATTGATTGAGAGGTTGCATTGTTCTTTGTCGATGTGAAACAGTTAAACATTCGCATCTGTGGCTAATTGATTCATCGTTCTTTGCTCTCCAGGCAACTGGAATAGCATTCTGTCTTTATGTTTTAACATCATTGCACTGAATAGAAACTTAGGGTGTGTTTTATTCTAAATTAAAGAGGAAGCTGGTGAGTTGAAGGACAAAGAAATTGAGGATAAAGAAAATATCAAAGAAGGAAATAAAACTTAGGTTTGATATGCGGAAACGGAGGTTACTTTTGTATTGAAGTGAGCCGATTGTTATGTTGTCGTTGTATCTTTTGTTCAACGATTAAATATATTCGTTAAGATCATTTAATCAAAAATTATATTGTATATGGTAAGACTGTACATACGAGTATGTATATGGTTTGAAAAAATAATGGAAACATAGTTAAAAGCAAGTTTATTCTTTACTTTTGAGTTTGGCATCACTAAAGGTAGCTACTGAAATTGTTAAACCATTCCTCAAGCGAAGCCAGTTCCAATTCTTTCAGTAAGTATGTCGACGAAAAGGGGTTTTCCAACTCTTGCTCTACTCAAAACCACAAAAGATTGATAATTATTGTTAGATTCCTGCAATGCGGAAGAAATTCTATGCGTTTCACATCTCTATCATGTTCAGTGAGCCAGTCTATAATTATTTTAGCAGTGTGTATTGATGCATTATCAATTTGAATCACTGTATCATTATTGGGGAACAATGTTTGTACTTTGGGATAGAATTGCTCGCTCAAAAGGGGCAAACTAGTTGTCTGTTAATCATATTATGTACTACTACTAAATGACAAAAAAATTAAAAGATAAGGCTGAACAAATAACATGGTCCTGCTTCCTTGCTTTAGAGTGGGGATCAACTAGTCGCGAATAAAAGCTGCTTTTGGTTGCCTCCAAAAGTGCTAAAAAAATGTTTGATAATTTAATTTTTCAGCAAGATGAAAAATTAAGTCAGAAAGAAGAGGTGTGTCAATTCCATCCCTCAGATTTTATCGACCTTAATATCAACCCTGATTCTCAATGAGGTGATTTAACTCTGGTCAAGAGTTTGGAAACAATATTTTAATTACAGCACACTCCTATTCTAATGCTAAACAATCATCAGCCAATCAGCGTTTTACTTAGAATGAACCCAAAGAGTTTGCACGTGATTTGGCACTCCAGGAAAACAGCGAGGTTATTAGCCTCCATATTAAATGAAAAAAACTTATTGGCAGCTCTGTAAAGGTCTCATATTTTAGAATACGAGACCTGAACTTTGGGAAATGCCTAAGGAAACAAATAATCTGTTTCCTGCCACGATATCCCAGGTCTTCTAGCAGAGTTAGTCGTTGCCTCGTATAACGTTAAAGAATTTTGTTTGTTTTTGAATAGCTCTAAACGAGATAAATATCCATGAAGACTCAAATATCGAGAGGACAACTGGATTATTGATGTGTAACTAAAAATGAACAACTTTATCCTTGGCCAACAGAAAGGTTTTACTAAGTTGCCAAGCTATCTCTGCTTTTGGAACAATCAAAATCTATTAAATTCGACCCAGAAGTAATGGCCCATCCATAAATCTCTGAAAGCAGATATGTCCAACATTCCAAATGACCCGATGGTCAGTCGATGGAAAATCATTTTCCCCTCACTCTATCTTAAGCCTGACCTGATGATAAAAGTTATGAAAGCATTGACTAGTGATGTTGGCTTGTCTGAAAAATAAATGACAAGGCTAAGACAGCGTGGCTGTCATTCGTAGCAATTATACAAAACTTACTTGGTAACAAAATGGTTGATAACTATGAAAATTTGGTTGCTAGAATGATGTTGTATTTTAGTGATCATGGATGCAACACGAGTTGCAAGCTTCATTTCCTGAATCTTCACCTTTAGCATCTCCCCGAGAACCTTGGATCTGTAAGTAAAGAATCAATACCTCATTACGATAAAAAAGCGTCTCAAGGTCGATAGGACAGGCATAAGATGCCGGACTACTGCTGGAGTATTAAATGACATGACCCTGACAATTTATTAAAAAACAGTGACTAGTATCGTAAATTTTGTGACATAATAAGAGCAATAAGTTTATTTGATTTCACAACTCTCTGAATTGCATCGGTTTACACCTATATTTGGACGTAATGTATACAAGCTTCAGGATTGACTAAGAGTAAGACTTTTTTTATGTTGCATATTTGATTTCTTTTGCCTTTATTTCAATTTCTACTACGCATTGTCCGAGAATATACACGCTGTGGAGAAAAATCCATATAATTTGTCTAAACAGTTGTTTCAAGCAAAATTTTAACATAGTATGACAATATATTGCTTAGATAGAACATGCAATTATGCAGTAGGTGTCAAAATTTTGCGCAAAAATGAAAAAAACTGGAGAGCCCAAAAAATCCCTGCTTATAGAGAAAATCTGACTTCAGATTTGAATTCAGGGTACCCAAATTAGTTAATAAGTGCCAGTATAAATGCAACAAACCATCATGATTAAATATTAAAATTGGTTAAAAAATATGGTTACATATTTTCTAAACAGTTCGTCGGTTACTAAAAAATACTAATCAAATCAGAATTTTATCTTCTACTACTCTGCGCATATAGCATTTGCTTCCAAAAAAAATCTTTGTAAGTCATCAGAGCTTTCTCACCTAATTTTGGACAAGTTTCCAACACTGATAGCAAAAAGGAGATGCGTTTCTTTAGATCAGGTCAGGGTTTCGTGTGGGATGGTTAGTTGAAAAATCTTATCTTATAACTACAAGTAAATCGATTATATTTTGGGGACTTTTCGGTTGATTTGAGTTAAAAATTCTTATCTGAAATAGGTTTTTAACAAAAACAAGGTCTGCTGACCCAAGTCACGTGCTCTCACTTATCTGATTTATGACCTTACGACATTAAAAACTTTCAATAATTCCCCGACTAACCATAGAAGGACCTTGGCAATTATGTCAGTCGAAAAGGAATGTAAATCAAAATAATGGTTTCAAGAAGTTTCGTTAGAATCGGCGGAATAGTTATGATGTTATTGTCAAAACAAAATTATTCCCCGGCTATCCTTGGCGGGACCTTGGTATTTATATTATTCGAAAGATTATGTAAAACAACATTAGGGTATCAAATCTCATTAGAATCGGCAGAATAGGTACACAACCGACCTACATAGTGAGATATACAGTTACACGCGACTAAATATCGTTCTCTAACACAAACTCTTAATAGAATGTTATAAAATTGATTAGCACACTTTAAATTGTTGACATTGATAAAGACTGTATGTCTCAATTAGATATAGGTCATCATTTTTTAGAATTTAGGGTATGAACTCCTGTTTCTTCAAACTCATACATAGAAGCTCAGTGGTAAGGATTTCTCTCTTCAAAGCACAACAGGAGTCAGCCATCATGCCTGTATCTCAGCGTGCCTGATACCTGGACTCAATCTCTTTCATTTTCGGATGGACTCTTTCCCCCTCTTCGTCTCTCATTATTTCGAATTTCTGAGGAAACCAATCCATATGTAAGAATAAGTAATGCATATTGATGTTCATGTTGCATCCGAGTTTCCTGAAAGTAGTCTGCATATTGGTGACAATTTTTGTATAGTTCCTGCCATTCTTGTTACGAAGAAAGTTTTTCACGACCAGAACAAAAGATTTCTATGCTTCCAGCTCCACGTCGTTCATCGATTTTTAAAAATCTCGATATCTGATGACCTGACCGGGTTGAGGGCAGTGTTTACCTTCTTCATGATCAAACGTGAAAAAGTGAAGCACATGTAAGTGAAACAGCCACCATACTGGTCCAGAGCGTTGGTAAACTGTAAACTGTTTAATCAAGCCGATCTTGCCGTGCAGTGGACGGAAGTGTGTCCTGTCTTTGCCCACTCTAGGGATACTTGTCTGCAAAGCACGATTTTCTCCCGTACAGGCCAATATTTCTCCGTTTAGTGCTAAACTTGGTCTCTCACATGTCATATTAACAGAAATCAACCACTTATACATACTGAACTAAAACGATTTTTCTTCATCACCTACTTCACCGCTTCATATTTTTCTTTCGGTGTAGCCGAGTGAATGAGGGCTACCGAGGCAAACTGGTTGCCGTTGTACAGCAAAACACTTTGCAGTGATCGCTAATTTTTTGGTTAGTACTGTGGCAATGCAAGCTTGTGCAGAATTTGTGAAATATCCTAACAATACACCAAATCCTTCTCTTGACATAAAAATATGGAGGTACTCTTGATATCTTTACCGGTAGTAGCTGGTACAAACACTGTAACAGTTTAGTTTTTCCTTTAATCGGGATGCCATCAGTTGAGCAGAAGACTAAACACGAGCGAAGATCGCGAACTCAATTAGTTAGCTCCTTTTGGAAAAAAATGTGTAACATCATCAGCAAAAATCACTTCTTCCTTTTCTTCAACACTGGATAAATCTTCTTCACTAATCTCAGCAAATTCTCCAAAGACAGTCAGTCCAATAAGTTTACGGCTCCCTCCAAACCATAGGATTTCCAAACTTCAGGGAACTCTTCTTGCTCTTGATCCAACGAAGCAGATACTCGATATATGTCTTAAATACTATCTGTGTCACCCAAGCTTTATCCTGTTCGCTAATTTTCATACCAAATTAAGCATGGTAAGACGCATTATGAAACTTGTGACATAGTTCATGTTTTGTGACAAGCCTGTATTCGCCGCAGAAATATTAGAATACATCGGTCTTATTTTTACACGATCTTCTGGATGAATTAATTTCATTCACCTGCAAAAGAAAAACAACAGTTATTAGAAAATAGTACATTTAACCTGTTCAGAATTCGTGAATTTTAAGAAAGAAAAAAGATTTCTACATTATATAAATAGAAAATACCCGTACATGTTAAAAAAAACGTAAAGAACTTCTGCTGACCAAAGTCACGTGCTCTCACTTATTCTGATTTATGACCTTACGACCTTCAAAACTTTAAATAATTGCCGGACTAACCTTGGGAGGACTTTGTAGTTATTATTATAAAGATAATGTAAAACAACATAAGGGTTTCAAATTTCTTTAGAATCGGCCAAAAAGTTATGATATTATTGCCAAAACAAAATAATTCTCAGGCTAACCTTGAGAGGACCTTGGCAATTATATCATTCGAAAGAGAATGTAAGACAACATAAGGGTGTAAAATCTTTCTAAAATCGGCCTAAAAGTTATGATGTTATTGCCTAAACAAAATAATTATGGGCTAACGTTGAGAAGACCTTGGCAATTATTATATCATTCAAAAGAGAATGTAAAATTTAAATAAGGTTTTAAATTTCGTTTGTATTGGCCTAATAGTTACAATTCTATTAACAAAACAAAATATTTTCCGGGCTGACCTTGGGAGGACTTTAGCAATTATATCATTCTGAAGAGAATGTAAAAGGACATAAGGGTTTCGAAATTCGCCTGAATCGGCAGAATAGTTACAATGTTATTACTGAAACAAAAAATCAAAATGGGACCAACGGAGTGACCGACCGACCAACATAGTAAGATATAACGTCGCACGCGTCTAAAAACATCACGTGGCGATTAATCAAAGAGTTGACCTGACTAAGAAAAGCTAAAGTAATTTTTAGATTCACCACATGAAATTGTTCTAAGTTATGTAAAAGTGTTTAAACAATAAATTTTGTGTTAGCCAGCATAATATTTCTTCTTGTGTCTTACAAAAAAATCTAACCGTTACTTAAATGATTTTACTTGAAAAAATATTTAGAATTTTTAAATTTTATAAAATTATTTTCTTCCAAATATACTTCTTTATAAATTTCAAAATTTTTATCAGGTTTACTTTGGTAATAGTCAAGATGCATTGATGTTTTGTAAAGCTAACTAAAATTTCGTTTGCTCATGGCAACAGAATTAAGATTCCCAGATTCAGATTTCCTCCCATCTAGCTCTTTGCTGCATGTTACTAAGCCACGACTAGATCCACTTAAGAAAAACTTCAATCGATTTCATCCGCTTTAACTATATTCAAAAGTCGTAAGTTTAGCAAACTAACAAAAGCCTTACTAAAATCCAAATAATCAATATCGTAATTCTCTTCTTTATCGGCAGCATCGTATACCTTTATATAAAAAGACTGTAAATTAGTCAAACCCGAATTGCCCCTATTGGTCCCAAATAGATTTCGCTATTATACATAGATTCCATCATTACCTACCTCACAAATGTCAAACTCACTGGCCCATAGTTGGATATAATTGATTTATTCACTTCTTAAATACAGGTATCACATTAGATTTCTCCTATGCTCTTTGTAAAATGCTAGTCTCAAATGATTTTCTAAATAGGCATGCTAGGGGCTCACTTAACACATCTTTACATTTCTTCAAAATCCAAGAAAAAATCTCATCACGGATTGGTGCTTGCTTAATTTAATTCTATATCTTTAGTCGCGTGCGAGTCTAGTCGCGAGTGACCAGAATTATTTTTTTTTAGGGGGAGGGCAATAACATCGTAAATATTTGGCCGATTCTAATGAAATTTGAATCCCTTAAGTTATTTACATTCTCTTTCGAATAATATAATTGCCAAAGTCCTCCTAAGTTTCGGCCGGGAAATATTTTGTTTAGGCAATAACAACATAACTATTCAGCTTATTTTTACAAAATATGAAACCCTCATGTTGTTTTAGATTCTCTATCGAATGATATAATTGCCAAAGTCCTCCCATGTTAGCCACGGAATTATTTTGTTTGGAAACCCTTATGTTGTATTACATTCTCTTTCGAATAATATATTTGTCAAATACCTCCCAAGGTTATCCCGAGAATGATTTGTTTTGGGCAAAAACATAAAAACTATTTGGCCGATTCTAACAAAATTTGAAACCCTTATGTTGTTTTAAATTCTCTTTTGAATAGTAGAATTGCCAAGGTCCTTCCAAGGTTATGGTCAATGTCCTCCTAGGGTTAGCCCAGGAATTATTGAAAGTTTTGTAGGTCGTAAGGACATAAATCAGAATAAGTGAGAGCAAGCGACTTTTTGGTCAGCAGACCTTGTTCTTTTGAGACTCTCTGCTTTGTAATTAAAATATCCTTTATTTTATCTTCCTCATTACCCCCTATAATTATATTATCATCGAGGGTAAATACTGACAGAAAATACTCATTTAAACTCCTAGCCATTGTATTACTATTACTCATTAACTTTCCATCTGTAGTTATAAATCTGCCTATTTTATCTCGACTTTTAGTTGTCTATAATTGACAGAAACCTTTGGCATCTTCCTTTGCCTTATTTGGCACTCTAATTTCATAATTTCTCTTAGGTACCCCAATTAACTTTTTAATGTCCCTAGTTAGATCATTGTATCTCTGCCTTACTTGACGTTGTACTTATATGTTATACATTCTAAAAATCACTGCTTTTACTACTCCTATCCTACATGAATTATTAGTTATAAGCATTGTGTTGTAAAATCTTTTAATTCAGTTAGTATCAAATATTTTAAATATGTAACGTAAACTATTAATTTTGATGACACATAAATATGAGCATAAAAGAAATAGTTTATACGGGAGACAAAATGCTAATAAATATTACGCAAGGTTAATAAAATACGAGACCCTTATCCTCCGAGCACATCTTTTTCATTCGCAATTATTTCATTACTCTATACAAAATTATATAAAACTTGTTATTCTTTCATCCGTTTGGAATAGGTTGTTTGCCTTATGTTTTATCAAACGAATTTCAAGTTATGGTTTTTTGTGTTCTTGAGGGTTCCTAAGATAACTTCGAGTTTGCTTCGTCCGAGTAACCTCCAACATAATGTGATCTCACTAGCTGTTAGTTCTCTTGTGTTATGGAGTTTCGTGACAGGTTACAAGCTTCTTCTCAATATTTCATAGTAGACAAAATGCATTCATTTTATACTTTTCTGTTAAAACAGTTTGAAAATTTATTTGTGAAGATGTTGCTAGGTCTTTTGATTCTTTTAAACCAGAAGTAATTACATGTGGGGCTTCCTTATATTATGCAGGCTAGGGGATAAACTAGAGTTCCTTATAGACAGATTTCTTTATTATATGATTTTATATATGTAATACCACATAAGTCAAAGATAAATTGTTTATACTTTGCGTTTGGCACTAAACATAACCTCATTCAAGAATATTAATGAAATCATATTAACTACAATGAATTTGTTCATATGCACTGCCAAACTCAATTAAATTAGAGTAGTGTCAATTTTCTCTAAGCAATAATTACTTTTCCTAGAGATTAATCCGTATAAGAAAATTAGTGGGTGTAAACCTCACGATTGATTAAACCATAAAATGAGAATTTCTTTTGGTAAATAAATTTTGTCAGACAACACCATCGAACAGTTTCGTTAGCAATGCTAGTCTAGTCCTGACATTTATTGATCTTCGTCATACCATCACCTTGAAGATGGAATTATTCTTCGTTTTACTACCAGTTATTGCTCCGGGTTCCCTATCTAAGAGTTTCCCTGCTGATATTTAGAGTTATATGTGACCTATATTGTTATATGTTTCTATGAGTTTGACTTAGTTTCAGAATAATTTTATTTGCTCTGTGCTCAAGTTTTCACTTGCATTTTGGAACGGGAGTAATGCTTTGAATAAATAAATGCTTAACATTTAGAACAGTAACCTTTAGGACTATTTTTTAAAGATATATTAATTGCGATATCTTCAGCAAAGATTTTTCATATGTTCGTTTTTAGAATTTTATATTTTGTCCAACAGTGCGAATTGTTATTGACAATTATGATATCTTTGACCATAACTCCGTGTTTTTTAGAAATTTTGTACGATATTTCAGTTAAGTAAACGTGGTTAAATTATTTCTATCTAATTCACCTACTTTTTTTAGGCTTTTAAGTTCTTGAAAAACATTTTAAGACTGTTGTTAGTCACCTTTTGCCCTATTTCTATACTGATTGCGCTCAGCTTAAAAGACAATATTGCGAGAATATATTGATAGACTTAGTAAAATATGTCGCTATTGGTCTTACAGTCTCCTTATAGCACTTTTGCTCTTATCTCTCTACTAGTACTGTCTAATTTGAACAATATTCATTAGTCTAACAAGGCTAGAAAATTGCTATTTCCTCTTAATTATGATGCCCCAATAATTAATTGTTGAGCGATATATTTTCACTTATTATAAAACTCAAATCTTCTGAATTATAACTGCATACGATTATCTTCTTTAGTTTATAAGTAATAAAATTCGTAAATATATTTTGACATGATGATGTCAATGATATAAAACTCATCCACCCAAGGAGCTCCACTTTTAAAAAGAAGTAATGAGGAAATGGAACATGCAACAATTAGTCACATCTTCTCCTCTAATTATTTCACAAATACTCGTATATAATTTCATCCTTAATTCAGAAAATGTTAATCATCATTGGAGTAATATACTTTAGATATTAAATCAACTTCCACATGGATATTAGTAAGCCTTAATGTATAAATTTAGTGGGTGTCAAATATATCATCAACACATATTAAGTATACAGCTTTAAGCTATTTAGCCAAGAAATTAGTGATTACACTGTGTAACACCATTTTTGTTACAGAGCAGGGAATAGGTTATTCTAGATTAATTTTAGGCGCTGATTACAAATCTGACTTTAGAATATGCATATCACTTCTAGATTTTGTGTAATTTGAATTTTCGTTTGCAAGCCATTTAACATTTTGCTCAATATTGTACCCATATGCAATTTTTAATATATTTAATATATATAATTAATATATATAATAATATATATCAATAAATAATATATATATATATTTAATATATATTGAAATTTTTAATATATAAAGTAGACTATATTGAAGATCAAATATAATTAAATTCAAATTACTGGGGGGGTTTTCAGAATTTTTCCGATTACTACATACTTATTTGTGATACCTTTTCTGCTACTGATAACTGGCAACTGGTAAGGAAGATAACACAATTGTTAAAATTTTGCTCTGATAAGAACCTTATGATAAGGATCTCATATTGTCTATCGTTTGCTTGCTCAAGTTATTATTTGGTATATTGCCATGGTTTAAAGTACTAGAAGCGGATGTGTTAACAGCCCTAACATATTTTGTTATTTTTGTGGCCAATTTACACCAGTGGCACAACGGAGAAAAATAAAAACAGCAGTAACGATGAAGCAAGTCTACAGATACTATTTTGTTGACAGCTTGGTTAAATGGGAAGAGAAAGGAAATGCCATTTGCTGTTCCCATGATATGGTGTGAGCCTTCAAATCACTTTGATTATTGTTATTTCTTCCTAATAAATGTGGTTGGATTTTAAAAGAAAAACAAATCTAAAATTGTTTATCCAAATTGCCCATCACTTCTTCTTGGTTTACAGTTGGGATACACACAGTATATGTGCTTTTTATGTCTATGAGATAGCAGAGATGATAAATTCACTATAAAAAGCGAAAATGGCCAGCCAGAGAAGAATGCATTGTTGGTAAACATAATGTTAAGCATGATGCTCTAGTAGATCCAAAGAAATTCCTCTTCCACCTGTTCACATTAAATTAGGGTTAAATACAAATTTTGTAAAGGGTATGGATCAAAAATGTGAAGGCTTTTAATATTTGAAAAACAAATTCAAAGGATCATTAACTGATTGCAAAAATAGAAGCTGGAGTTTTCACTAGACCACAAATTCGCAAAGTTGTTTCTGATGATTCCTTTCACTGTGTGTCCTAATGAAAAGGAACGCAAAGCATGGACATCCCTTGTAGAAGTTGTAGAAAACTTTCTCGGCAATTTTAAATCTCAAAATTACCGAGAAATAGTAAACAACCTGCTTGAAGCATATGAAAAGATGAGATGTAGAATACCACTTAAAATGCATTTTCAGCATTCTCATCTCGACCTTTTTCCTGAAAATTTGGGAGCGGTTAGTGATGAACATGGTGAACGTTTTCTTCAACAATTTTGGTATTGGAGAAGAGGTACCAAGGAAAATTTAATCTAAATATGATGGGATATTATTGCTGGTCTTTACAAAAACAAACTTTTATGTTTCACAAAAGAAAAACGAGAAGGCTACCGCAAAGTTTCTCTCAACTTTAAGTGCATAACAAACTTAATCAATACAATAAAATCTTCATAACTTGGGAAGGAGGAAGGGCGGAACTTCGCAAGTGATGTACACTGTCTGTCCTAAGCCAGAATAAAGAAGGAAGGTCTCCTACTTTTAAAGTATTTTTGCCTAAAAATTACAAAAATTACCAAATAAAAATATTTTTTATTTATTAATCGGAACAAAGAGCGAGAAGGGGGTGGGGGTCATTACACAAAATCTAGACGTGATAGAGAATTTTGGTTTTCAAATTCGAAGCGCCGTCGAACTAACTAGGAACACTTATTTACATGTCTGTAACAAACAAAAAGTTAAAATTTGTTGCCTAGTGTTATTAATTCATGTTTAGAGCAGTTGGATAATTTATATTAATTTATTAATTAGGAGGCCATTTGTAACAATTTTTTTAAGGTGAAGATCTTATGTGTATTTACATTTTGCATTTAGAGCCTGTATATGTAGCATTAGTAACATCATTAACATCCGCTAATTGTAAACGGCGCCTAAACCTGGGATTTTTCCTTGATGTATGATAATAAAGGTCCCCATAAAATTCTCCAGTTTGGCTCATAAAAGGCTACTAAGTCGGATAAAGGGCAATTGACCTAAGAAACTGAGTAGTTGAACTTTTTATTCTTCAAGCGCGGTGGGCAATGTCGATAATTGGTAGGGTTGTTGCGAAACTCGTTCAATCACGGTGCAAAACCCACGTCTAAGTGTCAATCGAGCTGGTGTGCAATATGTGATTAGTATATGTGTTCTGGAAAAGAAGTGTATGAAGGCCATTGGGTTTAAAAGAGTAAGATGGCATATGCTTACTCTCTGGGAGACAGAATAAAAGGGAGTGAAGCTTTTGTGCGCGATGAATAGCGATCAGGTGCGGGTAAATCAGTGGAGTAGGACTAACAAACGTTTGGCAGAGCATCTAAGTGACAAGGGTAATGAGGAAATGGTTAGGATAAATGTGAACTCGAGAGTTTTGTAGATGAAGCTGAACCCTGTGATGATAGACTTGAAGCTAAGCAAGAGAGGTTCTGCCATGACCTGGAATGAATGGTGGATGTAGTTTGGCATAGGTATAAATTGGTGGTTTTATGAAATATGAATGGACGAAAAGGTGACGAATTAGATGAGATAACTGGAGCTTCTGTTACAGCTGAAAAGAATGAACATTAGGTGAGGGTTGTAAGTTTCTGTGCTGAAAGGAATTATTGTGTGTCAAACACGTTCTATCAGATCAATTATATTTTGAACTTCACCACCTTTCTTTCTTTTGCCTAACTAATTTGTACTTTTACACATCCTGCAGTATATTTCTTTTTACTGAAAAAATACGCTGTTGGATGCATATGATGTGAGACGAGCAAGAGTAATGGCTGAAACAATCTGATTACATGCTGTAATTCAGCTGTGCAAAGTTCTATTGGTTAATTAACTGGGGAGAAGACTTGAAGAAGGAGAAAAGGAAGAGCGATCAGAACTGAAAGGATTTTGAATCAGAGAAAAGGGTAAAAGTAGATGATAATGTTTGACTGTAGAAAAGACGAAATAAATGTAAGCATTGAGGTATAAAAATGTAATTAAAGAACTGATAGTAGATAGTTGAAGTGCAGTATGTTGGTGTGCCTGAACTTATAAGAGGTAACACAACTCTGAATGCTGGATGACGATGAGATGTCCTTTGGAGATCAAAACTTAATTGAAATAGCTTACTAGTGCAGATGAAAATGTCAGGTAAAACTTGAGGAATACTTACAATGAGGCAAAAGACTATTGTTTAATCAGAGTAAAAAAGTGGCAAATGAAACATTTGGAGATAAAATAAATGAGGATTAGGAGGGGAACAGGAAGTAATGTTTTATGGAATAGAGAAAGATGAGTAAGCAATAATATAATGACAGGGTCAATTTTAAGGATAAGAATGTCAGGGTACTTTTTATCAATGACGATGTTAAAATTCGGTGTCTACAGTACTATGGCATGTTATAAAATGTGTATATGCAAGATGATGCAAATAGGAATAGGTTTGGTTTAGTGGGGGTAAACCAAGTGCTTTATCTTAGTATGGAATAAATCAGCTTGCAAGAGGTTGTTATTAGTTTTATAGGTCAAAATATTTTGGAAAGCATATGAAGTGGATGATATAGTCAGCTAGTTGTTAAAAGTAGTAAAGATTGTTTTCTGAAATGGGACTGATGAGTGTGTTTTAAGGCATATATATTTTGAAGAGTACCGGAGGACTGAAAGAATCCTGCGATAGTACCGATGTATCAGGTCAAAAAGGAGAGAGGTGAAGCAGCAACAATAGGAGGAACAGCCCATTTAGTTTTGTAGGTAAGATGTATGGGGGAAATGCGATTAATTGAATAAGATTGTTAGTGAATGAATAATGGTAGTTAATAATAGAATGAGAGTGTTTATCATAAGTAAAATACCATCCTAAATTATCAAACCGCATGTATTTCTATCACATTATCTTCCCTAACATTTGCCAGAGTAAATCCAAAGTTTCCAAAATTCGTATACGGTGACCAATATGAATTACATCTTAAGAGTAAAGGGTATACACATTTTAAGATGAACGGAAACGAACGTGGTGAGCAGATAATTACTTTAATAGAAAAATTGAAGTGTTCAAAATGATCCAAACAACAGGAAAAACATATTTGTTCGAGGAGATAACGATTAAATTATCAACGGAAAACATTTTTTACAAGTATAACTTTAGTATTTAGTGAAGGCCTTTATTCTTGATGATGCCTTAACTTCTCCTGTCACAGGAACGAAGAAGCTGTTGAAACTCGGATAGTAATGTTTATTCATCTTGAAGGGTTTTCCAGAGTTCTTGAACTCTTTTAAGATTCCTTGCCTTAGACTTTTTCCTGAGTGTTTTCCAAACACTTAAATGAGATAAGGTCGGAACTCGGTTCAGGACAGTTCCTAGAAGTGATGTGCTTGTCATCCAGGAAGGTCATCACCGAATTGGGTGTCTGGCAAGAGACGTTATCCTGGATGAAATATATAAATAATACCCTATATAAATATCATTGCCCAATGCACAGTGACTTCCATGAAACTCTGGTGGTTAGTTGACCATATGTTGTAAGTAACACACACATGATCAACTACTGCCAGTTTTGTTTGCCTGTCTTTCTTTATTGTATTGGTTGTTGCTGCATGACATCTAGCCAGGGTGCTTTGCAATGACCATTGAACACCCGCATTCACGTCCAAAAAAATTTTTATAATCAAAACAAATACAACAGATTATAATCAACGGAAAAATATTTTAAAAATTAGCTATGCTAGCAAAGGTGTAATGTTCATACAAATAAAATGAATAATTAATTTACTTAGATATTAGCTATAAAAAAATAGTAAAGTATTTGAGTTATACTAACATAAAAGAAGATCTCTACATTCATTTAGTAGTTCAACTAGGCTCAATGGTAGGAGCACATTAGCCACAAGCGAGAGAATCTTCTTTTTAAGGATATATTTACATATTAGTGGTCCTTTGCTTGTAAATCTGAAACTTACTTATTGTTGATTACTTGGAAATTTGAGGTAGATTACTCTGGCATCATCTTCTTTAGCTGGACACTTGTGAGATTTCTTCTCCGATTCCTATTCATCCAAAGTTCCGAATGTAGTTTCCTTAGAATAAAATCATGTAGAAAGAAATAACATGCAGTATAATATTTATTAGAGTACCAAAATTCTAATTAAAATTAATACATAACAAATTCTAAATTTTTGTTCTATTTGCTTTAAACTAAAATTATTTTCACTATGATCAGTTTATTTTTATCCTAGGTAAAATTGAAACCCAATTTTCCTACTTAAGTAACTAAATAGGTGAAAGTACAGGCATAAATCAGATAGAGAGAAAGACAGATACAACTGGCGTTTTCTTATGGTTGGATATCGGCAGTTTTTACTATAATAACATGTCGATAATCTATTAATATCAAAGTGCATATTATATTCAAATGGACTTCTATTTATATGTGGCATTAGACTAGTATGGCACAAACATCTTAAAATATCGATAAAGCATTGTGTTGATGTTTCTACTTAATACTTATTTACTAAGTAGTACTTACTCTGAGGTGACTTAGAGGATTGTTTGTTTAGTCGAGGCCAGCAGACAGAATTGTAGTTTACATTGTTGAGTGCATAAAATAACTTTGATACAGCTTCCAGTTTTTTTCACAATTTGTAAATACTTTCAGTTCTATAGGACAGATTAATCTTTATAACCAACATTGTTATCTAAATATATGGAATTTTTTCTGGCAACAACATAGAATAATTGGTTTCCTTAAGAGCCCGTTTTAGTTGTGAAATTGTACTCATTATTTTAAAAAATAATTCTGTAATTAAAATATGTTTAGAATTGATTTATTATGAATACAGCCCTATAGGCTATATTTTATGCATATATTAACGTGAACATACTATAGTTTGCTAATAGATATAAAGAAATAGTAAAAAATAAAAAAATTAGCTAAACTCTTTATTTAATAACGTTAACTATGTATACGTATTATTTAGCGAATAGCAAATATGCCCCAATGTTCATTTACACAAAGAATTATCTATAATTTATAAATGATATCAATGTAAGCACAATATATACATGTTTATATTTAATCTTTACAATTGAAGTGAAATAAAAACTTACGATTTCGGCCATGTGACATGATCTCTTGTTTAAATAGGAACCTTATGCACACTCATGCAGAAAACATAAACAGTCGGTGTTGAACAAAGTTATCAACAGATGTCGCTTTGACAAAAAACAAATGACATTCACATAAAAGTATATTTAACAAACAGATTTCGAGGTCTAAAGTGATCACCAAAATCAAGATCACAATAAATAAAGTGGTCTTAGATCAAGATTACTATATTAAAAGTGCTCCTCAGGATCAATATCGTGCCTATCTCTGATCATAGGTCGACAGAATATTATGGACTAGACGTTTGGCACGCTTGAGCGTGTCTTCAATGGCTCCCATTGAAATACCATCTTGGTGGCACAGCATTACCATCAGCTCAAGGACAAAGAGAAGCGTACCGCATTTCATATTTATGGTAGCTGAAATACAACTGAACAGAAGTTATTTTCCTCTCAAAGAATGCCAGTTCTCTCTACAAACAACATAAGCGATCTATATCTATACGTTGTTGTACACCAATTATGAAATGTTTGTATTTTCTCTTTCAAAAGTTGTATAAGTTGTTGCGATACAAATCCAGGCGGTCTGATTTCTTGTAGACAGTACTGTAAAACAAATTCTATACAAGACTTAGAAAGCCAAGTGCAGAATAGGAGTGCTACAAATCTGTTAACAAAATATTTAGCATTCCAATAGAATAGAATTTCTTTTGTTATAAAATAACACAATCCTGCCTAGGATTGTTGGTGAAAGCACTGCATTGAGTATGTTTAATAAATAAATTGATAAATATTACTAATAGAAAAAAAGGATATATAAATTACTTCTTTTGCACATCCTCTCTGCTTTTTACCTTTCTATCACCTCTGACTTCAACCTTTTACATCTCTCTTGGATCTCCTCTACTTTCATGTTTCGTAATACTGTATAAAAAAACATTCAGATGCTTTGATAATTTGCGTCTTCCTTTACTGATTGCACTTCCTTCTCTTTTTTAAGTAATTTGCTACCTCGGGTTTAATGTCTATTGAGGTCATGACGAACCTGGAGGAATTCCTTTTCTCTTCCGATATACTTTTATGCGAACTTTTCGCCGCTTGTACCTAAGTAAGCACTGTGATTTGTTTTGTTTTTTCAATTTAATGCTTTTTAATTTGCTCTAATTCTTCTTTCAGATAGTATTTTTGAATAAACATATTATTCACCATATCCATTTATGTGTCCTCTTATACCAGTTTATTTAGAGTTAGGTTAACTTATGCAATCATATTAATACCTCGGATAGATATATAGAAACTTTTCTGAACCAAGGGCAAAAAAAAAAGGTAGACTGTGGTGGAGGAAGATCGAGGATAGGTAGAATTTAGCAACATGGGTTTTGAGAGATAGTAAACGATCAAAGGTACCGAACTTATATTCAGCAGTTTAGTAAATGGGAACTTTACAAACGATGTTTAAGTAGAGGAGCCATAATGTGATAGCGAGCTCCATCAAAAGCAGTACCGACCAGCAACACTAGATTTTTCATGGGATAATGGTGTCGCTTACTGATAGAACATTTCTAAAAGTCTCAGCATAAGAGGCTGGAGAGAAACAAAGATAAATTGGCATTTAATCTGGTTATAAATGGAATGAAAATACAAAGAAGGCAAAAGATTGCCAAGGGATAGGCAGGAGAGAGGGAGCCATCTCATCACCCCAAGCACGAACAGCCTTATGTGTTCTATTGCAGTCCAGATTGCACTAGTCTCCTCCCGAAATATTCTCAAAGTAAAAGAAATGAAGTGACGCGTTGAGGTGAATTATAAGAGTAAGGGAGTTAAACGTGAGAAAGCGGAAAGCAAAAAGAACAGTAATTGCAGATATCGTCATGAGCTCCAACGATGTAGTACATAATATTCTGCCAGAATATAAGTAAATCAATCGCTATGCAAAGAAATATTTCAAAAGGAAAGACCAAGCAATAACAAAACTCATGAAAAGGTTTGATTTAGGAGGGATGCAGCAATTGCTCGAAAGATTAGTGAGATTTTAGCTATCAATGTTTAGGCAGACTCTGTCCCATCGGCTGGAGGACGAAAATCTTTACTGATGTCTCCTGCCGATAAAGACTTTGATGAATGCAAAAAACATGAAGGCTCGTGATATATTCACCTCTAATTAATTTACCTGAGAATAAAACCATTGTAACCAAGTCCTCTTTACTGATAAATAAGTTTAGTGTGTTTGTGTCTGATGTAGGAAGTTCGTCTGTCACAGAGCCGGCTAATAGATTATGAAGTTTGGGGGAGTAAGTAACATGGTTCGAGGCCTAATTTTGGTAAGAGGCATTGGACCACTTCTGCGCTGACGGGGTAAAATGACTGCAAAAGTGTACAAAGAAATGTTTCGACAACATAATTTACATATCTACCACTTTTCGAAGCCCAACCTGCATTTTCCAGCCAAGAAAACGCTTTCTTCGAAACGGCCAATTCCGTGAACACTTGCCAGGACGACGCCGAACAGAATCTTGGCCAGAATTCTATTGTAAATGTTTAGAAGACCCTCGGAGAGAGGTCTAAAGCGAAAAATCTAAAAACAGTTCATTAACCTTTTGAAATTTGTCCAGGTGATTGAAGCAATATTACGGGGCAAGAATATCAAGCGTCGTTACATTCCTATGGCAGGAGATTTCAAAGCATAATCTATAATTAAGGCCCCCACACTATATACTATTTACTTACACTTTTACAAATCTTTTTCACTGATAATTTAATTGTTATATTTTAATAGAATTTTGTTTCTTCATTCGTTCGGATCATGTTTGACAGTTCAACCTTTCCTGTAACTTGCTTATCTGGCAACAACTTTCGTTTTTTTCATCCTAATTTACATAAACGTTACCCAAACGTAGTTTATACCTGTAGTCTTCCATACACTAATTTTGGAAAACCTCGAATTTTCTTTGGCAAAGGTTATTTAAAATCTTTTGTTATAAATACAGGGGTTTAGGTTGTTTGAACTGTAAGGTAGTTGGTGGGAAGACAAAGCGAGACAAGAAATAAAGATTTAAAATAAATATATTAGAGATGGATGCATAAGTAGAAAAGGACAGGTTGACCATTTTTATATCTAGGTCGCATAACTTTTATTATTTTATATTTTTTTATTCCCTTGCAATTTTCTTGTAAGAATTATACCCCCTTAATTTAGTGATCGTGTTTTAGAAGAATTATTAAAACACCAGAATTGGCAATCCGATTTTCAGTGCAAGTTTTTCTTATTTTAAATGGTGTTACTTTGGTATCCATAGAAAGAAAAACAAATGATCGACCGATCTTGAGAAAATACTTTGTTTTAGCATATCTTTTTACCGGCATCTCTTATAATTACCTATATTCGAAGATTCTGTTTAAACAGACAAATTATGTAATAGTTAAGAAATCATACGTACTATTAATTAGGTAATTTAACTGGAACCGAAAAACAGATGTTATGTTAAGGTTGATAGGAGAGGGAGTCTTGTTAGGTATTAGTAAATCTGTTTTTTTCTACCGCTTTTAATCTTGATATAGTAAAAAATATCAAGGCTTTTTGCATAAATGACAAATACGATTTATATAGTGTGTTATAAAATTATCTATACATAGCTTATAGTTTCAAAAGGGAAATTACAGTTTCTTGGTTGTTTGATTTGTCTATATGGTCTTAAGTTTTGGCCTACGAAATTCTTAGATCCACGCTCCCTTAGCATTATAAATAGTGTAATTACTTTTGAAAAGTGATTTTCCGTCGAGAATTTGAATTAAGGTGTTGTTATAAGTTTTGTCTCCCTTGTGAAAGGAAGAGCAAATTATACCTTAACCAATTACAGTGTAATCTTCTATTTAAACATATTTTCTGGCAGATATATTCCATCTTAACCTCTATATCTCTATCATTATATTATCCACCCCTAATGCTGTGCATTTTGTAGATACTGATAGTGCGCTTAAATAACTTATTTTGCTAAGGGAACTTTATCGGTGTTTACTATGATGTTGCCTTCTCCCGCTTGAATTGCAAAATGGGTGTCGTGTTGCTAACAGCAGACTTTGGTCTTTATCCTAATGTTTCATTTGTAGTGTTATTCTCTGCCAGTCAAATTTCCAGGAATATTTTTCAAGCTCATTAAATGCGTCGAAGTCAGTTTTTTTCCATTTGCTCAGAATGATGTATGCGGCCACGTTTTCAATTTCTCTCTATTATATGTTAAGCCCTCCTAGTAGGCTGACTCATCCTACTAATGGTTGATCTTGTTTTGAAGTTGTTTACTAAGTTTGGAAAGAATGACATCGTTTAGGTTCTTTTTTTTATTGTATGCGAACGGATCTATCAATTTATAAACACTATTTGTAAACTTCTTTTGTTGTGTACTTTCCTAATAATCTATTATCTTTATTAATACAAAATTTTGTGTAATTTATTTACTCTTTCCCATGCTTTAGTTTTCTTTGTTTTAGTTTTGTTTTAAGCATGCATTATGGACGAATAAGAATGCTACCTGAAGTAAACTGGTTGATAATTGGTTCTATAACACTCAGAATAAAAAAAATATTTAATTCAAATGTTCATTTGTAATCTCACTACGCTGGATTTTTAGACAAATTAACATTAATACTATATCTAATATTCGAAGTTTTACTTGGTACCTTAGACGAATTTCTCCCCAAATTAAGGTAAATATTATTTATTAAATTAATGAAAACTATCTAAGCTATACAATAAACAACTACACCATTTAATAAAAGTAACATCAATAATTTAATTGGCAATGAAAGTGCTAAAAATGGCCCTTGAATGTATGGGGGGGGGAATCCTTATTATCCCGCTTTATTTATTTATCAATATTATTCTTGCTTTTTCACTTGGTTTACTCGATGCAAGTTGTCTTCCTCGAATCCATTTTCTTGATGCATCTTCATCTTCTTCCGATTATTCTTGGGGGCTGATTTCTTTGTGCTTTTGATTTTAATCCTTGTTTTTTTTTCTTGATGCATCTTTATTTTCTTCCATTTATCTTGAGTTTATGTTTTCTTGGTCCTTCTTGTTGATTAGTCCTTCAAGCGGTTTTCTTCCGTTCTTTTTCGTAAGATTTTTTTCTAAAAGTTTTTGGACTATTGAGTTTCGAACGTGGTACCGTTGGATTTGAACGCTAATACTCTAGCTTCACGACCAGCTTTAGTTCGTCTTGAGTTGGTAAATTTATCGGCTATTTATATTATCGAGTTGGAAGGAATTTCTCTGATACCTTTTCGCACCCCTACACATGTTCGCCCTGAACTCAATTTGGGTTAACGATATAGATACAAAAAATCAAAAGATTGTGTAGTGAAATTTTATTCTTTTCCCTTTAGAATTCACTCTATATGATGGGTTTTTTTAAAGTATTATTTTCGCCATAAATTGGGCCTTGTTCTTGGATTTACTTTCTTAACAATAATCAAGGTGAATTTGGTTTCACAGAACCTACCTTAATCATGAGTTAAACAGTTTGTACAGATGTTATAAAAATAAGATAGTTGAAGCGCCCTTTTTTCGTGTTTAAATCCATAATCCGTCTGTATCAAACAACAATATCAAAAACTGTAGATTAATTTAAGCTAAACTCTTCCAAAAATCAAGATTGTGATTGGGAATAATTGGCAATAATTTCAAGAGATTTTTTTCATTCTGCTTACATCATATTGACTCCTTAGATGTTGCAAATCTTCTGCTATTTTCACTTTGCATTAACTTTCGAAACCTTATTTTCGACAACTTATGATTCAGTTGCTTTCTTTTATTCATAGCGGTTAATTGTCGTTCGTTGCTTGGATTCTGCATATAGTTGTTTTTAATCTAATAGGTTGCTTAGCTCACCGGGTTTCCTCCAATCTAGCCAGTAGCATAACTTTTCTGAGAATTCTGTTCTATTATTTCTTAATGGTGTTCTTCCTTACACCCTATTCTCTTTCAGTACTCGAGATAGTATGAATCGTGCCTTGTAGCGGGAGAAATTGGTTCCCTTTGATATGACACAGATCAACGGCTTTTGATACTTTTTCGCTCGGAAATTGACATTCTGTATCAGAAATGAAGGGTATTTTTGGAACAAGCCTGGTAGCATATTAAGCGTTCGAGGCTATCGCGAGGTTAAGGTTAGGTTAGATTAGGTTAAGTTATGTACGTTACGATACCTTACGTTAAGACAACAACTTTGCAAACATGGACATATTATAAAACTTTCATTAGCATCTGCACTTCGGTGTTGGTGCTGTAATAAGCGTGAATATAATTTCATTGTTGCATTGAGAAAAAAGGCTTTGTTAGACGAGTCAAAATTATCCTAAGGGACACTCGTTATGTCCATAAGTTACTTCAAATAGCAAAATGGTGGGCATTTTACTATGGGGTCTACACACACATGCATTCTTTAGTGTGCGGTCTACAACGGCACCTAACCATTGCTCAGTTATGTTTCGTTGCAGAACAAACAATAAAAAATGAATGAGTTTATAGACAGGTAGTTAAACATCTTCCACCTAGATTTCGGCTATTGAAAAACTTTCCCACTTAGAAACCTTGATGAGGATGTATAAGTGATTCTAAATTTGTTTAACATCTCTCTAATCTTCTTAAGAAGAGCGTTATTCCAGCTTACTAGAATTTATATCCTAAAAAGCTAAACTCACTTCAAAATATTTTGTTATCAGTCTTGATTTTTGGTCCAAAGTGCTTAAAAAATTCAAATATTTTGTTCTCCAAATATTGTTCGAATATTGCTATCACAACCATAACGATGACAAATTGGCTTATCACATGTTTAGAAGATAGCAGAGTGGCTACAATTTGCTCCATCCTCTTAAATTATCCAGTATTTTGCAGAATTCCATATGAGCTCGTACCCATTCTATATGTGAACTCTGATTAATCAAAGCAGTATGCCTACTGTTTGTCTCAGCCAATGAGACTTCATAGTAAGCTTTAAAGAGGTCTATATAGCGTGCTGAAAATTTTATTGGGATCAGGTCAAGTAAGGCAAACCAATATTTTTGGCTTCCCTATTTTTGACATGGTGATTTTTTTACCAATATTTCCCTGATCTTCCATCTTTTTTTATGTATATGCACCTAGTATGCTGAAAAAAGTAAGCAGGTTCACATACGCAAAAATTCCAGAATAGTTTGTTTAGAAAAGTAGTCACTATTCTTAATTAGCCTGATATCTTTTTTACTTATGCCTGGCGTATCTCGTCTATAGTCCTGCTAGTTCATTTTCCTTTCCTTTTATTTGTACCAAAGGCAAAGTCTATGCTTGGCCGAATGACCCATTTTCATATGGAGGGCTCTTTCTTTTTATTGAAAGCATGCTTATGATGGATAAGCTTTTATTTATTAGGACGCAATGGCAGGTAAAATTTCTACATATTGTATTGTTTGTCGAGGCATACCTGTATAGACTAGCTCGGCGTTCAGAGTCTTACACAAGTACGGGCAGACAGCTGGCCACAGGCCGCTTGAGTTATGTCTGGGCGATAAATAAAGAGTACAAATTACGGTTGACCAGGTTTAGATTAATGGCTTGCCAAGTTCTAGTTCAAAGGATATATAAAGACAATACCACCAAAATATAGCTTTAATATATATAAACAAAAGGGGGGCAATTGATATATATATATATATATATATATATATATATATATATATATATATATATATATATATATATATATATATATATATATATATATATATATATATATATATATATATATATAAAAAGGGAAACAAATTACTTATGGTAGCTAAATGAATTAAGTAAAGAGTAACGAGGTAATCTGGTGATGACCATACACGATCACTTTACCTTCAAGCGCGGGCGAATTGGATGCGGGGGGATGGGGAAGGAATACAACGGCGTAGGTCTTCAAGACGATACTTCGGGGAGTCCTGACTTGGAGGACTTGAAGATTGGCTGGATTACTTCGTGATGAAGAATGAGATTTTCTTTGCTTCAAAGAGACGTAATCTCAACTCGAGACGATTCTGTTAAGCAGTAGTGAGTCTCAGTCTCGGCAGCACGCAAATCTTGAAGGGGTGGTGAACAGGAAAGGGCGGCACAACTCTCCGGAAAGAAGGGGAACTCGATAGCTTTTATGTGAACAGGGTCCAAAGCTTAACGAAGGTAGATCTGCTGACGAGGTCTTCGACGATGTACGGCGACGAGTTATGCGGGGCTCTCGGAAAACGGATGGCAGTCTGGACGGAGTAAATGGCGAGCTTTCAATCCCCTCGAGAGAGGGTGAGCTTCTGGTTGAAATACCTGGGTGGCTGCTCCTCTAGACGCCTCAGGGCCTTGCGGACCCCAAGGAATACTTGGCACCAGTCTAAGCAAACACAATTCATGATAACGCGTCGTTCCAGACGATCAAACTCGCCTCGTGATATGAGGGTAGGCGATCAGTGTCTGAAAACAAATACAGTTAGGACCAGTGATTAAGCGAGTGACAGATTCTTCTTCGACTTTCCAAAATTCTCACGCTGGCTCACGTGGTCTTAAAAGAATAGAGGTGCATTGCCAAGGGGCTTCCTCTCACGGTGGTCCTTCGAGGGCATTCTCTCACATTGTTCAATGGCCCCCTTTTCGGAGTTAGAATGCTGTTGTGTAAAATCTCAGGGCTCTACCGGGCCCGGCGTCTTTTTCCGCGACGAGTTGCCTGTAAAGCCCCGACAGCGATGTACAGAAATTACAAGCCATGCTCAGGTTGGAGACCGGATTGTGATTAATGGTGATTGACAGAGCACCCTGAGCTGCTCAATTCATTTTAATATCCCCTTCCCCTGGTTCACTATATCTGTGGCGGTATAGATACATTAAGTAAGGTGAATCTCAATATTATCTTCTGCTCGGTTCCTGGAAATGTAGCGATTGTGTGAAACCACCCTGCTCAACAAACAGACAGCAAGGACTGATCAAACTGCCCAGTGCTTCATCATTCGCAAAACTGACTTACATAGCAGAAACCTGGTTAATCTTTTGGGTTGGCTAGCAAGAATATGGGAGCGAGGCGATCAGAACCATTTCGCGCCCACTTTTTGCGTAGCTCACCCCCACCGCCTCTTATCTCGACTACTCTAGGTAGTTTTCTTTCCTTTTCAAATTGATCCTACAAGATGGACGCATTGCCAATTAATGGAGCGCTCCCTAGTACCATATTGTGAAGAGAGTGTGGTTCTCAAGATTGTCTGCCACATTTTGGTATGAGATCTCACTCCTGGGCATGTTAGCGCAAGTTATTCATTTCGGTACCAAGACGAGCGAGGTGGCTATAGTTTGTCTTTTGTTATCGGGACGGGTTTGTGTATGGCGAATGGTAGCGTTATGCAATTTTTAGGTTAAGGCAGCCTCCCTTAGGAAGTGTATCTCCCTTTGACACCTGACCATGCTGTTTGTGGCTTGTTTTTCATTAGTTAGTTTGCCCTAGTTATTGTTTGTTGTTTTGTTTTTAGTATATGTTTTTATGTCCTAAGTTAGTTGCGTGGTTTTGGTTTAGCTATTTTAAATTTTAGCTGCCTTTTTGTAAAATAGAAAGTTAGAATTATTTTACAAGTGTGTAATTTTAGCTTTTTTTCCGTTGCAGGAAATATAAAACTAAAATTCTCGAGGTTTGCCTTTGAAATACTCTGCAAGGGACTTTACTATTTAGACTGATACATCTGGTGCCAGAAGTAGCAGTACACCCACAATCGTCGTGCTTCCAGCACTCTCAAACTAGTTCGAGTCTTCCTGGGCTTTGTTCCGTCTCGATATGTCAATTTTACCCTTCATATCGCTACTTTCCTTAGAAGCATTTTCTCATTTATTTCTTGAAAGGAGGGTGACTTTTTAGGTTGGTTTCAGATCAAACTTCATTTTTTTAGCCCTGGCTGGAGCCAATGGCAGGGTTACTGTTTCCCGTTTGGGTGGTGTGTTTCAAAATGTCTTCATTTTTCCTTTCCTTTTCTCTTTCGACTTCCCCGCACATTTCCACTTTTTTCTCTTCACCACTATCGTGGTGAAGGCCTTATTACTATTTGCGCTTTACATTTAAGAAATAACCCAAATTAATAATAAATGCAGCAAATTTAGTTTCTTCCACTCGGGAATAGATCCTGGAGACAGGACAGTTCTCCATTGTCCTTTGTGGAACCATCGATCGCAGAGCACTGCCCTATGTTTTAGATCCCAGACTGACGGGTTTCATCTGAGCCGGTGTATCTGTTCCCCGGGCGTTTACCTTCTGTGTCAGAGCTCCTGCGCCCCTTATAATAGTAAATATTGATAGTGGCAGACCAAAGAAAATGCACTCTCTAAGGAACAACCGCCTCGTAAGGCCAGAGATTTTATCTATAAGGATGATGTCCTTTTTGGAGAGCTCCTCTCATAAGGACATGAAATCTATACTTGGGACCAAGTTGCCATGAACTCATTAGGTGCGATCCTTAGCAGGAACGAGCTCTAAACGAGATATCACGCCTGTTTTAGTCCTTTAAAATGAAACTCAGTCACCTGTAGGAAAGAGAAAGAAGAAATAAAAGAGAAGAATTGCTCTATCTCTACCCTGGAGGGCTTTGGTGATAATTACGTCCTTTGTAATTTCAGATAAAGACAAGGCCGATGCAGGTCCGTCTTCCTCAACGGGGGCGAAAGAAAAGAATAGGGGCATTTCTCTTTCTACAATCTCCAAGGAAAAATGTTTATAGCCAGGGTCTTAAATGAGTCTGAGTCACTTTTTTAGTGGTTATCGGACATCTTCGAACCTGCTGGCTTTATACACTTTCTGGATTCCTGCTTGACTAGCAAAACAAGGTTCTCCGATTGACATATGTTCTTTCATTATCTTATTTAGTATAAACGGGGCAGTTTATCCAAGAAAAATACGAAAGTATTCTTTTAGGTTTGAGCTTATGTTGAAAAAAAAGAGGGGGCCTTGTGACTAACCCAGACACTCTTGCTCACGTTAAAAATAGAAGCTTTCTGAGTCGGTGCAGGATGGCTGGTCATGTTACCCTCTGTAGGCATTTGGGCTATTAATGCGTAGTTTTATAACTTCCACAGCTATAGCCACAAAGCGAGTCATGTCGTCCTTCACAAGAATTCACCGCAAATTTCATGTACTTTTCCTAAAGGCAGGGCAAGATAAATCTTTTTACTTCCCAGTCTATATCTATGATTCTCACTTGGAATATTATAATCTTGTTGGAGACATATCTGCAAGAACAATTGTCCACCGAAATTGGGCAAAAGTATTAGGAGATTTTCTCCTGTTTCTGCTAAGGGGAACCAGAAAAGACGAGCTTTCACATTTCCTACTCTTCTTCGGTGAGAAAAGTATCTTCTCTAGCTCTCAAATCATGGTCTACGAACGCAGTAGTTTCCGCGCCCATTCTGAACTATTTACTGATTGCTATCCTGCTCAAGGCATCCAAAAAAAGGTCTGGCTAGCAAGCATATAATAAACGAGTCCTGATCTGGTTAATATTGGTGCTTTTTCTTACTCCCTCCTGAACTCATTGCAAAAAATAATGAGTTTATTATCCTTCACTGAGTCGGAACAGTCGGAAGAGGGCACTGTACCCTCACCTGGGCAATTCAAATGTCGAAATGTAAATCGGCTCATTTTCCCCTACTCTCATTTTGACGGGGAGCAATAAAATATGGCTTAAATCACAACAAGGGAGTACTGAACGACTCGAGCCCTCTCAATTAAAACCTAGAGAGTGACAGCGCTTTCGGTGGACAATTGTTCTTGCGGATATGTCTCCAACAAGATTATAATATTCCAAGTGAGAATCATTTCGATTCTCGAAGCGAGCCCCAAAACTCCCTACAATTAGATATAGACAGTATTTTTCTTTTTGGATAATACTGGAGACTCCAGGATAATTGGTAGGATTTTATATACTTGTCTTCTCTGTATCACTATTAGCGTTTTTCCTTGGACACAACTTGCCTGCGCACAGTAGAAGGAAATAAGGGTTTTGCAACTCTCCATCAAATAATGGCTTGAGTTCGGTAGAAATTTATAACCGAATCGTATCTACATACTTTGTTTATTAACATCTTTATACGTACCTTCAAGGTTATTGTAGTACAAATACATATGGATAGCAGTTATTCTTTCTTAT
This sequence comes from Ceratothoa steindachneri, assembly GCA_963969495.1. Taxonomy (NCBI): domain Eukaryota; kingdom Metazoa; phylum Arthropoda; class Malacostraca; order Isopoda; family Cymothoidae; genus Ceratothoa; species Ceratothoa steindachneri. The sequence continues at coordinate 24,053,517 of OZ018321.1, read as the reverse complement.
ATATTTGCTTTTTTTTGTTATTACGCTGAGATGAAGCAAAGATCTGCGCTATCATAAGGAGATGACGTGGCCGGTAGATATCAATTCTAGTGTTAGTACAGTGTGCGATGAATGATTTTTCACCGTTAACAACACTAAATTTCGCTCACGCATCTGCCCTTGAGTCAGCTTTCTCTTCTTCCCATCATCATAGATTCAGTTGTACCTCATATATGAGAGAATCAACACCATGGCAGAATTCAATTCTCCAAAAGTTTTTAAAAAGCAAAGTGTGCCACTTTGTATTCAATTTGGGAGCTACAATGTGACGATCTCCAAGTGCTTGTGTATAAATCTGACGACGGTACAGAGAATCAGAAAAAAAGTTAGATCTGTCAGGCTGCGATTAGTAAAGTGCGGCAGCTCGAAAACAACAAAGGCCTCGTCATACCCCCATTTATCTTCTCAAACAGCCTCAGACAGATTATGGAAGGTTACCTTCAATTCTTGGATGAGCTAATGTGGCCCTGAATACAGCAGGTGGCTGCTAGAAGGCCGTATGTGCGACACCAGGACTCTGCGCCGTGCAATAAAAGTAGAAAGTTCTACTCTTGCCCATCAAACAATTTATAACGACATTACTCCAAACATCTAGCTTTGCAACTCCCCACACTGCAACCCCCTGGACTATTATTGATGTAGGGGTGAGAGAAAGAGAGACGACTATGTCTCCGTGTACCAGTAAGGTCGCGCTTAGTTCCAAGATTTTCAACAAGTTCAACAGAAGGAGCGTCGAGAAGGCCTGAAGAAAGATTCTACGCTACCTGGAGGCCATGGTTGAAGCCGATGGCGATTTCATTCAATAAAATGAATAGGGCAATCCTTCAAGTCTTTAACCTCTAACTAAGTACTTCACACTTAGAATCATGTATCCTTTAAATTACCTATTCTATCTGCGAGAGTTGCATTCCTCTTTCACTTTCCTTCTGGATACCACACAACCACAAACGGCCAATATTACCCTACTACATGTTTAGACACTTAGATATGCGAGGCTTTCCATTCCTCCTAGCTTTGTTCAAAAATATATGGTGAGAAGAAATCTTCCCAGATTCCTGAAGAACGTCTACCGCGTTTGCTTTTTGCATGTTTTAGAGAGCTTTCCATCTCAGATAGTTTCTGGAGAAATTAGTAAACATTTGGGTAGCTTAAGTTATGGAAATAGGAATGATTAATTGGCTGCCCAGTGGTGTTCCATTAGCTCTAGTATTCATCATATGGTCTGACGTGAATTTGTTTGCTATAACTAGATCTTTCCATTTATATTGGAGTTAGTCTTAATATAGCTTGTGGCGACACCTTAGCATGGAACCATTACCTTGTCTTGGATGTAGGAATCCATCTTGGTACTAAATAGTCTACACAACCTTGGATGTAAATGTTTTGTCTCTGTGCCCTTCGTACTTCGTAAATATCTCGCTTTCGGAATAAACTTGGACAATACTGATTGAGTCTCTTGGAGGAGGCGATTTCATGTGTTTCGGCCTGTTGTATCATAGGGTCCATGGAAGAAGTTGACCTTACCCATAACTTTGATTTTTTAAACTCTTCATGGAGCACTTGTTTTCTTGAAGGAGGTGTACCTTGCCAGGGATACCAAAGCAAGATTCTATCTTTTTCCTCTCTCGATTTAATTTTTGTTTTATTATTATCTCATTGTTATTCTTGTTATCTATATGTAAACTTTTTTTGTTGTTAATTAGACAATACATAGGGCTTAGTTTATTATTTCGGTGACTCTATCATCGTTGGGACCTCAAGATTAGACCGTGAAATTTAAAAAGTTATAAATCTTATTTCCATTGTCCTAGTTGATGGTTAATATCAATATTTCAATCGTTTTAAATCTAGATCTAAAGAAGGTAATGGGTATTGCAAAAGTCCTGTTACTCTCATTACAACTCTGAACAAAATAAAATAATAGTTTTGATGCAGTTAGACATGGTTTTATTGTTTAAACATTGAAATATGTGTTCAAATTGTAATATTAATCAATGTCGCCACCCTGAGCGGTGAGCAGGCACTACTGACTACAGTAGACCAAATGATGTGCTCATGTTACGAACGAAGTCCTTCCTCATGGTAAACCACGTGCCGTTGACGGAGGACTTTAGCTTATCGACGTAGCTATGGCGGACCTTGCATGCCTTTCTCTTTGAATGCGCCTACACGCTATTTTTGAGGAGATTAAGGTCGGTCGACTGGGGTGTCCAAAGGTCCTTCAACCAGAAGTTTATTTTCGACTTCAACCAAGCTTGCACTCTGTTAATCGCTTATGCAAGGGAAGTGTTCTGCTGAGAGACGTACTCCGCCTTCTACGTGATCCTGCTCACCCAGAGCTGGACTTCCATGGCCAATATTTTCCTGTGATTGGCCACGAAATACACTGGAGCCATCTTCTCGCCATTCAGAGCCACGACGCTGAGCATCATCACGGAGGGCAGGTACTTGGTCGTGAACACGTAGCAAACCTCTGTGGCATCCTAGACGGAGCTTACTCTACGGTCGTTCTGATGGTTAATGACTGGATCGACCGTAAAGGTTTATCCTCAGAAAAATGAGGATTTGAGTGCAATGACTCTTCTAGTCGTTAAGAAAGCGGCGACAGCGCTCTTGACGTTGTTCTTGCATAAGGTTAGCGATCAGAGGCCATTCCACGAACTTCAAGCTCTCGCAGCCCTACTTTCAGACGGCACAATTCACTGTGCTCATTAAGATGTTCTTTTTCTTTGCGAGCGGAGTCATTTTAAGTTTCGGAGCACTTTCAAAGGCCCCTCCTCACCGCCAAACGGTTAAAAACTTGATGTCTGCTTGAACGATGTCAATCTTTGAGATCTTCACTGTTCTAAAGCCTCTTCGTAACTCTGTGAACGGTCATTTGGCTGACGTTGAGCCGATTGGTGATGTTGAACTTGTGGACCTCACGCAGTAGAGAAGAGTTCTCGATTCTTTTCACTTCCATCTCGACACACCTGCACACAATGAAAGGACGTTTTAATGACACTTGCTGGAAAAGATGCAGTTTAAGTTTGTTCGACGAAACTTTTTCTATCACACACATAAACATTTCGAAAGATAAAAAATGAGTATAACAGAACTTTTGCAAAACTCGGTCGCTTAGATGAAAATGCATCTTCTCCCAGTTAACAATTCCTTAATATTTGTTTTACTCTTCTTTCTTTCCTTAATCGGCGGGTGATATTAATCTTTATTTCAATATAATCACTGTGGTTTGGGTAAACTAAATCCAAATTTGAACAGCATCCATCATTTCCATATATTTAAATATTTTGCAAAATGATATATTGAAATAAAGATGGTTCTATGAAAATGTAAAAATAAAGGTCAGAAATGTCTTGAAAGTATTCCGACACTTAGTTTATCTTTAAATGAACGTTTTAACTTATCCTAAAGGTCACCTTGTCAGAAGCTTATCCTAGTCAATCGGTAAGAGTCGTGTTTATCGTTATGGAGTAATGCTATACACTCCATTAGTGTCTATAGTGCTCATACAAGGCCTAAGATTTAAGGGTCTATAGAAGAGGGAAATTCTTTTGTGAAATTTAGATTGAAGTTCAACTTGTATTAATTCGAAGACGACGATTCTCCATGGAAATACAGGTCACTAGAAAACTCTTCCGTGTTTCTACCTCCCTAATATTGGAGGCATTTTATTGTGTTTATCGTGTGAGGTACGGCACCACCCACCTTTTCTCAAAAGTAATGCACACACTTTCAGTGGAATGCGCATGCGCATGAGACCAAGAAAACTGCCACCCGAGCTTTACGCTCTCGCTGAGACCGGAAAAGAGTATATCGGTCTTTATCTGTAGTTCTCGGGATAAGAGCCGGCATATCTCCATTGGTTAACTCCGGAAGCAATATATCTCGAAACGTAATCTTGCTCCAAGCAGGGGACACAACCAACTTCCACAATTTTGAGAAGCTATGTAAGACCAGCTTGTCTAGAGGTACTAGGTTAGTTCAGTCGAGTCAAGTTACAGTTCATTCCATTTTCCATGCTTCGTTAAGAATCGAAGTAACTCCTGTCAAACGAAACATCTCCCTCTTTCCTTGAATTCGGGTATCCATAGTAGCGGCCTTTGCTAACTGCGCTACTCAATTTTAGCCACATTTTAAGTTCTACGTCACCGCTAATTAGTTTTCTATCCTCGGTGGCAAGGGGCACCCTTCAAATCATTTCAACATTGTTTTGCAAGAATTACTCACTTGTTTCTCATATAACTTCACTAACCTCAAAAAACCATTTTACTAGCTTTGTGGTTAACACTATTTCAACATAAAGTGCAAAGTGTAATAATCAATTCTTATTTAATTATAGTGTTAACAGTGCCTAAATGAAATAATTGTTAAGTAATTTTCAGTGAAGTGAATAATTTCATCTTCTATATGTTACTATATTATTTCACATACTCGTACAATATCGTTAAATTAATTATTTATTATAATAAATCACAAAATCCAAATTCTTTCCTTGAACTCAACTAGAGGAAAGAGTATGCATTCAAGTCTCCCAAATTGGCTCCAGGCAGTCATTGCTCTCTTTGATATTATAAGGAAATCAAAGCAAAAGAAAATAGGTTTGATTTGCATACAATTTAGTGCAAGCACTACCAGTAATCGCGACAAAAATCACAAACAAAGATAGAACAAATACAATCTAATGTGTATGTTGCTCTAAGTTACTTTAATTTCATCCCGGCATAAGCCACTCACGGTTGTTTAGATCTCATAGATCCTAGATTGTACTCTTTTTAAGTCAGTAAAATGAGAAATAGAAGATAAGATTTCAAATTTACTTCAATTATATGAGTAGCCTTAAATTTAAAAGTGATTTTTAATGTAAAAGTAATCTATATTTGGTTTGAAAACGCGTGGTAGGATAAAATAAAAGTAAATCTTATGTTCCAGGCTAGTTTTGATTACAGCAAGTGTATATATATATATATATATATATATATATATATATATATATATATATATATATATATACAATTGTACATAGGTAAGCTCTCCGTACGTTTAATAAAAGATTAATATAAAATCATATTGCTTTATACGACTGCATATTCAACAGTTAAATTATAAATAATCAGACAAAGAGAGAAATATGAAATATTTACGTTACCATAAATCAGGAAAATCTAATTTTATCCCAGAAAAATAAACAACGCAAGGGCTTTATATTATTTATTTCATGACAATGAAAAATGGGTAAATAGTTGTTCTCTACTAACGACACTCCACATTTACTCTCAATATTTAAGTTATATTGCAAATTCCTTCACCTGTAAATTCTTTTAATCTCTTTGTATGTTCCTTCCTCATTCTGTTGTCAATTGTCCATCTGATCGACTCTCGTTCCTTTGTCCTACGTTCATCCCAATAATCATGAGAGCACTAGATTGGTCCTCCATTTCGGATTAGGGTTATATAATATTAATACTAGTTTGAGTACTTTTGTACCTATATTATTGTCATTTCTGCTATAAAAGCTACTATAAAGTTGACTACCAGGGACAAATTCGGAACAATTTCACCTACTCAGTCTCTGTAAACCTACGTTGTCTCTTCCTACTATTGCTAGTTAGGTTCGAGATTTAAATATATTAATAGGTATTTTTCGTAGATATGTGAAGCTATAGAGTGGTTACCTTCTCCATTTTAAATTCCTGCTACTACTATACCTAACCCAAAATCCATATCGCAGGTAATATATGAAAATATGCCTGGGCTTACATTTATGTAAAGGATTCATTCATCTTATAATCCTCTTAGCATATTTATAAATATTAATATCATTTCTAACATAAGAGATTTAAAATCTCTAGAAAATACAAGGCATATATGGTTCATTCATCTCTTTCTTAGCTCCGACTTCATCTCTCCATTCGAAGTAATTCAATTTTGACGTAATTGAAGGATTATTAGTCAATAACGTCAAAGGGCCTTTCACCGACCCTTTATTAATGAGCTCAGTAAATTATACGGAAGGTAAATTCCCCTTCAGGTATACAACTAAGCTCGGCTTTTCAAGACATTTTATATTCCGATCATAAGTTCTCACTAATATGTATTTGCGAGCGCTGTCGATGCGTTAACTTGAGTACCTATTTACGATCATGTTTCCTGTGGTTAAGAGAGAAAAAAGCCCTTGTCTATTTTTTGTCGGATATTGAAATAATTATTCACCTTCTTTTCGAAAACCAGGATAAATTTAATGGTAATCGTCAAACCAAGAATAAATGAGAGAACATAACAATTTAGTATTAAATGAGAAAAGTAAAAAAGAATAGAATTAAAATAAGGCATGTCTGTGGAGGTAAAAGAAGGAAAGTGAATTCATGGAAAAAAGGGTTTGTGATGGTGGTAGGGCAAGGAAACCACACTACATTATCTTAGAGGGTAAGACGGAAAACGTACAGTATATCACGGTCTTGTTAAGCATAATATATATATATATATATATATATATATATATATATATATATATATATATATATATATATATATATATATATATATAATCAGTCAAAAGGCAAAAAGAGAAGATAAACAGTCTAATTTACTTGGACAAATGTTTTTAAACTAATTGCAGAAAACACCTGCAGGAGTGAAGATCGAACCAAACACACCGATGTCGCGAGCAACCGCTCTGATCTGAGTTAAAGTGAACATTTAGATCGCATGGCTACGTGGAAACTTAGTGGTCGCAATGTTTGCACTAATTGAGATAGAGAGAGTCGTTCGCTTCTTCAGTCTGTTTGGTTCGATCTTCAATACTCCTGCACGGAATTTTATCGTAATTTGGCAAAAACATTTTCCCTAAGAAAAATTATTCTCTTTTTTTGCGGTGGGATCGATTTACTTTTATAACTCTATCGCGTTCATGATATATAAATATATATATATATATATATATATATATATATATATATATATATATATATATATATGAATATGAAAAACTCACAAAGTAGCGTGTGAGTAGAGCAATAAAGGCTAAAAGCTATCACAGAAAAATGAAAGGCGAATTCAAATGTTAACGAATTACTTTACAAAGGTGATATATATGAGACTACAACAAATCGCTCCCCCCCCCTTCCATGTAAAACGAAAGGACAAAAAATAGGACAAAATTATCAAAAACGTGATTAAATACCGGATACGAAGGGTAAAGACATACAGCTAAGATCTCTCCCGGAAGTTACAAGTGTAAGAAGAGAATGTAGATATATTATTCACACAGCTATGAGTAAATATACTTGCAATTACAAATACATTGAAATAAATAAAAATAATATAACAAATTTAGTAAATCAAAGGGCTAAGATATAAAAGGGACAATTTCACTACAAATAAGCCTTTTAATTACAGGGTCCATTATAAAAAGACCGGGAATATATTGAAATTAAGCGAGGAATTAATGAATGGTCATTCGACAATATTTCTTTTAACATAGTGATCAGATTTATAAATAAATTTAGCCGAATTCCATTTGATAGGGTGACTGTTTTCAGTTGATGAAAATAACTTTATTTTGAACGTGAGATTTAATAAGATGAATGGCTGGAGCTGGTGAATCCTATCTCTCGGGACTTTGTTCGCTAGAGGTATCTGTAAAAGACTTGGACCGGACTACCCGACCGACGTGAGGACAAACGCAGCCACTAAACCAGAGATCTGCTTGGGCAATAACTATTTTCCATATAATTACTATATGAAGTCAGAAGATATCCCATGTACGGACCACACAGCGACTCTGCTTACCCTTACTCAAAGACCAATCCAGATCCCAGGAAAGGTAACAAAAGCCTTTCATGGAGCAGAGTGGGAGACATACAAGAGAGAATTAAGCACATATCAGCCGAAAGAACTAGACGGCGCATAGCAAGAAGAGATAGACGGAAAACTAGAAACTATTAGGAATTTGATAAAAAAGGCGGATAGAAAAGCCATCCCAAGAAACAGCTACTCGACGATTAAGACCTTTACCTAGTCTCCAGAGATGATAAGGAACCATCGACGATTAAGGAAAATTTCAGAGAAAATAAGGAGAAACGGACCAACGAGGGAGCTACTCAACGCAATGAAGAGGATAAAGAGGATTCTTAATACGGAAATAATAGAAAAACAGAATCAGAACTGGAATGAAACAATCTTGAAAATTGACGATGACGCACCCGCAAGAGAATTTTGAAAAACAACAAAACTAATGAAAGGAAAATTGGGGGACAAGAAGATGACCCTGAAGGATAATCAAGGTAATAAGATAGAAGATATTGACGCAATAGTACAATTATTTAAATAACACTGGAAGAACATTTTTAACATTAGTGAAGAGGACAATCAAGACTTCATCAGGGACTTCGAACGAAACATCACAAACAACTCAACTAGAAGCGGACAGCATAATTTCTTACAGAAATGTAGATGCAGCAAGAGACACCTTGGACGGTAACGACGCGAGAATTACCGTCCAAGAATTAAAAAACACAATCGCTCAGTTTAGGCAGAAGGCACTAGGTAGATCAAAGCTCACTAAGGGGCACTACGAACAAGTGACTGAAAAAATACTGCATGCAATTACTTTAGTATTTAATGCTATCTTTAACACCGGCTACTTCCCAAAAGAACTTAAAGTAGTCAAGATGATTTTCTCACCCAAAGCTGGCAAGCCTACTACACGAGTGCAAAATTACAGACTTATATCTCTACTCGACTTCATCGGGAAGATTTTCGAGAAAATTATGAACACTCGCATAAATGAGCACCTGGAAGCTAATGACCTTCTAAATAAATTTCAATTCGGCTTCAGAAAGAAAAGAAGCACGGAAAAAATAGCTGAGGCAAAAAGAAAAGGCTAGCGTTGATATAGTCTGCAGTGATGTGTCCAAAGCTTTGGACAAAGTATGAACGAAAGGAATGCAATATAAGATATTGCAGTTACGCCTAGAGAACAAGAAGAGTACTTTGCAATTACACAACCGAACGAAACGCAATTATCAAAATGGGAAACAACCATGGAGATAAATTCAAGATGGAGGCTGGCCTTCCGCAAGTAGGATGTCTGAGTCCAACATTATACTATGTATATAACTCGGACATTTCTCCGTCAGCTACATACGAGTGCCTAAATATACAGTTCGCAGATGATATCACACAGATTGTCGTCTGCCCTTATACGAAACCTGATATGCAAGCAAGACTGACAGCAGAAGAAATACGACCGATCAAAGCTTATGAAAAACAATGCAAAACAGTGATGGAGGGGCCCATGGTAGTAAAATAACTACCTTAGAGCTCTCTGTTGCTCTAAAATCCTTTCGTCAACTTGCACCAGGTACCACGGGGCTGACCAGGGAGAATTTGACCAAGGCCGCGCCTAACGTTTGGAGTGGGCTACTTAAAATCATTAACACTGCTCTGAACACAGGCTACTTTTTCCAGTCAGTAAAAAGTGGCCAAGATGATTTTCATCCCAAAATTGGGAAAGCCCCCGGACTGCCCTGCCAGCTTTCGGCCGATATCTCTCCTAGAATTTGTTGGCAGTCTTCGAGAATATATTGGCTAATAGAGTCAACTATTTTCTCGATGAAGCCAACTTGCATAACGAGCAGCAACATGGCTTCAGAAGGAAAAGAGGGACTGATACGGCACTAGCCGTTATCACCGAAATGCTTGCCAAGATCAAGGCCAACAAAAGGCATGCCGACCTGGTGCTCCTCGATGTCAAAAAAGCTTTTGATAAGGTTTGGAAGAGAGGACTAAATTTAAGATCCTTCAAGTAGGCCTCAACCCCATTCTTTGGAGGATTCTATGTGACTAAATAATGGAGATGAGAGCATAGATTCATATCAAAGGATACAAAGGCCCCAAATTTAAGCTCGAAGCAGGAGTCTTACAAGGGGGATGCCTCAGTCCTATTTTATACAACATCTATACACGCAACCTACCACAACCTCTCTCTTATGGTACGATATACGTTCAGTTCGCTGACGATGTATCGCGAATTTGTACCGCCGTTTATGTTAACAGGAAATTTATAGCGAGAAATACGGCTAGGGAGATATCTAACATCAACTCTTTCGAGAGGAGATTGAAGATATCAACCAATGCCCCCAAATTAAAAATAATTCCCATATTTCGCAAGACCTTCAATGACATTTGGGTAGAAGGGGAGCGAATCCCCTACTGCCTGGAAGGGACGGTTCTGGAGCGGGCTCAAAATCACTACAGGGGGCTACAAGACATATCGAACCAACAGTCGCAAATAGCAAGAGAGATTTGAGGGATTTCTATAGGTTCCGTGACCTAAATCCCTCAAATAAACTCAAGATATTCAATGAGTGTATTCGCTCGAGACTCACATTGCCAAACTACAAGTCATTCAGAATAAAGCGGTTTTGCTTATTGCAAACACCCGAAGAAGAGAACATAAACGACAGAGGGAGCTCCACGAGTCGGTTGGATTACCTCCGATCAACGTGGCGCTCCACAAGAGAGCTAAGAGGATCTGGCAAGCCATTGGCGCCCGCTTGACCCCTGAATTCTCTTGTACACAACTAGACTTGAGGTCGACCGACAAATAAGACCATTTAAAAGTAGCAAAATACAGTCTTACGGTGACGTGACTCCCAAATACACATGACAAAATCTACAAAAGACAGAAAACGACTAGTGTAATGCACAAGTTTTATCTTTAGTGAAAATAAATTTTAAAATAAACTCAAACTTTGCTAATATTCGAATTCAAATAAAATTAAAATAATTTTCTTCAAATACCCACTGTGTGAATAAAAACCCCGTTTCAAATAAAGGCTTAAATGCCAAAAAATCATTAAAAACTTAAAAAACTAAAAATTAAATTAACTATGTTAATTTAATTAAATAAACTATAATTTTATAGTGTATTAAATAAAAAACAAGAAAAAATGACAAAATCCATACAAAAAACAAATCAACAGAGCTAGACTTTCACCAGAGACCTTTTTATTCTGTCTCCTACATATTCTCTATTCTCTCTAACTCTACCTAAATTTCACCACTTTTTTATGTGCAATGAATGTAAGTGAATGACTGCTAAGATTTTTCTAGGGAAAATTGTTTCTCTCGGTATGTCAGTTCTGCAAAACGAGGTAACGAGATGTGGTTCCCTGAGAACCCACCCTCGGAGGAACTCTTTCGCATCCAAATGCAGCCCCCCCCCCAACTAAAGCCAACCATTTTACAAACACTAGATGTTTTCGCTCCCACGAATCAATCCCAAGGCAATCCAGAACCCACAGCACCTGAAACCCCCATAACCGATCCAGAGGCGAAATCACCCAAGGGAACAAAAACGAAACACTGCCATAGTATCCGCTCCAAACACTAACCCAACTGACAGAGAGGTAAATACACATCTTCGTCTGAGGAGGGCAAACATGCCTACCACATTAGGAAAATTGAACTGAAAATTTTCACCACAGAAGACTCTCCATTTCCGGAAGTAAAGACGGATAAGGACATAAGCGAGGGAGTGACCCCTGCCCGGTACAAATGGGAGTACAGCGAGGATATCCCAGAGAAGCTAGTTGAAGACGCCCTCATCCTTGGGATCGTCTGGCTCAACCAGGACGCACTTGTAACGATCATGACCTCGGAGTTAAACAAAAAGAGATCCGCTAAGTGCCGATCTCCACCACCCAGCCCCTCCACACTAAAGAAACACGTTAATAGGAACGACTAGTAGACAGACAACATGGACAGACTAAAAAAAACTTGACAATCTTACAAATGAACACTAACGGATGGAACGACAAACAAGTAACTTACGGTAACATTATCAGAAAATGCGACCCTGATATTGTTCTGATATGAGACCGCGGAAATGACGACGCACAAGATTATGAAGATCTTCACTTATCGCATAATAACTAAGAACCACAGCCAGGAACGTTTCGATGGCGCTGCCAGCGCAGTCAAGAAAGGTATTCAGTTCAAACTACTCCCATCTTTAGACGAATCCTATCTGGCCATCGAGATCTAAACAACCCTGGGGCCACTTGTGGTATCAACAGGGTATCAATATCCAAGACGAGACTATATCCCGAAGCACAACTTTCTCCAACTGTGTGCATACGGGAGAACAGGCTTGTTCGGGGGGATCTCAACGCTAGATGTCAGGAATCCGGATACACCGGAGGTCTAAACAACAAGGGAAAGAACTTGAAGAACCTCATTGACAGGGGCATCGTTGCCTGTATTAGGCCTGACTTCATCACTTATATCACCCACACCTACGCAACCAAACCGGATATCACCCTGACCTGCTCTCAATTTCCCTACAATTACCATATCCAGCCCGGACCTATAATCCCTAGTGACCACGTCGCTATTCTAATCAAAATTTCATCGAGCCCCATTTAAATACCTGTCAGGGAGAGAAAATGCTTCTCATGAGCGAACTGGAAAGAGTACCAGACCCTTCTTAAAGAGTTCAGAGCTCAACCACTCGTAGAAGACACCCAGGAACTGGCAAGGTTGACGGAGGCAATGGTCGAGGTGGACCGCGCAACGGTACCCAAAACATCCTACAAAACGTCACCAGAACCAAGGTGGACATAAGAGCTCTATGACCTAACGGACAAATATAAAAAAAAATTTCCGAAGAAATTAGACTAACTAGCACAGACAGAGTTAAAACAGACGGTTACGAACACTAAGGACAGAAAGAAGACACTCATAACAGAGCAGCCATCAGCACTCTGGAATGACCTCGTCGACAAAATAGACGAAGAAACGGATCCCCAAACTCTTTGGAACACTCTATCCAGATTGAAGGGTGAGCCACTCGACAAAAACATTCTGCCCAAGAAAGATAACGGGCCAAGAATGGACGCGACAGAAACGGAAGAAGAGTTCAGAGGCTACCTGAAAAATGTATTTTCCATTACACCAGAAGAAAACGAACTCTTTGACCTAAACTTTAAAAAAACATATCCACGACCAAATAAGACAAGTACTAGACAGGACATACCCCTTTAATAACACAACTGCTGACAGAGAGATGACAGGTTATGGACGAAAAATAACGACAGATGAAGTACTAACGACGCTACGTACCTTAAAACAGAGAGCACCAGTTAAAACAGGATTGAGCAAACTCAACTGGTTAAACGCCCTTCATAACATCTTAGAGGGGCTGGTCAATCTAATCAACGCGTACCTAAATGTCAACTATTTCCCGGACAAATGGAAGATTGCCAAAATGATCTTTATTCCCAAAGCCGGAAAACCGCCCAACAGACCAGCAAATTTCAGACCCATCTCCCTCCTTGAAGTGGCTGGCGAAGTCTTCGAGAAGATCCTTGGTAGCAGACTCCAAAGTTTTATGGAGGGAAACAACATCAGCATGGATTCAGAAGAGGGAGAGGGACTGATATGGCGCTAGCAAACATCACAGAAAAACTGGCGAAGTTTGCTAGCCAAAAAAGGTACGCTGACCTGGTGCTCAGAGATGTGAAGAAGGCATTTGACAAAGTATGGAGGACTGGGCTTCAGTACAAAATACTAAGACTCGGACTGAAACCAAGACTAGAAATATTCTATGTGACTACGTGATAGACAGAATAGCATATTTTCAAATATACGACCATAAGGCACCAGAGTTCGAACTAACTGCTGGCGTACCGCAAGGAGGGTACCTAAGGTTTCCTCCTATACAATATATATATATATATATACCCTCGATCTACCTGATCCAGTCAGGGAAGAAACGCTGTATGTCCAGTTCGCTGACATCTCTCAGATTATGAATGCCTCATTCAAAAATCCCGAACTCATGGCACAGATCACCGTTAGAGAAATCGACCATATCAGCAGGTTCGAAAGAAGATGAAAAAAGGCCACTAACACCCCAAAATTTAAGGTGATTCCATTCTTCCGTAGGAAACGGGCCCATATCGAGACTGATAACGCCCGAATTCCATACAGTAACGACGGGACAGTACTTGGACTAAAGATAGGTAGTAATGGATACGGTAGCCACGTTGCTCAGACAACAGCGCGAGCGAAGGTTGAACTGAACAAGTTATTCAGGTTTCAAAACCTGAGCTCGACCAACAAAAAGAAAATATACAACGCTCTCATAATATCGAATCTGCTGTATCCACCTATACCTATCAATATTAGTTCAAAAAATAAAGTACGACTCCTCCAAAGAGTACAGAACAAAGGAGTGCTCCTAATAACAGACACCAGGAGAAGAGAAAGAACGAGGCAGAGGAACCTTCATCACAGCATCCAAATGACTCCAATCAACGTGGAGCTGCAAAGAAGAGCCCTAAAAACCCGGGAGAAAATCCATCGAAACATGACGGATGAAATCAGACAGAGACACATCGACATTCCGTTAGAGGACTTAAACAGCAGGAGAATAGACTTTGTCAGTGGCAAAGCACAGACCGAAAGACAAGAAGATCCAATCAACACATAAGACAAAAAGAACACTGAAAACACATAAACGAACAATGAGAGTAACACAAAAGATACAATAAACACATACAAATTCTTGAACGCTGCAAAAAAACATTATAAATTACACGGAACAAAAGGAAGACACAACCAATAACGTTAAAAACCCGGAACCACACAAACAAACATGCAAAACCATAACATCCCCCCTCCAAAAAACAAAAAGAAGCAGATAAGAGTACGCAGAATAACAAGAATATTAGAACAGAAACAAAGAGAAGAACATCCATCTCAGACAAACGCCTGCGATTCCCTATCACCGAGTATTTTCTACCCTTCTATCCTTTTCATAAGGGAAATCTATCACTATCTATCTATCTCCCACTATTATATATATATATATATATATATATATATATATATATATATATATATATATATATATATATATGCATACATGATTGCAATTGCAATCTTATGTGTGTATGTATTTTCCTTTCACAACTTAATATATATCCAATGTCCAACGTAACTGAGAGAGTAAATCAAGGGAAGAGCGGCCTAGCTTACTGTACAAGTTAGTTAACCTAAGCATGAAAAAACAAGAAAAAAATTATCAAGCCATAATACAGTCCGCGATTATTTACCCAACCATAGCGATGTACACGATCTCGAGAAGTAACCTATTAAGACTCCAAAAAGTCCAAAAAAAAGCTATCTACTTAATAACAAACACCAGAAGAGGAGAAAGAAGAAGACTACGAGACCTGCATAGGGAGGCAAGGGAAAAGCCACTTAACAGAATAATTGCCAGAAGAGCAAGGAAAGTCTTTAAAAAGACACAGATCGAAGTAGGAGTTGAATTAACGAACCAAATTGCCCAGAGAGAAGGATGGAGATCACACAGATTATTCCCAAGTTTCCCAAGGATAAATGAGGGAGGAGAGGAAGACAAAGAAGAAATCTACACCTAGAGAAAGAGATTAATACTCAACGACGACTAAGAGTAATTAATTAACCGAAGCAAACCAGGATAGGAATAGGAAAGAATATATAGAGAGATAGAAACCTACACCAGTATTTAGTAAGAGTATTTACTAATAACGGTTTGAACGTCTCATAAATACCAATACTACTTTCTAAATTTATCACGCTAGCTATACTACCTAAAATGGACAGAGATAAGCCTGACGTCCAAGCAATTAGCATCTCTTTGCAAACCTCTTACCTCCTTCAGCCTTCTGTATCTATTCGTTTTTTACTATCATATTCGTATTTCATAATTCCATTTCCGTTCATTTCCTGAAGATGACCTAACATGGTCGAAAGACGTTTAGGAATAAAGAATGTCATTCGCGTATGTTTTTTCTCGCCTCGAAGACCCCATTAAAAACTTGTAAGATATATTTAAGAAAATACAATTTAAAATTAATAACGCTGCCACAGCTGTGGACTTCAATAGAACTTGCATACAACATGGCATTTTACCTAATTACATATATATATATATATATATATATATATATATAAACATATATATATATATATATATATATATATATATATATATATATATATATATATATATATATATATATATATACATATATATATATATATATATATATATATATATATATATATATATATATATATATATATATATATATATATATATATATATATATATTTTTTTTTTTCCCGTCCAGGAATATATATATGAGAAACTCACAAACTAGCGCGTGAGTAAAGCAATAATTGCAGAAAATCCCAAAGGAAAGATAAAAAGCAGATTCAAAGCACTTTCGAACTTTGTTCAGTTCATTCTCAAGGAATACATATAGAATTACCTTACAAGAATGTTTTATATGGTCGAAAATTAAGCGACGCTAAGCTCACCTACAACGAAAGGATACATAACAGAGTAGGCGTGAAAAATATAAATAATTATCAGAAAACGGGATTAAATACAGGTACAGAAGGGTAAAAACATATAGATAAAAGAAAAATTGTTAAATGCTCGTTCATTAATTCTTCCCCTCATTGTCCCTAAAGACCAGGATTTAGTTTGACTTTACTAATTTTATTTTGGAACGTTCTAACTGACAAATGCAGTTTTTGGTATCCATTTTATTTGATCTTATTTACAAACTAATTCAAACTTTGGCCCTGACCTTTCGCCTTTCTTCAAGATTCTTGAGATGGAAGTTTTCGACGTTGATAAGGCGGCATTGATGTATAGTTTCCATTTATTTATGCCTTTTTTTAACTTGTAGCTAGTGGATGGTAGTGACCAGCAAAGAATAAAGTTCGTTTCGATTCGATTCGATTAATATAAGTGTTTATGTATGTAGCATATAAAGCACATTTGTATGCTATGGAATTTCTTATGCTCGATGTTCTCACCTTGGATTCGCATGTTGAAGACAACATGCCATTTCCATGGGGTTGATTGTTACTTCAAACAGATGTGTGTGGCCACCGAATTTAATTACGTTCTTAA
Organism: Ceratothoa steindachneri; assembly: GCA_963969495.1. Lineage (NCBI taxonomy): Eukaryota > Metazoa > Arthropoda > Malacostraca > Isopoda > Cymothoidae > Ceratothoa > Ceratothoa steindachneri. The sequence continues at coordinate 24,036,497 of OZ018321.1, read as the reverse complement.
CCGAGGCCTAATTGTGTGTTTTCTGTATTTCGGCATTTATTTTCTCGGGGATGTAAAATGCCACCTTGGGGCAGATTTCATTTTGGTAAGCTGCTACTTGCGAGGTTAGGGGGTTGCTTCCAGGTCAATGTTTTAGTAGTTTAGCTGCCTCATTGGATAGGAGCTTGTTACATTTTTTGTCTCAAAGATAATGACTACGAAGCCATTCTGCACCTCAAACAACTTCACGAGGGTTATTCTTAGTTCTGGAAATAGCAGTTCGTATAGTCGGCTCTTCTGGGGTGGCTTCTTTCTGATAATCGTCCTCGGGGGACCCTCTTATTGAAGGTATCCATATTTCGCCGTGAACGGTTTTTATTTTTCTGCTCCTTTTTTTCTTATCCTTGTACTCAAAGAAATTGCATTATTATGCATATTTTATTTTGTGTATATAGAAAAAGATTAGGGTTTTATAGAAGTTAGTTACTTTATAGTTATTGTGAGCTCTCGCCCATTGCCCACTTATTCCCCCGCTTGATTTCTACCGGGATCAAGGGTGATGATGAATTGGTGAATGCAGCTTGGTGTCTCTACAAGGGTGGATTGTTGTGGACTTTATGAAAAGTAGTTGCTGAATCAATTGCCACGGGGAGACGGGGGTTCCTTCCCTCTGTGATCTTGGCCTCACCCTCGGGTTTGGGGATTACTCCCTCACTCGATGGTTCCAACTATTTCACAACCCTTCATTCTCCTCTTGGCAAATCCCCAAACTAATTTCCTCCAGGGGGCCTTAATTATGCCCTCGTCAATGACCTGCATAGTTAAACTAAACTTACATATGCATGATAGATTAATAGATGGATCATGGGTGGCAGATATATGGGATTTTAAGGTCTCATTATTGTTTTCTTTCTCTTTTAAAAATTCTAATTTCTCATTTTTAAATGTAGATTCAAATTCAACTTTGGCTCTCTGGACTACTGCTTGGTAGGCAACATGGTTTCTAATCCATTCCTAAGTGTAGATAAATGAATCGGATATAGCATTACTGAAAAATGGGTGACTTTACAGATATCTTCCTTAAATGAAGTTAGAAATGAAATAAATCAAAGGAAAGGTGGGATCTGAGAGACACTGAAAGATTTCCCAAGTCACCCCTCTTCCCTCCGGTCATCCAAATATGGCCGGAGGGTGAAGTGTTGTGATTTTCTTTCCTTTCTCTAGGCTATTTATGCCTTGATCTCTATTCTCATTTCCTTTTATGGTTTTTCTATTAGTTTCTTAGCTCTTTCCTCAATTATTTTGTTCATAGGTTTCATCTCAGCTTCTCTGTACATGTTACGTTGTCTTCTCATTTCTCTTCTTCCTTTGTTTGCGATTATTAATACTGCCTTGTTTTTAATTCTTTGAATCTTAATAATTTTGGCTTTGAGATGGTATGCAGAAATAAACCTGGATATACCATTGCTTAAGGCATAATTACTTGATTTTTTTTCAGTTAAGTGATCAGAGCTGTACATTAGTTTCAGTCCTCTTTTTTCGATGTTGATTCCTTCTCTTACATGTTTCTTATATCCTGATTTAATCATCGTTAATCCTAGCACTTTGCTCTCGTTAGTATAACTATATCTTTTTTCTTCGACATTTATATCTCCGAGTTTTCCTGAATATTGGTATGATTTTAAACTTGTTCCTGTTCGTACTAATATTCAATTTTCTTTCTTTCATTCATTTTCTTTCGAGGACTTTTCTACTATATTGTTTATTTGTAATTGTTGGATTTTATCTTCAAACCCCTTGCACAAACCTTGTGAAATGTCTTCTATACGTCTTGGCAGTTAAATTTAACACTAGCCCTTTCCTTTTTCTGTTTTAGCAGTTTTCTCAGTAATGAACTTGAGGAGGCTTTTTCTGTGTTTCCTTTCTTCTTGAATCCATCTGGTACATGATTAGGACTTTATTTCCCTCCAGGCGCTCACTTAGCCGTTATTTTTTTTATAGCTTGCCAATAACTTAAGTAGAGAGATAGGTCTGTAGCTCCCAACTTGACTTTGTTGTTTTCTCGGTTTGGTAATAAAGATCATCTTTGCACACTCTAATTTAGCTTGTGGTAAGACAAGCATATAGTATCATATTTATTTGCTCTAGTATGTTGTCGGGCGTTTCCTCGTAATTATTCTTAGTGAGTCCTGATCTTTGTAGTGCCTACTGCTTGAAGAGGAATATTGAGGTCTATACCTCTTGCTTGGTGATCTTCGCATCGAGATGGGTGTGACTGTCTCTTCTTGCATCTACAAAGTGGTGGGGTTGCATTTTATCGATTTCATCGTTAAATGAGTTTCTGTTGTTGTGCTCAAAATCAATGTCGAATTCTTCATTATCCTCTAAGCTTATGTCAAAATTCCTCTTCCAATGTTCTCGGAATATCTGTTCAATCTTATCTTCGTCTTCTCTGTTATTTTCTTGCTTGTCTTTTATTTTAGTTTTTGATTTGATTAACGTTTCTTCAAATTTGCATTACATGTTCATCATTATCAATCCTTCCTATTGTTTCGTTCCAAAGTTTACTTTGTTTTTAAGTTACTTCCGTAGTCAATTCTTGTTTTTCCCGGTCCATTTCAGTGTGTAGCTCTCACTCTGTAACGTTACTTGCTATTTCTTCCGAGATTTATCCTAGTCTTCTGTTCTTTTAAACCATTTTGACTGTCCATGTTAAGTTCTGAATTGTCTTGTAGCCATCTTTAGGGAAGGTTATTCCGTCTGTTGCTTTCATCCAGCTCAATATTTTTTCAGATTCTGTTTCTATATCGTTTAATGTTGCTCCTATTAGTGGTTCTGATATATGTATTGAAATCTCTTCAGTCTATCTTCCAGTCCGCTCTGCGGTATATATTTCATACCTTTGAGGTTATCTGTTTTGGTCTCTGGTTGATGGCAAGAGGAGTCGATGTGTGGTCTGTACACAAAATATCTTCCGGCTCCATGTAATAGTTGTAAGGAAGATTATTATTCCCTAGGCAGATGTCTAATTTTGAGGATATGGGCCATGTTACGTAACTTCGTTAATCAGGTCCCAGTCGATGGTCGCTGCCTTTTGCGATCAGTGTTTACAGTGGCATTCCTGCTCTATTTTTATTTATATATCCTTTTACTTGACAATGAGCATCTATCTCCGCATTAATATCACCATGCTTCTATTATTTAAGATGTTGATAAAGTTTTTAATAGACAAATGATTTCTACTTGGCGGTTGAGACCCTATAGCTAGTTTGATGTTTATCTCCACTTTAATTCCTACAGCGATATAAGATTCGTTTATTTCTTCATTATTTCTGTAGTCGATGCCATTTTAATCGCATTAGTATTTCTGTCGTGTTTTACCTTGTAGCGTTTACGGTTATGGCGTCTTACTTCGAAAGTTTTATCTCGTCGTTGTCTAAGTTGATACCGTGGTCCGAAATTACGGTAATGTCCGGATCTATTCTCCTGAAAATGTTTACGTATATCTGTTGCTTTTCTCTCCATCCCTTGGTATTTACTTGTAAAATGCTAAGTTTTGTCCTGTCCATTATGATTGGGGTAATCCCTCAGCCCTAGCCGGTCCATTTGATCCTGTAATTTATCTGTAAATATATATAATTATTTTTTTTTCCGGAGGGGGAGGTCTTGTTCACCTTTCTTGTCCGTCCGGGTAGAAATAACTTATTATCATTTTTCTTGGTTAGTGACGCTTTTTAGTAAATATTTAGGTATTCTTTCGTCTGTTTTGTAGGTATCCGTTATTAGGCTCTTGTATATATATATATATATATATATATATTATCATTATAAAGAGGTAAAAACCAAGCACGCTTTATTCTGGCGTTTCTAGGTCCTAACCTTTTCATCGGCACTAAAAACAAGATAATTTGTGGGTAAATTTATTATTTAATTTAATACTAAAAGAGAACAGTGCAATTTTGGCTAATTTAATAAATGCAAGATAAATAAATTATTGTCAATTAGGATACGACATGGAGATTAGATGCTGTTAATCATTATTTAAACTTGGTTTTAATTTTAGGATATTGTCGTAGAATTGCTCATAGTCTGGTCCAATAATTATTCTAGTCCTTGATCTGGACACACCGCTTTTGTTTGAGTCGATGGTATCAAGACCCTATGACTCAATCTACGATCATATATATATATATATATATATATATATATATATAGGCTTTAATTCCTACTGAACGTGCAAAAACTGGTTGGAGGCGGGTTGCGCCGCGGCCAGGATTCTTAGTATAAAAGTCCCACTTGTTACTGGGGGTAGGTTTGTGATTGTTAAATTCTAAGAGTGCATAATACAGGTTGAATAAATTAGCCCAATGGATTCTCAATTAAAGTCTTGCCAAAGTAACGGCAAAAAGGAGGAGCCACAAATAAACACACGTACAAAAATAAACTTTACTTTATACCAAAATAATAATTAGTAGCAATAGTTAAACGGGCTTTTAGGTAAATAAGGATTATACATTAAACACGGCTAGGTCTGGGTTGGCAGCATTTATAAATAATAATAAAAAAGAAGGGGAGGATAACACTGACGTTAAGCGTCTAGATTTATAATGACTTAATGGGAGTATCAATCACTGTTAATTAAATAGGTAATTTAAGAAAAGAGGGACACTGGGTTTACAGATTACCATTAATTGTGATGAATTGGAGAGACGACTACTCAGGTCCAGACGGGGTGGTTCGGGTGGTGTTAACACGAGTTCTCGGGGAGAAGGGGGATAAGATGACGGGTTCGAGGCTGCTGACTGCAGTTCCGGTTAGTTCACTCCTAACTGGATGTGACACTAACAAATAGTAACTTCCAGTAACTATTTGGATGTTCCTTTTTCTTTCTCAATTTACGTTGAGCAACAGAGCGTATTTTTCTAGTCACAGACTCTGCGGGGCGGGATTTGCCTCAGGAACACTTTGAGACAGCGACCAAGTTAACTCAGCAGCGCGTTGGCAGTCGATAAGTTACTTCAACGACTCTCGTTCAATGTAAGGGTGACGCGAGTAGGTTTGGAACACTTCTCTAGAGGGAGGAACGGGGTTGTCATTTATACCGCGGACTGTGTGAAATCGAGAGAGAGATTCCATTTACGACAATTCGCTTATCGCAGCGCCTTCTGGACAATCTCCATGGTATCATAAAGAAGGCAAATAGAATTTAGGCTTCTCTGTGAGATAGGCCTTCTTTCGTCAGACTTCCTGTCGCCTGTTGGGGAAGTTTGCCCGGATAACGACTTAGGTTAAGGGGAAGGCGGAGGAGGGCGCTAGAATTTCGGAGGAGGGTGGGGGGAAGAGAGGAGACGAAGGTCAACTCAAACGACACTTTTCTTTCGTTCCCACGATTGTCTGGCGGCATGCGAGTATGTACGTTCCATACTCTCACAGATATAGAGACATATTTGTATATCGTTGAGATATTTGGTATAGCTGAGTATTTTAAAGTTTTATAGAGTAATTTCAGGCTTACATATTTTAATGCGATCTCTCATGTTGATCAAACCGTCATTGATCGAGCCAATTTAGCAGTATCAGAACATTCAGAAATATATTTATAAATTACAGAAGAGTGGCAAGAAAAAATAAATTGATCCTTATAACTAAAATATGATCCAATTTTATGCCCATTTTATTATTCGAATTTGGTTGAGGACGAGATATAGGTAGGAATTATTTAGATTCTTCTTAAGATTGTTAATAAAGTCGTTCTATTTTCTGCCAAAGTATGTGAGAATGCTAAAGATGGGTAATTTTTATACTATAATTTCTGTTATATTTTCGCTGAAGAGAGATTTAGGAAAGATATTAAGTTTCTCCAGTACTAAATCGGAATAGAACATAATTTAAAAGTATATATTTATTGAAAGGTGATTTCTTCATCTTTTCATCTGAAGGGAGAACATATATGCTAAGCTCTTTGAAATGATAGTTAATATTTGCTCTGAGATCACGTCTTTCTCTGCCCCCAGTAACACTGTACCCCCTTTGCTCAACTTCCCAATCTCACTTCCATCGATCCAGTCTCCCCTAAAGTGCTCATTTCAATATTGCGTTCAGCAAAAGTAGCCTCTTCTGCAATTTCCCCCCATTTCACTCTCTATATTCAGTTCTTACCTGTTCTCCTACCTCTCCTACTGGGTATCTTTAACTTTTCCTTGTCGTTAGGGAAGGTGCCTTCTTACTTTAAATATGGTGTTGTCCTTCCATTCTTCTAGAGATAAAATCTTTATCCTAATAATCCTTCAATTATCTCTTAACTTCAATTCCTACCCTAAGCTCTTGAGAGGGTTCTAGCTTTCCGCGTAACTGATAGTATATACCCTTCCGGCCTCGATAAATCATTCCGGTCCTGTTTCAAGGCAGGTTACAGGTCTAAATAACTCTCCTAAATGAGGCTGCTCGTCACTGTCGTGAGGCTGACACTCAGTGGACTTCATTTTTGGTGCTTCTCGATTTCTCGTAAGTATATGACACTGTTGCTCACTCTGATTTTCTTTACCGCTTTGTTACTTCTTACTCGTAAATGTCTCTGAGACTGCTCTAAACTGGTTTTGCTCTCATCTGTCATCTCGTACTTATTCTATTCATATCGGGTGTCATATCTCTCGACGAGATGCTGTTTCCTAGGGTGATCCTTAGGGTTCTGTCCTTGGACCGCTCCTTTTTCGTACCTACGCTCTCTTCCTCTTGGCCTTCTTTAATAATCTTTTCTCAGCTTATTATACGAGTACTGAATGGCTATCGAAAAACTTCCTCTAGCTCAATCATGACCAAACTAAGGCTCCTTTGATAGGTAATTCAGCACATGTCGCTCGCTGTAAAAATGTAGACCCCTCTCTTAATCTAGTTGGCTCCCCGATCGCGTTCTCTGACAACGTTAGAAATCTAGATGTTTTTAGTGTCAGTCATCTTGATTTTACATTTCATGTTACTAATATCAACAAATCATTTAACTGCTTTCTCCGTAACCTAAGCTGCTTCGATTCCCACTTATATTGAAACAGTTTCGAGATAGCCTACCATGCCTTTGTTACCCACCTCTTTGACTACTGTAACATTCTTCTCACTGGAGCCCTCAACTCTAAAATTCGTCCACGTCAACTTAATTAGAACTTTAGAATGCGATTTCTCATCTGTCGAGGACGGTTCTCTTGTGCTACACCCCTGCTCCTTGAACTGCTCTTGCTGTCCATTAAATTTTCAATTACTTTTAAAGTCCTCCTTCTCACGTTTAAATTGTTAAACACTACCACTCAAATTTACCTATCCTCCACACTGGCTAGCATATCAAGACAATAAAAAAGTCCTATGATGGAGAAGTGTTTCCCTGCTGTCGATTTCTTGCACTTGTCTCTGCTACATGGAAGATCGTGCCATCTCTGTAGGTTCTCGCCGCTAAATGTGTAATGGTCTTCCTGCTAGCATACGCTCCTCTTCTTCGCCTACCACTTTAAATTAGGGTCTGGAAACTCATCTCTTCTGTCAATCTGTCAGGCCTTTGCCTTGGAATAAATAGTCGCTCAGCGAATGTTCTAAGGTCTTGAATGGCGCTATATAAAACCTCTATTATTATTATTATAGGCTAGATGGAGAAGCGTTTTTAGCGAGGATAACTTAATTACGACTTACTGGCATAAAATTAAAGAAGCGTGTGGCTAAAACTATAATTTTAGGTTTGCTATAGAATTTGTTTTTATGGTTTATTTCAGAACATTTTATATCTTAAGTAAAATATGGGACAAGCAATTTTTCTCAGCATACAATATCCATACAATATCAGCATATTTGCATATCTAATTAAGGTTAAAAAAAAAAGATAACTAAAGGAGATTTCCAATAATAGCGCGCTTGATTTTTACCCTTATATATATATATATATATACGCTTTAAATAGTAAGAACAATCCGGCCTCTGTTCCAGTTGGTTATTCTATCTAATAGATTAAAACTTATGACAACATCAAAATTATATTTAATGCCATCAAACACAACGAGCATCTGTGAAGAATCGGTTGTAATATTATGAATGCAAGTAGGTTACACCATGCATCTCTGGATTTCTTTGTATGTGAGATAGCTGGGAAAACGCCCAAAATTTTGAAAAGCATAAATGGCCAGCTCGAAAATATTTTACACCTGGATTCCAAAATATCGTTGCTAACTTACAAGCTTAATGAAGATACGTAGTTTGAGTCGATAATAGATGAAATGGAAAATGAATCTTGGATTAATTTCAAGTTAATTGTTAGTAACTTCCTCGGAAAGCAACGGAGACACGACTATGTAGCCATGATTAGTAGTCTCTTGAAAAGCTTTAAGAAACAAGGAGCACGTATGTCCTTAAAATTGCATTATTTAGCTTTCACGTTAATTATTTTGCGAAAATTGTGAGGATTACAGTGAGAAACTAGGTCAAAGGTTCAATTAGGATATTCAGACGATTGTAGAAAATTATCATGAACGCTAGGACATGAACATGATTGCTGATTAGTGTTGGTGTTTTAATAGGGATAAACCTGAATCTTGGACCCTACTTAAAGAAAATAACTTGGGTTGTCTTTTCTTTATAATAAACAGTCTAATCTATTTTTTTATATTATAAAAGGTTCTGCTGATAACATCTTGTGTTTTACTCAATTTTAGTTTAGTTCTGTAGCTTCTATGCCAGGTGTAACCCCTTCTATCTAGCTTAACTTCCTTTTAAATGTAAACTCTGTTGTTTTCAATCGGCTATAGTGAAGACCATATATATATGTATATACATATATATATATATATATATATATATATATATATATATATATATATATATATATATATATATATATATATATATATATATATATATATATATATATATATATATAGATATATATATATATATATATATATATATATATATATATATATATATATATATATATATATATATATATATATATATATATATATATCCTCACTTCTATACAGGTTCAATTTTTCCCCATTATCTGTTTATTAATGACCGATTGCACAATAGATGAAGAGATCGCATACTTATATATCCAAGAAAGTATCTCAATGTAGGCAATGTTAATTCTTTATTTTGGTGTTTTTCTTGGGATTACATTGGTGAGTACTGAGTCAAAGAATTATTCATTGTTTTAGAATGACACATAGAAATGTATTTCGGAGTCATTTTCTTCTGCAATTCTTGTGTAATAGCTGACCGATGAGTATAGGTACTCCGGAAAACTTCCTGTTTCGTTCAGAGCACAGGGCTTGTATTTTTAAAGTATTATATATATATATATATATATATATATATATATATATATATATATATATATATATATTTCTCTCAAAGTAGCACGAGGGAATGATTAAAATGAATCCATTAAACCACATAGAAAGAGAAAACGGAATAATTTTTCCTTGCAGTAATACTTTTATTACCTTTTTTCGAAAAATCCGTGCAGGGAAGAGATTGAACCAGGCACACTGAGGCAGCGAGCACCGCTTTGATCTCAGTTAAAAGTATGCCGTTAGTACACTACGCTAGGCAGAGAACCAAAAAATTCTCTGATTAGAATAGCTTTTAAGGAACACTTTCGCCAGCTCGAACGGAGACTATGAAAGAAATAGAAAATTAGTTGGGAATTCAAAGAATAAATGAGGAGTAGTTAAACGCGTGGCAGATATACAAATGTATATTTCTCTCAAAGTGGCACAAGAGAATTATTCCGTTTTCTCTTTCTATGTGGTTTAATGGATTCATTTTCATCATTCTGCCGTGCTACTTTGAGAGAAATATACATTTCTATATTTGCCACGCGTTTAACTACTCCTCATTTATTCTTTGAATTCCCAATTAATTTTCTATTTCTTTCATAGTCTCCGTTCGAGCTGGCAAAAGTGTTCCTTAAAAGCTATTCTATTCAGAAAATTTTTTGGTTCTCTGCCTAGCGTAGTGTACTAACGGCATACTTTTAACTGAGATCAAAGCGGTGCTCGCTGCCTCAGTGCTCGCTGCCAAAGACTGTAGTTGTTAAATCTGAAAGAAAACGGAAAATTCTTTAGACGCTTAAACTTAACTCACATTTAAAATCGGTCGAAGTTATTGGAATGCCCATTATATATATATATATATATATATATATATATATAAACATGAGAAACTCACAAAGTAGCGCGTGAGTAGATATATATCATATAGAGAGAAATAGTCATTTCCTAATCTAAGGTTAGGCCTTACCTATGATGAAGACAATTCAATTATTAAGGCAAAAACTCATTGAATTTTCAATTTTTTGTTTTGCGCCCTAATTTAAGCGAATATAACAAGTCTTATATTTTTTATTATATTTATTTAGAGATTTCAACACTGAAGGCAGCAAAGAAAGGAATCTTGTTGAAACGTAAAATTTTGTGACTCGGACACAAGAATATTACTACGTATTTGCTCTAATGTTCATAAATATTTCCTAATCAACTGCTCTCTTTCTTTTCAAAATCTAGATTCATTTGTATTCAACAGCTAATTTTGAATACTGTCACTCTCCTTTCTATTTTCAAAATATTATCATATATGATTAATATTGATTTTCTAATTATATTTCGTATTTTAACAACTTGGGATATTCTAATGTATCCAAGAGAATATATTTGTTAATTATACTCTGCATTTGAATAAACAAGCAATAGTTAGTGAGCGTAAGGAAAATTGATTTTAGAAATAAACATCTTTTTATGTGATCAAAAGCATTTTTTTCCTTAATTTGTAAATGTCTAAACATTAATTTGTAACGCAGTGAGAAGATAAGATATGTTTTGTGATGACGTTATGAAACGATATTATGTTTATCTACTACTACTGCTATCTACAGTATTATTGCTGATGTATATCAGTTTTGAGATTCTCATTGCAACCTCAATTTTTATTTCTTTTACAAATACAAACTAAAAAAATAAGGGAGTATCTTTTTCCTATTTTTTTTTCTGATATTTTGATAAAGCTTAGAGAGTAAGCATCTTTTGTTGTTTTTTTATTTATTATAAAAAATTTGACAACATTCTTTCTAGAGATAAAATGGAATTTACAAAAAATCAAACAATGAATTACCGAATCAAATTGATTCGTCAGTTACATGAACTAGTAGTGAAAATTGCATTTTCATCTAAAACACAAAGCACACTTAGTCTTATAAAAGGTTTTGCCAAGTTAAAAGAAAAAAGTATCCCTCTTAAAATTCATAAAAAAAAGAACCGGTTGAAAATACTAGATGCAGGAGGCAAACTTTAATTACGCGTGAGAAGTAATTCATTGCTAAAACAAAAAGGGATTTCAATTCCTGTGTTTTTAACAATCTTAATCACGATTGATGAACACCAGTAATTTGATTAATAGGATGATCCGGTCAGCGAAATGTGTAGAGAAGATGAAGGGTGTTGGCCCTTTGAAACTTGTCTCCAAATATAGTTTCCAGTACACTACGGTTTTAATTCCGAGAAATTTCTTTTAAAACGGTTTCATAGTCAAATATTGTATCAACTTTTAGGTCTCATCCTACATTAACTATCGGCCCCTAATGAGATGGGCAATCAGAAGGTCAAAATCGTTGGGAAATTCAGATTATACTTATAAGAAAACTTGTTAAATATAATTATATTTAACTTGCATAAAATTTTAAACGTCATAATGACAAATTGGTTATCGTCACGTCTTTCATATCCCAGGGCGTCATTGCCAGTTATTTCTTGCTCGTTGCCACTAGCACGAAGCAATTGTCACAACACAAAGTATTTATGTTACATAGAATTTTAAGTGAGATGAGAAATATAAGGATTATTTTTTTGAATACCTACTTCTCTTTCAGGTTTGACAATACCTATCTTCTTCTTTTTCCGCTAAAAGATAAATTTTTCTGATGAGTTCATTCTAAATTACTATACATAAGTTTTCCTCGATTCCGCACCAAAGGATATCATTTATTAAGCTCTTTAACTTTCTCTATTGATTAAAAATTTAAAAGTCTTTGAAACTGATAATATAATATTATTTTAATAGCTTGATAAAATAAAGAAACACCATTATTAGCAGATAGGATAAATAAAGGATAGCATTTAGTGTTATAAATTATAATTATGTCAATCGTTTGTTACACAACCATCCTGCGCACGTCTCACGGCTCAGACGTTTGTCTTGCTCCCATAATTGTTTACTCGAAAACAGCACGAAATTATTTTGCCAGTTGTTTCCTCAGTTTACTTGAAGTCATACTTGTTCCTAATTCTTCGATAATGAGATATATTATTTGAAAGCTCAACAAAAGGCCTTCAATGTATAGAAATTTTCCTTCCAGACTTAATCGAGAGGTCCTCTATGTTGAGTGCCATTCAACTGGAATGTCCTCATGTTCCCTGTTCCCACATCGAACAGGACCCCGGCGCTTTGGGTTTCCAAAATGAACAAAACTCTTCCGGTTGCTTTCTCAGCACAATATAATAGAGTTAATGACAAATCTGAATTTATTCTTTTTCCCAGAGGTGAAGTGGTCTTCTCTTTTTGAGGCAGCGCAAACAGTCAGCGGGGTTGCTATGTTAATTCACCTGCTTAAAAAGGTTTCTTACCATCTGACTTTTCTTTCCCCATTTAGCATATATTTTATTTATTTTTCAGGTTTAGATGCAATTCTTAACATTTTTTGCTTTATCAGATAATATATATCCTATTTTCTTCTCCAAGCGAAATTTTCGGAAGCAAAGTCCTCCACTCTTATCTGAACACGACTATTCAACCCAAAACACTGGCTACGTGAATGCTTTCATTCCCATAAGGAGGCAGGAACAAACGAGCATTCCACTTGCCTACACGACTGAGCGAGTCACAAAGACTGTGCAACCTCTCTGTGATAGTCATTTGAAGTTAATGTTCGCCTTTTGGACTTGGTTCTTCATAAGAAATTCCGGACTTGCCTTTGTTCGTTTTCCTTCGGAGCTTTATAGAAATGCTCCTTCTCCTCTCGACCGAAAAATACGAGTTTACACCTGCTGAGCTCAAAAGAATTTGAGGCTGGTGTCGCTGCGAAAGAGCGAAAATCTCTTATTAATGATATTTTAGGGAGTTTGAACTTAATACACGATATAAGGGTTGTTTAGTAGAACACTAATAAAATAAAGTTATCAGAGATAAACTAGAAATTTTTCCTACTATTCGATTTGGTAAAAAATGACGTTTTTTCGATCTTATCTATCTGAAATCATTGGAAACAGTTTCATACACTGGTTCAATTGAAATTATTAGGAATAAAAAATGGCAAAGTACTTCTTAAGTTTAAGATAGGTTAATAAATAATTGGCGAATTATTAAAGAAATATAACAAAATAACTTATTAGCAGTAGCAATCACTAGTGTCATGTTTTTTTAGTTTCCTCTCGATAAATTGTTTAACGCAGTTAAGCGTAAATAGTCTTCCAAACTAACTCAATAAGAAGTCAATCTTATTCTCTTTTCTATGTTTTTTTCTGATAAATAATTGTCTAATTCTCATTCATTCTTGCATCACGAGGCAGAAATGGAGTTTTTACTCTTCGATTGCATTGCTTAACTGTAACTCCTTATAAGGAGTTTTACTTCCTATAGATGAAAGTAGCTTCAAATTAAGCAATATCCACTCTTTCTTAGACGATGTTGCTACCTTTTGAAATGATTTCCTCTATGTTGCGCTTTTTCAGGAGCATGAAAAAGATGCACGCACTTTTCGACTTGTGAAACACGGCCACATCCACTCGGGAGAATGGTGCTGAATACCGCATAGAGGTCTTCTTTTCTTAACTTCCCTCTTTAACCCAGCAGGAGGTGCTGGACTCCTTTTCGGGTGATTTGGCGTCGCACAGAGGGGAGTCATAATGTCTTTGGGGATTTGGAGGGATGGAGGGAATTCTCCTGTATTCCGGAAGACAAAAAATGTCTAACCAGAAAAAGAACATGAATACGCCGGCATACGATTTCCTTCTTTCAAGTTTAACCAAATGATTTCTTTAATACTTGGGGATTAATTTGCCCTCTTTTCTTCAGTCAGATGGGGTCAAATTGGTAGAACGGAAGATAGAGTTTTTTTCCTTTTAATAAAATAGATATATTATCGACTAAATGCTAATGAGTAAAGCGCATATAGGTTATCCCATTTGAATATTATACAAAAAGGAAGATCGAGATAACAAACGGGATGATAATACTTAGAATTCAATATATATATATATATATATATATATATATATATATATATATATATATATATATATATATATATATATATATATATGATGGCTATACCCATCACATGGTTCTCTGTGTATGCGCGCGAATGTACTGATTGTAGTTGATGGTTATCGACACCAATTTAATCTCGGCAGAGTTAGTGAGTAGGAGCATAGGACGAACGAATATTCTAAGGCTACAACTCTGCTTATTGCTGCTGCGGCGCTTTCCCGAGCTCACGTCAGACCCAGATTCTCGTTAATCTGCCTCTTGTTCAAACCCAACGATAAATCCTGCATGAACGTTTGATTTAATGGTTTGGTTACCCCCAATGACTGACATTCAACTTATTTCACATTATCGTTGGCTCGCTTTTTTTTTAGAGGGATTCCATAATGCGACCGCATTGGACGCAACCTCCCTTCCAGCGAGTTGGAGCGAGGTGAAAAAGAGGGAAGGGTTTGAGTGGCTCTAAACAAAGTTAGCAGCTCAACCGTGATGATTGACAGAACCAAGAAATCTATTCGAAGATTAAATGAAATGAATGGAAAATAGAATGAAATATAATATAAATTAGAGGCGAAAAGCTGTTCCACATTGTTCCTTCCAATCCCTCATTTAGTTCAGTGGTTAGGTAAAGGGGTTTACTTCTCTAAATCAATGCAAAAGTACAGTCCTGTTTAGTATTTTCTCATGATGATATAAATAATTAATTTAAGTTTTAAATATTTTTCCTCTATACTTACATTTTCTTTATTTATTTGCTATATTTCCTATATTTTTACCATAACAAACTTATTAAAACAGAACCTGTTCTTTTACCCGAATCACTTTACTACTACTTGGTAAATAACTCTGGATTAACTTAAAAGATCGATTTATTTTTAATATAATATAAGGTTCTCCCCTAACTATAACTCATTTTGATAAATAAAATGTAATTAGTTAACTTTGGTTTTGTTCTAACATATTATTTCACAAATTGCGTCGTTAAATAAAAGGTAATTGCCAGTCTATTTGATACTTTTTTATTCCCTCTGTTAAAAAATTGGCAATTTCCTAAACTGATAATTGTAGGTAACTTTAAATTTTAGCATTTATGTACTGTCCTGGAAAGAAAAAACCCTTACTAATCCTTATTATTCAGGGATATAAGAAAACTGATAATAAAATTTTCACGTTCTTTGGACATTTGTCAAACGCCTTAGGTATGTAAGAGGGGAATTTACTTTGCGGAAACTGAAAATTGCGGCCTTATTATCAATCAGTTATACAATTTTTAACTTTACTACATGTCTTGCTAATTTAAATTTGAATCTTGATAAAAAGCATTATTTATTATATTGGAAGTATTATATGAGACCTTAAAATATAATTTTGTATAATTGAAATAGTGACCAAACAGCTATCCTTATTTACAATTTGAAATTTCCAATTTAAGTTATCGCTTAAGTTTTGCTGGCTTGTAATGTGAGCCAGGGAGTCACGACCATATGCGAGTGTTGAGGCCTGTGGCGGGGAATCAGGGTTCGCACCCTGTCTATAATCCTCTAATGTCCCCCTTAATCCTTGGCTTTAGGATATACAGGCAGACAGTTCTTTCCAGAGAAGGAAAAGCTCTGTTGGAAACCTCCCTACAGAAAATTCAATCTTATATCAGACCATAATAAAGGCCAGATTAATAAACTTTTCGCATTGAGTTTTAGGGTCTGCCATTTCGATTTTAAACCGACTTTTAATCGACACCAGAAATTGTGTTTTAGTGAATTTGGGTTGGTTTTCCTTCGTTCGAAAATAGATCGGAACTAGATGGCGCAATAAGTAGACCTCTTCTAAAGCTGGATTTCGCCGTGGGGAGTCCTTTTCGTCATTCAAATGTGTGGCTAATGAACCGCCTTGAATGATGGCTATGTAGTGCATGTGTCTTTTCCTTTTTCTTTACTTTCTATACCAACGAGATTCAATAAGAGGTAGGTCATTACCAGTTGGGTGGATAGAATGAGTTTCCCAAAGCCCTACGACATAAGAGAAGGCGTGGAAAAAGTCGTTTTACAGTTCGCCACACGCTGACATATGGGTAAACAGGATAACAACAGCAGCTAAACACCGAATGGTCACTTTGTTTTTCTGTCGAACGCCGCCCAGAAACCGGAGCTTGTGATATTCGAGACTACGAAGGAAAGCAACACTGGTACGCGAAAGATGATTTACAGTGAGTGTAGATTGATATTCAATTAGAACGGCATTAATATTACCTTAAATTGCATAAAATCTATATTTATATACGTTTTAAAGTGCATTATACTTGCTTATGGATAAAAACTACTATTGAGTAACATTGTGGATCAAACCCAAATATTTATAATCGATGTTATTGACTGCTAGAATCAGGCATTCGTCTCTCTTGCACTATTTCTCCTCGTTTGAGTTTTCTATATTTCTCCTCTATTTTTCATTATCATACTAATATTTTTCGATTAAAACAGAACACTCTTTCTATTTTGACGAACTTTCTTTGAATGTTTAAGAATGCAAAAGTGACATACTACTTCTGGTCACTGAAATAATAAAGTTTCAACTCAATTCTACGTCTTAAAAGATTTTTATGAGATTTAAGACCTTTCACCATTTTCTCTACCGTTGTAACATAAAGAGTAGTAGAGTCTATTTAAGAAATATCATGAAAAGGTATAATTCTGTGGAAATTATCTTCTATATGTTAGTTTTGTTTAGTTTGCGTGAATTGTAACAATATACTAGCTATTACATAAATTTTTGTCACTAAAGATGAATCTAAGATAATGAGTATTGAAATCGGGTCTGTTTTTTTTTCTACTGCCGCATAATCTTTGCCATAATTTATTTCCAGAAACAAATTTTATTCATGCGGAAAAAAAGATTTTTAATTCTCTGTTACTTCTGTTATAGTTCTTCAATTTTCGTTAACATATGTAAATTTCTTTTTATTACCATATTTTTAAAGACTCTCTGTTCATGGTGAAATTGTATAATATATCGAAAATCCTAACCTAAATTTAAGGAAAGTGTGAACCATAAAGCTGTTTTGCAGGTAGCCACAGCACAAAGGCATTTCGCATATTGGTATTATATTATACTGCGTCTAGATCACCTACGGCAACATGCTTCGGGGAAAGATTAGTACATCTTTGCAAAATAGGGTTTTAAATAAGGCCCGATCACATTTACCGATATTTACAGACAAACATCCATTCAAATGGTAAAAGGCTGGGTTCATCTGTGATGGGCAAAGAGAGGCAAATATATTCCAAATGGATTGGTTATGATTGTAAAGTTGATATGAACACGTTTTTTGCTATGTCCATAACTGAAAGGGCTGTTAGCCACGATGGCTTACCTTGACAGCTTCATAGACTTTAATGGGATATGTATAAGGGGTGCACTTCGCGATGATTATCAGCTTCTCTCTTCTCTATCTAGGAAGTAACATTCTGATTTTTAATGACTTAAATTTCTTCGACCAGACGCTATACCACATTCATGATTAATTTGATTTTATTTTAATTTAATTCTAGAGGCAAGGTCGAGGCTAGGATAAAGCCAAAAGCTGTTCTTTTAGACCTATTCCACGTAGAACTGCACAAATCCTATGAATGCTTGCCATCTTTTGTTCCGTTCTTGAGCCGCCTGACTCTACCTAATCTCACGAGGGATAAAGACCAGGTCTTTACTGAGCCCAAAATTACAATGGACGCTCTGCTCGCCCAGCCAATTTGTCAGTTATTAGTATTCCCTTCATTTGCCCTGAATAACGGGGGTTTAGCGGGATCGGAAGGCGAAGATTCCCAAGTCCAAATATGTCAGGTCGTGACAAAAGGGGAGTTTGTGAGGACAAAAGCGGCCGAGTCCATTCAGGAAAATAACCTTCCATCAGTACGCCATCATCGAACTTTTGTACTCTTGAGAGCTCACTGTCTGAATTCATCCTTCGAATGGCGAAAATTACAGTGTCGCTGACTTTTCTCTCTTTCTACCTTTTGTGTTTCATATTTTCTCGGTCATTTCCTCCATGTTCAGTGTCTACTCGTCATACCTGTAAGAACCATTTTAATTGAGTCTCGACGTTTCTCTGCCTAAAAGTAGTACTTTTTTATAACATTTAGCATAAACATCACTACCTTGCTGTTCAAATCAATGAAATAAATGCGAAAATGCGCCCCGATAATTCTGCATTCCTTCTCCCTTGAGTAGATCCAATCCAAGATGTTATCAGTTGGCGGCAAGGGTGGCAGGCAGGCAGCTTACGTCAGGTGACCAGGTGAGCGCGACCCCTGAAAAGTGAGGATTGAAATCCCAGATTAATTGATGGGACGATAAACGTGGTTACAGTGTGAACCATATGGAGTTTTACTAGTCGACATAATCGCTATCTACACTAGTACGTCTTGAATGTATAAAATATTCATAATGAAAAATAAATTATTATAAACGGTTTTCTGAAATCCTAACAAAAATATCCATTCACCTCTGAAAAAATCATTTAATTTCTAATACAAGTTTATTTTTGTCCACCATGCATTTTTGGGGGCCGAAATAAATAATTTGGAGTTTATGCATTGGGTTCATGTGAATCTCTCAGAGCGCATCTAACATGGCATCTAAATACTGGAAATCACATTGAAGATGTTATTAATTAATATTTCATTTAAATAAAATGTAGTTTTTTTTTAAATATTCATCTCGCCTGTGTCAAGGCTTTAGGGACACCCGATATAACGAGCCAAGAAATTAAGGAAGTTTGATGAAATCTGAATAAGTTCACTACTTGAATTAGGGATTCGAGCTGAGAAAAATGAGTTGTAAGTCGTTCAACTGCACTCATGAATTGAGTTGTGTGATTCGTTTGGTATTAGTTAATAACATCATGAATTTGGTTTCCTCTGCCTAATATAGTGATTTCCATTGAAAATACTAAATAATATCATCGTTTGTTCCACACCAAAATTAAAAAATGTACCAAATATTTCCTGTTGCCTGGAAAGGAAGAACGCCAAAAATAATTGTTACGTAGATATAACCATAGAATAAAGAAGGAGAGTAACAAGATAAAAATAAGAAAAAGAAAGTGGGATAACCCAAAGAAAGCAAATTCACTTTATAAACATATAAACAAAAGAGAAGAAAATCGGAAAATGAAAAAAGGAGTTAATGGAGAAAAGAGGCAAAAAAAATTAAAACTGATCAGAGCTCTAAAGAACTATGATAGCAATACCAGACCTGAGACTGAATATTAAATTTGGGCAATGAGTTAATACAGTATTGAGTATTATTTATCATTAAATAATTTAGAATTCTAAACCTGGGATAAATTGCAATTCAGTTTTGGATTATTTCATCAAAAAATCTAAACATCTAAAAAGAATTTATATTAGAAAGATCTCGGTGGGCCGCAAGAGATTGTCTTGAGAAGGCAGGTTGCACTTTAGCCTATCAAACAAAAAGTATTGATAGCAAGGAAGATTGTGTTTAAATCCCAATTACGAATTTGCTTCGTCTAAACAATATTAAGGAAGGAAAGAAAGAAGAAAATTAAAATAGAAGAATTAGAATCATCACAATTCCCAGAATAATCTTTCAACGAACGAAGATTTCGCTTGGTTGCAGAGAGAAATCGGGAAATTTCTATGTCCTGACTTTACTTATTTTTAGATACAAGCATTGATAAAAGAACTATGTTTATTGATAATGGAAAATAAAATTTTATTATATTTAAATAACATTTCTGACAGGAATATCGATGAAAATACGTGAAAGGATTAAATCATACCGGTCGAAGCCATTAACGAAAAACAAATGTACACCGATTCCTTTTACCCAACCTGTAATGCACAAGATGATTGACTGTAAAAAATCGAAAATATAAAGTGTATTGCTACAATATCTGAGTAAATATTTTATCTGCCATTGATACTGTATTGAGTAAGGTAATTCAAAGTGAGGTTAAAATTGTTTCCTTCATCCTACTATAGATAAACGAAATTGCCGACTGTGCAATAATGGAAAACTGCAATTTGTATTTTCTATTAGTATTTTCTCAAGTAAAAGTCAATAATTACCCTTCGAGGTAGGTTGAGGTGATATAAAATTTTTAAAGAGGTTGTTAACCAGTCATGTGAATAACAGATATAGTGCTAAGTTAATTATTTAATATTCAGAAGAGAATAAAATGAACAAGTTATAAATATGGACATTTTATTTCTCGATATTTATATAAGGTTAGGTTATTTAGCGATAAAAGTAAAGAAAGATTGTTTTTTTTTGCATCTAGGAAACCTAAAAATGCATTTCTCTGTTTGTAAATGAGCATTGATGCGATGCCCTATTTTTTTTTATATGGGAGATTATTCTTTGCTCTAGTGAAGGTAGCTTTGTATAAAAATGGCCCAAGGTTTAAAAGAGTACACTAGTCAGCTTCTGAAAGTCATCTTAATGATATAAACTAGCAAAATCTCATAGAACATGATGAAGTATAAGAGTCGTCATTTAACAAACAAAGAATCTTGAGGACACAATTGGATTATAAAGCGAAATGTTCCCAAATGATTTTTTGAAGTTTAATTTATTTGAAATTTTAAATTGCTTTGTATTTATTTTTTACATTTGGTATTATTAGGAATGTATTATTATATTTTACCCCATTTATCTCACCTAAAAGTTCTATAAGGTTTGATAGGACCTTTCAAAAGATAAAAAAGCATCCTCTACCAGGATGCTTTCGTATCTCGTATCCTGATGGAAGATGACTTTTCATTCTACCAAACAATGCTGATTTTTGCAATGTACATAAAGCCTATAATATGCTTAATTGTAAGTCCTTAATAATGTAACTTTAAATACAAGTATAATGAGAGTGGCAAGAGTTTCACTCTTTAAATTAAATTTTCTATTTATTTAATGTCTGCGGTTGACCTCATCTAGGTCTGAAAATAAGTTCATTTGACTTTTCTTGACAATCTTGTAAATGGCTTTTAAACCAAAACTGAATGTTGTAAATTATATTAAATTTATTCGTGCTTCTGACTAGTCTGGGATTACTACTTTTGTTGAATGTTGTAAAAACTGATCTGCATATCTTTAAAATTTTGCTTGTTAATGTCTAGGTGAGCAATTTATTTTGTTGCTTATAATCAGCCATCTGTATATGGCTGAGGTTTTATTGAAAGTAAATAATGTGCACTCTAATCACCTTCTTAAATATATAAGAGGCATCAATCGCACTTAAAATGAAAACAGCCCCTTATTTCTTTCTCTTTAGAACATATGAAGCACAAAGTCACCCATCATATTTTCAACGCTAAATTAGCCTTTCGGGACCACTGGGTGTTATGTACTATAGCATATCATCCATTCAAGGACCATTTCGGGACAAATCAACTGACAAATACTTTTATACACATTTTTAATACACAATTTTATCCAATTTTGCCTAAATTAATATCTTCTTCCGCAAACATTATTCTCATAATTAATCCTTCTTTTACTCAATCACATACTTAATCCACCATTTATGCGTCCTTCCAACCTTTCTCACATAATGGCTTTTGTTATCGTATATTCTTTTTCTAAGTCTACCTCATACATTTTTCTTACATACCCATACACCTCAGAAGATTCTCAATTACAATCTCCTTCACGCCTTTTCACACTACATACGAGTATACCAGTATACCTTCAACCGCTCGGTATATTTTTCTATATGCGCTTCTCAAATTCAACATCCTTAACACGTTGGATATTTACAAGCTCTCCATTCTATTTTTGTTATCTTCATTTAAGTTATACTCAACTTCATTCATTAACGTTACTACCACCATACTCTCAGGCAATTTTCTAGTACATTAATTGTATACAAATTCTAATTTGTTAAATAAACCCTGAGAAGCAAATGCATTACGGTCCCAAATGAAGTGGAAGCAAATATTTAGAATCATTTTTTCATAGTGACTAAGTAAATGAAGATGATGCAATCAGCTCTACTGGCGAAATATGATGTAAAATATGTTTTACTTAATTTATAAATATAAATAATGAAGCCTATGTCAATTTACTATGTCGTTTAATTATTTCCTCAAACAGTGATCACTTAGACTGATTCTAATAAAGTAGCAAGTGGGTAGCTAAATATGCAATTAGATCGTTACTCTCTCAGAAAAATATACTCCGCAGCACATCAACTAAATAGTAACACCCCTTAAATCCTCGTTTAAATCTTCGAAGTACCAGAGAAATACAAAAAGGGGTAAATGTTATCCATACATTCTCCATGCGTTTGGTAATTAAAGATTTTAAGCTGGAAAGAATCGAGGTTTATTGAAATAAATAAAGTTACTTAATTCATAATAAATTGAATAGTGAAATTTAGAGTAGAGAAACGTAGATTGAAATATATGTAGATTACAATAAACATCAAATTTGAATCAGTATGTGGAAATTACTGAGAGATGGCTTCCTGGTGTCTTTAGGAGTCTCATTTAATTGTTTTTTGTAGTGTTTCTATAAATGAAATAAGGAAAACTTCTCCGGGGCAATTTTGTCTTTAATTCAACGCGTATGATTTTTCATCTCCATAATTGAAGGTTTTCTCCCAATTCATGATATGGGGTGTTGTTGTATTCTAATTAATTCGACTCGCGTAAAAATACTTGAAACCTTCTGAATTGCATCTGAAAATTTAATTCAAAATGAGTAAAATAGACTGAAAGAATTACCTTAACATAAGTTTGAAACGAAAAGACTGAGATGGAATTAATCTGTTGTTCAAAAGCTTTATCTCAAAAGAACACGTATTAATAAAGTACACTGAAAGTTCAGCCTTTAAAAGATATTTTACAAAGAACGTGTTCCTTATTAAGTTGAATATTTCATGAATTTAGAACCTTTAAATACCGTTTGTATAAATAAATTCCAAGAATTCTTTTAGGAAATTGATTAATACTTTATTCCTATACACAACCAACTAGGATACAAGATTTTACTCCGTGTTCTCTGGGGGGATCTAACTACTTATGGTTTCACTTTTCAGACAAGGTCACATCATTATAAAGGAAAATCTCAATTAACATAACAATTGTTGTTGTTTTCTAATCACTGGTATTATTTCTATCGATTATGTCGCAGTCTGACTCTCAAACAAGTGTTTGAGGAAAGTTCAACGCTATCTTGGTGCAGGCAGAACCAATATTAACAATGACAGTATAAAGTTTGCAGTTTCCTAATATAATGTTCGGTAAGATAAATTGTCGAAATATATGAAAGGCCACCCTATCCACAATCATAGAGAGATAGCTGCCTTGAAATAAGCTTATCTTTGAATAATGGAAATGTGTATATACAACGCATATGGAATATACATACATCTAAAAACTTGATGGTCTTCGAAGCTATAATAACTTGAAAGTATCAGTTAGAAACATCATTTCTCTCGCGATGGGTCAAACGTGAAACAATGGTGTGTGACTGATAAAAACATTTAGCACTTTGAGCTCCGGCCGATAATTCTGCATGTGCCTGTGTAAATAATATAATGCGTGCATTGGATACCGAATGGATCAAACAAATACTGAATTAGATGATATAAGTACTAATTTAACCATGCATTTCTGTACATCTAAAAAATAAATTTATAAAAATAAATACAACGAGAAATATACTGGAAAGAAAGTATTTAACAAATTAAAGATTGCTTGTTTGACATTCAAGATAACCTTTGTTTTTACTTACCATTTACATAATAAGTTGCGAACACTGAGGATAATTTCAGTCGAAGTTTCTTTGATTTACTTTCAATCTTCAATGTAGCAAAGAACACAATTCAGAACATTGTTTTAAACATGTTTCTTCGATCCACTTAGAAATGATTTGGGTCCGAAGACTTTGTAGTCTAATCTTATAGTTATATTTCTCCTTACGAATTTGATGAAATTTTAGTTAACTTGAAAACGACGACCATTATTTTATAATATAGAGATCACCCTGACAATCGCTCGCAAATCTGAGAGCACCAAATGTTGCAGCTCAAGTAGGGGGTGGGGGTATGAATGTATGGGTATGAATTCTTCGAAGCAAAAATAAATTTTATATCAGTAAGTAAAAATCCAATAAATCTCCTGGTCCTGATTTAATTTATCAGGTGCATTTAAAAGAAATTCGAAACGTGTTAGTGGGACCACGCACAAATTTTTTTTCATATGTTTAGAAGAAGGTGTGGTGCCATTAGATTTTAAGCTAGCCAATATAACTCCTATTTTTAAAAAGGGAAAAAGAGAAATTCCCACCATTTATCGACCCCTATTTTATCATCCATCGTGACTAATTTAATGGAATCCGTCATTCGCGATAGGGTGATCGATCATTTAGAAACGTATAATCTCATAAATGATAGTCAACACAGCTCTAGCCAAAAACGTTCATCGTTAACTAATCTTTTAGAATTTTACGACAGCATGATTGAAAGTTATGACGAAAGTAGATCTTCGGAAAGAGTTTACTTAGACTTTGCTAAGGCATTCGACACCATGCCTCATAGGCGTTCCACAATGGATAAAGTCGTGGCTAAGTAATCGTAAGCAAAGAGTAGTTTTAAACGATAAATATTGGGGGTAGAAAAATCTAACTAGTGGCGTGTCCCAGTGGTCTGTGTTGGGACCATTTTGTTCCTTATTTATCTAAACGATATAGAGACTGGCCTACTTGGTAAATTTTCCAGATTTCCGGACGACACAAAAATCGGGGGTTAAATCTTAAATGAGAATGATAGCAAATTAATTCAGCGAGATTTAGATAAAATCTTCGAATGGTCTAATAAATAAGGAATATGAAATTCAATTTAGGCAAGTGTAGAGTTTTGCACGAAGGTCGAAAAACCTAAGTTTTAAGTATGAAGTGGCTGGTAAAAATCTTATCTCCGTGGACGAAGAAAATGATTTAGGAGTGCGGGTTTTAAAGGATAGTTAAGTTTAACAAGTAGTGCGAAGAAGCGTGTAAGAAGGCAAATCTAATGCTTTGATTTATTTTGAGAAGTTTTCACTACAAAAATCAAGATATAATCAAACCTCTCATATAAAAGTTTAGTAAGGCCACACCTAGAATACGCGGTACAATTGTGGTCACCTTAAACACATGTAAACATCAATAAAATGGAAAGAACTCAACGACGGGCAAATAAACTAATTCCCTCGATTAGAAATAAGTCGTAGATCGAAAGATTAAATATACTAAAACTGCCGATTCTCGAAACTAGGTGATTGTGAGGTGGTCCTTATCGAAGTATTCAAATTTGAAATAAATTTGAATACGTAAATTCTGAAAAAAGATTTAAGTACGGCCATGGTACCACACGTAACAACGGTTTTAAACTAAAAGGATGTAGGTTTCAAACGAACAGGTAAAAAAAAATTCAACTTTAAAATCATCGATAAATGGAACCCACTCCCCGCAATGGTAGTAAATGCTAGTATTGTGAATAGTTTTAAAAAACAAATTGATAGTTATTTTAAGAATAATGATATTGTTTAAATACGGAGCACTGTTGTGGATTGAATATTGCGTGAGTGATCGACTTGGCCACAATGTGCAAAGGAGGACTACTAACATACGTATAGAATGGGACTGACCTTTGAATGGACTAAGTAGTCCTTGCTTACTCCCTGTAACTATGTAAGTAACTATTTAACTAATTTGTCTCCAATCCGCACGAATATATTGTGTTTTATTGGCTATGTGCGTAGTGACGTAAGTGGATGGAACTGCTTGCGTGAAGACGCCATATTCGGTATCCTGCTTAGATTAACGGGAGTTATCTACCAGAGCACAAATTGTTTTCTCTCCTCTCCTGCCAGGAACCAAACCGTAGTCCTGAAGGGTGGAAAATATTTAGTTATACTTTCACCGATGATAAAAAAACTGAACTCTATTTAGATTTTTCCAATTAAATTATAAAGCACACACATACCGAAGGCAAATAATATGAGTAGGTGATGTTTTTTAAAACTGGATCAATATGTTTTTAGGAAAATCCAATATTAAAGACTGGAGAAATAGGAGAGGGAGAAAATGGATAGGAGCTATACGACTGAATAATTACGACATGGATTTATTTATTTTTGTCTAAACGCTCGATTTTAGTTTTTTAGCTATTAATCGTTTAGAATATCTGCCACACTTTTTTACTTGCATTTCCATAGAATAGGTGCAAAAACACATAAGAATAACAAATTTTATGCACAATCGAGATAGATTATACATAATTTAGGTCGACCATAGCGTTTAGATAAAGGTTTTTAAGGACCAACAGATTATCTTCAACTAGCGGCGCTCTCTCACGATTTATTTTTGTGCCAGGTATTTTGGGACTAGATGTATTTTTAAACTAGCTATTTTGCTCTCAATGGTATGGGGAATAAATTTTTCGGAATAGCTCTTTTGTCATATAATTCATTTCAATTCATTTTAACCACAAAATGCAAATACCAGTTAGTCAATAATTTCCTCATGTCAACTCTTCAGAATTCGTTTATTTAAATACCTAATGAAGATTATTTGCATCATATAAATAGAAAATACCCGTACAAGTAGAAAATACAAAAAACTATCATGTTGCGATAAAGAGTTGACCTGATTGAGCAAAACCAATATGATTTTTAGATTCACCATAACAAATTCTTCTAAATCAGCTACAAATCTTAAACAATAAATTCAGTGTTAGCCAGTGTTATCACTGTTCTACACCTTGATTCCGTATTCAATTCTGCCCAGTTAAAATTGTATATCTTTATTTGCGCCTTTCTGGCAGTATCTAAAGCAAAGTTCACGAAATGCTACTTAACTAAAGGATTACAGTTATATTTCTTAATTGACAACCTATACCAAATAAACTTGCGTAACATACTATACAGTTAACATAAGTGTATAGGACCTGAAGAAGCGGCACACTTTAATGCACCAAGATAAACTCATCGTTTCTCGGCTCATCCATTCATTGCACTTCTTTTTAAATCTCCTACTTATTCAGTCTATTTTCACTCTCTCCTATCCCGGGTAGTGAGGTAGATCCTGCTGCGAATAAAAACTGGTGTAATGGCAGGGCTTTTCGAGACAAGTGCCGGCAGTTGTGTAGATTTCATGACTCTTTGCTTGTGGTTAAATATTTTCTAATATTTTTTATTTGGCTACCTTCACTATTGTCCGAATCTTGTGGCCTCGTTTCACTTGTGCTTTAAATTTATAAAAAGGAATTGCAAATAAACTAAAGATTTAAATGCACAAATCTTAATTTGGAGCCAGACAAACAATAAAATTTCCATAAAATATTCTTTTGCCAGAGATTTAGTGCAAAATTAACTACTAACATTTTATCCTGACTGATTTACATTCGTTTTATCCTCTGAATATTTCTCAAAAATCTTTTGCATTCATTTTAATTTTAAAGATATTATATCTATCGGCAAAAGCTATTTATTTACTATATATGAGCCCAACTATATTTGGGTGTTAGCTATTTTAGATCTAGACACTTCGGTACTTGCTAGCTCTTTGGGTGGCACCGATATAAAAAACGCTTGAGTGGCTTGAGCAACAGGAAGAGGGAAGTTTCGAAAGTAACTGTAATAAGTGCTTGTAGTTATCTAAAGCATGTTTAACTATTATTTAAAATAATAAAAGTTTACAAAATGTTTCTATACGTAGCATTCTTACATATGAAAAAATCATGTGAATCAGCAATACTAATTCATTACTAAGAACAGTACAAATCCAGGAATCGTGAAACCTCCATTGACCGACTCTCTTAAATATATGTAAAGCCATCATATGTGCTGTATTTTGGCAATAATAAAATACAAAATATAAAAAAACTGTTAGGGGTTCCCATCTCCCCAAAACTGTTTACTTCAGAGTTTAAGGAATTTAACGTGGAATCAACTCTGCCATGGCTGGTCCCAAGTCTGGCTTAAAATGAGAAGGGTTAGTGAGGGTGCAGATATATCAGCCATAAAGCGAAAAACGAGTTTAAATAATCATTAGTGGTTACAGACAGGTGAAATATTATTAAAAACAAAAAAAACAACACGGAATCACGGATTATCTTAATTGATTTAGTATATTTTATTCACATTCTCTTTGCTGATCTCAGTATTAATTGCTTCAAATGCAAAAGAAGTAGATTCAATTATAAGAAAATGAGATTTACAATAAAAAATAATTAATTTTCATTTTCGTAGAATATAAAACGTATAAAAGTGAGTACCAAATTTTAGAGTAATTGCACGAATACATATACTTCGGACACCATCTGTCTCCTGAGGGCAGAATGAAAAAAGGAAATCACAGTTGAAATAGCAGTGGTAAGACTCATTGATACCACATCGGGCTGGCCTGGGCAAACGTCCTAATCTATGCCAATGCACTACTTCAAATGACTTTTTAACATTCATTCTTAGCGTCACTACCAGAGACGATATCGCTTCTTTGCCGTTCCGTGAAAACATGATATATATATATATATATATATATATATATATATATATATATATATATATATATATATATATATATATATATATATATATATATATATATTGTGTCACAAGACACGGTAGCCTCGTGTCTTGTGATGCATTGAGTGAATGTTAAAATAACAAATGAAACAGTTTTTATGGTTGTATATTGGACTATTTGATACTGCCACTTGCTTAAGAAGGATGAGGAGCGCACCCCAAGCGGACTCCAAGCGTACCCCAGGCATTCTGAAGAAGGTTTACCATTGTTAATTCTACCGCAGTTCATAGCGACCATTTTGAAGTTAGATTTTTGTAAAAAACTGGAATCACTCTAAGGACGCAATCTTGCTCGAGTGTGGTTGCGAGTTGTCTGTTTTTTTAAAAGTCAAATAATTTAATCAATTCTTCATACGAATTTAACTTAAGGAAATTAAATTTGAATATTGAGCATAAACTGCAGGCAGAACCTGAAAACTTTGACCAACATGGAGAGATACATTTTAGGAATAAATTGTGGAATAAACACCACTTAAAATGCGTGGGATCCATTGCTAATATAACAGGAAAAACACATATAAAACAAATAAAAGCAACCCAAATCCACAGTAGTACATAAAGAAACGCAGAAAACAATCTCCTAGGAGCATGAAAGATAGAGTTATAGCAAAGGTATCGTTGTAAGACTTGGTATGTGACAAATGGAAATTTCATGGAGAGATGTTTGGCTTAGGGTTGGATAAAGAAGACAGTAAACGACTTGTGTCGCGAAAAATAGCAAACACGAAAAAAAGAAGCATCTTTCAAAAACTTGAGATTTACCTTTCAGAGCACGTGTGAGAACATGTTTGTTGTTTGTTGAGTAGTGTAATTTAAAAAACTAAGCAATTTCTTGTAGAGCTTCAAAAGACAAACACGTAACCCTCCTTACAATATAATGGATTTGCCTTTATTAAGAAACATTTGTGAAATAGGGCAGTATTGTACTCCGAGGAGACACAAGGACAGATGCTCTTCAGAGCAATAAAAGTTGGATCTAGCAAACCAAAGTCGCATCTTTACATTCATAATGGAGGTAAGCGCCTTATTCAGAGGAGTGAGAGATAATGGTGGGAACGAGGCAGGGTAGAATGTTGTTTAACAAAGACTATCTTAATACAATCCCCTCCAGCGGCGAAGCAGGCTTAACGTACACTCACGTCTCACGCGTAATTAACCGATCAAGAGCATAATACAGAATGATCATTGGTGATCGGATCAAATAGGTATCATAATAGTCCCCCTATGCACGCTTTAAGATTTTCCCCTCTCCCATCTCATTTTCCCCCTCTCCTATCTCATTTTCCCCATTTTTCACTACGGCACATTTTAAAGTAGAGGCAAATATATTTTATAATATTTGTTTTTATCGAGGATAAAGTGCATAGTATCCCAAAGGAATGGTGATTACTACATAAATGTAGTTAGAGGTGGCGCTTCGTTTTAAAAGATTCATTTAGATTTTTATTCGTCGATCGATTGCGATATCGCTTTTCACAAGTCTACCAGAAAAATGACAATTTGGGCTAAAGAGGTGTAGATAAGGTGTTTGGTCATATTGGCATTTTGTTTCCCATTAAAATTTCGTGAACAGAATTACATGTAGTTGGCCAAGATGTTCTTTCCCCATTTTTTGAAATGGGAAAATTCACATAATTTTTTTTCTGGGCCTGCCCTATTTTCACTGTTATAAAATGGGTGCAACGTTTCACTCTCTCTTTGATGGTGAGACTTGGTCTTTTTTATTGAGTTTACCTGTATCCCGTGTCTTAAATTTCAACAGCAGATGCTTAAGCAGTTGAAATCCTTATAATAGGGATGCAGAGAAGCTCCGCCCAATAATAAAATGGCAAGAAATCATTTATTTTATAATTATAAGGAATAAACATCCATGAAACTAATCATAGAAACATAATAAAAGTGTATAATATAATACATTTGGAATATATATCTAGTTCTACTAAATTCTGTTTTTAATTGCTGGCAAGCCCGAAACACTACGGATCGATTCTCATATCTGGCCAGGAAGGGGGCGCAGCATTCAAACAGCACCTGGGGACAAGGGAGGGTCACCCGTTTTGCTTCAGGGCAGTGTGGGAATATAAACCAATGAGTGGTTTCAAAACGAAGGAGTGATGTGTTGTGTGTGCGAATGAGGGGCGGAGGAGAAGAAGAAAGCTCTGGTATGGTTGGCTGCGTGTGTGCTGACGCGGGCGACTAAATCTACCGGCACTCGTGCATAGGATTCAGCACTCCGTCAAAAGGTGAATATGTAGATCCTTCATAGCTTCTATTTTTTTATCCCTAGTCGCTGGATTGAACCCTGCGCCATGTCAAGGAAATTTAATGCATTATCTAAATGGCTAGAGAGAGCTAATTAAAACACCATATATATGTATAATATATATATATATATATATATATATATATATATATATATATATAAATATATATATATATATATATATATATATATATATATATATATATATATATATATATATATATATATATATATATATATATATATACAAATATATATATATATATATATATATATATATATATATATATGCATATATTGTGATGAATAATTTGTCGCCTAACTTCACCATAAAAGAAAACAACAGAGAGACCATTTATACACGTGAAAAATGATACTATTCATTTTATTCAATGAAATCGCCGTCGGCCGTAAATACTGTCTCCAGGCGGCATCGAAACCTTCCACATGCCTTATTGTTGGTCTATCGGTTTAACTGAGTGAAAACTGTGGTGATCTGGATCTTAAGCTCTATCATGGTTGCGCAGGGAACTTGTTGGTCTCTCTCCCTCTCTCTCAACGACTACACATACATAATACTCCAAGGAGTTGCAATCTCGAGAGTTAGTAGGCCAGATGTTTGGATTGATGAGGTCGGAAAAAAATGTTTCAAAGCCGAGATTGGGTCCTCCTGATTTTATGGCATGGTCAGAGTAATTCTGCCACGAATTTGACCTTCCACGGTCATATATATCGTTTAGGCACTTGATGTAGGAGTCAGTATTAAGACTGAGGCCTATCGGGAAGATAAACAGGGTTATAACACAGCCGTCGTGGGTCCGTGCTTTCGTACCATCCTAAACACACTCTAAGTCATCCAATTCTTTTCTGAACCTAAGCATTGTACTGAGATTGACACCCAAGCACTCAGAGATCTTCATATTGGTGCTACCGGCATGAATACCAAGCAACGGAGCTTGACTTTTGTACATTTTTGGAGAGTTTAATTGAACCATGGCCTTGTTTCATTGAATTATGATGCTCAACTGAGTCTACTAATATAGGAAAAAGCGAGAATCCACGACAGACAACACTCTTGGGCGTAAGTCAGAGTTGCCAACAGTGAAAATGACTCATCGGGGCACATTAGAAGGGCTCCTTAAGTGCTATCTTCCAGATCGAGGACTATGGTGTCACGCTGGACCTGAACTAGAATCAGTTTTTTAATAATGCTAATACATTAACCGTAGTAATTTGTCTGGGAATTTTCTTCATATATGTATATATATATATATATATATATATATATATATATATATATATATATATATATATATATATATATATATATATATATATACACGATAAATTGTTAATTAATAACTTTAGAAGTATCATTATAATTTAACTTATTCAAATTAGGTAAGGAAAAATATTTGTACAGATCTATTATTCCAACTCATTTCTTAGTTTAATGAGCATTGATAACTGTATGTAGGAATTTTTCTTAGTTTGAGACGTCTTTTGCATGTATGTGTTGGTATTTTTGCTTACTCTTCTTTCCATCTGACCTTCAACTCGCTTATATTTTGGGTATCCCACAAGTGAAACTGATTTTTGACGTTCCGCTTTAAATGTTCTATGGTGTTAAATTCAGTTGACTGGCTAGACCACACCAGCACCCTCCTATTATTCTGAACAAACCAATCCCGACTTAGTTTGCCAGTGTGCTTTGGGTAATGTATCTTGTTGTAAGCACCAGTTATCTTTAAGTAGTAACTGTTAGACAGAGCTTAGCAAATTTTATGGCAAAATTCTACAATATTGAGATCCATTCATTGCGCCATCTATCACATGAAGTGCTTTCATACAATTAGCCTAAAAACACCCCTTTACTATGATGAATACTAGTAAGGGTCATAATAAAATAAATGAGTTCTGTGATTTGCCGGATAGAGCAATCTATGATTTCAGTCGACTTTATGCCCTTCATATGTTCCGTCATCCATTAGTTTTTTGGTATTATAAACTCTAAATCCTACTTTGTATAAATTAATAAGATGTTGCGCGTATTAAATTAAGAAATCTTGTTGAATGATAAAATTAAATAAAAATAGCTAGACGTTTTATATTATTTTCTTTAAATTGAGTCCTTGAGCCATCGAAGCAGACCTGGTTTAATCCATACACCTCCAATGGACTTAAATTCTCTCACAGCTGTAAGTAATTTCGAGTTACGCCCATACTACCGCACTCAGTCTCTTCTTTTCTGTCTATTTTTTTGTCCACATCTCTTCCAATTTTCTTGTAGTTTTCTGCCAGTCTCCACATATTAAAAAAATAAAGAAACATAAATTATGTTGTGGAACAGATCATCTGAGAAGATGAAAAATAGACTAAATAAGATGATTAAAGTGATTTAGAAATAGGCGAATTCATAATCTGGGTTCTTTTCAATACATTGGAAGAGCTTAAATATAAGTGAATTTATGCAAATCACGATCTTCGTATAGGCGATGAGCCAACGTTTGATAAAATCGTACACCTCTCATTCATCGGTAGACGAGAGAATATTTGAAGCCATTTAAAATCATCTTCCTTACTTCCTGCCCTCTCCTTTTGTGAGATCGCGATAGGAAGCAGATAGTCCGAGATGAAAAGATTCATCTGGGTAATCTTTTAATTGTTATTTACTCTTTACCTATTCTTCCTCTCTATCTGATTTTTAAATCACTCCCTCTTCAGAGTGATTATCTGATCGGTAACGATTAACATAGGAAAAAGAACTGGAGGTGAAATTACATAGCTTCGTGTTGGTAATATACATTTGTTAACTTTACAATGTATCCAGTAGTTCAATCATTCTTCAAAGCATATAAAAAGAGGACCGGAAAGGATAAGTTGAGGATTTAAAAAAAAAATGTAAATAAAGAAAACCAGCATTGATCTCAAAAAATGGTTTAAAATAAGAAAATTCTTGAAAAAGGTGACGTAGTTAACGGAACTGGTGTGGGTATACCAAATAGATATTGGAGCGGAATAAAAGGATATTTCACACAGCCCAAAAGAAGGTCATATTCATTGTCTAGCTATATTTTTAATTGAGAGACCTATTTAAATTTTATTCCCAACACAATACGGTCAAAGATCACTTTATGTAAAATGAGGCAACTAAAAATTTCAACAGCACGAAAATGAAAAATATTTTCAAAAACTGTCCAAAATTTTAAAGAATTGCGAAATAAGAATTAAAATCTCATAAAGATCAACTTGTATTTGTTGGCAGGCATTATTTTCTTTAGTATGACTTTTAGCGCAAAATATTCTTCTTGTTTATTCCCTTTTCTTCGCCTTTTTGTTTGTGTATTTCCTCCCCAAAACTTCACCATTCATCTTTTGTTTGCATAATTCACTTCCACAAAGGTAACAACTTATGGGTATCTAATGCCTCTCATACTGGGTTTTGGTGAAAGATTCTTCTCTTCTGTAATTAAAGGATTATATAATAATTTTAATATCTGGTATCCTTGAGATGAAATACCAAATTATGTAAATTATTACTCGTTTGCGATTTTTCTACTATTCCTTCACAGCAGTCTACACGCTTGTTCTTCCTTCTCACATTGTTTATATTTAAGGTGTACTTATAGAAAAATCAACTTTGTCTCTATGTGTTTCCGAATGATTTCATCTGATCGAAATTTATATTTCAGTGAACATCCTTGGAAGAGCCTGCTTGTTTTTCGTTAGAATCTTAATCGATAAAACTGTTTCTATCATATATTTATAAGTGAAAGTTAAACCAAATATGAATTAAGATATAGAAATATAACAAAAAATACATAAGATTCCCAATATATTTCTAGTATTTTATCATCCCAACTAGTGATAAAAAGTTTCAGGAATACATACGTTTTGCAATAGACTTTCTCTGGTTAGACAGGTACTTAATCACATAACAGGTTTGTTGTTTAGAACTTTTGTGATCGACTAAAATTAAAAACGCAAAAGACAAAGAGAGTTAAACAAGTTCTTTCCCAACAGGCAGTCGTTTGTAATCTGGGAAAAGCGCCTACACCGTGGATAAAACTGGCTATAGAGTGACATCTGAAATAATAAACCTCTGAATAAAAGAGACAGATTAATAGAGGAATGAACAACAAAGCTTCCCTACCTCTTTTCCCTAAATGGTCCTCCAGTTCTATTTTCATTTTTCTTTCAGTGTTGTTCCAGTTCCCTTGTCGATCCCTCTTTCTATCTCTCTCTCTTCTTCTCTCTCTCTCTCTCTTTTCACACACAAATACTGGCTTTTTATGTAGATCGAACTTATTCAGGAGTTGTAATATTCGTTCACTTTTATCCAAATATTATTCACACATTAATTTTTCATAAGGTTAGTCGCGATATAGTATCAGCAGATTTTCGTTCAGAGATTTTTTATTAATACCATTTTAGGAGAAAAGAGATGAATATAGCCTTTTTGTTTTCCCTCGAATTATTTACTCATGACCACTTTCCTCAAAACAGTGAATACTGACCTGATTTACTTTTATTTATCATATTCATATTGAATTTAATTTTTATTTCCCTTTTTATCTAAAACTTTAATAGTTATTAAGGGAAAAACTTACTATAACTATTTTGGAAATAATTTAATAGAAAGATATTGCCTGAATATTTTAAGTGATTTATTGTGCTAAGCTTTGAATTCGGGTTAATTCCCAAATGCTCATAAAATTGTTTTCAGTAAATCCCATTTTTTTAATTCTTTTTAATAATGGCAGAAAAGAAAGACACAGTTGACCCTATAATGACAAAACATAATATTCCCATATGGTTTACTAAGAGGTCAAATAAATGATAGTACATACATAATGCCCTCTGGGTATTTTTTAAGAGGCAAAATATACATGGTAATACTCATATATACACCAGTTAACAGACAAAAAGAACGATACACCTCAATTACAACTGATACCGTTGAAGGCGTAGATAAAAGTGGATGGTAGGGAGGGATTAAGAATTGGGAAGGGAAAATAAAAAAAGGTAGTTGATCCACTTAGGACGAAACAAGCATGACTTTCTGCCATTTGAGGACTTCAATGCGTCTACAGGAGTGAGCCTCCAAATTTTACGCTCTGTTCGTTCAATGATCACTGCAGAAGTGGAATCTAATGGCCGCTATTCAGGAGCGGAACAATAGCTTACAAAAGATCGAATTAGCATGACATATCTTGCCAGGCATTTGCCATTCGTGGCTCTCGAACATAGACTCGGTTCATTAAAAGGTGTCACTCATGTGCATAGAGACGAGGCTTTTAGCAGACCTGCTTTTCTGGTTTATAGATTGAAATATTTGGGTTAAGAATGATTTGCTTCTACCTTTCGGCTTACAGTCAAGTAAAAAGTCTATGAAAGCCTCTTTGTATTTCCTTTTAACTTCACAGTTCTCTGATCTCAAAGGTAGGATACCAAAAAGCTTAATCTAATCTCTGAATTACTTAAAATTTAAGACTAAATCTCAGCTACAAATATCAATGTATATTTTCCTTTCTCCTTCTTCCTTCACTCTTTATTCGTTTATTCCTCTCCCTATCTTTGGTAGACTTGATTAATTTTCTCTTATTTGTATTTGGTTAATACTTCTCTTTCTCAGCCTAGTACTCCATATGAGACTCTGCATTGCCTATTATGCCACCTACTTATATAAATATATTATTTCTCTCTCTGCCTCTTCCTGTCATATTTATTCTTATATTGATCTTCATTACTTTCGTAGATTAAATTATTTT
Organism: Ceratothoa steindachneri; assembly: GCA_963969495.1. NCBI lineage: Eukaryota > Metazoa > Arthropoda > Malacostraca > Isopoda > Cymothoidae > Ceratothoa > Ceratothoa steindachneri. The sequence goes on along the minus strand of OZ018321.1, from coordinate 23,999,610 downwards.
CTAGATTTTTCATTGGTTTATTAGTCTTTCTACCTTTTCTTTCTCAGCTTATTGCTCAATCTGTACCTCTGCATCTGTCTGTCTATCTATGTCATTCCTTCTCTCGTATGACTTGACTGCTCTCCTATTACTCAAACACCAACATGGAGGAGAAATGTCGGAAAGTTCGAAGTCTTTTCAGGAAGTATTTACACGAAGGATTTAAAAATAAAATCATTATTTTCGCTCCATTCAAATTCAGGCGGACCCATTTCACGCATGATTTGCTTCTCGCTTTTATTTGCGATTAAAGCTTTTGAGAGAGAAAAAGGCGCTCTCTCACAGTTCTTAATTTTCAAGTTTGGGTTTCCCAGTTACTAAGGTAGCTCCTGATTCGTTTTAAAGTGGTCTTATTCTACCAATGTGTGTGTATGCTTATATGAAAATAAAATACTTAATTTAAAAATAATTCATTTAATTGACTTTTTGATAGTTTTCAACTTGAATCGTTTTGTGCTCCTTCATGACGTAGAACAGCTGCAATGATAGTAAGAGCGAAAGCAAAAAGGCTAATCATAATAAGAATAGCTCTATGTAAACCTCTCTGAACCTGGATTTTATTCTAACTTAACAAGTGCAGGAAGAAACTTACAATTTACTTAATTATAATTTCAATATAATAAATAAATAATTGATTACTCTGAACTTAGCTGGAAGTTAGCGATACGATCTCTAATTATTAGTTGATATTGTCAAGCTATAAATGGAAGATTAATTTGCGAAAAGCCCTGTTAGTGTAATTCTTCCATAAACTGTGTGAATTATGATAAATCGGTAATATTTATTTTTTTAATTAGTGGCATATTTTTGTTTCATATATATTTTATTATTAGCCTCCAAATAGATATAACCTTATTTTGCATCATTCTTATAGGAGTAAAAAAAAACATATATAACATTAATTTTATTATAATTTATATAATCTCTCTAAATGCAATATATCTACAATAAACTCAAATTAAAACGCTATTTACATATTTTTGTAGAAGGTTTACATACATATATTTATAAAATAACAAGATGCCAAGAACTTTGAAAATTTTAGAAATCAGAAAGTCTTCATAGCTATAATGTGAGCACACCTTCGTAAAGAACATAGGATATATGAAGTCTCAGTTAATTCAGAGAAAATCAGGAGACTTAAACATATCAGAAATTATTCTTTCAACCGGGATGATGCCAATGGTTCGTTTGAAAAAAAGTTCTTCTATAGTTCTTGATCCAACAGATTTGAGAGACGGGAGAAGGAGCAAAAGTTTGCCAAACCTGCCAAAGAAAAAGTTTTCATTATATATGTACATATTAGAATTAATGTCTTATATTGCAAGTCATCGTTGTTGTTTATAACAACTCCTTCAGCATGAAATAATGAATAAAGCCAAACTTGGGGCTTTTTAAAGGTAACTTTTAATTGAGGAGGCAATCATGACAATAATTGTCATATGCACGAGAAATTTACATTGAAAATAATATATTAGGGTTGATGGAATTTATAGTTTTTTCCTGCTATAATCTCTATTCATAATAAATACTGGAACATTTCAAAATAATGCCCGACAAAATAATGTTCCAAATGAAAGATGATTGCATTCTTGCTATGGTCTATATTCAGTTATTTGGGATTGAGTATTGGTGAATGTGTGGCGAACGGCTGTCTCCCAGGCTTACTCTATTACCTGAAGGGCTGTGTGGGATAAGCCGTTGTGATGTATTTGTTGAGGGTGAGCTGCGCTTGGTCCTGAAGCGTTGCTATTCCCCCTAAATCTCTCGGGCTCTTCGATTCTCCAGATCCACCTTCCCAGACTAATCAAGAAAAGAAAAGTAAGAAGCATTAAAGAAATTAACTATTTGTAACCTATTTCTTTTTCAGATTAAATGAAATAATATGGAGAAAAGATAGCAAAATGGCCTGACTTTTACTTCCGACCTTTTCGTCATATTATAATGAATTTTTTTTATTTTATCCAAGAATCCTGGTTCTTTCTCCCTTTACGATAGCTAATACGAAATATTTAAGATTAATTAGCACATATCACACCAAATAGAATCTTTTACCTGTTTTAAATAACACAATGGCTTTTAAACAAGCATATTCTGTTGGATCAACAGATATTGCCTTAAATTTCAATGCGGTCTCTTGGAAAAGTTTCACATCTTGCAAAAGAGGTAAAAGGCGGCCTGGAGTTTCTCCACTAAGGCCAGCATTTGATAACAGAGGTCCAGCTTCGATAGGCAAGGAAAATTGCGTCGCAGAGAGGATGAACAGTTCTCTCCAGCTGTATTCGAGGAGGAGAAGCTGAAATTAGAGAAAATACATAGAGTTCGATTTTATGTTTTACTGAAAAGACAAGACAGAAAGAGAAACAATTTACTCGAAGTGCACGCAGCATGATTATACAGACTGCCATCGTAAAGTATTTTAGCTTTATATTGTGAATACTCGAATGGTCTTCACACATGGATCGTTACGAACAATTCGATGACTAGTTTTAAAGATTGCATGGAAGACGCTGAGCTGAGCAAATAATCTTTGTTTGCTATTCATTCTTATAAACTAAATAACATAAAATAAATGAATAAATGTGTGTAAGAATAGTAATTTGAATGCTAGAACTGTTTGGGGAAACTTATAAGTTTTTTAATCTATTCACACTATCAAATTATGTGTATATTGAAAACCATAAATAAATTAATCTAGAAAGATGTGCCAGATAAAATGAATTAAATACTCGTTATTAATAAAAGAGAAAAGAGACTCTAAAAACAAATACTTCATACCTGGTCACTGACAGGTAAGGAAGTAAATACAGGCAGGTGCTTTGCCCATCGAATATTCATGAATAGTAGTCTTGCGGCTGTTTCACAAACAGTCTCTTGCGACGACGAAATCAGAGGATTCATCAACTCGTGTGGGTACTTAAAAAGAAGAAAGGTTCATTGAATTTAAGAGTTGGTAGATAATGTGATATATTTATTAGGATTTAAAGTAAATATCTTCTCACTTCAAAGCATTTCCGAATCAAAAATTATGGAGAGAGACAAATATGATATCTATCGTAAATTTAAAAAGATGCATATAAGAATAATAAAATATCTTTTAGTATTCTTTTGTCATAGATTGGTTTTATGACAAAATTATTTTTCTATTTACTTGCTATTTCAATAATTTTACCCATTATTAAGTTCATATTATGTACATGACTTCTTATCCCTGGAATTAGGTTTCTACCCAAAAAAGATACCATCTCTGAATCGGGAAATTGAAAATAGGCTGGGATAATGCAAAGGAATCATGCAAGCGAAAAGTCGCACATAAGAGGAGAGTATAACCAAAGTACCAATTTGAATCCTAATGCGAGATCACTAGTTTGCAAGAAAGGGCCGATCCTTCAATGCAATATCCCTTAAGTGAGATGGATATTTATTGCGAGAATTGAACTTACTTTAGGTGTAGGAGCTAGAAGAGGAGGGGGCCTGGTTGTAAGCGCGTGAAACCGATTGATTGCAAAAGCGGTGAGGTCTGGATGGGGTGGTGGGAGCTCTAGAGTAGTTCTGCCCAAGGGGAGAGATGGAAATCTTGGCGACCCCAACTTCAAGTCGAGAAGTGAAGGGAAAGGAGGAAATGAGAATGGAAAAGAAACAGGAGAACTGACAGTAACGGAAGGAAGATGAAGAGCTAAAGGAGAAGAATGCGATATAACGGTAGACGTGACACTTGTAGGTGGTTGAACTGGTACTGGAGGTGGAGGAGTTGAGGATGATGATGGAGGATGAGGAGGAGGAGAATCCGAATTGATAGAGGATTCCTTAAAGTATAAGGACATTTGTCGACGCAGTGTAGAGTTTCTGGGACCTCTCTCGTGTTGAACGGCTAGAACATAAAAGATATCTTTACTAAACCAAATTTATCGGTGTTCTCTTAACAAAATTGAAAAACTAGATATATTTTACGTTGTTGCAATTATAACATTAAGACAAAAACTCGAATTAATGGTTCAAATGTGAAAGTTAAATATTTTATACATATCTATTATTACAATTAATCTGACCCCAAATCGTTTTAAGATATTTCTAGTGATATTATTATAAAGTAGCTATTTTTGGATGGAAGGAAAATATTCATCATAAGGAATACTTAGGGTTGAGTATCTTAAGCCGTTTCCAACTAGGGGTGCATATTAGACAGGGTGTCCCTAAAGTCTAAGCACTTAGGCAAAATGCATATTTTCAATCAAAAGTGAACTGCATTTTATTCAATTTGAACTACATATTAATTAATTGAAATGTTAATAAATAAAATTTTCAATGTGATTTCCATCATTTATGATGCAAAGTTTGATGGGCTTTGCATGAGTTAACCCAAGGAATTAACTCCAGATTTCTGTCAATTTGAGTACATTCATTTATGATTGTTTCCTTCAGGTTTCTCAATCTTTAATTTTCATTAAGTAGAACTTCTCCTTTAGCAATCTCTATAAAAAGAAGTGATGAGGGATAGGTTTTGTTGAACGGGGAGTCTATTGTGATATTTCCTATGTATCCAGACTTTAGGGACACCCTGTATTTTGAGTAGGCTAATTTAAGATAGAGCAACATTCCGTAAGTATGTGATAGTAGTTAGGATTAAACTCAATTATATTTATGACAATTTATTTTTCTTATTCGGTTCAGATTTCTGATCGTGTTTACAATCTCTCTTTGCTGCATTTGCCAAAAGGATAGGAACTGGAGCAAATATTCAAATAGTAGCCTCAGGTTGGGTTAGGTTAGTTTAAGCGTCTAACCTTACTTCTCCATAGAGCAGACCTATACAAAGATCATTCAGCATTTTCTGAGAATTGCCCAGTGACGCGTTAATCAGTCACTTTGATTTGTGGTCTTAATATATATCTGAATATATCAGCCAATTAAGTCTCATTGGAACAAAGTTATGATTAAAATAAAGGCAATCTTAATGGGGTAAACAGGATTTCATCGAAATTTACCCATATGGAATGCATCTCAAATAAATCCTTCAAATAGCTCGGAGAAATTACGAGTAAAATATTTCAATTTAAATTATTTTTTCCAATAATTATCTTAGTGCTATAGTTTTTTTCTCTGCATTATAATGTTTACATTTTTATTGGATAAAACATTCCTTTAATAAGTATTAATAACCCTTTAATAAACGTTGGAATATCTTCAGTTATCCTCATTTTTGATCAAATATATTAAAACAAACACAACTGTAAATATTTCTTAAAAAAATCACTCTCCATGGAAAAAATAGAAATGTCACAGAAAGATTAATATCATGAAAGTCCATTAATTCCTATCTTTCGCCTATTTTTTAAACTAGCGACGAGTAGATCTTATGGTCCTCTTGCTGGTTAGTAATTCTGTAGTTCATTGTGAAAATATTTTTAAATCCCTTTTTCCTAATTTAATACATTTGAAAGGAGTTTAAGCTTACAACCTTGAATGCAGTGGTTACCATTTTATTTTTGGAACACCAAATGCTTGAAATGGTCCATTCACAGTCTCTGATTCTTAGATGCGAGAACAGTAACAATGCGTCACAAAGGTCTCCCCGTAAGATGATACCTTCAAACGACGAATTCATAGAGCCTTCGATTCTATCAACATGACGGTAGGGTGGAGTCACCCAGGTGCAGTCGCTTCGTTCGGGCACGGCCCTATGCAATGGTGGCAGGATTTCAGTTTTAGCTTCATTCAGGGATGAAGCGAGACCCGATGGGAATCAGAACGTAATTACAGGGCTGAGTTTCAGCCATAATGGTTGGGCACTGCTCTCTTAACGGTCGCTACGCGAGGGCTGCCGAGCGGCCCAAACCACGCCCCATTTCCAATAGATTCTAGGGGTAAGAACCAGATTGTAAGAAAGGAAAGAAAGGTTTATATATTAGGTTCGATCCAGGATTAGATAAGAGATAGTTACTACAAACATAGACTAGAATACGACCATCTTTACATAGATGCGAATGATTTTTGACCCTTATTTGCATTTTTGGTTGTGTGGGGTTATTAATAAACCTAATGCGTGCCTGGTTATAAATGGATATAAATGAGAGGTGAACCCTATTAAATTCTTAAAAGCTTCCGTTGTGACCAAATATTGATGGAAAAAAGATGGTTATCTTTGGATTAATGCAAGGGCAAATTTGAAATATCTCTGTCCACGTACTATAATCTAGCTTGATAAGAATTACTGTTTCAGCTTTTAACCTTTTTCCACTTTCGAGTTTTTTTTCTCTATCTTTCTTTAATCGTCAACATAATATCCCCTCCTAATATTGTCTATATAAATCGTTCTTCTTAGACATTAGTGGAAACAGCTTAACTAAAATACGAACGACCTATGATAGGTGAATTTTGGTGTTCAAATTTCTTTCCTTATGCAGATATATTACTGGATAAAAATCCAATGGAAAGATATTAGTAAATTGTACATTTAAACTTACAAACGCAAAATTTAGTGCTTCGAACAAAGTAACACGGATCGACATTTACTCAGAAAATCCGAGCGAGCAGCATATGCTCGTGGCCCGACGCCAGCTTCAATCGATTGGGTAAACACTGTTTTACAATCATTAAAATATACGATAAACAAGTTAATAACTCACCATATTTCTCATGTTTTTTTAACAAAGTGGGGATAATCCCTTCTTAACGAAACCGATTCAGCTCGAAATACTATAAGAGAATCTTTTCTTGCTTGCGTTTTTAAAGAATACTTTTTCTTAACTTCATCACGCGCAGGGGTTGAACTAACCCTCTATATCAACACTTGATATCTAAGGGAGTTCGAGGCCCTAGTCACTCGAAGTTTGGATTTTTTATATTCGACTAATATGTGGCTGGTACTTCTCTGTACAAAATTATTTACAATTTCTTTATAAAATTGCGTGCTGGTCTAACTTTTCGAGCTAGAAACCATCATCTTAAATTTTTATCACTTATGATATAGAGACCTGTACTGCTAATAATTTACCGGCAAATTAGCTTGAGGTTTAATCTTTTCTAAAAAATAATTTTTGCACACATATTGCAGAAGAAGTAAGCTTGAACATCTCCAGTGTTAAATAAACCATCGTTTTGCTCCCTATCCAATCTTTGTTATCTTTTGCATTCACTATGCATTTTCCCCCTTAGTTATCATTTATATTATCCATATAATTGAATCTTTGTATTAGTATAATTATCAGCGCTTGTTTTCTATTTTAAGTCGATTCATGTTATACATATTCACCGTTCACTGACTGTCGCACACGTGCACATATGTGGTGTAAAAAGCGAATTTCTTCCATGTGTTTTTTTCTAAACGCCCTTCTGTGAGCTTAGTCCATCAAGGAGAGCTGAACTCTCACACCGTTTGAGTCTAAAGTCCCTCTAGCCACTTGAAAAGCCCTCTTCTCTAAACTCTAGGAGCGTTAGCTATGCGCGCAATGTCAGATGGATTAAAGGATATTATATGGTTTTGACTGACAGAAGGGTAACTCACAAAAGCAAAGTTACTACTTGAAGTGCCAGCGTTGAGGGGGACAGTATTTTGGTAAGTCCCAAGTGGTGGTGGTATTTGGCTTGGATGGGGCAAAGTATTGAGGGATCAAAGGTTTTTCTCTTTCGGGTTACGATGCCCTCTCATTCTCTCTGCCTCTCTTATTTCGGTCTGTTCCCGAAATGAGTTTCGTTTGTGTCGCTGTTTACTTTGGAAATCAGGATCGATGGCTTTTTTCACAGTTTCGACTACTCATCAATTCCACTTCCAAAAAATCTTTTGAATCAAGACCTGGATTTAAATAATATTTTATTTGGTGCTTGTCCTCTTGAATTGAATCCTGTGACTATTTCTTAGAGAGATCGGTTCCCGCTTGTTTTTTAGCAGTTATTTTGGACTATATTCCTTTCAAATGATAATGACCGTCATGTACATATGGGAAAGATATCCTTCAATCGATTTGATCTTAGTTTAATTATTTAAATTCCATAACTTATGGGGCAGTTTCACCGGTATGCTCTTACCGGTAAAAATATTATGAGATGTATCTCCCATTCCTTTCACTAATAGTATCAATAATATTACAGTGTAAAATTATTTTAATATACGTTTTAGGTATTGCCACCAAAACTAGGATTAGTTTATTCCAGCACAAATTGGAGGGTATTATAGGTGATATAAAAAAATTAAAAATTAATTATTTTTGTATTAAAACTATTTAATTTGGAAAGATGACAGAGAAGAAAAGGAAAGGAGGAGGAAAGCCTGGCAAGGGATAAGTTCGTATTCCTTAAGGTAAAGCTTGGTTTTACTTGCCTATTATTCCTTATCTCCTTCCTTTCAAAAATGAATCCTATATTATTCTCCCAAAGCACAAATCCTTTAGCTATCGTGAAGGAAGCATTAAAAGTGTGCACTTTTAATTCAGAAAGGTGGTCAGCGGCAATCCTTTGACCCTGGGCTTAAACGGTGCATATTATAAAACGACGAATAGATTAAGGAGCCACCGGAAATACAGGATAGCCATAAACCCTAATGGGAATAAAGGAACAATCGCCCGTGAATAATAACACTCATCAAGGAGCAGTCGATCGAAGGGGCTTATCTGCCCTCAGTTAAAAGGCATTCGCTGGCGATGCAGGAAGTGCGCTCGCCCAAACTTCCGTTTGCTTCTCGAAAATGGGTGAAGTTTGCTTGCTTACCATCTTTATTCATGCCTGCTTGAACGCATTTGGTCAATCGACACGCCCGACACTGGTTTCGGTGAGTCTTATCAACCACACACCCACCATCCGCCTTGCTCTTACAAATGTATTGTCGGTTACGTCTTATTGAACGCTGAAAAGAAATAGAATTTTTAGAAATTATATATACTGTAATTCCTCTTAACAGTTCTTCTCTAACTAACGGATTCCATATTCCATTAATTACTAATCATTTGTATACGTATATATATATATATATATATATATATATATATATTACATGGCAAAGTTTTAATATAATCCTCAAATATTTATTAGTAGCAGTGATGGAGTGAGAAATAAAATTTTCTCTCACATTTTGACTTCTAATGGAACGAAACCATATATACGGCTTGAGCAAATGATTCTCTGCAGGATATTGATCTCATTTTATTAGATCAATTATTTAAAAGAATTAGTCATATTCTGATAAATATTGTCTCAAAACTTCTTAAATGTTCAAAAGTAAAAATTTAGATTAACCGGTTTTGCTCTCTTCCCTCGATATGCTTTAAAAAATAATGTCTTTGTGTCAGCATAATTCTAATTACCATAATAGTATACGCCATCAAATATGCCTTTTACTTGAAATCTGGCCACTATTTCTATAAGATTCATATTTACTTGGAGGGACGTAGTTGTTTCAATTCTCAGTGGTTTTCTGGGGAAAAACGAGACTTTGGGCATAGAATCTCAGACATATGAGTGGTTTTGATTGGTACTATAGGTAGGTAAAGCACAATTTGCCTAATCAAGTACTATAAAACAAAGATTTATAAAAGATTTGATAAATGATACTGAAAGACGATATTGGCTTAACCTTTAAAAAGATTTAAAGTCAGGTTAGTAAACCTCAGTTCATTAAAAGAAATCCCAAATCATTTATGATTAACAATAAATAATTGGAAGAAAAGGAGGAAAAAAACAATTATTACAGACTACTATATTTGATAAATGAAATGTTTTTATTGGCACATTTAAATATCAAAAGTTATATTCTCAATATATATTTTAAAAATAAATGTAATCTAACTAATCCCTCATTCAAATATAGCTTTAATAAATAATAATATAATAATAATAATTATTCATATTATTTATATATTATGGTGAGATTGAAATACTTAAGTTTTGCTATGTATATCACAACAAATTTGTTCTTCAGCTTCTTTTGATTATATAAACGCTTTGGTCATTAAATATTAGGTAACTTCTTTTACAGGAAAATAATAAATCTTTAAACACGAAAATGAATAAGGCTTGAAATAATAACTTGGGATCAAGTAAAATAATTAATATTATACAGCGAATTTAGCAATGGTAGAGTATATTCTCCGAACAGTTGGTGTCATTTTCAATTTTTTCCGTCATTCTTTCAAACTTTTAAACGGGATAATTAGCTGGGTTGAAAGAATGTGTATTCACTTATATCTTTGGGTACATTCAAATAGTTACCCATACATGTTTTGATATTAATAATATCATTTTATTTCAAGTCATAGTACTAAACTTTCATCTATAGTTTAACTACACTACGAAAGCATATAATTGTATTTATTTTCTATTGTTTTCCCTGGAATTCTATCATGAAGTCAACCGTGGCGAGATTTACTCTCTGATATATTTTGTCCTTCCCCTTGTCTGTTTGTGTTATTTTCTGTTTAGGCATTACTTTTATATCTATATAATACATATATGCTTGATGTTTAAACTTTACAAAAAGAAATTGTAATTTGAGGTCTCAGTTACTAATATTTGCCTTGCTTCACCATTAACATTGTTCATTGTACTGGTAGAGCATTTAATTCTTTAGAACATGACATGTTAGCACACATTCCTTTTTTTTAAGCCCTCGTACTTATTTTTCAATAAGGGACTACATTTAATATCCTCTACTGCACACAATAGGAAAATTATCTTGTAATTTAGCAGTACCTAGAATTTAACAGGTCACGATTTAAGGGTTATATAAAATGTTTTGTTGTTTTAAATATTTATCACGACGAAGCTTATCAAACGAAATTACCTTTTAAAAAAAAGAAAACGAAAATATTAGAGGATGCTGAATTTTACCTTAAAAAAGCCAGCACAACCATCACAAGCGAAAATTCCGTAGTGCTTCCCAGATGAATGATCTTGACATACTTTGCAGGGAATGTCATATAAAATTCGACCTGGACAAAAAGAAATATTGAATTAATAAAAATATTTCAGTGCGATCAAAACTTCTTATAAATTTCTTGGGAATTATTTTGCACCTGTTTTAATTATTTTATTCCGACCTCTCTTACAATCCTACTTTATCATCTTTAATTCGTGACATTTCAAGTATCAGGCCTAAACGATGTTATTGATAATATATAATATGAATATTATTTTTTTTACTCAGGTGCTTAATTAGATAACATTTTATATTTATAATAATAGCCTCAGTCAAAAAGGTTTTTTAAAAAAATATTTAAGAATGAAATCATTGTATTGGCATTGATGCACGAAAACCATCCGATAATACAGTGCAATTTTGTAATATGACCCTCCCTACCCCACCATTCAACATAAATATCAGCCAAAGGTTAGTTTTTGCTCACTATTTTTGCATTCATCATAAAATACTGATCGATTTCATTGTGCGGTGTAATGTGCTCTACGTTTCATGACAAATTCCACACCAATGGAATAGAAGAGGATGAAAACTAATTCTGGTCGGATTTGTTTGTCGGAAATATGGAGAAATTATCGATGATACTATATTCTTTGATAAATATTTAAAAAAGTAGAAAAAATTAATTTATATGATATAAATTTGCTTGTATGTATCTTATTCTTAACTAATCAGTTACCGAAAATGACTAAAATTCAAGAATGAATGGACATCTGGTTGTAGTACATCTTTCGTCGATTCTGGCAATTTCTAAATTAAAGTCTAAATTTATTGTCCTCGCTATTCTCGTTTCATATTCCCTTCTAAGGCAACTTTTCAGACATGTTTCAGAGATATTTGAGCAACTTGTCAGATTTGTAAGCTCGTTTATTTTAAACCTTGGCTAATTTTTAGTAAATCAACTCACATTCTATTTGGGCGGACTTTGAGTTTTCTCTTTCTGCTTAAATGTTCGTTAAATACTTATTTGATCCATCCACCCGTTTTCAATCTCAAACAATGTCCTCTCGGCGCACAATGATATTCGCATTAAGATCAAAATCACATTCGCTGAAGAGATAGTGGCCATGGGGAGTGGGTCTTTTTTGAGATAAGTGTGAAGACAGAAGGAACTACTGTTTGATATGGAAACTTTCGTGGTCCAACAAATAGATACTCTTTCTTGTTAGGAGAATTTGGATATAAAGACCTTATAGCAGGTTACACGAGTGAAGAGTGATGTGTCTGTTGTCTGTACGAAGTTTGATCGCTTACGTGGCAGGAGATGACTGTGCCTTTGCTCAAACTGGACACAACGCCTCATTCCCGGTAAATCATTAAAAGGGAATTAAATGCTGCTTGTTCAAATTAACAATTAAGAGGATGAGCTGACAAGTATTTTATTTAATTCAACAAAATAAAGAATTAAAATTATGATAGCAATGATATAAACTTTAAAAACGTGGCAAAGTTAAAAAAAGTGAAGTGAAAGAAAGACGTGAACAAATGAAAAAGGTGTATGTAGCTGAGGAGAGTAAATACCCTTCGTCATAGTATTGACGTATTCTAAAATCGTTAAAATATTATGAAATTTATATAATAGAATGACAAAGGACAGAAAAATCGCCACTGAATATCTCTGAGAGGTCTTCGAAGCAAAGATGTAAAAGGGGGTTTAAGTGGGATAATTTGAGAGGCATTATGCATCATCAATCATGTTCAAAGGATGTGACCATTAATACTTTTACTTGTTTAGAAATTCCCGATGAAACGGATTTTATATCATTAATTAACAAATTTTGAATCTATTCATTTGTTTCAATCAATCTTAAATGACCGATTTGCTTTCAAAACAAGACCAGTGCTTATTTGATCGATTTTATTCGGCTTTCTCAAGTACAGTCCGATAATACCACTAAATCAGAACCAAATCAAACTTCGTCTATGTTTAACTATATTAGCGAAGGGCTAAAAATATATACGTTCTCCTCTTTATATATTTAAGATTTCTAAAATCAATTTCAAAAACGAGATTTATTGAACGATATTTTATAGACTGAAATGAGAAATGGAAGAGATATTCGAATTAAAAGGCCATATTCCATACCTGAAGCGTCGCCAAAAACGGGTCTCTGAAATGAAGTAAAATTCAAGTGCTTGTAATATGTAAAATTTACGTAAGAAGTTTCTGATTAAAATGTGAAATAAATAAGAAAACAAAAACAGGAAAATGAGATATAAAATAAGACCGATGTAAAGATTTAGAGAGAAATTCTTTTTGGAATTAATTATTTACCTCATTCCTCTCATTATTACCTATTCTACTCCAAGACACTAATTGTATTAAGGAAAACGGGAGAGTTAGGGAAACTATTCCTGTTATTCAGTGTTTATGGGCACTTATTACATTTTCACGTCCCCTGCCTTTAACGCTTTCTTTACGAATCGATTTTTCCACGAACTTTTAGTGGGGAGATTCAAGCTGGTTTTAGGTACGGAAGGCAATTTGAGAATATTAATTTAGAACGGTAATTCATTCATGTGTCATGTATTCTTTTTCGAGATGATGGTTAAAGAAACTATAAATTAGTACAAAACTTAATTATAAATTAAAATAACCTATTTTACCAGTTCTTTGTATAATCTACAAAGACCCAGAATAAACATTTTCACATAAATAAAATAAAAAATAAGGATTTCACTTTAACTTTTGGAATGCATATTGTTATCTACTAAAGATGTATTGGTTAGAAGTGTCAGCATAACCAAAGTTAGGTTGCATGTTACATTGATGTGAAATTGATATGTTAAAATGATCCATAAATAAACTTAACTATGCACAAAATGGAATGTTTTTTCTCAGAAAACATAGATAAACTCATATCAAGTGACATTAATGAAATACTGTAACAAAATATCATAGACAATAAGAACTAAAAGAAATTTATAATAGCTTTATTTCTATTACGTTAATAATAACATAAATGAACTCTTGCTTTAGTAAATATATTTCCTAGTTTCTGACGGAGACGATGCTTGTATTCAAGCTTCAGAGTAAAAGCAGAAAAATGGGGAGCATCAATTTTCGTTGTCAGTCAGGGTGACGCGAGGCAGAGAATCATAAGGTACTAGGCTAAAAAGGTTCTATTCTATTACCATTCCTCTCCTGACCATCGGAGTACAAAACCACACGCTTAGTTTACAGCATTATTTGGGTTATTATGATAAGACTAAATTGCGTAAGTGATATCGCTTTAAATTAAAAGAATGTAACGGCATTTAGTATGTTTCATTAAACTGTACCATAAGAACTTTCAAATATTGCTCACAGAACTTGGTAAAATAACAAAGGGGTGCAATTCAGTTAAAGACACTTGAGGTAACAAAAAATCATTCAAGGTCCACTTTGTGACATCGGGAATCTTTACTGACTCATTAAGAACCTTGCGGATCGGGATTGGGAGAAGTTGGTTCATTATTTACGACCGTTTTCGCGGGAAACCTACCTTTCTTCCACCATCCCCGGCTTTTATTACTCCGCAAATGGGCGCGCAACTTTTTGTTAACTTGCGCCTCTGTTGCAATCAAGGCAATCTTTGAAAAACCTCTGAAGGGAGGAGAAGTGCAACCAGCTTATTATTTAAGAGAAGAAGATTTGGGTTATAGGAAAGAAAAAGTAATATCAGTATGAAACCAGACCAGAGGAAGAGGAATGGAGACAAGAATGGGCCGAAGGAGGACAACAAATAAGTAGAAAAGAATGTCTAGGATTGTATACAGGAGTTACGAAGATTCGTTGGTCAATGTTAGTTACTATCAAGTAAGCAGCAGATTAAATCTACAAATTAAAGCGTTAATACTGAATCAAAAGTGTTTCAAATTGATTCAAATTGAATCTAAAAAATTCAGCAGATGCTGAACTTACATTTTGGTGTTGCATTTCCACGAATTGGGCCCATTCTGAGTTCCTGAATCTTCTCAATATCAGCCATGAACTGAAATTAAATCTCGTCTGCTTCTTGATGTAGAAAACAAACAGTTTCGAAAACTTAGGTTAGGTTTCTAAAATAGAAACGTTAACGAAAGTATCTTAATTTAAATAGATAAAATTCGTTGAAAATAATTCATCTTGGATTTGGATGATTCTTGTCGTGAATATTTGCTTTAGTATATTATTTTATTCAAGGTTGATGGCTGTTTATAATAATGAGAAAACTCTCCACCTGATATGCTTGTGTTGAAAACGTAATATCCAATTATATTTAATTAATCAAAGGCAATATTAAACTGTCACTTGAAAGCACAAACAATTTCTTTTGTTTCCAAACATTCACCGATCGTCTCTAAATATTTAGCATCGAATGACTAAACGCTCTCAAACAAAAATCTATAAACAAGGTTTGGTCACTCGCAATTGGTAAATGAACATCAAGAGCAAAAGGCAAGTGATTAAAAACATATACATCTCTTTTGGGCTGACATTCATACAAAGAATTATCCCTTCCACCCTCCTATCCCCACTCCTCTATTGGTTAATCCGATAAAGATAGTCTGAAAAGACCCTGAAAAACTGTGCTCCTATTGGGCAACTTTTGCCCTAACTCCGCCCTTATTTAGAACTAAGCTCCGCCCAAATTACCATCTGATAAACTATGAGCGCTGGAGACTGACTGGGAAGTAGGTATTAATACCCACTCAATATGTTCGATTTTGATTTGTTTTTGAATTTGGGTATCAGATTTAATTGTCCGTCTCTTCGTTAAGAAATAAATTTCAAATTGTAGTGACGTGATATATATATATATATATAAATACTGCAACATCCTCATCAAACATAACCCCCAAATCAGCACAAACCAACCATCGACACAAACCCAAAGATAATAAAACACTTTTTTTCTACGCCAACAAAATCACTTTCCACATATTTTGGTCGTCGTTCGTCAAAACCAATAAAAAAATATGTCCCTTCCCCCAATCAAAATTGTGGTGCCCCCATAACAATATATCATGCATTCTGGTCTATACGGATCAACTGGAGAATCCGCCGCTCAGATGTCTTGGGAGGCAGATTCTACAGTTAGAGACTAAAGATTCTAAAGTTGACATCATAAAAATTTTATATTCATAATTTAATCTACACAAAATCCAAATGATAAGATGCCAAAAGTATAAAGCATGTTTTACTTCAATCAGAAAAGGATCTTTTTTCGAGAAGTCCAATTTCATAATCTAATCTACATAAAATCTAAAGGATAAGATTTAAAGTCATGAAAGGTAAAAGATTCTCTAAACTTTTATAAATATCAGGCTATCAGTCTATAATAAACAGGTCTTCTTCAGTTGGAGATATGACGAGTAATGAGTGGACATATAAGAGTTATAACATATTTGTCATATCAGTTATATCTTATCAGTTAGTCACTAAGATTAGACAAAAGATACGATTTGAAATCATAAAAGTTGGAAATACAAATATGTAGTTGATAATATGCCTAGAAAACTCCGAGAATTTAGAGCCTATAAGTAGGATACTAGTGAATAAAGTGACTTAGTATTTTTTGCTCATAATTTTTAACCCATGGCAGCTAATAACTTTTTAGTACACGAAGATGCCATGCCCACCATAGTATCTATGCAAAATAAAGGCATTCTTAAGAGCCTAATGAACTGTATTTACTGCAACGAGCAGTTAAATTTGTGTAAGTGTAAATCTTTTAAAGACGGCTATCAGTGGCGTTGTTACAATCGACAGTGCCAAAAGTATAAAGCATGTGTTACTTCAATCAGAAAAGGATCTTTTTTCGAGAAGTCCAATTTGAAATTAAGTGTTTGGTTGCACATAATGTATATGTGGTGCATCCAAAAAAGTGTAGAAAATGCATTTAATATGGTGTCAATTTGCGAAAAAATTGTCATCGACATTTTCAATTTGTTTTCGTGGTGTGTCAAAATTACTTTGAGAGGCATCCAATTCAACTGGGAGGACCTGGAATCATTGTTCAAGCCAATGAATCCTGCTTTGCCCATAAAGTAAAGCACCACAGAGGACGAAGAAATGAAAAACCTATTTGGATTTTTGGACTAGTGGACACTAGTTCCACTCCAGCTGTTGGCTGCATGGAAATTGTAGAACGCAGATATTCCATTACGCTTCTTGGAATAATCAATTCTGTTGTACGACCCGGTTCTATTATTCACACGGATGAATGGAAATCTTATAGCCATATTCAAAGAGATCTTGGACTTAAGCACAGGACAGTAAATCATAGGATTAACTTTGTAGAACCTCACACGGGTGTGCATACCCAAGCTATTGAGTTATATTGGAATAAAGAGAAACAGAAAAGTTAACAAATGCGAAGTTGTCGAAGAAATTTATTAGCAACCTATTTAAGTGAAATGATGTGGCGAGATAGGTTTGGAACAATGCTTTCTACTATTTATGCAAACATATAAGCGAATTATATTCATCATAGGTTTTTACTCTATGAAAAAAGTAAAATCATTGAATCTTTTATAATTATTTACTGTTTATTATGTTAGCTTACATATTTAATTTGTGTATAATAAAGATAAACATTATTTGCTTTTTGCTATTCTATGCCTTTAAATTATCTATATAAGCTCGGGTGGCAGATTCTCCAGTTGAGTAATTCTGGGCGCGGATTCTCCAGTTGGAACATTTCTGGCAAGCTGGGCAGCGGGTTCTCCAGTTGATCCTCTATCATTAATGGCACAGTTAAAAGAAAATAGATAAATCAGATAATTACAGAAAATGTGTATTGGAAAATTTTAGATTTTCATTAATAAAATAAAAGTTTTGGCCACAGTGGGCCCCCCATCCCGGCCGGGTGGGGGAGTGCAACGGCTCTGGTCCCTACCCCATTATGACCTTTCAAGCAGAGAGCCACCAGTCATTTGGCCCACACTGAATGGCTCTTAAGAGCGATTGGGGCTCTATATTCTACATCATCTCATGCACTCAAGGTTCATCCCAATGGGCAGTGGACCCAAGCATGACCAGTCACAACACCCATCTAATTATATATGATGATCATTTTAATATATACTCTTCACACATCTAGGTAGTTCTATCTATTCTTTCACCTTCCATTTTCTCAAGAAACCTAAGACACAACCTCTTTTGCACTTTTATTCACCCCATAAACATCTCTTGCGCAGTTAATTATTCCACACTCTCTCTTCCCGATCCGCATCGAGCATCCCTCTCAATTTTTCCTTTGCACTAATCTCTTTTGAGATAGTCCTTGTCTTTCCATCTCGTCTCACTCCCATGCTATCACGTTAGAGCCAACATCATCTCATGTAGCTTTCTGTCACCTTCCACATTTGAACCTTCAATATTTAATAATGATTTAATCGCTCAGGATTATTTTCTAACCTTCAGAAGGCTGTGGTGGCAATTAGTTTCACCTTTACCAATATAATATTATTAATAAATATAGTTACATAAAATTTTAATCTTCTTCAATGATAACACCACAGGCCTAACATCATACCACACCCAATCCTTGACCTCGAACACTATCTCCTTGCATTCAATCTTTAGTGTTCCTCATCCCCCCCCCCCTCCGCTCTCACATACATACCTGACAAAGGCATCCATTGGAATTTCCAAATTTTTATCTCTTTTAGCCATAAAAATCAAGTCATCAAAATATGTCACTATAGAGACCATTCTACACCATTCTCTTCAATCTGATGCCACTTCTATTCGGATTTCTAGCATTACTCCATGCATAAAGCTGCTAAAAATTCATGAAGGCAGCACAACCTAGTTTTGCCCTCCCTCACTCCCTCCCTAACTCACATATATTTAACCACTTTCTTCGACTTTCTTTCAATGAAACGAAACGCACGCAGTACTTCCGCTATAGTACTTTCCATAATATCTAATAGTCAATTAATCACTCTATACATTTATACCACCTGTTTTAATTCGTCCCTACGATTATAACCTTCATCCAATCCATGAACGCAGTTTTCTATCCAGACACAAATGCAGACCCATCCAACCCCATTTCTCCTTTAAATGAACAAGGCATAGGTATACACCAAATATACCATCATCACATAAAATACCTAGGTACTATAATGATACAAGCCCTAAGAAACAACTTTAAATAAGTCATGCTTACACATAGACCGGGTTCCAAAATTTACTTTCTTAATTTTCAGGAGTACCTGTAGATTTTTTCATGTTCTTTTCATCAAAGAACCGAGATTAGACCTTTTTATCCTAAGAGGTTGAGAAACATTAATGCGTAGAGCTTAAACTTTTCTACCATGAAATCGATAAAAAGCAGCAGTTCCGGCGTTCCTTGAAACATATTTTGCACTATAATATTTTATCTGAACAAGATAGAGCAACAAATGAAAGGGAATAAAATTATTAAATAATAATATGAATAAATAAAATTAATAACAAAATATAAAGACTAATAATAATAGTTATCTCTCAGCTGATCCTCTTGCTTTATCAGACAAGGAAGTTATTGCTATGGTTTTTGCTACTTTAAAAGCGGGAAGGGTTGATCTAGGTACCTTCCTCATTTTAAACTTAAAGGTCCATCGCAAAGGAATGTTATCCAGCTTTTTTATCAGCAAAGAGTCACAAGACCAAGCTTTGTGAAAAAATCTAGTGTCTACTGCCTTATATGTGGATAGAAAGTTGTTCAAATATGTCTTGTGGAGTGAACCTACAAATACCTTGAAGACTTTGCCTGTGGTAATGTTTGTTCCACCTTCATACACTCAGTAACTGCCATTGACATTTCTTTTGGCACAGCTCAGGCGGAAGTTTCAATAGATTTAGTGAAAACATAGGAAAAAGGAGAGAATGTTCCTACCTTTGTTTTTAAACTAATTTAGGTAACATGGAAGATAACAAAGGGCTGCCAAACTGCCAGACCAAATGCTGAACAAAAAGTCTGTATCTGTCGGCATCACCACCTGGAAATAATAGTAGGAGAAGTTTAGAAGAAGGTGTTTAGGAAGGTGATCGGGCCAGATTATTTCCTATTTGAGCATGTGTAGGATGTTTGGATGGACTTGTCAAAGAAAAACCCAAAGATGCTAGCTACGAACAGCAAATGATTCAAGGAAAGGAAAAACAGTGAAAAAATACTGCAATATATTCTAGCAGCATAAAGGCACCCAAGAGCAAACTACATGAAAATGGCTTAACTAACAGTTATTTTATTTAGGAATACTTGAGTGAACCAGGGAACATTCATCATGCTAATGGATGGCCAGAACCATGTACGCCACAAAGATGTTGATGTTGCAAATAAACCTGAGTACAACGAAGACACTGAATCAATGTTGGAAAGATTCTCCATTTTCCTTTCGCTATTCTTCAGTCCTGTATAATAATGTCAATGCCTGCCACAGATGCTCTCGTGGTTGATCTAAAGTTAATCAAAGAGGCTTTCTGATGCACTAATTGATAAGCTTATAAACCATCAATGCTATTTGACGCAGGGATTCGCGCTATTTGTATATTTTAGCAGTAGATTGAGTGACATATGTAAGCACAACATTGCTACCTAGTAACACGCCGCATCAAAGCTAGACAGCTTCACAATGGGAAAGTAACTATTCCAGTGAGTCATAGCTCAGACCCCTGTTTGATCTCATTAGTGCAGAATCACATTTCATACGTGACATACTGAACATTGAACCCAAGTTTCTTCTGGAACCTGTCACATCTTGGCCGCAGAATTAGGACTACAGAAAAGTGTTAAACTATGTTAAGAATCTGAAAACGGTAAATTCTTTGCTAAACGTAGTGTCAAGTTGATGAGTGACCTTGAATATTTCATATCAACATATGCCAAGTCAGCAGAGGAAATATCTCCTTCAAGATATGGAAGCCAATAGACGCGGCTTTTACAAAATCAAGAAACAAATTTAACAACGAATTGTGTAAATGTCATTATAAATTTAATCATGATGTAATGCTTTTACTTTTTGATCAATTAACCTTTGACAAAATGTTTATCTCAAACTTGTGTAATGAATAAAGCGTCTTGTCTGCCTTCAGTATGATAAACGAATTGTTTTATATTTCTGAAAACTTTGTATGTACTTGTGTGCCATTTATTGTTCCAAGACTATCAAAATTATATAAGTTGGAAAGAAGATTAGAAACATTTTAATTTTATACCTATTTTTTTGCTTTCTCTTGTTTACAAAATGGTGCCCAACAAGGGGCCATTCTCTCCATACAAATTTTTAAACTCTTCACGTAAAACCAAATAACTGAATACACCTTTTGTACGACTGCAATAATTTACAGATAACCTAACAGTAACAGCAACACAAAAACATTAATATGAAGTCGTGCCATTTTTCTTTTTCAGCAGTAGAGTATGTGACGTGACACATTAAATAACGACATTGATGGCAATTTTCCTACTAGTGGGAAGCCAGAGAGCTTGAGAACAGGAAAGTCTATATTCCATAGAGTCATAGCAACCACCCTGGTTGATCTCATTTATCACCAACGACCATAGGTTCTGAGTGGCTTATAGAACCTGTCACGTCTTGGCCACAAAATAAGATCTACTTAGGCATTTCTATGAATATGGTTGTGTAGTTTTTTATGCATATAGTATGTCCAATAAATATGGACAACAAAATAAAAGTACATGCTTTGATATATTTTTTAAATGTCTAGAATGAAAATGCTATTCAAATGTATGAAATCCTCGTATCAGTATGCAGTATCTTACGGCCAAAATGATTTGATATAACACATTATATTTGTTGATTATTCCATATCGAAAGGATATGAAAATGCTATTGGAAGAAAGAAGACTGATACGCACGCTACACAAAAAGGGACTCAGATTGCGACAAATCGGCAAGAGTGTCGGTGGATCACATTGCCGTGTTACAGAAGCGTTGAGGAGAATTCGAGAAAGTGGCAACATTCAAAACCGACTTCTTTCTGGACGACTCACTCTTATTACGAAATGTGACGACAGTTCTCTGCGTCGCTTGATCCTTCAGGATTGTAAGAAAGCTGGGGGATGAAATTCTTCATATAATGCATGTATATATGTAGACATACCATTCAACTTTCACACAATTGTTAATAAGGTTTATAGGTCAGCGGTGACTGACATTTTAAATCATAAAATGTCTTAGCCGAAAAAAACAGACCCTAAATAATCTCAGACAAATGTCTTTTAATCAGTTCGCGCCAGAAAAAGAAATAAGATTTGACTATCTTAAATCTCTTTATTTAATTTGTAAGAATAAGAGAAGTCATCAAGGAAATGTATAATTTTGTTTACACCATTAACACTCTAGAAATTTTAAAGATCACAATCGCGGAAAGGTTGAATATAGCTCAATGGCTAACTCAGTTAGCACCAACATAGGTGGGTGCATATGTTCTATTTTTAATCTTGTATAACTTAACTGCTCGTCATCATTGCTGAGTATATTTATTTAAGCAGCCTCTAAATATCTTCATTTTAATTAAGTCACAAAACCTTAACTATCTTTGGGTCAATTAATTTCAGTCAACTGTGGATTAAAGGTGCACTAAGTATTAATAGTTAAAAATAATTTTCAGTTTCCTATAAAATTTCTATTTAAAACTCTAAAAGTTCTCCCCCCCCCCCTTTCTAACATTATTGATCACAGAGGTTTAGCAAGAAAGCCATAACCCATTTCTCATAAACATAGTCACCCTGAAGTGAGCTTTCGTATCAAGAAGCCTAAAACTCAGCACAGTTGGACATTATTATAGGAGCAAAAGATCAGTCTAGCACATGTAGCAACAGGATAAAAGTAACGCAATAACAGACAGTCACCGTAGTAAACCAAACCATTTTTGGCATTTCCCTTCTCTAGTGCCACACCAACTACCACACATGATGGCTCATTTAATTAAAACTTCTTCTTCGTTTCAATGCGATTACAAACGATAACCACAAGTTTAAATTGTTAGTTTCCACTTTCCTGCCACAAAATTTATACGGATGTTCCCTGATAAGTGGCCCAAACAATTTGTGATCATACTTACACTCAACCCGGGATTCTTGAGCACCATAGTATCACCGTTACTCGGAAAACAGAGTTTCTGGCTGGAAACCACGCAGCTTTTCTCAATTAATTTCGTTGACCTCCTCAAACATCGGTGGGACACATTACTGGCCAGCTTCAACCAGAACTTCATCAGGGAATACTTTGTTCTACAGCTGCCACCACATATTCAGCAGGCCTCTAAATCTTGCAAGCTGAAACTACCCTCGAGTTATTAAAAAAGAAAGTCATCGACAGGTATCTTCAATTGAGATGAACCCAATCCTCTGCCGCGAACTACAACAGTAAAATGAATTATGTGGATATTAACAAGGTAATCTGGGAATGACCATACAAGATCACTTTACCTTCAAGTGCGGGCGAATGGAAGAGGGGGTTGACAAAAACGTCGCAGGTGTTCAGGAAGATACTTTGGGGAGTCCTGACGAGGAGGACTCGAAGATAGGGTTAAATTTGTTCGTGGTGAAGAATGAGATTGTCTCTGCTCTTGAGAGACGTAATCTCAACTCGAGGCGATTCTGAAGATGGGCAGGGAGTTTTAGTCTCGTAAAAACGCGAATCTTGAACGGCTGGTGAAGATGAGAGGGCTGCACAACTCTCCGGGAAGAAGGGGGCTCGGTAGCTTTCCTCTGAACAGGGGCCAAAGCTAAACGAAGGTAGATCTGCTGGCGAGATCTTCGATAAGGTATTACGACGACTCGCACGGGTTACAGGGGTTCACGGGTAACACAGTGAATAGTGGGCTTTCAATCTCCTGGACAGATGGTTAGCTTCGAGTTAAATACCCGAGGGGTTGATTCGATAAACGCCTGAGAACCTGGCGGTCCCTATGAGATTCTTGGCGCCAGTCTAAGCAAACAACTTTATGACAACGAGTCATTCCAGACAATAAAACTTGCCTCGTAATATGGGAGAGGGTTAATGTGGTTACTCACGGTGTTTTTTACAGGGAAAGGGGGACGAGTGGCGTCCGAAAGCAAACACAACTGTGAACGGTGATTAGGCGAGGGACGTGTTCTTTATCGAACTTTCTAAAATTCTCGCGTGGTCTTGAAAGAAGAGAAGGGTATTTCCTCTCACGGAAATCCTTCGACGGCATCCCCTCACAATCATATTTACAAACTCCTGCTTACATATTAACGGTCCAAGTTAGAGCAGGCGATTCTTTATTGACACGTATTCATTTATATCCATAGTTCCAACACTAGCTTCTGACTAAGAAACAGAAGAAACCTGCATTCACCTGTAGAAAGAGACAGACTCATCCATCTAGAACTATTAGGAGAGGAACTTAACACTTTCTCTCTTTCTTCGAAGGAATTTCGTGTTAAAGTTATTAATGTGTGACGGAAAGACTGCAGTTATAGAAGACATTTTGCTCTCACATTATAAATTAATAATTATTAATCGTATGATTGCAAATTGTAAGACTGAAAGACGAAACGCGAGCACTACTCTTTGCCCTATGAGTTATCACCCCTAATGTAAGTCTCCATATAAAGAACCTAATCATTAAGTATTCTTCTTTCAGACGTGCTTTATCGAATTATTAGCCATAATCTAGAAAATAATCCACTCATTCTTCAAAATTACCCTTTGCATGTCCAATCAACTTAATTCAGAAATCATAGCAGTCCTATTAGGTAACTTGTGATTACAGGTTACTAAACTCAATCACAGTAAAACATAGATAGTCCTTGCCAAGTCAAATTCAATAATATTTTTTCAAGTACCTAAGTAATTTGATTCTATATAAAAGAGGTTCGAGGTAACGACAATAGTTTCCTTCGAGCTAGCTTCAAAACCCAAAGGGTTTTCCAACATTCCTCGATCTTTAAATGATTCATTAGACTCTGTTTGAAAGGTAATGTTTCCATGTTCACCTACGTAGACGACTCACTGAAAGCCATTAATTTCTAGAATGAATATTTACGGTACCTAGAATAATTATTTGAACGATTACATTAGCAAAAGTGTGGTGACTAATCTTTCAAAATGTGTTTTCGGAGTTGACTTTGTAGATCCTTTAAATATGTCGGGTAGACTCTAAAGGAACATCGCGAGATAGTAATACAGTTATAGTAATTGAGGAACATCCACCAATATAGGTTACATAAGGTATTGAAAGTCAAAACGCACATAGCAGATGCTACCCTTTTAGTGCACACCAGAAAGGATATCCCCTTACACCTCACAACCGACACCTCAATTATTGGAACAGGAAAAATCTAAGTACAATTTCACGACGAAGAATGGGATTTCTCGAGTTATTTTATTTACGCATTTATGGGAGGCGCGCTTAATCATTCTACATTTAGTAAATCATTATTAAGCATTGTTATGCCACTCAACATTTTAAATTCAAGCTAGAATGCAGTGAATTAATTCCATGTGGATAGTGACTGTTGAGTCATCTTTAGAGCTTTTCGATCTCACCACGAATCTCTACCTGGAATAGTCGCGCCCTAGAATTTATCAGCTACTTGACTAATAGCATACAGATGCAATTCAAGTAAAAAGGAAACTGAGTGACGCGCCACTTTCTTTACACGATTATCTTCTTCTTAAATAGAATTTAACATGTTGAGTATTGTCATTTTATCATGCGCATTCATGGAATATAAAGCTCTTGCCAGTAATCATGCCTCAAATGAGGAATTAATATAATTGCAAGCCGACTCCTCCACTACCATTTAACTGCTTAAAATGACTACCTTCTTCTCACGTATTTATCATCTGAAATATCTCAATGATTTTGCACACCTTATCTCAACCTTAGTTTTGTAACTTTTATTTGATCAATTGCCCGATTTGCTCCAACTAGACTAATTTTCTCTTTATATTTTATTTAAGATTGATTTGTCTACAAAAGCTTGCACAAAAACTACGAGATTGGGTCAGAAGGTTCTAAACTTGTCAAACATAAAATTATACCGTTACACAAAGCCACTATAAACAATTTTTAGCTTCTGACGATACATTTCATTCTGTGTATATCGAAACCGTAGGCCCTCTATCAATTAATTACAAGCGAAGGTTTTAGGTATCTCTCTGTAGTCATTTGTGGATTCATGGATGGCGAGAAGCTTTTTTCCTTAGGAATATGAACTCAAATTTGATCGCAGATATCTTTGTTCAATGATTGCGTTGCTTGATTAGGCGCAGCTTGATTAGGCGCAGATGTATAGATACTTTCCGAAACACCTTACACTTTTCGTGATGATTATTTAATCAGTTGCTACAGGTAACAGTGACCGAATACTTTTACCTCATCCAAGGGAATCTTCTCGTGAATGCTGTTAACAAAAGCATTTAAAGAAACGTGAAAACAACCCTTCTAGTAAAATGTATTCTCTATAGATGGTTAGAAAACCTCTCGTAAAACCCTTTGTACTTTTAAGTATCTCAGCTGTGGAAGAATGACAAATAGAATGAATCCCCCCTCCCCTGACTTCCCCAGTTTGCCGCTAAACACTCTAAATTCGTCTGCCCTATATACTGCGAAAAGTAGAAAATGGAAAGACCATTAAGTGGGTGTCGCGACTTCGCGCTATAGAACCTTATCGCAACCCAAGGCAATTAAGGAAGTCTGTTGGCGATGAATCTCTCTCCCCGTCGAGATAATTTCGGGGTATATATTCGACACCTCAAAGTTCACATGCAGATTGTGTCTGAAGCCGCGGTCCAGTATGTTAAGTGCAACGGCTTCGTTAGTCGAGAGGAAATCGACTACATTCTCGTCCAGAGAAGAATTGAGTGATTGTCGAAGAGCCAAGCAAGAGCTAGTTGTCACTCAGTGTAGTTCGTGCAAATAGTTAGGCGCACTTCAACCGTTCTCACCACGTGTTCGGATTTTAAGGATCTGAAGAGCCATCACCGAAGCAACCTCCGTTTGCCTCTTAAGGATAAAAGCCCCCCCACCCTACCCCCAACTTTAGTTTCCCGCAGTTGAATTGAACGTCTGGTGAGACGCCCACAAGTTCAAAGTCAAACTTACCTACCTGGTCCTACTAGCCGCTCATCAAGGTAAAAGGGATTTAACCTTGCATCGTTACGCTCCTCTCACCTTAACCACGTTGAACCTAAGGAATCGATCACCTTTGCTGTAAAACTTGCATCATTGTAAAATCATTACTTATTTAATTATGCTTCGGTTCAAACCTAATCGATGGTGTTCATCATCTTAGCAGTGAACCGTCAATATTTAATTTCATTGCAATTTAACTTTCCCTATAATTATATGTAATCTTTAGTCATATTAAAGTTATTTTTCTCGCCGTGTTTGAAAAATCTTTTGCCTAGCAACTGTGTATGTAAAGCACTCTTAGAACCATCCCAGGCAGATCCTTAATTTTTGTCGGCCAGTAGGCATGTGTGCGTATAAAGGCATACACCGGTCATACCACGACATCAGCCAATTCAGCCTTTTAAGCACGAAAGATATACGAATGCACTCGAATTTTGCCAAGCGATTTATTTACCACTTGAGGCAGTGATCCACTCAAGATTTCCCTCATTCTTGACCTGCTATCAGGAATTAACTCAGTAGTACCAAGAGCTTACAGACAATTGGGCCGATTAAGCGCCTTCATCTAAATCTATTGCGAAAATGCTTTCATGTCCGTAATAAACGCTAATTCGAGCACCATTTTTCCATCCCGTTCAAAATTGTACAACTTAATAGCCAAGCTCACTTAGGTTATTAGAATAAAAACAACAGCTTCTGGCATACATACGCAACCTCAAACCACTCATTGAGCCAAAATTAATCATTAAGTTTATATCATCACTAATAACTTAATGTTTCAAGATGAAAGCGATGCTCTTATGGCCAATGAAATCATTTTCGAATGTGCATATTTAACATTCCAAATTGTGTCAACTGGACCCTAGCAGTAATAGAGGGTATTTATGCCATAGAGCGGTTACTCTAGCATTTCATATTTCACAAACAACTTCAATAATATATTTTAACATCTGACCTGAATGTTAGTACAGCGATGGTTGGTCCTTTGATTGGATGCGTTCATTTTTAAGTTTAGACTAAGTCTATATCTAATTCTCCCCAATATATAGCCTCTGTTTCCTAAATGAAGCATGCTACTTGTTGTCGTAATGTATGATAATATACCCATCCTCCAATCCTGCAGCCTTTTAGGGTGTGTCTCGTTAAACCATGTCTAGGCGAGGGTAAATCCAGGTCCATTACTGTCCTGTTAGGTGTGCCACCTCAAGCAAAGGCTAGGAGAGGAAAAACTCTGAATGCAACAAAACCTCTACCAGTCGATCTGGTGGTGAAGGGGATGTAAATGAGATTGAGACCTAAGACTTGCGTTACGAAATCCACAAGAGTGGACTCCCTGGAGACCAAGACAACTCCGAGTTATCATGCTATACCTTGGGTGCTGCCAAGCAAGTACCTGGAGTTATAGTGTGCGTGCTTCAGCTTAGTAATACCTTGTCCACCTTGAATAAATTCAAGCCAACATTTGATTTGAGCCCTTATTTTTTCTTGTTTTGATTCCCTTTTATTTAGTAGACTATACAAAATCCAGAAGCAATGGGATAAGGATGTCGGAGTAAGATGTAGTAAAGCTGGAATTTCCTAGTCTGGACTGCACGTTGGTAGCGGGTGTGTAACGGTTGTCTTCCTGTGAGTGATGATTACACAGGCATCCAGTTCCGCACCTGGACTGGACATGCCATTCGGGAGTAGTGTTACTAACCTTAAATGGGCAAGGCTGGGTAAAGGTGGGATAAAAATTGCTACTCGCACTTATTATACTGTTTGGGGATCTTCACTCTACGAAACACTCAGTAATGCAGTCACAACAAAATACCCACAAACAAAACTTATCTAGATCACTATTGTTTCCTGAAATGTACGAACTGTCTTGCACCAAAAATACATGAATTGCCCTTAACGAAGAAGGGCATTTGTTGCCCGAGAACTTGCTTGACTCGAAGTTGACATCGCCGCCCTGAGTAAAAGCCACCTACTCGATGAAGGCAAACGTTAAGAAACCTCAGCTAGATACACCTTCTTTTAGAACATCTAAACCATGAAGATCAGACTGACTATAGTGTTTGCTTTTCCATCATGAGGACAGCCTGGTACTTAAAGCTATTAAAAATCGCCCTATGATGATAAGCATCCCAATTCCAAGGAACCACTTTATGCCTATGATATTTAATACGCTTTAAAACCTAAAACCTGAGAAAAGAACAAGGATGTGTTCTACCAGCAACTGGACACCCATATCTATCATGTTCTTAATAGAAACCGTCGCCAGCTCTTGTGAACCTTTTATGGCAGAGTAGGAAAAGACCACCAACTATGGCAAAATGTAATTGGAAGAAAAGGAATTTGAAACTATAATTAAAAGATCAGCTCTTTCTTAGATATTGCGCTTAGCAACATGTATTCACCCCACCAACCAGTTCTAACTCCCATCTCGACACTAAACAACGTGGAAACAGCCACGATGAAAAATGGCATAACCTCCACTGCACCATCGTAAGGCAGTGCAATAACAAATATTTTCTTATGACCAGAATAATGCAAGGGGTCTCAAGACTTATGATAAAATCAATGCCTCCTTATTCCAGAATAAGACTAAACTTCCGACATAAACACCAACACTGGCTAAGAAACGAGGCAATAAAGAAAAGATGTAACTAAGTTCTACGACCTGACTATATCTGAAAAACTTCCAAGAGGTAGTACAAAAGCGTATCGAATTAACGTATTGAACG
Source organism: Ceratothoa steindachneri (assembly GCA_963969495.1). Classification (NCBI taxonomy): domain Eukaryota; kingdom Metazoa; phylum Arthropoda; class Malacostraca; order Isopoda; family Cymothoidae; genus Ceratothoa; species Ceratothoa steindachneri. Next base: position 23,969,846 of record OZ018321.1, on the reverse strand, counting down.
GGACCTCCCCATAAGGGGCGGGGCGATTTGTGTTCCTAGCCGCAGTTCTGATGGGACTCAGCGACCCGTCCGGCCCCAGCTTATTTTCTTCTTCTGAAAGCCTGTGTTTTTACCCTACTCAATCACTTTCCGTACAACCTCTCCCACAACTTTCTCTGGTCGGCCTCTAATTTCACAGGGTAGACGCCGACCAGCTCCCTCTCACCCACATATCCCAGATCGGTGCTGAGACGGGAGGGGACAACGTTCCCTAACCCCTGAGCTCCGGCCTGGAGTGGTCGGTTTTTAAGAAACTGCTTCATCCCCACCCACACCTTCCTCACATCACTTTTCATTCTCACTTCTATCTCTATCAATTTTTACGCCATGCGCAAGGTTTTGCCAGCCTCGTGTTGACCATTCGCAGAGGGGGCTACCGCGTGGGGTTGTTAAGTGTTTGCATCCTGTCTTAAAAAAGGGCTCACCTTGTCTAATGATGATTTGGAAAAAATACATTTTCCTCGACCATCGTTAGAGCCACCCTTATTTAATTCCACGGAAAATGGAGGTCCCTCCTCTGTGCTTTTACAGGGGAACTTCCAAAATTCTTGTACTAGATAGCAAGTTTACTTCTCTCCTTTGTATATGGGTGCGGGGTTGTCCCCCTTACCCCGTTCTCTGGAGTCGACCTTGTGCGACTCGCTTCTTCTACTGGCATACTCCCCTCTGCTTTCCAACGGGATTGCTAAAAAGGCAGGCAGGCAGCCTGTAGTTCACGGCTCCGGTGGTAGTGACGCGATAGGGCCAACCCCCTTATGGGGGCAAGAAAAGTCAGGGCCCCTCAACCCATGCCTTCCAAAGATCTGCGGGCCCGCATAATAAGCTTAGATGGGGTCACCATACATGGCCCCCTCTTCTTCCCAAAAGATTCCCTTTCACTGGCTAATAACAAGATGACCAAAGGTACCTCAAATGGCACCTGTGATGTGTCGGGAGTAAGGGTGGCTACAGTAAGTCCCCATTTGAAATAAACAGGGGCCGTGATGTGCTCCAGCACCAGAAGATACGATCTTCCATGGGTTCAAACCCGGGCTCGGTGCTAAGCACAGAGGGCGAGTTCGCCCCAATGTAAGATCCTCCTAAGACCGCTCAGGTCCCCTAGGCCTCACAAGGAGGGAAGGGGTCTCCTCCCCCGGTTGTTGCTCTTGCAAGAAGAGGGATCTTCTCCATTTCAGAGAAGGATCTTGCAGAGGCGGGCCCATCTGGCCTAGGGGATTCTACAGGCGGAAGACAGAAGCGGGTTCATTCTTTGCCCCCTTCTCCTAAAAATGAAAAAGACCAAGCCAAGATCGGCACGTCTGGCCACGTTGCTCTTCCGGGTGGAGAGTGCCATACGAAGACTAGAAGTGCACAGAGCGGAGCCTCGATTACATTGGGGCCCCTATTTCAGAGGCTATCTGGAGATTTCGATCCCACTGGCTTCAAACACTTCCGTGTTATTCGCTTCACTAATGGCATCATCACTGCTACGGGCAACATTACCAATCAGAGGAGTACTCTAGATTGTGAGATTGCTACAGAGCCTAGTTGACCTGTTTCTCGGACAGTAAACTTCTGGAAAAGGCGTAAAATCTCTCCAAGGAGACCATGATTTGTGTCCTTTGGACACTTTATGGCACGCCCGTGAGTGTGGCGGCGAACATTACTATGGACTTCGTGAAAGTAGTTTATGCGAGGAAACTCGAGGACTACTGGATAGATTACATCAACTAGTAACTGGCTGAGCATGGGGCGGTCAAGGTTGAACGTGTGATGAAAAAACAGGGAGGGGCCTCGAGACACACTCCTGCCTATTCATCACGTTCGACTATGGCAATCTCCTTAAGTTGGTGCGTGCTGGATGTTATCGCTACAGCGTGAAGTCATTCGTGCTACTGACCCAGAGGTGCTATTACTGGCACAGCTTCGGCCATATTAATCGATCCTCTAGAAGCGCAAAGTTTGGGTTACCTGAAGTCTGCGTAAGTTGTTTCGAGGCCGCACACGATAAGTCCAAATCGTGTGTGGCTAAGTGTGTATTTTCGAAGAGCTTTACACCGCTTCTTCGAAGCAATGTTGTGCGTATCTCCCTGATAAAGAAATCCTAGCCGTTCAGGTTTAGCATCGTGTCTCATTTTGCAAGGCTAAGGACTTGTTTTTTGACCACCCAGCGCTGCCAAAAACATCTACCCACTCAAGGTGATCCCTTGGTGAAGCTGGTGGCACAAAGTGTTCACATCCAGCCCCGACTAAAACCAGGGCTCCCCTCCATTCCCTTAGAATGACCGTTTCTCATTAGCTATCTTATTGCATGAGACCATGCTAGGCGCGTAATCCCTGCCCACTCCACCGGGCTATAAGGGTTTTGCGACCCCACCACCACGGAATGGGGACCAAGCGGGAGGATGCTTGATTTACACCCACCATGATGTCTCCGTTATTCTCTTTGCTTTAGATACCTCTTTTCAGGCACTGGCTGTGCCTCTGCACCTGGATAGGAGGTTAGAGTTATTTCTGCGTACAATACACTGTCAGCTGACTTCGACGCGGTGGATCCACGCCACGTCGTGGCAAGGTTGCCGATTCCCTTTATCTTGCTCGGAGATGTGAACGGTAGGCACCTCCTGTGTGGAGACTACTAGATAAGTGCCTGAAATCAATTAGTTGCTGACCTGAATGTGGATGAGTTTACGCATTACTGCCTGAGAACCGCTTCATTTCCCTGTCTCTATCTATTTTTGTGCTCTCCGGATGCACAGCCTGATTTTTGGTAGGTGGTGATCGATGACCTTCATGGTAGTGATCGCTTTCCCAATCAAATAAAATTTTATGTGGCGCAACCACCCAAGAGCTTGCCCCGGTGATGCTTAGCTAGGGTGCGGTGGTCCTCGTTTCAGGAAATGACTGATTTCTCTGTCTTAGTCGAGGTGTATATGTCGTTAAATGAGGCCGTTGAGTACTTCTTCGGCAACTTCATCGCCGTGGGCCTAACTCCTATTCCTAGAACGTCTAACTATTTTGCACGCTAGCCCCTCCCGGAGTAGTCAGCCAAGTGTGAGACGGCCCTCAAACAAAAGTGTTATGTCTACCTGCGCTATAAACGCCGCCCAAACGACGTCACTGTCGAGAAATTTCGTCGAGTTAGGGCTGGGTTCCAGGATATTATGAAGCACGCCCGCCGCCTTTCTTGGCAGGCATACGTGTCTTTACTTAACAGTAAGACTCTTCTAGCAGAGGTGTGGAAACGAGTCAAAAGAATTCGGGGCAAGTTCTCGCAGGAACCCCCTTCCGTTCTTCACGAGAATGAGACCGGAATCTTGGACCCCGCGTTCGTTACAGAATCCTTCGCGACCAATTTCTCCGCATTCTCAAGCCGGGATGCTGCTTTACCATCATTCAATGCGCGTCGTAATGTTGCGGAAGGCTGCTGACCGGAATTTACCTCAAGAGGCAGAGAACCATTTAACGACAGGTTTAGTTTGAGTGAGTTGCGTTCCACTTTCACTTCTAATTCCTGCGCAGACACCGCCCCTTGTCTAGACGAGGTCCCGTACGCCATGCCTTGAATCCTGGATAAGCAAGGCGTGGCTTTTCTATTAGATCTGTTCAAGAGGATCTTTCTGTACATGGGGGCCATCTGGCTTCTGCACAGTGCAGCTTCCGCAAGTTCTACTCCACGACAAATGCTCTGTTCCGAATGGATAATGCCGTCTGCGAGGTCACCCTTCGTAGACAGCACTACGCCACGGTGTTCTTCAAACGGGAAAACGCCTATGATCCCGCATGGCGATACCGTATCACGGAGACTCTCCACACGATGTGGTCGATGGGGCGCCTCCCAATCTTTATATATGAATTTTTGCGAGTTTGTTGATTCCGCATAAGAAAGGGGGAGCCTTAGGGAGTGTCACACTCTTTACCCTTAGCAATAATGGCATAACCTCTGTTGTTTCGGGAGATGTTCTCGCTACGCTCGACGTGAGCGACCTTCCGATCTCTTTTGGCGCGGGCCAGATGCCAACTCTGGAGCGTTGACTCCAACCATTGAACAGTGTCTGTCGCTATGCTGAAGCGCACAGACTTCGGTTTTACTTGGCCACGACCAAGGTTGTAGAATTATGCCACCATCTGCGGTTCGACCCTGACTCAGATTTATTTCTATATGGGGTTCTCCTTGAAGTGGTAGAATCACATCGTTTTCTTTGTCTTATATTGACCGACGCCTTACCTGGGAGGCTCATATTCGAAGCCATAGGGTCTCTTGTACCCGCTTAAGGAGGATTCTTCGTTCCGTGACGTTTAGATCCAGTGGTTGGATAGGGATACAGCTTTTTACTTTTTTATCGATTCTTTTGTTCATTCAAAGCTCGATTACGGATGCGAGTTTTATGCTTCTTCGGCCGATTGTGTATTGCGGAAGGTGGACTCGATCCACAATACCGGCCTTTGCCTGGAAAACCGTGCTTTCTGCACCTCCCCTATTAAGATCCTACCCTTCAGTGCTGGAGAGATGCCACTCGGATCTGCGCCGTGCACAGTGTATAATTGGCCTGTACGCGCGAGCAAGACACTTTCTCCTGTCGCCAACAGCTCTCACCCCATTCGAAGCTGATCTCGACGGTGCCTTTGCCGCTGAGAGACGCTAGCCATATCGGCTATGGAACTACTTTGAGAGCTAGGTATAGTTCTCGGGCCGGTGGCGCCCATTATTCTGTGCAGGACGCCACCCTGGAGGGCACCACCTTTGACTATTTGTCGCTACGCCTCTGCTCCCAAAGCTTCTACAGCACCGGGAGTATTGCGTTTGGCCTTTTTGGAGCAAACTTCCTGTCAAGCTATACAGTGCTAGTGTATACAGATGGCTCCAAGTCTCAAGAGGGGGTCGGCTTCCACTCCGTATCGCCTCTGTTTGAAGTCAGCAGGGCTCTGCCAGGGGACGCCTCTGTCTTCACGGTGAGCTGTTTGCAATACACAGCTCGGAATGGGAGATAGCGCGACGTGCCTGGTTTGGAGACCGGATTGTGATTTATAGCGACTCACAAAGTGCTGTGACTGCTCTCGTGACATTAGTTTGAGTGAGCTGGGTGGATGTCGAGATTATCTTCTTCTGGGTTCCTGGACATGTAGGAATTGGGGGAATGAGCACGCCGAAGATGGCACTTAAGAATCCGCGAGGACTGGGCGATCATAACATAGTTTTGCGATTCTTCACAATAATTACATTGCGGGAACACCAGTAGCTTGGCAAAAGAGATGGTAAACGGTCGAGAGGAACTTAAAGTTGCGTGACATTGCGCCGCGACTGTTCCCATGGACCCACCCTTCAATGCCTTTATAGCTTCAGGTTGCTTTCTTTTGTCTCCAAATTAGACACACTTGTGGAACACACCGCCATTTGATGGCGCACTAGCCTGCGCCAAACTGTGAAGAATGCGTTGTCCCCCAGACTGTTCGGCGCATTTTTGTTAAAAGGCCTATTCTGGGTCATCTCCGTGCACTTTACCTGTTCTTTTCCCGGGACAAGTGGGGTCGCGACCCCTTGTCCCTTGTAATCGAGACTTTACGACCTTTTTGTAGGAGGCTGGCCTCCCAAACTATATTTAATTGATTTTGTTCGTGGCATGTTTCCGCTGCCGGGGAAAGGCAGCAGAAACATGCCACGACGCCGGATCCCGCTTCCTTGTTGCATTTGTGCTTTGTTTTCCTTTTTTTGTTGTAATTTTTTTGTTTTTGTTTTATTAGCCTTTGTTTTATATGGCTGTTATTTATTTATATATTATTTATTTTTTAATATAGCATAGTAGTAGGCTCTGGTGAGTACGATGACTTATTTTCCAAGTAGGCAGTCGCCAGATGGGGTCCTAAATTTTTAAAAAAGTCAAAAAGACTTCAATAAAAAGAGGATCGACCACTATTTTAGAGTCTGTTAATAATGCAGTTGGAGAACGCATTGGACCACTAATTGATACAAAACGAAATCATGACTCATCTATGACAAAGAGGCACAGTCAGCAGTACAAATGGTTTGCTTCAAACACCTAAAGGTCCATTGTTAATCCCAGTTAAGAGAAATTCAATATAACTGGTGTCAGCAAAAGCCTGAACAATTACTGCACTTGGCCGACACTAGAGATCTCCACAGCTTCCAATCAGGAACCTAGAAAATATATAGTCCATCCAGTCCCTAGCAGCGACCTTCTTGTCCGAAAACGACACATTATGAACTGAAAGTCATGATATCTCAAAACGATGTGTAGAATATTTTAATTCCCGGCTCAATAGAAGCTCAGCCACTTCTGACGACTTTCTATGAAAGGTGTCTCAATATTCTCAACAACTATAGATATCTATCATATCCACTTGCCAAGATCTCGATGCTCGTCGAAGCTATGAGCTTAGAAAACATTTCTGCAGAGCTCCAAACACATAGGGTTGAGCTTCCCCTAAAAACTCCACTGAACACCTTGATCTTCGAATCAGAATATTTAAAAAATTGGATCACAAAATCTGTGGCACTTTCCTTGGTATATATATACCTACTCTTCATCGCAGGAAAAATCTTAGCCAGTATATTCCTAAATAAATCACAATATTTTCTGAGAACACCCTGCCAGAAACAGTGTGGCTTTCGATCTGAAAGAAGAACAGTTAATACAATCTTCAATAAGGAGTAACAAGAAAAAGAGGTACCTTAGTAGACCTTACGATCCATTCAAAGAGGGTACCTTTAAGTAAACACTTGAACAGGTGCAGTCCTTTAAAGGGTTAAATTGACGCTCTAGAAGAGCACTCACGCCACGTTCCAAGTCTCCAAACGGCTTTTTTTCAAAACTTTGTCTAGTCTCGACTTGAACTATTCAACAGAGTTTCTGTTGACAACTTCCATTGGAAATGCGTTCCAATGGCTTCAGATGATATATGTAAAATATTTCCCACACAGATCTCGCTGGTAACGCTCCAGTTCAAGTTTATAGCCGTTATTTCTTGTTCTGCTCTGGCTAAGCTGGAAAATATCCCTGTAGTCTACAATGTCAAAGCTTCGAAGTATTTTGAACACTTCGATAAGCTTACCACGCAGTCTCCGGGTCTCTAGTGAGAACAAGTCTAATTCCCGTAATCTATCTTCGTAAATCTTGTGTCTGATAGAGGGAGTCAGTTCTTGCATACGTTATATATCTTGCGATATCCTTTAAAAGCGAAGGGCCCCCAAATTGCACGCCATACTCCAGGTGCGGTCAGACAAGGGAGTTATACAGTATTATCTCCTTGTTTCGATATCCAAACTGTCGCTTTATATAACCTAGCATCCTTTGGGCTTTCTTCCCCGCCTCAATACACTGCCTTGAAAACTTGAGATCACTAGTTATAGTTACACCTAAGTCCTTCTCAGTGTCAGTGGCTTAAAGAACAGTGCCCTTAAGGATATACCCGAATTGGGGGTTTCGGTGACCGATATGCATCATTTGAATTTGTTCACGTTAAAAGGCATTTGCCACGTTTCTGACCACTCCCCAATCTTCCAAAGATCATCTTGTAGGCGAGCAGTATTTCTTTCCTTTGCGACGTTCATACCAAGTTTGGTGTCATCGGCAAATTTAGAAATCTTCACAATTATTTCACCGCCCATGTCGTTGACGTAGATTATGAACAGTAGTGGTCCAAGTACAGAACCTTGAGAAACACCGCTAGTAACGGGTACCCACTTAGAAGCCTGGCCATTCAACACTACCCGTTGACGTCTGCCACTTAGCCAGTTCTCTATCCAACTTGCTACATTTCAGTCTATGCCCAACGCTGGCACTTTCCGGAGAGGAGGTGGCGGTGTGGTACCTTATCGAAGGCTTTTAGAAAGTGTAAGTAGATAACATCCACCGCCTTATCCCGGTCGTGCTTACTGAAAACGAAGTGGAAGAATTCCACAAGATTCGTTAGGCATGACCGTATTCCCATCAAGCCCATGAAAGGGCTATGGAGCGACAAAACCTCTTCTCGTTTTATATGTTCTTCAATAAGCCTATTATACATCAGAAAAGTTGCAATGAGAGCTGTTTTTGGAACGATTTGGCTTGCCTACACGCATTATTTCAATAAAAAGAGCAATGCATGATTTAATTAAAGCAAGTGATATCCTCCAAGCTAACACTTTCACAATCACGTGAAATTTTCTTACTGGCAGCCATGTTGCTGCTATATTACACGAATATTCCCGGACAATCCACGAGTAGGTATCATCTACCACTTATTTGGAGTAATTTTAACTTAAAAAGGCCATTTCAACGTCAGATAGCACCATCAAAGTAAAATAAATGCAATATGTAGTTGATAACGCTACTCCAACCCACTTGACTATAGCCATAGACCAATCTCTCGACGATTGTTGCTTTACATACTCACAGTTTAGATTAACAGTAAACAAAGACAAAATCGAAATCATTTTGCAAACAAAAAAACAGGAACATCCCGTTTTGAAAAAAACAACAACATAAGAACTAAAAATGAAATCAAACTACAATAGAGGAGGGATGGAACAACCCAATAGCAACCACCAGCACTTAGAATCCAATGCCAATCATGCAATAGGCTATTTCGAGTAAGCATTGCACTTATTAGCAATCGGAAAGCGCATTATCCTCTCCAACACAAATAACACCAAACCCATCGAGGAGAAAATAAATGAACTGAAGTCAACTGAATACTCGGAGACGAGCTCAGCCAACGACGACGAGTAGAGAAGAAGATCACCTCCACTCAAACGATGAATTAAAAGAACGGTGAACAATAATGGCAAATTATCCTACTCATTTTAAACACGATAACACTAGCAATAATAATGGGCTGTCTAAACTTTTCACTATATGAAAAAAATGTTGTTGCTTTTATTCCATAAAATAGATACAAGAGCGACCTTCGACTAATTAGTTTTAGAGAATTCATTGTGGGAGGAACCTGAGAAGTTTGATATAAGTTAAGCATACGCATGTACGTGTGTTTATATCAGGTGTTTGTTTGTGTGTTGATTATTTTAACGAATTGAATGAATAGATACGGGAATATATTTTTCCAAAGGAATTATTTTGGGATGAGCTCTTGCTTTCATTTATATCTGTTAATGTTGAAATATAGTAGAGGCTTGAAGTTTTGAACTTTATGGAAGCCAGATGTGATAAGAAGACTTAAACAAGCAATGTAACCATTCTCATAGAAAAGGAGTCAGGAGGAATTGAGAAAGCACGACGGTAAAAGGTCAACCCAAAAATTTTCTAAAAGAGGATATGTTGTGTCTCTGTTGTGTTCGAGGTTTTTCTGTTTTCAGTAGGTGTTCAGTGTTATTTTAAAGAGGGGTTACAGCTTGGGCTGTTTGTTTTATAATATGGGTGTAGTAATTCAATTTCAGCTAGGAGGAAGTTTTGATACTTGAGATTGTGTCAATAGTGTTTCTGAGAGGAAATTTGTTGTTCTGATATGTCTTGGTGTGAGTAAACAATAAGCTTGATTTGTTTTTTTTTCTGTAAATGACAGCAACTATTTTGTCAGTATAAATTTGTTGCTCTTTGTTAGGATAGGCATAGGGTGGGTTGTGGATTTTTCTGTAGAAATGTGCTGAAAGTACGACTTTGTGGCTCCATGAGAAGAGAGCTTGTTTTGTGCTGAGTATGTGGCATGAGTGTTATTCGTAACGTCTCGTGGTGTAGAGTTGTGTGCGTATCTTTTTTAGTTATGTATGTATGTAGTGGGAGGAATTTATTTTTTGTGTGTACAGTCATGGTCAAAAGTTGCATTTTGTTTTAGTATGTTTGTATCATAAATTGAAGGGGAAGTTTCAGAACCCAACGTAATTTTATTAATAAATTTGTACAGTCACTTGATACGCATCGTCAATCTTTACAATGATTACCCTTGTTCTTTAGTACGACTTCAATTCGTTTTGGCAATCTGGAGCATAAATTTTCTTGTGGTATCTTGAAGCACTCGCGATTGCTCACAATTGGATGGCTTCTGTTTATCAAACTCCAGTTTGATTATCAGCCACAAATTCTCTATTGGCCAAGGTCCCAAATGTTCGATTTTATTTTCAGTCAACTATTTTGTTCTTCCTTTTGCTTGTGAAAAGTTAGGCCATCATGCTTGAAATACAGTTATCATCAATAATCAAATCCTGAACTATTGGAAAAGGGTGCTGATGAAGCACGTTTTGGTACCATTTTAGGCTCATGGTAGTGCTCTTAGGCAAAACTGTTAGTGGTCCACTTCAATTAGATTGGAAGCAGCCCCAGACGTAATGACTGTCTGGATTCTTCACCTTTGGCACGACATACGACTCGAGAAAGTGCTCCCTTTTTCTCTTCTAACAAACGATCTTCTTGAGGCCTAAAAAAGCGGACTGGAACTTCTTCAAAGGATATCACTTTGTTATAGTTTTTAACAGTCCATTCTTTATCATTTCTAATAAACTGTACCGAATCCATAGTTTTTCTTGTGAGGTGATTATTCTTCGTGCTGAAGCGTTACCTCCTGCTTCTTCCCAATCATGATCAAGCTTAGCACTGGAGGCAACCCGATCCTTGAGCTAGAGTATAATTGCATAACATGATTCATTTAACCCATATATGTCATCATTTTACCCTATTGATCGAATCGCAAAGCTTCAGGTAATAAAACTCTCCTTCTACAGGAACAGGACTAGAAAGAGATTTTAGATGTAAGGAATGAATTTACTGGATCGAAACATTTCTGGAATTGAAAGATTCAAACATTTGTTTATATGAAGAATTATTAGTAAAAAAAATAATAATTGCACAACTTCATTCATTCAACCCATATTTGTCATAATTTTCTCACGTTTTTCAAATAGTAAAGGTCCACGGACTAAAACTTACCTCCTAAAATAAACTAATTATTCCAATCACTTAAAAAAAAAACGAATGAAAAAATATAAAAAATATATATTAGTCAACACTTTTGGCCATGACTATTTTGGTCGAAAGAGGATTTCGTATACAGATGCTGATTGTTCTAATTATGTTGTTTAGATTTTCTTTATACTTTTACCAGTTATTTGGTGCTGTGCAGGTAATGTGTAGTTTAGTGTAGTGTGGATTTCTATTTTGTATAGATTGATTAGTTTTTATTTTGTAATGCAAATGTGTTGTTTGTTAAAGCCTGTGTGAGCATGAATTGTTTTGTTTGATTTGCTAGATGTTTGTGACTTCCTGTGGGAAACGATGTGCTAGTATTAGGCGCTTCCTAGTATCGTAGGCGTTTTTATTTAGTAGGAAGCGGTGAATTTTTAGTATGATGATAGATTGATAGTTTACATTGTGCCCGTGGGAAGGTGAATAATATCAAATGTGGAATTTTGTGGAGAATCTCATTTTCTTGTTATACAAGTATTGTTCAAATACTGTGATAATTTTGTTACTTTTCAAGTATTTATTCTGCTGTGCTGAGCTGTTACATCGTATGATTCGACTGATTTGAGAAGTGGTGGTTTTATATGTTATACGTAGATCCAGTCAGCAATAAAGGGAACGAAATGAACCTTGTAGTATATCATTGCATGTATAGTGCCCTGTAGTTTGAGTTTTCTGGTTGGGGATGATCTGAATTGTCTCTTTATTAAGAAATTTGTGAACCATGTCTTTTTTTCTCGGTAGATTTATGTTTTAATATTTTTATATAATGATATGTTAAAGATAAATTTTTTGCTGTGCTGTGAGGGCTATATCTATGTAGATGAGGAGTCGGTTATTGTGTAAATTATTTATTGTTTGCTAGGGCTAAGGTGATGGTTTGGAGGGATACAATTATGCTGATTTGTTCGGTTACTTTGGTGTTCTGATTGAATTTCCTTTACTCTTCTGTTTATTCCAGTGAGCTCCGACATACCACTGACTATTTTAGGCTAGTATTGTGGTCGTTTTCGCTGTGTAGGTTTGTTTTGCTAGATCAAATGTAAGAAAAAGGAATAACAGTTGCGTATAAGAAAGGGAAGTTTGTGATAAAAAGTTTCAGACGTTGTGTCCGATTGTCTGTTTGATTTAGTTCATGCTTTTGTTAGTAGGACTCCTTGTTAGGGCCGTTAAATTTGAGTTTAATAAGGATTGGAAGGTCGCGGCTAACATTTCATGTCGTTCATATTCGCACATTGGTGTACAATCATGAAGTGAAATTCATTCACGAGAGCTTTTCTATTTGATCAAAAGTGTCAAATTATGACAAATTTAGATTAATTGAATGATGTGTTATTAACTTATCATAATCTATTTCGTAATATTTTATTGTTAAACATAAATGTTTGAATCTTTTTCATTTAAAAAAATGGTGTTTTCAAAGAAAAGCGTCCAACCATTGTTGCTAGGCACCAAAGTTGCTTAAAATGCAAGAAGATAGTTGCCAATTATTATTGTCTCAAGGAGAACCATATTTAGTTTGATTAAGGACTTAAGAAGACTAGTTATTCTCCTGTGAAGAGATCTTCTGGCGCCTAAGAGCTGGTAGCCTCCTGGCGCAATGATCAGCTTTCTTCCATGATTGATTAGAGGCAAGTGTGAACGCTTTAGTGCGCAAACAAATCTTAGAATTTTAGACAAAGGTTTCAAGTCGAGAAGGGCTACAACGAAATCTATCTCCTGAAGGAAAAAACATTCAGATAGGCTCCATTTTTATAAGAAAAAATAATCGTCGTTTTAAGAAGAAAGGTAGAGCAATTTAACAAGTCCTGTGTCTTCCCTGCGGGGAAGCATCCTGCTACTCTACATGAGTGAGGCTGCTTGTGATCTAAAGGAACTAGTGTAATAACAATTCGGCTCAAAAACACTGAAATAAACTCGAAATTTTCCTAAAACGTGTTCCATCAGAACCTTTTCCTGACAGTTTAGGATCATTTGAACGACGATAACTGTGTCTTTTATCATGATAGCGCGGCTTGTTACAAATATTGAACATTTAGGACCTTGTCCTAGGAATTTTCAACATTTGAACTCAATAGAGAATTTGTGACCGATAATCAAACTGGCGGTTGAAGAACAGAATACATCCAATTGTGAGCCGTTATGGGTGCCTTTTGAACAAAAATGGAGCAATCTCATTCAAGATATCATCACATATTTGGTCTCCAGACAAACGAATTAAAGCAGTTCTGAAGAAGAAGAGCTATCATCGTAAATATCGACAGCCGCATCAATTTACTGTATATATTAATAAAATGGGTCTGGGCTCGTAATTTTTGTATATTTCAACTTAAAATTATAATACAAACCTTGAAAAAAATTCAACGTTTAATCATTTTTATTAATTTTCTAAAAACCTTTGGACATTACTGTAAAAAAAGTGCTGTATGGTGAGGTTGGCTGTTGGTTGTGTTAGTAATGGACAACGGTAAAGGAATTTATGTAATTTCGGATGTTGAGGGTCTTTATTTCTAATGTGATTAATTCACCTCTGTGAGCGTTTTGATTAAATGTTAAGAGGTGTATTAAGCTGTTAAGTTTACGCCTAAAATAAGGTTAGACATGTTTTTTTTCGGCTTTTTTTAGGAGTGGTAATTTGGCGCTGTTAGTCTGCTTGTTTGTGAGGACATTTTTATATTTATCATTTTGTTTTCAGTGGGGATATTTTTCTTTTGATATTTATGTGGATTCATTCTGAGAAACTTCATTTTGCCAGTTGTTTATACCAGAAACTTTGATGTTTATGTCAGGTTAGATTAGATCAAACAAAACAAACTTCCTTGGAGTTATTTATCATTACGTGAGGATAATTGGCTTCAATGTGCAGAAGAAAAATATCGGGGGGTTCTTCCTTCTCAAAGACTGAGTTTGATGCCGCTTAACTTTATCGGACACGCAAAAATCAATGAGTTCACCTTTACTAGAAAAGTTTTGATAGAATATTTGTAAAGAAAGGCAAAAATTAGTGTAAGAAATATTTATAGAAACAAGATAAGACAGGTAGATCATCTATTTTCAGCCCCTTTCCTCTACCATGGTAATTTCTTCCCTGAGCAATAAATAACTTTCACAATGTTTTACCCCACCATTTTAGTTATAATTTTGAAGATTAAACATTAAATTGGTTCTCTAGTTCCAAAATTTTAAGGTGTTTTCCTAAGAAAAAAACTGCTCATCTTATCGTTTCACTGAAAGTAACCCACAAGGGCATCACTGCCATCCCCCTTGCTAGGGATTCCCAAAGGTCTTAGAATACTTTTCTTTGGAATAGTTGTACCGCTCTGAACATTCTTACATTGAACGTTTAGATTTGTCACAATTTGGTCTGATTTTTTTGGCTTCTACCCTGGGCTGTTTTTACAATGATTTGGCGTGGTTATGAATATATGTATTGTTGCTCATTGCTAACGATAAATGAATAATATATTTATTTAAAAATGAAAAGGGAAATCAACGAGAAATTATAGGGAATTGAAAATGTGTGAATGCTTTATATCCCAAGTGACTAGTTAATGTCTGCAAACGTTTTTCTATAAAGGTAGGCCCCCTCCTACTACCAATTTAATAATTCCCTCCTGCGTTATTTGTCTTTACTCCTTGGGTTAGATTAAACCTCTTCAAAGCGGTGCTAGTTCGTACATCTTAATCCGTTTGCATATCTGTATCAGCATTCGTTCCTCGTGTGTTAAACGAAGTCCTACGAGTGAATAATAAAATGCACATAAAGATCAGAATGACAATCTCTTGTGAGAATGAATAAAGGTGTGGAGGGGGCTCTCCTAATGTGGGAGAGCGGTGTCCGAGTCGAATTGTGTGGTTTTTAACACTATCCAGCGATGGTGAAATTCTTTGTGACCTATAAGGTACAGTACCAATCGATCGGCAGTTTCGCAAAAGAGGACGGAATATGTTGTGTTGTGAAGAATGGAAGGGATACGATAGCAGTTTTTGCGATTGGCTATGTGTATGAAGATGAGGGTGAAGCTACTTACCTCTGTGAGGGTGAGCATCAACATATCCGCTCAGTGAGCGACCAGGTCATGTCTTCGCTAAACGATTTGTGTCCGCTCTAGCTAAGATTGTTCCCCTGCCTCGACTTCAGAAATCCAACGCCGCATCCACAGGCTAGTGAGAGCGCGTCTAAATCTGTCGTCCTTGTATGAACTTTCTTCTATGTATAATATGAGCCTCGGACAGAATAATTATAATTGCTCGCACGTCGTTCATTTTTTATCTACATTTTTAGTGGATACCACTAATTATTTGTGAGATCCGTTATTAACCCAAAGTTCTTTCATTTTCCTGGCAATTTAAATGCTCATATTTTATTTTCCAAGAAAGAATTTAACACATGAAATTTAAGGGAAATGACGTAGACGCTTCACATTTAATTAATAATACTTATATTCTATTAAGGCTTATTAAGAAACATCGGTAAATGTGTCGTATTATGCTGTGTGTTATGCGACCGGTAACATATGGTTATTCGTGGGGGTGATTATTCAAAGGACGTCGATTATTTTGAAATGAGCCTTTTTTTTCTTTGCCCGGCCTTTTGTGACTAAACAATCGACTGCGTATGGAAGACAAGAGTGGCCAGCCGCGTTCCAAGGACCTCCCATTGCGGTATTTAGGATACGAAAGACGAGCATGACGAAGCTTTTTGATGCACCCTGACGTTTCTAAATAATTACCAAGGGTAGACGTCTGACAAAGTTTATGCCCTTTGCACAAGACTCCCTCTCCTAAGGGCACTAGCTTCCATTAAAACAGAGAATTTCTGCCAGCGCATTAACGTCGTAAAGGTGATTCTTTCCCCTCTTCCCCTCCTCATCAGCGCCATCCGCACTGTCATGCAGGTAGACTCTTCGCGTTAGTTAACCTTTAGCCCACACGTGGCGAGGTACAGAGTAGTGGTCGATGGCACGTGTGTGATGTGTGTCGACGACAGCATCACGTAGGTGGGTTACATTACTTCCACCCTAGACGAGATCTCTCCACTGAGTGACTGATGCAATGATTGATTTATTCCGTCCCTTTTGTCATTTTCCCAGTCCTTTCCCGGTAGTAGATGTTACCATCCCTCATTTTAAAGGGTACCGTTTGCTCAGCGGTAGTTTGGGATTAATTAATATTGGGGTAAATTAAATCTATGAAAGGATAAACATTGTGTGGAAACTGTGGAATCATTCCCACGAAACTGGGTATTTCCATAATATATAGACAGGAGGTCAAGGAAAGAAAGGTAATCACGCTCGTTCAAACGCAGCTCTACATATATAATAGCTCAGGGTCTTATGTAATCAATAACTAATCATTTGATAGCAAAAAGAGAGATGTATAATTCAATGGGGAAAATGTACATAGCGATATTCAATGATTTTGGTATTCATCCTTTGGGTCTATTTCGGAACAGACCAGCAATGAATTAGGCATTCGCTGCTATCGTTAGATTAAGCTTAAGGGAAGGTTGGGTTATTAAGATTTTGCACAAATGGACATATTATGAAACTTTCATTAGCATCTTTGCGTTGCCATTGGCGCTGTAATAAGCATGAATGCAATCTTAGTGTTGGATTGCGAAAAGAGAGAAGAATAAAAATTATCTATTGAGAAAATCATGTATTTC
Organism: Ceratothoa steindachneri; assembly: GCA_963969495.1. Taxonomy (NCBI): domain Eukaryota; kingdom Metazoa; phylum Arthropoda; class Malacostraca; order Isopoda; family Cymothoidae; genus Ceratothoa; species Ceratothoa steindachneri. The sequence continues at coordinate 23,953,250 of OZ018321.1, read as the reverse complement.
CTTGACACATGGTGTAAATGGTTGATAACTAATAGGTTTCTTTTGTTATAGAGTTTAAAATATAAAAAAAACCATAACTGATTCGGAAAAATGATCAAGTGTAGAATTACCCCTTCCCCAGATGTGCATGAGGTAAAGATTGTGCAATTGAGTGTTGATGAGATGTACATTCTACAGTATATCGTGGATCGTGATGGTAATTACCTAGTAAAAAAAAACAGTTAATAACATAGTTAGTTGTTGGTGAGTGTTTAAAATAGGTTATTTCTTAGTGGCATATAATAAGTTACAACATGAAGAAGAAATCATTGTTCCTGAATACTTATCGTGACAACTGTGGTCACTTGTTGTAAATCATTATTATAGGAATTATATTCTCACCCATCGTAGTGATACTTTTCAAGTTATGCTATGCGAGGATTATTTACCTGTGAATAAATAGTTAAGACAACAGTACCCTTTAAAACGTGAAGTTAATTTCGCAATATGCCATCAAGAATGAACTTTATGAAATATGGAAAGACAAAGGATGTTATGTATGGAAATGCCAAGTCTAAGACTGCTCAAAATACTGGTCAATATTGTTCCTATTTTACAAGGTCAAATTTGTTCTTGCAGATGTGGGCCCACGCTATTTATTTATGGACTTAAAATACTGAAGAAAAAAACTGTAATCAGACAGTTAGAAAATATTTCAGAGAAGAACATAGTGAAATTTTATATCTTTTTAGTAAATATGTACCAACTACTTCAGAGCGAATTGTATTTTCTCTTTAGGATGTCCCAGAGTTGTCGTGATGGTGGACGAGTCTTGATTTTTTGACAAGCCAAAGCACCATCGTGGGCGGGCGCCTCTCTCGGCATTGTGGGTTTTGAGATTAGTTAACATCAGTATTATTCCTTCAGTGGTTACATGGAGATCGTGAATCAAAGAGATGCGGCTACGCTTTTACCCATTATGCAACCAGTTGTGTAACCTCGGTCTATTATTCATACAGACGGATTGAGATCCTATCGAAATTGGCAAGGTCTTGGACTTGTTCACAGTACCATCAACCCTTCAGTGAACTTTGCCTACCCAGTGAATAAAGTCCATATCAAATATAGTGAGTCGCACTGGAGCAAGCACAAGACTTAAATTAATAAAATGCGTTACTACAGAAAGAACATTTTTAACTCTTACATACAAGAACTCATGCGGAGAGACTGTTTTGCATTAGAAGGTTTTAAAAAATTGTGTCAACACATTGCTTTGTAATATCTTTTATATTTTTTGATGCATACACTACATTCAGTAAATTTATTCTTGGCTATGATTATATTATTTTTTATACTTATTATTTAAACTTTATATATCAGGGTAGATATTCTACAATTCAGTGTAGTTCTGGTAGATATTCTACGTTTGATAAGTGTAGGAGGAACTTCTACACGTGATCAGGAAAAAACTAGCAAAGTTTGCCTCAGTTTCTTGCTCCAAAAAGCTAACCTCACCTACAGGATGTAATCGCACTACGAGCCTCGGACGCCAAACCTAATCTTAGCTTAACCTTAAACTCGCAATAGTCTCGTGGTCTTAATTCGCTGCCGGGCTTGTCCTGAAAAAGATCCAAGTCTTTCATACCAATGAGAAAACAGTTATATTAGTTTAATTTAAATGTTTTCTCAATTACTTTTGTGTTTAGAGCAGCGAAAGGAACGAAAGTTGGTGCTGTTAACGCGTTGGCAGCGATTTCTCACAAATGGGAAGAAATAAACTATCTGCATTATTGCTAAATGCAGCGAGAGTTCCCCTCAATATTCAATAAATATAGCGCTTATGTGAGATATCTTCCGACACAATAACATTAAAGTATTTTAAGCAGTCAATATATTACCAATTTATTTCCAAATTCTTAGGGAACGTTTTATGTTAACTTTTGAAACATTTGACTTAAGTAATAAAAGTTTTCTCGGATTCAGGATTTATGCTTAATGTTGTTTGCTACTGTAACCTTTCATTTCTGAGTACAATTTACGATTCATAAAAAACTATTTAAGTAATAAGTAACCAAAGTGGCGCGTGAGGGAATCCGCCATTTTGTATATTTGCTCTTGGTTAAAATCACTGATTATTCAAATATATAATATAAGCAGATTGAACACTGAAATCAAGCTTGAGTAAAAACAATGTGAGAATTCATTGTTATTTCGAGATCAAAACTAGTTTGAGGTTTGGCATCTTTTCTTTCCACTTTAGAGCTGAAAGATGAGGCTGGAAGCCCAGAAACTACTTCTATACCCAAGCGGAAAATTTTGTTTTCGCATTGCTTTATTACGCATCAATGGTACGTTAGTTCAGTTACCAATTTTATTTTTATTTTCTCCGAAAATTGGAATTGGCCACGTTTAATACTATCAGTTTTCGAGTTTTCATCATAAACATCAGGTGTGATTAGTAGCCGGATGGAGTGCTAATTCGTGTTGACTTTACGGTCGCTACCAGAAAAAGTAGATAGATGCCCGTGTTTATGATCCAACCTGAAGAGCATCCGAGTCATAGTCAAATCTTATCACAATATTTTAGAAAATATTGGCTTGGAGAGTTCGTTTTCTCGATCCCGAAAGCGCTGATTGGTCTCCAGTTATAATTACTCGAGTTAGGTAATTTTCACAGATTTTTCGCTTTATACTCCTTTTTTTATCGAATGATTTCCAAGATAAATTTCGACCAGTTTTGGATTAATGAAATAAATTACTGTGAAAAATTATACACTCATTGACTCCTTAATAAAGAAAGTAAGAAGCCCTCTCTAAACAATGAGAACAATATATTTCTTAGCGTTAAAAAATTAAAGGTGAGATAAAGAAGCGGAATTAACACACCATATTATTATTAAATTATTGGTATCATGGTTATTTATTATATTTATGACAAAAATTAGTATCTTTTCTCTTTATATTGTAATATATCTACCTTCAACATGACTACGAGCCAAAAATTTAAAGAATTGGCCTAGCAGCTTTAGGCCCATAAATCCCTCAATGCATCCTTCTTCTCTAAACAGAATAATTAACCAGTTTATGGAAACGGTCAAAACATCACTTGAATTAGAATATGATCGACCAGGTGCTTGTGGGAGAAGGTAGTTTCGATGTTCGCATAATTGTTGCCCAATAACCTGCCTGTAATATATACATAATGTCCTTTTTTTTGGTATAAATTTTGCAACCGATTGCTCGACTTATACAGATCTTAACTATTATCCGGTGTTTAACCTTGGAATCCAATCATTAGGGACTAGACTAAATTCTCGCAAAGGAACTAAACATAAACCGCCATTGCATTGCAGTCCATCAAGGAATGAAAATCAATAATGTAAATTCAGTGACTTAAAAACTATAGCCATTCCAATAGGATGAGGTTTCCCTTTAATAATATAAAATAATAAGATAAGTAATGAGGAATTTTTTCAGTTTCATCATTATTATATAAAGAAAAATAATCGAAAGCAGGTCTGTTTTGATACTAGCCTAGTTTACTTAACTCGAAGCCTAGGTACATGTATCTTAGGCTAACTCAAAGCTTACATTTCGACATGGTCTAGTTCTCATTTTCTGGGATATTGATTTTGTTTTATTATCCACAATTTAATGTGGCTTATCGTTAAATAATGGATATTAGGGGTTCCAAGTAAGCATATTCGCAAAGTTAGGTTGGCAATTTAGAAAAGACAACACAGCTAGGTTAAGAGCAAAATTTCTGTGTCAAATAAACTGTGAAGAAACAATGAGCAAGAGCAGAGACAAAGATGGCTTCAAACTTTATGTTGAGAAATATAAGACTGGAAGATGAACCCCATTCAGGATTATGAGTGTAATTTGATCAATATCTTTTAAAAAATAAAAGTGGAATGAAGTTCTCTTGTAATTATTGAAAAATTTACTGAAAATCTTCATACTACTGATTCCACTGAGTATCATCATTTCGAGGTCAAAACTAGTTTGAGGTTTGGCATCTTTTCTATCCACTTTAGAGATGAAAGATGAGGTTGGAGGCACAGAAACTACTCCTATACCCAAGGGGAAAATTTTGTTTTCACGTTGCTTTATTACGCATCAATGCTACGTTAGTTCAGTTACCAATTTTCTTTAAATTTTCTCTGAAAATTGGATTTGGCCGCGTTTAATACTATTAGTTTTCGAGTTTTCATTATAAACATCATGTGTGATTAGTAGCCGGATGGAGTGCTAATTCCTCACGACCTATTTGAACTACAATTTGCAACAAAGATTTAATATTTATTAATCTCTCCTCTGTTCACTAAAAAGTAAACTTTTTTTAGTGGGATTGTTATAGGAGACAAAAGGTGGGTTATAAACAACAACATTAGTCTAGATATCCAATGAGTCCTTTGTGAAAAACATGCCTTAGCCAAAACAGAGGCCTCATTGGAGGAAGTTTCTCGTAAGCGTTTGGTGAAATATGAATTGCATTATCCATTCTGAACTTCTTAACTAAAATCAACCTATCGCTAAAAAGGTTGAACCTGCTCATTTGGAACGTTTAAACTCAGCACTTGAAAAAAGTCAAGCATTGATCAATAGAAGAAGAATTTTGTTTTATTAAAACAACGCGTGACCACAAGAGATACCATATAAAAAGATTGACAGTTTCGATTAGGAACTAATAAGACATCATATTCATCCTCCATACTCACACGACATAGCCACATCAGGTTAGTATCTTTTGCGAATCATATGAAGACAATGAAGATGTCCACTACAAGGTACGTCGAAATAACCTTAAACAACTTTAATTAAATAAAAATAAAACTATTTTTACAAACATGGTATATATAGTTCATGGTAGTAGAAACTGATGGAAATTATATTTGTACTTCTTTACATTTAGCGATAGCCAATTTTTTTCCTATTATCGATAGCTAAATTCTTTCTACTAAAGGATGAGTTTAGGCTAGATTATGTTCTATTAGGTTATTAAAGCAAAAACTCTAAAAAAATATTTAATTCACAAACACTAATTATAATATAGTTCAATTAAAGTTGGGATTCAGAATGCCAGAACATTTTCAGTATTTCTCAAAGATTTATTAATAATAGAACCTAACTGACAGTAGATGACTTTCAGTAAACAACTTTTCCGTACGCAGGTAAATTACCTTCCTGCAACGTCACAAAATATGTGATCTAAAGTACAGCTTCATTTGACGGACCTAGTCTGACTCGTTTGACGCACTAGCGCAACTCTGGTAAATCATTTTCCAATCTTTACAAAAGAAATTGTTTATTGAAAAAGAATACAGAATTTGTTCGGAAGAAAGAAGAAATATATTTTTCCCAATATCTTGATTAGAGAGACCTTCTGTAACTAGTGAGCGTGGTAAAGAACAGAAGAGACAACACCCTGAACTAACAACTTCCTATAACACCTCTCATTTCCTTACTTTCATGCAATATAACGTGACGTTCAAAGCGTCCAGAACCTCTTGGTAGTAAGGTATACTGAATTCAGGAAGGAACCCGTAGCTGGAATGAAGGAGTCCCTTTAGGTTAATGAGACCGAAACTTAAGGAGGCTCATTATAGGGCAGGACTATTGTTGGTAGAAAATAAGCAGGCAGGAAGGGACCTATAGGTAAACAAATAAATTGGCTTAGACATCTCTTCCTCTTAATTCTAGAAAGATGAGGTGTTCAGCCCCAAACAAGAGTATGAACATGGGAAGTGAAATAAAGAGGATGCCCTTACCAGCGTCTCCCGTTCATGATCTATCACAGAAACAGAGAATTTGCGACGTCCTGTTTGGCTGATTAAGAGTGTCACTTATCAAGTTTATCCAACCGACGAATTCATAAATCGACCAGTCTTCCGAGCTACATGATGTTGACAAGATCCTCTTGGCTAAGGGAGAAAATGCATTAAAGGATGTAGAAATAGAAGCCAAATCACCATCCAGGTTCTCAACAAAACCGTAGCATTATCTGCAGAAAAGTGCAAACGGAATTAGGGCAAACACAAGTGAAGAAACGAAAAGTCAAATCGAAGAGAAGCAAACATGGGCTTAAGTAAAGAAACAAATTAAATTTGTCTAGCACATATCTTCTTTAAGATTATATTCGATACTACAGAAATGGCGAATAAAGCAGCTACTGACGAACTTTCCTATCTATTATTTGATAAACCCAGGGGGTAAAATCGAGAGAGAAAAATTCATTAATATCTAGATGTGCTTCAAATGTTACAAAATGGAGAGCCAAACGACCAAAACATGACACAAAGGAGACGTAAAAATATGTTCAGGATGATCTAAAATGGACTATCACTGCAGGGAATACACTTCAACAGTTAAAATGTTGTCGGAATTGTACCAAATCCCAAAAGACAATGGTCCTGCCATGCCCCCCCCAAAAAGAAATACTTAAAAAGAAAGAAGAGGAGCTAAAAAAAATTCTGAAATGAGACATAGTTTCTCATACACAAGCGCAACAAAACAACAACCAGGAATCAACCAACACATTAATATAAACCGGGAAGGACACATGAAGATTATGACCTGCATCATGCATGTACACACATTAAATATTGCGCAACAGAGCAACTATGCAACAGAACTCAACCCAATACAATTACCAACAAAAACGTTTCCCAATAACCCGAACTCTGCAGCGATATACAAAGAGCTTTCGTAAACTACCTTCCTGTGTCAGAGAGAGAAACAAACAACGAAGATACAACAAATACAGAATCTAAGGAAGAATTGCCATTAAGGAAAAAACGAAACGAAAAGTAAAGAAAGCACCGCGACTCTAACAAATAAGAGAAATCCTGCATAAGCAAGAAGAATTACAAAAGACAGAAACAAGAAGCACGGCCAGAACCAATTCTAGAGGGACCAAACAAGCACCAGACAGAGAAAATATAAAATAAAAAAGTAGCCGAAAAGCAGCAAAATATCTGACGGAAAAATGAGAATTCTATAGATTAATAGGAACAGATGGACCAGGAAACGAATATAATATTGAAATATATTCAGAGAAATTGATGAATATATGTATAATCCTAATATAAGCAAATGGCATCAATACAGAGAGTGAAAAGATTTAAATATGGAACTACCAAGCATTTACCGCCAATTTTACTCGAGAAAGATGGTATGAAGCACAATAGAAATACAAGAAAATACAAGGATTAAAAGAATCCTAAGTGGCAATGAAAAAAGCCATGGACATTTAAGAATTAACATTCGCTAGTGCATATCAACGGCCAATGCGTGACTTTCTCCCTATCCATAACTTTATCAAGTTTGTTAAGAAAGAAGTCCCACTACCTTCCTTATGCATATTAACGTTTGGTGTAAGGAATTATGTAAACAGAACGACCAACGGGGCTGGTCGATGTCTAGGGATGCTGTTGGAAAGACAAATCGTCCAAAGACTCGGCCCGGAAATCCTTATGTATATAAAAAGAAGAGCGGCTACGAAACGAAACATCTACCTAGCTGGGAATAATAATCCATTTAATTACTACACGTAACCTATTATGATCCCATGTAGTAATCATACAGGAATTCAAATCACGATCAACAAGAATTCCATTCGAATCACAGCTGAGATAATAAAAGCGTATGGAAATGCTGATTGGCAAAAATATGATAACAGTCTGGCATAATATATCCCAAAAGAACTAGAGGATGCAAATCTGAAAGAAATTGACGAAGAACTTGATCGATTAACATACCATCTAAGAAAGTCGGCTGAAGAGGGGATTCTGAACACCCAGTATAAAATGATATCACAAAAGAGATAAACTGAAGATGAATATAGTTTATCGGGAAATAAAATTTAACATGAATGGGTTGAGATTCATGCGTCAGGAACCTTCAACCTTCATACAAAATATATAAGAACAAAGGATAAATAGGATGAGGCAATAAAGAAAGTTGCCAGCCAAGCTTCACTCAAATAATTCTTGAAGAGAGTTAAGTCAATGAGAGGCTTCCCACCTAAGCCGAAACTAAAGTTAAAAGACAGCCTAGAAATTCTCAGAGAAGAGGAAGAAGACGTTGAAGAGATCCTAAGAGAAACATAGATGAACTTATTTAATAGCAGCAATGAAGATAATGCCAATTTCGACACTGAATTTGAAAAACGCATTGTTGACTAAATAAACGAAAGCATGGAAAGAACGAACACAGTAGATGAGGTAGAGGAACACAGAAATGCGCATGATGTCAATGGATCAACCATTACCACATAAGAACTTGAAAGCCCACTTATATTATTTCGACAGAAAGCTTTCGAGCACACAAGGATCACACAAAATAACTTTATAATGTTATGTATACTACTAGTTATGTAAAATTATGTAATTTTGTATATATTTGTAATGTATATGTTATGTATATTTGTAATGTTTAATATATATATATTTGTAATGTATTTTTAATGTATATTTGTAATCTATATTTGTAACGTTTAATATATATATATTTGTAATGTATTTGTAATGTATATTTGTAACGTTTAATATATTTATTTTTAGTGTATATTTGTGTAATATTGGAGCAACAATCTCCAACTCCTTAATTAATTGCCCATAGCACAACCAACTAACCTCCTCCCATGCAACCGACTAACCTCCTCCCACACAACCAACTAACTTGCCACCGATACTTATTTAAGTTAAAAGTTCCCCATTTTAGGCATTCACCTCCAACCACTTAACGCGCTCCTACTGAAATTAATGTGTTCTAGATTTTGTGTAACTGTTCAATCAATGTGCTCTCTTGTTTTGTTCTTATTCAGTGCACTACTACTGCTACGTAAGTCCCTTATAGTTGTTTAGTTTAGCGCCTATGTACCCAGACCTTTCTCACACGTGTGCTAACTACTATTAAGATTTTATTTATTGTATAAACCGTAAATATGATATTCATGATTTCATATATTCATTTATAACCTTAATATATTATTTTCTATTTTTTCTTTGTTATGCCTTACCAGTACTAGGCTGTGCTATAAGTTGAACTCTGATTTAAGCAATTTATGTAACTTATCATCGTTACTTAACTGTCTGTACACATTTGGGTTTCTTAAGACTGGCATAGAGTCCAGCTTAGCCTATAATTGGCATTCTCGAATCTCGTGTTCATAACGAAGTTCTCATTAATTTTCTTTAGTGGGACTTAACCCTGCCCGTAACAATAACAGCAATAAGAAATGTGATCTAGGGATTGAAGAACGTATTTAGCGCATGCCTGAAAACAGGTTACTAACCTTGTCAAGCTCTTCTTAGCGAAACTAATAGAAATTCCAGATATAAACCAAAACTATAGACCGATTTCACTTTTCAAATCCCGAGAAAAAATACTAGACTAAATATTTAATATAAGACTAACGGAACACTTTGAAGAAAACAGCCTATATAACGATCAAAATTACGGATTTGGGAAAACTCGAAATACGGAAATGGCAATAGGCGTAAATAAGGAAGGATAACTATATAGATATAGTACGCAGAGATGTCCCGAAGACCTTCGTCAAGGTTTGGCCTAAAGGGATGCAGTACAGGATCATGCAAAGCCGAGTTAAGTGAAAATTTAGAGAGAATCCTATGCATCCTTTAACGAGAAGAAGAGTATATGTATGTTAGGATAGAAAATACAAATGGCCCAACATTCGAATTAACAGCATTGATGCCTCAAGGAGGATTTTTAAGTCCCACCCTTTATTAAATTTTTACTGCATATACCCCATCACCGAGGAATCAATTCAGTATTAATATAGAGCAAACATATGATTTGGTTCATCTCGTGGAAATTCCATACTTTAAGATAATACCTATAGGGAGACGCTTACTAGCAGATGTGGTAATCGAACGAACCAGATACCCTTACTCAACCGAGTGTGTAGTCCTACGAATAAAAATAACTACCAGCGGATAAAGGATACACGTCAAGGAAAGAGTACAACAAAACGACACCAGGTCTAAAGATAAAGTATAAAGTCAAAGAAATAAGTAAGTAGATAAAAACAAAAGGAAGCTATACAATCCTATAGGGCAATCATTACTGCTATATCCAGCTGCGGTAATGCAGGGCATACCAAAAAAAGCAAAAAAAGATGCCTTAGAAGGTACGAAACAAAGAAGTGTACCTTAAAACAAACACAAGAAGAATCGAAAGAAGAAAAAAGAAAGACCTACATAAAAGCATCATGCAAGGATTAAACAAGATACTGGATAAAAGTCGCGCATGATGCAGTGAAAATGATAGAAAAACTATGAGAAAATATTACTGATATACTTGAAGATAACAAAAAAGAAAACCGAACCCAAAATAGTCAAGCTTTGTTTACAATCTAGAAGAGGGAAGGAGGTAGAAAGTTATACATAAAAATGATGACTCAAAAATGAAAATTATAGAGAAAAACGCCAAACTAAGAACAAACTGTAAATCATATCAATAATTGAACTAACTAGATGTTATCTCTAACCCGATTATAGAGCAAAAACTAGATTTGAAACAAATAACCGAAATTGACAAACGGTCGGTCGAGCGGTATATACAATTTGTGAGTTTAAAATTAACCTATACTAACTCGCACCCACCCCTTCCTTACCTGAGTTAGAAAACTACACAAAAATAATAACGGTTTGAACGCCTTTTAAAATGGCAATTAAACAGATAAATAAATGAAATAAACTTAGAACACATAGTAGCTTCTTCTCTAAGCACGAGATAGGAATGAAATGGCTTTACACCAAATAGAAGAATTAATACACAACAATTAGACATTAGACGGATCTCCTATCTTCTTTTTTGATCAGAAATGATCAAGTTAAAAATAAATAAAAAAGATTAATACAAAAATAATAGAAATCCCCAGGATAAGCCCGTGGTTTGGGTTCCACATTAATCAGTAGGTCTTCCCAGTGAAGGGCTCTGTTAGTTTGCTTTTTACGCACTATGCTCAGCAAAACCAGTCACTGGTTAAAGCAGGCATTGAGAAGCACAGGGAGGAGACTAACGTGATTTTTCACGGCAAACCGAAAAACAGATTTTAAGAAAGAAGAAAGATATGCGCCTACTGAACTGATTGGAGATTCCTCTAGTTTTGAGTGGACAGGGTAGCCACCCTAAAGGTAGAACTATCCTTAAATGTTTTGCCTTACTTCATATTTTTCCTTTCACACATTTGAAATGCTAAATGCAAAAAAAACTGTACCATCTTTATCCTCAAAACTACTCTAGAGTTGGTTATAGTGAACTCTGGAAGGAAGTCCCTTTACGGGACGCGAAAAAGGATGGTCCTTAAGACCAAATCATGAAACTTTTTAGAGGCGCCTAATATTAATAGGACTAAATAGGTAGGCATTTTGGTGCCCATAAACCGTTTAAAAGAGTAGGACCTGTATATCTATGTCTATTTTTTTAAATTCATTTGAGGAGTGAGCTTACAAACACCGAATAGAAAAGCACACAAAATAGAATAAACACCCTGGATGCTCTATAAGAGATTGCAGGGACACCACCCGCGAATGGGCATAAAGGCAGCCTCGAATGCCTCCGAGTACCAATAAAGAACATCGAGCAAGGATGACTGAGAGCGTACAAAGGAAAATTCTGCTAAGTAATCAACTGACACCTGAAGGCTGCCTTGCTAAGAATCATAGATGTCGCAAATAGATGTCTTTACTTGCAATACAGAAAACGATGTAGAAAAGCTAGTCTCCTTCGAGGGAGTGGAAACAATACAGAAGATAATCCAAACGAAAAACACCGTAAACAGAAGCCTCGTATGCAGGAAGTTCAACCAATGGGTTAGCTCACAAACTTTGAAATTAAATAAAACAAGGTCTACCGACTAAAGTCAAGTGTTCTCACTATTTTTGTTTATGACCTTTGGCCTTCAAAACTTTCAATAATTCCTTGACTAAACTGGAGAGGACCTTGGCAATTATATTATTCGAAAGAGAATGTAAAACAACATAAAGGTTACAAATATCCTTAAATTCCGCAGAATAGTTATGATGTTAATGCCAAATAATTCCCCGGCTGACCTTGAGCGGACTTTGGCAAATTGATCATTCGAAAGAGAATCTAAAACAATATTTCATTATAATCGGTCGAATAGGTATGATTTTATACCCAAAACAAAATAATTTCAGGGCTAACCTAGTGAGGACCTTGGCAATTATATTATTCGAAAGAGAATGTGAAACAACATAACGCTTTTAAATTTAGTTAGAACCGGCCGAATAGTTTCAATGTTATTACCAACAAAAAAAGCAAAATGGGGACTGCCTGACCGACATAGTGAGATATAGAGTCTCACGCGACTAAAAATGATAAGAATCATCAAGGAACATTGAAAGACAACGCAAGTAATGAAAATCGGAAGTAACACACTTCTTCAAAATAGTGTGTGCAACAACTGAGATTCCCAAGAAAATAGCATAGAACGCACTCTTATTGTTTAAAATAAGAATTCTCGTAGAACACATGGAACGAAGGAAGCACATTAATATCCATATAGGTTTTAATTCCTTCTGAATTGAGGATCATGCTACAAGTAAATGCCAAAAGAAGGACTAAATATTCTCTCAATGTTGCAAAAAGGACATTACTGGAGAGGCTGCAAGGAAACATAAAAGAAATGCATTAACTGCACAGGGCCATACAGAACCATGGCAATAGCCTGCTCCTAACGCCAAGAAATTATTGAAGGAAAAGGAAAACAAAAGAAAGAGTAAGAGAAGAAAAGAAATGCCACCTTTTTTGTAGTTGTGAAAGCCACCGTCAACGAAAAAGGAAGGCCAAACGCACCTGACGGTATGCTAACATTATGAATATAGACAGGCCCAGAATGTTCAAATTAATATTAAACGACATGCTTGTGAAAAACAGTATGAAGAAAAAGTGGTTTCCTGAGAGCCCTCTATCTTCAGAAATACTGAACTTGAATGTGGCCAAAATACTGGGGCAGAAGGTCCTTAAAATGATAGCAAATGAAAGCAACAATACTGTAGAAGAGACAAGCATCCACACAATAGGAAATAAGCCTACGGAGACTACAACCTTGAGGAATGAGGCCGCCTAGCTCAGTCTCAAACTTTTATATCAGTGACGACTTTCCTCTGCCGAGAGGAAAGAAACCTGCTAAAATAAAAAACTTGTTAAAGGAAGGCACAAGCAAATGGGCTTTCAAAGTTAATACAGGTGACTAAGTTGATCGCGAGATGGATAAGATACCAGACCAACAGAACCACCTGAACACAAAACCCAAGTGACTAATGGATTAAGGAAAGTGCTAAAAACTCTAAAATATGCAAATTAATACAAATAGATCAATCTGGAAAATATCAACCCTCGGCAACATCTTCTGAAAAATAGTTTTAGACATAATTTCAATATCTAAAGATCTATTAAACCCAAATAGAAGAGAAATGAAAATTTTCAAGTATACCGTCATTAACACTAACAAGACAAAGAAATCGATGGCTTAGATAAAGCCTACCTGGCCGTTTGGAGTAAGGCATCAACAATAATAATAGCCACTGAAAACCAAGCACTGAGAGCCAATTTTAATCTTATGCACAATATGATGACCCTCTTTAGCACAGAGCAACCAATAATATCCATGGAAGATCTGAATTCAAGGTTTTCAAAGCGACTGGCTACACAAACAAAGATCGGATTAGTGAAAACTACGTACCTTACAACATCATTATGCAGCCTATAATCATATTATATAGTGATCATCTGGAAACACTACTGGAAGTAAACTTGAATCCAATACAGGTACCAGAACTTCAAAGGAAGAGCTACAATAGAGCGAATATGGACTTATACATACAAACAAGATATTAGAAGATTTGTACCAACTGATCCTAGTTAAGCTAACCTGGAAGAAATTGATTAAGAAATTAAGCGTATGAAATCCACTCCCATTAAGGCAGAGAACAGAAACGTACAGAAATTGAGAAACCGCCCACCTCCTCAATCAAGGTGGACATAAGAGATGAGGGAGAAGAACCAACAACTCAGCATTGTCGACACTCAAATTAAATTTTAGAACCAAGCAGAGAACGATAAACTGGGCTTAGAATAAGATATAAAACAGCGAAGAGATATGATACGAAAACAACAAGATACAATATGGCAGAGGGTCATAAAAGAATTGACGTGGAAAAAAGACCTAAAGAAAACTGAATGCTAAGAAACTAAATGAAAGGAAGAACTCCAAAAGGAAAAAGAGAGCTATGAGATTAGCAGGGAGAAAAATAAGAGATGACAAAACCTTCAAGCGTAATTTCAGACGCCAATGGAAGCCCTTGTCTCTTATAATGGCGGAAGAACTCACAGACTTCAATCAAACAACGGTATGGATGGTTTATAAAAATCTCTGTAACATCCAAGAAAAATCTTTCTAGCACCAATCGCAGTAGAACGCAAGGAAGAGAATTTGCGCCAAGGAACAATAGGTACTCATGGGGCATGTATCTTATGGACAGCATTGTCCGAAATCTATAGCGAATAACTAAGGAACACTTGAAGCTGGCAGACTCGAATACACCAGGCATCTTATCAATGAGGGGCTACGACATCACAGAGTCCACTCACATCATGATTCTGCTTTTTATTAAGAGTATTCAGCACCTCCTCTCGCTTGACAGAGCCATAGGGCCAAAATAAGCATTATTTACATGGTCAAATGCCGAAGCAGCTGTGGGAGAAGTATTCGTCACTGGAAACTACAAGGAGAGAGACCCCATATTCTTCTTACTTTTTCTGGCGTTTTTCTTCTTAGAGTAGGAGGAAAGAGTGTACATAATCTTTTCCCCCTCTTTTAGGAGTTCCGAAGCACGATGATTCGAAATTGGTATTAGTATAGTGCTTTCTAAACTGGCAAAGGACTCGACCGTGTTCGGAGCAACACTGGAAAGAGTAGATCTATGCTCTCCTCTCAAGTCTTAGGAAGCTTTTGATCCCATGAAAAGAGGTTTCCCGGTGTACAAGTTAGATTAGGGATATAACACCCAAGCACCTATTTACTCATCAAGAAGAATCTGACCCCTAGAGCAAAGGCATTCTATGGTTTGTAGTCATTTTCGAATAGGTCTCCTTTTGCCCATTTGCCAGTGTGGTCAGGAACCTTGATAGAGGACTCCATAGACTCATGACCTCTCTTTATAATACAAATAAGCGGCCCTGCGTACTGGTGTCCAAACGGGAACTTTTCATGTACCGGCAGGGCCATCACCAAGAAAGTGATAATTCGTGTGTCAAAAACTTGAGGTATGAGCTAAAGAGGTTTGCCAGCCATAGTTCTCCTCAGAACCTCTCGAGAAGAACAGAGCTGCATATTTTGAGAGCGGTATATTATAGCACGATGGTTTTTCTGTCGCTTCGGCGGACACTGAGAGAGCAAAGGGGGGGGGGGGTAAGAGGGACCAAAGACAACCAGGGCAGTAGGATGGTTAGTGATGACTCTGAGGAAGGGGCTAGAAGGAAAGCTCCGTTACTCGGATAGTTAGGACAGGGTTAAGCCCCCTCTCTGTAAAAAATTGGTGTGGTCTTAAGAAATCATAGGAGATGGTGTCTCCATTTTAAAGATAAACCTGCTCGAGAAGGGCTCGAAAAGTGCTAATGGGGAAGCCAATTTTCAATTGAGGTTGGTGAGAGAGTAGCCTCCACTATAAGGTCGAGTTGTGTTGTCAGGAGCTTGCCCACTATAACACAAAGATGGTGTTATTCTAACACTTGTAGAGAGCACACGAGAAATAATAAGGGTTGCGAATTATAGCATCTCCAGACCATCATTTCAAGTGTTTTTGAGAAATTCATTGAGCCCTCGCAGGAGTTACCTTGGCCTAAACCCCAAAGGCTTAGTGTATTACTCACTTATCTCGCGAATAGGCACCGTTGAGACCAGCCCGTATGCAATGAGAGCTGTTAGTAAGTTAGCGAGTCGGTCGACTTGTGCAAACAAAAGCGCTTATTGCACTGTGTTCCGCGCAGTGCGAACGGCATCTTCCCAGCATCGACAAGAGAGCTCTTTATAATGGATGTGCGGAAGGCACCACTCCCCAAACGGAGCTGACGGTAGTGGATCGAGTCCAACTTACGCTATTCATACTCAGGTGAGAATACCTTATCATAATCCCAGTTGTAAAAAGTGAAGAAACGAAGAATATTCATGGCGCAGGCTTAAGAGGCGCTAGTGCCTGAATATCGGCCTCTTATGTGCTGCGACGGTCAAATAAGATCCACAAAACTATGCAACTCTACTACATCCAGACGAGCTCCATTTATGAACAAGTCACGATTGGAGTAGAGCAACGAGGACAACAAAGCTAACCGAAACCCTTGCGCTTCTGCGTAGCGAGAGACACAGCTCATTGACTATTGTAGTCGATGCTCCAGAGTTGTCATTTGAGCCACACCAAAAGAGATCGAAAGGTATTCAATGTTCTTTATTTTTTTCATAGACATGTAGGCTAACACAACGTTTCAGATTGCCTATTCATCTTTTTGGGAAGAAGACACTCCAAGTGCTGAAATAATGAGTTGGTCGAAATACGCATAAAGTCGAGATGGGTTTGCTTGGAAATGTTAAAATAAAAATTTCAAACGGTTCTAAGTACACAACCCACATAAGAAATGGAACTTTTTTCCTAAAATACATTAATAAGACATTATTTATGCTATGCATTGCTGGAGTGAAAAAAATTGAATAAGATTATGTTTAATTACCAAAACTTTGGGAAGGATTTTAAAATAGCTATATATGAAGAAGAATGTTAAGGTACTATATCTAAACTCTTTTCTCATAAAACTAATATTGCATAAGTTTCCCTTTTAGATTTACATGATACTTACATGGGGTTCGTTATTCTGGAGACGTGAAATTTTTGGTTCTCTATTCTTGACTTCGTAAAATTGAGTTCACGAAATATTTCAATTATCCGAAAGTTCTTCTGAGACACCTATCGACTGGCAGATTCAACGTTAGCTGGCATCGTATTTTCAGATCAAGTAATTCTTTAATATATACTGGTCTCTCTATTAAGTCTTTACGATTGAAGAGAATATCGTTCGGAAAATTCTTGTAAAGGTAGTTAGTTAAGCAGGATATTTTTGAGCAAATAAAAAGAGGCATTGCAATAAATGCTACTCAGCATGGTTTTAGAAGTACTAGATCATGTTTAACAAACTATATAACTCATATATCAGACGCCACTTAGAGTACAATAAACAAGCATTGGCCCGGCACTTTAGACAAGATATCGTCTACCTTACTAGAGTCAGTGCAGAAGATGGCTAGAAAAATAATCCCTTCCCTGCATTATCTAGAATATGTAAATAGGTTGAGGTGATAAATGTGTTCTCATTAGAAAGAAAGTGCGTGAGAGTGGGAACTGATTGACGCTTTTAAAATTTGTTCTTTGATAGATGAGTTGGAAGGTAATAATAGGACTAGAGACCACCACTTGAAGATCAAAAATGTAAGTTGTATGTGAGAAAGTAACTTTTCATCAATAACTTGATAGATTAAAGGAATGGTTTACCGGTTTACCACAGGAAAAAAATAAGCCGTCCACATTTAAATCGTTTCAAGCGTAGGTTAGTGTTGCGGTACAACCGCTTTATACCATATACTACTCCGAAATTATGTTGGGGGGTAACTTAATCACCTACTGCAACGCGAAACGTTGAGGACTGTTCGCAAGGATTAACGAACGACTAGGATGTGACACTTGAGGCGTTGGGTTTCAAATTCTTAATAATCAAAAAGAATGCATAAATGATTGGCTAGAATTACTTGAATAGGCTGAGAGTATCGTTCAAGGTTAGTTAAAGATGAAACAACATAAATATAATTTTCTTTACAAAAATCAAAATAAGAATAATAATAGACAGAAGGGAATTATTTAAATTGAGATAGTCTCTTGATAACTATTATGAGGAAGAATTTTCAAATGGAATTAATTGATTAATGTAACTAGGCTCAGATCAAAAGGAGGAGCATGACAATACTAATAATGGAGGAGGTTTCAGTCTTGCGGGTCGATGACTTCGAGGAAGGTCTTTCTTGCTATGAGGTGAGTGGGGAACGATCCGATGAGGCAATTGAGGCAGGATCTGAAATAGGTAGGTGGGACGCGATCCGAACCAACCTTCCGATGAAGATAGCCAATCTTCCAAGATGACGTTTGACGGGGGAATGTTGAAATTGTTGTAATTCAACAGAAAGTAATCGATAGAGATTTTCTTCGGTTCGATTAAACGAAGTGAGACTATTGGGCATATTCAAAATCTTGCCGTTCAAAGAAGCTACCAATTGACTTGGTTAGAATCACAGCTGAAAAAGGCTTCCTGTCTGATGAACGCTCGCGGGAGGAGACGAAATGGACAAACTTGAGTTGTGGGCTGGACTCTTCGAACTATAGAAGAAACCGAGTATTTGTATGCCCGATTCCGGAGGGTAAGGGAGAGTTTGGAGAAAGGAGTCACAAGCTCCGGATATCTTGATCCGGAGGCGGAGTCGATTCATCATTTAGCAGCAAGGGGCAAGGCAAAGCAGCTCTTTCACACCTCGTCACCGGGAGGGGGGGGGAGGGAGGGTTGGGACGAGTTCGCAGGATTGGGAAATATTTTCCCAACGTGCTCAGGAGTCGAAAATTCAAGAATGTTCGAACAGGAAATGACGTCCTCCATGGCGCGATACCATAGTAAGTGGTCTCAGATAAATTGTTTGTGGGGGTGGGGGAGGTGTCAGAGGTTGTTCTTTTACAGTTAGATTGATTATGTGGAGATTGTAAGTTATCGTGTTTTTTAGTTTTATTGGGGCAAAGTTTATATTTTAATAATGATATTGTTTTGGACGTCATGTTCTGAACACTTTCCTGTGGATACCGATTTCGGAGGGGAAAGTTCTTTTTTGAATAAAAAATTTAATTTTATCTTTTATTGATATTTTGTAATTAAAGCTTCATTATTTAGCTTTCAAGATGCTATGATGGTGATGCTTATTTAAGCAGTGTTTTGTAAGAAATCTTGGGGCTGCAGTTTATAGGTGGGTTGACTCGGATGACTCTGCAGCTTTTCTCATCCGTTGAATTATGTTCTTATTTTATGTTTAACTTATCCCATCCTATCTCTCTTCTGTGTCGTGGGCAGCTTCCAGGAGGGTTCACCTGCTACATGGATGAGTCCACAGGTCCCAGAGAGAAGAAATGTGTGTAGTGTTTTCTTGTGTGAGGTTTCGGCAGTTTAAGAGTATGTCCTCGATGTTGTCTGGTATTTGATTGCATCTGGTGCCGCCAGACTACCGCTGCTACAGGACTCTCCTACCAGTTAATGGAATAATGTATTATAAATGCATATTAAGTGTATAGTTCAGGCAGACCTAATGTCTAAAAGCATTTTAATACTGGTGCATGACAGTGGTATTCGTAAGCATATAAAACGGGCCTATTCATTATGTCATGTTGTGACAAATACACAATATATATTTTATCTTACAATTGGGTCTTATTCTCTAGTCTACTACTATACAAAGCTATAATTATGATACAGTACATATATATATATATATATATATATATATATATATATATATATATATATATATATATATATATATAGTCTCGATACGTAAGAAAGCTATAGAGTATTGAGGTGTATGGATTTATTTTGGAGTCTTCCTCCTTTATTATAATAAATCATGGCACTACAATGACCTTTATCTGATCCAAGAATAAAAAAGAACGATTGGTTGCAACTTATGAACTTGTTAAAATGGCGGCTATCCTGCGATTCTTTACTTCAAATCATGCGATGCCAATCAGGTTAACATTTGGGGTCTAGATGTGGATCCTATACTGTGACAAACTTTTTTTCTTTATAAATACATTAGTTCCTTTACGCACGGAACAGAGAGACCCATTAAATTAATATATATACACTGATTTTATCTAATTACACTTGATTTGTTTAAATCATACCTCATACCACGGGACTCTGGATTTCTTTTCATTTACACATCTTTAAACTTAAGTAAGCATTGAGTTTATGCCTTCCTAACTGGGTAAGAACTGAATTTGCGATTTTATCTGGTATGTACTAGAATTTTTAAGCACTGATGTAATCCTAATTAAGATTTGAACCTTGCGCTCGAGCGAATGGCGTGAGCTCATACGTTGATTTCACCGTGGCCAGCTTTGGCCTTCCGGAGCTAAGACGCAAGGGCGCTGTTCTGGTATATTAATTTCCCAGACCCTCCATTTGTTAGCTTCTTTCTGGGCCTATTAAATCTTACAATTTTGGTGCCACAAGCCTACCGCTACAATCTTATCTCGTTCAAATTCACTTGCTTGTAGAAGTTGTCAAATATCGCCATCCAAAGCAAACTCGATGTTTTTTCTTTTTCCGTAAAAAAGGGAAGAAAATATCTTTATATATCCGTCTCTTCTTGTAAGAAAATATATTAAGCATCAATACGTTTCTAAAATTGCAAAGAATATAATTGTCTCCCAAAATGTAGTGCAATTTTCTATTAAATATATCACGCAAAGGGCGATATTTTTAACGCTAACTTTAATAAAAGGGATTGTGAAAATTATGTTTCAACAAGCAAATAAATATTACATATATAATTGTGTACTATTTGCATATAATCTGACAACTAACCAGTTTTATATATGGAAAGAAAAGAATATAACTTATAAGAGATAATATCGTATTGATTATTGAACTATTTAAAATTATTTTTCTTGTTTAACGGACAAGGAATTGATTTCCTTGATTTTATGGAACGCTCCCTGATTAAGTTATTACTTACTTACTTAGTTCTTCCTTAGATCCGTCTTGAGGTAACTTCCTCACAGTCATAGTGGTCCACCGCTGCTTCCGGTCCCATTATCCCTATGCTGTAGGTCTAGCTGATCCGGTACTGAGTTTGAGGCTGCTCTGCAGAGAGCTGTATATCCTGGGACTAGTGGCTCATCAGGGACCCTCCTCAAGAAGGCATCCAGTTTGGCTTTGAACTTGTCAGCAGGGTAGCCAGTGAGATCCATTAAGTTTCTTGGTAAAGAGTTGAAGATTATGGGACCATTATATACCAGGCTGGTTGTGAGTTGGGTCTTGCTTGACGCTGGCTGATGCTTGGGGTAAAGGGGGCACTTTCCTCAAACAGTGGCGACCAGTCCTCGGGGTTGAGACGACTACCATCTCGTTTGTGTTTGATGGGTCCGGTACTGGGCTTTCTATCACTTTCCATGTATAGCTTATAATGTACGAGTATATATATATATATATATATTATAAGCAGATAATATGGAAAGCTGCATTTACACTAGATACTCTCTCTTTATAAAATTAGATTGATTACCACTTTATATTTCAACATTTGTTTCCCTTATTTTATTTTATATTTTTCTATACCCTTTCATTCGGCTACAGTTTCTTTCTTTATAAACCTTAATATAATTACATCAATTAGACAAATCTTGTTTTCTACGAAAGAGGTTTGGTCCCTATCACCGAGATAACAGACTAATTTTAATAGACGCTGTGATTAATTCATTAAATTATGTAAGTTCTAGCGATGACTAGATCTCTCTGACTTCTTATTAGTTTCTTGTTTAGTTTTTCTCAGCTACTATTCCTAGCATAAGCCTCAAGAAGTATTGACTATAGGAAGGGACTAATTTTCAAAGAGATTGTTTATCTTCAAAATATAAATATCTTTAGGAACCTCCTTTGTCTGATTTAGGAAATAAAAAATTTAACCTTCTTACTCACAATTTTGAGGCATTAACAAGAAAGAGGAAAATTTGATTCCTTAAAAACAAAAACGGAGAGAATGTGTCCTTTAAAAACAAGAACGGGGAAAATGGGTCCTTTTTAAACAAGACTATGCAGATTTGGTCTTTTAAAACAAAACGGGAAAAATTGAGTCCTTCAAAAATATGAAAATGACAAATTGGTTGCTTTAAAACTGTATTAATAAATCTCGCATATTATGCTGAGGTCTTCTTGTAGCTTGTCGACGTTTTCCTTGTTCAAAATAGGTTTTCAGATGTTTCTGTCATCTGCAGAAGACATCACTGTGGAGTGACATATTTCCTTGTCTATATCCCCCAGCAGTATCAGGAAAGGCAGATTCCCCAGTACGGAACCCTGAGGTACTCCACTTATAAAACTGCCTGGTTGGGACATAACTCCATTTGCAGACACTGTCTGTGTTCTTCATGTGAAGAAGCAGTGGATCTACACCTCTAAGTTTACTAATGATTCCTAGAACTCGCAGTTTGTGCATGACGATACCATGATCCACTTTATAAAATGTCTTTGCGAAGTATAGAAGCACAGTATCCACATTTTTGCCCTCAGCTAGATAGTGTAGTTGGTTGCATGATGTCCAAGTAGCTGGGAGAGACAAGATCTGCCCTTCTTGAAGCCATGTTGTGCGGAATTCAGTAGGATCTTGTCTACTAACTCGGTGTAGATGTTGTTCCTCACCACCATCTCAAAGATTTTAATTAAGTGTGAGGTGAGGGCTACTGGCCTATAGTTTTTTGCAACCCCTCTACTTCCTCCTTTGTGTTTTGGTGTAATTACTGCCTTATTGTATCTTTTAGTACAATACCAGTGTTTAGAGAGTGGCGCCAGAATAAATACGGTGGGTGAGCTAGTGTTTCTTTGCATTTGAGGAGGATAAGTGTTGGTAAGCCATCTGGGCCAGCTTCTAAGTTTGGTTTCAGTTCAGTAATGACCATATGTATATGTTGTTCAGTAAAATCAATGTCACTGAGTGTTCCTTAGTCAGTTTGAAAGAATGTCTGTGGATTTCCTATGATCTTTGAGCTGTCCGGAGTACTATATACTGCCTGATATAAGGTCATCCAATAATTAGAGCGCCGCTCTTTTTTAGGTTTATCGTTATTTTAAGGACAAAAAACACAAACCTTTTTGAAGTTATCTATATTGAAAAAAAGGATTTATTCATTAAATTAATAAGAAATATAATGGTATTTTCTTATTATCGACAGTAAATATTTTTCACAAGACGAATTTTGATCTTTTATTTCCTTTTTTTTTTAGGGGAGGATCTATCTTTCCTTTAGAATGGAGATCTTCACTCTGCACCGTCCAGATGAAAAAACTCTTGCTTTCTTGCAAAAGAAAGGTATACTGCCAACTTTGTTTTGTTGAAGATGATAGGTGTATCCATCGCAGGCCCTCCGCCTCCCCATCCATCCCTGGTGGGCAGGTATTTGTGATCTTGATATTCATGATCACTTTAGACCTCAAGATCACTTTTAATTTAAGATTCTTAAATATGCCGCTCTGCGGATGTCATTTGCTGTGTTTTTCAAGTGACATCTGTTGGCAATTTCTTTGTTCTACACAGACAGTTTATGTTTTCTGCAACGGGTGTGCATAAGGTTCCTATTAAACAAGTAATGATGTCACATATCCTAAGCATTAGATTTTCTTTCAACCAAAATGGTAAAGATTACATTTAAACATGTATCTATCAGGTTGGAACGAAATGATGTCCGAGTTTAAGGTAGATATTAAAACTGAAAAACTTATGATTATGAAAATATTTAATCCTAACCAGAACTTCTGTCAACAAGCTTATAAATGCCATGCTTGTAAAATTTGTTAGGTTTTGATGCAAAAGATAAACCCAACTTGTTTTCAACCTCTTCACTTGATGTCAACCTAGGGTCATCCATATGGTTCTGTAATCCCATAAAAAAGTGATAATCAGAAGAAGGAAGGTCAGGATATGGAGGGTGAAGCAATACTTCCCAAGCGAGCTCCCCCAAGATATCTTTGGTCTTTCCAGTGGTGTGAGGAAGGACTTTATCGTGATGGAGGATGACACTGCTTTGGTTGAATAAGGATTGATTGCAGTAGAGATTATCATTAATTGTTCGATTATTGTCTAAATGTTTGAGATGATCAATTCTTTCATTATCCCATAATACACTCAACATAATAATTTTGGCGTGAATTTCTTCTTTCGATTGTTGAGAAATACTGCATCCCCGACTGATCCACGAACAGCGGCGCTTAACGTTATTATAAAGGATCCTCTTCTCATCACCAGTAACAAGCATGCTCAAAAATGCTGCCTGATGGTGTTGTGAAAGCAATAATTTAGAGCTAGCAACACCCTGTTGCCCATGCGGCGTTGACAGATCGAGCGGGACTAATTTTGAAATAACTGGAACCTCTCTAATCCTTTTCAGTTTACGTAGGACAGTCGTATGGGTTACGTTAAATTATACTGCCTTTTCCCCATATGTTGTAGTAGGATTTATTATGATAACAGCATCCAACTCATCGGAACCAAGTTCTTTTGCACGCCCTTCTTTTGCCCCGTCACTTAGACTGAAATACTCACTTTGGAAACGGGAAAACGACCACCTGCATTATTTTATCATTTACTGCATCATTCCCATAAGTGCTCTGAATGGATTTTGCCGTTGAACCTAAAGGTATTGCCACCATTATGAATCTCATAGAATAAAATATGTCTATTGTGATCTTTCCATGGGAGAACAATAGGGTGAATAACGAGGCAGATTAAAAACAATATTTGAATAATTTGAAAGAAAGAGGTATAAATTATTCATTGTAGCTTTCCTAAACTAAAGCTTTATTCTAGAAAATCGGAAACTACTTCCCTTCTAACCTGAGAGTTTTCAAACATTGATGTCATCTATTAATTATAGTCATTTTTTTTATAATTCGTCTTTAGGCAGAATTAATATGCTCAAATAATGCGTATATCTAGTTAACGGTATTAATGAAAGAATTTACCTAAATTTTGAAAAATTATATTATTTTATTTGTATATACCTATTAGCAAAATATAGTATGTTCATGTATAATATAATATTTAGGTAAGATATAGACTAAAGCCCCCTATTTATAGTAAATTAATTCTAAACATATTTTATTTACGGAGTGAATTTTTTAATAATGAATGCAATTTTACACCTTCAACAAGCTCCATAGGGAACCAAATATTCTAAGTTGTCGCCAGAACAGTATTAAATATATTTATATAACAACTAGGCAATGGCTTCGCCACTCTCCCCCTACGGGGGGGGTAGCTTGCGCTTCGCTACTAAGATTAAAATTTAAAATATAAAAAGAATCAGCCATGGTTAAATTTATATAAATTTTCTGAACTTCACCTTTTGTAATTCCTTGGGTTTTAAAAAATTCACAAAATTTCTTTACTTATTTATTTCTGAACTTCACCATTTTGTTTTTTGATATTATAAAAGAATTATTAGAAATAACTTTGATAAAAAACATAAGTCATAACCAAACTAAGATGAACTTATTATTCAAATACTCAAAAAAATCCCCTTCTTAAATTATAGAGTTAGTGATGATGATGATATTGGTAAAAAGGATCAATCTATGCTATCTATGCTAGATTTCTGGTGAATGAATTGATCGAGGTATTTAAGATTGTAAAAGGTTTTGATAACATTACCCCCCGACTACATTTTACCTCGAATGACGAAGGTGTTACAATGGCTTTGGATTTTTCAGCCTCGACTCAATAAGGAAATATAAAGTAATTTCATTTCATTAAAGATAATAAACGCTTGATATAGCTTGCCTGTTGCACCACTATCTAGGAATTGAGTAAATATGTTTAAGAATTGGCTGAATTATTGCTTTACAAATGATAATGTTGCATAAAGTAAAAGTAGGCATATCCTTGGTGGTTTAGCTGTTGCAACTGATGGCAATGATACCTTGGTGCTTATAGGTTGACCTCTTGAAGCCCCGAGGTTCTTTACCAGTTACCCTTAAGGTAAAACTAAGTAGTTTATTTCGATGTCTTATTAGGTGAAAAAATGGTACATAGTTAAAGAGAGCCAGAAGGGACGACTTAGTCCACTCAAAGGTCAGTCTCATTCTATACTAATATGCTAGCAGTCTTCCTTTGGATATTGTCGCCACGATGCTCTCTCATGCGATATTCAATCCACAACAGGGCTACGTATTTAAAGAATACATATCATTATTCTTAAAATATCTGTCAATGTTTTTTTTAAATATATTCACACTACTAGCATTTACTACCTCCTGAGTAGTTGGTTCCATTTATCGATGATTTTAAAGGTGAATATTTTTTTAGCTATGTTCGTTTGAAACTTTCGTCCTTTCAGTTTGAAACTGTTGTTACGTGTGATACCATGGTCGTCTTAAATTGGATTTTTAGAATTTACGTTTCCGAATTTATTTAAAATTTTAAATACTTCGATAAGCTCACCTCGCAATCGCCCCGTTCCGAGAGTCGGGAGTTTTAATATATTTAATCTTTCGATATACGACTTATTTCTAAACGAGAGAATTAGTTTAGTTGCCCGTCGTAGAATTCTTTCCATTTTATTGATGTTTACATGAACATAAGATGACCAGAATTGTATTGCGTATTCTAGGTGTAGCTTTACTAAACGTTTATATAGAGGTATGATTATATCTTGATGTTTGTAGTCAAAACATCTCGCAATAAATCCAACCGTTCGGTTAGCATTCTTACACGCTTCGTCATACTGTTTGTAAAACCTAAGAACGAGGGGCGGTCAATAACTTTTGCGAATCGGTAGGGCAAAACAGAGGAAGGGGGATAGCTGTTTATGCGGGTGTTAGGACAAGTTATGACAAGTCAGGACCTGCAGCCACACGCTCCTGCCTTGTCGATTTAAGAAGCAGTAGCTGATCGCAGACCCTCAGTCACAAATTTTTCAACAATGGAGAAGGTTGAGCACCGTGCAGTGATCAAACTTTTGACCAAGGAAGGCAAGAATGCAAAAAAGATCCATGAACGCATGGTTGCAGTGTAGACCGACACCGTCCCTTCATATGCAACTATTGCTCGCTGGAATAAGGAGTTCCGCCATGGTCGTGAGTCAATTCAAGATGACCCCCATCTAGGACGCCCGTCAGACGTGACCAACGAATACAATTTGGCCCGTGTGGAGAGGATGATCCTCGAAAATCGACGGGTGAAGGTCGAAGAAATTGAACGAGAACTTGGAATATCACATGGAAGTGTTATCAACATCATCCATGACAATTTGGCCATGGCCAAGGTCTCTGCCCGTTGGGTCCCTAGAAACCTCACGAAACCTCCCGCCCCATGATCGACTTCAACGTCCTCAAAGTTCGGAGGGGCTGCTGCTTCTGTAAAACCAAGACCCGGTGGCATTCGAGTCACGCATAGTGACAGGTGATGAAACGTGGGTCCATCACTGGGATCCCAAGACCAAGCTCGAAAGCATGGCCTGGAAGCACAAGGGCTCTCTGATCCCCATCAAGTTCCCGACCCAACCCTCAGCCAGGAAGATCATGGCCACAATCTTTTGGAATTCTGAGGGAGTGTTAATGTTTGACTATGCGCCTCGTGGAGGGACCATCACAGGCCAATATTACGCTGAGAAGCTTGCTGGGTTGAAGAAGTGCATCCGTCAGAAGTGGCGTGGCCAGTTGACACGCAGGGTCCTGCTCCTCCACGACAATGCCCCTGTCTACAAGGCCATAGTTGCACAAGTTGCCCTGCGTGAGTGAGGATTCTAGGAGCTCAACCATCTCCCCTACAGTCCAGATCTGGCCCCTAGCGACTACTTTTTATTCCGCCAGCTCAAGGCTGCACTGCGTGAATGCCGGTTTGGGGACGATGAAGATGTCCAGCTCTCCGTCCATAAGTGGATGAACAGCAGTAAGGTGATTTCTGGTTGTCGGGAATTCGAAGCCTCAGGTACAAGTGGCGCAAGTGCATCGAAGTCGAGGGTAGTTATATTAAAAAAAATTTAAAACACTTTTCCTCATATCTCGTTTCCTTATATCCGAATTGCAAAACTTATTGACCTCGTAAGATCCTTTGAAACCGGCATCCGTAAATTTTTTTCTTCGTCCACTGAGATAAGAGTTTTACCACTCATTTTATAGGTAAAACTTGGGTTATTTTGAATTACGTGCAAAACTATACACTTGTCTTAATTGAATTCCATGTTCCTTTTATTAGATCATTTGGAGATGTTATCTAGATCCTCCTGAATTAGTTTGCTTTCGGTTTCATTTAAAATTTAATGCCTCCCGGAAATTAGGATAATTTACCAAGTTGGCCAGTGTCTATGTCATTTACATAAATAAGAAACAAAATTGGTCCCAACACAGACCCCTGGGACACGCCACTAGTTTCATTTTCCACTCCAAAAAATTACCGTTTAAAACTACTCTCTGCTTACGATTACTTAGCTACGACTCTATGCACTGTAGCACCTCACCCCTAATTCTATGAGAAAAAAGGTTTCGTTAGTAATCGCCTATGATGAGGGTGTCAAATGCCTTGGCGAAGTCTAAGTAAACTATGCCTAAGGTTCTACTTTCCTCTTAGCTTTTAATCTTGATGTCGTAAAATTCTTAAAGATTAGTTGAAAATGAACGTTTCTGTCTAAAGCCGTGTTGACTATCATTTATAAGATTATGCGCTCCTAAATGATCGATCCCCCTTTCGCGAATGACGGATTGCATTAATTTACCTACGATGGATGTTAAACTTAGTGTTGGATAATTGATCGAAAGTTTTCCTTTCCGTTAGCTTATAATCTAATGGCACGACACCTTCTAAAGATTTGTTAACAAATTTCCGTAGCAGCTCATTAACGCTTTTCAAACTTTTTTAAATGCTCCGGATAGATTAAAACAGAACCAGGAGATTTATTGGGTTTTAACTTACTAATATAAAAATCTATTTCTGCTTCGAAGAATTCGATATATAGTTAAAGGTTATGCTCGTTAAAGTTTATACCATCGTTCATTTGTGGTATATTATGTTCGTCTTCGTTTTTAAATAACAATGCAATTAAGTTATTTAATATATTGGCGATCTTTTCTATATTCGAAACCAAATTGTTATTGTTATTTTTGATAGGTACTTTATCAGGTTTCTATTGGATACACAATCTAAAAACTTCTTAGGGTTATGTTTACTTTCTTTGCAAGTTGAAGTTCATATTTTATTTTAGTGCTTCGTATTTCAATCTGACATTCGCTTCGTCGGGCTAAATAAATTTGATTATTTTTATCGGGTGGGTTGCGCTTGTGACGTTTGTATGAACAGTTCCTCTCCTTCAATTTGACTTCGATATCATGATTCCACCATTTTGGTTTACTTGAGGCGTTTCGTTTGTTTTTGTGTGGAATGAATTGTTCATCTAATTCAAGAAAATGCTCAGTGAAAAAGGACGAGCACTGATTAAGATTTCTTAACGTTGGACCCCACTTGATCTCTCTAAATTTGCGGTTGAAGCCATTAAGGTCTGCATGTTTAAATTTGGCACTTTAATGTCATTATTTTCCTTTTTACGATTTATATTGATTTCGAACTCTATTGATTGTTAGTAGAAGAAAATAAACAGATGTGAAAAAGTGAAGAGTTTTACCCAGGTGTTGAAGGTATGCCTTACTTTTGAAACTTTGTATTTTTATTTCAGGAAGAGGGGTGTCTATGATTTGCTTTACTCAATCCTGTTGTTTTCTTTTTCTTTTCCAAACTTTCTTGAATCCTTCACGATGTTTTTTTTTGTTGTTTCATTTGACAACTTTTTATTATGATTGGTTTAATCATTCTTAAAGTGATTGTTTTACGATATTTTCCTAACATTTACTATTTCTTCATCTTGCAGTTTTATTTTCTTTATTCTACTTTATTTTTATTTATTTGGTCTTTTATTATTTATTTGTGATTGATCATGTAATCGACCCCAGAAGGAAGGCCAACCGTTCGAATCCCGATGTGAAGGAAGGGCCTCTGTAACCGTGGTACGATGCGCCGCAAGCTCGTTACATCGATGTTAGCTGACGTTGCAATATATACTGAAACCACAGCGTCCCTCCGATTAATATGTAGCTATCAATGAATAGTCTGAAAGATATATAGAGTGTGCAAAGTGCAATAAAAGAAGATACACGTATAGTTCATTTATATACATAGGTATATGTGTGGGCAAAGCATATGACACACCATCCGGACCAGGAAGGGATGTCCTCGCACGAAGCAAGACCGGAACGCAACTAATTCAATGTAAACCTGTGCATTCGGTGGCCTTTAGTGACGGCACGAGGTGCATTAATTAATGGCAGAGCACCAGCTCGGCTAGAGAATGGGCCGAAAGTGGTTGCAAAAGACTGCGCCAGGGATCGCGGGGTCAGAGTTTGCGTTGCCATTCTCCTAGAGAATCGGAAGGGGTCCTGCGAGAACTTAAGCCGAATCTTTTTGACTCTCTTTCACACTTTTTCTCGAAGAGTCTTCTCGTGAAGTATAGACAGATGCCCAACAGCGAGAGCAGATGACGTGCTTCAAAACATACCGGAAGTAAAATCGTTAGAGATGCGCTTATAACGCATGCAGGCATAACGTTCAGTTTGAGGGCCGTCTCAAACTCAGCTTACCACCAGTATAGCAGGCAGCGTACAAAACGGCAAGAAGTTCTTAGAATAATAGTTAAGCACACCGCAATGACCTTCCTGGGGGAAAACTCACCTGCATATTCCACCAACTTAAACACCTCTACTATACACAAATATCAGTCACAGGCTGAAATGCGGACCACAGAAACCTCGTCAAGCACCACTGGGAAAAGTTTCTCTTAGGTGGGAGAAGTACAGAAAATGATATTTAAATGGGAAAGACATCACTACCGTAGAG
Source organism: Ceratothoa steindachneri (assembly GCA_963969495.1). Taxonomy (NCBI): domain Eukaryota; kingdom Metazoa; phylum Arthropoda; class Malacostraca; order Isopoda; family Cymothoidae; genus Ceratothoa; species Ceratothoa steindachneri. The sequence continues at coordinate 23,922,487 of OZ018321.1, read as the reverse complement.
GTCGTTAACTACCCCCCATCCAAAACGAGGCTGTGCATCTGAAGACCAGTGGGATAGATCAAGGCAGAAAAATGAAGCCGATCTCGGGGTCTTAATGTGTAAACTCATCCACATTTCGGACAGCTATCTCTAAATCGTCGATCAGGTCAGCAAAGACCAGACCCTTATGATTTATTGAGTAGTCAGTGTCCAAAGAGTGAGTGTTTACCGTTCAAATCCCACGCAGTAGAAAAATCTTTGGTAACCGTACCACGAGGCAGTGCAAGTCTGCAGCGTCAAAGTCGGCTAACGATGGAATGTCCAGGTGTATCTGCAATGCTACTGCACGAAAGTAGGTATTTATAGCAAAGGGAAGAACGGAGACATCATTCTTGATGTAAAACACGCAATCTCCTAGCCAGCACCCAATCCTATGGTGTTGAAGTCGCAAAATCCTTATTCACCCGGAGAGTATGGAAGATCTAGCAACCAGTATGGTTGCTTTCAAGAAGATAACTAACAAGAAACAGGAGGAAATGAGCCTTTTACTTCGAGTGGATACAAGTTGGCCCGGAGTCCGTGGCAATTTTATTGAAAGAATATGGCCTCCAGGTCTTGTGCGTGGGAGATTTGGGGTCCCTCTTTAAAGAGAAGACCTCCACGCGAATGGCCACACGACATCTGGAGGCAGAACTGTTGGCGCTGTGGCTCGAACAAGGCGCTGAAGTTGATAATGAAATCGAAGAGTTATTGTTGGAGGTTGGGTTCGCTCTATGACTCTTTTTTTTATCTCTGCCTCAAAACCTTTAGGGAGGGTGAGGCTTTAGATCCGGGGGTCCCTCCTTTGGAGGATACACCGTCTCCGAGTTATCTAGTCAAGCCTTGGGTGAGGGCGTAGGAGGCGAAGCTCCCTTTGTGCTGTCCTCTTTCTAGGGGGCGATTTTGAAACCTCTGGGGACAGCCTCACGTCCAGCTTCACGAGTGTTCCCCTGTCAGTCTAACGAAACGGTGGAGCCGAGGTGCCATTTCGACTTATGTTAAACGGATGGGATGGGGAAGAGGGGATATCTGGTTATACCCTGGGGCTGGGTGTGAACTCTTTGTGCCCCCACCTCTACCAGGTTAGCGATCGAGGAAATTAGAACCTGCATAAGGGTTTTGAATGGACAAGGAAACAACCGTGCCCGTAGAGCTTGATGGGCGAGGACTACGGGGTGCTTAAAAAAAAATAAACATAAGACATCCAAGGCATTTTCGGGTGTGCCAGGAACAATTCCTTAGCCTCGAGAAAAGAGAGTCAATCCCTAGCCTGAAGGGCCAGGATTTCCTTTTCCATGCCACATTACTTCGACTAAGCGGGGTGCAGCTCCTCGAAATTGACATACTAAGCAATAAACAATCGGGATATCGTACACTGCATTGTGTCAACCTATAAAGACTTCCAATAAACCTGAATTTGCAAGTTTACATGATAGATTCGTATTGCCGATTTGGTGGCAGTATTATCATCTCCTATTCAGTGGCCATAAAACCTTTACATGAAAGCGATACCAAATGGCACGCATTGACTCAGCGAAATTGTCTTAGGCAGACGTAAAAAAGTGTTTAGGGGTGGGTCTTGAGACCCCACCTGTTTTCTCATCAAAGGTTTGCCCTTGACCACCATAATGTCGTCCAGCTCCAATGGGGTATGTGTAGTAGTACACTAGTTTTCTGCTATAAACCGCTCATTTCACGAAGTTCCTGGTAGATTTCGGCGTCACAATCACCAGCGAGCTATTACGAGTGGACAAAGGACACGCTGCGTAGGAAGGTTCTGACGCTTTCGCCAGGAGGCATATGTCCGAAAAACAGGTCACCTTTGGCACTATACCAAACAAGCTAGCTAATACTCTCCTCTTATGGATTATGTTACCATCTTGGGATCGAATGACCGAAAAAGATGAACCAACGGACTCAAAACGCCAGGTATTCTCTCAACAAGGGGGTAAAACATAATAGAAGATCCTCTTCAGCGATCTTTCGACTTTGCTCTTAGTCTGGGCCGCTCGGCTTTTGATGTGCCGATCTTGGTTTGATCAAATGCCAAAACGGCAGCTGACCAATCCGTCCTCAAAGCACCGGCTGAGGGAGTTAACACCTTATTATTCTTTTACACCTTACTCTTTTCTTTTTACAATATTAAATCGGAAAATGAACCTGCTTCTTTCCACTGAATCCTTGTTGGATCAGTGTGAATTTATTCGTACCAGTGCCTCGTTGCTGTTACTACTGATATCCCGTCGGCATAAGAATTGTTCATGTAAACGTGAAAATGCGTAGTTACCTGAATCTTTGTAAGTTGTTCCAATGCTGAATACGATATATCCTTATCATGTCTTACAATTGAGTCAATTGCAGAGAGTCACGCCCGGTTTCCTTTAAGCAATATGGTGCGTATTTCCTGGAAAAAGACATTTCGCGTGAATAAGGAATTGGTCCTTTCGCGCCCGGCGTTTCCTGGTACGTCTTATGCTTCAAGTTTAAATAAGGCTCCATTTTCTCCTGGCTCCCGAAAGGTCCAAAAGCACAGTAGTTTTCACGTCCATGTTGAACCTCTCTGCGGGTTCTAATCTCCCACCACGGGAGGTCTCCAGATAAGACCTCGAAGGCGAATTCCGAGTAGCTTACAAAGCATATTCTTTAAATGGAATTGCCTTCAACTCTGGAAAAACTGAGTGGATATCAAATCCTCGTCTCCACCCGTTCTTCTTTAGCTATCTTTATATAAGTAATCATCTTGGGCTCCTGCCTACTCAACCGAAGTATAAGGATTTGCAACTTTAATACCATGGGATGAGGCTGGGCAGGAGGTTGCGCGATTTATAGACAGCATAATGTTTACGTTATTATATTTGTTAAAAGATATCTCTTAGGTTGACGAGGGGCAAGGTCCGCGCCAACTTGATCGACGTGATAGAAATAGTTGTCTATATTGTGTATGGGTTGACGCAGCACTGTCTTAGAACCGCTTCATTTTCCTCCCTTGATTTTTACCTGTGCTTTTCGGATACACTGCCTGATTTTCGGATTGAGGTGGTCGATAACCTTCATTATATTGTCCTCTTTCCATTTTACTATCATTTATTTGACTGCCACAGCCTGAGAGACCCTCTCCTCCGGTAGTGCTTAGATAAGACACAGTGGTCCGTATTTAAGAAAATGACATTTATCTGTCTCAGTCGAAGAAGTTGGTCTGTGGATGAGGCCGTTGAATTGTCCAGCAACCTCATCCCCATGAGCCTAACTACTATTCCTAGAACATATTGTCGTTTTGCACGCCCAGCGCTTTCTTGGTGGTCAACCGGAGATGAGACGTCCTCAAATAGAAGTGTTTTGCCTACATGCGCTATAAGAGCCGCAGAAACTTTTTCATTGTCGGTAAATTTATCTCTAGCTAGGTATAGTTTCCAATTTATTTTGAACCACAAACGACGTTCTTCATGACAAGCAGACGTTTCTTCACTTAACGCAAAGACCCCTCTTGTACAGGGGTGAAAGTGAGTCAAAAGGTTTCGGACAAAGTGATGAGAAATAGCCCAGGAATTAACAATCTAATAGACACGGAATGAGTGTTTACAAATATACCTCTATCATGGATGCTAGGTACATTGAAAAATATTATAAACAACTGTCTCCTTTGGAAATAATTCCATCAATAGGATTTTGTATTACACTGTACTATGAGGAGTGGTTTACGCGAGTGAATTCGTGAACTACTCTATAGATGACATCATCTCAGCTGGCCAACCATGAAGCAGTCAAATTTGAACGCGGTAGGAGAAAAGATGGAAGGGCTTCAAGACCCACCCTTACACTCTTAGTCACGTTCGACTCTGACAGGCTCCCTGATTCTGTGCTGCAGGACGATGTGAGGCGTCTAGTGCGGTAGCTATAAGTTAGGGTAAGCTGCCTGCATTGCATGCTCTCTTGATTTTAGCTGCCAGCGCTGGCTAGCCCTTGTTAGTACATAGCCTTTCCATCGTCAAGGCATCTCTTGTGGCTCTTTGTGGTCACGCACACTAACTGGTAGCCTTGCAGCTCCAAGCTAAACCAGAAGAAGATTTCGGAGCAGCAGGGAGCAATAGAGGTATGGGGTGGGGGGCTCTTGAAGGTCGTCCTTAATTATAGGCGAACTTTGAAGGTATTCGTGAGGACAACCCAAAAGCCTTGGAAGGGGGACGCTGGTTGCCAGTAATGGTGATAGATTACCGAGTTATCGCGTAATCTTTTGGCAAGGACTTGAGTTGATCCAGATTCCTCGGTTGGTTTGCGTTACCCTTCCTTATTTACCACGAGTGTAATTTTGTTGATTGCTATGGGGTTAAACCGAGGAGCGGTCTTATTCTAGCGACGGGTTCAAATATCCCGGAGGATGGGCAACGGCTGTTTTCCCGATTAATAAGGCCTTGAAGAAGGAAGATTGAGAAACGTCAGGATATTGAAGTCAGCAAAGCAAAAATAGAATTGTTATTGAAACTAGATCATATTGCAATCTACAAAAGTTCTTTAATTAAGTTTTAAGTTATAAGTTCTTACATAAATTAAGTTCGAGGTCAAGTGCGGGCAAAGTCTAAAGGCGGCCGGACGAATAAAGCCTTTATGAGTTACACCTTAATGCCTGCGTTATGTACACGACTATATACAAAGATGAATTAAGCGAATCCGAGAGATCGGACTGAACGATATATAACGCGATATATTGCTATAAAAACAGTAATCAAATTATCTTTTTTGTTCTGGCTTCACACACTTATATACTCAATTTAAGCCACGCCCTACAAGTTCCTTGTCTAACTAAGCCATACCTCCCTCTTTTTAATCCGCCTGTTGATTGGTCGGTATTAACATAACGCGATTTTTGATTGGTTACTGCTGAACATAATGACAAGGGAAGCACTCCGACTATTGAGTAAAATTCACTGTGGGCGGTGGCATGTTGCCATGGAGACAGTTTCCTAATCTGGTTTCTATTTGCTTAATAGTGAAAGCTAACCGGTTTATTCTGGATTCTGCCTAGATTATAATGTTTGCCTAAGATTGTATCTACCAACTCTAATAGAGATAACTGTGCTCCGTTTACTACCCTGTGACATTCTTGTAAACGGCGCTAACTTTACTTCTCTCTCTCTCTGTACTTTATGTGTGTAGCAACTCTCGCGTGTGTCCTATTTTGGACGTACACGCCGGTCGCTACAAAGGTATTGTGCAAAGGCCCACAAACATGTTGACATGCCCTGGCATATTACCAATCTCTGCACAACTGCCTTGTGGGTCCTTTTGCCTGATGATAGGCTATAGGAGCAAAGCCAGAAAGTAAAACCTGCTTTGTCGCCAAGGATACGCAAGGCCCGACAGACCATAGCCCTTGGCAGGCACCTGCGACCATTCACAGCTTACGGTTGACTTGAGCTACTCTTGCCACAGCTAAGCGTTGTAAATGGCCAATATAGTGGGAGAAAGGACTACGCAACCTGTCACCTACTCAAATTTTCTTCCCTGGCGCAGGCTATTCCTCTGCTTTCATTTTTATCATATCCATCATCATCATGATCTACCAAATGTATGCGGCCACGGGGTTGGAGTTGTGGGCGCAGGCTGTAGGTACGGCTGGAAGTGCCTAGTTTATACCTACACGTAGGCGTTGCAGGGATGATGGTCCCTGAGAAGTTGGGGTAAAACGGCAACTCCCACAATGCCCACTCCACATGGTCAAGGACCAAGAGAAGGTGTTTTAAAAACTGCCTGCTTCCCAGTTCACAACGGTTAACTGCTAGCCCTTAAGACACCTCTACCATGCAGTCGACAAATTAAAAATAATTTGCTTATCTTTAGATGGAAGATCAGAACGCTACTCGACCGTGAAGAAAAGGACAGCCGTCCAAAGAGAAGGTCTATGCTAATGGCACATGAACTAAAACGTTATAATATAGACTTAGCAGCCCTCAGCGAAACACGACTGAGTGGCGAAGACTCCCTGACTGTGACAGGAGAAGGATACACTTTATTTTGGAAAGGACTCCCCGAAGGTGGACAACGGCTACATTGGGTAGGTTTTGACATCAAAAACTCTCTCCTCCAGCATATCCTTAACAGACCAGTTGGCATTAATGAACGACTGATGATATGGCGCATACTCCTGAGTAAAGGAAGTCACGTAACCATTATCAGTGCCTATGCTTCTACTTGGGTGCACAGAAAGGGGACAAGAACGATTGTCGTGGTATGACATTACATTATATCAATACCATATTATATCTAATGGGAGAGGGACGAATAATTAAAGGCAAACCGACAAGGGACGGAACGCCACGAGTTTCGACGCGTGAAACAGCAGGAAAGAGGGCAACGAGGTCAGGTAAAATTTCGGCAATGGCAAAGCTCAAGGTTATTTAAAGAGGCATGTACAAAAATATAATTTTATTTACATAAAAATAAGAGAATTAATGGGAAAATTTACATCGGAAAACGAGGGGGGAATTGCAGAGTTATGCGTCAGTCTCAGAAATTATAAATTATTGCGTTACAGAGAGAGACTATTCAATTCGGGAGTATTAACTCGAATGGGTTGCTGAATGGGGAGAGGGGTTGGCTTACGGAGGATTCTGGGTGAGACGTCAGGGTAAGGCTTCACGGATGTCTTCCTCCAGGCAATTAACGTGAGGCGAGGGCGCTCAGAGCTTCTGAGCGGGAAGTTAACGTGATGACGGTTCTCCAAAAGGGATGGGGAGGTAACGTCTGGTCCAGGGGAAAGTATTTCGGCCACCTGAAAACAAGGGGCGAACGAGGAGGACTTCGACAAGAGTTGAGTGAAGTCGAAAAAATCGCTCGGTGGCGATCGTCAAATGGAATTACCTCACTGACTGGGGCTAATTGCAACACAAAAAGTTCAGCTATCACTTTGCTTTGTTGTTAGCACCTGACTTGGAACTAGGAAAAATCTTCTTGGGTCCTGGTGAGACTCCTCAACTCTGTGTCTCCCACATGAAAGACGAGCCCTATATATATCCGAGGCTCCCCCCGCGGGGGTAAGGGAAACAGCGCTACTCTCGAATCTTCACGGTGAGGCTATTCTAACCCGCGTAAAAGTGGTCCGTGGTAGACGCGGTTTGAGGCTACCGCTTGTGGATGGGGTGGGGAGGCCTACCAATTTAAGCCTAACCAAATTCTAGAATCTCTTCCAGCGCATAGACTTCACTTCCTTGCTGGAAAATAAATTCCACGTGGAATTCCCCCACAACGATTTTTATTGCTTTCTTGTTGCATGCTTGAAAGCAATCAAGCACACAGACTGAATCATTCTGCTTGGTGATTTTAATGCTAGAGTTCTGGCAAAGGACATCTGGTCAGATGTCCTTGGCAAGCATGGGATTGGTAAGGCAAAAATCAACGGCCTCAGGCTACTCACCCTTTGTTCAGAACACCATCTAAGCATCACTAATACAAACTTCCAACTAAAATTGAGACACAACACAACATGACAGAACCGAGGATCAGGCCACTGGCACTAACTAGAACACATTATAGTACGCCATTCAAATAGAAAATAGGTGCTTATCACAAAGGTTGTGAGGGGGACATAGGGCTGGACAGACCAACGCACATTGCAAGATGCGCCTAGATGTTCAGCCTCAACAATGACGACATCCACTTCCAAGAAAGATTAACATCCAAGCTCTGCAGGACCCAGATACATGCACATCTTTAAGAGGCAAAATAGCACAAGCGTATTCTTACACTTAACAAGACTATGACCTCCAAACCAAATGGAAGAAACCATTCGTTACTCCCAAAGAAAAACCAGGACTGGTTCGATGAATTTGCCCTTGTGCCCTTAAAATCCACTACCTGCTGGATTACAAGAATAAAGTTCATGAAGCACATCTAGCCAACCCCAAGTCCATTGCACTCAAAACATGATTCAAGAACATCAGAGCTAAAGCGCGTTGAAAGCTAAGAAAAATGGAGAATAACTGGTCAAATGAAAGAGCCCAGGAACTGCAACAATTACCTGACACCAATAACACCCATTGTTTTTATGATGCAGCAAAATAAATTTATGGGCGAAGGAAACAAAATCCATCCTGTAAGATCAGCGGATGGAAACACGCTTTACAAAAACAATTAGGAAATCATAGCCAGATAGGCTGAGCTCTTTAAAACCTTGTTCAACCAGGCAAACCCCACAACACCTCATGTCCTGGATGCCATGCCAAATTTTCTAACATTAGATCCTATCGCGTGGTATCTCATATTACAGAACAAAACCTTCCTAAGTGTCGGTGTGGTTTTAGAGAAGACTAAAGCACATGAGTTATGGTCCTTTGCTTACGCTAACTCCAAGAGAAAGCAAGAGAACAAAACAAAGACCTGTTTGTTGCGTTCATTGGCATGACAAAGCTTTTTGACATTGTCAATCGCCCTCTGCTATGGAATCTTCTATTAAAGTTTCGCATCCCACCCAAATTCCTTACCATCTTGAGACAGCTGCATAAAGGGATGCAAGTCCGGGTCCAACCTTGTGGATCATTATCAGAACTCTTCAATGTGAAAGTGGCTCTCATCAACCTAGTCCATGATGCCCTAGGAAGAGATGCAGGTATTACCATACAGTATCGCCTAGATGGCAGTATATTCAACATTCACTGATTCCAGGCCAGAACTAAAGTTTCCTCCACCCAAGTAATAGAACTGCAATATGCAGATGATTGTGCCATTGTTGCCAATGATGCTGAAGCACCCCCAGCCAATCTGTATGCTATCTCATTCATATACTCTGTCATGGGTCTTAAAGTTTATGCACAAAAGACAAAAATCTTTGCACACTGCAGAAACAAGCCACAAGAACCATTTTACTTCAACATAAATGGTGATGACATCAAAGTGGTAGAACATTTTATTTGCTTAGTTAGTGTGATGTCCTCTAACTGTTCAGTAGACCCAGAAATACAAAGAAAGATAAACATTCCCTCTGCTGCCCTTGGCCGCTTGAATGGAATAGTTTTTTCCAAACAACAACTAGAGAACAGACCCTAACGCTGCAGTTTATAGGGCTGTCTGCCTATCCATCTTCCTGTACAGCTCTGAAGGCTTGACAATATACAAACAAGAGGTCCGCAGCTTAGAAACATTTCACATTGGGTATCTCCAGAGGATTCTAGGCACATCATGGAAATACAAAATCACCTATGATGAAATATATCACAGGACTCAAACCTGCAGTATAGGAACCCTCCTATCACAACGACAACTTCGCTGGTTGGGTCTCACCTTTAGTATGTAAGACCAGCGACTCCCATCGCAAACACTGTACGGTCAACTTGAGGGAAACTTAAATACAGGAGGCTGCAAGAAGCGTTACAAAGACCAGTGAAAAACCCTGCTGAACAAAACTGTCCTATTCAACCTCAACAACTTGAAACAATTGCAATAGACAGACAGGCCTGGGTTTCATCCTGCTCAAAAGGGCTATCCAAAATGGAAGAAATCAAATTGGACTGAACAGTCATCTTCGGTGGCACGAACGGCATGATACCTGGTTTCGACTTACATCATCATCATGCAGATCAACGTCATCATCGATATCGATGCACCCCCTTAAGCAAGCATTAAGTTACTGCTTGAAGGCATTTGTGCCAATGCCACGGAAGTTGCTCGAAGGCCACACACGAAATTCTAAATTGTGTATGACCAAGTGTGTCAATTCGCGGAGATATGTACCCCGCTTCTTATAAGAGATGTATTGCGTATCTCTTTCATAGGGAAATCCTGGTTGTTCAGGCTACGAATCTTCAGTCATTTTGAAAGTCTAAAGACAGTGGTATGGCGCCTCCGGCGCTGGCTTGGACGTCTTGTGCCTTAATCTTAAAAATACACCCTCTGTTTCTGGCCCCTCAAAGCTACGAGCACGGTCGTTTTCTCGCAAATTCGGAAACCTTCTCCGTGTTCTACCGATCACGGGTGCTTCTCTGGTACAGCGCATGCCACCCCTCCTCCTCAGAGTCGTTAGAATCGCAAGAGGAAACACCTCTTCTGGGCTTCCGTAAAGCTGCCCAACGAAGGAAAGACAGCACTAAAGGAGCTTCGGCTCCTACGACTACACCCACTGCTATGCTGGCTTCTTCGGAGACGGTGGGTCTTCCAAAGGAGGGAGCCTCTCGCTACCGAAGCCACTGTGCCTGATATTTGTTTTTTCGAGGTTAAGGGAGGAACAGACTCGCATGGAGAGCCCAACATCTCCCGATAAGTTCTGGAAAGCGACAGCGCATACAGCGTATTATTCACCTAACAGCGCCAAGAGATCTGCTTTCGAGAAGGGTACCGCCATTCCCATATGGACTTCTGTTTGAAGATGACCACCTCATCTCCTCTGAGCTTAGCTTAGAGGGCATATTGCATCAGTAGAATTGTCTTGTACTCTGGGCCACTAGGAAGAGCTGCAAAGGCTAATCACTCCCCGTTTTCCCTTGGCTATCTTTTTTGCAGGAAACCATGCAGGAAACCATAAAATTAAAGAAAGGAAAAACACCCCAAATGGGGAAAAGGAAGCAAGCTCCTGCGACAGGGAGAGGTCCCACCGGCGCAGGAGCGTGCAAACTAAAGGAAAGAAAAAAAATAAATAAATGCAAAAAAAACAAAACAAAACAAAAAAAATACCCTGCTTAAATAATAGAGAAGGCCGGCCTCCCAAAAAGTCAACAAGTCCACCAGTCGATGTGCACGCACTCATCCCGAGTACAAGGGACAGGCAGAAGCGGCCCCGCCCATCCCGGTACTGGGACAGGTGTAGTGCGCGAAGATCACCCAGACTGGGACATTTGACAAGAATGTGCCGAACAGTCTGGGGGACGATGCAGTCGCTGTAATAGGGCAGAGGCGAGCGCTCCATCAAATAGCGATGCGTCACACGAGTGTGCCTGATTCGGAGATAACAGAAAGCAACCTAAGGCCTACAAGGAAATGGGGGATAGGTCCATGGGAACAGTCGCGGCGCAATGACACGCAACTTTAAGTTCCCTTTGACCGTCTCCCATATTCTTTGCCAAGCAGTCCGAAGAGCTGCCCGTATTCCTGCCATGTAGTCGGTGTGAGGAAGAGCGAAACGTTAGTCCGGTCGCAGAGTCCTTGTGGACTCTTTGGCGCCCTCATCGGCGCGCTCATTCCCTGCAATTCCTACATGTCCAGGAACCCAGCCGAAGATAATCTCGACATCAGTCCGGCTCGCCAAAACCGTGGCGTCACGAATATCGCGAACCAGGGGATGCATAGATTCCAAAGCCCCGAAAGCACTCAGGGCTCTTTGTGAGTTGCTATAGATCACAATCCGGTCTCCGAACCGGGCGCGTCACGTAATCTCCCGCAGCGAGTGGTGTATTGCCACCAGCTCGGCCGTGAAGACAGACGCAGCGCCTGGCAGAGCCCCGCTGACTTTAAACAGAAGGGATACGGCGTGGAAGCCGATCCCCTCTTGGGACTTGGAACCATCCGTATACAATGGCATGGTTCCAGCGTGACACGAGGTGTGCTCCAAAAAGGTCGAACGCAATACTCCCGGCGCAGTACAAGCTTTGAGAGTGGAGGCGTGGCGACAAATAGCTAAATGTGGCGTCCTGGGCAGAACCAGGGGCGCCACCGGCCCGAGAACTATATCTACCCCTCGAAGGAGTTTTCTGGCCCTAAACCCAAAGGGCTTAGGGTATGACTGGCGTCTCTGGGTGGCATAGGGATCGATGAGATCAGCTGCAGATGCAGTGAGAGCTGTTGGCGACTGAGGGAGGCGCCGGGCTCGCGCGTACAGGCAAGTGATGCACTGCATGTGGCGCAAAGCGAGTGGCATCTCCTTAGCTCGACCAACAGGCTCTTAATGATGGGAAGTGCGAAAGGCACCGGTTCGAAGGCGAAGGCCGGTGTGCTGAACCGAATCCACCTTCCGCAATAAACTCTCGGCTGCGGATGCATAAAAGTCGCATCCGTAGTTGAGCAAAGAAACGATGCAAAAGTAAGGTAGTAGCCCTATCAGCGCCCCAAGCGCTAAACGTTATGGAATGGAGAATGTCCATGGCGCGGGTACAAGAGACCCTAAGGCTGCGAATATGAGCCTCCTAGGTGAGGCGTCGGTCGAATACAAGATCAAGGAAACAGTGCGACTCAACCACATCTGGCGCACCCCATTAAGAAACAAATTTGGGTCGGGGTGAAGGCGTGGATGGCAAGAAAAGTGCACCACCTTAGTCTTGGTCAAAGAAAACCGAATCCAGTGTGCTTCGGCATAGCGAGAGGCGTGGTTCAATGCCTGTTGGAGTCGACGCTCCAGAGTTGGCATCTGGGCCGCGCTAAAAGAGATCGAAAGGTCGTCCACGTAGAGCGTAGCGAGAACATCTTTTGGCAGCACCGAGGTGATGCCGTTGATGCTCAGGGCAAAGAGTGTCACACTGAGGACACTTTCCTGCGGGACACCCTCTTCCTGCTCCTTTGGGCCGGAGAGGGCTTCCCCCAGCCGTACGCAGAATCGACGATCTCGCAAAAATTCAGATATAAACATTGGGAGGCGTCCCCTCGCCCCCATCGTGTGGAGAGTCTCCATGATACCGTATCGCCGTGCGGTATTATAGGCCTTCTCCAGATCGAAAAACACCGTGGCGTAGAGCTGTCTACGAGGAAAAACCTCGCCAACGGCATTTTCTAGTCGGAGAAGAGCATCTGACGTGGAGTGGAATTTGCCAAAGCCGTACTGTGCGGAAGACAGATAGCCTCCGCTGTCCAGGAAAAGAGCTAATCTAACATTTACCAATTTCTCCATCAACTTGCACACGCACGAGGTTAAAGAGATTGGGCGGAAACCAGTCGGAGTAGACTGATCTCTCCCCGGTTTGCCAAAGGCGAAGTACAGTAGTGATTCGCTAGGAGTCTGGGAGAAGACCTTCCACCTAGATCCTGTTAAACAAATCTAACAGAAAGGCCATTTATCGCTCACCAAGGTGTCGAAGCATGGTGTACGGGACATCGTCCGGCCCGGGGGCGCTGTCCGTTCACAAAGCGAGAGCGGAACCAAACTCACTCACAGTAAACTTGTCATTGAAGGGTTCTCCGCCTCTGGAGGCAAAGTCCAGCCGGCGGCCTTCCGCGACATGAAGACGTGCAATGAATGCTGGCGGAGCAGCATCCTGGCTAGAGAATGCGGAAAAAGCAGGTGCTATGGATTCCGCCACGGACGCGTGGTCCGAGATTGCGGTCCCATTCTCCTGGAGAATGGGAGGGGGGTCCTGCGAGAACTTGCCCCGAATCCTTTTGACACGCTTTCACATCTCAGCTAAAGGGGTTTTCACGTTAAGTGAAGACACGTATGCCCGCAAAGAAGAGCGGCGGGCGTGCTTCGAAATATACCGGAACCTAGCCCTAGCCCGACGAAATTCAGCGACAGCGAAATCGTTCGGGCGGCGCCTAGAGCAAATGTAGGCATATCGCTTCTGTTTGAGGGCCGTAACACACTAGGCCGACCACTATGGGATTGGTCAGCGTGCAAAACGGCCAGACGTCTTAGAAATAGTAGTCAGGCCCACGGCGATGAAGTTGTCGGAGAAGAACTCAACGGCCTCATCTACCGACCTAAAATCCTCGACTGAGATAGAGAATTCAGTCATTCCCTGAAATGCAGGCCACTGCGCCCGGGCTAAGCACCACCGAGGAGGTCTCTCAGGCGGCAGCTGCCCTGAAAATGATATTTCAATGGGAAAGTGATCACTACCATGGAGGTCATCGACCACCCCCCAATCAAAATCAGGCTGTGCATTCGAAGAGCACAAAAATAGGTCAAGGCAAGAAAATGAAGCGGTTCTTGGACAGTGATGCGTAAACTCATCCACGTTTAGGACATCCATCTCAAGCTCTTCGATCAGATCGGCAAGGACTTGTCCCCTGGGATTTATGGAGTAATCTCCCCAGAGAGGATGCCTTTCAATCAGATCTCCAACCAAGAGATAGGGCCTAGGCAACCGTGCCACGACGAGGCGGAAGTGCCCCGCGTCGAAGTCAACTGACGGTGGAATGTACGCAGAAATAATAGTATACCTCCTATCCAGGTGCAGCTGCATAGCCACTGCCCGAAAGGAGGTATTTAAAGAGAAAAAAAGAACGGAGACATCATGCCAGGTGTAAACCGCGCATCATCCAGCCCGGCCATCCCAAGGTGGTGGGGTCGCAAGACCCTTTTAACCCAGGAGGGCGGGAAGGGGGCACGCGACTAGCATGGTCTCCGGCAAAATGATAGCTAACGGGGAACGGGACGAGACGAGCATCCGCAGCTCCTCCCAGTTGGCCCAGGGTCCACGGCAATTCCATTAAAGGAATATTCCCTCCAGGCCTAGCTCGGAGGAGACGCGGGGGCCCTCCTCGAACTGAAGACCCTAACGGGAATGGCGGTACGCTTCCCAGGAGCAGAACCCCGGGCGCTGTTGGCCGGACAAAGCGCTGAAGGTGCTGTCGCCTTTGAGGACTTATTGAGTGAGGGTGGGCTCGCTATGCGAGTCTTTTCCTCCCTCCGCCTCGAAACCTTAGGCGGGCGTTGTGGCTTCGGAGGCGGGGGGCCCTCTTTTCGAGGAACCACCGTCTCCAAGCCAATCGGTCCACCTTGGGTGATGGGCGAAGGAGCCGAAGCTCGTTTGTTGCTGTCCTCTTTTAGGGGGACAGCTTTAGGAACCCCGGAAGATGGCCTAGCGACCATCTACAGGGGTGTTGCCTCCTGTGAGTGTAACGACTCGCTGTAGGCGCGTGGCCGTTTTGCCTTACGGGAAAGGGTCACGCTGGGGGAAGAGGAGATAGCTCTGGTTTTAGCCGGGGCTGGGTATGAACCCTTTTTGCCGCCAGCTTAACCAGGGGAGCGCCCGGGTTGAGTAGAGCCCGCAGAAGGGCTCTGAATGGGCGCGGAAACAACCGTGCTCGTTAGCCTGGATGGGCCAGGAGCAGAGATACCTTTCTAACTATTGAAGAATATGACGTCCCAGGCAGAGCCGGGCGCGCCAGGACCAAATCCTTAGCCTTGTGGAATGAGAGTCGATCCTGGGCTTGAACGGCCAGGATTTCTTTCCTCAAGGAGATATGCACCACATTGCTTCGAAAAAGCGGGGTGCGGCTCTCCGCAATTGACACACTTCGCCACACACAATTTGGACTTATCGTGTGCGACCTTGGAGCAATTTACACAGACTTCGGGTGACCCCGACTTTGCACGTTTACATGAACGATTCGTATGGCCTAAGTGGTGACAGTAATAGCACCGCCGTGGCAGTGGCACGAATGCCTTGACGCGGTAGCGGTACCAACCGGCACGCACCGACTCAGGGAGCTTGTCAAAGTTGAAGGTGATGAAGAGTGTAGCGGTGGGTCTCAAGGCCCCTCCATGTTTTCTCATCACACATAGGACCTTGACCGCCCCATGGTCAGCCAGCTCTAGGGTGATGTCCTCAATGGAGTAGTTAACGAGTTCCCTTGCATAAACTACTCATTTCACAAAGGGGCGTCACACTCACCGGGGTGCCATGAAGTGTCTCCGCATTCGACAGAAGGCCCCCGTCCGAGAAACGGGTCACCTTCGGCTCTCTACAAATTGCACTAGCTAATCTCATTCTCTAATGGATCATGTTGCCCTTGGACAACTTGGTGCCATCAGTGGAACGAATAACGAGGAAGCGTTTGAAGCCAGCGGGCTCGAAAACGCCCGATAACCTCTGAATCAGGGGCCCCGATGTCATCGAGGCTCTGCCCTGTGCACTTTTGGTTTTAGTCAGCGGCTCCGCAACTAGTGGGGCAGAGGGGCCGGATATACCGATCTTGGTTGGTCGCTTGCCAGAATGGCAGCAGACCCATCCGTCCCCGCTGCTACCGTGGATAGAGAGGAGCCCCGAGTCTTCCTTTTCTTTTTGGTCTTGGTCTTTTTCTTTTTTGGAGAGGAGGGCGGGGAATGAACCTGCTTCTCCCCCCTGCCGGTAGAAGCCCCTAGGCCAGATGTACCGGCCTTAGCCAGGTCTTTCTCCGAAATAGAGAAGGTCGTAGGGGTCGCAGGGGCCTCATCCGGAGGAGATCCCTCCCCTCCTTGTACTGCCTGAGAATCCCCACCTGTTTGAGTAGGACCTTGCATAGCGGCGGATTTGGGTTCGGTGCTTGGCGCTGAGCCCGGATTTATGTCCATGGAAGGCTTTACCGTCTGAGGCTGGTTTTCCTCAGGGACCATGTCTATCACAGGAGGGGCCTCCAGTTGGCCATCCCCTCCCAGGACATCGCAGGTCCCCTTGGCCGCGTCATGAGTCTTTAGTGGCGAGGCACAGGCCTTGACCCTGGCAAGGTTTAATATTCTTGCCAGCAGGTCTTTTGAGGGAAGCGACCGAAGGGGCCTGGCTTCCTTCTCCCTCCTAAGGGGGTTTGCCCTACCTAGCCGCTTACACGAGGGGTGATCGGCAATGGGCTGCCTGCTGGCTTTCTTGGCAGTCCCCTTAGAAAGCAAAGGAGGGACGGCCGCTGGAAATAGGGAGGTGCCCGAAAGCACCTGCAGAGAAGGGGGTGATGGGGAGTCCCCTACACCCGTAGGCGTAGGAGAGGAGTAAGCCTCCTCTCCGATTAAAGAAGTATGGAGGGTCCCCTGCACAAGCACAAGGAAGCGGACCTCCATTTTCTCGGTGGAGCTGCCCGAGGGCGGCTCCGTTGATTTTCTTGGGGAAGTTGGGGGTTGGGGTTTTTCTTTATTTTCATCATTGGGCATGGTCACCCTATTTGTGCTACGAGACGCAATAGCTAAGCACCTCTTGCAGTTGCCCGCACTGCAAGAGGTGCTTACAGGCCGGCCTGGCAGAGCCAGGCACCGCCATTTTGGACCAATTCTCCCGCCTGGTGGCCTGGCAGTCCATCGGCATGGCGGTTCCACCTTGAACACGGCGTAAAATTGATAGAATGTGAAGAGGAGAGGAAAAGGGATGTGAGGAAACTATGGGTGAGGATGAAGCAGGTTATTAAAAACCAGCTACCCCAGACTGGAGCTCAGGGGTTAGGGAACATTGTCCCCTCCCCCCTCAGCCCTGATGCGGGACGGATAGCTGAGAGGAAGGTCACCATCTACCCTGTGAAATTAGAGGCTGACCAGAGAAAGTTGTGGGAGAGGTTGTATGAAAAGCGAGGAAACAAGTGTTTTGAAGGAAGAAGAAGAGGATAATCTGGGATCAGGCGAAGTGCTGAGTCCCGTCAGCACGGCGGCCAGGATGGCAAATCGCCGCGCCCCTTATGGGGCCTAGCCCGACTAAATTCAGCGGCAGTGAAATCGTTCGGGCGGCGCTTATAGCGAATGTAGGCATAACGCTTCTGTTTGATGGCCCTCTCACACTCGGCCGACCACCACGGAAGTGGTCGGCGTGCAAAACGGCCAGACATTCAGGGAATAGTAGTAAGGCCTGTGGCGATGAGGTTACTGGAATAGAACTTAACGGCTTCATCTACCGACCTCAACTCCTCAACTGAGATAGAGAATTCAGTCATTTCCTGAAACGCAGGCTACCACACCCACGCCAAGTACCACTGAGGTGAGCTCTCAGGCGGCAGCTGCCCTGAAAATGATATTTGAATGGGAAAGTGATTACTACCATGGAGGGTATCAACCAGCCCCCAATCAAATTCATGCTGTGCATTCGGAGAGCACAAAGATAGATCAAGGCAAGAAAATCACGCAGTTCTTGAGCAGTAATGCGTAAACTCATCCACATTTAGGACACCTATCACAAGCTTTTGCATCAGATCGGCAAGGATTTGTCCCCTGTGATTTATTAAGTAATCACTCCAGAGAAGATTTCTTCCGTTCAGATCTCCAAGCAAGAGAAAGGGCCTCGGCAACCGTGCCACGACGCGGCGGAAGTGCCCCGCGTCGAAGTCAGCAGATAGTTGAATGTACGCAGAAATAACAGTATACCTCCTATCCAGGTGAAGCTGCACAGCCATTGCCTGAAAGTAGTTATCTAATGTGAAAAGAAGAACTGAGACAGCATGCCAGGTGTAAACCGCGCATCCCCCAGACCGACCTCCATCTAGTGGTGGTGGGATCGCAAAACCCTTATATCCTGTGAGGGCATGCAAGGGGCACGCGCGTAGCATGCTCTAATTTAGAAAAAACTAACGGGAAACGGGACGAGACGAGCCTCCGCAGCTCCTCCCAGTTAGCCCTGACTCCTCGGTAATACGATTGAAGGAAAATACCTTCCAGGCCTAGTTCCGAGGAGACGCAGGGGCCCTGTTCGAACAGAAGACCCTCACGGGAATAGCCGTACGCTTCCCGGAGGAAGAACCCCGGGCGCTGTTAGCCAGACAAAGTTCTGAATACGCTGTCGCTTTCGATTACTTATTGGGAGAGGTTGGGCTCGCCATTGGAGTCTTTTCCTCCCTCCGCCTTGAAACCTTAGGCAAGCGTTGCATCTTCGGAGTCTTGGGCCTTTTTTTCGAGGATCCGCCGACTCCAAGCCACTCAATCCCACCACTAGGCGTGGGTGAAGGAGCCAAAGCTCCTTTATTGCTGTCCTCCTTTCGGGGTACAGCTGTAGGAATCCCGGAAGATAACCTGGCGGCCAACTTCAAGGGTGTTGCCTCTTGTCAGTCTAACGACTCGGTGGAGGCGGTTGGCCATTTTGCCTTACGGGAAACGTTCGCGCTGGGAGAAGGACGGTAGCCCTGGTTTTAGCTTGGGCTGGGTGTGAAACCTTTGTGACACCAGCTTCACCAGGGAAGGGCCCGGGTTAGGGAAAACTGGCAAAAGGGCCCTGAATGGGCACGGAAACAACCGTGCCCGTTGGCCTGGATGGGCCAGGGGCAGAGGGTGTCTTTCCAACCATGGAGGCATAAGACTTCCCAGTCAGAGCCGGGCGCACCAGGACCAACTCCTTAGCCTTGCGAAATATGAGTCGATCCTTGGTTTAAACAGCCAAGATTTCTTTCACAAGGAGATATGCACCACATTGCTTCGAAGAAGCGGGGTGCGGCTCTCCGCAATTGACACAATTGGCAACACACGATTTGAACTTATCGTGTGCGGCCTTGGAGCAATTTACACATACTTCGGGTGACCCAACTTTGCACGTTTACATGAGCGATTCGTATGGCTAAAAAGGTGACAGTAATGTAACCACCGCGGAAGTGGCACAAACGCCTTGACGTGGTAGCGGCACCACCCGGCACGCACCAACTTAGGGGGCTTGTAACATTCGAACGTGATGAAGAGTGTAAGGGTGGGTCTCGAGGCCCCTCCCTGTTTTCTCATCACACGTTCGACCTTGATCGCCTATGGTCGGCCAGCTCTAAGCTGATGCCCTCTATGGAGTAGTCAACGAGTTCCCTCGCATAAACTACTCTTTTACAAAAGTTGATGGTAGAGTGCGGCGTCACACTCACCGGGGTGCCATGAGGTGTCCGAATAGCACTTATCTTGGCCACCTCGGAGATATTCGCCACATTCGCCAGAAGGCTCCCGTCCGAGAAACCAATCACCTTCGGCTCTCTACCAATTATACTAGCTAGTGCTCTCCTCTGATGGATCATGTTGCTATTGGCCAACATGCTGACATTAGTGGAGCGAATAACGAGGAAGCGTTTGAAGCCAGCGGGCTCGAAAACGCCAGGTAACCTCTGAATCAGGGGCTCCGATGTTATCGAGGCTCCTCCCTGCGCAGTTTTGGTCGTAGTCGGGGGCTCTGCACCTGGAGGGGGCAGAGGGGCCACATGTGCCAATCTTGGCTTGGTCGCTTACCAAAGCAGCAGACCCATCCTTTCCCGCAGCCCTCGCGGTTGGAAAGGAGCCCCGATTCTTTTTAGTCTTTTTATGTTCTTTTTTCTTTTTAGGAGAGGAGGGTGGGGACTTAATCCGCTTCTCCCCTCCGCCGGCAGGAGTTTTCAGGCCAGATAAACCGGCCTCAGCTAGTTCCTTCTTCGAAATGGAGAAAGTCCTGGCAGTCGTAGGGGCCCCGGTCGGAGGAGATCCCTCCCCCACTTGTATTGCATCGGAAACCCTAGCCGTTTGAGGAGGACCTTGCATAAGGGCGGATTCAGGTTCAGGGCTTGACGCCCAGCCTGGATTCGCTCCCATGAAAGGCCCCTCTATCTGAGGCTGAGTTGCCTCAAGGACCATGTCTATCTCAGAGGGTCCAGTTGGCCATCCCCCCAGGACATCACAGGTCCTGTTGACAGAGTTGTCTCTAGTCACGTCTGGGAAGGCACAGGCTTGACCCCAGCAAGGTTTAATATTCTTACCAGAAGGTCTTTTGAGCGAAGCGACCTAAAGGGCCTAGCTTACCTCTCCCCCCTGAGGGGGTCTGCCTTATCGAGCCTCGGCTATGGGCTGCCTGCTGTTTTTTTTAGCAGTCCCTTTGGAAAGTAAAGGGATGACTGCTGCTGGAAAGGGAGTGAGGGGGAGTCCCCTACACCCGTAGGCAAAGGAGAGAAGTAAGCCTGATCTCCGGTTAGAGAAATTTGGAGGTTTCCCTGCGCAAGCACATGGGAGCGACTTTCATTTTTTTTCTGTGGAGCTGCCCGAGGGCGGCTCCGTCGATGGAACAGGGGGAATTAAGGGGATTGTTTTCTTTGACTCATCATTGGGCATGGTGACCCTATTTTTATTACGGGACGCAATAGCTCATCCCATCTCACAGTACCTCGCTCTGTAAGGGGTGCGTACAGGCCTAGCAGAGCCAGGTGTCGCCATTTAAGGCCACCCCTCTGGCCTGGTGACCTGGTAGCCCTTCAGCGTGGCAGCTCCACCTTGGGCACAGCGTAAAATTTATAGAGTGTAAAGAGAGAAGGAAAAGGGATGTTGAGGAAGGTATGGATAGTGATGAATCAGGTTGTTGAATAACCACCATCCTAAACCGGAGCTCAGGGGTGAGGGATCATTGTCCCCTCTACCCCCCCAGCCCCGATCCGGGATGATTGGCTGAGAATAAGGTCAGCATCTACCCTGTGAAATTAGAGGTTTAGGAGAAATTTGTGGGAGAGCTTCTAGGGTAAGTGAGGAAGTAGGGGATAAATACAGGCCGTCTGAAAGAAGGAGAAGAGGCTAAGCTGGGGTAAGACAAGATGCTGAGTCCCGTCAGCACCCCTCGCTAATGTATTTGTTGAGTTTTGTGATAGTTTTGGGTCTCCCTGCGTGCACTTTGTCTCTAAGGTAGCCCCAGATAAAGAAATCTGGGAAGCTAAAGTTTGGGCTGTGAGGTGCCTACTCAAAAGCAGTCTTGAAACTGATTACACGGTCATCAAAGTTCTCGTTCAGCCAATTTCGGGAGAGGTTTGAAGTATCAGAGCTTGGTCTATCTTGCTGGAACCAGAACTTCTCCATAAGCGACGGGAACAAGGTCTTCAGCTTCCTCTTGAAGATTTTGAGGACATCAACATACTGCTCCTTTATAACTGTGACTCTCGCGCCAGATTCCTCGAAGAAGAATGGTCCGATGATGCCTCTGGCTAAGATTGCAGTCCATACTGTGCACTTAGGAGAGTGTAGGGGCTTGATGGCGTTTTCATTTGGTCTGGAGGTCTACCATAAAACATTGTCTTCGACTTTACCTTTCCTTCAAGATGAAAGTTAGCTTCATTTGAGGTCCAAAGGAGGTTAAGGAAAGATGGGGTCTCCTGAATCTTCTCCAGTATCTTGACTGCCATAGCCTATCTCTGCTCCTTGTCTGAGGCTGTAAGGGTGTGCTTCTTCTGTATTATGTATGGGTATACCTTTACATCCATTCCTAGCACTCTCTTGCATGCCTCACGGGATATACCGAGGGAGTGACTTCGCTTGCGCACAGAGCGTTTTGGACTCTGCTGAACTGACTCTCTCATGCTCTCAATAAGCTCAGCTGTACGCTTCCTATGGCGTTCTAAATGGCTTGGACGGATGTCCCCTGCTGCAATGAGTTTTTCCATTGCCCCATGGTTCTCGAAGTAGTCCCCCCCGTCTTAAATTCTGCTCTTGGAGAGAGCTTTTTCACATTTGAACTGATGCACGAAAGTGTCCTGCACTTTCTTGAACGAGCCTGTCTTGTAGTAATGTTTGACGCAGTATATTCTTTGCTGGAGCTCCCATTGATAACAAGTTGTGTTTACAATTGTTGCTTCTGTCATGTCCTGCAAAGTTAGGGTTATTAGTCAAAGAATGAAGGATATATCACAAAATGTGTGTGCAGACCCGTCTTGAGGCAGTGACCCTGTATACATGATAGAACACTGGCTCACACAAGATCGCATGACTGCCTCTGCCAACAAATAAACTAATGCTTTTCGCGTCCAACTGCCACAAATTATACAACACCCCCTTCTCAAAATTATCAGTCTAAACGGCCGGCACCTGCAAATAAATGAAACTCATACCCTTCCAGGACTCATATTGACACCCATATGAGATTCAAAGCCAACACAACAATCATTACAATCAAGGCCACAAAGAAAATTAACGCTATTACCTTTGGATAAAAGAAAGAGCATTTCACCTTTCTATGCAAACAATTTATCTACACCACCCTCATCTACGCACTGCCAGCCTGGCAACAAATCACATAACAAATTTCACGCGAACAAACTCTAAACCACACAGAAAAAGGGACCCACAACAATCACAAGATCTACATGCAGTCCAGCAATCCCACAACCACACGCTGAAACAAAAATACTCCCAACCAAAATACACCTAGACATGATTGGCACTAAGCAGTTTAGTAGAGTATTGACCCGTCCTCCCACACCACCCAGGCAAAAGATAAAAGCTCTGGCACAATGTTTACAACTCTACAATAACCTTTCCTTCCTTACCACCAAATTCTAACCTAATTAAACACATCTACACTACCCTCACCCAAAGATATTTGAACACATTACAACCAAACGACCTCCCAAACGAGCTTCCCACCCTTAATAAATTAATTAAAAAATCACTACATAGACGCTACATATTCCTGCTAGGTCAGGCCACTCCACTCTACATTACAATACAAACACAGGATGAACTTTGCCCCGAGACCAATAAGCACAAAATACAACCAAATCCCGGGCAAAATCACACACTTACTCATAAACTGCCCAAATCTCACACAAGCCCGCACTAGATACAACTGATTATCTCTTAGGGACAAGTGGTCCTCTCCCCCGAGTAGGGAAAAACCATCTAGCAGAAGAGAGGTAGGGGTGCCGCCAAGTAAGGAAGAAAGAAATAAATAAAGATCGGTGTTCAAGGGCTTAATTATAACGTTCCAAATGTTGGTCATTCAGGCTAGGTAAAAAAATATATGAGCCATCACTGGATATCGAACGGTTGCCCTTACGGTTCGCTAGGCGCTTTATTAAGCCTTATAGAACTCCTATGATCGGTTAGGTTAAAGATGAAACCATATTCACAGGTCGGAACTTTGTCTTCAGGCAAAAGATATGGCATCCAAACACCATTTCTGTAGCTTATAAACGGCCTATGAATTATTAGCTTGACGGAGCATTGGAAAAGCTTGCTTAAAATCATTCTAATCATTACTAAGGCTTAACTACATTTAACTTTAAACAATTAAACCAACAATTTAAACAACTCTATAGGGCATTTTTTTAAAGGTCTTCTGAAATTACATTAATCTTTTACAGTCTATTACATTTTGATTTTTTCTGTGCCTGTACCCTAAATGGTGGTTGCCAGATGAATACACAATTTTCTTAAATGACTCCGCCTCATATCAGAAAATCCATTAGCTAATTGTCTTTGAGGGCCGTCGCTCATCTTTGTCACGGCGGAATAGTTTTGGAATTTTCTTTTCTGGTAATGTTTAGCCATAGAAATTCTTAAAACCATATGAACTCTACACGATGGATTAATGTTTGAGTAAGTTCTATTTGCTAATGTCTCATTAATTTTAATTTTTACTGATTAATAACTAATTATGGGAAAAAGGTTTTCCATATAAAATTATCAAATTCTCGTCTATAATTCCTTCTGATATCAATTGGGAGCTACAACGCGTTGTCTAATTTTTGGCTAAATATACCCACCTCTCCCACTCAGACAGTCAAGTTTTGGGCATGAATGCCTGTGCTAACATAATAAGCTATTTTTCATAAATTATTAATATATATATATATATATATATATATATATATATATATATATATATATATATATATATATATATAATATACAACCCCATCGTCATTAGATTTGTTTAAATTCTTAAGCACAGCCTTAATTCGTGTTCCTTTTCTTTATCTACCCTATTTCTTAAATTTTTTTAACCTATCCTAATATTTTTTTTATAGTTTTGATGATTTATTTGTTTCAGCACATCTTTTTCTGTAATAAAATAATTCAAAGACCAACTCAGGCGAAACATGATCTTAACTCGAAAATCTCTTGTTTTCACTTGCATTTCGTGGATATTCAATAATTTTTATTCCCCGGTTTATGGCAGTTTGGATTCGGCCATTCAAAAAAGAACAAATTCACATTTATTCAACTGTATCACATATCTACAATTTTTAAAACATATCTCAAATCATTTTATTAACTTAACGAAGATAACAAAGTAAATTTTGTAAACACATTACAATTAAAGAAATTACACTACAAACAAAAGTTAGGCAGCACAATATAGTTACTACATATTTTTACCATTACAATTTTTGATACTAATATGTTGGTTCAAGTAATGCTACATAAAACCTAACTGATTTAAAATAGTATAAGTACACCAATTAAATTACATAAATAAGTTATTATAAACTAAGAATCCAAAGACACTTTTAACTTTTACTTTACACAATATTCCAAATAATGCGGTTTACTTCTGTAATCGACCTGATGCAAATTTCATTTTTAGCTAAATGTTGATAGATCATTTTAAATTAAAATATTTTTTTTTAAAAACTTTGATTATTATATTCATAGTTAATTTGGTGTTCTAGAGATTATCACTGGATATGAAGTTTAGCGATTCTTTAGCTTTTTACGTGGGTAATATTAATATACGAGGTTCGATTAATAAAATACCCGGAATACATTTGTTAAAAATTAACATTTATTTTAATTTGTCTCTTTCAAAATAGGCCCCTGAATCAGCTAAATACATTTACCAACTTCTTTACAACTTCGGAAAGCACTCTGATATAATCAATTTTAGAAATAGCATCTATATCTGTCTCCGAATTTCTTTCGCTTTCGATTTAATTTTTCGAATTTTTTAGGTCTTGAAGAATCCTGACTTTTTCACTTGGATGGTTGTCGCTTTGTTTCTACATCAGAGCAGTAAATCTAACTTTCGTCGTCAGTTACGATCTTATCTCAGAAGTTTCCGTCAGTTTCGGACTTTAAAGAAAGCCCTTCGGGAAATAAAATTGCTTGCTAAAAAATCTATATAATCAAATATTTAAATGAAATCAACGACACATATTCACAAATGCCTCCTAAATAATTTCATCTATCTAGTTTTGAGATTATTTGAATAGATTTTGAGCTACTACATGCAGTCCGGGCATTTTTTTTATCTAACCTTGTATACTAAACAAAACTTGAAATAGAAGGAAATTAAGATACAAAGGAATGTAATAAATAGAAAGAAATTATTTGGCCCTCGTAAACAGGGTGTACCAGAAATAGCGCTACCATAGGAAAAATTAATAACTATCTCATATGATAGATTAATAAAAAGCGATTGTTTTTTAATAAAAGTTTCTTTCAATA
The DNA here is from genome assembly GCA_963969495.1 of Ceratothoa steindachneri. Classification (NCBI taxonomy): domain Eukaryota; kingdom Metazoa; phylum Arthropoda; class Malacostraca; order Isopoda; family Cymothoidae; genus Ceratothoa; species Ceratothoa steindachneri. The sequence goes on along the minus strand of OZ018321.1, from coordinate 23,896,755 downwards.
AATAAAAAAATATTAACTTATGAATTATCAATCCTATTTAATAACAAAATTATAAAAAAATTAGCTGTTAAATGGTACCACAAATGGAAATATTCTAGGAGGTAGATATGAAAGTAACATGCGTTAGGGAGTGATTTGAAAAAAGAAAATTACGAGTACTTGCCCTCTTTGTCCCTAGCATTGAACACGAGATCATCCAACTGCAAAAAGACAACCTAAATTCAGATCAAAATCACAATCACTGGTGAGCCCGAGGGTGCTAGTAGCTGGTCCTCGTTGAGGGAGGAGGTGGGAGTGTGTTGTCCAGGGAGTATTGAGTATTTTTTGACACCAAACAGCAAAGGGGTACACTCTCATAATTCTAGAGGATGCACCTGTACCCTATCAGAGATATGTGGTATGAATTCATCCTTATGGGGGCCCTCGTATTCCATAGACAGGGTTACTAAACATTAAAGTGAGTAGTTATGTTGTTTTTTGCATGCGGAAGAGGAAATTATAGCGGTTTTTTTATTGGCTATCCGTGTTGAGCAACTTATCCCAGCAAAAGGTTGTATCAGTATATCCACCCTAAGGGCGGCAGTTGCTCGTGACGCAGCTGAAGGTTTTGTGTAACGCTCGATTGGATCGAACCCCTACCTCGACCTCCGAAATCCAACTTGCGAGAGCTCCCGAACCATTAGTTCTCACTATATTTTTAGATCTATTTAAGTGGGAATGAGGGTTAAATTTGTCATTGAGAAGGCGAAAGAAACTTCTTGCCATTTTTTCGATTAATTAAATCAACAATCGTATTTATTTAGTTTGGGGAAAAACCCTCTAGGTTCTTTCTCAAAGGATCACGAAGGGTGCCCTAACCAAATATTAATTCTGTGGACATGTGAAGGATTTAGAAAATAACTTTCTGAGCAAAAATTGAAGATAGTGAAGGATATAGAGGTGAATTTTGATCTGATAAAACATTTCAATCTTCATTTGTGTTTTCTCACACTATAAATCCTATGAGAATAACTAGAATAAAATGGCAAATTTAAATTTAGATAATAAAAAAGTGTCCATCAAAAATGGTAGCAGATTTAAGGTAATAAAGCATATAATAATTCACGAAAAAATAAGAAAAAGAAATTCTGTATTGACATTTTCTTAACCAACAAAATCAGGATTCTTAAAGAACCAGTGTTAGGATTTCCCTATATTTTGGGATGATTCCTAGAATTACTGTGAGGTGGGAGTAGATTAACAACATTGAGGTAATTTAAGAAACCTCAAGAGTTACTTAACTAAATATTCACACTAATTTACTACACTTAAGTAACACAATAAAACATTTTTGAGTTATATACTTTTGGGGCAGTGAAGATGTTGAACATGTGGATAAAGATTTACAACACTTGTCTATTTCGTGCGTTCGTCAATGCTACTTTTCTTGCTACTACTACAGCGTAAAGTAGTAAAAACTTATTACTTTTTATTTTGTACATTCATTTCTCTCATTAAACTGGGTTAAATGTAGATTAATGGCATCTGAAAGGTCAGAGTGGCATTTCAGCTCGACAATAATACGTGATGCTGCTTTCAAAGCTTACACCTTAGTCTTGAGTTTATATATATATGATTATTAAAATTATATAATTTAACGTTACATAATGGTTTGCATGCATTCTTTTACTCAAAGAATAATATTTTTAGCCATTTAGCAGCATTACCTCCAGAGCAGAAAAATTTCTAAAATAATCTCGTAAATTATTTGGAACCTTTGCCAAGGTTAATATTTCTTCTTAATCCAGTGATTCTCTAAATTTTTAGTCTACTTTCCGTATTTTGCATACACTAGAATGTCATTCGTCACATTTCAAGATTGTTTGAGTCCATAGGTAAATAAATTACATATATAAAAGAAATATGGATATTTTATAAGTTAAATCGGGTAAATATTACCCTTTTTTTTAATTAGTAACATCCAATAAAGTGTGGTATCTCGCGGATTGAGTGGAAGCTGTAAAAATGCATTTGCAGAAAAGACAGTATTTTACAATTTGAGTCTGCGATTTTGGAGATTCAAACCGTAGAAGTCTGCCCTGGGGTTTATTTCTCCCACTCTTAGAAAACCCTTCTTCTGTTAGACTATAGGGGCTGAATTAGAAGAAATAACACCATAGTGTCAAACCCTGGCGAAGATAGTGACTAGATATGTCTATATTCATTCGTGTAATGCGCCGTGATAACTGAGCAAGAAATTTGCTCTCCACTTTCGGTTAAATAATCTTGAACTGGGTCGAGGACCTACGGATGTACCATTCTATTCCATCTTCCCTCTACCCTTTTCCTAATTCCATTTCCTATTTAAGCTTATTTTTACCTTATTCCATTTATATTGTAAATAAAAAAGGATTTTGGATTAAATGTATAATATCGTGATAGGAATAGTATTTGCCTTTAAACTCAGTAACTCGAAGAACGATAACAAAAGAAGAAAACAAATTCGAAAGATTTATACTCCTAAGGGATCTAATTATAATTTTTCACGTATTCTTCATAAGAATGACATTTTAATTTAAAAAGTTCCCATAGAATATATGTACTCTTCCACTAATGTTTGTATCTATCAAGAGTTCAGATACGAACATGTAATAAAAATCTTTGGAGAAAGCTATCTTTCAATATTCATAGCTATCCTAATTTTAATCTTAAGTAGATCTGGGGCAATTAAGATCTAATTTTAGTCTAAATTAGATATGAGGCAATTAAATGATTTAGAGTACGCTTGGCAGTCAATGTTTGAAAGGCAATCTAAAATCTCTAATTAAAATTTCATCGCGGATACAGGTTACATACTTAATCGATTTTTTTTATATTTGGAAGCAGATTTACCGCAAAATGAATACTCAAGCATTGGATGCTCTCCTTAATTTATTATATAAAACTAGAAAAATATGGGATTTTGCTTAAAATTTTAATGATTTTAGAAAAAGCCGGAGTTTTGCGTTGCAACCAATAAGTATCGTGTATTCTATTGAGGCGATAATTTTTCTGGTAAATTTAAATTTAGCTTAATTTAAATCTACTTTGAAAAAGATACTTCTATATTATCTTCCACCGTTTATTTAACCGATAAAAAAACGGTGATTACGTTTCGAGATATTGGAGTAGATTTTACTATGTACTAGAGTAGGAAAAGAGAAAAGAATAATTAATGCGACCAACTCGAATGCTTCATGTCAACATGTAACTACATGCAAAAAAATCCCACAGGAAAATGGAACACGGATTCCAAGTACTTTCGAACTCGTTCAGTTCATTATTAAGGAATAAAGAAAAATTTTACAAAGGTAGTATATATATGTAAAACAGAAGAGCAATGCCCCGCCCATGTATAATGAAAGGACCCAAAATAGAAAAATAATATCAAAGACGGATGTGAAGTATAATACCAAATAGATAGGTCTACCTCCGGAAAATTCCCACCTGAGCACAAATAATGTAGATATTTATGTGACTAAACTAAATACATACGTACTTGATTGTGAATACATAAAAATACACAAAAGAGACATAACTAAATTAATGAATCCAAGGGCTAAGAGTTTAAATAGACAATTTTGTAATAAATAAGCCTTTTAATAACAGGGTCTAGTTTAAAAAGACCAGGGGATATATTAAAATTAGGCGCGGAATTAATGAATGAGCATTCAACAATATTTCTTTGAATAAATTCATTAGATTTGTAAATAAATTTAACCGAATTCCAATTCATAGGGTGACTATTTACGATAAATGGACAAAGAAAGCGCTGCTGCATCATCCCTTCTAATACTGTATTTATGTTGAGTCAAGCGTACACTTAATGATTTGCCGGTTTGCCCATTTTATAAAATGTTGATTCATAATAATAACAATAGTATAAGGAAGCGGGGAGTATTCTCTTGATTGTTCAGTTTGCCCTGAGCAAAACTTTGGGAAAACCCGTAAATCATTAAGTGTACGCTTGACTCAACATAAATACAGTATTAGAAGGGATGATGCAGCAGCGCTTTCTTTGTCCATTTATCGTAAACAGTCACCCTATGAATTGGAATTCGGTTAAATTTATTTACAAATCTAATGAATTTATTCAAAGAAATATTGTTGAATGCTCATTCATTAATTCCGCGCCTAATTTTAATATATCCCCTGGTCTTTTTAAACTAGACCCGGTTATTAAAAGGCCTATTTATAACGCAATTATCCATTTAAATCTTAGCACTTTGATTTATTAATTTAGTTAAGTTTCTCTCGTTCATTTTTATGTATTCACAATTGGGTGTGTATTTATTTATCTTAGTGACCTAAACATCTACATTCTGTGCTCACAGTTGGAATTTCCGGAAGTAGACCTAATTATTTGGTTTTATACTTCACATCCGTCTTTGATATTATTTTTCTATTTTGGGTCCTTTTATTATACATGGGCGGGGCATTGCTCTTCCTTAATAATGAACTGAATGAGTTCGAAAGTACTTGGAATCCGTGTTTCATTTTCCTGTGGGATTTTTGCATTTATTGCTCTACTTACGCGCTAATTTGTGAGTTTCTTATATCCATGTACATGTAACCAACATGTAGTAATATGGAGGTGTGATAAAATGGGCAAATAGTTCTATCATTGATGCATTTCCTAAGGCAAATGCGTAAACTTTGGATATTTTTCATACACATATATAGGCTAGTTTATGTACATTTTTTGTGTTCACAAATGTTAAAATCATAAATTTTAGGTGGAAGTGTCAATTGAAAATAAACTATGTTAGTTTCTTGAAAGATTGAAGACATGAGTTAGCATTTGAGATTCGATATCATTTATTCTCGAGAAGATAATATTATATCTGAATAATGGAAATAAATGGAAAAGCTTAGATAAGCTAAATAAGTTGTAGAATAGAGAGAATTACATAAACTAAGGAAGTGTATGTATAAATGTTCACTTTTTATGCAAAAATGATTAGCTTTAAGACAACAAGTCCAAGCAAGTGCGTAACTTCATAAGCCAAGCTATCAGTGTTTTTTATAATATAGCAACGCTTAATGGGAGAACTAATACTCTTCCAGACAAAACTCAACTTTTTAAAAGTTTAAAATGTCCCTAAGAGTTGTTCTGTAATTCCTTTCTTGGCAACTTTTCAAAAACCTCGGCTGATTCGATTTAATACAGTACATATTTAGATTTATGCTAAATATAGTTGAAATATTCAAAAGAATCAGGATATGTACTTATATTTGATTCTATCCTTAAATTGGTAGAATCCAGATTTCAGTTCTATACTTTTCAATGAGAAAAAAAAATTATCTTAAATATAAAAAAAGGTTAAAATATGTGAAATAATATAATGCAAAAGGTCTGGGTCCTGTTAAACGTCATTCATTATTTCGTGATAGTGATTTTAGTATAGACAAAAACTCTTGAGCTGAATTCTAATAGTAATATTCAGCATACATGGTCTATTAGTTGTTTTCATTTATTACAATTATCTTTCATAGAATATTCCAGAGAAAGTGAAAGATTTTTCTTGTATATTTATATGGTAAGATATTATAAGAGAAGTGATATACATATTGTAAAGCTCTGGCAAGGAAAATTATTTTATAAGCACATGGAATAAGATAGAATAAAAGTTTGAATTATAATTTGAAACTGAGCCATAGTTTATTCCTTAGGAATAAAATATGAATCTGCCTCATTGTTTCTCATTTCAATGAAATAAATGAGAAATTTGTAAATATTGTTATAATTAAAAAATACAACGAACATATCCTTTCAAAATTGCAGCGTATTCCCTACAAGAAACAAATTTGGCTTTTTAATGCTAATTTTCTTAGCCTTTATTCTAATACTTCAGTGTATGGAATGTAAAAAAGTGCACTAAATATACAATACAAATATATGGCTTTTCTATATATGTAGTGTAAATATATAATATAAGCAGGACGGGATGCATGGACAGATAAACATGTTATCGTACAGTATTCGATTAGTATTAGGCCAGTTTATATTATCTAATAAGCTGCAAGATGCCTAAAGACAATAAGACAAGGGAGAAACTCTGCCATGAACTACCCTTTGCGAATATCCATATTTATAAAAATAAACAGTGATTTAGTACTATTCCTATTTAATTTGTACACATGCACTGATTGTGTTGGACATTTTCGATAAGTAAAATTTCGTTCATACTACAAAATATCTTGTCTTTTTTACCTTCGAAACTATTTTCTTCCTTTGAAAGAAAAAACAAATTTATCTAATATCAGTTACTTAATACATTTAATATCACTCCTGGTTAAAGATAGGAAGGGGGTGTTCTGCTCATTAATAAGGAAAATCAAGTTTCCATATTGAGATTGGTCTTTTGAATACTGACATCTGACCAGTCTCTTTTCCGCCAATCACGTACATGGCATCAGGCCCTTTGGGTTCCAGAGGTGGTTCTTTTTTAAGGAAAGGATTCATTCTCGGTGTTTTTTCTGAGGGAAATCTACCAGTTCGCCCTGGTCTAGAACCTGAACGAGATTCTTCTGTCTGAGGTTCAGTGCAAAATGTCACCCTAGAAGTAGTATGAGGGCAACTCTCTTGTTTGTCTTTGTTTGGATCAGTTCTACCACCAGGAGCGTGGGAAATACCCCGTGGAAAATTTTTGATTGCTTCTAGATTTTTGTATGTAGATTTCTCAAATTTTTCGTAACGCGAAGTAACATTTTCGAGTGAGACAAAGTTTTCCAGCGCTGCAAAGGAAATATCGAGTGGCGTCCTTTTTTCCATTTCAACTCCCAGACCAATTCCAGAGTCCGCTGGAGTCTTTAAGATTTCAGCAAATTCTTTGTGTCTCAGACTTTCCAAATCCAGCGCTCCTTTTCGCCAGTAATCTTGACTTAATAATCCACCAGATTCTTTATCTGGGTCAAATCCAACATAGTTAGGATTTGTAAAACTGTTAATTGCTCCTGAATTAAAGTTTGTTACGCTATTCAATGAACTTTCAGTACAAGAGAAAGACATCAAATTTTCACTTATACTGGTATCCGTTGAAAACGTGTTTTCATATCCCGACAAAGCTAGTTTGCCTTTGATTCCATTAAACAAATCACACGTTTCATCCTCCAGTAGTGATTCATTGTTCATCTCCGCGGGTAAAACGGATATAACCTTTACGTTGGTTTGTTGTCCCAGGGGATGCGCTTCAAACCCGACGTTGTCTTGAATGTCGGCAAAGTTTGGCACGGATAAAATATCTCGAGAGAGTGCCCCTTTTCTGTCCTCCACCTCGATCTTTTGATCTTTGATTCCATGAATGCTCTGCGATTTCACAATTCTACTGACTGTACTGTCACATGTACTTGAAAGGCTCTCATCTACAATGCTTTCACTACTGTCATTACTAAGCATACTATAGTTGTAATATTTACCAATATGTGAAAGATTTAGCTGCGAAAATTTTGATATAGAAAGCTTTAAATTTTGCGGTGTTTGAGAGTTCAAACAATTCATTTGAATTAGTGTTCGGAGTCGATGTGGATCAATGTTGTCTTCATCATCACTATCCCCATCACTTTCCTCTCTGCAATTACGACAACCGCAAATTCGGGTTGGGTCATGGATGTGGGCAGGATCCTGCATCTGATAACCATAAAAAGCTGATTTTCCTGCATAGGACATCGGATTTTTGTAGTTTCCTCTTACACCACTTACACCATCAACAGTCCTGCTACTGCTATAGCCACTACTGCTCCCGCTGCTACTCCCTGATGTTGATGAAGCTCCACCAAGGCTAGAGTACCCTGACGTCAACCTGAAGAGTTTTGTGGCGTGGGATGGGGCTACGAAAGCGCAGCATTGTGATCGTGGCTGTGGCTTGATTCCCGATGGCATCAATTTCTCCCACATCCCAGTCGCTGTAAAAATGAAAATTCCATTTTATGCATTATAATATTTGTGTGAAAAAGTAAACTTAAATGAATTTATAAACTCCCAGACATATAGATACACTTACTTTGGAGGATGGAAGGTATCAATAAATCCTTATCTATATCTCTAACCTTATTTTGATTAGATATAAAAAATGTTATAATTATATTTTAAGAAAGATAGATGGCTTTCCTTTTATCTTAGTATCCTGAGAAATGTTATGATCAATAGGTAAAATAAATAATTATCTAATACTATTCCTCGTCATTTGTATGAACATTTTGTCGTAGTTATCCTTAGTTCTTTCCGTAAATTGACTTTAAATATTACGAAAAATCGTGCTATTTCGAAATGCATACTTAGTCTGATTTTAGGAAAAATAGGTTAAGACCACAATTCCAATTCACCTCCTCTCCTCCTGACTAAATGCTTATAAATTTTGAAGTAGAAATTGAAATATAATGGGCTGCTGAAGTTTAAAACATACTGTTAGAAGTGCAGATACATATGCATACGTTACATCTGCAAAATGTCTCATTTAAAGCTAATTATCATTTGTTACCGAATATCTAGTATATTCTACACTAAATGCGAAGTTTCTTTCATCAAGAAAATGTTAAAGTTATCTTCATCAAAAGTAAAAAATAATTAGTGAAAATATTAGTGAACTTATTGTAGCCTTTCATAATAGTGTTCTTGGGTACAGAAAGGTCTCTGTGCAGCTTAAAATGCCACTAACTTTAGTTAATACCATAATACGCAAGTGAAAATCTCGTAATTCATTTTATTCTTTGGATCGTTCAGCTCACCCTTGGATGTTCCTTCAATAAGAATCTCGAAAACTTGCTAGAACAGTATATGATAAACCCCAGACTACTCTAAGAGAGATGCGAGAAGATCTGTGAAACAAGTTCGGTTGAAATTAGCGAGGATAAAATAAGTAGAGCGCAGCTTCGTTATGATCTATTTTCTTTTATTGAAAGAAAGACCCCACTCATTAAAGAAACTCACTGTATATCTTGCTTGGCGGTTGCGAATGAACATTTAGATAAGTAAGCAACGTTTTGGGAACAAATCTTTTGGTGAGATGAAACGAAATTAGAACATTTCGGTCAAATTTAGTCAGCAGGGTTTGAAAAAAAAGTGAGCAGCATACGCTTCAAATTATAAGATCGCGACAGGTTAATATTTGGGAGGCTCAATCATGGTATAGGGTTGCTTTTTCTCATTGGGGAATTAGAGAATGGAGGAGGTCGAATGAAGAAGGAACGGTGAAATGCAGAGGGCAATTTTGGAAAGAAATTGGTTATCTAGCGTTGGCTGTCTAAACTTGAAACCAGGATAGGCATTTCAATAAGACAAGGTCCCCAAGCACACAGCCCAAAAAACTTATAATTTGCTGAAAACAGGTAGAATTAATGTTTTCAAATGCTAATTGAATCTTCTGACCTGAATCCCATCGCAAATATGTGCAGGGAATTGAAAATCATCCACAAAAACGATCCGCGAGACTTATCTGATTTGAAGAAAATCTGTTAAGAAATGGAACAAATTTAGCTCAAGTACTTGTAGAAAGATCGTAGGAGGCTATTCAATGCGCCTGCAAGATGTAATCAACAATGGTTATGCAACCAAATAGTAAACCATCTTTATATGATTGTGTTGTAAACTTTTGCTTTGTCAAATTTCATTATTCTCCTTGTAATGTATTTTATGCTCACCATTTTACTTTATTGATCATTACATTGTATTTATTACAAAAAGTTCCACTTGCGTTGTAAATTTCATTAACCTGGGTTAACTAAAAGTATGTAAATATGCCTTTCTAACAGTGTTTGTAAACATCTACAGGCCACTTTAGCTTTGTAATGTCTCCAGACATCACATCGGAAGATCCACTGGTGAAAATATGCAATCTGCAACGAATGTAACATCACTTTCCAGAAGCTTATACCTATTTGTAGATATTAGGTGTAATGTATCCCTCATAGGGGAGACTTCCAATTTGGCTAAAGCAACTTCAATCTAAACTTTGACTGAAGAGTTAAACGGCGAATGTTTCTAGTTTAGTGGAATGTTCGGATAAATAAGGCTACAGTGACGAGCAAATCATCTTAACTCAACAAAAGAGCAGAAGAGGTAATTCTTTACTATAAAGAAAAACCTTACTATATAATATAAAACCCTTACTATAAATAAGCCATCCCCGGCTCCACTGCTTAGTGAATTTAAAACAAGATAAGCAAAAAGCAACAAGAAGGAATGGGTCTCCAGCGTCATGGCTCGGCTTACCTCTCCCCAGGCGAAGAAAGATGTGACTGAAACAAAAGAGAGTGAAAAAATAGACGAGGACAGCCTCCTACCAAAGGGTATACAGTCCCCAAGTCTGTATACGAAACCATCCCGATTACAAGGGGTTAGCGTTAGCAATCTTGATATGCAAGACGGGAATGTAGGAGGCACGAGCAGACTTGCCCTACTATTTCTTACCGACCTTTGGGAGTTGGCCCTAATCTTGCCGCTGGTAAAAAGATGGATTCTCCAAGGGTGCTTTCATTGAATGGATGAGGGGGAAGCTAATGCATCCATTGACATAGGAGAGGGAGTAAACCTAATATCTGGTAAAAGAGGGTTCGAGGGGACCCTGAACAATCACAGAGGGTGGGGAGCTCACGTTCTTTTCAGAGTTGGAGCTACCGGAAACCTTGACCAGTCGGACCTAACAGCATTTTATCTGTATAATATGAAGGGGAAGGGCAAAGGGTCGTGTGTTACAAGAGGATGGGAAAATGGTGTAGTCATGCAGTTCATCTAAACCAGACAAACTGAAATCGGAGGTACATTCGGTGAAATTAATAGATAGATGCACACAACTGAAAGAATCAGTTCCAGTGTGGTAGAACGTAAATTGGGCAGAATTAATAATGCTAAAAGGATTAGTGGATAAAATATATTCGAGGATACAGCCTTGACGGTTGCTCACTCTAATGATCCCAAACTGAGTGTCAGACGTTAAAGTCGCATAGAACTAGATATAGGGTAGGAATTTGAGATAAAAGATCTAAAAACTGAACCATTGAAGGAGGCTCATATGGGGAAATTTAAATTGGGCAAAAAATAAAAGTGCTATTCTTTTGATGAACATGCAAGTACGCAGAATTAAATTTGTTTTTTTATATTTTAGGAGCCCATCTGGCGGCTGCCTACTTGGGCATAAGTCGCCGTACTCACGCCAGCTTAGTACTTAGCTACATTAAAGTATAAATTTGCAAAAAAAACACCATAAACAACAACAATAACAACAAAAAAAAGAAACGGTGCAACAAGCCGGAAACGCAACGGCGTAGGGGGAAGCTTGCCTTTTCCTGGCGCAGATTCGTGCAACCTACAAAATAGGAAATCCAGTTAAATAAAGTAAAGGAGGCTGGAAAACTCCACAATGTCATAAAGTCCACAAGTCAGTGTGTACGAACCCGTCTCGAGTACAATGCAGAAGCGGTAGCGACCCTGCTCATCCAGGTACCGGGATAGGTAGCGTGCGTGATCACCGAGACTGGAACATTCAACAAGAATGTGCTAAACAGTCTGGGGGACAACGCAGTCATGACAATTTGGTGCAGGTGAGCGCTCCATCAAATGGCGGTGCGTCCCGCGAGTGTGTCCACTCGGAGAGGACATAAAGCAACATGAAGCCGTAGCGGCATTGAGGGTAGGTCCATGGAAACAGTCGAGGCGCAATGGCACGCAACTTTAAGTTCCCCTCGACCATCTCAAATCCTCTTTGCCAAGCACCCAGGAGAGCTACAAGTATTCCTGCCAGGTGATACGTGTGAGGAGCGAAACGCTGGTCTGGTCGCTCAGTCTTCACGGAATCTTTTGCATCCTCATCCTTGCGCTCATTCCCCGCAATGTCTTCAGGACCCTCTCACACTCCGCTGACCACCACGGGAGTGGTTGGCGTGCGAAGCAGCCAGACATTCTAGGAATAGTAGTTAGGCCAACGTCGATGAGGTTGCTGGAGAAGAACTCAACGGCATCATCAACCGACCTTAACAACTCGACTGAGGTAGAAAATTCAGTTGTCAATTCCTGAAATGCGGACCAGCACGCCCACGCCAAGAACCATCGGGGCGGGCTTTCGGGGGGCAGCTGCCCAGAAAATGATAATTGAATGGTAGAGTGATCACTACTATGGAGGTCATCGACGACCCCATACCTCAAATCATGGTGTGCTTTGGGAGAGCACAAAGATAGATCGAGACAGGAAAATGAAGCGGTTCTCGGGCAGTGATGCGTTAACTCATCCACATTTAGGACACCTAATTCCAGCTCGTTGATCAGGTTGGCAGAGACTTGACCACGGTGATTAATCGAGTATCTCCCTAGAGCAAGCGAAATGGCCTCGGCAATCGTGCCACTACGCGGCGAAAGTCCCTCACGTCGAAGTCGGCTGACGGTGGAATGTACGCGGAAATAACAGTATACCTCCCATCAAGGTGCAGCTGCACAGCGACGGCCTGGAAGGAGGTATCTAAAGTGAAGTGAATAATGGAGACATTATGCCGTGTGTAAATTGCACATCCTCCCTCCCGGCCCCATCTCGTTGCGGTGTAGTTTCAACGTGTATATTCCAACACCACGAGAGAAATCAGGGTTCTCTGTGATTCGGGAAGGAAGCGTTATCTCCCGTACCGACTAGTGTATTTTAAGCAACTCGGCTGTGAAGACAGACACAGCGCCTAGTAGAGCCCCGCTGACTTTCGAATAAACTGGATACAGCGTGGAAACTAACCCTCTCTTGGGATTAGGAACCATCCTTATACACTGGCACGGTTCCAGCGTTACACAAAGTGTGTTCCAAAAGGTGGAACGCAATACTCTAGGCAATGTAAAAGCGTTAAGAGAAGAAGTGTGGTGAGAAATAGTCAAAGGTACTACCGTCCAGGATGCCGTCCTCGGCCAAACAGGGGCACCACCGGCCTGAGAGCTATATTTAGCTCTCGAAGAAGTTTTCTATAAAAATCCAAAGGGCTCAGCGAGAGTAATGTCTCTCGGCTGCATAGGCACGGTCAAGATCAGCTGCAGGTGCAGTGAGAGCTCTTGGCGAATGAGGGAGTCACCGGGCTCGCGCGTACGGGCGAATAAAGTAGTGTGCACGGCGCGGATCGAGTAGAATCTCCCCAGCCTCAAAAAATAATTTCTCAAAAGGTGGACATGCGAGAGGAATCGGTCGCCTGGTGGAGGCCAGTGTGGTTGATCGAGTCTACCTTCCGCAATTTATCCTCAGTTGTGTATGCATAAAGCTCGTATCCGTAGTCGAGCTTCGAACGAATCAAGGATCGATAAAAATTAAGGTAGTAGCCCTATTAGCGCCTCATACACTGTACTTCACGGATCAAAGAATATCCCTGGCGCTGGTACAGGAGACCTTAAATCTGTGAAAATGAGTCTCAGGATAAAGATTGTGACACAGAGGACACTTACTTGCAGGGCCTATACTTCCTGCTCTATGGGGCCTGAGAAGCCTCCCTTAACCCGTATGAAGAATCAATGATTTAGCAAAAAATAAGATATAAAGATTGGGATGAATCCCATCGTGTGAAGTGTCACCATGACACTCTATCGTCATACGGTATCATAGGCCTTCTTCAGATCGAAAAACACCGTGGTGTAGTGCTGCTACAAATGAAAGACTCGCAGACGGCATTTTCCAGTCGCAGAAGAGCATCTTACGTGGAGAGGTTCTTTCAAAAGTCTCACTGTATGGAAGTCAAGTGGCCTCCACTGTCCTCAAAAAAGGCTGATCTAACATTTACCAATTTGTCCATCAACTTCCACATGCAGGAGGTTAGAGAGATTCGGCAAAATCCGCCTGAGGTAGAGTGATCTCTCCCCGGTTTGCGAAAAGTGAGCACAGTAGTGATTCGCCAGGAGTCTGGGAGGATACCCTCTACCCAGATCCTGTTGAACAAACTTAAAAGAAGGCATATCTCACTAACCTAGGTGTCGAAGCATGGCTTATGGAACATCGTCCGTAACAGGGGCAGTGTCCGCGCACATAGTGAGAGCGAAACGCAACTCCCTCAATGTACGTAAACCTGTCGTTAAAAGGTTCTCCGCCTCTAGAGGTAAAGTCCAGTTGCCCCCCTTCCGTACATTACAACGCGCATTGAATCCTGGCGGAGCATCATCAAAGCTGGAGAATGAGATGAAAGCGCTCTAGAAGGACTCCACCGCCACGGATGCGGGGTCCGGATTGCGGTCCTATTCTCCTGTAGAATGGAAGGAGCTTCCTGCGAGAAATTGCCACGAATCCTTTTGACTCTCTTCCACACCTCTGCTATATAGTTCTCACCATTAAGTGAAGACGTACGCCTGCAATGAAGAGTGATGGGGGTGCTTTGAAATATATGGGAATCTAGCCCTAGCTCGATGAAATTCATGGACAGTAAATTCGTTTGTGCGGCGCTTGTAGACATAACGCTTTTGTTTGAGCGCCTCCTTACACACAGCTGACGACCACGAAAGCGTTCGTCATGAAAAAGGTCCAGACGTTCTAGTAATCGTAATTAGGCCCACGGAAATGACGTTCCAGGAGAACTCCACGGCCTCATCTATCGACCTAAGCTACTCGACTGAGACATTTTTTAATTTATTTTATTTTAGGAGCCTATCGGGCGACTGCCTACTTGGGCATAAATCGCTGTACTCGCCCCAACCCAGCCTTTTACTAGGCTATATCAAAAACAAATAGCAAATAACCATATGTAAATAACAAATAACAAGGAGTAAAAAGGATAAAAGCTAAAAAATAACAAAATACAAGCAAAAAGACTAGAAGGAAGCGCGCTCCAGTGTCAGGGTTAGGCATGCCTCCCACCGGCGCAGGAACATGCGACCCACAGCAGTCAAATAAAGTGGAAGAGGCAAGCATCCTCCAAATAGTCGTATAGTCCCCAAGTCAGTGTAAACCAACCCGTTCGGAGTACAAGGGACAAGTAGAGCGACCCCACTCGTCCCGGTACCGGAACAGGTAACGAGAGCGAAGATCACTCACACTGGGACATTCAACAGAATGTGCTGAATTGTCTGAATAACAACGCACTCGTCACAATAAGGAGCAGGTTAGAGAGCCATTAAATGGTGGTGCGTCCGGGGAGTGTGTGCAATTTGGAGACGACACAAAGCAACCTGAACCCGTCGGGCATTGATGGGTATGTCTATGGGTACAGACGCAGCGCAATTGCACGCATCATTAATAATAATATAATGATAATAATAGGTATTTATAATGAGCTATTCAGGGCTGTTAGCCTTCACAGAGCGCAGGTTGTGTAGCGAGTGTAGAGAAAGTTTACAGGGGAAAGAAGGCAATTCTGAAGAGATGAGTCTTCAGGAGCCGTTTAAAAATAGCAAGGGAGGGAGAGGATGGGACTTCAGCAGGAAGAGCATTCCAGAGACTATGAGGACAAACTGAGAAGGAACGGTCACCTATCGAGCAGAGGACAAAACAAAGAGTGTTCAGGATGGGAGCGAGGTTAGACCGGAGTGCTCAAGGAGCTTAACGACGGGAGAGGGTAGACGAGAGATAAGGTGGAGCCTCGAGGTTTAAGGCCTTTTAGGTAATGAGAAGAGATTTTATAGTGGGTACGGAAGCGAATAGGTAACCAGTGCAGCTCCTGTAACAGATGCATCGAAGGAGAGAACCTTAGGTGGCAAAGGAAGAGCTTGGAAGCATAATTTTGAACTATTTTTAGGGGGCGAATTGACGAAGAAGGGAGATTCACTAGAAGAGAATTGCAGTAGTCTAAGCGTGAGGTGACGATGGCATGAATAGCAGTCTCAAACCTTCGTCGATCAAAATTGGATCGAACACGTGAAAAGTTGCGGAGGAAACCGAGGGAAGACTTACAGATACGATGGTTGTGCCGTTTAAACGAGAGTTGCTCGTCGAAAATAACACAAAAAGTACTGACGGTAACAGAGACGGTGACATTGGATTCCCGAAGATTAAGGAGGGGATGAGAGCTTTAGATTCCTCCACTATCGTAGTGGTACCAACAATGAGAACTTCCGTTTTATCGTGGCTTCGTAGGAGAAGGTTAACAGACAGCCATTCGTTTATCGAGATGTAGGCTAAAGGAGCTTGGTATTGATTGAGAGAAGTGCACAGGGGATGAGAAAATTTATATTTGAATGTCATCCGCATAGTGGTAGAAGAACAGGCCCAAATCGTGAAGAAGGGAGCCAAGAGGAAGTAGGTAGAAGCGAAAGAGGAGGGGACCAAGGACTGTGCCATGAGGCATCCCAAAATGAATGGGGCTCGGAGGAGTGGTTATCGAATGCAAGCGACTGAGTGCGGGAGGAGAGGTATGAGCGGAACCAATCAAGTGCAGTACCCGAGAGACCAAGCAGAGTTTAAAGACGATCAAAGAAGACAGTGTGGTCGATGGTGTCGAAAGCAGAGGAGAGATCTAGGAAAACTAGAATGGACGTAGAACCCCTATCGGCAGCTCTACGTAAACTGTCTGAAACATTAAGAGTGCTTCGCTTTGAACCCCGATTGATACGTCTCAGCGATATTGCAGTTAAAAATATGATCATTAAGGCGAGAGAAAACCACTCTCTCGAGGATCTTAGAGAGGAATGGAAGCTGTGAGAGAGAGCGATAGCTAGATGGCTCAGAGGGGTTAAGGTGTGGTTTTTTAAGGATAGGACGAATTGAAGCATGTTTGAAGGAAGAGGGAACCACCCATGTGGCAAGAGAAGTGTTAAAGAGATGAAGAATCAGTGGAAAGACAGCAGGGAGAATTCGGTGGAGGAGTTTGGATGGAAAGACGTGATTAGGGGATCCAGATTTTTTAGAGCGTGAGATTAGGGTAGTTACTTCCTCAGAGGATGCCCGAGTGAGAACGTTAAGCGGCAATGGAGTATAGGCGGGGAGAACATCATGGGCTTGTTCAGACGACTAGGGTAGTATGGTGCGAAAGTTAATAACCTTATCAGCGAAAAATTCTGAAAGTTTAGAGGGGTTGATGGGAGGAGAAGTGGGGAATTGGGGCTAGGAGAGGAAGGACGACAGAGGAGACGAAAAATAGTTCGAGGGTTATTATTGTGCTCAGACAAAAGTTTGCGTGAATGAGCCTCACGCACTGATTTTAATTTGGAAGAAAAGTGGAAGTAGCAAGGTGAACCTGTGTCATCAAGCGCTCTTCGCTAAAATGACTACGACCTTCTGGCGATGAGCATCGTGGTTATTTTAGCGAAGAGCGCTTAATGACACAGAGTCAATTCCAATTCCTTTATTCATTTCCATATAACGGTTAAAATAGTTTCCCCATTGTCCGTTTCAATAATTCTCCCATTTTCTTTCTTAATCTTGAATGGACCACGTAATTAATTTCCTTAGCGTTTTTCCGGATTGTGTTACCAGTTTTCATTTCCTTAGGCCTTTAAATATATATATATATATATATATATATATATATATATATATATATATATCTTAACACGTTTTTATCCTAATGGGAGTAATAGTTTTACTACAATGAGAAAATAATACCGAAATGATATCTCCAGAGGTCATTGAGGACCTCTCCTTGCCTTTCGCCACCGAATACTATCATTGACGAGTGAAGTTTGACGGCGACGTGTGAGTGCAATAGTCCAGGACTGGGCCGATTGCGGATTTGCGACCAAATACGAGTAGCTGCAAAATTAATATGAATTAGGCAGAAAGATGTGTTACAAGATACTTGAGTTCTGGCCTAATGGTAATTTTAAATATAAATAATGGTTCTAAATGCAAATATTAGTTACTTACCTAGTAATTGTGGATAATAACTTATTATTCACTGGGTTTATAATTAAAGCCTATGAAATCACATGTTTTGCTTTTTTGCTCTCACCCACAGACATTTGCCTTTTTTTGGTGAAATAGCTATTTTAGTGATTAAAATAAATAAAATATAAAATTTAGGTGACTTCTTTAATTGCAATACGGTTTATTAGTGGGTAGGTGAAATTACAATCTGGCAGTGACAGCTATCTCAATAAAGGCTTTCTAATGGGGCTCGACATAGTGTGAGCGATTCATTCTTATATTTCTTTAAACTAACGTTCAAGTTTTAAGTTGAAATCTTTGAATTCATTCCTTTAATTGCAGTAAAGTTCACTTGTGAGCCAATGACTAAATCATTCTCGATTTATACAATTTAAATACGGCGTATTAAAATATCACTTTTTATTATTTTCATTGGTTTTTGTCCTTTTTACCATTAGTTTTGACCTTAAATAGCCGGAAAACACAACTATTTTGACTTAGAATATTGGTACATCTTGCTGCATGGAGCTTTAAATGTTATACTTCGGAATTGGCCAAAAGCATTAGGTACAGTGTACCTCGACTTATGATTTGCACTGTAACTTTTTATCTTACATGATAGAACTACAAAATAGCCACCAAATTAGTGTTTTAACCCTCTTTTAACTTATATACCTATGATAATCTTAAGACAATAAATGTCACATTGGTAGATACAAAATTTCAGAAATATCACAAAATTCCTTTTCTCACACTAAAGGAAGACAAGGGGCCTATTTAATGCACAAATTTGAGGTTAGCATTTTGTCACAATTCTAATCGATTTTCCCTAACGATTAATTTAATAATGACATTTAAACAGCCAGTTGTCGAGAGGATGTTTCGTGAAGCTGGCAGAGCCGCTCCTTTGAACTCCACAGCTTGAAAGAGATAGTCACTTTGTTTGCCATCTGCTGTTATAATATTTGCAAGTCGCGTATCATCTTGACACAAGGTTTTACATTCTTAACACAATCCAACGTTTATCTTTACCTCATTCTGTGGCCAAGACGTGATAGGTTCCAAAGAAACTCGGATCCAATGTTCAGTGTATACAGAAAGAAATGTGATTCTGGGCCAATGAGATCAACCAGGATGGTCTTATCTGCGACTCTCGGGAATAATCTTTATTTTACTGAATCTGATAGGCTTATGAGTGGCTCAATTTGATTAGGAAACATCTTCGAAATGGAGTAAAACTTAAAAATTTATGTGGGTTTTTAAATAACTAGTTTTACATTGTTCTTGTCTATTATGTATTGTTTCATTACTCGTGACTTGCTGCAGGGATCTTGTGTTAAAAAACTTGTCATGAGCAGACTTATGACTTCTCCTCTCATACTTTTGGTCTTTGTAGAACTAAATATCATCAACTTCCCTCCCTCTGGATAACATTATGTTGCTTTGTATTTGCTGGAGTGCATCTAGATCGCCTATATCAAACAAGTTGTTTAATTCCAGCACAAATGTTCCGCTTTTCCTACAGGATCACTTGCTTGTCATTTGCTTTTCACCAAAGAACGATGTTTTCCAAGTTTTTTAATGAAGAGCTTTATTTCATTTAATTTGATCATTACCTTGATTACTAGTCATCTGCGTCCATGCGGCGCTGTCAACTCCTTGATTAAGGCCATTATTAAGTTACAGCTTGTAGATGTTTTCTAGTTTCTGATTGAGTTTGTTACTTTCTGAATTATAATAATAATGAAAATAAGAAAAATAGTGATAATGAGAAAAGAATTCTGAGAAAAGGAAAGATAATGAGAAAAAATGAAAAAAGAATATTGAAAAAAAGAATTATAATGAGATATAGAAATATAATGAGAAAAAATTATAATAAGAAAAAGAATGAAAATAAAAAAGAATGAGAAAGAGAAGAAAAATGAGAATGAGAATGGGAAAAAGAATGAGAATGAGACAACGAATGATAATGAGACAGACAATGAAATTGAGAAAAATGAGGATGTGAATGAGAATATGAATGAGAAAAAGAATGAGAATGATAATTAGACAGATAATGAGAATAAAAAAAAGAACGAGAAATGGAATGAAGAAGAAGAAAAGGAAATGAAAAGGGTAAAAAGAAAAAGGAAAAAAGAGAGAAGCGAAGGAAAAAAGGAAAAGGGCACGAAGGAGAAGGCGGAAAAGGAAAAGGAAAAAAGAAAAAGGAAAGTTAAAGAAAAAGACAAAAATGACAAAAGACAAAAAGAAACAAAGAAAAAGAAAAAGGGGAGAAAAGAAATAAAAGAAAAAGAAAATTGATAAGAAAATGAAAAAAAATGAGAAAACGGTAAAAGAAGAAAAGGGAACAGGAAAAAAAAGAAAAATGGCAAGAGAAAAGACGAAAAGGAAAAAAGGGGGTAAAGAAAAAGAAAAAGAGAAAAAAGATAAAAGGAGAATAAAAAGAAAAAAGAAGAGAAAGAGAGTAAAATTAGAGAATAACTAAAATCATAATAATAATAATAGTTATTATTATTATTTTTACTATTATTATTATATTTTATGTAGTATTATTTATTATCAATATTTACTATTTTTATGCTACTTCATTCGATACCTAATTTGTTTCACTTTCTTGCATAGATGAAACGTTAGATTACAAGACATGTTTTAAGGGACCCAGAAATTGGGATTTTGGCCGATTTGAAGGCGGAAAATTTCAAGCTCAATACGGCAATGCCTCACAAATATTATGTCAAAATAGTTGTAATTATCGGCTTTATAAAGCCAAAGAGATTGGTGAAATGTACTGTAACCATTAAAAATATGTAAAAATGGTGTTATTAAAAGAGTTAAAGTTACATATTATTTCCCCAATTGCCCAGAAAGATTTGCAACTTTATATACTCCGCCTAATTTTCACTTTATCTTTGATACTTTCTTTACAGATCTCTCCGTAAAAAAACTAGGCGAGAGAAAAATCTCTCTTTAATTTGAAAACATAGATAGAATTATATCTGTCTATAGAATAAGAACAGTTAATTTTATTAATTTTTGTAGTTGCGAACCTTTGCATTGAATTATCGGCCAAAATTTAGCAAGTACCATATACATACGAGTAGTTGAAGATTTGCTTAGTTACATCTGAGTAACTGCGTTTCTCTCCAGCGCAATGTTTGGGTTAAAATCATGATAATTTCTTTAATACTTTTAATACTTCGCCTCACGTTCATAATTTACTTTTACGTGGAACTGTTTCTATCCCTTTCTATATTCTTTCTCTATTAAGTGGAATAGCTTCCTTAAATACACCAATATCCTTTCTATTTGTGTTTGCAAAACAAAACAGGTATAGAGATAATATATCAAAGTTCTAAAATTTTAAAGTGAAACTTCTTTATTTTATTGCGAATACATTATTATTTGAGCCTTAATGATCAGATATCAAACAGTTTTTCAGTCATTTCACTTATGTTTTCCTTACTTAATGTATCTTTAATATTTAATAATTATCTTTTACATTCTCGCATCCTATATCTTCGCTTATACTCGCCTCCTTTTATTCGATCGTTTTAATATTTTAAGAGCAGCATCTATGATAGAATACAGTACCGTACAAAAAGATCAGAACGCATGTAATACTAACGGTAGGAACAAATTTATATTGAAATATAGCGACTAAATAATCAGTGGAAAACAGTTTTACAATGTATAAATAATTATATTTAATGTGGAAGCATTTATTTTTAAATATGTTTTGACATATCCTGACACAAGATCAAACCAATTCTTGAAACTCTGCGCAGTAATCTTGTTTCTTTCATCGTGAACAATTTCCCGGAGTTCTTATGCATTTTCAACCGCCCCCTCTCAAATTGGCTTCAAAGCTTTTTTAGTGTGATTCAGGTCCGAGTTCTGTGCAAGCCAATATATAGCATTGTTTTGCTGGACATCAGGTAAGGTCTTCATCGATTTGGCCGTGTAATATGGTTCTTTATCTTGCAGGAAAATTGCCTAGTTGGCTTGGGAGGTTCATTAATATGGCAAAGCATGCTTTGGCAGAAATTTCTTGTAAACTTGTGCATTAACTGAGCCCCGTAGCGCAGAATTAGATTAGTGCCTTATACCATAATCATGCCCCAGACGAAGATACTTCCTACGTCAAATTTTACACAATTTTGGATGTAACTTAAGGAAAATCTTCACCCACTCTGTGACGAATGAACATTCGGCCATCGGATCCGGGCAAATTGAGCTGCCGTCCATGTAACGTAAATACAATAAAAGCATTCTTGTCCTTTGAAATGATCAATGCTTCTACCGCAGAGGTGCTAGCAACACCTATAACTTGTTCTGTCATAGGTTGACAAAATATCATGGACTACACTTATGGAGCCCTTGACCTTCTCTTTAATGGATCTAATTGAGAGAGCATCTTGGTGGCGCAGCTTTATCGTAAGCTAGCCGACAGATAGAAGAATGATAGATTTCTTAGTTATGTTACCTGGACCACAGCTGGTAAGTAAAGGACAACTTACTATGGGGTTGCTATGAAAACACAAACTCTAATCTCTACAAGAAATCTAAAGGTTTGCATTCCTTTGGAAACTCAAATTTTTATTTTAAATTTTTTTGTCCTGTGATAAGTTTCGTTTTATTTATCTCAATTTGCATAACCTTTACCTATACGTAGTCTATAGCTGGAGGGTATAATACAAAATTTTTTTAAAACTTTGCATTTTCTCTTGAAAATTTATAAGATGGTGTGATAGAAAAACAGATATTCTTGGTCTTTTTGACGGCATATATACCAGATTTAATGCTGTTAGAATGAATTGCTTTGAAATTCCAATTAGGTTTAGGAGATTTTTTAATTTTTCGGGTAAATTAATTGAGTGAAATTTACTTACTAAAGTCATATTTCCAAAAGTCATTTCTCTCGGTAAGATCAGTCATTCCACCGTAGACCCATATATGGTTATCATGAGTAACGGCCGAGTGGGCGTGTCGAGCAGCTGGCTGATCCCCGCGGTAAGAAATTTGTTGCCACGATTCGTCGCCTGCAGAAAAAATAATAAAAATTACGATGGAGATAACCATGCAGAGGAGATATGACCAGTGGCTCGGATTCAAATTACTTGTAGGTCATCAAATAACTAGGAATATGCTACGGAATTTAGTGGTAGAACTAAAAATGTACAAAAGTTGGCTATGAATAAAGGCTGAAAAGAAAACCTATTACTAATTATCTTCACGAACACTTACGGGAATTCCCTTTGTAGAATGTTTTTATTAAGCAAGGGGGTCATCCTGGTAACTTCATAGGTAAATTTAACCAAATAAAATCCTAGCATATAAATTAGGGTATATTAACAAGAGCACAAATAACAAAAAAGACCATTCGTAAAGTGATATAAACAAATCCACATAAGAAAAACATACCAAGACGAAACAAGAACTAATGGCATACTCTGACATCGGAGGAAGGCTTTCATTCCGCATTGCCTATGCATGCACACAAAACCCCCAGAAGTCAAGAAAAGAAAAAAGCCATCCTCTTAGAAAAAGTCTGAGTACACAATTCTATGTGTACGAACTTATACCGATTAAAGGGGCCAAGCGGTCGCAACACCGCTCATTCCGAACAAGCGCGAAGATTGACCAGACTAGGACACGACAAAATGAGACGAACATTTTGTGGGACAACGTAATAGCCATAGTGAGGTGGAGGGAAACGCTTTATCGAATGGCGATGCGTCTCCCGATTGTGCCAAATTCGAAGAGAAAAGAAAGCGACCTGAATCTGCTTAGACATTAGGAGTAGCTCTGGGGAAAATTTTTCGAAAAATTACCTATAAGTTAAAGCTTCTCTTAGCCGTTTATAATCTTCTTTGACAGGCAGCCAGGAGAATCTCACCTTTTTATTAGCATCTAGTCAGTGAGGACATAAGCAATGCCTGGTAGAACCATGAATTAAAACAAAAGGGATAACGAGCTGGAAGCCAAGACCCTCTTCGGAATTTAAGTCATCTGTGTACAATGACACAAATCCAGCGTGACGAAAAGGTCAAAAGCAATACTTTGGCGATGTAAAACATTTGAGGGAAGAGACCTGGTGACAAATATACAAATGGTATTCCAGCTAGGTGGCGTCCAGAGCAGAATCCATGGTGCCACCCGGTATGATTGGCTTCTATGGGCACGATAGGCACTGTCGAGTTCAACCTCGAATATAATGGAAACCATTGGCGACTGAAAGAGAGATAGGGACCTCGCCAAGCAAAGAGTTAATCTGTGTGGCCTCTTATACTTTGGAAAATAAAGAAGCTGCAAGTCCATTATGCCTGAAAAACCTTTATTGGCTTGAGTTGAACTCAATGAAGGGATCGTGAGAAATTGGTGTGCTTCCTCTTTGTTACATCTCAGAATCTTTAATTACAATTACTATCACTCCAACCCTTTGTCTGGCATAAGGACCTGACTAGTTACATCTCTCTATGTCAGAAGAGAGGTTGTAAAACTATAACCAACGACTGAAGGTCGCAATAAAAAAGGAATTGTGGACTCCTGGCCGTTGGGACGCGATTATTAGCAAGATCTATTTTGTCCTAATAATTTTATTCCTGCATATAATGTGTACAACACATCATTACTGTATTGGGGAAGGGGGGGTCGTATACGGTTGTATGCTTATAATGGGAGGGTGATATTGTCCCATCTATAGCTCTGCCCCGACAGATCCATATCATTGTCGTCGTCCAGTCGACGATTATTACGACCTAGTAAGGAAAACAACCCTGCCACCCTGCCTCTCTGGCTACTCAGTTGGGAGCTGCAGCCTTTTCAGTGTGATTAGACCATAGGGCAACTTCTATTTGGTATGCGTAGCTGCCCAGCTGCTTTCAAAATTTAAATTACGTTTCCAATGTCAAAACCTAGCTCAACTTTGGTGTTAGGTTGGGTGAGAAAATCTAAGACAGCACCACTCTGACTGGTACAGGGGAACCTCACCAACGATTTAGCTACGCAAAAGGCTTTTTCCTTGCCATCTTCGGAGCCGTTCTCTTCTGCGTTCATCTAATAATTGGAGGTGGCCATCCTTTGGTTTCCCAGATGCCCGTCCAGGAATCTCGTAGCGGCGGAGTGGGAGTTTCCCCTCTACTATGCCCGTGAGTAAAGAGGTCTTCCTCTCACCCAATCTTTTGAGTCGCTTTTTGACGACTCCACCTCAAGACCAGCAATAGCCTCTTTTATTTTAAACAGAGGCCTGTAAAAACAACAGTATGCATGACTGTGTGAGCATGAAACTCAATACGCCGTTATCACACAGAATTTCCCCGGTCAAGACCGATCAGCGCCGCTGTATTTAATTTGGGGTGCTTTATTGCCGTCTTCCCCCAATTTCCCCATTCCGTCCTGCTCTGAGGCTCAGCAGCCGTGTTCATCTTCCTCCATTTTTGGGGTAGAAGGGAATCTCGCTCATTTCCCTTTCGCCTTGTCGATGCTCCCAAATTATCAAAGTCCATGTTTGCTTAAGCCGCGTCTGATATCCCTTGGGACGCCTCGCTGCCTCCTTAAAGTGATGTCTGCAAAGCCTCAGCAGATAGAGAGAGCCCGAGCTTCTTGCCGTCTAGATCTAAGTATCTGTCTCCCGTGAAGTGGTCGCCTCGCCCTTGTGATCTCATCAGCAGATCGTCTTTGCGTAATCCGCCCTGATCAGAGGAAGATTACAGAAACTTCGTTTA
Organism: Ceratothoa steindachneri; assembly: GCA_963969495.1. NCBI lineage: Eukaryota > Metazoa > Arthropoda > Malacostraca > Isopoda > Cymothoidae > Ceratothoa > Ceratothoa steindachneri. The sequence continues at coordinate 23,871,272 of OZ018321.1, read as the reverse complement.
CGCCCCAGAAGATTGTCCTGGGTTTCTGTCGTCTCACTACATTGGTTAAGACTTCCTGCCGTCCCGCAGACAAATCTCGATTTGTGATTACTTCTCCCTGGAGACGAGGTAATCTTAACCCCCTTCGGAGTCTCTCTGGGCGCCTTTGCATCGGGACCCCATCGATGAAGACCTGGCTATTGGTCTTCCACCTCCCCAGTTCATCCACCAGGGGTAACCAGGAGTCCTTTCCTCGTAAGTGCCACCTCTGCGTTCGCGGTCCTAAGAAGAATTCCCCCATTTTGTGTAACGCCAATAGACTTGCTAAGTCTTTCCTTCAATCCAACTTATTGGATCACTTATATATTTTTCCCGGACCTAGTTTCCTTAATTTTTTCCCGTCATAATATTCTTTGGTCGTAATAATTATTATTTAGATCTTCATATTTATCTGTGCCCTTGTTCTTTTATTATTTGTAGTAAAGTTTATTTTTGTAGAGGTGTTTATCTTTTCAATAATCCTTGAAGACGAAGCCCGAAAACGTATTCCCATTTAAAGAGCCAACCTTAATAATATTGCACTCTAGTTGGATAGTAAATACCAATCCCCAATTCAATTGTACCTGAGCCCAGCGCCGACATTGGTGGACTGACTTACAGACGTGTGTACCTTGTTGAAACTTTTGGCTCACAAGGCTTCGTCCATCGACAATGACATAGCCGTTTATAGGGACTAGTGATAGTGGGCCCGTCGAGACTATTTGCCACTGTAATTGACCATCGTGTCTTGAACTTGTTGGTTGCCGGCGTACCCCTCTTTTTTCCTAATAAGCCCACCATACCTTCCACCTTTACATTTCTTATAGAGATCTGGATCCCAGCTACCTTTTGAAAATGTCCCCTCAGAACACCATTCTTATATTGGTATGGTAACGGAGGTGCCCTCATCCATTAAGCAGGTTCTTCCGAGAGGCCAAACAAAGACTCGGTGGGAGAAACCTCCAAGCAAACTTTGGCCGCTGTGCAAGATTTTCATGGGGTGGTACGGTTTTCCAAAGAATTATGAGGAGAGTAAAACCTTTTTTTTCGGGTGGTGTCCCTTTGTCATTGATAGACTTCCCCATTTCAGACAAGAACATATATGATGAGGCTGGCCATTCTGGATTAGTGCTTTCTTTGTTGGTGGTGAAGGAGGAAGCACTCCCCGACGTCTACTCCTAAAAGAAGAAGAAAAGTAAAGACACCAGTAAAAACACAGAACTCGATGCATTTTCCATCGTAGGAAGTCCCAGCGATCGAAAGATCCCACGCTGTTTCGTTAGGTGACCAGGCCACGACCCGCACGTCTGGGAACAGGGCGCTGTTGAAGGGTGAAACCCAGGCAATGACAAAGACTGAATTATCAGATTAGGAGAGTGGATCCACAATGATGTAGGGGCCTTGATCGAGAAACTGACGGTTGTTTTCGAGGTCGAATACTTCTAGCGTTTCATCATTGTTCCCTCTACTAATTGGAACATGTTGTTCAAAGTATAAATGCTTCGTTAGCGTCAGTCCTAAATTGAGTTCAAGATGGAAAACCGAAGAACTCCTCTCTCTAGAAACGAAACCTCCTTGTGATTAGGCTGAACCTGCCCAGGCGGTTATGGACAAAGATCTTAGGACACTCTAGGGTAGGTCTATGCAAGTGACACTGCACTATATTATGAATTTTGTGAAATGGGTGGTTTATGCTAGGGGACTCGTGGACTACTGCTGGGAAGCTATCACCGAAGAGATGGTTGACTAACGAGCGGTCAAGATCTATCATATGATGATAACCAACCATCTGACGACTGCCTCAAAGGGTACAAATCCTTTCAATTACTTTTCAGCCTATTGGGCCTACAAACAAACGAAATCAATAAAAAATAACAAAAAAAGAAACAAACAAAACAAACGTCAGCTAACAAACGTAAGCCCACCTCCCCTCGGCACAGTAGCATGCGATCAACGCTAAAGAGAGCAAAAAAAACATGAAGAAGGCAGCCTTTCCAAGAATAGTGTTCGCAACCTAGTCTCGAGTACTTGTTTTATACCAAGTAGTTGGCGTGTTAGTGGTCTGTTTACCCAGTCCTCACAAACTTTTAGGTACCTTCATCACCGCACTTATTCCCCGCAATCCCTACCTATCCAAGAACCTAGCAGACGATAATCTCGACATCCACCCTGCTCGCGCAAACTGTGACGTCACGCATACCACGAACTAGGTGTTAAAATGATTCCATTGTTATTTGCTAAAGATCACAATCCTGTCTCCGAACCGGATACAATGAGTAATTTCCCTTGTCGAGCGTTTTATTATAACTAGCTTTGCTGAGAAGACGAAATAAGCGCCTGGAAGAGCACCGCTGATTTCGAACAGAGGGGTTACTCCGTAGAAGCTTAATACATCCTGGGACTTGGAGCCATACGTGAAAACTAGTACATATCTGGCGTGACACGAAGTTTGCCACAAAAAGGTCGAACACACTACTCCCTTCTCTGTGGAATTGTTGGCATCAGAGGCGTGGCGACATATAGTCAAGTGTGATACCTTACAAGGTGGCGTCCAAGACAGAACTAGAGGCTTCACTAGTCCAATAAGAATAATCCATTACGTTCATAGACTTATCTATTTCGGTGACAGTAGTTTGTTCTTCAATCTACTATATTTTCATTTTAATTCTTTCTTTATAAGAGAAATATCCTAAAGTGGAGAGAAATTAGGATTTTTCTTCTTGTTTATAGTTCAAAAAGTTCTATAAATATGCATGATAGGATCCTTATTTTTCACTTCCCTACAGATGCTTCATTTAAATAAATCTTAACAGTGCTGAACAAAGTGTGAAGAATGTTATTCGCCATCATTATTTTAGCTACTATTTGCCTTCACAACTCTTGCTACCAGATAGATAAAATTCAGCCGGACTCAGGTCGGACAAGGAAGTAAGTTTGTTATTTACTTTCCACGATGGATGTTTGGGCTGGCGGAACTGTTAAATAAATCGAGTTGTGTTCGAACATATATGAAGAGGGAAGAGCATTCATTTGACACGTGTGTGATTTACAGTCGTTGGTAACTTTATAAGACCATCTATGAATGGTGTGACTATTTTATGAGGAAAAAAACAGCCTAGTTCTTTTCATCAACTACTTTCATTTTTTTTTCTTAACTCATTATTAATCCATTTTCTCTTAGCTATTCCACCAAATTTCTATGATTTCTGCCATTATCAGTTCTGAATTTTAATTTTCTTCTAATTTATAGTCTAGTATCTTTAGTAATACTTCTTTTCGTTTCCTTCTTGTTTTCTTTCCTCTTGTTAATATAGTATTTGTGGCATTATTATTCACTTCTGTCCTTTTTTTATAAACTCTTAATGCATATATAGGCGTCTTAATATAATAGATTTATAATAGATTTATGCAATTCAACTCTATATTCAAACATTGTGTTTTGCCGGTAAACATATGCGAGGATGAGGAAGGAAAAGTGACACAAAAACTCTGATTCCATTTTCACAAGTGGAAATACATTCCTCATTTCCTACCTTTATATATAATTTCACGACTATGACTTGCTGATATCACATGCTTTGACGTAGGCGTTAAACAACTTAGGGTACCCTCTCCATTTCAACGAGTATAGGTTATTTATCTTGTCCTTTTAATTGAGCTATCTTTATCCCTAGGTACATATTTGATACGGGAATCAAACTTTATTTCCTGTAGTTCTCTATTAAAATCGTCGATTAAAGACATTATATATATCTTGTAGATTTCTTTACCTCACCTTGGCCCGTTTTCTTTTATAAAATTACTGGAAACTCGTGAGATCCAAACATTGTCACCGATATTACATAATGAAAACCTCTTCTTTTGCGTCCATAATTCTCTGATTCGGTATAGCAATATGCATAACTTTGAAAGGTGTGTTCCCAATCATTATATGTCTATAATTATTGTATACGTTTGCAAAATCATCATGTTCGTCTATATATTTCCATGTATTATTAAAGGTGAAATATCTTTAAAAGTTTTTCCTTTATTGTTCTTTGTGCGTGCACTCAAAGCCTAGCTTTATTTAGAGAATTAATATTATATACTCCGATATTAAAATCGCTCAATAAGACTCGTCTTCTTTCCTTTAAAGGAATTAACCACAGATATCTAGAATAGAGGTCAATAACAAACAAAATATAGCGTAAATTATAAATAAAACTTAAACTGCGACATTATACTGATATCAAGCCCAAATCTCATATCTACCTTGTTCCTTTACATGTTTTGTCTTGAATCTTTTCTGCACAGGTTTGTGTTAAGTATAAGTATCAACTCATGAGAGAAAACATTCCACATCTAATCCCTTAGCAGGGGGTTTTACAGATTGAAATAGTCGATTAATCCTATCAAAAGATGTTGACAGACTCATGGATGAACATATACAACCTTAACATTCAGCGATTTCTTTTGGAGTGAATAGCTGCTACTTTTATACTCTTATAAAATATGTATAAATAAAATACAGTTTATGTTAAAAGCTTTTTATTTTGTATCTAGGCTAAAATACATAATTTCAATTAGAATTTTATTTTTTCTTAGCAACCTTATTACATTGTACACATTTAGTGATTCTCTAAATGGAAAGAGTCGGGTTAATCCTGTTAGGAGAACGATATCCAATATGGAGTGAATAAATAATACCACTGATTATTTCTAATCCAACTTTATCGTTTGAAAAATAGTATCGAAAGTTTTTTTTTATAGAATTTAGAATTGATTAATCGTATTTGTTAAGGTAGCGTGCTCAAATACATTTGTTTTTATCTGGGATGAGTTTAATTTTCTTCTAGCAAATCTTGATAACGCAAGCTGGTAGTTTTACCATCCGCTGGACTTCCATAGACAGGCTTATGAGCGCTAAATATCATAACAAATCTTATTTCCAACTCATCCTTATGTAGTCTTAAAGATACCTGAGTACAAGTTCTTTCACAAGTCCAATAGGGTCCCTTCTCATGTTCAGAAAATAATGAAACTTATCAAGCGAAACATTTTATATACTCAGCTACGGTGATGGTAGAATGAAGTTTGAGACATTCATCGAGTCTACTGTTGAACGCAAGAGAATAAGCATCATTCACATTTTTACACACCTCATTTGATGAAAACGACGAAGAAATTCGCTTTCAATTCTTAGAAAAGTATTTACTTCATATTCCTTTGTAAACTGCGTTTTTTAATTGTGTAGGGATGAACTCTGCCCCTTTCCAATCAATACCGAAATGTATACGAGAAATAGACCTTTATGGTTTGATTTCACTACCCACTTTACTTTCCTTTGCGCCGTAGTCGTCTATTGCCCAAAACACCAGCTAAAATTCATCCTGACTAAGAAATAGTTTATTTTATAACGAGATCAACCGTCTGTATTTTCAAAGATCATTAATGTCGTGGAATGGCTAGATTATATATATATATATATATATATATACTTAGGTACTTGTGGAACTTTGGGCCGAAGTTTGTTGAAGACCGCTAGTGAATGGGGAAATTGTTACGAGTCCCCGTAGGGATATTTTATTATTAACTTTGCGGGATCCTTTTTAAAAAAAATATTTTGGAGTGAAAGTTTGCCAAAGATTAACAGGTAGCTGGTACGCGTTGGGATTGCAAAGAAAGACATCGACGAAACTATATCTTTACTAGCAACAAAATAATATTTAAATATACACAAATATTGGGTTTAAAGGGAATGGTCGCAAAGACGGAGTTAAATTTATATGCGAGATACAGGTGGGTTAATTAAGAGATTAAGGAGGTCGGATTCAGGTCAGTGATTTAAAGGGGGATTTTAAACCCGGGCGTGCACACAAAGAATGGACTGATTGGGTAAGCCAGATTCTAGATCAATCTGCAGGCGGCAACGGTTACAATTGCTTAGTGCTCATTGCAGAAAAGGGGCCAGTTGGGATACGATAACTGTGAAATGGAAAGTCGGGTTACCTCTCGCTTCAGATGAGGGAGCACTCGTAGATGGCCTTCGGAGATGGAAATCCTCGTCAGATACTCACCGATTAACTATGGCAGAGTTCACGGATCTCGATTTAGCTTACGCTCTCGAATCGAGGTCGTCAATGTCTCCGATCACGGGGGGGAGGCGAGTGTCCTTCAACTCGTTCGCGATGGTAGTTGGGGAGTCTATTAGTGCTCCTTACTCAAATGAGTCGAAGGATTATATAGAGGCCCGGTGAGATGGCTTTTGGAGGCTTAACCTGAACGGCCAGAATTAAATTTACCAGGAGATACGCACCAAATTACTTCGAATAAGCTGAGTGGGGCTCTCCGCACTTGACTTATCGTGTACGGCTAAGGAGAAACTTACACAGAATTTGGGTGAGCCACAAGTTGCAAGCCTAGATAAGCTATTTATAAGTCTGAAGCACTGGAAATAGTAACACGTCCTCCACAGTGGCCCGCATGTCTTTACGCGGTAGCGATACCCACCTGCACGCACCTACTCAAGGAGCTTTGCACGGTCGATTGTGACGATAAATGTAGAGGTGGGTCTCAACGCTCCTCCCTGTGTTCTCATCACACATTCGAACTTGTTAGCTCCTATGGTCGGCCAGTTTTAAAGTGATATCTTCAAGCATTGTTTCACGAGTTCTCTCCCGAAAAAAACTTATTTTATAAATTTCTTGGCAGACTGCGGGTTCCCACTACCCGTGAGCCATTAAATGCCCGAAGGGCAATAATTATGGTCGCCTGGAAATGGATTAAACGCATTCGCTAAAAGGCATCCGTTTGAGATGCGAATAACTTTCGACTCTTTACAAATCAAGCTAGTAAATGTTCTCCTTTTTTATCATGTTGCTCTTGGCCAACATGCTTCCATCTGTAGAGTGAACAACAAGAAAGCGTTTGAAGCAGTGGGCTCGAAAACGCAGCAAAGTATTCTCCTAATGAAGGACCCAGACGTAATCAAGGCTCCGCTCAGCGTACTTTTGTCTTAGACTGCGCCCCCTCACCTGACGGCATCTCAGGCACGGACGTGCCGATATTGGCCTGGTCGCTTGCTGAAGTATCACCAGACCCGTCCATTTAATCTGCCCCCTCCCTAGAAGGAGAAGGTCCTTAGTCTCTTTGTCAACCAAAGCCTCTGTGGAAAGAGGATCAAGTTTGGAAAGGGGTACGAGGGTACGCAATAAAAAGAAGTAGGGATAGGCGTGTCCGTTAACGGTTATTATTAACATACTCTACTGCGAGGTGATTCCAGGATGGCATGCAGTCCAACAAGGTACCAGGGAATCCTGACCGAGCTCTGTCCAGGTGGAAACACTACCCCCTCGTACAAAGTGCGTAAAAAAAAGGTTGAAGGAAAAGCGGTAATGATAAGAGTTAATAATAAAAAATATTAATTATAATAAATAATAATAACTTATAAAATAAAAATAGTTCATACTAATGTTAATAAATAATACAATAATAAATAATTATAAAATATAATGATAATACACAATAATACCATCCACTAATAGTAATATACAATAATTATATTACTTAATAATAATAATAAAAAATAAAAGATGATGTGATAGAACGGGTTGAGGCCGCGTTAATTTCAACCACTATCACATGTTATTTAAAACCACGATGCTCCCCACGTGCATCTTCGCTTTGAAGCTTGGCGCCTTATCGCCAGATTGAGTTAGGCTTATGGGCAGATAAGGCTTGTTCTCAGGCTCGGCTGTCAATTCCCTCGAAGCTCCCACTCCATTGTGTCCCACGCCAAGGGGGTGTCTCGACTATTTAGATGGAACCTGTACCACTGAGATCAGATTGAAGATCCAGATTTTCGTCGCCAAACATCACCACGACCCTCTCTCACCTTGTGCGCCAAGGGACCTCGACCTCGAGATTCACCATCACTTGTCCAGAAGAAGGACAATATCCCTTGAAGGCCAAGGTTCGAGCCTTCGTGACGCCGAGTCCACAAGGCTTTCCCCTTGTTATTCAGAAAGAGAACAACGTTAGAACAGCCATTGTTCTTTTAAGCCCGTTGACAAGTAACGGTTCTCACCCCCCCCCCTGTTGTTCAGAAGAGAACAACGTAGAACAGCCATTGTTCGTTTGAGCCCGTTCGCCAAGAAACGGTTCTCACCCTTCCCCTGTTGTTCAGAAAGAGAACAACGTTAGAACAGCCATTGTTCGTTCAAGCCCGTTGACAAGAAACGGTTCTCACCCCCCCCCCTGTTGTTCAGAAGAGAACAACATTAGAACAGCCATTGTTCTTGGGCCCGTAGACAAGAGACGGTTTTTAACCCCCTGTTGTTCAGAAGAGAAAAACGTAGAACAGCCATTGTTCTTCAAGATGTTCGTCGAGAAACGGTTCTCATTCCCAAGAACCCACGTCAGGATCATATTATTCCTCCCCCTTCCTCCGGGTGGAACTTGCCAGCGGACCGAAAATTCCTTCACGTCACCTTCCTCTGCACAACAAGTATAAATTACGTAAGCCGAACGTTACCTTTGAGTATTTAACCCTTTTGTCAATTCTATCCTGTGCTTTAAATGGCTTAGCGAACCATCCCATCTCTTTAACTTTATATTTGTTTTACCTTTTCAAATCTTTTAATCCTCAGATTAGCTCGATTCCACACGACCCTTTCCATTCTCTGTTTGTGTCTATATTTTTCCGTTTTGTGTGTTGTTGATGGTTATTATTAATAAAACTCTATTTTATTAATGATAGCAATATTATTATTCTTGAGCTCAGTTCCACTTCTTTAGCATATCGAAGATACATAATATCGGCCAGCCAGACATCCACGCACCTTTAAAGATAATTAAGTAAGTTCCCTTAACGAATAGTTATATATGGTATATCGTCGAGAGTCCATTCTACGACAGATGATAATAATAAAAACTAATAATAATACTAATAAAAAGGTAAAGTAGTGCTGAGTGAGGACGAGGGGAAAACACACCATCAGAGTGTTTAAGTCAACCGAGTGCCAGGACCTCCCTAATTTGCACTCAATACGGGAGGATGTGCAACTCCTCCGGGTAAAAAGTGGGACGGAATACACAGGTGCCCCTTGCCTTGGGAAGTCCAGAGGACGATGCCACTTACCACTCTAATGGCATGAAGTGGTTCACCTGCCCCATAGCGTGTGCCGGGAACCGAGGTTTGGCGTCCTCGGCATCGGCGTGTTCTTGGTGTGACATTGAAAGAAGAAGGGGTGACCAAAAGAAAATGGACAGTCGCCCGGGAGCAAATTTGCAAAAAAAAAGTGTTTAATAGGGAAAATCCCGAACCCGTAGGTAAGGAGGGGGGGACTTCCCTCTCCGCTGGAAGATTCTTGGTGAGCCCCTGAAAAGCACAGGGAAAACCCATTTAGTGCATAAAAATGGTAGAACGGGAGCCCGTCCATCGGTCGAAGGGGTGCTGCCGCGATTTACCTCACCCACCTCAATAGAGGAATGTTGGGGTGGAAGTTACCCTTTGCGGTATCGGAAGGAGCAGAGTTGCTACCAATTGTCCCTTGCACTCGGGGTTAGTTCGTGCACTGTCGAATATGAAATGTACGACTTTTTTGAGGAAGTTGGCCTCCTTCATTTTATTTTACATTTTGCTCTAGCATAATAACTATGCATAATTGAATTTCGGCCAGGTTAAGTTAGGTTAGGTTGGCTTCCCACGTCATGTACATAGTTATAAGAAGTAAGTAAATAGTTTATTTTGAATATTAAAAGGGTGGCAGTTTTCATAGCCTAATCTTGGCCTTAGATTCCCCGGTAATCTTAAACCAGATTGAGGCTGCATGGGCTTTATGTCTTCTACAAATTTGTATTTCACCCCTTAACGACACTTTCTTTTCATACCTCTTCACACCTAACTTAAATCGGCTATTTTTGAAGGCTAGTCGCTGATCAGCGTTCGTTCATTCTTCACTGGTTGAAGCAGATTGTTGTGTTGTTTTCAACAAACTTACACTCCCCCTCCCTCCTCTATCCTCACACTTCGCCCAATTTTCTTTTACACGCAAGCGGATGGCGAATGGTATCACGGGTAATATTGCTGCAGCTGTCATCCGGATGATCGCATGTCCTCCTACCTCTACTCTCGGAGTTTTCCCTCCAAACTGAAATGCTTGAAGTAGGATATGTGTGTGTTTTTCACTCATATTCACAATCTCTATCTTCATCACTTAATCTACACATTTCTTCTTACAAGATTTCTTCTGGATTCCCCTTTGTTGAAATTAACGTTTAAATTCTAGGGAATAAATCGTAACCTTGGCTTCAGCGGATCGTGCTTCAATGCTTCATTAACGAACGCTCTAGAATAGATCGATATGATAAGTATAGAAACCGGAATCAAGCAGCTTAAGGCAGGAGAAGGAGTAAGAATAATATTATCCATCGTAATACACAATAATTTAAAATTACCTGAGAAAGGGGCAACCATTTTTGTTAGCACGCAATTTTCTGCTTTGTTAATTGTGAAAACTACAAAGGAATTTAATGCTCTATAATGTATAAAAACTGTACGGTGTTTTAGCAAAATTTCTTAAATTTGGATGTAATTTTCATTCTCTCTCGACCATTATCATTCCTTCAAATTTTCTGGTGGGAGCTCATGGTAATTTATATTGTGTTAGAGATTCTATTATCCTATTTTATTACCAATAATATTTGATGTGAAAGAATATTTCAAGAATATAGTATGTCACACACGTAACATCTGATAGTTTGCACTTTTTTTCTGATGAGGGCTATGAGGTAATATCGTAGGACCTTCGTTCGATTATTTTGAGGGTGACACGTCATCTTAAAAATTCTAGAATTTTTGTTCGCCTTGATTGCCCAGTTCCCTCCTAGATATTTAATTGAATAATAAAGTTTGATTAAGAATGATTGCGATTTTGTTATGAAAGAAAGTTAATTGATATCTAGAGTTAAGAATTTTCATTATATGTTGATATAGCATTGGAGTTTTAAACGATCCATATTTATTATTGTTGCATGGAATTCGAGGTCGAGGCCTTCATTCGTCACAGAAGACAGACCATTTTTTTTGTGCTTGGAGAGGAAAGTTGTGTTCAGGAGCAGAGCGGATTTCGTGCACTCATTTTCCCGTTTCGTGCGTTTCAAAGGATATGGTGGTTTATTGACTTGTTGTAAGACAACCGGCAGAGTTGTACCGCTTTATTGTATTTTAGTGCGGGATTACTGCGAGTATTGTACCTCTCGTGCATTTTTAGGGCGACAACTGTGTGTGGTCTCCTTGTTTTGTGTGGCCCAAACGAGGCCGGATTTTGGTGGTCGTGAGTAACCCTTATTTTGTTTTATGCCTTCATATATATATATATATATATATGGTTGGTCATTGCACGTTGGTGCATTGTGGTCACGTTACCGGAGAGTACTTCCCTTGCTAACACTTCAGTTTCGGGGCGCACGATAGGTTGCGCTGTTGATAGGCTACAATTTGGGGCTAGAATATGTCTTTAAAGTCAGACGGTAGCGTCAGATATGAACAATTACGGCGTTATATTTTTTTGTATATGAGTATATACTGGGCGCTGCGCCCCCCAGACCCCCTAATTGATTGAAACTCAGGATCATCGCAAGGTTTTCCATACGTGAACAAAACAAAAAACAATGAAAAACATAAAAAAGCTTACCTAACTTAGAAAAAAAATATAAACGAGTAGAGGCGGAGATATTTAGTAAATAATACAAAATAAAAGTTACAAATCTCAGAAACAACAAAAAAAATATAACGCCGTGATTGCTCACATCTGAAGCTACCGTCTGACGTCATAAGAGATATATTGTAGCCCAAAATTGTAACCTACTAACAGCGCCACCTACCGTGCGCCCCGAATCTGAAGTATTACCCTTCTCTTTTTCCTTTGTGGCTCAACCTTCTTTCTTCATAGTCTCATATAGATAGGAATATCATATGTGCGTTATTTTTATGTCTATATATTTGTTCTTGTGTCTTCCATACTCTAAATCTATTTACGTGTGACAAAATGCCATTTCTTAGCTCGATCTATCAAAGTGCAATTAATTTTAAGGTCTTTCCTATGATAATCTAGTTTTTGAATATATTGATTCGTTATCAAATATTTTTAATGTTCATCTGTGTTAGTTTTAAATCACTGTTTTTTAATTAATTTGATTTAGAGTAAACTAGTTCATACTTTAAAATATATAGGCAAACTTGCACTTTTTAATACTATTAATGTGATGTATGTATATAGATATCCTTTTTGGGGTTTGCAGTACATTTGTAAGTATTCATTTATTAGTTTGAAGGAAGGATATACGACTATTTGGAATCATAATGGGTAATTGTCGTAGCTGCTCGTCAGATTTAAGTTAACAAATAAGTTAAAAATTAAGTTAACAATTTAGTCCGGAAATTTCCTTATTTTGGGCAATACTAATTCCTTCAGGGGCGAAACTCAACCTAGGACAGATCCTTTTTTTTTTCATTATATCCCATTTGGTAAGTAAAGTTTCGTTTTAAGTCAACGCGTATTCTATCCATGGCTATAAACTTTTGGTTTTAAGAATCTGGTATGTCACCTGAGTAAATTGTTTTATGATGGTAACCATCTTAGGTACAGCTATTGATGAGATCTTTAGCTTGGGTAGGTGAGATACGAGGGGTGGTCAATAAGTTTTGCGAATCGATAGGGCAAAACAGAGGAAGGGGGATGGCTGTTTGTTTGTGTGTTCGGACAAGTTATGGCAAGTCAGGACCTGCAGACGCACGCCCTTGCCTCTTCTATTTAAGAAGCAGTAGCTGATCGCAGATCGTCAGTCACAAATTTTTCAACAATGGAGAAGGTTGAGCACCGCGCAGTGATCAAATTTTTGGCCAAGGAAGGCAAGAATGCAAAAGAGATCCATCAACGCATGGTAGCAGTTTACACCGATACCGCCCCTTCCTATGCAACTAATGCTCGCTGGAATAAGGAGTTCCGCCATGGTCGTGAGTCCCTTGAAGATGACTCCCGTCCAGGACGCCCGTCAGACGTGACCAACGAGGAAAATGTGGCCCGTGTGGATAGGATGATCCTCGAAAATTGACGGGAATTTGGAATATTACATGGAAGTGTTATCAACATCATCCACGACAATTTGTCCATGACCAAGGTCTCTGCCCGTTGGGTCCCTAGAAACCTGACGCCCCATGATCGACTTCAACGTTGTCAAAGTCCACAAGGCTAGAGTTGCATAAGCTTCCCTGCTCGAGTGCGGATTCGAGGAGCTCAACCATCCCCCTTACAGTTCAGATGTGGCCCCTAGCGAATACTTTTTATTCCGCCAGCTCAAAGCTGCACGGCATGGATGCCGGTTTGAGGACGATGAAGATGTCCAGCTCGCCGTTCAGGAGTTGATTGAACAGTGGTCGGGAGACTTCAAGTTCTCATGAATTCGAAGCCTCAGGGACAAGTGGCGAAAGTGCATTGAAGTCGAGGGTAGTTATATTAAAAAATGATAAAACACTTTTCCTCATATCTCGTTTCTTTATATCCGAATTGCGAAACTTATTGACCGCCCCTCGTAGTTAAATATTCTCCGTAGTTGGTCAACTATTTCAGGATCAGTTTCTTTTTTAAAAAGAATGATCAGTATTACTATTTTCATCAGCACATAAGGTTAATTTTCAGAGGTATATTATACTTTCAATAAACTAAATTTTAGTTATTGTTAAAATTGTCTGGTGGTAATTACTAAAGGGTTTTAATTCTACTTCTAAAGCCATCAATTACAATTTTATTCACTTTCAATGGCAATTTAATAAATTTTATAACTTTATTCATATTAATATCACTTAATTTAATTAAACACGATACGTACTAATCTCGGGTAAAATTAATCGAGTTACCGCTAGTATTATGATAAACTGTTTAGAAAATTGCAATTTTCTCTTCTTAAAAGCACCGATATTTAGACCGATTGCACCAAGCTAAAGCAAATATTTGGAAGCTCAAAGTTTAACTTGTTTCTACCTATACTATTTGTGTATCAAATCTATTTTATTAAGGGTGGAAAAAAAATTGTTCTGATACTAGATAAAGAGCCTAAAATTTAGTTAAGCCATAATTGTTTGCTCTAACTGCTGTCATGCGTTTTATTAAAACATACATATATCTTTAAATTGGGCGAATTTTGCAGGTTTATCTTGTTGAATTGTTCTTTCAATATTCGAAAATATTTTCAACAGAATTCAAGACAGAGGATTAAATAGGCCACGGTAGAAGATTTTATCGTTCTGCAAAATGCATTTACTTGTTTCTTTGGACATATGATTCTGATCATCGGTAGTTATGTTGAGTGGAAAGGGCTGGATACTGGAAATACCCAGTCACAATCTTTCCCTAAAGCTCACTAACAGGGATATGAGCCGAGTCAAGGCAGCCTTAATAACAAGCCTCCCCTTGCCAGTGGTGTGCCACCCCGTAGGCAGGCTATATCTACATACTGGAGCCCTGGCATGGCACTGCAGCCACACACAACTACTGAATTGTCTTGAACTCATTTTGCCATCAGGTGCTACTTTCTGTGGTCAAGTGTGTGCAACTGTTAGAGGGCGCAGCCGTTTCTTCACATAAATCTCTCCCTTGCGCAGGTTTCCTTATCTTCTATACTTTTTATCTTCTCATTTTCATTTTTTCCTACCCTCAACAAAGTTTGCGGGGACGAGAGTTGGGGGTAATGGGCACAGGACATAGAATTGTCTGGAAGTTCTTAGCTCTCCTCTTGCACGCACGGCGGTACTGTCCTGATAGTCTTAAGGGGTTAAGCAAATGCGGAGATGATTCCCACCTGAGGAAGCAGGCTGTATGACTGAGCAGCCCTGTTTGGGGAGCCACAGTGTTTACCTCCATGGAGGAAGGTCCAAAAAAGGAGGCCCAAACATTGGCTCATCTTCCATCAAACCTGTGGTAGGAAACCGCTTTCACCAAGCCATCTCTCTGGCGCGGTCGAAACCACAAACAAATGAAACTGAAACTGGCATGATGGAATGTCAGGACACTGATGGACCAGTCACTCACCGATGATCAGGACAGACCTCATAGGCGCACTGCACTGCACTTGTTGCATCTTAACTTCGCAGATACAATATTCACATTACTGCGCTCAGTGAAACCAGACTGGCATATAAGAGCTAGTTACAGGAAGTGGGCTCCGACTACACATTTTTCTTGAAGGGACTACCAGAAGATTCCCATAGAATTCCTGGCGTAGAATTCGAATCTTCCCCTTATGAAACAAAAATTTGTCACACTTATTAGTTGTTATGCTCCAAACAATACCATCTCCGGAAGAGACAGAAGATAGGTTGTATGAAGAACTAGACAATCTTATCTACAACCTGCCAAGCAATGAGAATTTAATTCTCTTGAGCGACTTCAATGCCAGAGTTGGGTCCAACTTTGATGTTTGGCAGTGAGTCATAAAACGCCACGAAACTGGCAAAGAGAACTCCAATGGTACCCGGCTATTAATTTTTGCTATACCCATGAACTCACCATAACAAATACTGTTTCAACTCCTCAAGAAGTATCCAGCGTCTTGGATGCATCCACGCTCCAAGCATTGGCATCAAATTGATTTCATAATAACTCGAAAGACTAATCTCCGTGACTTCTTGATCACCAGAGCCGTCAGAGGTGCTGAATCTAGGACGGATTACACACTAATTCGGCCTGTTGTCATTTCATATTGACCCTTCAATACGCAAGCTAGCTAAGAAAAACAAATAAACAGAGCAATGCTTCATAATCAGGATAATCCCACTCGACTCCAAACAGCACTCCACCATAGCATCTCCCAACTCCCAGAGCTAATTACTTCTAACCCAACTCCTGAAAAAATGGAGTCCACCTGGAAGACCTCAGACTCGATATATTCAACCCTAACGGATACCCTCGGATACTCCACTTGCAACCAACAAGATTGGTTCGAACAAAATAGAGCAGACATCCTAGATCTCCTAAGGAGGAAAAATAATGCCCACTTGACTTCCCTAAACAACCCAACTTCAATCTTGCTCAGACAAAAGTTCCACAAAATGAGACAGGAGGTACAAAGGACCCTTCCTAGAATACAAATGCAATAGTGGTGAAATCCAGCCGTATGCTGAATTAAACGACTAGCAAAATTTCTAAAATGCTATTAAAGCTACATATGGCCCAACAGAAAGCACTTCAGCTCATCGGGTGTCAGCTGATGGATCAAATCTGATACAAAACAGAAAAGGCGTTCTAGACCGCTGGATTGAGTACCTAAACATCCTTTTAAACCAGAACAACACTATAGATCCTACCTTTCCTGACCAGCTCCCCAACTTACCATTACTTGAAAATATGGACCTAACTCCGTCCTTCACCGAAACCTTTAAGGCTTGCAAGAGCCTGAAAAACAAAGTACCAGCCATTGATGGCTTCCGGGGAGAGCTCTTCAAGCTTGGTGGCCAAGTCGTGATGCAACGCCTCCCCATGTTGATCCATATCTTCTGGGAGGCTGGCTACATCCCTCAATTCCTGAAGGACGTCCAAATCGTAATGATGTACTAAAGAAAAGGCCATAAATCTGAATGCGGAAATTATCGAGGGATATCCCTGCTCGATGTCACGAGCAAAGTATTTGTACGAATGCTATTATTTCGTCTACTATACTCTGTCACAGAGACCATCCTCCCTGAATCCCAGTGGGGCTTCAGAAAAGTCAGAGGTATCTCTGACATGACTTTTGTGGCTAGGCAACTAATGGAAAAGAGCAGGGAGCAGAATCAAGATCTATTCATAGCCTCTGTAGACCTTGCAAAAGCTTTTGACACCATTAACAGTAAAAGGTTATGGAGGGTGATAGTAAAATGTGGCTGGCCCCTAATTTAATGGCAATCATTAAGGCTTTCCATGATGGCATGACTGCCCGTATCTGTAAGGACGGGAATGTCTGGGGCCCGTTTGCTGTTACCGTTGATGCCAAACAAGGGTGTTTCCCTACACTCACCCTCAACATATATTTAGCAGCAGTCACTTTACTTGCGAGGTATAAATTTTACGTGAACGACAGCGTAGCCTTCAACTACCGTCATGTTAGCCTGTTTAACTTCCAGCGTCTCAAGGTTAAGACAAAAACCTGCACTGCCTATGTCTTTGATATGCAATATATTAATGAGAACGCTTAACCGTACACCTAACCCTCAATCTCTTTAAACAAATATGAATGCGGTAAACAGCATCTACTCAGCAGGTGCTCTGGTTATTAATGACGGGAAAACTGAGGTGCTCCTAATACAACATGACACCGCCGTTCCAATACCACCATTTATTATCGGTGGTGAAGACTTGAAAACCGTTGCGTCTTTCAAGTGTCTCGGCAGCATTTCCTCAGCAACCTGCGGCACAGAAAATGAAATCCAGACTAGGATCAGACTGGGGTGCTCAAGCTTGGGAAAATCTTCCAACCGCGTCTACTAAGCTGTGATCTAACTGTAGACTAAAGTTAAGGTTTACAGGGCAATCTGTCTATCTATTTCACTTTTTGGCAGCGTAACTTAGACCTTATACAAGATCCAAATAAGAAAACTTAAAAAGGTTTCACATCCGCTGTCTTTAAACATCACATGGAGTGACTGAATCCCTCGTGTAAGTATTTTACAAAATGCTTCCACCATCAGTATTGAATCAATGATAGCACATCGCCAGCTCCGATGGATCTGTCACGTGGTCAGGATGTCTGAATGTCGCCTAACACGCCAAATACTCTACGGCCAGCTGAGGGATCGGTTTTAAGACCAAATAAAGGCCACTCCTAAAACAAAGGAACATCCTTATTGACCAACTTCAAGTTCTGGCCACTGATCGAGAAATTTAGAGATTAACTTTCCATTGGGCTTCGACGTGCTTGAAGCCGCTCGCACGAATACCAGGATCGAGCAACAAAACCGCAGACATAAACGTATGGCACGAGGTCCTGTGTACGCCGAACAAGTAATTCTGTCCCACTTGCAGTAGGATATGTGCCTCCCAATTTAGCCCGAGAAGTCACCAAAGAAGTCAACTTCAAAGAAACTAGACCCTAAAACTGATGCCGAACTATTATACCAAAGATGAAATAAGCGTTGAAGCATAATTATTATTGATTTTTTTGTTACTATTGCTACTGTTATTATTATTGCTATAATTCTAATATAATTACTAATTATTTAGAAGATAAGTACGTCATCTTCGTTACCGAAGGACTACCATAAGCAAGCAAGTAAGCAAAAAGTATACATATGAAAAGCTCAATTCAATTAAATAATAAACAGCCCCACACCATATTGCTGCTGCCTCCAGGCTTCACTTTAGAGATGGTGTTCTTCCGATCAAAGGCGCGATTCCCTCACAGCACCAAACATGACAAGCTGCATTCCGGCCAAAATTTGAAATTTATATATCAGACCAAAACAAAATCATCCAAAATTTATTTGGCTTCTACATATGTGCTACAGAGCAAATTCCCGTCGTGCTAAGAAGAGAGCCTTCTTTAGATATTAGGTCTTTCCTGGTGACTGAAATTTAAGAGCTAGTCATTGTAGCTTATTACTTATCTTTACGCAAGTGAGGTCCCAACCGTACGCAAACTGTCTTGCAGTTTTGCCTAAGTTATCATAGTGTTCTTCGATACCGATACTAGTATCTGTCGATGAGCTTGTTCAGATATTTTTTTCGGAGCTCCCCTGCGAGGAATGTTGCATTGGACCGGGAAGTCTTCTATTTTCAAGCAATTAAACCTACAGTGCAGAGAATAATGGGGTAGTCTGTTGAAATACTTCTCTGTATTGATTAATTATCTTGCTTTGCAAGCTATAACATAATGTTGCCGTATGAAAGTTAGATGATAAATGAGGTAATGCAAAAAAACTTGCCTAATTAAACTATTGCTGGATCCTTTGGGATCATTCTAGATATTTGTAGACCATTCTAGACCCCCATAATTTGATAAATAAGCGTATTTATTAATAAGTTCTGAATGTCCAAATCATTATTTCCATTCTTATTTCTTCCTTTCGCCAATAAACTATAATATGCTCGTTAGTATCATCCCCTTTTAATTATCTGTCGTTATTCCATTGAAATACGTTAGTTGTGGGATTATCATTCATTTTTAAGCTCTCGAATATATGTATATTAAATAACTTTCGAAATGTATAAAAAATATTTGTTCCACTTAACTGGATCTAGATAGTGTGGAATTTAACCTTGTTTGATGTACAAAAAGAATAAAAGTTAACGTGAGTAAAAAAAAAAAAATTAAATGCAAGTTATTTTCACTAAGGTTAATTAAGCGAATAAATATTTAAGAGAAATCATTAAATATGGATAGTAATAAGGTCTACTGATCCGTCTCGTGCTCTTACTTATTCTGATTTATAACTTTATGACCATAAAAACTTTCAATAATTCCCGGACTAACCTTGGGTGGGGTGGGGGGACCTTATCAATTATATCATAGGAAAGAGAATGTAAAACAACATAAGTGTTTCAAATTTCGTTATAATTGGCTGAATAGTTACAATGTTATTACCCCCCCCCCCCACCCAAAAAAAAAGCAAAACGGGGACTGACGGACCGACTGATATAGTCGGTAGTGATAAAAATACTTTTAGAGTGAAGACTTAATAATATAAGAGCCGTTTTTAAGTACATTTTGCACTGAAAAGTGAGAATAATGAGGGTATGTAGTATTTTAAATGCAAAAATATTCGTAGATTTTTATGGAATTTGTTTAATTTCGAAAAATATTCCTTGACTCCTTTATGACAAAAAGTAACATATTAATTATTTAAATACGTTTTATAATACACATTAACGTTCTCGTTGTATTATGCATCAGCTTATTTTTCATATATCTCGATATAATGGTAACTATCCCCATTAAGATTCTTTTATCTCTTATATATCCTCAATTTCTGAAGGGACCAAAGGACACCAAGAACGTGCGGCACTCTCCTTCAGCGACCTATTTACCATTACCACAGCCACTTTTTTGCGGTAACAAAGGGGAGAGGTAATGTCATTTTGTGTGCATCTGCTCATGAGAAATATATTAAAATTAGTTTTTATAGTGTTTAATATAGTAATGTTGACTGCCTTCACACTGAATCCGGCATGTATAGGGCATATAACCCATCCATAATTAACTAGTGACTAGATATTTTATCAATCTAACAGTCATATAAAAATCTGGTCTTTGACTCGTGAAAGCACCCTCTATAATTCAAGTGTCATTTAAGTTGTATTTACGCATAACATAGCAATATGTCTCATGCTCCTCTCGGCTACCTGCTCCTTTGACACATTTTCAGGTGGAATCGATCTTCTCAATTAAACTCTTAAAAGTTCCTCATAAGAGATGGTTCAAGGGCGTTCCCAAATCTCCTAGCAAATCTTGCCATTATAAAGATTTATGATTCCCTGATCTATTACAAACAAAATTACGCGCTTTCACCTTTTTTCGGAAAAATGCAAACATTGTATTTCAACCTTTTGCAGACCAAAATGCAAATATATGCTGCTTCAAAAGTAGACTATGGGAAAATAAACCACTGTCTAATCTCTAAGATAAAGTGAATAAACTACACATACAGACGCCCTCTTCCAGAAAACGTAGATGTATAAGTTTAATTGATACTGCCAAGTTCTCATCAATCGCCAACAACGAATTTCTCACAGTGAATTGGTCGAGAAACGCGCAATGTCATTTTCAGGTTCCAAGCAAAGAAAAATGTCTAAGGAACACTAATGAATTTTGATAATATAAAACGAATAATCAATACAAAATTTTCACATTTCATTAACTCAGAATTATTTGCTTGTCATTTTTTTATTATTGAATAACTTTCTTTATACTTTTCATTCCTTTTCACCTCACTCAAGGCTGTCCAAAGTTAATTACCCACTTAATTAAAGAAGAGTCGACCAAAATCAAATTTATCTATCTGGTTTTGTTTAAACTTTAGTTCTAAGTATAAATCCTGTAGTAAAATTTTGCTTTTCTTTACCTTCCTGGGATAGCTAAGATTGTGGGAAAGGAAGTGTCTCACGAAGAGTAATTAATAACCCAACTTATATTTTGCAGTTAGATTGCATTAAAGGTCTTCGACCATCAGTACTAAAGAAATGGTGTAAACTCACAAGAAGTGAGAATGTAATGTGGTAAGGTATTCCACTGATAATTTATGGTGTTTCTTATAATATTTCTCAGGCTTCGTAATGAAATACTGATATGTAGAAAAGGTAAGTATAAAAGTACCTAGCTTCAATCAATGTCGTGCATCTCAAAAAGTTATTCTACAAAGGTCTAAGTTTCAAAGAAGATTTCATACTCAATTTTCCTGTCTGCGTTACTAATTTTTTAAATTAACATGCAACTACCTCATTTCAAAAATCTTTTCTTTTCCAACAGTTTTATTATTTGGACAATTTATTTTGTTCCTTCCATTATTAAATCTTTTTACCCAAGTTCTATCTTATAGGGCAAATAAACTAGCACTGTTTGGATTATTCTTGTTTTATTATTTTGTTTCCATTTGTAAAAGAAGAGACCGATAGATTCGAACTTATGTTAATTATAAGAGTTGTAAGTTTTGTGTGTAAAAAGAAACCTAATAGGAGCTATTCAGGAAAGCGGAAAGACTTAGCTATTCAACACGGATGAAAGATAATTAGGAGCCCTGAGGGAGATAAGCGCCTCCATAAAATATAAATTAAACTTGTCGTCTAAATTGCAGATAAACATCACGAGCACGAAAGGTAAAAAAGTTTCAATATTTTATTATATTCACAGTAATATATTATTAATTTATCCTACAAAAGGAAGACA